>OU612020.1:4345500-5741500 GCA_914767945.1 Eilema depressum
GCTTCTATCAATATTGATAATGTAAAAAGCCACTGCACTGGTCACATCGCTCGTTTCAAGATACCAAGGATATTAAAAGTAATCGAAGAGTTTCCAAAGACAGCATCAGGGAAGATTCAAAAATACAAGCTAGTGGAACTCGTGAAGTCAGGGAAACTGTAGACATTTAATAAAAACAATTGTAAATAAATAACTGCTGTTTTTTATTTTTATTTCATTGTTTTGTCATAACACAGTTGACAGTATTATTGCTATTTCATATGCTGCAGGAGATAATATATCGAATAGGTATTAGAATTTAAATAGGTGGTGGATTTTTTATAATACTTATGTGGCAGACAGGCCCATCTGTTGGTAGACGGTTACAGTAGCCTATGGGCATGTGCATCTGTGCAACGACAGCAGCGTCACACTCTTTCTGCCAACCCTGTGAAAACCTTAAAATGTCCTTTTTGAAGAACCCCATATTGCAATCGTTTGAAAAAACCACAGCAGGAGATCACTTATGATTGGGTTTGTGCGAAATGAAGTTTGTTTCATAATTCACTGTGCGTATCGGCTAGCAAAGATGAGCAAGAAAGAAAAAATGCGTGTATTTTGACCATCTTCAGCACATAAAACAGTCAAAGCAAACATATGCATCAGTGCTATTTTATTCTATTGTGTGCTAAATCTATGATACATCATTATGTTAAGTAGGTACCTATCAAAATGCAGTAATTTCTACAGTTTGTGAAAGTATAGGTCTTACCTCTCTTCTAAAATAATCTAGCATGCAAGTAGCAGCGGTGCAATCTGCTAAGGAGCTCTCAACTCAGTTGGGGTTGGCTTTCCAGTCTAACTGTGATACGATCTGACCTCCACAACTAATTGGCGATATCAAATTTCTGTAGTTACACTAGTCGGACTTTCGAGGGCTCCAACTATCCGTAACGACAGCCATAGATGTTCGTCTGACAAGCGGGACCGATGGCTTAACGTCCTCTCCAACGCACGACCAGACCATAGCAAATAGCCATATTAATGCACACAAATATTTGCACTTAGCGGGATTTGAACCCACGCCCCCTGCGTACCAGTCGTGATCGTTACCACCACGCCACCATAAGTACCTAATTGTTGAAAAAATTGGTATATTTGAATATTAGGAAAAGAAAAAGAAAACTAAACAATAATACTAAACATTTATTTTTAAAACTATTTGCCTGACTCTATGATTTTCTTTAGTATGTGCTTTTGGATTTTACCAGAAGTGGTTTTTGGAAACTCATCAGCCACTTTCACGATCCTTGGTATCTTGAACCGAGCGATGCGTCCGTCGCAATGTCGTTTCACATCGTCAATAGTAACTGAGGTACCTTCCCGAAGCCGTAGAACAGCACATAGTTCCTCACCTAATCTTTCATCAGATATTCCTATCACCTGTAAAAAATACATGAGTCTGTAATCAAAAATAATGGAGACGTAGGAAATGAAATTTTAAGTTTATATAATCTAGAAATTAACTGGCTGGTGTGAGCAGAAGTTGAAATTTATCGGCTCTACAATGAGGTTTGCACATGCGATGTACGGGAGCAAATTATTTAGCCAATTATTTGATTGCATTGCACTTTCATTGTAGCAACGTGTGTTTATTATAACTTCTATGGGATGACGGTGTCCTGTTGATACGTCAGTCAATAAAGATCACGTAACTGCTTGACCATGCAACCGTATTTTTAATTTTTAATCAGTTACCAGCAAGTCAATTGACGAACTATTCAATAAGTAGTTAAGACTTGTGTACAGGTTTAGTTTAAATTTTTTATTTACCCAAAATTGTAGCCTTACCTGACTTTCAATAACATCTGGATGTGTGTTCAGCAGATCTTCTATTTCTTTCGGTGCAATATTTTCTCCTCCTCTAACTATAATGTCTTTCAGTCTTCCAACTACTTTTCCGTAACCGTCTTTGCTTATCGTGAATTCGTCTCTGTAACCAATCATTATTGTATTGAGTTCATGCATAGTTAGTATCTATTATTTAAATTAAACACATTACATAACATTCATAGAAGTATTACATTCAGCAAAAATATTTTTTTAGATGAGATGTTACTATTTCAGCTGATATTTAGATAGTAGCGGTGCACCCCGGATAACGGAGAAGGCGGTGCCCCTCGCCCAATCTTTTAAAATTTCATGAAAGTTAAAGTAAAGACAGTTTACCAATGAAGTTTTCTATGGGTTTTATATTATTTTAAAAAAAAAAATGGATTTTTACTATTATTGATGATACAATAATTGGATACATACCCAGTTTTAAGCCATCCATCTTCAGCCATTGTCTTCCTGGTCTTCTCCGGATCATTCCAGTAGCAAATCATATTATTATATCCGCGGACCACCAATTCACCCGGACTGCCAAATGGTACTATCTCGCCTTTTTCGTCGACTACCTTAGAAAAGCCATAAATGAAAGAAAATTTAAAATGCTTCATATTTAGGTATATGAACTTTCATATTATTAGGATGTTAATTATTTTTTGTAGGTAATTTGATTTACTTGGTACCGTTTTCAAAGTAGTACTTAAACAAAAGGTAATAATAGTAATAGTGAAATAAAAGTACATACCCAACCCTTTACCACTAATATAATTAATTCTATATTCTAATATACTCATAACTATACAAAGCGATAGGAAGATCCAAGAGGAGTTGGATGGAGTGTGAAAGACGCATATCGTCTCCACGCACTCGTCCATAAACAAAGTGAATGTTGAGATGACTACCAGAGATACCACACAATTGCGACGACCCTAAATAAAAATAGGCTAAGGGCAGGAGGATGATGATGAATATCCATATCCATAATATTATAAATGCACGTCTGTAACTCTGTCTGTCTGTTACGCTTTCACACCTAAACCACTGTGCCAACTTCCGTGAAAGATACAGACATAGATTAGACCTTGGGAAAGGACATAGTTGGTTGCGATTACCAACATCCACGAGGGCGGAGGCACGGGTAAAAGCTAGTAGGTATATATTATTAAAAGTAGAAAAGCGTACCTTGGCTTCCGTATGGTCTTGTATGTATCCAACGGTCTCTGCCACTACGTCCACACTATCGCCGACGTTACTCTGGAATGAGGATGCCGTAGTCTCCGTCAGACCATACAGACACTAGAAATAAAAAAAAATAAGAATTACTATTTATAAGAGACTAGCTGAACCAGCGAACTTCGTACCGCCACATTTTCTGATCCCGTTCCCGCTGCATACATATCTCTAAATTTATCAGTGTTTCTCTTCAATATTATGCATGTATTATACATATAAACCTTCCTCTTGAATCACTCTATCTATTAAAGAAACCGCTTTACAATTCGTTGGGTAGTTTTAAAGATTTAAGCATACATAGGGATGGACAGACAGCGACTTTGTTTTATAATATGTAGTGATAACAATTTATTGTTGTAAATAACAACACAAACAAAATAATACACATTGGCTAAATGAGAGACAATATGAAGTATCCGTTTCCTCATATTTGTTCACAGTAAAGCACCAGCAAGAAAATAAGCCAAATCAAGAGAAAGAACGAGATACTTATTTGATCTTCTTTTACAATATTGATTGACTAAAATTTAACCGATGTCAAAGGCATAAACCCATTTAATACATAATATTAATTATATTAAGACATAAAAGTGCATAGAACCCAATTATTACATTGACGCAAGCTTTGGAGCTTAGGTACTTTAAGTTTGGACTTAAATTACCTACCTAAACGTGTTGTATGTTTTCCGTCATAATCAAAAGTTGTTACATCACATTATACGACTAATGTTGCTATGAAAACTGATTTTATTACGACTGTAGGTATCTCCACCACATCGATTAGGATAAAAAAAAAAATTAGTATAGGAGAACTTGAAATGCTCAAGGCGTGTCTTGGTAGCTCAGTGGTCAGAGCCTCAGAGCATTCCCTTCAATGTATCTATCTCTACATGATTCTAAGGTTGACTGGTAGATAATACCTTTGCCATTCAGCCCGCTTTTGTACAATTCTTGTATTATAAAGTTTGAATAAATAAAATAAATAAATTTCCCCTGTAAGGAACTGGTCGTGGATTCAAGTCCCGACTGAAAATTCTGATCTTAATAGATTTCAAATGCTACAAAATTTCATTAAATTTCCACCGCTGTATTAATTGTTTATCAAAAGACTAGAAAAGAAAATACATACCTTTACTTCCGCTTTCAGATACTTTCGCATATCTCGGATTAGCTGTGGACTGCAGGGCGCACCCGCTGCAAGGGCCATACGAAGTTTAGATGGAACATCTCCCATTGTCTTTATTTTAGCTAACATGTCCACGAACATAGTTGGTGTTCCGGTTATCGATGTACAACTGAGAAGGAAAGTTAAATTGTAGTAGCCATGTCTAAAAAATACGACACGAGTAGGTAATCTAAGTATTATGACAAAAAAAAACGATACACATATTTTCATTTGATACCGTGCTAATTAAAAATAGGTTGTATTTAACGCGGCCACAAATTAATCCGAAAAGCAGGTAGTAAAAATAATAGGCTGGCAGCTATAGTGAAGAATCATTTTATTCAAATTAATGGGTGTCAAAATTACTGAATGTGGCGTACAAATATCCACTATTTATGGATGCTTATAAAAAAATAACCACGAAGGCTAAAGCGGGAGCTCCGCTCCCGCGTTAGCCTTCTATCCTAACCTATCTAAGTTGGGGCGCGCTATACTCGAATACTCATAACTTCATAATTTAGCAACACACGGGTCACTCAGTATTTTAGTCGCCCACTCAGTATTTTAGTCGCCCACTCAGTATTTAAAGTAACTCATTATCAGTCGTCCATTTAATATTTTTGTCGCACGGTTTATTATATCCCATTAAAAATATAAAAAACTGTTCTTCAATGAGTACAATACTTGGATAACTTAGATAAATGTATATATTTCCCTAGAACTAACACTTGATAATTACATGATAATTATAAAAACGTAAATAGTGCTAGAGCGTAACTCGTTCTGGAAATCAAAAACAAAAACTCCCACTATCTTCGAGCAGTTACTCCCGACTTCTAACTTATGTTCTGTTTCATTATATGTACTTACTTCTCAGCGAATAAAGTTTTGATGTTTTGATTAAGATTATAAGTAGGAGACGCAAGTATTAATGAACAGCCATGTCTGAGGCCGCCAAGACTAGTAATGATAGACCCCAAAGCGTGAAACAGAGGTACCTGAAAGAAGATGTTATCATTGTTTAAAGAAATGCATCTTGGGTTATTAAATTTAGACATACGTCTTTTAGGGAACAATATTATATATATTATATTATTATGTATAAATGATACGTACAATCTAAATTGAATAACATTTACGGAGTGTTGTCACGTCTTTCAGTTAAAGATTTTACCACAATGGAGAATGATTAAATGACACTGGGATGGTAAACACTTTAGTCTAACTCTATACTTTTGTAAGTATATAAGGAATATAATAAAGCCATTTAATAAATAACAATACAGATCTTTGAGAGTAAATGCTTAAAAGTTGCCATTACTAGTGTCAGAATCTGATAAGGCCGTCAAGCAGTGTGCCAACACGTACTGTACGTGTCTGTAATAATGACGCTATTTTCTGAGACTTTGTCTTCAGCTTACCATCAGACAAAAGTCAAATTGACGTGTCCTATACATAAAAAAAGAATAACGTGAAGTCCAAAGCAGTTTTCTATTTGGAAAAGAGTAAAAATTAGACAGAGAACAAAAATATTCAAAATAATTAGGTATGCAGGTTTATGAATTTTACGAAAAAACGAACCATACAATTTGTGAAAACGAAATATAGAGACGCTTTAGAACTGTGCCCACCTGTACACATATATTGTGATGTCCTTCGTGAAAAGTATTCCTTTTTCCTGCGAAGTATGTGTTATTAACAACACCCAAGTGGGAATCCAGGCCGGCTTTAGGATCACCTTTGAAACAAAACTAAAATTAATGTTAATATCAAAGAAAATACGTATTATATGCTAACAAATAATCTCTTTTTTTATCGTGCGAAAAATCTCCACGGATATCTCCCCCGCCGGAGCCGGAGGAGGAGGTTATGTCGGACTCGAACTGACTAAAACGCATGCCGTCTGTAGGCCGTCAGTTGCCGGAGGTGAGATTGTCTTAGCCATATCTCTCGCACCCCGGCCGACCCAGGGCCATATCTCTCGATCTGGCCCTCTTCCGGTGTGGGGACCACAGAGTCCCCAACTAACAAATAATCTCTGTACCAACATAATGTTTAGTGTAATACATCTAATTATCATTATGGCTGGTTATTACTCGTATCTTGTATAGAGAGTAAGCATTACCATTTTTAACGGGACAATGCTGTCAGTCTTCTGGGAACGTAACCAAGTAGCGATAATGCGAAGGAATTTCACGACGCATTAAATAATAATAATATGCGTCTTTATTGTACACCAAGATTAAGACAAGACAATACATTAAGAGAGATATAATTCATGTGGTATGTACAGATGGTGGCCTTATCGCTCTGGAATTTCTAACAGGTAATTTAGTATGTAAATATTTTATTTATGCCTGGCCCTCGATTCTGCTAAAGCACAACCACTGTCACAACACAGAAACTGGCTTAAATTTTAGACCTTATTTCTATAGACATAAAGTCACAAAATTAAATGACAAGAGTTTCATTACACTCTTTCATTCACCCTACAAAAAGCCATTTAATTTTAAACTTTAATTGCATTTCTTTAAAGGCTAAAATCAAATGGAATTTTCTCGCAGTCTCTGTGGTATGACAGTGGTTGTACTTTAGTAGAATCGAGGCCCTAGTCTCTGCCTACCCCACTGGGTAAGAGGCGTGACTGTATGTATAGTCTTTCTACTAAATGTCAATATATGAAACTTACCAGTAGTGCCAGAAGTTAGGTGGATGATTGATCCGTCTTCTGGCTTCACCTCACTGCTGTACTGCGAGATTTGACTGCCTCCTCCAGTTATCAGTGAGTCAAATGGAATGGTGCCTCTGTAATATTAGGATTTATTACACTTGTTAGATTAGAACACCTTCTTCTGATAAACAATTTAATACTAATTCCTATGAAAATTGATGAAATTATATTAAGTGCAAGAGCAAGAGTGATAAATGTGTTAGTGCGAGTGAAATTATGTACCTAGCTATATTGTGTATTGTATATTGTACAACATTCTACACAACGCTATCTAGACCCATGGTAAGCTTAATTAGCTTGTGTTATGGAATCTAGAATGCGGATATACATACTAAGATACTTTTTTTTTTTTTTGTAAATACATACCTACATATTATACATAGAAACACCCGTGTGATGTATTAGTGAGTATGAATTTGGGTACACTTGTATGATGTGTTAGTGTATTTGAAATACTGGGTAACTTTGAGTGTTACGGCATAATTTATTTGCTTCACGTGATGACCAGGCCCTCGATTCTGCTAAAGCAAAACCACTGTCATACTACCACAGATTACTAAATAGTTACATACTACGGACACTGCAAATAATCGCATTTTTTTAACTTAAAAGTAATGACTTTAAAGTCTAGAATTAAATGGTTTTTGTAGAGTAAATGTAAAAGTATAATGAAACCCTTTTTATTCAATTTTAAGTAATAAACTCTGAAATTTTATGCCGTTTTTTGCAGTGTCTGTAGTATAACAATAGTTTTACTTTAGCAGAAACGAGGGCCTAAATAAATTTAATATAAAAACTCACTTAAATGTATTTTTTCCTACGTTGATAATTGAAGTTAAACTAGGAAACTCATCCGATTTCCAGGATCCTGGTCCGCTATTTTCTATTTGTGGCACCAATTGAGATATTATTTTGTCGTAATTTCTGTTTGGCAATGTTTCTGCTACTAATATACTCTTCATTTCCGTCTTCTTTATACAAAAACTTAATTCATGCTTCTCATACACCGGATTTATTAGAACCTGAAATAAAATACGTAGATCTGTTAAGAAAATCATTACCGCTCTACGGTGTATGGAGCTCTACCAAAATGAGTAAGAAAAGAACCCACGAAACTCGAGAGAAAAGCCTTCACTTTAATCTGTTGGCCTGAAGAACTTGATGGGGCCTCATACTCATACACCATTGGTTTGTTATCAATCAATCAATTAGTATAATGCAGTACACTGCTGGACATAGGCTTCTCCCAATGTACGCCATTTCTTCCGATCCTCCAGGTTTTTTTTCCTTTTTGTTTTTATTTTTTTTTTATTTATCTTTGGACTAGATCCGTCCCGCGGCTTCGCCCGAGTGGAATAATTCTGTGCACGTTCCCGTGATCATTTTTGTTTATTTTTTACGTAAAAACATTCCGTGGAACTTAAGGAACCTACGAAAAATTAACCGAATTGGTGAAGCCGTTCTCGAGTTCCGCCGTTTTTGAGCTTGGCAACATATATTTTATTGATTTTATATTTTTATTTATTATCTAGGTATTGTTATAATAAATTGGAAAAAGCGAAATCAATTCTCGGGCGGGACTCGAACCCGCGATCTTTCCCTTACAGGGGGAACGCTCTGACCACTGACCCACCGAGCTTCGCCCGAGAGTGATCCAATTTTTCCAATACATCCATCTTACGGCGATGGTGGGAGTAATCTACCGATATTCGTACGAACTATCGGAATCAATGAATGATGTTGCAATCATTTTTAAACATTGATTTTTGATAACTCCGCCCAATCAATCGAGATAATTTTAAAGCAATTAGTTTGCTAAACTAAACAAATTATAATAAATTGGAAAAAGCGAAATCAATTCTCGGGCGGGACTCGAACCCGCGATTTTTCCCTTACAGGGGGAACGCTCTGACCACTGAGCCACCGAGCTTCGCCCGAGAGTGATCCAATTTTTCCAATACATCCATCTTACGGCGAGGGTGGGAGTAATCTACCGATATTCGCGAAGATCGCGGGTTCGAGTCCCGCCCGAGAATTGATTTCGCTTTTTCCAATTTATTATAATTTGTTTAGGTATTGTTAATTTTTATAATAAGTATTTGTGTTATAGGTATATGTTTCATATCTTACTCATATGAGTTCGCCTTCAACTTACCGTCAGGTATATAGGGTGAATTCAAATGGACCTGTCCTGTATAATATTAATTACGAGTATTACTGTATACCTACCGAAATGAGTCCTGCTCTCGCAGCTGCAACTGAAGCCACTATCCAGGCCACACAGTTGTGTGTCCATATACCCAGTCTGTCTCCTTTCTCCAGGCCTTGGGCTCTTAGTGCACATCCTAAAGAGTCCGCCTGAAAATAAAACGAATTTTTGGTAAATATATCTTAAGAGAAAAAGTTGTAACGACTTAGATTGATATTTCTAACCCCGCGTTTACATACTGCCGCTCGCATTGCTCATCGTGTTGCCAGAAATATTCGCGCGATTAATGCCCTAGCATTCACACACTCCCATCATCGCGTTGGTCCGCATTACAGTATTCGCCCTGCAACGGAGACGGACGTAAACGTATGGAGGACAACGCTGTAGCAGTGTACGCATTATGCTTTTACAGCATAGCGAATTAATTAAATAGATTATTAATAAAAACTATCACTTTCAACTACTATACACTTTCCGTAGATCGATATAAATATTTGTAAAAGTAAATATTCGAGGAGCAATAACGAAAGTCATGTTTACTGATTAGCGCCATCTAGCGGTCTCGTATAGTTCATCGCGCTAGTATTGCCGCTTCTTTGACTCGCGCCGCCAAGCCGACATTCGCAGCAACATACGCGGCAGTACTCGCGGAATGACGAATATACCATTCACACCACGTCTCTGCCCACTTCTCTCGCCACTTCCCTCGCTCTGCCGCGAGTATGTAAACGCAGCTTAATATGTGGTGCAAACCACATATCAGGTTGGGTCGGGTGTAGAATAATTTAAACTATGCACCAATGAATGCATAAAATCATTAATTAATGACTAAAAGCTAAGCTATGAATCTATGTGGCCGTTTGGCTAGCGAGTAAGATATATGCTATGATGATGCGGCGCTCGAGCTATGAAAACTTCCTACAAATATGTTCAAAATTCGAATCTACCTATTCGCATCCACAGTGAAGTGGTGGGGTGTGCGTTGTTTTATAGCTAATTGTTTTATAGAATTTCGTTTCACATAAAATTTTTCTCATATTTTCGTTTCATAGAATAATCAATACACAGAATACTTACTTTGAAGATTTTCAAATCATTGATTTTTGTTTCACATAAAGTTTAATGTTAGAATAATCATATCATAGAATAACAAATCAAATATTCTTTATAATCATAACATACATTAAATATAAAATCGTTTGACATACCACTCAAAAGATTTAACTTATTTGCGCTAAGATAATTCGACGGAGCCCCGCGGCGCCATCCGCGGGGCTCCTATTTCTGGGTGGTTTTAAAAAAAATAACCACGAAGGCCTAAGGCGGGAGCTCCGCTCCGCTTCGCTCCCGCCTTAGCCTTCTAACCTAACCTATCCAAGTCGGGGTACTCTGAGTCGGGGTGTAAACTATAATGACGTGTTCTAATTTATTAAACGTTAAACCAAATTATTTTCGATTATGGTGGTGGTTTAATATTCCTTAAAAAATAATTCTACTGTTTGATAAGTTTATTAAACAAAAAAATGTAAATAAAAATTCATTAAATTGTTTTTCTGTGAAAAATGTTTCATTCTGGTAAATAGTCTTTGAAACAATAATATTCGAAATAAAAATATAAGTACCAAATATTATGTGAAACATTTTCTGTGAAACGAAATTCTATGAAATTTCTGTCTGCGAAACAAGGGGCACCCGAAGTGGTGGAAATGGAAAAAGGTGAAATAATATAGGTAATAATGTTCCTATTAATCTTATTCAGTTTATTCCACTATTTGGCTAAGTTCTTTTGAAGTTTATCGCCAAAGACGTTATCAAACTAATAGCAGAATCTGAAGACATAAAATGTCTCTGAGATGTCTTTATGACATTGCAGTGCAACTTGTTATTTATTATTATTATATTTACCAGACCCCTTTTGTACAGTATACTATTATATAATTTGTAAAGCGGTCGTGACTGTACATTTGGGATATTAAAAAAAATTGGGTTAAGTTATCTGAACGGTACTGAACATAGTATTTTTTTGGATTCTTCTCTGTTTGTCCGCGATGGACGCAAATACAGTGGTTTTTGCGTCCGCAAGATAAACGGGCGGATTTTGATGCAGTTTTTTATGTTTAAAAAAAGTTTTATGTTTTCTTGCATACATGAGGGAGTGGATTAACAATAAGGGGCGAGCCTATTGCCATATCCCGGGTACTATTATTGACCGAGCCATGCATCTAAGGCTGAGTTAAGGCTGTATCTGACTGAGGTTAAACAACCCTATCTCTTAACCGCCTTGTACGGCATGGGAAGAGATGGGTTGGCTCAAATTCTACTCTGCCGGGAACCACGCGGCTTCTTGATCAGACTTGAAATCTTATTCAATCATCACCTGCTAACTTACATAGCTTTGGTGAAGACTAAAAAGACATCTTGCGAATTTTATCAACTTGCCTGTCTCAATAACTGTTCATATGTGATAGTTATGTTCTCATGCAGGGACTTCACAGCGACTCTGTCAGGGAACTTGTCCACTGACTGCGCTATGACATCGCCCAGCGTGTCATAGCAGAGGGGTTCGGACCCTAGATTCTGTATGTAGCTGCCTTCAGCTGTAGACTTATTGGTTCGGGTCCATCTGAAAAAAATAAAATGAATTAGTACGCTTATGTTACATATTGTATAAAATTCTATCGCGATTGGTTTGTTATTATTTTATTATTCACACATCTTGACATTACAGCTGCTTCTGTTATAAGCAGTTATAAGTATGAAATATTTCGAAATCAATTATTTTATTAATCTATGAATAATGTTGACACCGTACGGTACCGAAACGTAAAAACTGACGGTACAGATAGCCCAAGAATTAAAAACCGAACTATGCTTGGAGTCTCTTTGAAGGATATAAATCGTAACGAGATCATCCAACAAAGAACTAAAGTTACGACATAACTCGCTGAATAAAAAAGCTGAAGCCTTCCCGAAGAGTGATGATACCTAGGCTCGGGCCCCCTCCGTGAGTAGCGGTACCGCCATGAACCAATTACTACACCACGATGGCAATCCAACGTCGTCGACTCGGTGGAAGAAGTGGCAGTGGGCTGGCCACATCTGTCGAAGGCCCGTGGCCGCAGAGACCGCGAGAAAGCAAACGGGAGGTGGGAAGGCCCCAGCCAGATGGACTGTATGAGATTGAGGGTGAAATTTGTGCTTATGTCACCTTGCTGTGAATGGTTCTCACACTTTGTGTTAAAACTTTTAGACTAAATAAACCGTATCGTTTCCTTTTCGGTGCACCGCTGCCACAAGCACCTTGGAACAGCATTTACTGCATTGCATCTTCGAAGAACAACATCTGTTTTAACCGTTCCCGCAACCTATTTCCGGGATATTATATTATCCAGACTATAATCTATCTCTGTACGGAATTTCAGACAGATCCCTTCCCTTCAGCCCTTAGAAAGTGATTAAATAGCAAACATCCAAACATCTTCACAAACTTTAACATTTATACTATTAGTAGGAAGTAGGATAAGATTATTCAGTTTAACCTTGATAATATTTTTGTCCGTATCAGTCGACCTACTGACTAATCAGCCGACATATTGATGTGAAGAAGCCTCTTAAGTAGGCAAGTAAAGATAGGATAGTCTTATATAATTTATATCTTGCTTATCTTTTTCTATACCACTTAGGTGGCAGACGGCCTACCTGGTTACCGTAGCCTATGAACGTATGCAACACCAGGGGAGTCACACTCGTGATGCCAACACTGTAAGAACAGAGAATTTCTGTGCCGTCAGAAGACAAAGCTGGACAAGCCTTTGGTCTTCCCACTGACAGCACAATAACTCTCCAGTGAGCTCTAGCTACCCTACTCACGGGAACACAATACGAGGTTATTGTGACCGCGGTATTCTGTAGGGCCGAGGTACTTTCTTAGTATCCCTCGATTGGGGTGGAAGAACGATAAATAATACATTCTATCCTATACATTTTATCTATTCTGATAAAATATCACCTCTCAGTAGTGCGTTAGTCGGCTCTGTTATCGTAATAATATTGTATGGCATTGTGTCATCATTGTTATCTGCGCCTGCGCTGCTGTCATGCGATTATGCTCGTTATTTAAATTCAGGGCAAGTTCAAGTTTGATTTATTCACTATGCGCAGTGCACAGGCAAGTATAAATATCCTTAGTAAATATTCCGTGGCGATAGATCTATTTATTAGGTGATACAATTTGATGACAAATATAAATTTTGGTGACTACAAATATAATCCGTAATTTATGTTACCGTGCACCTTCATTTATACATATTAGTTAATACTTCATCAGCTATTATAATATCTTCTTATTATATCTTATTTTAGTCTCTTAGTTTGTTTTAGTTAGCTATTAATTTTGTAGCAAAAACATTTTCACCAAAATATTTGTAAATTTATAAACATTTTTTTTACTTGAAACAAGTCAATCAAAACTTTACTTACTTGAGTTAACCTGCAGAAGAAATAACCTGTTTTTCCTGTTTAAACCAGTTGTCCTTGTCACCAAGCACTCCAATAGTTTAATTAAACTATAATATTACTAATATCAGTGAGTGAATTGCACATCAATAAATAATTTCAACTAACCTTTGATTGATAGAACAGCTGAGTCTTGTAACATTTGAAACATGTTTGCTCCACATTTTACTAAACAACACGTCTCACTTGGAAGGCACACTACGCTATACTGATGGCTGTATCATTGATAATGTCCTCATGCAAACAAACGTTGTTATGCCTCGGGGCATATACCTATCTTGAACCTAAAATGTGCTCTATACGCGCAGTGCAAATTAATTGGGTGTCTTTTGAGGATAGCACAGGGTGTTATGGCGGTAGACGAGCTCAAATTCACTAAACATAAATTTTTACAAAACAATCCGCGCGCTAGGGCTTCGTTTATCTCGTAACTAAGGTCCAAAATATGTGTCTTGAGGTATATTTTGACAATAAAACTTATGTTATCATGTCACAATTTGTGTTGTAATATAAACGTACAAACATAACGATACTGTGCAATATAAATATAAACATTGTTAGGTAATATAGACTCTTGATATTTAACTTATCAATCCAGTAACAATACATGTAAATACATTATTACATTCCATCAACATCCATAATATAGACAACCTCTGTGGCGTGGTGGTAGTGAACGCGACTGCTACGCAGGAGGAGCAGGTTCCATCCCCGCCCAATGCAAATATTTCTGCATGAATAATGATTTGCATTAGTCTGGTCGTGACTCGGAAAGCACGTTAAACCGTCGGAACCATACGAACATCTATGGCAGCCGCGAGCCGTTACGAATTGATGGAGCCCAAAAACGCCAACAAAAGATCTAATTGCAATGCTATGATATCGGTAATGGTTGTGGAGATCTGATGGCAGCCGCTTCACGGAAAGTATCGAAGTTCAACCAAACCCGTAGATAAACTGGTAAAAGCGGGCCCCAAACTCCGAGGTGAAAGCTTCGGGTGCGACTGGGATTAATACTTATATCATTGTATTGCATAATAATATTATTATAGTGTACCTAATAAAATTGTTCAGGTTAAAAAATTAGGTTACAATAATTGTGGACCCTGTCAGGCACAGCACAATGTTTGGAAAGAGGAACACTTTGTCCTATTTAGTTCTATTAAGAAGTTATCTTAGTATTTGTTCGTGTTCATATCAACAACATCTTTATGGTGATTTCGGATTCTTTCTCCCCCCTTTGATTCAGATTCTGCGTCTTTTATGGGAGCGATTGCCGTCTGGGTCGGATCGTTTCAACCCAAGAGGAAAGTACTAGCTAGAATCTTGTTCGTCAATTATCATGTGTACTGGTGTGCAGGTAATGTTAGCTTTATCCTGGAGGTTTTGGCAGAGCCTCATGAACTCATTTTGATATACTGATATTTAATCTTAATCTTAAGATACAGCGGTATTGACTTAGTATTTTTGTAGTATACTTTGGTAGGTTTGTTCTCAAAACAACGCACAGGTATAATAGAAGTTTTATCACCATGAGTGCGAATAGTATATTTATCTTGATTTCTATAAATAGTCTGGTGTACATAATGTGTAATACTATACCTTTTGTGCGAAACCACCATTACTAACATAGGAGCTATTTCGTATTTCCAACCACGAAGACCACTCCCCGAAACAATCCAATTATCGTAGATGTATGACTTAAAACAAACATGGAAAGTAATAGAGTAGGCAATGTCAGGGGTAAGTGGTCGACAAACGATATAGTAACAAATATTAACACAGTCGTTGATAGGATACCGTACCACGCGGAGAGCAATAAAATCTTGCAAGTTTCATTAAAAAAAATCAAATCATAGTTAGATCATTCACAGAAATTTTGTCAATAATATTCGTTGAAACAGTTCTTGAGTTTTAATATGTCGAATGAAACAGAAGAAACATTAGAGAAATGGAAAGACTTCTTCGAAGAAACAGATGTGCCATATTCATGCCACATCATATTTTCAGTATCATTATTAGTCGTATTATTTTCCAGTGTAGTGGGAAATATTTCGATATGCATCGTCATTTACTATAATAAGACTATGCACACCGCTACCAACTACTACTTATTTGATTTAGCTATCTCAGATTTGCTGATTACTTTCCAACTTTTCATTGTTATTTATCAAATTTTGACACCCGAAAATAACTTGGAGTATTCCACAGGGGTGTTGACTTGTCAAGTCTATGTTTGTATGCAATCAATATTTCTCTCATTACTGTGGAACCATGGAACTCTAGTGATGACAGCGTTAGCCATTGAAAGGTACATTGCGATATGCTATCCAATGATGTTACGAAGTACACAAGTATGGAAAAGAGTGTGCAAAATCATTTTAGCACTTTGGGTAATCGCAATTATAGAGACATTGCCAATGATATGGACGTTTCGATTAGTGAATACTGGCAATACATTGAGATGTTCTATACTGTTAAATTCGACACCAAAGATTATTACAGCGTGTTCAATAGTGATTACTTTTATTTTACCCCTTGGTGTTATGATGTACGTGTACACTATGATAGCAATTAAAATCAAGTACCATCAGAAACACAATTTGAATAAAATGATGGTGCATAATAGTAGTTTTAAAAGAAGAAATGTGAACAAATTGATCGGTAAGTTAATTTAGCTAAATAACATAATACAGATGTAAGCAGATGTGACTCTAATGGTGAATTTCTGATCTGCAGTTGCTCTGGCGGCGTCTTTTATAGTGTGCTGGATGCCAACTTATTTTATGTGGACACTCATGTTCTTCACTGACCAAAATACCGTAATACGTTATCGATCGGTAAGAAAAAAAATACTACACACAATATGATCTGTAGGTATACGTATATAAATCATTCAGAAAGTTTTGAGATGTTAATATTTGAAATAAACCCATGAAATACCACATAAGTGGTACTAAAAAAAAAAATTCACCCCGCGACCATGGGTGCTGAAAAATAGCCGAAACGTCGGGCTAAAAGTAAATAATAACAAATATATCGCGATAGAATCCGATTAAAAGTAGTTTTATTTCAATGAGTGAGATAGGTACGCATAAACTTCAGACAGTATAATTTTCATATATATTTTTTACTTTGCAGTGGTTTATGATTGGCCATAAAATAGCCGTGTTCAACAGCTGGTTTACTACTGTGCTTAACCCGTTACTGTTCAGTCTCATATCTGTCAAGTTCAGGAAAGCGTTTAAGGTAATTATTATTTATTACTTTCTACACATCATGTAGTATATCCACACCTCTTACGTCATCGATTCGGCTAATTTTCAACGACTGTCATACCGCAGACAGACACTGCAAAAAATACCATTTTTTAGACTCTTCAAGTTTATAATTTTCTGGTCCACTCTAACTCCTACGTTAATAGCTCTACTACGGGATATTGGCGGAATTGATATTAAAAGACAGACAATACATTAAGAATTCATTCATACATTCAAGTCTATAATTAAATGGCATCTTGTATAGTGAATGATAAAGCGACCGCATACGACAACTGCCGACGCATGCAGCACATACAGCGTACCCATTACTTGTTAAACCCGATACGGATAAAGAGGACCATAGAGAAGCCGCAATGAATTACGCGTATCTGCTGCGTGCATCTGTAGTTGTCGTATGCAGTCACCTTAGGAACTTTATGAACGCTTTTTCATTTAATTTTGAACTTCAAGTCTATTATAATAAAGTCTAGAACTTAATGACATTTTTGCAGGGAGGCGACATGAAACGTTTTATGCGCTCGTGTATTTCTTATCTCTGTTCTAGGAGAAACCTGTTCACAAAATCTACCTTTACCTTCTGAGATATGAATTAGTGGAAATAGTACCGATAATTATTCATTTTGAGTCTCATCCTTAGGAAATTAAGTTTAAAGAAGGCAAATGGGCGTAGCACCTGCACGAACCTTCAAGCAAGAACAATTACTCAAGACCTTACTCTTTGCCACATTGCTTCCAATGTAATCATTTTATATTGATTATAAAATCAATAAAATTAGTATATTATTAATT
Source organism: Eilema depressum (assembly GCA_914767945.1). Taxonomy (NCBI): domain Eukaryota; kingdom Metazoa; phylum Arthropoda; class Insecta; order Lepidoptera; family Erebidae; genus Eilema; species Eilema depressum. The sequence continues at coordinate 4,363,293 of OU612020.1, forward strand.
TTCTTTTCCATTTTGTTTATCTAAATATTTACTTTTCTTCTTTTTTTACTGCCAGTGCCATGAAACATAAATTCAATTTCCACCTAACTTTTCGTGTGTGATAGATGGTACATTACATAGTGCAATAGTTTTCAGTCGAAGCTACCACTTGGGGTCTCACGGCCACTGTTATTGTGTAGCTCAGTTTCTCAGACTCTTTCGGCTGCTGCTCTTTCAGTGAAAACCAATGCTAAGTGTCAGCAGAATAAATCTTCTGATAAGCATCCTTAGTAAATTTTACTAAGACACACTTGTAAATATATTTTTATAGAGAACTAGCTTTACCAAATTTCATCAAAATCGGTTCAGCGGTTTAGTCGTAAAAGTGAGACAGACAGACAGACAGACAGACAGACAGACAGAGTTACTTTCGCATTTATAATATTAGTAGGGATACTGGAAATTACTAGCTAAATTGCGTTAGGTGTGGGTTTTCGTTGACAGTGTAATGGCCGGGACCTCTTGATCACGAGGCCGACTCCTTAACCACTGAGCTACCGACGTTTATTTTAGGAAATTACTTTCTTAAGATTTAGGAAATTCATTCTCTATGTCATTTTTGCATAATATTATGTGTTATTTACAGATGCTATGGAACAAGAGAATCAAACAAAGAAACTTTCAAACGAAGAAAAATACAACGATGAGCAGGGAACAAATGAGTCTACATAGTTACTATTAGAGCTAGGATATTTTACCATGTATCGTTACCTCTCCAATAAGTCTACCTACATAGTGTTTTAGTCGTGAGTCGTGAGACTTAATATTTTTTATTACAATAATTTTGTATTTATTTCGTTTGTTATGCAAGCTTCTGCAGATTTTTAGATTCTAATACGATCCGCTGTTAAAACGTACAGGGCAGGATTTAGATTTTAACTATATATTTTTAATGCTAGAATGAAATTTTGAAGCATTTAGTAAGCTAACTATTAAAATCTATTAAGATAGGAAAACGAATCAGCTCAAGCGGGACTCGAACCACGGATCTTTCCCTTACAGGGGGAATGCTCTGAGCACTGAGCCACCGAGCCATGCCTGAAGCTATCCAAACTTTCCTATGCATCCGTCTTGGAGAGACGATGGGAGCCATCTACCGGTACTCGTACGAACTATTGGAACCAATGAACGATGTTACAATCATTTTTAAACATTGAGTTTTTATTACTCCGCGCAAACAATTAAATGAAATTTTTTATGCTGCCTTGTCTTTATCTAAAGTATCTACTTTGTACAAATATGATAAGGTATATTGTTCTTAAATATAAAAAAAGATTCATCTATATTTTACCACCATTAGTTAACCAGTAACAATGCAGGGCTTTTTACAACTTCAGTACGTATGTAGGTAACCTACAGGATGCCATTTACATATTTGAACAATGTTGAAACAACTATAAATAAACTAGCTTTTGCCCGCGGCTCCGCCCGCGTGGATGTCGGTTATCGCGACCAAACATAGCCTATGTCCTTTCTCAAGGTCTAATCTACCCCTATACCAAAATTCATCAAAATCGGTTCAGTGGTTTACGCGTGAAAGCGTTACAGACAGACAGAGTTACTTTCACATTATAATATTAGTATGGATAAATAAGCCGTTATTGCTGTTTACATATTAACAGTGTTCAAAAATGACAACAGTAGCGTTCCTCTGAATCTTACAGATTATTTCCAAGGTTTCCCAATCCGGCCCCAATGCTCATGCTGCCATGTGTCGAGTTTATACTCATGATAGAGTAGGTACTGGTGCTGAAATACTGGTTTCACTACCCGAGCTCACAATTTTAGTGTTCTTGGGTTTTTATTGTTGAGATACTCTGCCAAAAAAGTCAAATGTAAGTATATGTAAAGGGGGTTGGGTAATGTTGGCGTCGTGTCGGAATTGAGCGGCCATCAATGAAATTGGTATAATATGAAAGTACAGTATAAAGTGATCAAAAGTTACTATGGACAAACTTCTCTAAACTATATCGGGACTTAGCTATACAGGGTGGTATTTTTCAACTTTACTTAGATGGAAGTACTCTAAATACTGAAGATAGCGAATTCCACTGAAAAGAAACATTCCCTTATTTTTAAAAAGAATCAAAACTGCATTCATAGTTTTCTGAAAATGCCACACCCGGTAGTCGAACCGACTAAAATCTTCCTATAACCTTCTATTTCATAGATTTCCTTTTACTTAATTTACCAAGTTTGTTAGAGAGATTTGAACCTTATGATCGACCCTATAGATTGATGTAATAAAAATACAGGGTGTTATTTTTTCGAATTGTAGTCGGTTCGATTATAAGGCGTGGTAAACGAGTTTTCAGCATTCCTTAAATGCAGTTCTATTTCTTTTTTAAAAACATACTAAACTGTATGCAAAGTTTTCTGAAAATGCCACACCCGGTAGTCGAACCGACTAAAATCTTCCTAAATCTTCTTAAATCTTCTATTTCATGGATTTCCTTTTATTTAATTTACCAAGTTTGTTAGAGAGATTTGATCCTTATGATCGACCCTATCGATTGATGCAATAAAAATATAGGGTGTTATTTTTTCGAATTGTTCGATTATAGGGCGGGGCAAACGATTTTTCAGCATTCCTTAAATGCAGTTCTATTTCTTTTTTAAAAACATACTAAACTGTATTCAAAGTTTTCCGAAAATGCCACACCCGATAGTCGAACCGACTAAAATCTTTCTAAATCTTCTATTTCATGGATTTCCTTTTATTTAATTTACCAAGTTTGTTAAAGAGATTTGATCCTTATAATTGACCCTATCGATTGATGCAATAAAAATACAGGGTGTTATTTTTTCAAATTGTAGTCGGTTCGATTATGAGGCGTGGCAAATGATTTTTCAGCATTCCTTCAATGCAGGGCTGTTTCTTTTTCAAAAACACACTAACCTGTATTCAAAGTTTTCTGAAAATGCCACACCTAGTAGTCGAACCGAATAAAATCTTTCTAAATCTTCTATTTCATGGATTTCCTTTCATTTAATTTACCAAGTTTGTTAGAGAGATTAGATCCTTATGATCAACCCTATCGATTGATGCAATAAAAATATAGGGTGTTATTTTTTAGAATTTTAGTCGGTTCGATTACAGGGCGTGGCAAGCGATCTTTCGAAATTCCTTAAATGCAGCTTTGTATTCTTTTTTAAATCAGACAGTGTTTCCTTTGAATGAAATTAACTATCTCCGGTAGTAAGAGTAGGTACTCGTACCCGGTTCGACTACCGTGTGTGGCATTTTCAGAAAACTTTGAATACAGTTTAGTGTGTTTTTAAAAAAGAAACAGCACTGCATTTAAGGAATGCTGAAAAATCGTTTGCCACGCCTTATAATCGAACCGACTACAATTCGAAAAAATAACACCCTGTATTTTTATTACATCAATCGATAGGGTCGATCATAGGGATCAAATCTCTCTAACAAACTTGGTAAATTAAATAAAAGGAAGTCCATGAAATAGAAGATTTAAGAAGATTTAGGAAGATTTTAGTCGGTTCGACTACCGGGTGTGGCATTTTCAGAAAACTTTGCATACAGTTTAGTATGTTTTTAAAAAAGAAACAGCACTGCATTTAAGGAATGCTGAAAAATCGTTTGCCACGCCTTATAATCGAACCGACTACAATTCGAAAAAATAACATCCTGTATTTTTATTACATCAATCGATAGGGTCGATCATAGGGATCAAATCTCTCTAACAAACTTGGTAAATTAAATAAAATAAAGTCCATGAAAAAGAAGGTTTTGTAAAATATTAGTCGGTTCGACTACCGGGTGTGGCATTTTCAAAAGTCTTTGAATGCAGTTTTGTTTCTTTTAAAAAATAAGGTAAAGTTTCCTTTAAGTAAAATTCGCTATCTTTAGTATGAGGGTACTTTCCTTCAAGGTAAAGTCGAAATGTTCCACCCTGTATATCGCAGCTCCGATATTACTTACAATGAAAATAATGGGAACACCCAACAATTCCGAAATACTTAATTCCGAATTTCAATATTCCGATTTTCAAAATTCCGAATATTATAATTCCTAAGAAACAAAACTCCGAGTATTCAAAAACACGATAGTTATTTATCCGAAAGTTATAAATACGAATGTTCATTCTTCCGAATTTCATTTTTACGAATAATTAAAAATCCGTAGTATTATTGGCCCGAAAAACGTTATTCCGAATTTCAAATTTCCGAAAATTCATTGCTCAAATTGAAAATTTGTATCAAAAATAGGTAAAAGTTAAAATTTATTTGACATGTTGCTTTAGAGTTGATTTTTTATAATAATAAATTAATTTTCTCGCCAATTATTACGTATAAAAATTAAGCCAAACCCGACTTGCCGTGGTCCTACTGCCGTGGTACTTGTTTGCCCTACACTAGAGTGTTATTTAAAAACCGGAGGCGCGGAGGGAGGGCAGTCCTCGCCCGCAGTAACGAAGCTCAGGCGCCCGGGCGAGCTGGAGCGGCTGAGGCTGGTCGCCGGAGGCGACCAGCTAGCCGAAGCTGCGGAAGCGAGCATGGGTGCCCGAACTTTGTTACGCAAGGGCGGAAGGACTGCACATCCCGTAGCGCCGGAGAAGAGCGAAACTAATGCATGCCTGCATGCTTGCCTGCATGCATGCTTGCCTGAATGCATGCTTGCCTGAATGCATGCTTGCCTGCATGCATGCTTGCCTGAATGCATGCTTGCCTGCATGCATGCTTGCCTGCATGCATGCTTGCCTGCATGCATGCTTGCCTGCATCCATGCTTACCTGCATGCATGCTTACCTGCATGCATGCTGGCCTGCATGTATGCTTGTTATTGAAAGTTGTATGGCAACGTGTATTTTGTAATCATTAGCATAAATAAATTAAAATAATAGTTCAATAATTCTATTTCCTGATTATCTCGTGTACCCCGAAAATAGCAACTATCCTACTTACCTAATGCAGGTTTACAAGGCGCTTGATTGTCGAGTTTGTGTTGTTTCGGAGTTTTGATAATCGGAATTCGTATTTATGATATTTCGGATTATTAATAATTCGGAATTGTAATGGTTCGGTATCTTCAAATTCGGAATTTTAATATTCGCAGTTATAATCGTTAGGAATTTTGAAATTCGGGTTTTCAATAAATAGGATTTATGATACATCGGATATCTGAATTTCGGAATTTTGAATGATTCGGAATTATGAAATTCGGAATTTTGAAATTCGTGATTGTAACTTTCGGAATAAGGCTTTTCGTATTTATGTAGTGTACCCGAAAATAATGACATTTGTACGTGTGTTTAACACTGTACAATGAAGTGGTATCAAAATTAATTATGGCCGCTGAAAAAATTAAGAACGCCACTGTCCATACTAGATTACCCAATCCCCTTTAATTCAAAAGTGTATTATGTGCATAAAAGTATAATAACAATATTCATTTTTTAACGAACTTCAAAAAGTGTGAAGTTCTCAATTAGATCGGTATGTTTTTTTGTATGTTTGTTACGCGATTTTAATGCCATTTATGCACCGATTTTTATACCCAATTCTTTTTATGTTGGATAGAGTGTACTTTCAGAGTAGTCCCATATGTAAGACGTCCGGATCTGATGCTATGATCCTGGGGAAATCGAGGGAAACCCTACAAAAAACGGGAAACGGAACCTTTAGGCGCGCCTATGTATGTAAGAAATGTATGTTAGCAATCAGCAAAGTTGGCACCGATTTGTAACAGATTAGTAAGTCTGTAAATTCAGTGAATTTTCGCTTTTCAGTGCCTCTTTTTGTTTCTTAAAGTCGGTTGAACTTTTTTCTTAAATTTTAATTTATACTCGTATAATGTATGGCGCTTTCTGAAGTTTTTTTAGGTATTTCATTAATGTTAATGAGATAATATTTAACCAGCCGGGCAATCTAAGTTACCTAACGTGTTATTATAAATCTTGTTAATAAAAATAAAAAATAAAATAAATAAATATTGTAGGACATTCTACACAACGCTATCTAGACCCAAAGTAAGCATAGCTAAACTAGCTTGTGTTATGGGTTCTAGAATGCGGATAAACATACTTAGATACATTTTTTTTTGTAAATACATACATATTATACATAGAAACACCCAGACCAATGCAAATATTCATATTCACGCACACAAATATTTGCACTGAGCGGGGATCGAACCCGCGCCTCCTGCGTAGCGGCCGCGTTCACTACCGCTACGCCACAGAGGCAGTCAATAATGTTGTGAATATTTAAATGAATTAAGTTATTTTTGTACCTCAAGTTATTATACTTACATAATATTATGCTATTAATAATAAAATATAACCTTCGGCTTAATTTGCGAAACAAGTTTTAATTTCAACTATCTCAGTATTAGATATTCAATCCTCAGTGTAAACAGCACGCGTTTCTAGTGACAATGTTATTACAATGTACATGCGTATTAATTGCGATTATTCTAGTGGTTTTTATATATTTCCGATATTCCCGCACAGGCCGATTAATGGCTAAAATCCCTGGTCCAAAAGGATACCCTCTAATAGGGCACATGTTGACCATGTACGAAAATCCAGGTTAGTAAACTTGCCAATATTAGTCACGTCTTCGGTCTTTAGTGAAGTCAAAACCTAAAATTATTGTAATTATATTTATCTTAATTAACTAATAAATAATTATTAGATTGGAAGCTTTTATTTACAAACAAGTTAATAATAATAATGATTAATGATGAATGAAATATGAATAATGAATTAATAAATCACTGCTATTTAATTAGGTATTTTATCTCTCCTTCTTATTTGTTCACAAAGTGCGAAACAGCAGGCCAACAATATTATAAAAATACTAGTTGACCCGGCGAACTTCGTATCGCCATATTTTCTGATCCCGTTCCTGCTGCTTATCTCTAAATTTATCAGTATTTCTCTACAATATTATGCATGTATTATACATATAAATCTTCCTTTTGAATCACTCTATCTATTCAAAAAACCGCTTCTAAATCCGTCGCGTAGTTTTGAAGATTTAAGCATACATAGGGACGGACAGACAGCGACAGCGACTTTGTTTTATAATATGTAGTGATGATATACAAGCGTAAGTATTTATAAAAAGAAGACGTGTGGCACTCGGGGACTGCCGCGGTAAAGCTATTGCATAGCATTTTTTATCAACGTAATGCAATTATCCCCCCACTCCGACTCTATTTAAACTATGACTCCGAGCTCGCACGAATCGAGCCGAGCTGCTCCGAAATTGGCTTGATTCGTGCGAGCTCGGAGTGTCAGCTTAGGTTTGGACCTGACCTGACCTGACCTTGACCTTGACCTTGACCTTGACCTTGACCTTGACCTTGACCTTGACCTTGACTTGTGGCACTCGGGGACTGCCGCGGTAAAGCTATTGCATAGCATTCGGATCAGCTCGGCTCGATTCGTGCGAGCTCGGAGTTGGGGGTGTTACCATTTTTCGTTACGGAATTTCTGGATTCGGTCTCCACGCTCAAGGCCCGCGATAGAAGCTATGCAATAGCTTAAAAATATGTATCAGTTGAATGAAATTTTGAAGCATTTATTATGCTAACTATTCAAATCGAGTAAGAAAGAGACTTAAGACGGATGTATTGATATGATGTATGAATTTGGATCGACTTGCGGGTCTCGGTGGCTTAGTGATCAGAGCATTTCCCCTGTAAGGGAAAGATCGCGGGTTACAGTCCCGCCCGAGGTCGATTCTCTTTTCTCTTTCTTAATCTAAATATGTGTCAAGGTGTAGGTGATACATATCACCTACACCTATGATATTAATCTTTTATGGTCATGCCTAACCATACCGCTTCCATCGGACTCCGATGTGACAGGCAGACCTAGGATAGGCTGATATGAAGTCTAAAATATAACACGTGTTATTATAAAAAATAATATTAAAAATGGTCTGCTGGTAAGAAAACTTCTTGTCTTCTTTGCTGACGGCACAGAATCTCTCTGATCTTAAAGGGTCGGTAACAAGAATACGACTCCCCTGGTGTTGCACTCGTCCATAGGCCACGGCAACCACTTTCCATCAGGTGGGCCGTGTCTTGCCTGCGACCTAAGTGGTATAAAAAAAACTGAGGATTGGCGAAATGAAACATGTAAATCTAAAAGCTGGTGACGAAAAAGTCTCAATTGCGACGTTGAGATGAGGATATTATGTACCTATATGGCTCTAGGTTCGGTTATGTCCTATGCATCAGCCGGCCTTTGAGGTGTATGGAGTTCTCGTGCCCCGAGTACGAAAAATATTTGAATTTGTAACGTAAACGTATTGAGAGAACGGAGAATTGCGATTGGCCACCTGCCGACGGTGAAGCTGTATGTGTGTGAAGCCTGCCAATCACAATGCTCAAAAAATATTTGAATTTGTAACGTAAACGTATTGAGAGAATGGAGAACTGCGATTGGCCACCTGCCGACGGTGAAGCTGTGTGTGTGTGAGGCCTGCCAATCACAATGCTCGAAAAATATTTGAATTTGTAACGTAAACGTATTGAGAGAATGGAGAACTGCGATTGGCCACCTGCCGACGGTGAAGCTGTATGTGTGTGAAGCCTGCCAATCACAATGCTCAAAAAATATTTGAATTTGTAACGTAAACGTATTGAGAGAATGGAGAACTGCGATTGGCCACCTGCCAACGGTGAAGCTGTGTGTGTGTGAGGCCTGCCAATCACAATGCTCGAAAAATATTTGAATTTGTAACGTAAACGTATTGAGAGAATGGAGAATTGCGATTGGCCACCTGCCGACGGTGAAGCTGTGTGTGTGAAGCCTGCCAATCACAATGCTCCGTTCTCTGGATACGTTTACTTTACGAATACTAATGTTTTTCGTTCTCGGGGCACTGATGCATGGTGCCGGTGCTAGGAAGTGAAACTGCATATTTTCTTTGTGTGACGTATCTTTCACGTAAGTACTCTTTATAAAACAAGTGACTGGAAATAGCTCACATTATAGGCCTTGGATTTAGTTCATCACTCAAGCCTATCGTTAGACCTTGACATAATGACTGATCTGTAGCCGTGTATCACTGTGCTCGTAAAGATACGGTAGAGTGCATTGAACTATAAATGAGAATCTATTTATAATTCATGTTTTAAATATATTCTGTCATTAACAATAAAACAAGTTATCTTGTTTCATTATTAAATAAATATCGTGTTGTAAAATTGATGGCGAGCAAGCTATAATTTGTTTCATGGTGCGAGTTCTTTGCAGCTTGCTAGGGTTGTAGGGTAAGTAGACAGCGTTCTATTTATCTGTTGTGTTGTGACACAATGTTATTATTAATGATATAGCTCCAATGATAATAATTAGTTTGATGCGGTTATGAATAATTATAAAAAAAATGTGCTAACATGGGCACTGTTTCATGTCCTAGGCTAGTACAAACTAAAGTTGTACTACAGAAAACTAACGTTGTACATCGTAAGTACTATGGACTGAATTGTGTCTAAAGTATTTTTGAGGAATAAAATTTATAAGGCCATCTGACAAGGAACAAAAATTACTTATATAGGTCGTAAAATTGACAAATAAAGTAGCAATAGATTGACCACATTTGCTGAAAGACCGATGGTCGGTAGAAGTCCTAAAGTGGAAATTACATATCTGTAAACAAAAGAGCCAAATAGACTGATGATCTTAGGTTGCAGACAAGAAAACGGTCTACCTAATGGAAAGTGGTTACCGTGGCCTATGGACGTCTGCATCACCAGGGGAGTCAGACTCGTGCTGCCGACCCTATGATAGAGAAACGAAACGATCGATGATCTGAAAAAGGTAGCTGGAATAAACTGGATGCAGAAGGTGAAGATTCGGCTGCTATGTCGCTCATTAGGGGAGGTCTAGATAATGGACTGCAAAAGGCTGATTTACAATGTGTTGTCGTTACAGATACATTATTTCAAAATCTGCGAAGGTGGAGCAAAAGTTTAGGCAGCATTTACAGGTTACAGGGATTTCATTACCGTACGGTACATTTAAACGATCCTAACGATGTTGAAGTAAGTAAGCATTATGATATATTTTTCATCCCACCATCTCGGAAAGACTATTTTTGCTCTTCGATAACTGAGCGTAAAAGTCGTTTTTATCCTCTAGAGAGGTAAAGTAAATTTGAATTTAGAACATCGTGTGTACTAGGTTTGTGGACTCAAAACATCATTAAACCTATTTACTTCTACCTCTATGGTGCCGAATTTATCATACACCTTTTTTTTAATTCATGAAAAACTCAGACTCGTAACCTCCTTGGTGTACTTTTTTTTTAATTTGCTTTGCGCGCATCAATTTTTTTCACGTCATATTGTTGACATTGTTGTTGAATTTTTATTTTGTTGTATTTTATTACTAGTATTAATACACATATTATACAGCCTCCATGGCGTAGTGGTATTGAACGCGGCCGCTACGCAGGAGGCACGGGTTCGATCCCCGCTCAGTGCAAATATTTTTTATGCATGAAAATGGGTATTTGCATTGGTCTGGTCGTGCCTTGGAGAGCACGTTAAGCCGTCGGTCACGGATGCCATACGAACATCTATGGCAGTCGTTACGGGTAGTTGGAGCCCTAAAAAGTTCAACAACAACGGTCTGGCTGCAATGCTTCGATATCGCCTAATGTCATCATTGGGTTGTGGAGGTCAGATGGCAGTCGCTTCACGGCAAATATCGAGGTCCAGCCAAATCCGCAGTTAAGACTGGTAAAGCGGACCCCGGACTCCGAGGTGAAAGCTTCGGATGCTGACTGGGAATTAACGCTAGGAAGGAGAAGCATTTCATTATTTCCTCGCTGAGGTGGGATGAAAAGTTACGTGTTGCACTCGAGTGCAAAGATTTTTCACCTTGTGCTCTTTTGATTCCCTCGCTAACGCTCAAGATTCTAATTTGTGAATCACTCGCTACGCTCGTGATTCAAATTTAGAATCTTTCGCTTGCTCGGTCATCAAACATGAGCACGCGGTTAAAAAGCAACTTTGCACTCTTGTATAACAAATAACTATTTATGAATGTATTAAAGTTTAAAATCGTGATGCGTAAATGCCGAAAACTAGAGGGTTTTGATTATACCTATTATTGATTTTAATGATAACTACGCGTCATAAAATTCATGCCTTGTATTGCATACTAACTTAATAAAAATATGAAAGTATGCCATGTTAAATTATGACATTAAATAAGCCTTACTATCTCCCATAATAAATTAGTGCAGAAAATGCTTTAATAGAAAAAACAACCTACGTTTTGTTTTTTCCAGACTCTGCTGTCTTCCACTCGCTACATTGACAAAGAGATGCCTTACACATTCCTCCATAACTGGCTTGGCCATGGGCTGTTAATTAGCAATGGTAAGTACCTATATACCTATATGATATACACAGTTTAGATTGAAGAAAGCTTGCATAAATAGATTTCAGTTCCCTATCTAACCCCCAATTTTCCAAATTCTCCGGCATTTCGAGGAAGAAAATCTATGAAAATAGTCACTCAAAATTCGGTGGCATGGAAATCGGCCCAGTAACAGGAGATGAATTAGCTTATCTTGAACTAAATGTCACTTTCGTAAACAAACTGTTAACAGTGTTAACCACAGCGACTGGGTATTAACGAGCGGAGACTATACAAAAAAAATATCGCGGTCATCAGCACTGTTAACCAGTAGGACAATAGATTCCCAGTAGTTAACAGTGTTAGCACCGAGAATGACCTAAAACAACTCCAAATGAATAGGCCTTCAGCCCCCTTAGACAAGTGACATTTCGTTAGCCGGTAACAATTGTATGGGATTTGACGTACTACCTATTATGACGTTCGTCAATGTATGTCACAAACGTCAAACCCCATACATATGTCATTCGATTCTACAACGAATTGCCACTTGTCTAGGGGGGGCCAGAAGTGGCTGTTAAAACCTGTCGGAAATTGGAGGACAGACATCCGAACTTGGAAGATAATAAGTCGTAATACCTAGTAAAATACGTCAGTGTGGTTTGTGTTTCACTTATAGTGTTAACACATTTAGCTTGTGTGTAACCAGTTTAGTTATTAGTAACTAATGTTAGGTTATATTAATGAACAAAATGTTGCAAAGGTTTATGACTTCCGTATTAGAGTACTTGATTTTTTGTTCACATTAGTTAACTTCGCTTATTTTACATAAATACAATAAGTTTTATTTTATTATTTGTAGGTGAAAAATGGCAAAAACGGCGCAAGTTGCTAACTCCAGCTTTTCATTTCAATATGCTGAATAAGTTCTTTGTCACATTCCGGGAACAAACTCAAAGTCTATTGGGCTCTCTGGAGGCTGAAGTCGGTAAACCTGAAACAAATATAATACCATTGATAAACAATTTCACTCTTCGTACTATGTGTGGTAAGCCCTCCTTTAAGGTGATTACATACGCGAATGACTTTGACCATACAAATGCTCAAGGTCATTCGCTCGTTTTTCAGCCGTAAAAATCAGTAAAACTAATTTTAATAGATAACTTTATAGAGGACGTTTACAAACTAAGAAGGTCACGTCATGCTAATACACTTATTTAACATATACGTGAAATTTTAGATTATTTGGATACATATTGTAGAAAATATTTAGTTTCATAAAAAAGAGTAGAGTGATGTTCAGAGCCTTTTTTCTACTATTTCCTCCTCTTTTATTTAATTTATGAAATGGAGAAGTTACTGTGTATATCCTGTAGTATGCAGGCATGTGAATTTCAGATCTGTAGGTTTTATAGTTAATAAGAACAACGGTTTCGTAAATATCGATTTTTCGATGCTGACCTGATTAGGGGCCTTAATAACTCCGATTTAAGGTTCAACCCCACCAAACGGATGGCATCGGAACGGATTTTATAATCTTTAAACAAAATAAATCTTATATCACAGCATTTAAAGTTTATATTACCAAGTCACGCATGACAGCTTGACGTGCGTCATGCCGCCGTACGTCGCTGTCAAGCTGTTGTGCGTGACTTGGTAATATAAACTTCAAATACTGTGATAATAAGATTTAATTTTGTTTAAAGATTGTAAAATCCGGGCCGATGCCGTCCGTTTGGTGGGGTTGGACCTATACTTTACAATTTTCGAAAAACAAATACGATAGTCTCTAATGACAAATTCAGCCCCCCCCCTCCCCCCTAGATAAGTGGTAATTCGTTGGCGTATTGTAGAATAGAATGACGAATGTATGGGATTTAGGTACATGTACGAGTATTTTAACGTTTATGACAGTCGTCATCGAATGTCAATTCTATACATTGATGAATCCATATTCTACTCCACAAACAGGCTGACCTTCTGTAAATATGAGAAGCTACAGTTTGCAAAATACCTCTAATCCTACTAATATCCTATCCTACTAATATTATAAATGTGAAAGTTTGTGAGAATGGATGTGTGGATGTGTGGATGTTTGTTACTCTTTCACGCATAAACGGCTGGACCGATTTGGTTGAAATTTGGTATGTATATAGGTTATACCCTGGATTAACATATAGGCTGCTTTTTATCAACACACCACGCGGGCGAAGCCGCGGGCGGAAGCTAGTTATAAATATGAAAGTTTGTGAGAATGGATGTGTGGATGTTTGTTACTCTTTCACGCATAAACGGCTGGACCGATTTGGTTGAAATTTGGTATGTATATAGGTTATACCCTGGATTAACATATAGGCTACCACGCGGGCGGAAAATATGGCGGTACGAAGTTCGCCGGGTCAGCTAGTATACCATTAAGCCCCAAAATTCCCTACCTAGGTAATATAAAATAACATATTTTTGTTGTATATGTCTTTCAGAAACTTCGTTGGGCACAAAAATACCCGAAAATACGACACTGGTTAATAAATACTTACATAATGTTCATGATATCGGCCAATGTTATGTAAAACGGCTAACGCAACCCTGGAACTTTATTAATTTCTTTTATATGGTGTCATATCACTATCGTAAAGAAAAATCATTATTGCCGGATTTACATAATTTTACTAAAACATTAATACAAAAAAGGCGGGCACTTGTAAATAAAAACATCGATGACGAAAACTGCGGTAACAAAATAATGTTAGATATTTTATTGAATGAAGAAAGAAAGGGAAATCTAAATGAAAATGATACTCAAGAAGAAGTTGATACGTTCTTATTCGAGGTAATCAAAATTTGCAATAACATCTTGTTTGTTTAATCATGTATCTATCTATCATCATGTATCAATCATGTCTCAATCTCATCTCCTATCTCTCATAATCTCAATCTCAATCAAAAATAATTTATCAATCATGTATCAAACACATTGTGAATATGTAGTTTTAATAGATTTTTATCACTAATTTATGTTTTCAAAAACTATCACAGTCAAGTTGATTACTGTTTGTAATAAATTATGACATGTTTTAAATAGTAATTTTAATCTTATTTCTATTTATGCATTCCAGGGTCACGACACAACCGCAACGGCGCTGGTTTTCATGATTGTGAGAATAGCCAATGAATATGCTGTACAGGTTTGTTATGATTATCAATCCTTTTTAAACACAATTTTAATTCCTTTAGATAACCCTAAATTATCAAATAAGTCGACCACAAAGTTGTGAAAATGGAATTAGCCTACGATCGAACAAAAGGTCCCGGGTTCAAATCCTGGCCATTATATACCGACGTAAACTCACTCCTAACACAAGCGAATCATGTAATCTTAATAAAACAGATAAAAGAGAGTCGTAGAAATAATACCCTATGTGTACCATGAACAGCTGAATATAAAATGATACTCTAATAAATTACAGAATGCAATACACGAAGAATTGGACGGCATTTTTGGTGACAGTGATAGAGAGCCTGCCATAGCAGATATAAATAAAATGAAGTATTTGGAGTGTTGCATCAAGGAATCTCTTCGCCTATACCCTAGTGTTCCATTTATATCTCGGTACATCACCGAAGATGTCTCAATAGGTAACTTGAAGTGACTAATATTATTACCTGATTTAATTATGTACGAACAGGAACTGTAATAATATAATCATAATATATTTTGTCATACACTCAGTACTGTAGGATGATATTGAAAAGACATGTAAATAATTGACAAATAATAGCATTGTTACTATTTTTCTCTTCCACAGCTGGTTATGTAATCCCGAAAAACACTTACTATGATGTCCACATTTATGACGTTCATCGAAACCCGGAAGTGTATCCTGACCCTGAAAAATTCATACCAGAAAGGTTCCTACCAGAGAATACTATCAGACGACATCCATATGCTTACATACCATTCAGTGCAGGACCTAGAAACTGTATAGGTATGAGATAGATATCTTTTAGTTCATTTTGGATGTAGTTCCAAGGAACTGTTTCGTTAATTAATTTCGTTTTAAATTTCAGCAGACTAAAATTCAAATTGCATAACATTCTTTTCTTCTCATCATCATTCAAGCGCCACTCCCGGTTTCCTGCAAAACTTGTACTTTGAAGTGCGACTTCTGCTTTTCTTCTTCTCTTATCCATAATTTCTACTAACTACCATCTGATCAACCAACTCTGAGGAGAAAGCCTAAGAGCTCCAGAGCCACATCCATCAATTAGAAGGTGTAGAGACCGGCTTGCAGTGGAAGTTGGCTTAAGCCCTGAAGATCTTGATGACACACAAAATGCAATATTCATAATACTATTCTTTGTTGCAGGTCAAAAGTTTGCTCTATTGGAAATAAAAACAGTGATGTCGGGGATTTTCAGAAAGTATCGATTGGAGCCGGTCACGCGCACTGAAGATCTTTCATTCGTGGCCGATATGATTCTTAGAGTTTCCCATCCCTTAAATGTACGATTTTGCCACAGAGTACCTATTTGACTCCTAAGAATTCAATTTATTTGACATAGTTAATTTTTGTAATGAAGAAGATTTACTTTATAATTTTGCAATAACTTTGTTCAAAAGTCATGAAGAGAGAAACCAGGAGTATGTTTCACAAGAGGTAAACAAAGAGAATAGATAAGAGAGTAGAAAGAAAACAAAACCGTGGTAATCGCTCGTTAATTTTAAGGAAGATATACACCTCTGTACTGTCATGTGAGTGGATTGCACCAGTGCAAATTCGTTAATGGTTCAACTAGTTGTAAAGCAATCATTTAAGTTGCTTGATCGCGGTTCCCATCATTGTTGAAATCCATTCTAAAATATAAATTATATTTGAATGGAGTTTGGATCTATTTTAGTGGATAACGGTTATAAATAAACTAAAGTGTTACAAGATAACAACGTGTTATGTTATTTTACTCCTTAAATTGTAATAACATGATGTCTCGCCTAGTACAGAGGGCCACACTATTTTATATGCGCTATATTTCCGCAGCAAATACTTATTGCCATCTCTTGTCAAGAAGCATTGTTCTTGGGAATTTGCTGTAAGTGCAGCAAATGCTGCTACGGTGTGTGGCCTCCTAAGCCATTCTATTTATCAATCCCTGTAAATTCAGACATGTTTTAGAAAACCCTGTATTCAGGTTTTATAGGGTTCTTCAACTCACCGATATCAATTTCGCACGCACCTATAGGTTTGATTTACATAGCTTGCCACGTAGCTCGTAGGTATACAACATATTGATACTTTTATAGACAGTAGTCACGCTTTTTGTTTAAATCACCGATTTACGGTTCTTATTGTAAAGCACCTAATAATTCCTTTTGACATACATGGTAGAGTTAGTTGTGGAAATAGGTAGTTAAATCTGATACTAGGTATTTATTATTATCATTTGAGCGTTGTTCCCACGGAGGACAGAATATGATTAGTAAACGGAGATGTTCCAGTGAAATTTCTCGTAATAAAAACGCGTCGCCAAATGCGGGTGAGAAGAAGACGCGGGGGGCATGACGCCATACCTCGTCCCCCTTGCGTCTCTTCTCCTAAGTCTAAGCCCTTCCCACTTTTTAGAATGCCATCTAGTGTGGCATGGCGAAACCAAATAGAAATAATGCATGCAATTTCCACTGTAGTTTTACCACTCGCCACAAAGCGCTGCACAGAATTCTAGAATAATCTATGTGTTTAATGACAGCGGGACCACTTACATATTGACCACTATATATACAAGCTGTTGCCCGCGGCTCCGTCCGCGTGGAATTCTGATATAAGGAATATAAGGACATAATGATTGGGTTGCATTATTGGAGTTTTAGCGCCTTCGCTGGCATAAGCGGGTGCGGGTCGCGGACGTCAGGCGACGGGCGTCTGTCACCAGTATAATTTCAATAGCGTCGGTGTACAGTCGATAACTATGGATCATTTATTGATATATTACTTAGCCAAAAGACGACGACGTGAACAAAGGCGTCAGCCAATTAGCCCATATTATGTCACGTCTAGATTGTTGTGTGGCGAATTTGTAACCAAGTTTTCGTATAAGAATGTACAGCTATCATAATTAGTTTATTGTAAATCAAAGACAATTTTGCACGGTTTGTCAAAACTGAAGAGAAAGAGGCGAACTCCTTTGGTTCACGGAATTTTTGGTTTTACTTTACACAATATACCTATTAGCAGGGTTGGCTCGCGACTCGCTTGGGGGTACAAGTGGTGCAATGCATCCGGGAGCATGTTCCTGCTTTTGCATTTTATATTGATATATTATGTTGTTCTATGAATAATATAAGACTGACCTTCAAAATAACATTCTATTTAAGTTTCGTTTAAAAAATTTCAAAGGTATTTGCCGTAAAAAAGCTTTCAGTTTGCAGCTAAGGATTATTCTAAGTTTATTGCAACGACTGTACAAGCACGGCGCGTGTGACACGGATAACGTAGCGGCGGCGGTCGATGATTTTGTTGAAACAGACCCGCTCGCGTGCTCCGTCGCGCGGACACACGGCGCGTGCCCCGCTGCCCGCGTGGCGGGCCCCGCCGCCCGCGTCACGTGTGACGGGTATCCGCCTCACGTAGCGCTGCTCTTGAAATAACATGAAACAAGCACGCGAAGCGGACGTCCGCGACCCGCACCCGCCTATGCCAGCGAAGGCGCTAAGTACGGATCCCTAACTTTTTCAAAAAGGAAATTAATAAAGCAAGAAAATAATGTAGAAATATAAAAAAATGATGTTATTATATTGTAAAATTTTCACTTATGTATTTCTGGTATACGTATGTACAAGGTATAGCAAATTTAGGCTGTAATTTTTTAAATCACTTTTTTGTTTTAAAGAAGTCATCTTCATTGAAGGACCTCGAACAGATTTTGGAATATTTTGTGGGGTACCTACCACCTGGAAGGTCTATTTAAAATACGTACCTATCCACGCCTTTTTTTATTTCTGGGTTACTGGGAAATCTAAAATGATATAATATAATGTTGACAATTTTATTGGCTTCCTAAAAATAATGTGAATATAGTGGTCTCACTACTATGATGCACACCATTTATTTTCCACCATATATCTGTAGAATTATAGCAGAATCATTTAGCCCCCCTAAATGATTTGGGCAGATACCGACAGATGGCTCAATTTTTTTATTTTCAATTTTCAATTTCACCCAAATATAATGTAAGAATTAATAAAAT
The DNA here is from genome assembly GCA_914767945.1 of Eilema depressum. Classification (NCBI taxonomy): domain Eukaryota; kingdom Metazoa; phylum Arthropoda; class Insecta; order Lepidoptera; family Erebidae; genus Eilema; species Eilema depressum. The sequence goes on from OU612020.1 coordinate 4,381,916, forward strand.
AACAATTGCGGAATTACTAATGAAGTCCGGTGAAATTATTGTGGTGATTTTTTTATAGAATGAATTGAATTGTTGTTACAACATTATACAAGTAAGACAAGTTTACTTATTTCTTCTCTCCGCTAGATGGTTCTATAAAGACATTTTTTTTCTAAAACTGAAAATAAAAATATAGCGGACTTACTGATGAAATGTTATATCATCAATATATTTAAACATCTTATCTCTACAATTTGTACACCCTTGTACCGCACACTTCATTCTTAAATCGGGTCAAAACTATTTTTATCTTTGAACTTTTAACCAAAAATGACAACCTATCGCAACGACGACTTACCAAACACCTCTGTTGGTGTGTTGCTGATGAGAAGCGGTAATGCCAGACGGCGTCGGGTGGCACTTATTGGCTACATAAGGGCTTACACTGAAAATCAGTCTGTGGTGGCTAACACCCACCCCAGTATATGCTGAGTGTTTAGCCCAAATTGCGGACATAGCGTACATATCTTAAGACTCGGATGTACGACAATAAAATGTACAATATAGGGTAAACGTTGTAAAAGGTTATATGAATGTGGGACCGTGTGAGATTTCTGCCACGTAGAACATGACACGTTGATTGTGTAATGTCATTAACGTCAATGTCAATTGTCAACATAAAAAAATGTGAATGACAGATGTCACACGGTGTCACGTCGGCGATCGATCACAGACAACTCTGTGTCGGTTACTCTGTGGTTGCCTTGTGTTGTTTATGATGTTTTTTTTATGTGTACTGCGTGATCCGCAATAAAACTATTTTTCTTTCTTTCTTTCTTTCTAGAACTGAGTGGTGACGTCACAGAACTGACGTCTATATATAGGAGTCCTTTTGACAGTATGGAAGCACGCGACTCGATTGCCTTTGCAACAACTCCGCTATCATTTCCTTCTCCATGGTTGTTCCCGTTTGCATCCGAGACTTTCAATTTAGCGAACGGGTTAACTTGTTCCTTTTCCTTGTCTTGATTTGGCTTTATGCTCCAACTGCCATCTGACCTCCCTACCTTAAGAGTAAATTAAGGTCTCTAGAATCTGATGAAGGCTTATTGGAGGCTTTTCCTTATTTAGTAAACAGAAGTAAATCAATCAGACTATGACATATTTAAGCCCTAGCTCAGCTTGTACATGTACAACTACAAAGGCTAGAGTATGAACTTAAATTTTTAATTCAACCGGCCAATGAAACAATGACAAACTACTAGCCAGACGAAGACGACAAAAAACAAATTTCTCATAAAACTACCGCTGTCTACCATAGGAACTTGCTTTTCAGAAACCCTATATAGAAAAAACAACTTTATTAATTGTGCTACAAGGTCTCTTTCCTCAATTTCAATGAAAACGACAACACCCCTTTGATTGGTCAATAATTCAACTACCTATCTACCACATATCGGCATTTTGACAACACGCACTGTGATTGGCCACTTCAAACTCATATTAAAGCTACATATATATTTTTTATACTACTTAGGTCGCAGACAAGCACACGGTCCACCTTACGGAAAGTGGTTACCGTGGCCTATGGACGAGTGCAACACCAGGGGAGTCACACTCCTGCCGCTGACCCTGTAAGAACAGAGAGATTCTGTGCCGTCAGCGCTGAAGACAAACAAGACTAACACTGACAGCACAAAACCTCTCTCCAGTGAGCTCTAACTCTGGGTACCCTACTCACCACCGGGAACACAACACGAGGTTATTTAGCCGCGTTATTCTGTAGGGCGAAGGTACTTCCACGGACCCCGGGACGGAAATACCGTTGTGTCCTACCTCCTTACAACAAGATCATACAAACCTTGTCTTGTCAATAACGAACACATTAAAAGATTTATATAATATGATGTGATGCGGTTGTGGTGACGCATACTTGTGATCAACTTGGAAAAGTATCATTAGTAAAATAGCTTTTAGCACAATTCTGTGCATTTAGTGATCAATTGTGTGTTTTTAGTCACCAAAACCACTCCTCTAAAAATCAATCCAATTATATCGTCGATGAAAATGTCAAAGCTAACAAACTAACAATATCACTCAGGAACCTAGTGGGCAAATGCTGGCTATAATAACAGATATAGTCACATTCGTGGTAAAGGTACCGCGCTGAAGGCAGGTTTCATTTCAAAAGTTCAGAATTCAAATAACTCAAGTGATAAATCCAAAGATTTCAAATATTTTAGTATTCCAATATGTCAAATGAGACAGAAGAATTATTAAAAGCATGGAAAGAACTCTTCGAACAAAAAGAAGAATCGTATTCATCCAAAATAATATATTCATTAGCGTTGTTATTTGTGTTTCTTTCCAGTGTGATCGGAAACATTTTGATATGCATCGTCATTTACTATAATAAAACTTTGCACAATGCCACAAACTACTATTTATTTGATTTAGCTATCTCAGATTTACTCGTTACATTCCCAATTCTTATTGATATTTATGAAATTTATGATAGCACCCTCTTTGAATCCATGTCTGGCATGTTGACTTGTAAGGTCTACCTTTGCATCCAAACTGCATTTCTCACACTAATGTGGAATCACGGCATTCTTGTGATAACGGCTTTATCTATTGAAAGGTATATTGCGATATGTCACCCAATGATTGTACTAAGTACACCAGTCTGGAAAAGGGTATCCAAGAATATTTTCGCAATTTGGATAATTGCTATAACAGAAACACTGCCGTTATTCTGGACAATGGATGTAATAGATACTGGCAAATCATTGAAATGTTATTTTCTAGTAAATTCTACAGTAAAGATTATTACGGTGTCTTCACTGGTTACCACGTTTATTATACCACTGGCTATAATGATTTTCGTGTATACTATGATAGCATTTGAAGTCAAGGACCACCAGAAATACGATTTGAAAGAAAAGATGGTATGCAATAGTATTTTCAAAAGAAGAAATGTGAATAAGTTGATTGGTAAGTCTTTTAGCACTAATATTATAATAGGTATAAATTACCATGAAACTAATAAGATATTCTGATCTTTAGTTGCTCTTACGGTGTCTTTTGTCGTGTGCTGGCTGCCAACATATACATTCCAAGTGCTACTGTACTTCACTGATGCACGAACGGTAGCACATTATCAAAAGGTATAAATTATTAACACATTTATGTGATTACAAGTAAGTATGTAATTTAAAATGCTGATATTTCTTTTTCCATCATAGACGTTCTCGATTGGTCACAAAATAGCGATGTTCAATTGTTGGTTTACTACGGTACTGAATCCGTTGCTATTCAGTCTTGTATCAATCAAGTTCAGGAAAGCTCTTAAGGTACTTATTATATTGTCTTTGTTAAAAAGCATCTTTTAAATCTTTTTATCTATCTTAGAAGCTTAGCTGAAGTGGCGATATGAACGACTTTTTTACAAGTTGATTAGGCACTCTGGCATAGTTACTTCGTAAAACCATTAGTCACGAGTCTATTAATAGAGTTGTTATATTTATGGTGCAAAGCTGGAAGACATGATTTTAGGTCCTGGAAGGGCATAGTCCTTTCTAGAACATAATACATAAGGTTTAGGAGGCGACCAACCTCTGCGCTTATTTATTACCCTCTGAATGTTATAGTGTAAAACTGATTCAAATTAAAGTCCATAAATGCTCACTCAATTTTTTTTCTAGTGAACCTATAATAATTTTCGCAAATAATTTTGATGTTAACAGATACTATGGGACAAAATGATGAAAGGAAGATGTTTTCTTACGAAGAAAATTGAAACTATGGAAAAGAAAGAAGATTTACAAGGTGTTGAATGATTTTATGAACTTGTGTGTGTAACTTACATTGCAAACTTATTCTTTTATTTGTTGTTTTTTTCTTTCATTGTTATTGCAATAATCTCCTTGTTAATACTAATATGCCATTAAAGATTAAGCTTATTATATAGTTCACGTTATTTTTTTTACTATCCAATATTATTATATGTAACTACTTACTACTTTTGAAGTAGGTGAGGGATTTGGATAAACGAAACCAACCTATTAATGGATAGACGAGGTTCTGGAGCCGGTTGGATAGGAGCTGGCAGTATTAACCATGGGTATGGTTAATACTGCCAGCTACTATAAAAGAGGAGAAGGAGTAAGCTGAACCCATAGCTTGAAGAGAAACCCAACGTACAATCGGGAACAATGCTAAGATAATGATAACGCTATAATTATTTTCTGCAAGTTACTGATTCCCAAATTCAAGCTGTATAGAGGGCTGATCGCCGCTGCTTATCACAGACTACATAATACATCAATTTTATTTTATACATGGTACGTTTAACGCTCACTAGTTATATTATTTGTATCCAGAACGAGAGTGTGTATGACTCTAATACCCACTTCCGTGTGGAGGTGATGTATATGAAGAAAGCTACATAACTGGAATTGGAGGATAAAATCTATCTTCTGGCCCGCAGTATAATATGTAACGTTCACAAGAGGCCGACAGACGACTCGTGGCCCTCATGTGCAATCTCCTGCGAGTAGTGGCCGTGGCAGCCAGCTATTCTAGCAGAAGCAGGGCTGAGATATACAGGTGGTATATGCGCGCCTATAGATGAAAATTCTTTGTACCGATACTCAAAAAAATAATGTGAATGACTTGATCGTAACAAGATATTCGTACAAAAACACCATTAACAAAATTGATTCTAGGAACAATACTAGCAATTTTTTCAGTCAATAGAACCACTCCTCTTGAAAAATTAAACCAATTACTGTCGATGTACAACTCAAAGCAAACATATCAACTAATTGCATTCCGTCCCTAAAAAAATTCTACAGTAACTAATATTATCACAGTTGTCGATGGGCGACTACATGGAAAGCAATAAAGTAGTGATCCAAATCGTGAATAGTCAAGTTGTAAAATGTTAAACAGCACAGAAGAAGAATTTCTAGAAGACTGGAAGGAGATCTTTGAACAAAAAAAAGAATTATACACATCTAAAGTTATATTTTCGGTATCATTACTATTCGTTTTTCTTTTCGGTCTAGTTGGAAATATTTTGATATGCATCGTCATTTACTATGATAAAACTATGCACACCATAACGAACTACTACTTATTCGATTTAGCTGTCTCGGATTTGCTACTTACATTCCCAATTTTGTTTGCTGTTTTTCAAATTTTGAGCCCAGATTTCAATACCGTAGAAAATACATTTGGAGTTTTAACTTGCAAAGTCTACCTTTGCATCCAATATATATTTCTCGGGTTACTGTGGAACCATGGAATTCTAGTAATGACAGCCCTATCCATTGAAAGATATATTGCGATATGTTATCCAATGACGCTACTAAGTACATCAGTATGGAAAAGAGTGTGTAAGATCATATTGGCAATTTGGGTAATCGCTATTACGGAGACGATTCCGTTGCTGTGGACAGTAGATTTTATATATACTGGCATATCCTTGAGATGTAGTTTTCTTCTAACGTCTACTTCAAAGATTATTGCAATATCTTTTTTCGTGATTACCTTTATAATACCATTAGGTATCATGATTTTTGTGTATGCTATGATAGCATTTGAAGTCAACCATCAAAAATACGATTTCAATACAAAGATGGAATGCAATAGTTCTCTTAAAAGAAAAAATGTGAACAAGTTGATTGGTAAGTTTCCAAGCAAAATATCTTATCCATACTAATATTATAAATGCGACTCTGTACGTCTGCCTTTCTATCTGTCACTCTGTCTGCCGCTTTTATGCCTAAACCACGGAACCGATTTAGATAAAATTTGGTACAGAGATAAAGAGATATTAGACCTTGGGAAAGGACATAATGCTATGTTTGGCCGCGATAACCGATATCCACTTATACGCGGCGGTTAATATTATAAATGTAAGTGTTTGTGAAGATGTTTCAATATTAAGATGCTTGTTACTCAATCATGTAAAATTTGGGATCACAATCCGTAATAACATAATATGTTACTTTTTATCCGTCGGTTGCGGGAGCTGCTAACAGTGCTAACAATAAATTCTGATCTTTAGTTGCTCTGACGGTGGGTTTTGTGGTGTGCTGGCTGCCAACTGGTATATTCAGGATAGGCATGTATTACACTGACAAAGGTACGGCGGCGCGATTTCAAACGGTATGGCTCATCTTGTATACCTACATCATTTATTTCACCGACTGTCCTAACTAAAACTATGTATTTTTCTTTACAGTTATTCTCGATTGGTCATAAAATAGCGATGTTTAATAGCTGGTTTTCTACAGTATTGAATCCGTTACTTTTTAGTCTCATATCTACCAAGTTCAGGAAAGCACTTAAGGTAAATAACTATTGTTTTAGGACTAATCCATTCCAGGACATAATAAGATCTATAGCCCCTTAAGTAGAATTCCATATGGTTCCAGTAGTACAACCCAAAACAAATACTGGTTTCTTAGACAAAAAGTGCTAGAAAAATATTTCACCACGCAAAATATTTCACGATGCAAATGAACACGAGACAGAGAATCGAGTATAATTAGCAATATCATTATTACCTAGGTTTTTTATTGCTATAAATTTAGGTATCGCTCTAACCATACCTAAATAATTAGATATAGTAATTATGCCAGATGCAGAAAGGGGTCTTGCTTGAGATAGCCCGAATAGTCCCTGAAGACTTCCGCCAATCACCCTCGCTGCCGCCGCCTATTGCCTACCTCGCCCGCCTCGCCGGGGCTATCATGCTAAGGCGTGATGCAAATGAGTGATAATAATAATAATTAATCATTATTAATTACAGATACTATGGAACAAAAATATTACAAAGAGATCTTTTCAAAAAAAGGAGGTTATTAAAAATTGTAATTTGGATAAAAAGCGAGAAAAACTAAATAGCGTCATTTAGTCGAGAAGTCATCTTATTCTAAGTGTAAATTTAAATTTAATGTGTCAATCTCAATTTTGTGAGATATTTTATTTCCTTGTGGTTCGATCAATCGAACTACGGTGATCTGGTAATTCCTTGTAGTTCGATGGGTAAAAAAAACAAAGTGGTCTGTTTATGGAGAGCTACACCGGACAACAAATTGTCTCGAAGGGTGGCATAAAAAAAATGTTCAATGCTCTTATACGGAAAAAAGGGCCAAATTGGATGACCATATTGACCAGTTTGCATCGAGATTCTGAGTATTATATCATCAAAATGAAAAGAGGATTGTTAGAGAAGCGAGAAAAAGAACCACGAAGACGGAATGAGTTCATAATTTCAACGAATATGATGCTTGCTCAACGTCAGTATTCGATATCACCTAATCTGGTGATAAGCTAAAGGGGACGTCTCAAGAGTGAAGGTTGTCACCAATAGCTGCTAGCAATGTAAAAAAACGTTAGTTCATCGTTTGAGGACCTTCTTATAAAGTTTGTGTATGTTCTGAGGCAATAGTTCGATTTATGGATAGATATTACAGTAGTTCTGTAGTTGGATTGTTTCTGTCATTTCTGAATCAACAGGATGATAAATTATATTAGTGGATTGTAGATATACATTACGTTTAAATATAATATTAACGTTACGTTTATATAATTATACTAGCCTTTGCCCGCGGCTCCGCCCGCGTGGATGTTGGTTATCGCGATAAATTAAAATTGCGACTATAATTTGAGATTTAAACTATCCTATCTCTCAAGTTGGATCGAACTGTACATGGTGTGCGAATTTTATTATAATCGGTTAAGTGGTTTAGGAGTCCATTGAGGACAAACATTGTGACACGAGATTTATATATATTAAGATAAGATAGGTACTCGTAGTATCAAGATTGACTGTCATCTAAAAATTTTACGTCATACATTGTCAGATTATCATTAAAGTACATTATAAATACATTTAGTATATTTTATTTAAAATCTTATAAATGTTCATAATATATAATGATGTATGGAGCCTCACAAAGATCTTTGTAGTCAAGTCATCCTCAAGCCTTACTGATTGACGGACGAGTCTATGGCGCAAGCTGTACTCTTCTGGTTAGGTAGTCAGACGGCAGTCGCGCCCATCCAAAAATCCAAAATGATAATGAGGAAAAACCGGACAGTGGGCTCAGTAACCGTGAAGATGGTATTCAAACAATAATAACAGTAGTGTACCTCTAAGATGAATCAGGCAGGAGGACGTCAGTTTAAAAACATTATGACTAATCATGTGAGGTATTTGAATTTCTACATACCTAAAAGCAACCTGCTTATGGATAAACGAGGTTCTGGAGCAGGCTTTTCCATTAAAAACCATTATCGGCTCGAGGGAAACCCAAGGTACAATCGTGAACAACGCTAAGATAATGAGAATGTGTTAATTGTGATATTGATTCTGTAAGTTACTTCATTCCTGTGCCTAACTGCAAACGAATACAGGTGTGGCGATACCACATGTACCCAGCGCCATCTAGCGACAGCAAGCCGAACTACTACGTCGCTACAGTTCCTGCATCGCCAAAGCGAAGTTCCAGCGCTTGTACAATATATCTATAACATCCCAACGACAATCGTTGGGCCGCCGCCCGCCAGGCGTGATCACCTTGCCTGGTCGGAGGATCCTCCCTTTGGTTGGAGGAACTTTACCTCCACACAGGCACTCTAAAATCTAAATCTTTGGCCCGCTCATCTAACCTTAGAATATTACTACAATTATCTAATCTTCGCTAGCTAGTACGGTCAATAAAGTAGTTGTAGAGTGCGTGAGCGGGAACCTAAGCGATTTCTTCAGAAACTTATTCAGACTACTTAGAGAGAAAACATACTAAAAGTCCTGACGTCTAGGTGTCGAGCCGGAGCTCGGAGGGGGGAGGGGGGGGGCAAAGGTCTCAATTTTGGGTTATTTGTTAATAAATCAAAAACGGTGCGTTGTAGCGAAAAATGTTCTAAGATGAAATAAAAGCTTATAAAATTCTCTATAACTTTGATCTTATATACTTTTCCATACTCCTTCCCGTTTTTGAGCTACACGCTCTGGAAAAGTGAAAATTAAGGAATTAATTTTAATTAAAAAAATTATCGCACGGTGGGTATTTGTTTGTGCTGTACACTTGACTCTGAATATCTTGCCGTAAAATTTCCGCAGCTTTAGCAAGAATTCTCAGGTTTTCCTCTACTTCGTTTTTTTGCCTATTTTCGTACCAAAATGGGTAGGCCAAAGAAGTCCTGGCTTAACGTCGTGGAGGGTGACATGCGTGCAAATGGTCTCACTACCATGGACGCCCAAGATCGTGCGAAGTGGAGGAGGAAGAGCCGGAAGGCGGACCCTGAGTTTCGAGGTCATCTTGGCCACGGATGCAATCAGGAGAATACATCTATATCCACATGATGATGCTTTCGTACCATGCCTGATTGATAATATTGTACCCAAAGTCTCTAAAACACACCACCGGCGCGGCGTTTTGAAACGGTTGACCCCTGGTGTGATCAGTATTCGATCCCCATATTTATTTTCCAACTCGGCCTTGATAGTTCGCCACTGCATGGGGTTTGGCACCTGTTACAACACCGAGTATTAGAGTGAGAAAACTGAGTATCAATGCTTCCCTCCATATAAGCAAAAATTTCTTCCATAGCCTCTAATACGACATGGGTATCTCTAGGGATCTTAGTTTTCTGGAGTTTTGGGTAACTGACAGACTTCACAAATGAATAATAGCAGTCTTTGTGATATTTTGCAACAAGATCTTTAGTGCAGGACAAACGACAAAGAAACGAAGTTCTTCTCCCCATGTATCATTTCTCAAAGAACATAAATATGCATACTACTAGCATTAATAAGATCCAGTATTCCCTTTTCTTTCACCTCAGAGACATTGTTACTTCCTTTAACCACATCTTCATTACATACAGGACACTTATTAGTACTCATATTAGATAGTGTTACTAATAACAGTGTATATGTTAAAAATATTTTGTGGCTGCTGCCCTGCTTTACCGGGTAGGCTACCGTGCCAAGCAAAATAAAATTACGAAAACTAATAATAACATAAGCCCGAAGGCATGTATACGATGTTAATGGGAGTTTTAGCCAGTAAGGACGCGTTATCTACAGTGAGTATTAGGTACACGAAAAACAATCTTTATGATTGTTTTTCTCACCTCAACTCAGTTATCTGCTGTTATAAAAAACGCAATTTTGTACTGTAACCGCCTTCACCACGTGGAGGTACTCCCAGCTTATGTTAAAATAAATTTTAAGATAGTTTTTCACATCAGTTAATGGTCATCACGCTGAATAACTTTAATTTTCACTTTTCCAGAGCGTGTAGTTCAAAAACGGGTAGGAGTATGGAAAAGTATATAATATCAAAGTTATAGAAAATTTTATAAGCTTTCCTTTAATCTTAAAACAGTTTTCGCTACAACGCACCGTTTCTGATTTATTAACAAAAAACCTAAAATTGAGACCTTTGCCCCCCCCTCCCCCCTCCGGCTCGACACCTAGACGTCAGGACTTTTAGTATGTTTTCTCTCTAAGAAGTCTAAATAAGTTTCTGAAGAAATCGCTTAGGTTCCCGCTCACGCACTCTATACCCTCCTTTGAGCCATTCGTTGACCGTACTAAGCGCCCAGTATGAAACAAGCGCCTTAAGAAAACTGATTCTCAGATAGCTGCTAGCGGCATATCGGGGACCATACAATCCCTCAATTTTATTTTATACGTGGTATGATTAACGCTCACTTGTTATTTTATTAGTATCCACTACGACTCCAATGTCCACTTCCGTGTGGAGGTGATACATATGGGTGAATTTCCCAAATGGCTTTTTTTTTTGTCTTCGGTGAAATTAGTATTTGAAAAAAGGAATATTGTTCTGAATTATTTTTTTTAGTATTCAATAGGTTGTTAATGGGTTGTGGCAAAAATATATTTTGGCTAGGACTATATATAAAGGTAGAAATAAATACATAAACCTCTTTTTTTTTCAAATCGGTGCTGTCCCTCTACTTTTTTTACAAACAAAAAAGCTTATACACTAATAAAAATAAGTAATTTAAGTATATAAATTATTCTATTTCATAGAATATCAGTTTTATTATTAATCTAAGGCATATTTTATTACATAATTAACGATTATTATTACTGAGAGGCACAAACGTACTTGTCCTGCAAAATGTTCTCAAATCGGTGACCAAAAGTAATTTACACATAACTTTATATCCACGAGTCCGACAGTGTCCCCACCCCAATTTTATTTCTCTCGTTAGTGCCTGCTAGTGCGCAGTCAGGACGGACGTATGCCAAATCGCTGCATATTCCCGCCAAAAACGTAAGTATGCCATTTTAGTTGCTCCCGGACAATTATTTTATACTATCGGTGGTGGTGGAATTTAACCTAGATATTATGCATTTTTTCTAATTGTCTAAAAAGTGTGTAATTTCTCACGTCGGTGTTCGCATATCGGTGTAATCGGTGGTCTTTATTACCACGGATATGATAATTTACACCGAAAATGATAAGAAAAGACGAATCGGTGTCTTACATCTAATATCGGTGTTTTGATTCATGATCAATGCACAGTTTTGTCACATCGGTGGATTGCTATATCATATCGGTAGATATTTTATCATCTCGGTGAGTAGTTTTATCATATCGGTTGATCCCGTAAGATTTCGTTAAGTATACAAAGGAAAAATGGAACATATAAGAACATACATATAAACACATACATACATGGGGGACTTCAATGCCAAAGTGGGAGTACAAGAAGGCGACGAGACGAAAATCGGATCTTATGGAGTGGGATGCAGAAATCGCAGGGAGCAAATGCTAGTCAGCTTCCTCGAGTCACAGGGGCTCTTCTTAATGAATAGTTTCTTTAATAAAAATTCCCACAGGCAGTGGACTATGATAAGGAACGATATAGACTTTTTTCATAACGGTACCTGAGCACATATTTAGAGATCAACAAGTTTAGTGTGATCAACAAGTTACTGGAAGCGATCACCGACTTATCCGAGGCTCTCTAAATATCAACATCAAGGCTGAAAGATTCCGAATGATAAGGTCAACCCTCCCACCTACGCCGCTCCAAGTAGCTCTAGGGTCCGAAAAGTTCCAACTGGAACTTCAAAATCGTTTCGCAATACTGGAAACCTCTAGGGAGGCATTGACGAGAAGGCCGACATAGTGGTCAAACCATTGCAAGTAGTGTCTCGAAAGATGTTTCCCGTGAAACGCAAACAGCAAGAGTTCAAGTTCTCTCCTGAGACTCTCGAACTTATGAGAAAGAGGTGTAAACAACCATCCACACAGTCGTCTTCGTCAGATGGGAGAGCCTTAAACCAGCGAATCAAAAAGCTGATATGACGCTACCTCCGCCGCTCCAACACTCGCACTATTCAGGAGGCAATCGAGCGTAATAGGGGGTCGGAAGTGTTCGCTCAGCAGTTAAGGTGACCCCATCTGACGAAACTTGAAACTGGGAATGGCAAAACGAATACCTCAAAGTTCGAGATACTCAAAGAGATCGAGAAATTCTATGAGTAAAATTCTAATTCGACGAGTAAACGGACGGAACACAGCGATGAAGACCACAGAGCCCCAATTACGCGCCACTACAACGAGGATATGCCAGATTTCGAGCAGTGCGGGGTAGGATGTGGTTCTCAGGCAACTAAAGAACAATAGGTACCCTGGTGATGACGGAATTACTACTGAGCTGCTGAAAGCAGGTGGGGCTCCAATCCTGAAAGAGCTAGTAAGCCTCTTTAATTCCGTCATCCCGCAAGGGCTAACACCTAGGGCATGGAGCGAGAGCAACTTTCGGTGGTACTGTTCTTCAAAAAAGGTGACAAGACCTTGCTGAAGAACGCAGGCCATGTCACTCCTGAGTCATGTCTACAAGTTGTTCTCGAGAGTAGTCACAAATCGCCGCGCAGGTAAGCTCGACGAGTTCCAGCCACCTGAGCAAGTCGGGTTTTGAAAAGACTATAGTACCGTGGACCACATCCATACTGTTTGGCAGATTGTAGAAAAGACTCAGGAGTACAACTAGCCGCTGTGTATGGCGTTTGTGGACTACGAAAAAGCCTTCGACTCTATCGAAACCTGGGCAGTGCTGGATGCTCTGCAGCGGTGCCGTCTCGATTGTATATCGAGGTGCTGAGATGCTTGTATGACACTGCCGAAGAAGAAGACGAAACCTATTAGCCTCCAACGTGAAGTGAGACAGGGAGATGTTATATCTCCCAAACTATTTTCCAACGCATTGGAGGACGTCTTCAAGACTCTGGGCTGGACTGGGCGGGGTATCAACATCAACGGTGAGTACATCTCGCACCCTCGGTTCGCTGACGACATCGTCATAGTTGCGGAGTCACTGGAACAACTGGGCGAAATGATGCACAGCTTGAATGGAGCTTCTCGACAAGTCGGCCTCAGTGTAAACTTGGACAAAACCAAGATTGTGTTCAACGAACATGTTGTACCGAGAGCGATTGCCATCGAAGGAGCGACACTCGAAGTTGTTAAAAAATAGGTATATCTATCTGGGGCAGGTTATTCAGCTCGGTAAAAACAACTTCGAGAAAGAAGTAGCCCGAAGAATTCAACTGGGGTGGGCAGCATTTGGCAAATTACGTCGGGTCTTCTCCTCCCCCTTGCCGCAATGCCTTAAAACAAAGGTTTTCCGACCAGTGCGTCCTGCCTGTTATGACTTACGGTGCCGAAACGTGGCTACTGAAGGTGGGGTTAGTCCGTGACTTAAAAATCGCGCAGCAGGCTATGGGAGCAAGCTATGCTTGGAGTTTCTTTGAAGAATAGAATTAGAAACGAGGTCATCCGACATAGAACCAAAGTTACCGACTTAGCTCGCAGAATAAGCAAGCTGAAGTGGTAGTGGGCTGGCCACATCTTTCGAAGGACTGATTACCATTGGAACAGACGAGTCCTAGAGTGGAGATCGCGAGGAGGAAAACGGAAGGTGGGACACCCCCTAGCCAGTAGTCCACCTGGACTGACGACCTCTGAAAGGTGGCTGGGACGAACTGGATGCGGAAGGCGGAGGATCAGCAAACGTGGTGCATATTGGGAGAGGCCTATGACTAGCAGTGGACTGCAATAGGCTAATTGATTGATTTGTGTTACCAGCTTATAAACGTTCTTTTTTAAATTAATTATGTATTGTAAAAAAAGAAAAGTAAATATAATAAAATAGGTACCTATATAATTCCCAAAAAAAATTATTTTAATTGGATCTCCAAGAATTCAGTTCTCGCTGGATATGATATTCTTCAGGTCAGGTATTCAGTTTTAAGTCATTCTTGTAAAAATAAGGCATCTACTAAATATTTCCTTTTTGATGTTCAAAGGTGGATAGATTATATCATTTCGGTGGATATTTAATCATATCGGTGGATATGTATATCATTTCGGTGGATAAACTTATCATATCAGTGTAAGGAAAAATAATCGGTGCGGGTTTGTCATGTCGGTGGAAACCAAAATTCAAACTGAATTTTCTCCATAATCTTAAATGATACGTTGATGATATTAAATTTGGGGATACATGATATCATAAAGATTACATAAAACCTGAAAAATATACAAAAAACATATAAATGAAAAAGTTCACCGATATGATAAAAAAAATGGCATTTGTTGAAATTCACCCATATATAGAAAGCTACATAACAAAAATCAGAGTATAAATATATTTTCTGGCCCGCAGTATACCTAATATGTAACGTTCACCAGAGGGCGGCATACGACTCGTGGTCTTCATGTACGATGTTTTGCGTATGGTGGCTGGGGTAGCCAGCTGTTCTAGCAGAAGCAGGACTGAGATATACAGGTGGTATACGAACGCCCATGGATGAAAATTCTTTGGTAACGGTACTCCAAAAAATTATATGAATGATTCGATCGTTACAAGATATCCATACAAAAACACCATTAATAAAATTGGTTCAAGTAACAATGCTAGGTAATAATGTTTTCAGTTAACAGAACCACTCCTCTTGAAAAATTAAACCAATTACCGTCGATGTACAACTCAAAGTAAACGTATCAACTAATTGCATTCCGAGCCTAAAAAAATTCTACAGTAATTAATATCAGCACAGTTGTCGACGGGAGACTACATAGAACGCAATAAAGTAGTGTTTCAAATCGTGAATAGTCAAATTGTAAAATGTTAAATAGCACAGATGAATTTTTAGAAGAATGGAAGGAGATCTTTGAACAAAAAAAAGACTTATACACATCAAAAGTTATATTTTCAGTATCATTAATACTCGTATTCCTTTTCGGTCTAGTCGGCAATGTTTTGATATGCATCGTCATTTACTATGATAAAACTATGCACACCATTGCGAACTACTACTTATTCGATTTAGCTGTCTCGGATTTCCTACTTACATTCCCAATTTTGATTGCTGTTTTTCAAATTTTGATCCCAGATTTCAACACCGTGGAAAAAACATCTGGAGTGTTCACTTGCGAAGTCTACCTTTGCATCCAATATATATTTCTCGGGTTACTGTGGAACCACGGAGTTCTAGTAATGACAGCGCTATCCGTTGAAAGGTATATTGCGATATGTTACCCAATGACGTTACTAAGTACATCAGTATGGAAAAGAGTATGTAAGATCATATTGGCAATTTGGGTAATCGCTATTACGGAGACGATTCCGTTGCTGTGGACAGTAGATTTTATAGCTACTGACAAAACTTTGAGATGTACTTTTCTTCTAACGTATACTTCAAAGATTATTGCAACATTTTTGTTCGTGATTACCTTTATAATACCACTAGGTATCATGATTTTTGTGTACTCTATGATAGCATTTGAAGTCAACCATCAAAAATACGATTTCAATACAAGGATGGAATGCAATAGCGCTATTAAAAGAAAAAAGGTGAACAAGTTAATTGGTAAGTTTCCAAACAAATATCTTATTAATATTATAAATGTGTTTGTGAAGATGTTTCAATATTTGGATGCTTGTTATTCAATCATGTGAAATTTGAGACAGTGATAGATCACAATCCGTAATAGCATAATACGTTATTTTTTATCCGTCGTCGGTTGCGGGAGCTGCTAACAGTGCTAACAATAAATTCTGATCTTTAGTTACTCTGACGGTGGGTTTTGTGGTGTGCTGGCTGCCAACTGGTATATTCAGGTTGGCCTTATACTACACTGACAAACGTACGGCGGCGAAATTCCAAACGGTATGGCTCATCTTGTACCTACGCTTACATTATTTTTTTCAACGACTGTCATAACCAAAACTATGTATTTTTCTTTGCAGTTATTCTCGATTGGTCATAAAATAGCGATGTTTAATAGCTGGTTTTCTACAGTGCTGAATCCGTTACTGTTTAGTCTCATATCTACCAAGTTCAGGAAAGCACTTAAGGTAAATAAGTATTATTTGAGAAGTAATTCATTCCAGGACTTAATTAGATCTTAAGCCCCCCATATGGTTCCAGTAGAGATGTATTTGTACAACCTAGAACAAAGTCTAGTTTTAGACAAAAAGTGCCAGAAAAAAATATTTCAGTAGGTACGCAAAATATTTCACACTGCAAATGTAATAAAATATCTATACATATTTAAAAAAGAAAGTCGTGTTTGTTACAACACTTATAACTCGAGATCTACTGAACCAATATTCATGGTTATTGATTCGTTGGATTTGTCTCCGCCCTGAATAGCATAATAAATATTAAAAACAATGAAAATGAAATGAAATGAAATGAAATGAAAATCTATATAAATAAAAGAAAGTCGTGTTAGTTACAACACTTATAAGTCTAGAACGGATGAACTGATTTGGCTGAAAATTGGTGGGGAGGTAGCTTAGAACCAGGAGAAGGACAAAGGATATTTTTTTTTATTATTTTTTTTATTTTTTTTTATTTTTTTTTTTTCACTCAAAGGAAAATTCTAAGGTGAGGAAGTTCTCATTCCAAGGATCCCGATGATCCCAACCGACATGCCGTTTGAATTTAAACGACTTCAATTTTCAATCCGTCTTGCATTGGCCATGACCATAAACAAAATCACAAGGACAATCCTTAAAAGTTGTGGTCTGAATCTAGAAAATCCATGTTTTTCCCATGGTCAATTATATGTGGCATGTTCACATTGTTCACGGGTCGAGGACGGTGCAGCGGGAACGGGATCAGAATCTAACATGGAAGTTTGAATAGAAGGTACAGCGGGAACGGGTCTGAATCTAGAAAAGTCACGTTTTTCCCATGGTCAATTATCTATACGTGGCATGTTCACATTGTTTACGGGTCGGGGACGGTGCAGCGGGAACGGGATCAGAATCTAACACGGAAGTTTGAATAGAAGGTACAGCGGGAACGGGTCTGAATCTAGAAAAGCCATATTTTTCCCATGGTCAATTATATGTGGCATGTTCGTGCACGGGTCGGGAATGGTGCAACGGGAACGGGATTAGAATCTATCATGGAAATTTGAATAGAAGGTACAGCGGGATCGGAATACCACGCGGGCGGCAAATATGGCGGTACGAAGTTCGCCGGGTCAGCTAGTTATAAAATAAAATATCATTAGGTTTTTTATAGCATTGTTATTTAGGAATGGCTCTCACCATACCAATCTAAATAATTATAGTAATTATGCCAGATGCAGAAAAGGGCCTTGACAATGCCCGAATAGTCCCAGAAGACCTCTGCCAATCACCCTAACGCTGCCACCGTCTGTTGCCTACCTCACTGGGTCATATAGCATGTATGAGGCGCGATGCAAATGAGTAATAATGATATGATCATTGTTATTTTCAGATGCTATGGAACAGAATCTTGAAGAAAACTTTGCAAAAAAAGGAGGTTTCTAAAAATTGTTATTTGGACAAGAAGCAAGAAAATCTAAAGAGTCGAGAATCACGAATCGTCATCTAGCCGAGAAATCATCTATTGAGCTATATTTGTATGTCATCACCTCATCTGGTGAAAAACTAAGGGTGATGTTTCAGGAGTGAAGGTTGTCACCGTATTTTCTAGCAATGTAAATTGTACCACTTGTTCATCGCTTGAGGAGCTTCTTGTAATGTTGTGTATGTTCTGAGGCACTAGTTCGATGTAAGAATAGATATTATCGTAGATGGTCTTAGATTTGGGTTGTTTCTGTCATTTCTGAAGTCTAAACATTCAGGGAAGTAGAATCCACGTCAACTGCTGCTTCAAAAAAAATATGCTTCCATTAAAAGTGCATGGCATTTGGCAATAGACTAGTACCTACTCTATCTAAATAAATAGAATCAAAAATTCACTTAGGTACTGTAGGTATTAATCAGTGTAAATCAATCTCCGGGGATATTATCAACATTACATTTATACAATTATATAGTATTAAGATATAAGATTGACTATCATTCATTGTCAACTCATCATTAAAATAATTAAATATATAAATATAATCATACGGTGTAATTTATTTAAAGTTTCCTGGGGCCCCTTCCAAGATCAGTCCTCGCCTGCAAGCCGGAACACCAACTGATTGACTTACGAGGACATGACACAGGTTTTTGCGCTTAAGATTGGGAGGTCAGAACAATAATTCCCATTCAAAAATGACAACAAGGAGAAACCGGACTCCGTTCTCCGTGGTGACAGCAACCAGGAGGAATGCTAAGATGATGATGGAACAGTATTGTTAGTTTAAGTAGGATCAGGCAAGCGACATACACAGCTCTCGGGACTTCACACAGTTTAAATACATTATGGTGTAGTAGATAAATTCTTCCTCCTAGCGTTAATTCCCAGTCGCATCCGAAGCTTTCAGCTCGGAGTCTGGGGTCCGCTTTTACCAGTCATAGCTACAGATTTGGCTAGACCTCGATATTTTCCGTGAAGCGATTGCCATCTGACCTCCACGACCCAATGTTAACATTAGGCGATATCGAAGCTTTGCAGCTAGACCGTTGTTTTTGGACTTTTTAGGGCACCAACTACCCGTAACGACTGCCATAGATGTTCGTATGGCAACCGGGACCGACGGCTTAACGTGCTCTCCGAGGCACGACCAGACCAATGCAAATACCCATATTTAATGCACACAAATATTTGCACT
This sequence comes from Eilema depressum, assembly GCA_914767945.1. Classification (NCBI taxonomy): domain Eukaryota; kingdom Metazoa; phylum Arthropoda; class Insecta; order Lepidoptera; family Erebidae; genus Eilema; species Eilema depressum. The sequence goes on from OU612020.1 coordinate 4,401,004, forward strand.
GAGCGGGAATCGAACCCGCGCCTCCTGCGTAGCGGCCGCGTTCACTACCGCTACGCCACGGAGGTGTAGTAGATAAATACATGAAAAGAAAAGCATGTCCTGTGGGCACCGACCTTGACATTACAATAACGTTACAATAAAAATTGAGTGGTCTCACAGTCCAAAAATTATTTTAACTAAATAGTAAAACGATTGACAGACTCTGTGGCATAGCGGTAGTGAACACGGCCGCTATGCATAGCCTCCTGCAGGAGGCGCGGGTTCGTTCCCCGCTCAGTGCAAATATTTGTATTCATAAATATGGATATTTATTTGCATTGGTCGTGCCTCGGAGAGCACGTTAAACCATCGGTCCCGGTTGCCATACGGACATCTATGGCAGTCGTTACGGGTAGTTGGAGCCCTAAAAAGTCTAACAACAACGGTCTAGCTGCAATGCTTCGATATCGCCTAATGTCACCACTGCGTTGTGGAGGTCAGATGGCAGCCGCTTCACGGAAAATATTGAGGTCTAGCCAAATCCGCAGTTAAGACTGGTAAAGCGGACTCCAGACTCCAAGGTGAAAGCTTAAAATATTACACAAGGACGAGAACATAAGTAATAGTGATAATTGCGTATTTTTAGGTATAGCAGTCGATAAATTTTTAAATTGGAAACCCCACATTGATAGGGTTCTCAATAAAATTGACCGTTTTATTTATGTTTTAAGAAGAATAGCACTGACGGTAAGCATTGAGTCAGCCCTTGTTGCATATCATGCTTATGTAGCCTCAATACTTCGCTACGGTCTCATTATATGGGGCAATTCTACAGAAGTATATAAAGTGTTCATGGCTCAAAAGAAATGCATCCGAGCAATAAGCGGAATAGGTTTCACCGACAGTTGTAAGCCTCTTTTTAAGCAATACAAAATTCTCCCCTTAACATGCCTGTATCTGTTCGAGATTTGTATCTTTGTTAAGAAACATCCCACATTATTTAAAAAGTTGGGAGATTCAGAAAATAGTCGAACGAGGCACAAAGACAGAATACAGATACCAAAAATAAATTTAGAAATGTTTCGAAAAAATGTTTACTGCATGTGTATTAAAATATATAACCATGTACCTGATAGTCTTAAGAAATTACCAATGAGTGTATTTCGCAAAAAATTACGTGAATTTCTAAGTGACAAAAATTATTATCACATTAATGAATTTTTTGAAGACAATTTTTTTAATGTATAAATTCTATTTCATTTTGACATTTTAGTAACTACTGACATTGCACTAAATTATTATGATAATTCCTCGATCCCACAATATTGATGGAATTTTTAAATTGACGAATCAGAATTTTAGCCTATGATGCAACTATGAATATAATTTTATAATGTGTGAAGGTATTGCATGTACACAACTACCTAGTAATAGACATTTAATATTTGCACGCCACAAATGGCAGAATATGCTGTATACTCCTAATCAACCCAACACCTGTAACCTACCATATTCTCGGAAATAAAACTTCTTATTCTTAAAGCTTCGGATGCAACTGGGAATTAACGCTAGGATGAAGTAAAACTTTTGAATATCTTCAATGGAAATAAAAACCAAAACTGGTTTAGAGTTCAACGCTGAAAATAAAACAGTTATGTAGGGGCAATGATTTTATACCGTAAATATGTACCCTGTACATACAGTACAATACCTCTATTATGAGCAGTTTCTTCAAGACTTCTTTAATCTATTCTTTCAATGGCACAGTGCAAAGAAAACGAGGATGACCCACCTGCCATTGCCGCAACAAAAGCAATTTGCAAAAACACCAAACCCCCTTTTTCACTTAATTGTTTGTAACTTTTGCCATTCTGAATCGAATGACACATCAATCATTAATTTACGGAGAATACAATTTTTTTTTACATTAAAGCACTTATTAACTAGTCTAATAAAGATAAGTACGATTGGATGTTGAGTTTTAAATCTATCGTTTTTAGTAATAGTAGCGTAGTCAAAGCGTAGCACGTAGTAGGTGATGGTCTGTAGCACCATTACGTAGGTATAAATACGGTCTAGTTCAAAAACTCAATCACTACGTAAACGTAATAAGATGTCTATATAATAGCATCATTAACAAAATAGCTTCTGTTAATAACAATAAACCACCCTTCACGGAAATTACTCTAATGAACGTTGGCCTAGAACGGAAAGTAAACACTTTACCTAATATCACTTAGGAGCTAGGAGTACGCTGTAGTAATTATTATTAGCACAGTCGTCGATGGGATACTACGCGGCAAACAATATATAATAGTGCAATATTAGTTTTTAACTAAATATCAGTTGATGATAATCCAGAGGATAATCAAAAATATCAGATTATTTGTGCTTGAACATGACAAATGAAACAGAAGAGATGCTAGAGGGCTGGGGCGAGATATTTGAACAAAAAGAAGAATTTTACTCATCCAATGTTATTTTTTCAGTATCATTATTAATTGTGTTCGTTTCCAGTCTAGTGGGAAATATTTTGATATGCATCGTCATTTACTACGATAAAACTATGCACACAGCTACGAACTACTACTTATTTGATTTAGCTATTTCGGATTTACTCGTCACATTCCCAATTTTGATTGTCATTTATGAAATTTTAGCTCCCGATTCCAACATCTTGGAATATAGGTCTGGAGTGTTGTCTTGCAAACTGTACATTTGCGTCCAATTTATATTTTTGTCATTGCTATTCAATCATGGGGTTTTAGTGTTAACAGCTTTATCTATTGAAAGATATATTGCAATATGTTACCCAATGGTGTTATTAAGTACAAGGGTGTGCAAAAGAGTGTGCAAAATTATTTTAGCAATTTGGATGCTAGCGATTACGGAGACACTCCCGTTAATCTGGACAATAGAAAAGATAGATACCAGCAAAGACTTGAGATGTTCTTTTCTTCAAACTTCTACTGCAAAAATAATTGTGACCTCTTCACTGGTGATTACGTTTATTGTACCATTGAGCATCATGATATTCGTGTATGTTATGATAGCATCTGAAGTTAACTATCATCATAAATATGAGTTTAATACAACAGTGTACAAGAGTACTCGCAAAAGAAAAAATGTGAACACATTGATTGGTAAGTTTCTAATTACATAAAATATAACAGATACAAATTAATGTGAATGTACGAGCTCTGCCTCACTAGGATGCCATGGCGATGTCGCCGGTTACGTATCCAAGCAGTTAATATTGAAATAATTATATGGTACCTAACTCACTTAGCGACGGCTTGGCAACGTCGCCAAATTTGGAAGCAGGTCAAGAGCTACAGCTCCCTACGTGACTTCTGGATACACTGCTGTTGATGCTCTAAGAGCTCTATGCTTCGGATACCAGAAGTAGCCAGGCTTGCACCGCTGCCGCGCTGGTGACTTCGCCATGACGTCCTAATGAGGCGGAGCTTTTACAGTAAATTTTGTTTTTATAGTTGCTCTGACGTTGTCTTTCGTGGTATGCTGGCTGCCAACTTATATATTCAGGATGTGTCTGTATTACACTGACAAAGAGACAGTGGCACATTTTCCATGGGTAAGAAAGATTAGTGTGCTTATTTTATATTGTGAAAATAATAATTGAATTCATTGATACCTACGTATTTTTGTTTGCAGTTGGTCTCAATAGGTCATAAAATATCGATGTTTAACAGTTGGTTTACTACAGTGCTGAACCCGTTACTGTTTAGTCTTATATCTACAAAGTTCAGGAAAGCGTTAAAGGTAGTTACTATTTTTAATTGATTCATTATTCAAACATCCCCAATGGGTGAGCTACCAACTGTGCTACGAAAATGGAATTCTAGTGTCATGATTATTGAGGTCTTGATTGTTTTAAAAAGCAAGTAGATATATTGACTAGCTTATTTTTTTAATTTTAATCTGAAAACCGTGTTATTTGCAGATGCTATGGAATAAAAAGATCAAGAAAAGATATTTTGAAAGAAGAGCTGTTTTCAGAAATGATAATTTGGACACGAAGCAATATAGTGTTGTCAAGTCGAGTGTGGTGTGTCGTAATTCTAGTGTATGAATAATTCTTATATAGCTCTTGTAGATTCTAGATTCTGGTTCAATAATAAATGTCGTGGAAAGTACAAGTGTGTTATCAATATGTGTAACTGAGTAATCTATAGGTATATTAACACACCAAGTGAATACTTGGACGAAGAATAACCTTATTACTTCTAATCAAATAAATACAGAAAATGAAGATTTGAAACAAAAAAGATTTAAGATCACAGAAGTAGTAAAACACTTTTAAGTATTATGTTCACGAATGTAAAAGTGATTTAAAATAATTAAAAGTACCCTAGTCATGAACCAAAAATTACTGTGACGATTATTATTATTATTAGTGATGTGCCGATCATGAGTTTGGCCGACTAGCCGACTAGCCGACTATTCGGTTTCTAAACAGCCGACTAATCGGCCGACTAGTCGGCCAAGCCGATCATGGTTTCGGGTATTTCCGGAACGTTTTGTTTACACATCTTTCGCGCGAGCCGCACCGCCGCCGCACGCTGATCAATTTTCAAGATTTTGGTTAGTGGACGAAATTCAATTTTCTCAAAATGAAAATAGAAAAAGCTTTCGATACTTGCTTAGGACTATTCTGTACACTTTATGCTACAATTTTTATTTCAATAAGTTATTTGTTTAATCAGTTATTGAAGCTCAAAGGTACCGACTTCGCAAGTTGCGTAGATAAAATTCCTGTTTACGAAATGTATCTAATGCAGTTGATTGTCTCTTGTAGTGTAAGTCGTTTACTGAGGGATTCAATAAAAAAGGTGCATAATATATAATTTATCATTTAAAAAATAATTAGTACGTATACACATTTTTACGCTATTTTTTTTGTTTCTCAGACCATTATCTTTACAGAAACATATAGGAACATAGAAACTTTAAGTTCTTTAGCACCACCCAACCCTCAGCTATTATAATTAATGGGATTTTCTTTACCATTTTTGCCCTTCTGGAACAAAGTGTTAATGATTTTTTATATAACAGTGCTCAAAACAAATATCGAGATTTGTTCAATCTGCTTAAGCATCATCCTCCAATCAGACCTACGAATAGGCAAACAAAATATATGCCATTGTATTAATATGCCATTGGAGTGCTAAATTTTACTGTTATGGATAAAAATAAGTTGCAGAATACTATTCATAGCCCTAGAACTTCAGCCACTTAAAATTGGATAGCTTTTAGACTGCTAGAAAATGGATACTACTAAAATGCATTATCTGAGGTACACAACCAATGAACCGATATGAAGCCGGATAGTCGGCGCTCTTTGCCGACTAGTCGCCGACTAATCGCCGACTACAAAAGTGGCCGGATAGTCGGCTTTACCGACTAGTCGGCGACTAGTCGGCACATCTCTAATTATTATCAAATAGGATTTGAATATTTGAAAATTTTTGCAATATTTGCTGGCCAGAGAATAATTAAACTTATCGCTTATATAGCTTTTTCATTTAATTTTATAAAAAATACACCTGCTTCTTAATAAAGGGGGCCAAGGGCATATTAACGAGAGCGTATGGCTTAGGGTTTTTAATCACTTTGTTTTTCTATCCATACTGACCATTAGCTTTAGTCGAGTCCGCTAACTCTGGATTCGTTCGAATATCGAGCTCCACCAGATTAAAGTCCACAATTTAAATTAATGAAGTTCAGTAGCTTACACTGTCCATGTGAACTTACTTCAAGTGCAAGGTTTACAAGGGATACTATAGTAGGTACTAGGTACCTAATTTTGGTTATGAATAGTCTTCAAAAAATATCTCTGACCTAAAAAGGAGCTTTGGAGCTACAGCGAAGAAAACCTCTACACTAAATTACTTCAGACGTGGTAAGTGACTTCGCTGTCCATAAATTATTTCGCAGACAGTGGGTTGATCTAATATAAATCACAGTACCGTAACTCTTAGCTTAACTGTTTAAGTGACTAACAAATTTCTCAATTCTGCCTGTGGAACATACAGCTATGAGGATATATTATCAAACAAGTTTTCAATACTTTCAACTGATACCACTTCGGTGACAGATAAGCACACGACCCACCTGCTAGAAAGTTCTTAACGTACCCTATGGACGTTAGCAACACCAGAAGTGTCACACTCGTGCTGCCGTGACACTTCAGAACAAAGAGTTTCTGTGCCATCAGTGCAGAGGACAAAGCAGGACAAAGCAGGACTTACCACTGACAGCACAAAAATTCTCTAGTGAGCTCTGGCTACCCTACTCACCGCCGGCGCCGGGAACACAATATGAAGTAATTATCACAGTAAATTATGGCCGCTGTATTCTGTGGGGTGGAGATACTTCACCAGTCGAACTGCTCAATTGAGACGGGACTACTTGATATCTATGATGAAGCTAAATTTTCGCAAAAAAACTTTAGGTCCCATAGCATTAGTGTAAGGTTTTAACATTACAATGTGGTATACGTATGTGGTTATACGTATATTATGCATTTATGAAACGGAGAAAGCCGCTATAAAAGTTGAAAGAAAATTGTAAATACCAAATTTTTCTATAGAAAAATATTTGACAATTATTATGTGATTGCTTTTCCCGTCATAATTCCCCGTAATTATAAAGTCCGTTTTCAAATGGCAGTTTTAGTTGCATACATCTTCTCTTATATATAAAAAAATGAATTGCAATTCTGCGAAAGGTGGCTGGGACGAATTGGATGCGGAAGGCGGAGGATCGGCAAACGTGGCGCACATTGGGAGAGGCCTATGTCCAGCAGTGGACTGCAGTAGGATAATTGATTGATTGATTGAATTCTGTTAGTCTCGCTAAAACTCAAGAACGGCTGAACCGATTTGGCTAATTTTAGTCTTGAAATATACTTGGATTTCCAGGGAAGGTTTAAACGGTGAGAAAATATGGAAAAAGGAGCTGAATTCCACGCGGGCGAAAAAAAACTGGCGGTACGAAGTTCACCGGGTCAGCTAGTTTTTAAATATAAATTGTTTAAAAAATAAATTTAAAAATATAAAAGCACAATAGTTATATTATGTAATTTTATTCTTATTGTTTAATTCAGTTTCATTATATGAAAAAATCAAGTGTTAAAGATATATTTTGTTACGGAAACACATTTATAAGTAAATTATATAGAATTTCAGCAATATAGCTGCACGCTGATATTTCATATTCAAGTAGCTCATTATGTTTACTCTACTAGATAACATAATGTTGATCTTTTTTGTTGTGTTTTCATAATCACACATTTGTTCTCGTGAAAATATTTGCTCTTGATGTTTTTATGCCATAACATCTGTAAATAAAAAAGTTTTATAAGTAGCTAATCAGATTAAAATTTAATACAGAATAAAAAAACCCGCGTCTCATCTCCAAATAGTGAGCCGTCGTTTCTCGCACGCCTTCTCCCCATTCCACTAGCCCTAATTCCAATGGAAACTGACATTCGATTTAATGGAGTATTTCCTTGTTTTGTTGAAGTGGAGACCAACAGTTGTCTTTTCAAACATTTTTAGTGTTGTCCAATAATAAAAAATGGCAGAACCATGCCTAACGGATTGTGGCTTATTCGGAAGTGCTCCACTTGAAGTAATTATAACAATGCGTCGCATATAGGATAATTATGTGGTATAAAAGGGGAGTACTACGAAAGTTGCATTGCCTTATGTCCTCAACCCTTAAGATACTTTTAGTGCACACTGCACACCTAGTAACTAGCTAGTTACTCTTACTCCTAAATCATTTCACTTGTTTAAACCAGACTTATGTTCTTTATTTTTCAATATAGTTTCACATAGATCTAGATCTAGATATATGTATATCTTATTGACGTCAAATCTACGTAACCTTAGTTAATTCCTAAATTAATTTACGTTCTGAATTACTTCTTTATTTCTGCTTGAGGGAAATATTGTGAATATGTAGTTGGCAAAATTACTAGATATTACCTTGAGTGATTTTCTGAATTTGATAGATATTAAACTGAAGAGTAAAGGGTTCAATACTGTAGTCAACCAACTGTTGAACATCGCTATCTTATGCCCAGTTGTAAACCACTGCAAGAAACAGATAACGTTAGAAGTTCAATAAAAATTGATTGCAATAATTTCTGTATCCTCACCCCTTCATTCGTTTCTTACCCCTTGAAAATGCGCCACCTTTGGTATGTCCGTGAAGTACATGACCATCCTGATTGTAAAAGTCGGCAGCCAGCAGATTACAAAGGACACCGTCAGAGCTGCTAAAAGTCAGATTAAGTATAAGACACAAAGATGTTAAACAATTACCTTACTTGTAACTTACTTACCAATCAACTTATTCACATTTTTTCTTTTAACGCCATTATTGTATATTATCGTATCTTGCATGTGGTATTTCTGATTTTCGTTGACTTTAAATGCTATCATAGTATACACGAAAATCATAATACTCAGAGGTAAAATAAACGTAGTGACTGCTGAAGTAGCAGTTATAATCTTTGCTGTAGGAGTAGGAACTACAAAACAACTCAAAGCTTTGCCAGTATCTACAATCTCAAGTGTCCATAACAACGGCAGTGTCTCTGCGACAGCGATCATCCAAATTGCTAAAATGATCTTCCCAATTCTTCTCCACACTGGTGTGCGTAATAGCATCATTGGGTAACATATTGCAAAATACCTCTCGATAGATAATGCTGTCATTACCAGAATGCCATGATTCCAAAGCAATGAAACAATTGTAAACTGAATACAAAGCATGAACTTACAAGTTATCACTCCAGACCTATACTCCAAAATAGACGTTTCTGGTATCAAATCTTGATAAACAATTATCAAAATTGGAAACGTTACAAGTAAATCCGAAACAGCTAAATCAAATAAATAGTAGTTCGTTGCAGTGTGCATCGTTTTATCGTAATAAATAACGATGCATGTCAATATATTACCAACTAAACTGGTAATGAACACAACAAGTAACGAAACTGAGAATATCACTTTAGAGGAATATGGTTCTTCTCTAAGAGCAGTTTTCACAAGCTCGTTCCAGCCTTCCATTCCTTCTTCGGTTCCATTCCACATTTTAATATATTATTGTGACTTAATCTGTTAGACTATCAATCAGGTTACAATCAAATTAATATTAATGATGCCAGTTTACCGCTTTCGTTCTTTTAAATTCGAGATATCTGGTAACTTTATTGCTATCTGTGTAAAAGCCTGTACACTACTGTACTAATTTAATTTAGTGTGGTCAATGTTTGTCGACGGCATGTATAATGTTAGCTATTAATTGTTTGTTCTTTAATGTACATAGACGATAATCTACTAAGATTAATTTCATAAAGATTATTTTGGCAATTGAGATTTTTACTTGAATCAGATCATTTCAATTGAATGAGAATAAGGACTATTTCTATTTTTATATTGCGAGGCTCAATGCACTTAGAAGATTAAAACACATTTTATACCTACTTATATATTCGGATCTCGCATAGATGATCGCTACTTTCCATGGAGTACTGTTGAGCATGATTAAGAAAGTGCGCTTTACCAATTAATTTTGACAAGTTTCTTCTTTCTGTGTCGCTCATATTATTATAATTAAGCAATATTTTTTGATGTCATCATGTTCACTAGGTCCCAAGCTAAACTCCCCTTCAAATCGGTACACCTGTTTATAGACGAAGGAGACTGTATCGCATGCTTTCTACTTGGGTTTGGATAGTCTGATGGCAGTCGATGCGTAAAAAACTAAGATCAAATATAATGGTGCCGTTGGATAGCGGAGCCCGGGTTCCAAAGTACAAGCTTTAAATATAACAGCAATTGGTACTCAGAAGAAGAAGATTTGATTACTTCAATTTTTTATAGAAATTACATTGTTGGCTACATAAACCCGATCTGGATTGGTTTAATAGAGGAGAGAAGTATTTACAGCACCGAAGATAAACAAAACCAACTTTTAAAATAATAATTTTTATTAAAGTATACAAAATTTGACTAGTAGATAACACCGACATACAATACAGGCAACAAACAATTATGCCAAACTAATACATCGATTATCACAAACATTTACTTGAATAAGCTAAAACTATCCTTAAATTATGAATTAGCTTAAGCTTTTGATATAAAATTTATTTTCGCAGAATTTAACACACTATAATTTCCTTAATGTAAGGTACGTAACATCATATTCAAATAATCTTTCATCTTTTAAAATTCATAACAGACTGATTTCTGTATCCATAATATACATATTTGAAAAAAATACCATAATACACATTTCTTTCTATTAAAGAACATAAAATAATACCAATAAAGGTGACGTAAAATAATACTGTTCCGAATTTTAATCAATAAATTTAGATGGAGGAAGAAAAATTTTTGCGCGATATACTGGTAAAAAAACAACATTTTTTGATAAATTGCAGATTTCACTCCCTAGCCATTTCTAGGTAAAAACCATCCGTGTAAACACTTAGGTGCTGGTGAAGGTGTATGGAACTTGACCCTCGCTAACTCTTTCATTGTCTTTGCATCTAACACTAGAACAGCGACGGCATTCGTTTCTTCTCCACCCCACACTAATGCACTTATAAGCACACCGTCATCTTCTTCCTGTAAATAATATTTCTTTTATTCCCATTTCTCGTTTTTTTTCATTATTTTACTGATCTCTAAAAATATATTTTTATTCTAGTTATTGTATAGCCGACAAAAGAAGAAGTTTTATGTAAAGGTGCTTCTTTGTCGACTGTACATTTACTGTAAAATATGTAGCTTTTTTGTGAAATAACCGTAAAATGACACACGCTGACCCAATAGTTGATTTTATTGCTGCCTGCAATAAAATCTACTCATATTTTTATCACACAAACTTCAGTAATAAGATTTTTTTTGATGTGTCTAGGAGAATGAAATAGATTTAAAACACTCATGCGTGGTAAGGCCCATTGGAAGTTACCTGAAAGAAGACTAGCTAACGCCATGTAGCCATCAGTGCCCCCAGCACGAAAAATTTTCGAATGCGTATCGAAAGAACGGAGCATTGCTTGACAATGTATCTTCAAAAAAAAAAAAAAAAAATTGTACACCTATCAAGGTAATAAGCGGAGCACTTGCACTTTATGTATACGAAACGAACTTTATGTACCTGTCTTATGCGAATAAAATTAATTTGAATTTGAATTTGAATTTGAATTGCGATTGGCCGGCTTCACTTACACAGGTTCGCAGCAGGCAGGTGACCAATCGCAATGCTCCGTTCTATTGATACGTTTACGAATTCCACGACAGGCAGTCCCTTATTCATAACATTAGTACGCTTGCAGAAGCTAACTTAATTTCAACTTTCGTACAAATCCAAGTCAGTACGGTATGATCATAGCATAAAACTCACTTTAGCGTTAGGCCTTGGTACGAAGATTGGCTCGCTGGGGTAGCAGTCTGTGTCAAACCAGATTTTTGTCTCCCCAGTCTGCGTGTCCACCTTAATAACCTGGAATATTTATAGGTATATTATACGGTAATAAGTAGGTATAGTATATTCATATGTATCTATATTACATACTATTCATTAATGATGTCAATTTTGCAGCTTGTATTGTTAAATACACTTTACGTTCTCGTTAACGGTTTTTCATCCTACGCGACATTATTTTCTTTGATGTACTAATTATTGTATTTTATTAATAATTTTATATAATCATTACTAGTGCATAATCAATATTAATTTGAAAATACCTGTAAAATTGCATGCCATCAGGTGGATTATGGAGGGACCATTTTATGTACTGAATGTTACCTATAAATTACCCATTTTCGCAATAAATGAGTTTGAGTTTGAGTGATTCTTGTTTCTTTTTTTCATTCTGATTTCGTATCATATTGTACGTCATAAGTGCGTTTTATAAAACTGCAATCTAGTCATAAGATATATGTTGTAACACACAATGTTCTAGCAAATAAAGATATTGTAACTTGGTTGATGCACTTATTGTCAATTACAGTGATATTTGTTGCACCATTTACGCTTTTCAATTATATAAATTCCATGGCTTCTAAAGTGGTCCGAAGGGTCCCCTAAATCGTGCACGTCAAATTGAAAAGTCTTCTAAAAAGAGATTTTCTGTAGGATGTTCCGCACTTAAAAATAAAATTACCCCCTCTATTTCAGGTTGATGTTGCCTGGTTTATTTGATATCTCACTATAAAAGTAAATTTAGGTCGTTTTATTATGAACATTATTTAATGGATAATAATCAACGTGCTTAATGTGCAATTGTGCTCTCGACATTTTTATGGAGACGTATTTTCCTGGTTGCATCCAAGGTTAAGGTGACCTCGGAGCTCAGGCAATTATGCTCTCAATGTCAATCATCTCTACTTCCCTACATTATCGACAATCATACAAAGTTGATTTGATTTATTATGTATAATTTTGCTCCTTCCCTTTCTGTGAACACTTACGCATGGTGCAAATTGGTCATATTCGCTAAGAAACTAAAGTAATGTATCTCACCGCTCCTGGGTTTTCAACATCCACTTCTGAGCTGATTGCATAGAAATACCTGTAGTAGCGCCCTGTAACAAAAATCACGAATTTTATTGCATTGGAACCTTAATAGTAGATAATATATGTAGATCGTTGTCTAATTATGCATAGTTTGAAATACTTGCCCTAAAAATAATAAACAATATGTACAGTCAACATCGGATCGATCTTGACGAACGAAGGACTCAAAATAATCTTAATACTTTGGCACAGAACAGACTATTATGGCCTTGGTATTCTTTCCTTCTTGTTGACTGATTATTCTGATATTTGGTACGCACATTTAGTTCGGACAATAATACAATTTAAATCAATAAAACAGTTTGATTTGGTCTTAATACCTTCGTATTAAGATCATTTTGAGATTTTGCAATTAAGATCGTTCAGCATATTTTTTTTTTTTTTAAATTTTGAAATTAATTTATGAATTCAACAGCATAAAAATCGTAGTACCTACTGTCTTTTTCATCTATCATAATATAATATTAAAAATATTTTGATGAGTTTTACTTACCATTATGTAGATCGTAATGTATCCTTGGTGTTTCACATCCAACTTCAGTAAGGTTTGATTGTACCATCCTGGACATGTTTGGCGCATCGAGGGCTACCTCCAGGCGTTTTGGTTTACCACGGAACCAGTTTGCGTAATCTGCGTTACTTTGCATCGTCTGAAATAACACACTTACTAAGTTTATTTTCAGCTATATAGTTTAGTAGCTCCGCCCGCGAGGATGTCAGTTTTCGGTTATCGCGACCACACATAGCCTATGTCCTCTCCCAAGGTCTAATCTATCTCTGTACCAAATATCATCAGATTCAGTTCAATGTTCAGCGTTCAGTTCAGTTACTTTCGCATTTATATTATTAGTATGAATATGGATTATGCTTATACATAATAGACATTTGTCTATTATATGGTCATTTGACCATCTTACCATTTGTGACGAGGATCAATCAACAATTGCAGTACTTTGAAACCTAGACGACTTTTGGTTATATATTCGAATGGCCCGTGTCCACTCGCTTTGGTCCGTTCACACATAGCACCCTTTTTATCTCCAGCTGAATGGCCCGCGGGCCATTCAGTTTGGGCCGTTCAGACTAAATACCCACAATATGATATCTTATTTGCACTCTACCGTAGTTATTGAAGATTTTTTCCAGGACATTCCTTAATCACTTTAAGAATATTTATAAAAATGTTATCAAATTTCTAGCTCACCTCAATAGCTTGTATGTACATCCCGTCAATGATCTTAGCATCCTTGTAGGCACACAGATCGACAACCAACTTGCCGTTGTGTTCGTAACAGTTGATAATATGCAGGTAGAACAGAGTTTCTGTTCGGAATCGTTTCACTTCTTTGCCGGTCTCGCGGCTCAGAAGGACTACGTGTGTCTGTATTGGGAAAAATGTCCGTTTAACAATAATTACTACATATACTCCTGCCTGTAAATCCCCGAAGGGGTAGGCAGAGGTGTTCCCCACCTACATTTCGCCAACTATGATTTTCGAAGTCCACATAATAGGGGGCGACCCTATTACCGTCAAGCGGGCACTTATTCATGGGCTGTATGTTTACTGTCGGATGGAGAACAGCCTATCCTTTAGTCGCTTTCTATGAGATCCACAGGCAGAGATGGGTTCACCCTATTCTACTCCACCGGGAACAACAATAATTTAGTGGGTACGTATTTGAATACCTAAAATTATAATACCTAAAGTTAAATAACCTAAGTTCAAAATACCTAAAATCTAAATACCTAATGGTGGGTTGACCTAAATTTAAAATACCGAAAGTTTAAAATGGCTAAGTATTTGAATACCTAAAATTATAATACCTAAAGTTAAATAACCTAAGTTCAAAATACCTAAAATCTAAATACCTAATGTTTGTTTGACTTACTTTTAAAATACCCAAAGCTTTAAATGACAAATTGATATTATAGTGAGTACGTATTACAATGCCTAATTTGAAATTATCGAATTTCATAAGCCCTATGAACGGAAGGCCGAATATTATCCCGAATGTTTATATGATCGAAAGTTCTAAATACCGAAAATTAAAATACCGACAATTTAAGAAATAATAATATATGTGGTACGGCTCAAAGAAAAAGGGACACTGCTCACCCCGACTCGGATAGCCTTCGTGGTTATTTTTTTTTTATAACCACTCATTCAAGGATTGTCTGCTCCAATCCTGAAGTTCCAAATCCTTGTATGTGTGGTTATAAAAAAAAATAACCACGAAGGCTAATGCGGGAGCTCCGCTCCGCTCCGCTCCCGCCTTAGCCTTCTAACCTAACCTATCCGAGTCGGGGTGGGCAGTGTCCCTTTTTTTAAAGCGCTGGATGCGGGCTGCTTTAGATCGGTCATTCTGGAAGTCTATGGGATGCATTATTTTTAGGTATTTTGACTATTTGGTATATCAACCTTTGTTGTTTTAACTTTAGGCATTTTAAACATTAGGTAATTAGTCCAATAGGTATTTCAAATTTAGGTATTAAGTACTTAGGTATTACTGGTTTAGGTATTTTAAACCATTTGGTATTTAGATTTTAGGTATTTTGAACTTAGGTTATTTAACTTTAGGCATTATAATTTTAGGTATTCAAATACGTACCCTAATTTAGTACATGAAAATATTTGAAAACTTTATCTTCGTTGTGCTTCACTGGGAAGAAAAAGTTTCTTAAAGTTTCCTAGATTCTATTATCGTGATGCTCTATGTTATTCCAACTTCTATTATCACAACACCAGAAAAATGGCACCAATTGTACTGGTTCCGTATAGTGATGGATTTATTTTATGTAATTGTGTACAATAAAGTGCATAATAAATAAATAAATAGGTACCTCGTAGCCGGAGAACCACTTGAGACTCTTAGCGAGCGGTTCATTGGACACGACCATCCTCATCAGCCCGTACAGAGACACGGTCAGCGGTTGCTCCACGATCACGAAGTACTTCTCTGTAATACCTTTAAAAGAGAACACCTTGTATAGCAACTACCTTATAGGACAGGGATGGCGAATAATAGCACGCGGCACAATTTTTTGGGCACGCCTCCACGAAGTTAGAGGTGGACTATGTCACACCATCATCATCATAATAATGATGGATCTAAGGTTACCTTTCCACCGGAGATGTGCTATAATAGTTCTTTTGTGGTACGAAGATGTACAAGTAAAAGCTAAGCTATGAAACTTTTTATTAAAAGAAGTAAACTGAATTCCAATTATTTACATAAATTAATTACTAGTATAAAAACAATATCTATATACCTATATACAAAGCTGCAGGTTTAGGCGTCAAAAAATTCCTCCCCATCGACGTCAACTGGGAGGGTGGCCAGAAGGCTGGCGGCATTGCCACGTTGAATGGCAATGCCAATCCTTTGTGCAAGGAATGAACCAGCCCTCTGGTCACGGGTAGCGTCTATAAGCCGTTTAGAAATTTCTTTAAATAAAAGACGGGCACTTGGACCCCATGATCCCAGCGTCTCAACCCCAAACGGCTCAAATATGTAATTACCTGTTAAATTACTATATTTGCGCCGTTTAAGGGTCTCTGCCGAAGCAGCGGCAGCGCAGGCGCAGTCCGCAGTCCCTGGAAGATGTGAAGGCGCAAGGGTGTCAGCACATGTTGCATCCCACACCAAATGCCTTCCCATCTTCCAAGGCACCAATGACATCCCATCCGGCCTCTTGCCATCGTCGCGCGCCAAACCAGTAGGTTCTAGTACGGCTGGAACGCCGGCGGTGACAAGAGCCCGACGGATAATGTCATTGATGTACGCGTGCCGCGAAAGCCGTCCTGCGCTCCTGCTGCATGAGAGGCCATGGTGTCCAAGGCTACCCACTTCTTCTCCACAGCGACAACGATGCGGAGAAACGCAAGGAGCACCCAAACGAAGGCAAGCAGCGATACGGAAGGTGTTATCGTCCAACATGGTACCAATGTTGGGCGATGGTAGGGCTTGAAGCCAGACACCGGATTCCCATTCCCCCACAGCCAAAAGGCGAGCACGCTCCGCAACATTGGTAGAAGTAGAAATGAGATGTTTTCTTACCATGTTGCAGAGCGGCACGTCCCATTGCCTCTGGGAAGATGGGTTACCTGGCAAATCAGCGTTTGGGCAAAACATTTTCCAAGCATTTAAAGCTTCGGCCTTGCCTGGCACTTCCGAATTAGTTAGGCTAGGGGTTAGGATTCTTCTAACTAATTCATCCGTGCCATGCACCGAAGATAGAAATGCTGGCAGACTTACGTCGGTAATTTTGCGAACGCCGAGCCCGCCTAGACGCACAGGCATGGATGCCTGAAGCCAGACACGGTCGTTCATATCCACATTTAGAATTTTGCATAGTGTGTTTTGAATCACGCTATCCATTTTACCTAAAAGAGCCAAATATTTAAAAAGTTGAGTTGATCGGAGAACATGTGTAAATTTAGGAACGAAAAGACAATACCGAATTATAGTGAAAGCAGAATGGATGTTAATTTGTTGCAAACGGTCCGAAACTTCACAGAAATTTTGAATCTTTTCTTCTACGAAAGAGTCATATGCTTCCTCTAAGATTGGGGACCCAAGGAGGCGGAGTGAATCTTTTTGAACAATTTTTAAATTTGGGGCCAAAACGTTGAATTTTGATAATGTGGAAATGATGTCAATGTTATCACTCAGAAAAATTTCACATTTAGTGGGATTTAATTGCAAACCAATGGATCTGAATTCATCTTTTAGAAAAGCCAAATCTTTTAAAACTGTATTAACGTCTCCTCCTAGGGTCCCATCATCTAGATACCATATGTTAAATTTAGAATTTAGCTGCCGAATTACAGGATGTATAGCAAGGCTGAAAATGAGTGGCCCAAGAGGGTCACCTTGTTGACACCCGACTGATGATTCTAAAACGTTGTCCTTGTATAGTAATTTTGAAGGGTACCTGTAACATTGCCAGAGAAATTTAAAAATTTTGGGGGTTTCCAATTTTGCTTGTGTCAACAATGTGTCCCTATGAAGCTATGAAACTATGTGACTATGTAAATTTTGTGAATTACGCCATCTATCGGTTTTTACTGAATCTAAAGGCCTACTTGGTGTCGTAATGTAGGTCATGGAAAATAGCGTTTTCACCAGTTTTCGCGATCGTCACCAGATGTCGTCGGTTAAATCTAATGAGTACGGGGTATGTTGGGCCAAGTGTCATAATGTCCAAGAAGGCATAACGTCCAATTAATTTTTAATTTTAAACGCATTACCCTAAAGGCTAAAATTGAATGGAAATTACTTGCAGTGGTAGTGGCATGACAGTGGTTTTACTTTAGCAGAATCAAGGGCCAGGCCAGTTGTTATGAAATTTTGAAAATATAGGGATCATTTTACTAAAGTGACAATTATGAAATCTTTCATAATATACCAGCTTTCTATTGGTAAAATTTTGAGCAATACCCATTCTTTGGGAAAAATAATCTTACCAAAGGTGTGCATGTACGCAGGATGCATTTGCCAGCGAGGCTTCATCGTGGCGACAATTCGTGCACTTTTGAACATGTCCCCTGAAACACAACGTCTTAACATAAGTTTCTTTATCCTGGGTATATCCAAGTAGTGACTACGATGATTCTTGGGCACTGCCCACGTAGATTCCAAGCAAATGCAATACAGGGACCACCAGTATTAAGGGGTCCTTATAACCCGATTTCTCTACCGGCTTCTCTTTTGAAATTAAGCACCCTTCGCCACTGGGGACCACCTTATATCTTCCCGGGTAGCATGGTGAATCAGAAACAAGGGCGTTTTTTTTTTGTTAAATAAAAATACATACAATCACGCCTTTTTCCCGGAGGATTGGCAGAGGTGAATTTTAACACCCACATTTCACCAATCATTGTATTAGGTCCCACGTAATAGGTGGTGAGCTTTTTTCTGGGCACTACTATTGACTCGAGCCATGTACAGGCTGAGTCTGGACTGTATATTATCTGTCTGATGTTAAACAGTGGTAAATAAAATAATGATGAACCAAATATCGGGTATATCTTTAATCGAAGGGTATTACATAAGTACAGTTATTACTCTTGCAGAAATTAGACTTACCCTTTTCAGTGTATGGAAATTTAGCAACGACATGCTTAACTCTGCCTCTCACTACCGACATCCCAACATTATATACGTCACCTGAAAACAAAATGTTATAAATAATTACAACATATTGAATAAAGCACTTGTACTTTTCTACAATTATTTTATTATTTTGAACCTAACCGGTTTCGCCTTACGGCATTCTCAAAGGTTTGTCAAGGTCAAGGTTTCTCAAAACTTTGAGAATACCGTGAGGTGGAACCGGTTAGGTTCAAAATAATAAAATAATTGTGGAAAAGTACAAATGCCTTCAATCTCCAGTATAAACAAATAATTAAAAAAAAACAAGACCTGCTGAACAGTTAGCCTGAGAATACTTAATAAAAATACCCCAAAGATGGCTGCTCCAAATCCTTTCTTTTTCCTTTTTTGTGTTCTTTTCTTCATAATGTAAGCTTTGCAATGATAACTGCTTACGATCAGGCCGTGACCGTATAGTTACTTGTTTATAACTTGGAAGTTTAAAGAATGGCTACCTAAAATACCTAACTTTTTTTACAACTTAGGTGGCAGACAAGCACTCGGCTCACCTGATGGAAAGTGGTTACCGTGGCCTATGGATGTGTGCAACGCCAGGGAGTCACACTGGTGCTGCCGACCTTGTAAGAACAGAGAGTTTGTGCCGTCAGTGCAGAAGACAAGCAGGACAAGCCTTTGATCTTCCCACTGACAGCACAAAAGCTCTCCAGCAAGCTTGGCTACCCTACTCTGGGAACACAGCCCGTTTTGGACATTCGAAATTGTCACATACAATCGTTTTGGGGAGATGGTGGACTCATCTACGTATATTCTTATGAACTATCGGAAACAATGAGCATTCCCCCTGTAAGAGACTGGTCGAGGAGTCAAGTCCCATCTTGAACGTTCACTTTTTTCCGATATATACCTATCTACGGTTAATTTCGAAGAAAACGAGTTTAACTTCTGCATCTTTCTTACCATTGGGCATGACGTGTGGGTGAGAGGTATGATTGACAAGCGCCACGCAGTCTGTCATATTCTTTTGCTCCAACGTGTCCAGGGTTACTGGATCCACTCTAGTAAACGGACAAAAACCATAAAAATATAATGACGTTCTTTATAAAGGCTCATTTAGACGAGAGGAGTTTCTCGCACGTTCAGGTTCAAGAATCGTACGCGACTATCACTAGCAATAATCGCCATACCATTATTGTATCAAAGTGTGTACACACAGGTAAACACTAAATTTCTCGCCTACGATTATACCATACGAGATTCGCAAGTGACATATCCGCATATCGCCTATGTCAAAATAGGATTATTGCTTGAAAATTCTGTTCAGACTGACCATAATATCTATACTATTATATAATTGTAAAGTGGTCGTGTCTGTACATTGGAGATATTTAAAAAAAATACTAGGGTTATGTTATGTTAACGATACTGAACACGAAAATATTTTTTTTGAATTTCCTGTCTGTTTGTCTATTTGTTCGCGATGGACGCAAAAACTACTGGACGGATTTTGATGCGGTTGTTTTTGTTAGAAAGGGCTTACTCAGACTTATCGCAATCGGTTGAGTAGAATCGAAGATATGAGCAAAGGTTGCGTTAACCGAGATGCACGCGGGCGGAGCCGCGGGCGGAAGGCTAGTCCAATATAAAATAGCGAAGTAATTCTCGCCAGGCGCGGACGAGCGAGCTATTGTGTCTGTGAATGTTTAGACGAAGCAACTTTTTCTGTCCTTTCGATAATCGTATTTTGTAGACGAGAAACTTTCCTCGTCTAAATAAGCCTTAGGTTGTATCGGCAGCTTAGTTATGAAAAAATCGGCCTTACAATCGAGGGGTCCCGAGGTCGAATCCTGGCTATTAATACCTTATTTACTGGTCAATAAATGATGATACATATGAAGGGTGAAGACAAGTACTTAATAGGTAAGGAGGATCCTTACCTGTGTATGATAGGACCTTCGGTGAACGCGTATATCTCATCACCGAAAGGGTACAAGGAGATCATCGCGTTGTCGGACACCATCTCCCCTGGATTGAACATGGCTGCCATTCTGAAATAGAGAATGTTCAGTTAGAACATTAGCCGAGTAAATATAGTTTCCTATCTATGGCTTTAACATCTGGATAACATCGAATGAAATTTTGGAAGCAACGTTCAAATCAATTTAGATAGAGTAAGATAGAGTCAACTTTGGGCGGGACTCGAACTCGCGATCTTTCCCTTACAAGGGGAATGTTCTGACCATTAAGGGTTCAAGTCCCGCCCGAGGTCGATTTTCTTTCTCTTGATCTTAATTGACCTGGTTAACATCGTTAATTCGATTAAATAGTAGTTTTCAAATATTATATTCTGTATGCATTGAATCCAATAATAGTGTTAGAGCCGATAACATTAACTCTAAGGTAAACGCTTCTAATTCCGTGGTATTTTCACCAAATCTCGAAAGAACCTCAAAAATTAAGTATTCATTGTAACTTTTTCTACATAAGGCTATTTTTATTAGAAGTGTAATTTATCTTATTTTCGAAAAATACCATCAATTTGACTCTAAAAGTTCATTAAAACTGTTAAATTAATAAAAAAATCTAAAAGTCAGATGCGACTAATTCCGTGGTAAATATTCTAATTCCGTGGTATTTGGTTTCTAATTCCGTGTGTAAACAGTATGAACGTAATGACGTGGAGAGAATGATACATGGTGTTCAAAAATGGAATGTATTTATTTTAGCTTTGTATTTCAAATCACAATTGAATCACAATTGGCAAGCATATTTATTTGTATTAACAATAATATAATATATATAGAACATAATATATTATAATAAGGCGGTACTCCACGACACGGCACGTATTGTGAGGAGGTTCCTCTCCCTGGAGCCCTAACCACCGGTAGCTTGGTCCCTGTACCCGATGCCGGTGGGACACTATTTTTTATATTTATAAATATATGTTTTTATTAGATAATATTATTTATGTATTTAAAAATGTAATTTATAGGCTTTTAAGATGCGAAAACTAATAAATGGTTTTCTGAAATTAATTAAGGCACTCATGAGAATTATAAAAACTGTTTGTTTTCCTAATAAAGAAAAATAAAATAAAATAAAATAAAGAGGGGATAATAATAAAATATAGATACATTTTTTAATAATAATAAAATATAGATGTGTTGGGACGCTTTTTAATAATAAAATATAGATATGT
The DNA here is from genome assembly GCA_914767945.1 of Eilema depressum. Classification (NCBI taxonomy): domain Eukaryota; kingdom Metazoa; phylum Arthropoda; class Insecta; order Lepidoptera; family Erebidae; genus Eilema; species Eilema depressum. Next base: position 4,422,925 of record OU612020.1, read on the forward strand.
TGTGTTGGGACGCTTTTTAATTATGCTTTAAATCCAATATTCAATGCAATATTTTATTTTGCACGCGTTTCGCTATCGGCTTAAAGTCCGTGACGTTTGACTTTCTGTTGTCCCCATACTGGGGACAGCGACAATGGGGACAATAGGAATAGTAGGTACCTATAACCCGCGCCACGTATATTGGATCTAAATCGTAAAACATGCGAGGCTCTGGCGCCCGCAGATTGCTTTGTAAAAGTTTATGCTTGGTGAATTGAGTTCGTCCACCGCAGTAGCACGGGGTGCTACTGCGGTTGCTATCCTCAAAAGACACCCAAGAAATGTGTACTGCGCGTATAGGGCACATTTTGAGCACATTTTAGGTCCAAGATACGTGGCTCGGGTTATACCTATATCGTGAGTTAGAGAGTTCGAATGCGAGTTTCGTGTTCTAATTAGGTATTTAGTTTAGAGGTTTATAAACTTATTGTATATAATAGTATATATATAATATAGAAACGGTAGCTTATCCAAGTCTATACTTAGGTAAGCTACCGTTTTAAATACCCACTAGCCACCGCTAGTGGTAGTAATATCTTTACAATTTACTAATAATACTAACACGTCGAGTAAAATAATGAACAGGCTGTATATAACAGGTGTCAATACCACGGAATTGGTCCCCATGTAATCTAATTACCGTTGTAAATACCACGGAATTAGTTTTTATGACACAAAATCAAGTTTTCTAATTCCGAGGTATAAAAACTAGAAGATTTTTTAATATTATACATCTAAGTTAACGTTTAATTGCGATATCATCGACATAATATATAAAACATACTCAAGGAAATATCAGAACACATCAAAAATCTCGTTTTCTGTACTTAGTTCCTCCATACAAGAAATTAAGAAAGTACCTAAGTATACAATGTTTGACCGGCTATAATTAGTAAATGCGACTTCAAAGTATGCCACGGAATTAGTTTTTTGTATTTATTGGTTATTCAAGTTATCAGAACTGAAATATGAAGTTTGTAATAGAAAAACTACCACTAAAATTTTCAAATAAGATAAACTCTATAAAATTGTAATTCCGTGGTATACAACGGTAATTAGAAACACACAAAAATATTTGACACCTAATGCCGTGGTATTTTTAACACTTATTTTCTCCTCAATTTGTTAATAGAATACTCCAATGTTAAGTGTATTCGATACAACGTATTACCCTTTCAATATTTTACCCAAAATCGAATCTCTTGTAGTATAAAAATATCGTTTAAAATACTATTTAGCAAATGGTAGTACTTACGCGCATAAGGTCCGAAATGTATGGAGCGTGTGTTCGACTCAGGTGGCAGTGGCAAACTAATCGATTATTTTAAAATATACACACACCAAGGTACTTTTGTTTTCACATAAATATGAACAGATAAATTATTATTTGATTAATGGGTCTTGCAGTCAAAAATAATTAGTAATTTGCTTTATAAAGCTGTTTTTCTAAATACCACGGAATTAGTAGCGGATTTCTGCACCCCACGGAATTAGACGCGTTTACCTTAGTATGATCAGATCAGATTACAGAGACCGGATGTTTGTATAATCATTAGACGCTTAGTTAATTGGAGAACACGAAATGGCTATGCTGCTAGGCTAAAATCCTAGTGATGAAACCAAAAAACAATATTGAAAAACCATACCACGGTACCTATAGATTACCTGAATAAACCAGGCTCAGGCTAAAAGATCATCAAATTCTGTGTATGAAAAACCGAGCCCACTGTTTGAGCGTGATTAAGTAACAAATATACAAACATCATCGCCATCACGCACTTTCCCATTTATAATATTAGTAGTATATACCTGTCGAAAATAGTGTGACACGGGTCTGGGACAGATTTGGTACCGAACTCCGTGACAACAATGCGGTTGGCAGCGCGGTTCTTCCTCAGTGTGTTGGTGCAGAGGAAGCGGCATTGATAAGTCGCTGTGCCATCATCTATCGCAAACCTGGGAGAACAAAAATCTGGTTATTCAATTCCTTAAATCCATACCGAAAGGGTTCTGGCTTCCAGGACCCACGATGGCGATCCGGCGAGGAGACTCGCTGCCTCAAGCGATATCGTGCCCCCTGATAGCCCTACAGGCCATCATACGCAGGGGTTTTCTTTAAATCCATACCTGTATATTACCAAATCTAAGCCTTCGGGTGGTGTGTTTGAACTTTCAAACATTTATAATCATAATCATTTATTTATGGAACATGCGTTAGTTAATAATCTTATCTTTTAGACATATCAATTTGAATTCAACTCACTTGGTAGTAAGCTGAAGGCAAAGTCTCGGTAAAGAGGGTCACCATTATAGACACGTACCTACTATGTTACAATGGTGGTACATACTCGTAGAGTACTCTACGTCCTACCACATTGAGTGATTCACAAATACTACATATTTCACCAACTCTATAAAATTTCGCACAATTGGAAAATAGTCGAATTAACATAGATTTAAATTTCACCTAGGAAAAGTAAACTTTTACCTGTGCAGTAAAGCTGAACTATCAAATAGATGCTCAAATCGCATCGAACCAACGTTGAGCGAACCTGGACCATTGCGCAGCAATGTGCCACGGACCCATGATGGAATTTCACCTGAAAAATAAATTTATTACCACATTTTTTAGGGTTCTTTATATTCTTATAGCTATTGCCTACGTCTCCGCCCGCATGGACTTATAATCCCGTTCCTCCTACTGACCCGCTATTAAGCTCGCAAATAATGTGGCTTTCTATTTGTAAAATAATTTTCAAAATCGGTTCACTATAACTTGAGATTACATTCTGCTTCGTCACAAACAAACCACAAAAACCACATGATGTTGTGACAGCCCAGAACATTAACCAATTTAAGAATAGATTAGACCAACACCTTAACCAAAAAAAAACAAAACAAATTTTGGATTATAGTTGTAATAGTTATTTGTTATACAAGAGTGCAAAGTTGCTTTTTAACCGCGTGCTCATTTTTGATGACCGAGCAAGCGAAAGATTCTAAATTTGAATAACGAGCGTAGCGAGTGATTCACAAATTAGAATCTTGAGCGTTAGCGAGGGAATCAAAAGAGCACAAGGTGAAAAATCTTTGCACTCGAGTGCAACACGTTACTTTTCATCCCACCTCAGCGAGGAAATAATGAAATGCTTCTCCTTCCTAGCGTTAATTCCCAGTCAGCATCCGAAGCTTTCACCTCGGAGTCCGGGGTCCGCTTTACCAGTCTTAACTGCGGATTTGGCTGGACCTCGATATTTGCCGTGAAGCGACTGCCATCTGACCTCTACAACCCAATGATGACATTAGGCGATATCGAAGCATTGCAGCCAGACCGTTGTTGTTGAACTTTTTAGGGCTCCAACTACCCGTAACGACTGCCATAGATGTTCGTATGGCATCCGTGACCGACGGCTTAACGTGCTCTCCAAGGCACGACTAGACCAATGCAAATACCCATTTTCATGCATAAAAAATATTTGCACTGAGCGGGGATTGAACCCGTGCCTCCTGCGTAGCGGCCGCGTTCAATACCACTACGCCATGGAGGCTGTATAATATGTGTATTAATACTAGTAATAAAATACAACAAAATAAAAATTCAACAACAATGTCAACAATATGACGTGAAAAAAATTGATGCGCGCAAAGCAAATTAAAAAAAAAGTACACCAAGGAGGTTACGAGTCTGAGTTTTTCATGAATTAAAAAAAAGTTGTATGATAAATTCGGCACCATAGAGGTAGAAGTAAATAGGTTTAATGATGTTTTGAGTCCACAAACCTAGTATACACGATGTTCTAAATTCAAATTTACTTTACCTCTCTAGAGGATAAAAACGACTTTTACGCTCAGTTATCGAAGAGCAAAAATAGTCTTTCCGAGATGGTGGGATGAAAATATAATGTAAACGTATGTACGTTTATAAACCAAACCCGCAGTTAGACTGGAAACAGCTAACCCCAGAGTCTGAGGTGAAAGCTTCGAATACGACTGGGATTAACGCTAGGATGTAGAACTAGCTTGTGTTGGGTTCTGAAATACGGATAAACTTAGATACATTTTTTTGTACATACTTGATATTTTTATACATAGATAGAAATATCCAGACCATGTTTGCACTTAGCGGGAATTGAACCCGCGCCCACTGAGTAGCAGTCAAACTTTCAACTGCTACGCCAAAGAAGGCGTCTAATTAACTGTAACTGTATCTTGAGTAAAAAGGGCCTCACTAAAATTTTTTGGAGCCCTAACCAACCACAACTGCGAGTAGGTACACCTGTTGATTGACGGATAAGGCTCTTTCCTTTCGGGATTGGAAGGTAATATGGCAGTGGCCTCCATTGAAGCTAAACTAAACCGATAAAAGTAGAAGCCAGAAAGCGAACCTTGGGCCAATCTGATGTTGCCCAAAAATTCTTCAGTTTGGTATCGGTGACCCCTATTGACTCCCTTTCATAGTAGGGGGTATATAATAAAGTTATACTCGTATATTTTACATATGTATATTATGATGTGTAGTGAATGGAAGTGTAATATATATTTAATATAGTGTACTCCTATTTTATATACATCGTAATAAACTCATAGTAGGTAATAGGGTTAATTAGTTTATATTCTGTGATTTGTGTTGCTATTTTAGCTTAAGGTACAATGGAGTTGTCGTGCCCATGTGGGCAAAAACTCCTTAAAATATTAGAATAAAAAAATAAAAAAAAATAAAGAACCTTGGGCCCCGAAATGCACCTCCTCGGAGATGGGAAGCACAGAGTCCCCATTTTAACCATGGAAAGGGGGGAAGCGCGTTAAGGTGAAGGGGTGACAGGCGGCTGCACCTGTTACCCCCAGCTCAGAGAACCACACCACCCACTGTTTGTTACCACAACGCTCGGTAGATGGCGTTGACATCAAATTAAACGCCACTATGGTTAAGATAACACTTATTAGTAAATCATTTATTGCTCGAAACACGGTATGTATAAAGTCAAAGTCAAAGTCAAAGTCTTTATTTCTCAAAATAGTGCAACATTGTTACAGCTTTTTGACGTCAAAAACTCCTTAAAACTAAGTTTACCACCGCTTCCTAAGCGCTAATGGAGAAGAAACGGCGCAACAAACTCCACTGCGGCATTTTAAGGACGTCAGTTTACAAAAAATAAAAGGGTTTCTTAAGACTAAATATGAACGTATGTACATTTGTCTCGCGTCAAGTAGGTACCTATATAAAAAATAAAAATAAAACCTTATATAAAATAAAAATAAGACAACTTCAAGAGGGGCCTGCACCATGCTCAAGCCATACATAAAAGGATCAAAGACCTACGTAACTTTGAAAGTGTGAACAATATTATTGTTATTGTACACCAGGCAGTGTTGTGTTTCATTATCTCCAACCTTCATCGCCCCCTAGTCAAGAAGTGTTGTTCAACCGCAAGTATCGGCATACGCCTGATAAATAGAGTTGTAGTAAATAGTAGCAAATAGTAGTGGCCGGGGTGCGAGAGATATGGCTACGACAATCTCACCTCCGGCAACCGACGGCCCACAGTCGGCGTGCGTTTTAGTCGGTTCGAGTCCGACATAACCTCCTCCTCCGGTTCCGGCGGGGGAGGTATCCGTGGGGATTTTTCGCACGATAAAAAAAAAAAAAAAAGTAGTAAATAGTAGTAAACTCGCCTCAGTCCTTCTAAAATGATATTATTTCATTTGCGAAATTTCGATTTCGTCTCATCTTGATAAGTAAGTACTGTTAGCAAACAAAGTAATAGATTAACAAAGCGTAATTTATTTGCTATCCTGTAAGAAGCCCTCTATGGATTTGAAAAATGGATATTACCTACTGCTGAAAGAAAAACTGTTCATTCCGACTTGGATAGATTAGGTTAGAAGGCTAATGCGGGAGCGGAGCTTATAAAACCTAATCTATCCAAGTCAGAATGAGCAGCTTTTCTTTCAGTAGCTTTTAAACACATAATTATGCTTGCAACAAAAATATGACAAATAAATAATCCGGTATAAACACTTTAACTTATCTTGTTGGCAGTACCTACTTTTGAGGGTGAGACGAATTTTCGCACATGAAATATCATTTTAACATCAGACAGATTTAAACAGCCCAGGCTGAGCCTCAGATATATGGCTCGAGTCAACAACAGTGCCCCATTACGTGGCTCACCCCCTATTACGTGGGACCTAATACAATGATTGGTGAAATGTGGGTGTTAATTCACCTCTGCCTAACCCTCCGGGGATTAAGGCGTGATTGTATGTATGTAAATATAATTTTAAATGGACTCAGGCGAGTTTACTACTATTTTTGACTGAGACGAATATTCACTGAGACGAATTTACAATAACCCGATAAATATACCTACACTTAGGGAATTGCACCGATTTATTTGTATAATGGTGAAATACTTATGCCTAGGTATCCTAACTTTCGTGACGAAATTCCAACAGATACACACCCCCTCCCACCCCTAAGGTAAAGTGTACATAGAATTAGATATTAGATAATACTTATTACTTATCTAATACTAGCTTTTGCCCGCGGCTCCGCCCGCGTGGATGTCGGTTATCGCGACCAAACATAGCCTATGTCCTTTCTCAAGGTCTAAACTAACCCTATACCAAATTTCATCAAAATCGGTTCAGCGGATTAGGCGTGAAAGCGTAACAGACAGACAGACAGACAGACAGACAGAGTTACTTTGGCATTTATAATATTAGTATGGATTTTTATACCAATTAGGTGGCAGACAAGCATATATATATCTATATCTGATACAGGGCCTATGGACGTGTGCCGTCAGTGCAGAAGGCAAAGCAGGACAAGCCTTTGACCCTTAGAGTACACATTATAAATATAGAGCGCGCCTATCACTCAGGTCTTTGGCGCCAAGTGTTAGCAGATACTTTGCGATGGTATAGCGCACCTATAGTGACGTTTCATGCATTACCGAAAATATCAATAGATGCACTTATTAATTTAGTTTGTTTTTATGAAGTTATTTGTTCGATTTGATATGCATGGATAAAATTAAAGCCAAAATACAAAAAAATGGTGTCATTTTGCGGTATTTTTGCGTCATTATTACTACAAATATACGATGTTGTATACAATTTTGAATTATCATATCGAATTAAATATTATTTGCGAAGTCATTTTGACAGGTATTGTTTTGCTGCTGATTGAGGTTGAGCCAGGAGCCTCGGTACTGTTCGTACCCGTGATAGTAGTTCATACTTGTAAGGCGCGCTCTATAGCAATGTAATACTCTAAGCTTTGACCTTTCCATAGACAGCACAAAAACTCTCCAGTGAGCTCTGGCTACCTTAATCACTACCGGAAACGCAACATGATGAAAATATCGCGGTATTTTGTAGGGCCGAGGTGCTCCCCCAGTCGGACTGCTCAATTGGGACGGAAATACATACCGTCGTGTTATACCTTTCCTAAAATATGTAAAGTAGATAATAATTTTTATCTATTGTCTAGTCTAAATTAATTTCTAATATCAGGACTTAGGAAAATGCGCCGGTTTATCGATATAATTACTGATAATCGATATAAATTCTATTCTCGTGCTAAAAAATTCCACCGGATACCCTCCATTTTCGGCTGTTTACCAAACAGTTTGTTATTCGAAATTTAAATATAGTTTTAGTTCTAATCAAGCGCTAATTACAACATTGTCAACAAGCAAAGACACGTCATAATAATGCCGAAAATAACGAATCTTAGAATAATCAGAATAAGTAGTGTTCGAAATTCTGTTTTTTTTTGGAGTAATATACTAAGGGACAATTATTCAACACACGGAAGATTATTATTTATATCGTGTAATGCCCAAGCGGCCAAAAATCGGCAGTGGATCATATTTGGGGATCCAACCGGAATAACTCACATACATACCTAAATAATGTACCCAACTATTATTCAAATCCTAGGATTTTTTATTTTTTTTATTTACCAAATTACATAATATACAGATATAATTACATTATAGTAGCATTTATAAATTCATTTTTAACAAAAAAGTTTAACCGACTTCAAGAAACGAAAAAGAGGCACTGAAAAGCGAAAAATAACTTAATTTACAGACTTACTGATTTATTAGAGGTCGGTGCCTAGCCCAAGGGAGGCCATATTTCAATTGATTGCATCATAGTAATGTAGTTCAGTCAGACACATTTTATTGACTTTTATGATGACAATAATTAAAAATAGGACCTATTTGGCTCCGGTAGAGCCTAATTGGTTAATCACACGTCAATCATATTTAATCATAAACAACCATAATCACGGTGATTAACAAATGAGCTACTTAGCTCTGGGCTGGGAATGCAATTTTGTAAAAAACTTATGCGTATAATCAATATTACTTTTAATTATTGTCATCCTAAAAGTCACTAATAGGCTAAAACTAATGACATTATAAGTAAATGGACCGGCAACTACATTTAACTACGTCAAAGATTTGAAAAATCACATATCGAAAATTCAATATTTCAAAATTTTACTACGTGCGGAGTGGTGCGTAAAGGTGCGTGAATTTGATGTCATCTTGATCGCCGTGTGTGGTACAATAGCTGGTGTGAGCACCAGCCCTTCAGTTCCATTCAGTTGAAAGAAAAAGCACTTTAAGTGTTTTCTCCCATACAAAAAAAAAAACAAAACTTTTTTTTCTCACGCGTGGAGCTACTTATGGGTGAATTTCCCAAATGGCTTTTTTTTTTGTCTTCGGTGAAATTAGTATTTGAAAAAAGGAATATTGTTCTGAATTATTTTTTTTAGTATTCAATAGGTTGTTAATGAGTTGTGGCAAAAATATATTTAGGCTAGAACTATATATAAAGGTAGAAATAAATACATAAACCTCTATTTTCTTCAAATCGGTGCTGTCCCTCTACTTTTTTTACAAACAAAAAAGCTTATACACTAATAAAAATAAGTAAATTAAGTATAATAAATTATTCTATTTCATAGAATATTAGTTTTATTATTAATTTAAGTCATATTTTATTATATAATTAACGAATATTATTACTGAGAGGCACAAACGTACTTGTCCTGCGAAATGTTCTCAAATCGGTGACCAAAAGTAATTTACACATAACTTTATATCGACGAGTCCGACAGTGTCCCCACCTCAATTTTATTTCTCTCGTTAGTGCCTGCTAGTGCGCAGTCAGGACGGACGTATGTTAAATCACTGCATATTCCCGCCAATAATATAAGTATGCGATTTTAGTTGCTCCCGGACAATTATTTTATACTATCGGTGGTGGCATCTTTCTAGTGTAGTAAGCAGTTTTATTATTGTTTTTTGCTTCTAATAGAGGTAGAAAGTGAATTAGCTTCATTGATTGTTATTGAATTTAACCTAGATATTATGCATTTTTTCTAATATTCTAAAAAGTGTGAAATTTCTCACGTCGGTGTTCGCATATCGGTGTAATCGGTGGTCTTTATTACCACGGATATGATAATTTACACCGAAAATGATAAGAAAAGACGAATCGGTGTCTTACACCTAATATCGGTGTTTTGATTCATGATCAATGCACAGTTTTGTCACATCGGTGGATTGCTTTATCATATCGGTAGATATTTTTTCATCTCGGTGAGTCGTTTTATCATATCGGTTGATCCCTTGCGATTTCGTTAAGTATACAAAGGAAAAATGGAACATACAAGAACATACATATAAACACATACATACATAGGGGGGACTTCAATGCCAAAGTGGGAATACAAGAACGCGACGAGAAGAAAATCGGATCATAAGGAGTGGTATGCAGAAATCGCAGGGGGCAAATGCTAGTCAGCTTCCTCGAGTCACAAGCATCTCTTCTTAATGAATAGTTTCTTTAAGAAAATACCCCACAAGCAGTGGACTATAATAAGGTACGATATAGACTTTTTTCATAATGGTACCTAAGCACATATTCAGAGATCAACAAGTGTGATCAACAAGTTTAATACTGGAAGCGATTACCGACTTATCTGAGGCTCTCTAAATATCAAGATTCCGAATGATAAGGTCAGCCCTCCCACCTACGCCGCTCCAAGTAGCTCTAGGGTCGCAATACTGGAAACCTCTAGGGAGGCATTGACGGGAAGGCCGACTAGTGGTCAAACCATTGCATTGTGGGGCTCCAATCCTGAAAGAGCTAGCAAGCCTCTTTAATTCCGTCATCCCGCAAGGGCTATCACCTAGGGCATGGAGCGGGAGTGCGGTGGTACTGTTCTTCAAAAAAGGTGACAAGACCTTACTGAAGAACGCATGCCATCTCACTCCTGAGTCATGTCTACAAGTTGTTCTCGAGAGTCATCACAAATCGCCTCGCAGGTAAGCTCGACGAGTTCCAGCCACCTGAGCAAGTCAGGTTTTGAAAAGACCATAGTACCGTGGACCACATCCATAAACTGTTTGGCAGATTGTAGAAAAGACTCAGGAGTACAACCAGCCGCTGTGTATGGCGTTTGTGGACTACGGAAAAGCCTTCGACTCTATCGAAATCTGGGCAGTGCTGGATGCGCTGCAGCGGTGCCGCCTCGATTGCACATCGAGGTGCTGAGATGCTTGTATTACACTGTCGAAGAAGAAGACAAAACCCATTAGCCTCCAACGTGGAGTGAGACTGGGAGATGTTATATCTCCCAAACTATTTACCAACGCATTGGAGGACGTCTTTAAGACTCTGGGCTGGACTGGGCGGGGTATCAACATCAACGGTGAGTACATCTCGCACCCTTGGTTCGCCGACGACATCATAATAGTTGCGGAGTCGCTGGAACAACTGGGCAAAATGATGCACAGCTTGAATGGAGCTTCTCGAAAAGTCGGCCTCAGTGTACACTTGGATAAAACCAAGATACATAATCTTGGTTTTATCCAAAACGAACATGTTGTACCGAGAGCAATTGGCATCGAAGGAACGACACTCGAAGTTGTTCAAAAATAGGTATATCTATCTGGGGCAGGTTATTCAGCTCGGTAAAAACAACTTCGAGAAAGAAGAAGCCAGAACAATCCAACTGGGGTGGGCAGCATTTGGCAAATTACGTCGGGTCTTCTCCTCCCCCTTGCCGCAATGCCTTAAAACAAAGGTTTTCCGACCAGTGCGTTCTGCCTGTTATGACTTACGGTGCCGAAACGTGGCCACTGAAGGTGGGGTTAGTCCGTGACCTAAAAATCGCACAGCGGGCTATGGGAGCAAGCTATGCTTGGAGTTTCTTTGATGGATAGAATTAGAAACGAGGTCATCCGACATTACAACCAAAGTTACCGACATAGCTCGCAGAATAAGCAAGCTGAAGTGGCAGTGGGCTGGCCACATCTGCCGATGGACTGATTGCCGTTGGAACAGACGAGTCCTAGAGTGGAGACTGCGAGGAGTAAAACGGAAGGTGGGACACCCCCTGGCCAGGTGGACTGACGACCTACGAAAGGTGGCTGGGAAGGACTGGATGCGGAAGGCGGGGGATCAGCAAACGTGGCGCATATTGGGAGAGGCCTATGACCAGCAGTGGACTGCAATAGGCTAATTAATTGATTTGTGTTACCAGCTTATAAACGTTCTTTTTTAAATTAATTATATATTATAAAAAAAGAATAGAAGAAAGTAAATATAATAAAATAGGTACCTATATAATTTCAAAAAATATAATATTTTCATTGGATCTTCAAGAACTCTATTCTCGTCGGATATGATCTTCTTCAGGTCAGGCATTCAGTTTTAAGTCACTCTTGTAAAAATAAGGCACCTACTATTTCCTTTTTGATGTTCAAAGGTGGATAGATTATCATTTCGGTGAATATTTTATCATAATGGTGGATATGTATATAATTTCGGTGGATAAACTTATCAAATCGGTGTACAGAAAAAAAAATCGGTGCGGGTTTGTCATGTCGGTGGAAACCAAAATTAAAACTGAATTTTCTCCATAATCTTAAATGATACGTTGATGATATTAAATTTGGGGATACATGATTATCACAAAGATTACATAAAACCTTAAAAATATACAAAAAACATATAAATGAAAAAGTTCACCGATATGATAAAAAAAATGGCATTTGTTGAAATTCACCCTTATACCATTCATACGTTAATATGACATAAAGCGAGATATGCCAGAGCTATTAAATTTTTTTTTTTTAATTTCCTCTCTTTAAGTTATCATGTCAACGGAGCTCAAATTTCGAACCACTGTGCGTCGCGTCGTCGTGCTATAGCGAGAATATAGTTATTTACTTATTTCCTTTCTACTAAGGCGTCAAGGTGTTTATGGTTAAATTCCCCCGAATCGGCTCTTCTGATTGTAATGAATTTTTGTTTTGTATATTTCGTAGGTAGGGCGTAAGTATCTAACACTTCTTACCAACCTAAATCAAACACGTAGAACCTATTTCCTTGGAGGTGTACCTTATTAGTCTTTGTTGTAACCACTAGGGATCTGACACAATATCGTATGGATGGGCTATTGAATTTACATTGAATGGCTTCTACACCGACCTTTATTAAAGAAACAAAATATATTGTAGAAAATTTTACACATGCCATTAAAGTAGGTACCTAAAGTATGGCGTAACTAGCTTATGTTATTGGTACTAGAAAGCGGATAAACCTAGATAAGTACTTAAATAATACAATGTTTTTCTTTTGTAAATACAATGTAAATAGACATTCGTACTAAATAAAAGAATACCTTATATTATATTAAATAGTTTACCTGTAGAAATAAGTACAGAAATTAGAAAAAAAATATTTAAAATTAAATTTAAGAAACATCGATTCACTACCATAATGTATACTCCATACAATAATCTAAGTCATAAGTATGTTAATATTTTCATTAGATATACCTACCTAGATGTTTCCCTGATCCCACAGTCAAACTCTTTGTACGGTTTTGTGGGACTGACAATGTATTAGTTCATACGATATACATGTAATTGCTATAAATAAGTAAATTCATGCATACAAGTATTTGCACTGAGCGGACATTGAACCTGCTAACTCCGACGTAGCATTCGAACGTTCTACGCTACGCCATCTATGCGCTACGACCTTCTGGTCAAATTCATCAAATAGTTTTGGCTACAATGTCGTAGCTCAGTCTAAAGGAAAAACACTCTCCAGAGTCGGCAGCACGAGTGTAACGCTTTTGATGTTGCATACGTCCATAGGCCACGGTAACCACTTTCCATCAGGTGGGCCGTGTGCTTATCTGCCACCTTAGTGGTATAAAAAATTTCGCTAAAGTGGCATAAAATATAGTTTCAGAACCAGTCTCGTCCGTATGGTCCCCAAGGGTGTCCTATCCTCGTAAGTGGAGCGACGAGAATATAGTCTTATTTGCTTTCAGCATATTAATTTCCTTGGATTCTATTTAAAGGCCACTTCTCCCTAGAGAGGTTATTGTATCAAGTGTTATATGAAATATAGGTACATAATATGGGAAAGTCGACTATATTGCACCACTATTGACTTAAAGTCGGATATTTAGTTTATAAAAGGATTTTTAAAGTTTAATGTCTTGATTATCATATAAGAAAAGAACAATGTGTTGCCTCTATGTCAGGTTAAATAAAATGTAGTTTTTGCGGAGGCCTGCCGCCGCCGCGCCGGTACAATTTAGGTTTTAGTTATTCATATATATCATACCACGGCAATGCACAAAAATCTAATTAAAGTCTGTAGTTATGTGTCACAAAATATGAAAACACAGAAAGGTGTGAAATGATCTCATTTTTTTTCTAGTTTCTGCACGGAGTACGGAAAGAAGAGTTGCTGCATGCCGTTCCAAATTCGAAATTTATAATAATTCCCGCCTCTTATCAATTTAGAGAACATCCAACCCTTCCCCCCTTCTATCTTATCAACCCAAGTCACTTCACACTGTTCACTGTCACAGTCAAGTAGTGGAGACTTTCATGTAGGCTTCTAATGAGTTTTGAAACCAACACAAAAAGTTGTAATGCACGGTAATAAGTCACTTTCCTACTCTTGTGTGCATTGACGAAAACGTTATACTGTCTAAAAATCCACCATTTTTACACATAAAAACTCGAATATACACTAATTGAGGCCAAAAATAACCAATTCCTGCCTCGACTCACTTTCGCACAGGAACGTATTTTTTTAAACAGCTAGTCTAGTAGACATGAGAGTGATTGATGTATTCCGATCAAGAAAAAAAAATCATACCTGTGAGTACGCCGTCTAGAGGTTCGGAGACCTCCTCTTCGCAAGACCGCAGCCACACCGACGAATCGCAGTTCGGATACAACTTCTCTTCTACTTGCGCCATTGCTAGAACTATACACTATCATCAAATATCCGCGTTATATTATAATCTCGATCTGATTGCCATGAATGTAATGAATGTCGCAGTTTAGATGTTTACATCACATCACTATTAGTTGGTGGTACCGTTTAACTTTAAAAGACCCACGGTACCACCAGGGGTATGACCAGGGGTACCGTGGGTCTGAAGCGAGAAATTTGGTGTTGAACTTTTTTGTATTATTGTAATTTTTCGAATACTGAACTGAAAGCGTTTGTCATAGCAGACTTAAATTCCAAAGAGAGATTATTATTACTCTCATTACGATATTATTATTAATCCCTTTATTTAAATTATTTTCCTGTTTTATTATAATTTAAAATAACATTAAGAAAATACATATTAGGTAAATGTATAAAATAATAAAAATATAAAAACTAAAACTATTATCTAAGTACTTGATAATGTTTTCTTTCAAACAGAAATAATATGTATTAAATCTATTGATTTATTATTTATGAAGAATTTCGTTATTGTTAGGTAACTAACAATTTACAACAATGACTAAAACGTGAAATTTCAACTTATGTAGCTAAACGAATTTTCAAGGGTAGGTATGTATTTCACCTTTAAGGCTTACTGAGGGTTGACTTCGCGTCTAATATTAAAAAAGAAAATAGTAATCATTAGATACTGGTCTTAAATGTACAACAGGTATGTTTTACAACAATGTGAATTTTCTGTAATTAAATTCCATAACACTGTCAACTGCGTCTTATTTTTAAAATTTCATAAAATTCTTCCTATCCTAAATTACTAATTTACGAAGGCAATTACAAAGACGCTCACAAACCATTCTGTATTTTGAAACTGAAAGTATCATTTTAAATTTAAACCCAATTAGTGAATCAACAACGCTCATATAAAATAATTAGACGGTTTCATCATTTAAAAAAGGAATTAAAGATTTTTTTAAATAATCTTTTGCCAAATAAAATCAATTCAACCACTTACGAGTTTTTCCGTTAACGTGATAAATTATTTTGCAGTTAACAGGTTATTTCACAGCTTTTATAAAAATATTAGAAACTATTTTAACCAACTTCTATACAAGGAATTTATATTTTGTTTCAAGTTTGTACGGCGTAGCTCCGTCATCTGTAGACAGATTCACAAAATTCTTTATTTTAACGCCAATTTTTTAACTATATTGACAAACGCAATACGAAATCATAATTCTATTTTTGAATGTTTCGATAATCTAACAAAACAGCGCACAAATAAACACTTAATTATTTTTCACCCCACCGCGTAATTTTCAGCACTTCAAGATTTTGAAACCACAACAAAAATGACCTCACGATGAATAACGATTTTATTTTCACGTACCTCTGATATAAAACTTCAAATTTTGAATAACACGCACTTATCATGTACTCAAAACTCAGGATTTATTGACACTAAGTGCGTATTGTATGAACAAGCGTCGCGTATAGAGAGAGACTGAAGTGGTTAGTCGTATTCTCATTCCACCCTGCCGCGTAACCTTCACCGCTACGCCCACAACCACACTGAAAGCATACAGCCTCAATACCCGTCGTTATATATATAGAAAACTAGCTTTTCGCCCGCAGCTCCGCCTGCGTGGATGTCGACTACCACCATCAATAGTATTTTTTCTAAACTGACGGACTTGTTGTACAAATATAGGTATCCCGATAGTTCTAATAGTAATTGTTGTATCAGTAGTAATAGTAGTGTTGTAATAGTACCTCAGTAGTGTGTTTTTCAAAATATTAAATGAAAACTGTAAGAGACATCGGCCTTGTCTTACAAAAAAGTGGTAGATTTTTAGAATATTACCTACATCAAAACAAAAATAATATTAATATCTTTATATCAATAGCTAGTAAATGGCTAGAAAAAGACTGGTAAGAAAAAAATACTATTACCTAACATTTCATTCTTATCAATCAATCAATTAGCCTATTTCAGTCCACTGTTGGACTTAGGCCTCACCCGATGTATGCCGTAGCACTCGATCCTCCACCGTATGTCTCCACAGTCAGTTTGCACATTTCGGCCCCATGAGTCATAACAGGGGAGTAGAAACCTCGACGAATTTTCCCAATGTTGCCCAACCCTTGTCGACCCTTCGACGTATATCTCCTTCTAGGTTTTGTTTTCTAATCTAAATTTAGCATCTCAGCAATGAAAATATCGTATCAGCACGACACCGTCGTAGAGAATCCAAAAATGCCCAGGTCTAGATGATGTCAGAAGGCTTCTCGTAATATACAAATGCCATACATAGCGGCTGATATACTCTCAGGTCTTTTGTATAATGTGCTGAACGGTATTGGCTGCAATACTATAACCCTTTTAAAACTCGGCTTGCTCCGATGGCTGGAACTCACAGCTATTCAAGACGATTCTCAAGAACAACTTCTATCGAGATATGACTCAGGAGTCTTATAATTCTTCAGCAAGACCTTTTAGCCTTTTTTGGAGAACAGTACCACCGCACTACAGTTCCATATCCTAAATGTTAAGTACTGCTGGATGACGGAATCAAAGAGGTTCGCAAGCTCTGCTAGACTGGGATTCCACCTGCTTTTAAGAGACCTGTCTACCAGTGCGATATCATCAGTATACCATAACTATGAAGGTTGCTGTTGTATGCTAAGGATACAATAAATCATCAATTGGCCTATTGCAGTCTACTGCAGGACATAGGCCTCTCCTAATATGCGCCATGTTTGCCGATCCACCGCCTTCCGCATCCAGTACGTCCCAGCCACCTTACGCAGATCGTCGGTCCAGCTGGCTAGGAGATGTCCCACCTTCCGTATTCCTTATCGCGGTATCCACTCTAGGACTCGTCTGCTCCAACGGCCATCAGTCCTTCGGCAGATGTGGCCAGCCCACTGCCACATTAGCTTGATTATTCTGCAACCCTACGGCCAGATTGGAAACCAAGGTTTGGAAACCGGTTTCCATAGCAGAATTATTTTTCTTTAAGCGAACCTGGTTTCCAAGAAAGAATAATAATTCTGTTTTCGAAACTGATTTGAAAAACAGAAAGTTGGAACTTTGGTTCTATGTCGGATGACCTCGTTTCGAATTCTATCCTTCAAAGAAACTCCAAGCATAGCTAGCATAGGTAAACATAACAGGCAGGACGCACTGTTCGAAAACCTTTGTTTTGAGGCATTGCGGCAGGGGGGAGGAGAAGACCCGACGTAGTTTGCCAAATGCTGCCCACCCCAGTTGAATTCTTCTGGCTATTTCTTTCTCGAAATTGGTTTTACCAAGCTGGATAACCTGCCCCAGGTAGATAATATTTTTGAACTTCGAGTGTCGCTCCTTCGATGGCAATCGGTCTTAGTACAACATGTTCGTTGAACATAATCTTGGTTTTATCCAAGTTTACACCGCTGGCTGACTTGTCGAGAAGCTCCATTCAGGCTGTGCAGCATTTCGCCCAGTTGTTCTAGTGACTCCGCAACTATGATGATGTCGTCGGCGAACCGAAGGTGCACGTGATTATTTTTTCCTAAGTGTTCTATTAGTAGAACAAATAGTAGAACATATGGTAATAACCCTGCGAGATGTACCTACTCCAGCGTCTTGAAGACGTCCTCCAATGCGTTGGTAAATGCTGAGGATACATAAATTACTATGTGATACGTCAAAAATGAATATAAATAAAACAATATACTTAAAAGTGAAGGTTTAATGTTTTATAATTATCTAAAAATAATATTAAGAAAATAAACATTTTGTCATCTTAATCAGAAGTGCTCTGTGCTTGAGTAATTGAGCCCACAGCTGATAAGTGGAAGTTATTGAATTGTGTTCTGCCATCTCTAATCATTGTTGCCTTAGTATACTTCTCGTCAAGAAAGAAAGTGAAGTTTTCTAGAAGCCAGGCGTTCGTCTATTTGGTGAAACGTTTCTAGCCATTGATATAAATTGTTATTTTGTTTCTAGCTATGAAGCCGCCCCTTGTGTTAAATCGGCGGCGTCAATAGGTTTAAATTCACATAGATACCTTACTGTTTGGGGGCTTGTAAATGAGGATTAATCTGGATGATAATGTGCTGTATTACTTTTCTTTTATATAGCTCTAGATAGCTATCATCGCTGCTATCATATGTATTTTTTCTATTTACAATCAATTAAATAAAGAAACTGCAGTACATAACTCTTAAACAAAGCTCTTAAATAATATTTTTCACATTCTTGCATATTAAACGTGACAGAGTGACATTTTTATAATATTATCATTTGACAGATCAAAATGTGACTTAAGGTTGACACCATCACTTTAGTTCCGTTGTCATGGTAACAATTTTGCTAGCGATATTAGCGCCATAATATTTCGTATTTTCGTTAATATTACATTATCTCGTGAATTTGCCACATTTTAATTGTGATAATTGCTATTCGGCGACAAAGCCGAATTCAATAAACCAAACATCATAAAAATCTTTTCAGCCGTTCTTGAGTTATAAGAAAGTACGTTTTTGGCACTTTTTAGGCACTTAGGGTCTGAATTTCGAAAAATCGTTTCTTAGTACACCTCCACGCATCAAAACATACACTCTCTATAATTTTCAAGTCTCTAGGACCAGCGGTTTAGGCTGTGCGTTGTCTCTAAGTCAATCAGTCAGTCAGTCAGTCAGGACTAAGAGTTTTATATATAAGATATAGATTGGCACGTGCGTGTTCCTGCACGCGAATTTGCTCGTGATAATTTGGTTATAGCATTTTATTTTAATTAGTTAAGTTTAGTGTAATAAGGTTTATGATGCGGCTATGCTTTTTCTAGAAATTTCTAGAATTTTCTAGAAAAAAGAAAAGAAAAGTTAATATCAACCGGAATCTGGTTGATCAAGCTACGTTAACGTGATTTCTAGAAGAAAGAGAATAGGTATGATGAATTTTTGAGACGGGATAGCTAGAGCAAGAACCCGTAGCTACCTACTGAACCATCTCAAAAATCCTCCCGACTTAAGGCTGCCTTAGTAGTTTAATTTATATATATATATTATATTATAATTCAACTATGTCTAATGGATAATTTATTTTTGAAAATGAATCATAATATGCAAACTCAAAACATATAGATAACAGCCTCGGCGGCGTAGCGGTAGTCGGTAGTGAACGCGACCGCTACGCAGGTGGCGCGGGTTCGATCCCCGGTCAGTGCAAATATTTGTATGCATGAATATGGGTATTTTCATTAGTCTGGTCGTGCCTCGGAGAGCACTTTAAGCCATTTGTCCCGGTTGTCATACGAACATCTATGGCAGTTGTAACGGGTAGTTGGAGCCGTAAAAAGTTCAACAACTGGTCTAACTGCAATGCGAATGATATCGCCAATGGGTTGTGGAGGTCAGATGGCAGTCGCTTCATGGTTAATATCGACATCCAGCCAAAACCGCAGTTATCATCATCATCTGCATATAGACGTATTCTCCTGATTGCATCCGTGGCCAAGATGACCTCGGAGCTCAGGGTCCGCCTTCCGGCTCTTCCTTCTCCACTTCGCACGGTCTTGGGCGTCCATGGTAGTGAGACCATTTGCACGCATATCACCCTCCACGACGTCAAGCCAGGACTTCTTTGGCCTACCCCTTTTACCTGGACCCGGCGGGGGTACCATTGCCAGGCATTTGTTCCCCACGTAGCCTGGCGGTTGCCGCAAGACGTGGCCGCACCAGCGAAGGCGGCTCTCCTGCATTTTATCCGCAATGTCACGGACATGGAGGCTGCCGCGGATGCGAGAGTTCCGTACGCGATCTTTACGCGTAACGCCGCACATCCACCGCAACATTTTCATCTCCGTGACACGCAGCTCTTGCTTGTGTCGCTCGAGCAGCGGCCTCGCCTCACAACCATACAAGAGAACAGGCCTAATGATCGTCTTATAGACCTGCCCCTTCAACCTGACTGGCATTTTAGGATCACAGGTCACGCCAGTCATTTCTCGCCACTTGGCCCACGCGGCAGCAATGCGTGCCTTGACGTCGCGGTCGATCTCACCGGTCACATGAAGTACAGATCCCAGGTACTTAACCTGGTCCGTGCGCTCGACCAAATCATCGCCTATGCGGACGGGTGTGGGATCTGTGGAGTTTAACGCTAAGTATTCTGTCTTCGCTACATTTAGCTTCAGACCGCCGCACAGTGGTGCAGGTAGTACGGGAATGCGGAAAATATTATTTTTAACTAAAAATATTTTGCATATAACTATAAAACTTTATTAAAATGATAAAACTAATGTATCAGAGTATAAAGATAAAGATGTGCATAAATATATTTTAATAAAGCGGCGGTAAAAATATTTTCAACATGGTACAATAAGGTTTTACATGATACAATATATTATATTAAAATATATTATATTCCAATGAAAATATATAGATACGAAAGACACGATAGGTACAGTATTTAAGCAGAATTATACATAAATATTAATTTACTAAATAATAAATACAGAAAAAAAAAGGTTTATAGATGAGTGCTATCCAAACTTTGGCGTCATCATGAAGTGGATAGTTTTTTTATAAGGTACTGCACGTAAACTATTGATAAGGGGATCTGAGGTAAGTAAAAGTATATTCATTACGTCTTCATTACAGGATAGACGAGAACATTTTCTAGAATAACCTAACCTATAATTGCGGTAGTCTTTGTTACGCGCTTCTTGAGCTTCCTCAGATAGCATTCCAATGGGTAAGACAGCAGCACTTATTATTTGTTTGCCTCCTCTTAATCCTTTTCCTTTTCATACAGATGCAGTGGAACTAATGATGTCAGAAACATATGCGAATCTGACACATTATCATCAATGAATGACTGCTTGTACTCAGCATGACCTGACGATCCATCACATCCCCATTTGTGTAAAAATGTAGAATTTTCACTAATTTTTGTAAGGTAGTCCTCAGACATTACTTCAAATAGTCTTCTGGTAGTGTGGTCCAGTAAGGATTGTAAGCCTACACAAGCGTAGGTGTCCGTTACATCAATATCAGTGGGGTAACACTTCTTCTTTGCTTCAAGTACTTTATGATAATTGGGAAATATATCACATCCAATACCTTTTGTTGCATTGCTTAGGACTTGATATTGATGTTTGGAAAGAGATGCATCAAGTAATAATGCTAACGCTTTTTCAGGAGTAAACATGACAGTACCCGATGGTTCTTGTATCTTTGAGGCAGCTTTCTTGATCAATTCTTCAGAAACGCTTTCACACTAACTTTGGACTTTATATCGCTTTGTTCGATCGCAACATTCTTCAAATGATTTCTCTGGTCGTCCACTACGAAAACGTTTTGATGGGCTTGGAATACTACTGTCATCATCCACTATATCAGATTCCGCTGAAGATGTCCCAATAGTAAAAGTATTTTTGAGCCACTCTTCATTTTTAGCTAGAAATTTATTTTTATTTCTCGCTGCAGTTCGCCACTTTTTTGTAAACACTGGTAAAAAATTACGACTTAACTTTTCATAAACTTGCTCAAGAATACTTTCTGTTAGCTGTGGATACATAAGTTTTAATTTTTCGAGGCATTTATGTATCTCGCGATTACATGTAATTACAATTTCCACTAAATCGGAGTAGTCAATAGTAAAGCTATCCATCACTGTAATATTATTGTTATCGTAAGAGAGAATTTTGGTGAATGAAGTCTAAACTATAATTCAATGCTATATAAACTTACATGATCTTACAAATTATCAAAATACCCTCATTAGAAATAATGATTAATATAATGCACTTTTCCCCGTTAATGAGCGGCATTAAATAATGACCTGGTATTTCCAAGGTCGCAGATAGTCGCAGCTAAAATTGATGTATATAAGATCTATAGGGTCTAATGAATGTCGTCAAGTGTATCAAAGTCTAACGGTCGGTAACGGAGATTAGTTATAGTCTCATATATCAAAACAAATGGTTTCAAATTACCTACTTCATTAAAACTGTAATTACAAGTAAATACTCATTATATCATAAAATACTTATACGTTTTATTTAACTACACACAATAGAGCTACGATTAAACAAAGAATAAAAGCTGAGTATACTAATATTTCTGTTTCATTCATACTTGAAACAACGCAATTTTTTGCACGAAATTTGTTAATTGTCGATCACCTACTTTCTATACGTCATAAAATTAAAATGTCTTATTATGTAGACGTATTTTTTGTATGACTTGTTTCTAATAAGACCCTAGTATATGTGTACCAAATTGTAGACATTTTAAAGAAAGTTAAAAAAAAAGACTTTTTTCCGCCCCTGCACCAATGTGCGCCGTTCTCAAGCGCTTCTTTCCATCCTTTCACGCGTCGCACCAATCTGCTCCTGTCCGCGTCCATGAGCGCAATATCATCAGCATACATGAGCAACCACGGAGGCTGCTCATGTGAGTTTCTAATGCTGTCCGACAAAACATCTAATACCACGCTGAACAGGTAAGGACTGAGGACGGATCCTTGGTGTACCCCGACGGCGATGGGGAAGGCTTTCGAGTCGCCAACAGCAGTCCGAACCACGGAACCGGAATCGTAGTACATGTCTCGGATGGTGTCAATGTAAGTCTCTGGGACACCCTTGGCCCGCAGTGCCCACCAGATCACCTCGCGAGGAACACAGTCGAAGGCCTTCTGCATGTCTAAGAATAGGCAGTGCAGGGGCGTGTTCTTCGCCCTGTATTTCCCCGCCACAACCCTTAGGGCGAACACTGGGTCCATGGTCCCGTGCCCGGGACGGAACCCGTACTGGCACTCCGAGAGTGTACTTTCCTGTCGGATCCGGGAGTCGATTATCCGCTCATAGAGCTTCATGGTGTGGGACATTATCTTTATACCGCGGTAACTACCACACTCCTGCACCGATCCCTTGCCTTTGAAGACTGGCGTGATGATGCTCAGCCTCCACTGGCTCGGGATCTCACCGGTGAGGAGTACGCGGTTATAAAGATTTGCTAGAATGCCCACACCACGGGCGCCCATTGCCTTCCAAGCCTCGATGGGGACTTCGTCGGGTCCGACAGCTTTCCGGTTCTTCATGCGGCGAATGGCAGTCTGGACTTCCGCAGGCGTTATCGGTGGCACTAGTCCTTGATTCGGAGGGAGGTCTGGTGGCTGCACCTCTTTATGCTGCTTATTCAGCAGCTCGTGGAAGTATGAGCGCCATCTCTCCTTCACCGCGACTTTCTCGTACAACAAATTGCCCCCAGGGTCTTTAATGCAGCGGTACTTGGATAGACCCTGCGCCGCTTTGGCCCTGGAACGCGCCAACTTATGTATGCTAAAATAAATATTTACACACCATAATGTAATGGTAGAATGTACACGGGACGCCGTAAATTTAAGATCATTCTCTGTACCTACATTCATGTGAATAAACGAATTTGATTTGATTTGATTTGATTTGAGCTTTTGCCCCTCAGACGATTCCAACTTGGTATATAGAGGTTGCAAGTGGTCTCGTTTGGCCCTGGCTACGGCTCTCCTGGTGGCGCGTTTTGCATCTTTGTACGCATCGCGGTCGTCGGAAGATTTGGACGCTTGCCACTTTTTAAAGAGGGCTTTCTTCACCCTGATCTCTCTCTGGACTGTGTCGTTCCACCACCAGGTGTCCTTGTCACACTTGCGTCCCCCCTTAGACATGCCGAGCACCACCCTCCCCGCCTCAAGAATAGCCGCCCGAATCCTGTCCCAAGAAACCTGTACTGGTTCGTCTACAGCATCGGCGCACTTGTCACCGATGGCTGAGACGAAACTTTGGGACTTAGCTTCATCAAGCAGCCACCACCTGATTTTGCGTTGGGCACGCTCGGCACGTTTGTCTTTGGGTTTCACGCGGAGGTCCATGACAAGGAGACGGTGTTGGCTAGTGAGATTCTCCCCGGGTATAACCTTGCAGTTATGTCCGCAATTTATTAATTTTTAAATAATGTATGTCAATTTACCGAATTTGTGACAATTATGGTTACTGCGCCGCTCCCTTGAGTAGTAGCGCGATGATATTTAGCTTTTAATCTTCCTCAATAAACGGGCTATTCAACAAAAAAAATTCAATTCGAACCAGCAGTTCCTGAGATTAGCGCGTTCAAGCAAACCCACAAGAAAAATGTTTGTTTCTTGGTTTGGCGCAGTTGTGATTTTGCTGGGGTAACAGCGGCCTTACCATAAACTCTTAAAACATATCAATAACTGTTCAAATTATTTTCAAATTATTTCAAATTTTTGTTCAAATTATTGACCTGTTTTAAGCGTTCATGGTATGGGCCCAGACGACCGCAACTGTCACCCCTAGGTCTGAGTTCGGAGAACCAACCCGGAATTGCAGTAGGCGGAATTACAATTTCATTAAATACAATTTGAGTTAACAATATAAATCAATAGTTTGAACAGTCCAACGGCGCGGGCGCAGATGTAAGCGTAGCTAAGTAGAGTTCCTGCTTTTTGGTTTGTCATCTCACGTTTTAGACAATGGGTAAAACGTGATAATGTTCATATCTATGCTAAAATACGCAGTTCGTTCATATCTCAGTCAAAATTCACAGTTGAATGTCCCTGTTTAGATCCCTTGTTTTGCATAATATAATTATTTTAACCCGCCGTTGCGCGTTGGTGACGTCAATTTGACTTACATCATTGGTGACGCCGGTCTCACAGACCAGGTCTTTTGACCTTACACTTTGCCAACAATTTATTATATATATGAAATATAGTTAGTTTATTTTTAATTGTACACATATTATAAAGCAATAAAACATAAGTATTTCATAAATCACAACTCTTTTATTACTATTATGAATCATACTTAGGACAGGACACAACAAAACAACACTTGTTTTTGAACCCCCGACAAAAAAGAGGGGTGTTATAAGTTTGACGTGTGTATGGGTGTGTGTGTGTGTGTCAGACTGTCTGTGGCATCGTAGCTCCCAAACGGCTGAACCGATTTCGATTCTGTTTCTTTTGTTTGAAAGATGGTTTAGTCGAGAGTGTTCTTAGCTACGTTTCATAAAAATCGGTTCAGCCATTTGAAAAATATGTTTTACGCTGATACGTTGGTACGTGACCTTCCCTAACTTTTTGAGAAATTTTGAACTGTATTTACAGATTGTGCAAAAATCTTAGCAAAAAAATGCAAAAAGTCCAAAACCTTTTTTTTAGTGCCAATCGATTCTATTTAATGTGAGGATCAAAAGACTCTATGGGACCATTTTAGCTTTGAGTACTAGGAAAGACAGAAATCGCCAAAAACGGTTCCCATAAATTTCGGCAAGAGAATAAAATTTCTACAATGGTCAAACTTTTTGTTAAGGACAGTTAGTGCGTAGGATTGATTATAAAGTAAATAAAAATAATTATTACCCGCAAATTTCGAATTTAATTCGAATTTCTTTGTCATTTTTAGTTTCAGCTAAGAAAATTCGTAGGTATAAGTTAATAATGAAGAATTTTGGCTAAAATGTCTTCCAATCGTAAAAAAATTACTTATTGAATTATTGACTTAAGAACGTTTTGCTGTAACTACAACGGTTAAGGTACTTTCTGCCCCGTTTCAAAAATACAGCCTGTATAGTCACTTAGTAAATAGTATTTTTGTATGATATTTTACAAAAATATACAATAAATTCTATAATGGTTTCAGAATGTGTCATGAAAATGACAACGTCGTCTCGAAGCATTTTTACAAGATGCCATGTCGTCTGATGAAGATGTGTTATAAACTTCATCGGATAGCGAAGCTGATAGCTATGTAGAACCTTATTCTTGTCAGAAATGCAAGAAATAGTTAAGTTTCGAGCACATTGTAGTACTTGTGTGACCGTACAAGAAGAGTAGTATTCAAGTTTTCAATTTCTTTTTTGTTTTGTTAGAAGGACTAATTTGTTTGTTTATTTTTCAAAAATGCCTAATGTTATAAGGCTGATTGAATTGATAAATGTTTAAAATTGTTATTATTTTCGAATTTTATAAAATATATATGAAAAAACCCCCGACCCATAGATAGACTCTTTTTGGGTTGGGGGTTTTTTAATTTTTTTATTTCATGCTTTTTATAGCTAAGAACATTTTGCTGTAACTACAACGGTTAAGTTACTTGCCCTTACTGCCCCGTTTCAAAAATACACCCTGTATAATACTATGATGACTATAACAGTAAAATGTAGCACTTACATTTGCTATTTTTACAAAATTTAAAAAATAACTTTATATAATTTACTTACATAATTGGTGACGCCGGTCTCACGGACCAGGTTGAAGCTAAAACTCTGGTATGTATGTCCGCGGCACTACCGCGGAGAGGACTAACGGTGGAGGACGTCAAAAAGTTACTCGACTTTTTCTGATCACCCGGTCTCACAGACATACACGTTACCAACGGCGGGTTAAACACAATCAAAAGATTAAAGTTCACTACAATTGTACAATTAATAATAATTTATTATCCTGTCATTCAATATCTAATGTGTAAACATTAGATATTAAAATGCTATAGGCATACCTAATTCATCAAAATTCGCAGAACCTCAAAAAAAAAACAATTTATACAATACATACTGTACAAAGTGTACTTACAAGTCGTCGCTGCATCTCGCGTAAACCGTTCAGCTTTTTGTTGCACAATTTTGTTCAAATTACCTGCATGGCCCATATTAACCATGGTCCATATTAACGTGAAGAGTTTTATTCTGTACTAGCTGTTGCCCGTGGCTTCAGCCGTGTGGATGTCGGCTATCGCGACCAAACAAAGCCTATGTCCTTTCCCAAGGTCTAATCTATCTCTGTACTAAATTTCATAAAAATCGGTTTAGTGGTTTAGGCGTGAAAGCGTAACAGACAGACAGACAGAGTTTCTTTCGCATTTGTATAATATTAGTATGGATTTTGTGGGTTCAGTCATGCTGAGAGGAGCATAGCTTCACTACGTCAGTATATACTATTACTTATTCTGTGGCTTATCCATAGAAAAGACATAATCGTATTCTGTCCCCTGTGGCCCCCCTATAAACCTTCTCTGAAACGAATTTTTCAAATACAACTATTTTATGTAGGATGTAGGTATATGTATAAAGATTACAAATAAAACGTTTTCCGAATAATGATATTGTAACATCCATCACAGGACGATGCTTCCTTGTTCAGTAGGTACTTTTTCTAATTGCCTGTGACAGTTAAGCTATGTCAATACTTGAACTAATACATCAAGAAGCCATGCAAAGTGTGTATTAAGAACAACCGAGTCACTGATCTGACTCTAGAGACGTACCTACCACCTGTCAACTAATTAGCTGTTTTTCGCGGGTTCGCACTATGACAAAATGCTCTAACTGACTCTCCCCTCCCCCCCCCCTCTCTCTTTCTCTTCTCTTCTGTTCATCCTAGTAGGTTAGACCACTTTTTATGGCTCCAACTACTCGTGCTCGATTGCCTTAGATAGGCAACTGGGACTGGGACCGATGGCTTAAAGTGCTTTACGAGGCAGGACCAAATCTATGGTCTGGCTATTTAACCATATTCATGCATACAAAAATTTGGACTAAGCGGGAATTGAACCCGCGCCTCCTGCGTAGCACCTGCGTAGCAATCGCGTCCACTACATCCACGCCACGAATGCTGTCTTTCGCATTAATACCCATTTTTTAATAATGTATGGAAATATTATACGGATGAATAGAATAAGGTTTCACAAAAATTTTTTTTTTTTTTTTTTTTTTTTTTTTTTTTTTTTTCAAATTAAAACTTCCAAACCATTTTTTGTTATCGAAACTGTGCGTAAAATCTTTCAAAAGTAGGTAGGTATGTATAACTTTCAAATGTTTATTTTATCATAAAAATAATGAATGATTCAAGATGATACAAACGAAAATGTGACGAGATGAAAGCTATTCGCAACGAGATCGATCGTGACACTGAAACACAAGTTACAAAGAGGATTACCAACTCTCACTTTAGGTCCAAACAGAAGCGGTAGCGATTATAATTGCTTCGTTTTTATTTTAAACTAGCTGACCCCGCGAACTTCGTGCCGCCTAACCGTCGATTCTTTTTTTTTTAATTTCTCTCTCCGTAAGAACCGTCCTCATACTTCAAGGAATATTCTAAAAAAAGCATTAGTGAAATTGGTTCAGCCGTTCTCGAGATTTGCGCTTAACAACACATTATAGTACGAGAGCCCACGACCAAAATTTTTGTCTCATAGCAATACAGCTAAAACCGCATCAAATCGATAGATACGATTATCCTGAACTCGAAAAAACCAATATCAGACATTTTCCGCGTAGCGTTTGATCTGACCGAATTTTCAAAATTGTCAAAGAATTTTACCGAACTGCATCATAGCAATATGTCTGATTTGCAGACTGTAGTTGAACGATAGTTCTGAGATACCGGAAACATATTTTTCAGACGTTAGTGGTGTAGCGCAAACCCGTAAAATCACTTAAAAAATTAAAAATGAGACAAAAAAAATGTCTCATAGCAATACGTCTGAAAATCTTTTTTATTAGTAAATTTTGGTTATTTGATGCGAACAAAACAATTTTCAGACGGAAATGTGAACGCATTAAATTTTGAGACCGTTTTGAAAATGTTAACAAATTTTACCGATCGGTATCATAGCAATATGTCTGAAAATTGTTGGACATGATAAAATAAGTTGTCCACATGTGCAAAAAATTTATATCAGACAAATTAAGTGTAGCATCTTCTCTATCAGACAACTTTTCGATACTCAGATATCATTTAAAAATCGTATTGAGGCATCTTGAATTCTCTGTTACAAACCAATGAATACGTTGCGACCCTGAATTCATTACATAATAATTAACAAAGAATTTACCCGAAACCGTAACATTGAAGTTGAAGGACTGAAATAAATCGCACAAAAGGAAACTGGGATGAAGTTGAAAAAAAAACACTGCTACACTTAAAGTGTCTGAAAACAGGTTTTTGGTAATCATGGCAGCAATACGACAAGTTAAAAAAAAATTATCCGTATTGCTATGATACAGGTCGGCTAAATTTGTTGACATTTTCAAAAATGCGCTCAGGCTATGTGCTACGCACAAAATGTCTGAAAACAAACTTTTTCGTAATACAATTATAAAATCTATGTACGTTTTCATTATCAGACGTATTGCTATAATACCGACTGCCTTTTTTTTTGACACAGCAGAAATGGCCTCCCACGCAGTTGCTACACTTTCGACCGTTACTACACACATAGTCGGGTTCAGAATCATACAATCTAACGATTTTATAGGGTTTTGCCGTATTGCTATGAGACATGGTTTTGGTCGTGGGCTCTCGTACTATTAATTATGGATTCATTTTTATTGGGGTACCAACAATATTGGGGTACAATAAATATCGATTAATTATTACTAGTAGTAGATATAGGTATAGTAAGTACTTAACTCGGCGGGAGTGCGAGAGATACTTCCCTGCCAATCTTCTCTCCGGTAACCTACGACCTTAGAGTATACATTATTATTATTATAATATAGAGCGCGCCTATCACTCAGGTCTTTGGCGCCAAGTGTTAGCAGATACTTTGCGATGGTATAGCGCACCTATAGTGACGTTTCATGCATTACCGAAAATATCAATAGATGCGCTTATGTACCTATTATTGTAGTTTGTTGTTATGAAGTTTTTTGTTCGATTTCATATGCATGGATAAAATTAAAGCCAAAATACAAAAAAATGGCGTCATTTTGCGTATTACAAAAACAAATTATTACTACAAATATACGATGTAGTATAAAATTTTGATTTAACATATCGAATTAAGTATTATTTGCAAAGTCATTTTGACGGGTATTGCTTTGCTACTGATTGAGGTTGAGCCAGGAGCCTTGGTACTAATCGTACCCCCCTATAGCAAAGCCTACGACCCACAGACGGTGTGCGCTATGTCACAACTGACAGTAGATACGGTATTAGGAACGGCCGTTAATCGGTTCAAGTCCGACATTACCAATCGAGGATCCAACAGGCGGTGGTAGTCGTGGGGATTTTGCGTATTTAAAAAAAAACGCTGGATTATCGCTCCCGTATTGCATACCTCAACAATACATGCACGTTGCCTCCACAAAGGTATGGGGTCGAGTGGGCACCTCAAAATTATGAAGGGACGATTGGGCACTAGGGACGAATTCCAGGGGGTCAGTGGGTACTAACCCTTTCAAAATTACTTGAGGTTTTTGCAAATTCCGTATCCATACAATAAAAGCGTCGGTAGCTTAGTGGTTAAGGAGTCGACCTTACGATCGAGAGGTCCCGGGTTCGAATCCTGGCCATTACACTACCGACGTGAACCCACTCCTAACACAAGCAATTTAGCTTAGTTGGAGGGGTTTAAGGGAATATTAGTAATTTCGGTTGCTAATATTATTTTAAAAAAAAATGACAACCAATATTTTGCGCCTTACTATTCATTTTAAACCACTATAAAACAATATGGAGGGGAGGGCAATAAAATTCACACTCACACCTAATATAGTAGTGCGTACACACAGATTTTCAACTAAACTGTTGCGTAATTCAGTGTCCGCTGAGAGGTATCAACTTGGGCCGGTCCTACAGTATAACGTGTCGGGATAATCCCCCAGAGAGGGGGAGACCTTGCCCGGGCGACCTTCCCCGGGCAAGGCCACGAGGCAAGTTCAACCTGTAGGTAGTATCTATGACGACGGACAATTTGATAGGATTTTGTGGATAATGCTATTTATACGTGATGTTGGTTATTTACTTCGAGAATCTACTGCGTAGAAATGGGTTTGTAATAGAGGTTTGTAGGTAGATAAGTGTTTGGGAATGGGAAGTATATTCTCGAACGTTCGTAAAGTAGACAGCTGGGATTCTTCAAGATGGGTATTTAATTTAGTAGGTTCTTACGGGGTCGGGTTCTGCGCGAATGTCACTGCACGCCCCTGGTGTTGCGTACGTCCATAGGCCACGGTAACCACTTCCCTTTAAGTTGTATAGAAAAAAGATGTAAAATGAAATAGGTAGGTAATAATAACAAATCTCGTTCAGATTTGATTCTCATCCTCTGAAACTTTTCTCAAATCAGTTGGGCTTTCAGTCTTCGAAACAACCGAACTGAATCGTTTGTTTACCACGATAGTGTTACTAAATTAAAAAGTAGAGTGTTAAAAACTCCGCTTTTTATTTAAGTAATACTACTATACTACTATGTGTACAGTATTCGTCGGCGTGCGAGAGATATGTCTCAGCTATTCTCACCTCCGCCAACCTAGGACCGACAGACGGCGTGCGTTTTAGTCGGTTCGGATCCGATATAACCACCCCCGCTGGTGTGGTAGTGGTACCCATGGGGAGTTTCCGCACGATAAAAAAACATACATACATACATACATACATACATACAATCACGCCTTTATCCCCGGAGGGTTAGGCAGAGGTGAATTAACACCCAGATTTCACCAATCATTGTATTAGGTCCCACGTAATAGGGGGTGAGCCTATTGCCTTTTTCCGGGCACTATTGTTGACTCGAGCAATGTATAGGATAAAAAAGCATACCTTCAGTATTTAAAGCTTAACATATTTTTTCATCCCTTCTATTCGAAAAGTGTCACTTTGTTCCTAAGTGGGAGCAAAGTAGCACTTTTCTGTTCAGAGCTTTTTAGCGGGCGGAAAAGTGATTTGAATTCGGAACATCATATTATTATTCATAGAAATCGAACCTATTTTTTTTATTACTTAGTAGGCTGCTGGCAAAGTTCTACTTTTGTTCCAGGACAGTAAAGTTTTTATTTTTGTTGTTAAGTCCCAATCTCCCTTTTTAGTCAGTGCACCTGCTTAACAACGCACGAGGCTCTGGCGCTTTCTTCTCAGTTTTAGGAGGTCAGGCTTAGGAGTTTATACTTGGTGTCAGGGGTACTCTTATAAAGCGTACCCCTGACACCAAGTATAGACTGTGAACGTAACTGGGCAAGCTTTAGGAGGATGAAAATGATGATAAGTAGATACTAGGTATAACAAAGATTTAGTTTTTGTAAATTAGGTTCTAATTTGCGTCGTTATTAGCATAAAATTAGGACAGCAATCTCATTTCAATCATTATCATTTATACTGCAGATGGACGGATACTGTACCCTATAATATGCAATGATAAGAACTTACTAATTTATTAGTGGATACGTAATAATGAATAGTAATAGCTTACGTTAATACAATAAACTAGATACAAGTGACATAACTAGGTCACAATAACAATATTCAGTGTTTATATATTCATTCGTCAATGTTTTAATTGGAAGACAATTCCCAGCTGTCACCCTGGGGGACAGGGCTAGAGGGGACTACTGGGAATAATCGGGATACTCTTAGTAAGTAGTGGGCGGTAATATACCCCTGCCTACCCCTTCAGCGATTTACAGGCGTGTAAATTGAATAGGTATTGCCATAGGTAATTCTAGAACAGAGAAAGAAGCATTGAGATTAGCAGGTTTCGTACACACACAGCTTCACAGTGTAGGCGGGTGGCCAATCGCAAATGTTTTATCTCGTTGAAAGATTTGTCGGAATTCAGTTTAGGAGTCCTGACAAAAGCAGAAACATCGGTAGGTAGGTACAAATCAATGGATTGCATAGTGGGTAACAAATTAGATTTAAAAAAAGAATTACATATGTACAATGAAAATAAATCATTTATAACCGACTTGAAACACGAGCAATACAACGTGCTTGGTCAACGTTTCCCAGATTTAAAAGTATGATGAAATACTGAATTACGGTCGTTTCGCTCTTTTAATTCATTGCTAGTTGGTCGTAGATACACAGTTCAATGGATAAGCTTAAGAAATGTTATAGTAGGTACATATTGAGCCAAGTTTTAACCATCTTTTCAATCTTTATATGTGCACAGAGTCCACTCGATGTGGCTAGTATACTTAATGACAGGAAAACGAAAATTCCTATGGCCACTGTGGATGAAGCTGATGAACAGATTCCGAAAAAGATAGATAGATAGATAATTCTTTATTGTACACCAATAGATTTACAAATATGAAAATTAGGTAGCATGTATTAAAGATTCCTAATAGGTACGAATATAAAATGAAATCATCTAAATACACAGGTACCTATACGAAACTGGCCAATAACAAAATCTACAAAGTTATAATAATAAACTGACCATGAGGATGGAAAGAGATTATTTTTCAAAATGTTGGTTTGACCAACAATCGAGATATAGAGTTCACAGATCCAATTTTTGTAACAAACTGCTGTAGAAAATTCAGTCTTGATCTAATGTCAATCTCCTAAATTTCACAAACGATCACGATGTTCTTCCTAAAAAATTGCAGATTTGGTCAGTCTATCTAAATTCATGCCCTTTCTTTACCTCATCACCCACCACACCGAGCTTTCGTAGGGCGCGGTACTGCGGTCGCGGTCCCCGTCGTACCGTAATGCACCATTGACCTGCACCATCAATGGTGCAGATGAGACTAATTAGTTTCATTTGCACCATTAATATTGATACAACTACTTCACCATACTTTTCTTGTCCCCGTCCATCGTACCGTATGCACCGGTGAGACTAATTAGTTTCGTTTGCAAATGTTTGCACCATTATTATTTAATTTAAATAAAAAAACCTTTGATTAACTATATGTCTAGATGGAGTATGGCGCTGCAAAAGAATAAAAAGAAATGGGACGACTTTTCCTTCTTAGTGTGCGTGACAGCTTCGTCTTACACTCGCGTTTGTCAGTTTTCTTTTTTAGTGTGCGTGTATAAATTGATACCAGTTGTTGAAAACTGCCTCAAAATTAGGGAAAATTTTATGTATTATTTAATAATATTGTATGTATATTCAGATGAGAAAAATAATACTCTTAATTTGAAAAATATGAGGATACAACATTAGGTATGAAGTACTATCGTAATATTAATTATAGACTGGTCTAGACTTCTTAAGGCGGCCACCCACTAACAGTCCGCTTGCAGGTCCTATCGGGCGGCCTGCAGTCCTAAGCCGATAGCGCCAACACACTAAAGCGATTTTGGAGTGCCCTGCTGCCACTTTTGCGACTACACACGAGCAGTTGGGAGTCGACAGTTTCCCACCGTACGATCGTCTGATGCTTCCAAGTCAGTCATAGATTGATAAATGTACTTTCAGCCTCAAAAAAAATTGTTGAATTGTTCTTAAAAACAAC
The DNA here is from genome assembly GCA_914767945.1 of Eilema depressum. Taxonomy (NCBI): domain Eukaryota; kingdom Metazoa; phylum Arthropoda; class Insecta; order Lepidoptera; family Erebidae; genus Eilema; species Eilema depressum. Next base: position 4,457,506 of record OU612020.1, read on the forward strand.
TAAAACTAATAATTACTTTATTTATCTATATGGAAGCAATTCAAAAACTTTCTTTTTTCGTGCAGAAACCTCTTGCATCACCTCACAGGAGGTAATTAAGGAGGTGAATGTGTTATTTGGGACTTGTACCGACTACACGTTACACGCAGATACTACTAAGAACAGAAAAACGATTTTCGACCTTATTGACATTTTCTTAATTACATGTGTTTTCGCAATAATAGATGCCGCTGATCACGAATATAAGAAAAAAAACTATGTACTATGTGATGCCAATAAGGTCGAAAATTGCTTGCACTCGTCATAATATTCAATCTGTAGCCTTTGCACGACTTATGTCCAAAATACGAAATGTCCAACTAGGATAAAAGTCCAACAAGGTTTTTGTCTAATACGATTTATGTCCAAAATACGAAATGTCCAATTAGGATTATAGTCCAACACGAGGCGTAGAGCCTTCCGACGGTCGACAGGCCGCCGGCCGACTACCTGCCGACGACACCTGCCGGCGCTGACCGGAATCGTCAAGCGGCCACACACCAACAGTCCGCCCACAGTTTCTTCAGATGGTATTAGCGGTCAGTCCAAAATCGTATACGAAACTGTAAGTGTATGGGCTATTGCGATGAACTGACAGACTAATATCATCCGGTTGTCATTCGATAAACTGTTAGTGTGTGGGGCGCTTTAGTATTAGATCGCTTGGTATTCTGAAAAAATATAACCAAAAACCCATGATATCGTGAGTCCATTCTGAAATTTCATGAAGCACTACGACGCACTACTGCCCATATTTTGTCTTGTAAAAATGACATCAAATTCGAACTCAGTATGCCGAAAAACCCCTCATACGATACTGTACATTATATTGCATAATATACCCGCCACGTTTTTTTATGGGAGTTTTGACTTAAGTAATTAGCAACACACCTGTTAAGTTATACAAAATGGCGACGGCAATATTAAATTATTTTAGAAAAAAGATTATGGCTTATTTTGCTAAAATTTGTACGATACAATGGTACTTACCGATGATAGGTAATTTTTTTTATTGATTTAGTGCGTCCTTTATAGTTTCTGCACACTTTCACTACACAAACAGTCATTTTTAAAATTTCAAATTTTTGTCCGTGTCCGCTGACAGTGCATCTGACACTGAAAGCAAGAAAATCGTTTAGCGCCCAACAGTTGGACACTATTTTTTTGGCCGCTTTCAACGCTTTGACTGTCCTTCTAGACACATAGATATTCAAAGAAAAACACCAATGAACGTCGCAAAACATGTAATCATTAGGGAAATGAAGGGGGTGGAAAACCCAAAAAAAAAACAAATTTTTATGAACGTAGGTAAAACAGGCTATCCAGAAAATGAAATAATGACACTACATTTAAAAAAACTTGTAAAAAAGTCCTCAGTCCACACACAGTTGTGTATTTAATGTTTCGTAAAATTAAAAATGTACCTTATAACTAAAACACTTACCTAACACCTTAGCTTTTCTAAAAATAGCGGCACACCAATGTCGCCATTAGTTAGTTATTTGTACGTGCATTATATATTCATTCCGTTCTTTGACGTGTTTTGACCTATTCTTATATGGATATGTACAACAGAAGTCTACCTCGACTTTGTGCAACAAAAGTCAATTCGCTCATTGTATTATATAATTTGAGGTAAGTAATTTGTTCAATACTTTTTTATTTTTTATTTTATGGCGATACCAACGAATCCGCCAACAACACAGTTATAGGTATATATTTATAGAATTATGTAAATAGGTACTTCAATTTTTATTTATTATTGACATGAAATGACAGAATTAAAACAGAATAGTTACCTTGTCAATGTCAACACTACTTATTAGAACAAGCAAAGAGGAAATACTTTGTTAAAATATCTATATATACAACCGCATTGATAGCACCTTATAGTGTCATCTCAATGGTGCAGATGAGACCATACCTAATCAACGGTTTCGTTTGCACCATTGATGGTGCAAACGAAACTAATTAGTCTCATCTGCACCATTGATGGTGCAGGTCAATGGTGCATACGGTACGACGGGTCGCGGTCATATTATGGCCAAAACCACCACGCTCACGCCTCTTCCAGTCCTCCATAACTCTTCGGAGAAGCCGTACAACTATCGGCTTTGTTAACATCACGTGAAACCGTCAGGTTAAATCCTTGCAAAAGACTCGACAAGTGGCGTTTGCTTTCGCGTGATCGCAAACGTGCTGAATGTTTGTTATACAAACAGCTGTTTATAAACGTGCTAAAAAACTTGGTTCGTAAATTGTGTCATATATTTGGCACATTGCTAACACGTGATGGGTCGTGTGTTTGATTCCGGCCTAGCAGTTGTGAAGGGTGAAAATTTTGGGAAGGAATGGCGGCGGTAAATAAAACTTACATACCTCGATCTAGTTCGTCATATCATGCACCATGCGACTCATTGAGAAGCCATTAGCTTGCATTGGTCTGCGGATGCAATTTTTTTTTTAATATATCAAGGGAGGTAGGGGTATCACTTTTCCAAGTTTATGGGGCTGTAACCCTTGTCCCACAGCCGCCATAGTGGCAAAAGGGTTCTAATGGGTTTTATAGTTTATCTCACGATTTAAGGACAAAGGTTGCGACCCCATAAACTTGGATTTAACTTTATACTAATCACCGCCTGATAGGTATCTAAAAAAGAAAATTGCATCCTCTAACAAATGGGTAGCAAATGTATCTTTTCAATGGCCTATGAATGGTGTATCGGACAAATTTTCAGATTACCTGAAACCCCTACCCAGAAATGTCTAACAGCTCTCGGACTATGATAGAGTTAGGTAGTTACTGAATGAAAAATTCAATGTCTTTAGAAAATTTTACTTTTTTTTCTTGATACAGTCATTACAGTGCTATCACAAAATTGACACAGTTCATATCGAAACATTGCACTGTTAATAAGGCTTTGTAATATTTATCAACATAATCTGAGTTCAGGCTTCAGTGCAATGATTCTCTATGTCCGACACAACTAAACAGCTTTACATTGAATCGTTTTATTGATAAGGTACTTAATACTTTTGATTATATACATATTACTGTGTACATTTGGATTACCTAGTGCCTAATTTTTACACTTGTCAGCTTACAGGAAGAGCTGATTACGTACCTGTACGACCTCAAAGATTGGACCTAACGAGCGACTACGTACCCGTACGACCTCAAAGGTCGAACCTCACCCGCGGCTTTGTACCTGTATCACCTCAAAATTTTGGTATTTTTTTGTAGGATACGACAATTTGACTTCACCTCGCCTGATGGTAAGCTGAGGGCAAAGTCTCGGACTCTCCATAAATAGGTCTTAAATTAAGGTGTTTTTGCGATAGGGTCCAAAATTTGAGGTCATACAGATATGTAGCCAACTTTTCATGTTGACAAGTAGCCGAAAAGCTTACAGAAAAATACACAAACTATGGGATCCTATAAGTCTAGTTATTTTAGTAATCCCGTGACATCTTTAACATGTCCATCCATGAATTTCTCCTTAACAAATTGCTTTATCATCATACCCAATAGATTGGTCTTCAAACGGAATGAGTTCTTCAGCAACCGAATCATTCTATCATCGATTAGTTCTCCCCCCTCTCACAAGGGCAGACCCAGGGGCAGTCAGGAGGCTTCTTGTAGGGTGGGTAGACCTTCTCGTGTGGTAGGTAGTAATCATCCCCTCTCGCGAAGCAACGACCCAAATTCAACATGTCTTCTAAGTCAAGCCTGATGATAAAAAAATTACATACAAATATCATTGTTACAAATATCATACACACATACGATCACGCCTTTAATCTCGGAGGTTTAGGCAGAGGTGAATTAACACCTACATTTCATCAATCATTGTGGTCGGTCCCACTTAATAGGGCCGTAATTCGGGCACTATTGATGACGTCAAATCCCATACATTCGTCATTATATTCTACAATACGCTGGCCAACGAATTACCACTTGTCAGGGCCAGTCCCACTTTCAATCCTTCTTTCAATACTTTATTAATTTGGTCAATGTATGTATGTGTGGTTGGAAGCGGCTCACATCCAGCGCGTTCCCTCGGGCTTAATAAGGTCTTCTGTCCACCTTGTGGGTGGATGTCCTACGCTGCGCTTGCCGATACGTGGCCTGCATTTGAGAACTTTTCGACCCCATCGGTCATCAGTCCTCCGTGCTATGTGCCCTGCCCACTGCCATTTCAACTTGCTAATCCGCTGGGCTATGTCGGTCGGCTCCAGTCTTATTGGAGATCTATTAGGGGAGGCCTATGTCCAGCAGTGGACTTCCTATGGCTGGAATAATGATGATGATGTATATGTGGATGTTGAATATAGAACGATGTTAAGAACTAACTTGCTATCTTCCAACAATCTGTTTTCATAATCGTCGAGTTTAGGTATCATGTACTGAGTGATGCCGCCCTTGCCGACCGTCACGGGTGTCGAGCAGTACTTCAAGTTAAAGCACTCCTTCGGGTTGTCTTGCTCGACTAACGCGCTATCAATGAACGCCGGGGACTCGAACAGGCCTGATGATGATGATATATTGCTTTAAGGCGGGTACACACTAAAGCAGCCAGCAGTAAGCACACAGCAAATTACCCTACATATCCCAGGAAATGCTTCACGACATCTCCTTGTCAAGAAGCATTTTTCTTGGCAATTTGCTGCGTGCTTTACTGCTTGCTGCATTGGGTGTGTGGCCCCCTTGTGCCTACTTACTTGCATATATTAAGAACTGAAAATAAAATATTGCTATAACTGAAAATAAAATATTGCTATACCTATAAGTCAAGTTGTCAATGAATAGTATCTTTAAAAAAATGTGAGGCATCCAAAAAAAATCGTGATTACAATGAATTTGATTGAAGTGAATAAATAGATTTTTTAAAAATGGTCAAAAGTCGTAGAGATTGTTGACTATTTATCGAGGTTTAGTCTAACAACAACAAATAGGAGATTATATAATCACTGTACCAAAAATCTATGATAAAGTCATTAGCTTAAACGTTTCAATTTAAAGCAGGCTCAATGTCTGGATTTTGATACTCACGATGGCGCTGCATAAAATTCTCATTACGGTTTTCTTCCTTTACACATAACTACATGTCTTCTTTAAGAGTCGTAATAATACCTTTCATGAGGCCAGTCACGAATCTTGCAGTGGCGAACCCAATAGAAAGATGCCCCTGTTCATAGTTGCTCTTCACCTTGCAGATGAGCTCGTCTGCCTCGCGAACCAGCCGTGTCAAGTTCTTCGCTTCAGTCTATATCATTTGCACAATGATTATAATTTTGTGAAGGTTGCAAAACATGATACAGTGATCACAAATATAGGCAAACTTACGTGTGACCAAGTCTTGGGCTTAGTAGTCGGAACCGAAAAACAAGGTACCCTGGTACAGCGGCCGGTTCCACCGACTACTGGCAGAGAGCCCTGCGTTGGGTCCATACCGCCAACGGCGCAGAACAGTTGGTTAGCGCGCATAGAATTTACAGAATTTATACCCAGCACCTTACGCTTGTTATACAATCTTGCTGCTTTCATAGTCTACAACACATCGTTAACAGCAAAATTATACCAACTCAAATGGATAGCTAGATTTATTTACAAAAGTCTCTAGAAATTCCTGAATTCAGGTAAATAAAATAAATTGATCAAACCGAACTACACATGCTCATATAGCACAGTAATAACCTATTATCATGGATAACAGAAAGGAGAAAAGAGCTCATCTCCATACGAGTAGTGGGCATCTGCTGGTTTGTACTTTAATCAGGCAGTTTAAGATTTTTTTTTTAAAGAATATTAGTAACCGAAATTACTACCCCTCCAGCTAAGCTAAATTGCTTGTGTTAGGAGTGGGTTCACGTCGGTGGTGTAATGACCAGGATTCGAACCCGGGACCACCCGATCCTAACACTGACTCCTTAACCGATATGTTACTGACACTTTTTGGTATCTTAACCTCACGACGTTACCGACGTGAACCCACTCATTAAGCTGGACTGGTTATTGGGAATACTAGTAGTTTTGGTACCCACGAACAATAAATAAAATACCAAAGCAATTGTGTAATTAACTAACATGTTTCACAAGGGTGAAGTTTGCGTCCACGGGAGGCGTCTGCACGGCAATGATAGCGTCCGGCGCGAACTCTGCAGAAGCGAGCGCCGCAGTGCGTACGAACGACATATTATGGAAGAACAAGTCACGGTCCCACATGTTGCAGCAAGGGGGGAGAATATAGCTGCCACCGCAAATCAACACAACATCTGCATCCTATTGAGAAAGAAGAGATTCTTACTTTTCTGTGAAGTTGGTTAGATCAAACATGGAATACCTCTTCATTTTCCTTCCTATCATCATCATTCTTGCGTTAGTCCTGGTCGTTACCGAGGCCTTCGCCTCAGAGTCCAGGATCCGCTTATATATATTATGATGTTGTTTCGTTTTTTCGTCTATATTAGGAGCGAACTTCCTAGCCTGAGTTGTAGATAATAGTCAACACAGGCCTCCGTCCTTGACCTAACGTCTATAGACAGGCGGGACCTACTTTTAACCTTCCACCTTTCGAAGCACGCAAGCCCTCAACTGAAATACTACAGCCACTCATTCAAATGGCAACCACGCCTTGGTAGCTTAACCCACTGATCGTTTACAATAAGAACACCTGGCCGCAAGCCCTTTACCTTCCTATCTCTGTTCATATTTTACAATTAATCTGAGTCTCGCGCAGGCTTTTCTCTCGTAGCTGGCGATCAAGCGACAGTCACTTCTGCAAAATTTCAAAATAAACCAAATTCCCCCAGTCTCTAATGAGCAAGTTTTGGATGTTACCAGGTTGAGCTGCGGATGAAGAAGAGCAATAACTTAGTATATCAGAATCAACCTTACATGCAACGCGTTCTTCATGTAGGTACGTCCTTGGAACGCCTCCACAGAAGGACTGGTATCGATATGAGCGATATCGGTGGCCGCACCAATCACGCCACGCGCAGGGTGCTCGTCATACATTGCAAGGGTCTTGATAACCCTTTGCTGCTTAAGGAGCATGCAGGCTATGCGTCCTACATCGCTGCCCGCCCCCAGCACTGTTACCTGCAACATCGCCGACTTAATATTCTTAGCGAAGGGTTATTCCTTAGATACCTACTTAAATCCCAAAATCTTTGAGGCCCAAAACAAACTAACCTTTTAGCTGGAAGGTACAACAGTGGATTGACAGATGAGGCTCTGCCGCAGGCTCTCCTTTCGGAGTTGGAGGCAAAAACGCAAGTCGCTCTCATATTGTAAGAGAACGGACCTCAGGCTCTAAAGTGCAAGCTTTGGATGGATTTCGGACGAACTACAACAGGTATCGGATTTCAGGAAGCCATTTAAAAGGTTTACAGGAAAACTTTTAAAATTACTTAGGTGCAATCCTAGCTTAGGATTCTCTGCCCTTCAGTACTGTTGTGGAGAGTAGACTACCTATAGGTGCTTTACCTGAATGATACAAAAACATGTACCTACTAGGTAGATTGAGATCCATGTCAAAACTTCAAGTTAAGTGGTATTTACCTATCTACCTATTTGTAGGTGTACCTACCCACTACGAAGTAGGTACCTACCTATTTCATTCAATTTAGAATAACGAAGTACGTATGTATGAAATCGATAGGCTCTAGTAGGTACCTACTAGGTACAGGCTATAGGCCAAACCACAGTGTAGCTAAACCTAAGATCAGTTTCGACCACAAACCTTGCGAGGCGGTATCCGTGGCACATGGCAGTACTGCTCACATAGCTGCTCCAGCTGCGACAGCGAAGGACTGTTGACCCAGTTTTGGTGACCAGCTCTTGACTGCCACAGTATTTGTGGCGCTTTCAAACAGCACAAAACTTGACGAAACATTATTTGTACCTATTACCAGATAATGGTATTTGTTGACAAAATTGAGAAGGCTATCTACTCTAGAACACTAATTGCCTATGTCCTTTTCCAGTGTGTAATCTATCTCTGTACCAAATTTCATCAAAATCGGTTCAGTGGTTTAGGTGTGAAAGCGTACCTAAGACAGGCAGACAAAGACAACAGACAGACAGAGTTACGTACCTACTTTCGCATTTATAAGTAGGTATTTTATTGGTTATATAGATAAAGTATTGGCTATATAGGTACCACTTTCGGTACAGATTTGCTTCACGAATCACGTCACGCCTCTAACTTACCCAATGGGGTAGGCAGAGACCACAAGTTTCCACTTTTCAAGATTCCAGCATACCTTTTGCTTCTTCTTTCTTTAATCAATATACTTACACTTACCTTTAAAGCCAAATTAGTTTATAAAATAGTTTCCAGCAGACAGAATTAGATTTGGATAGTTTCATATGGATCAAATTTAGTTCCTCAAAACATTAAATGTTCTTTTTTTATAGATTTGTTGTATGTATTTTTATTTTACCGTGAATTTCACTTATTTTTTTACATTTTGTTTGCAACTTTTATTCTTTGGCCATATTTCCGCCAATGAAGAATTTAGCACATGACAGTCTGTCTATGACAGAAGTAGACCAAAGTCAAAGATCAAGAAGTTTATCTCATTGTTTTTGGTTTACTAGTACCTACTTAGAAATACCTACTTACTTTTAAATAAAATAATATAAAAACAGGATTTTATATTTTATTTGACCAAATGTGTTGAGTAAAGATATGCTGCAACTTTACCTATGCGAATTCAACTTGATAGTCAGAAAGGACAACGAAGACACAGACACCGGAGTGCCGTGATTGTATGAAGCAGGGATGTTGCGGATGCCAATATTTTCACATCCGCGGAAGCGGATGCGGATGCGGATTATTTTGCCTTAACATCTGCAGATGCGGATTTTGTTTTTTTTACAACAAATGATATTATGAGGGGAGAAATAAAGTACCTACCTTACTAGAATATAATGGTTTTTCGTATTTTTTTATTGAGGTTTTGTTTACAAACTCGAATTAAATTATATAATTAATAAAAATTAAAAAATTATTAATATTTTTCTGTTTAGAAACTTAGTTTAAGTGCTAAAAACGGAAATTGAACTATTAGTACTTAAGTCAGTTAGTTTAGTTTATTTGCTGAATGGAGTGTAGCTACCTAGACGGGATCTTAACATTATTAATTATTATGACGCTTAACTTATGTACTTGCTTCAATGATTTCCTTGTGTAATTGTTTTTTTACTCGAGCTCTCAAATAAACTAAACTCTTCTGGGTGCATCGATTTTAGGTGATGTTTTATAGACGACCGCCGCGCGCCGTACGGCACTTGCGAGAGTAGGTTTTATCGCATATTTTACAATCCGCTTTATCTCGGTCATGTTCATTTAGTTTAAAATAATTCCAAATATCACTTTGTGTCGGTGCCGACATTGTCATTTACTTGTTGTACCTAAATATATTAGAAATCTCCCTTAACATACAATGATCGCTGTTTACGATAAGCGGAGCGGGATATGTAATGTTCAATTTACGGTAAACAAAATGATACACAATAAACAATACAAACGCGTCGTCGAATCTTGTCATCGAACTTCGCTCCTATTGGTCAACGCGCACACGCCGATCGCTGGCCCCACCAAATTTCTTTCATGTAGTAAATAAATGTGGTCGCTGAAGAAGTGGCCGAAGCGCGCGTCACGTGCGCGGTAGCATTCGAGCCGATGTCGCACGAAGTTCGTACGGAAACGCCCGAACAAAATCCGCATGCAACTCCGCATCGATCATTGCGGATGCGGAAGCGGATGCGGATGTCTAAATTGATGCGGAAGTTCCGCATTTGCGGATGCGGATATTAGCAACATCCCTGGTATGAAGTTATAACACCTGTGACACGTTTGCTATCTTTTTTTATACCACCTAGATCGCAGACAAGCACACGGAAACTCACCTGATGGAAAGTGATTATCGTGGCCGCTGGACGAGTGCAACACCAGGGGAGTTATACTCGTCCTGACGACCCGAATCGAAGTAAGAACAGAGATTCTGTGCCGTCAGCGCAGAAGACAAGCAGGACAAGCATAATATCTTCCCACTGATAGCACAAAACCTCTCCAGTGAGCTCTGAATACCGTACTCGCCGCCGGGAACACAACACGAGGTTATTATGGTTGCGGTATTCTGTTCGTGTTCTACCACCACTGAATCACCACTTTGACATTTCATCCTACGTTTTTATACCTACTTACTATCTTTCATAAACCTATAATATGGTAGAACGTCGTTTCAGCGAGTACCTAATCATTAGTAGCTTCAGCTTTTTACTGTAGTAGGTATGGTCTACGTAAAGGGGTTTCGGGTTAAATATTCTAGTTCAGTAATCAAACAACACATAGAACAGACATCAAATTTAATAGATATAAGTTTCACCTATATATAATGTTTAACATTCATATTGATTATTATTATATTGTCTACCCATATACAGGCATACTTGTTTATGTATAGATACAACACGGAGGAATTAAAAATGACTAGACTATTAGAGAGAGAAAGCCGCCCAGACAACTTTACAAATCAACAGTATTGTATACTAGTAAGTACATGGTTCGACCTTTTAATATAAGTACCCACTGACATACTGCTGATACTTTTAAAAAATAACAGATAACAAATAAAAAAAACACTGATGCGAAGGCAAACTTATAAACCATTTCAAAAATTAATAATTTCTAGAAGTTAGTTTCTGTATTACATCTGACCTATGTCATGTCATTAATTAACAATAATAAAGAAAGAACAATATTTAAATTTCGAATAAACGGTATGACATGACTTCCATATAAGTAACGCCATCTGTATTAGACCCCTCGGAACAGAACATTATCCATTTTTTTATATTAAGGATAGTTATACCATCAACTTCGTGATTGTGAAATATACAGCAGGTACACGACAATATTTACATTCCAATCTGCTCCAGTTACATAAATATTCAGTTGTAACGGTACAAATAAAATTTAAAATAAATAACTACGTATAAAACCAACAATTCCATTCATTCAGAGGCTGCCACTGTCCCTTCAATACTGTCTAATCGTGCTAAATTGTCTTAGATTTGTAATTAAACAGTGACAACCCAAGTTCCAATTTTAGACACTGCTCAGAATCGTTGGTTTCCACTATAATACTGTCTATGTGCATCGAAATGGTTCTACATAAATGGCACAAAACACGGTGGAGCAAGCACTATAACAATACCATTCTGATAATGATAAAATCTACCACTTCAGTACACATAGACCTCAAAACTTAACACTACTGATATCATTTTCTGGCACACAGTTTATAAAAAAAAAACATTACAATAAATAGATCTTTGCTAAATTCAATAAGTGCTACTAAATATTTAAAAAATGTATTCAATAGATAAAACATTAACATTTGCTTATAACTGAGGTTTTATTTTCAGTGCTCCGATCGCAGGTAAGTGTTTTTTTCCCATTGCAGTCGGAGCATTGGGAAAATATACCAGTGCTCAATCTCGGCAGAAACAGCAAGATTTTTCCCAATACTGCTAAGTAACCCACTCTCGGTATGAATAGCGAAGATTTATTATGTTACTCCGATTGAGTTAACTAATTTTAGTAGATGCAGTCGCTCCAACTTTTGATAGGAGCACTGATAATAATATATTACTGAGGTTTCTATCTATATCTTGTATAGTCTGACCACAAATTATCAACAATATAAAGTTATTTGACGACATGCAAACGGTTATTGTATAACAAAAACAAAACAAATGCACGATATAAACAAAATAAATTAATATAAATAGAAATTTGTAAATAAACCGCTTAATATTTTCAGATCATTTTCAAGATTTGTGCCTCATAGTAAAGTAATAGTGTAAATAAAATCTAATAACAATACAAACGCGTTCAGAAATGCAAACTAAAAGCAAAAAGACAAACTTAATATTAGTATAAGAGTAGTAAAATAGATATAGCTACCTAAATGCTATAGCTTTCTATAAAAAAAGTAATAAAAACCAATTATAACACAGAGGATTTTGATACTAAAAGCTGTTAGTTTATGAACTCAATTTGAACAAATTGCTGTAATCGCTGAATCAAAATATAAAGAAGTTGCTTGAGAATTTTACAGATGTAGACAACTCTACTAAGGTAATGTGGCTAAAAGTGGAACTAATAAGACATACTTTATTCACCATTCGGTACATACTTTTACTATAGGGTCTAGGGTTAGAGCAAAAAAAGCAATCGCGCAAGGGGTTGCTAAAATGATGACTTTAGTGACGTAAAGGGACTGAAATCGTTGGCCAAACGGTGGTGAAAGGCTACCCCTATCAAGAGGTAGGATTGGCGCTTCATACCTGCCATAAATAAGAGTTAGAGTAACGAACAAATAGAACGAAATTCATATTACAATTATTTGTATCTTTTCAGTATATATCCACGTGGTGACGAAGAAATAATACAAGTGTCACCACCTCTCCTCAACCGAAGGGTGTCGTAAGAGGCAACTAACAGAAAATACGCAGACGATATCACTGCGGGAGAAGGAAAACTCGAAATAAAACCCTGTACCAACCCGTTTGACCAGCATGGAAACAGTAGGCCAACGCCTCCCGAAATTGGGAGAGGCCTATGTCCAGCAGTGGACTGCGATAGGCTAATTAATTGATTTCAGATATCTGTGAAAGATTAATAATATAGGTACCTCTAGACAGTTTTGAGTAATGTAGGTAGTTTATCCCCACAATCCACTGGTAGATAAAATAATATCTGACAAGTTACTTCGTGCAGAAAATAATTCAAATAATATAGTAATATTAAACAATAGTAATAATATAAAATGTATATAGTATTAGTGGATCAACCTGTGTACAATACTAGTAAGTACTTGTTACATTATCAAGTCACCGTGCGTTTTCAAAGGAGTTGGTAATAAATTAATACTCGTATTCATTCATGCCTTTGGATATCACCAACTATATAACCAATCGGTGACTTACAAAAAGATGACGCTAATCTAAAATCTTCAGAATATTTTTTGAAAAGAAATTTTATAAGACATATTATATTTATTCTGCTTAATTTAGATTAATCTGCTTGTAGTTTCAGTGCCCCGAGCACGAAAACATTCGAATTCGTAAAGTAAACGTATTGACAGAACGGAGCGTTGCGATTGGCAAGCTTCGGATACACACCGTAAATAGCCGACCAATCACAATGCTCCGCTCTCTCGATACGTTTACATTACGAATATTTTTCGTGTTCGGCACCAATGGCATGACGTCACTAGACGGCTCTCTTGGGAAGTGATACAAGGTCCCTAAACAGACTGCAGCTCCGAGCTCCCAATAACTCCTACGACTCAATTTTCACAACCGATCTTCCGATGCTTAAAATAGATCATAAGAAACGTGCCGATCACTTGATTTCACTCCGCTTGATTATGTTCTACTGCTGTTTTGTTTCTATTTATTGCTATACTTTTTTTGTTATATGTTATTTATACTTTATACAGTAATTCAACAGACGGACTACGCTCAGTGTATTGAGCTTTAAAGATCAGTAAAATCTAAAAAAATAGTACGTATTTTTCTAACATCCAAATGAAAGAATTTTTTTTTTTTTTAATTTTTGTGGTACAGAAAAGAGAAGAGTGTACAGAAACAACCTATATGGAGTTATAGAGCCTTAAACGTCACCATATCATAACGGCAACATTTAATTCATATTTAAATAAATCTGCTGCTAACTTCAACCTTTACATAGGTAGTATATTTAACTATGACTTTCATTGATGCCTTTTTTATACCAATTATGAGGCAGAAAGGCACACGGCCCACCTGATGGAAAGTGGTTACTATTGCCAATGGACGTATGCAACACCAGGGGCGTTACACTCGTGCTACCGACCCTGAAAGCTGTCTTAGATATTATAGAGAAAATTCATATTTTCCATTGAGTTTATAGTAGCAAATTCTGTATAACTAACACATCAAGCGGAGTCCCAGTACATACCTACACTTATATCTAGCTAGGTGTATTCTTCAAAAGCGGCAACTGTAAACTACTTAGACATAATTAATATTTTGTAAATACTTTATGATACTGCATCAAAAATATAGATACTAAAATAAGTTTGAAAAATATAGATTAGTCTGAGAATAAGCAAATAAAATATTTGAGTCTCTTACAGCAATATTGTATTGTTATAAAATAAAGTAAGTTGTATGTTAAACTATGTAAATATATCTAAAATTGGACGATGTATAATATCGAAAATGTTTAATAAATATAAGATCCTTGTGTAGGAAGGATTCGTGAGAGTAGATTCAGTAGAAAATATGAGCAAGTGGTTGCAACTGTACGTAACGACTAGGAAACCTTTATGCCTCGATGATACTGAGCTACTTTACAAGCTGCTAGTTTGTGAGTTTAAAAGCTAGCGAGTGTCGAAGACAAAAAGCTTACACTCGCTCAGTAGCAAACTAGCTAGCGAACTTAACGCAAAGATGCTCGCAACTAGTTCGCTAGTAGAAGACACACAGCTGGTTAACTAGTTTACAGGCCAACACGCTAGCGAATGGCAAGTATATTAGCCCGGTTTTCTATGTTTCAAGCTGCTTTTTTACAATCTGTCCCCTAGACAAGTGGCAATTTGCTGGCCGCTGTATTGTAGAATAAAATGATAAATGTTTTTTTATTTTTTTTTATTGGCTTCTTGCTTAGCATTTAGCCATTATCAAGTAGTTTATAATAATCTTATTTGGATGGGTGGATGGATGGATAGATGGATATGATGATGATGGTGAGTTGATGATGATGACGATGATGATGGCTGCCTCAGTAAAGTTGTGGAAACTACTCTTGTGCGCGTTTTCCAAGACGTTATATCTAAAATTCCACCATATTTACACATAAAAACTCGAACTCACTAATTTTGGAAAATAAAATACAAGAACCGCTATTGTTTCTTTGATCGTGTTCGCGCCAAAAAACCAATGATAAATGTTTGGGATTTCCCGTATATGACAGTCGTCAACGTATGACATAAACGTCAAAATACGTGTCATATACGTCAAATCTCTTATTTCATGATTCTATTCTACAATAGACAATAGTCTAGGGGGTCTGATACCCAAAAGCAGATTGTAAAAAAGCTCAATGACACAGAGGGAGTTTACAAGCTGCTTGTGAACTAGGTGGTTTGTAGCTTTCAAACTAGTCCAGTGTCATAGAGGCTTTAGACTGCTGTAAAACAATCAAAGTAATAAATCTCTCTCGAAAACTAATCAATTAAGGAACGCATTCAAATCCGCGTGAGTGAGACAACTGCCTATAATATTAATCATGTCAAACGCGCACACAAACATGGGTACTTTCGCTTTGCCCACTAAACCTCCTCACTAGCGGGGCAAAACTTAGGGTTGGTCCCTAGCTCTAAAATACCAACACCTCTCCAAATTTAGGGTTGGTATCTTTGCCCCAGGTGGGAACGTTTAGTGGGGCAAAAGTGAAAGTACCCCACAAACATAGTGGCTATAAACTTGCTATTTCTACAGGGTCTAAATATATTAAAGTGTCTCACTCACTCGATACCCTGCGTTTCAGAATATTGACTACTTGCTAATCAACATCTTAATAGAGCTACAACTGCCTAAGTATGGCTATTTCACAATGACAATTCACAATATCAGTAATGGGATAGTACTTATATGGATATTAGAATGCATAATTATTTAACTCTTTAAAAATAAATAGTCAATATAAAATGTAACAAGTATACAAGATTCACTTAGTACTATATATTAGAGTAACCTAGGTCTCCAGAATATTCTATAAGACTCGCCTCTATGTCCATACATCACGCGGTCGAAGCTGCAGTCGTATATTAAATACTACGAAATAACTCTTAACATCTAGTTGGCAAATCACACAAACTTTAAAATATTTTATTAATTATTATATTGTAGCCAAACACGGAAACCACAGCGATAGATTACGGAAATAAATATTCGAAGCGGGATAGATAAGATAAATAGGTATATTCATATATTCTTAAATAGCCAATAAATGTTTTATATAAAAATATTGGGGCAATTTTGGTGTCAGGTCATCAAACCTGAGCTTTGTTAGTTTGACAGACCTCACGAAGATTATAAGACGAATAGAAAAATAGATTAAAAGATTGACAACAATCTTTAGAAATTCAAACCTGACGGAGAGCTTAGGCCATTTGTGAACAAACTAACGATACGTGGAGATGCTGTGGTTGAGAACAGGCGTCACTACATCTTACCTAGATAAATTAGATAAATTACACAAGGCAAGAACAAGTCGTGTTTATATTAAACGTCCGTATATCTACTCGTAACACTGATATCATACTAGCTACTTTCTATGAATCCATTGCGTCAACGAACAGGAATAACAATGCCAAAAACGGGACCAAAAATTTATAGTGGACGTCGGGAACGATAGTCGAGTCGATAATTTCAAAATTCCACTATTATTATCATAAGCAACCATAGATAAAATTACATTCTAATGATAAATTTTGAACAGACACACGAAAACTTGCGACCTTATCGTATTTGAAACATAGGAGTATTTTTTGTATTCCATTTTGAAATTATATTTGGAATCATGGATGGCAGAGAGAGATTTAGGTCACATTTAGTTCTTTCTTTTCATTCTAGAATAGAACATAATCAGCCTGTTGTTATGGAATCTCTTAGGATAATAGGGACCCGAGAACGCTATCCAGATAGCACACTGGGAAAATATAAATTGAGAGTGGAAATGCCGTCGATAAGACAGAAAGAGTAGAACAGGGAGATAATCAAAACCGCAAACAGACTTCAATTATTCTTTTAGCCTAGTAATGATAAGATTGACAGACCGTAGCCACAGTAACTGGACTGAGCTGGCAATGCGTTCATGTCAAGAATTGCTCGATCGTCATTAAAAGGTGATTTCATAGGACTGTGGTATTGATAAATCTCATAAAAATAAATTACTTTCAAGTGGGTTCCGATAAAAAGGAATAGTTTCATGTGTTCTAGCAGTGGCGAGGGGGCCCTATAACCCGATTCTTGCCAGCTTCCCAATAGCTCACTTGGATCATGACAAACTTGGTCCAGGTAACCTTTCCTTTCCACCGGCTTCTCTTTTGATAATGTTCACCCTTCGCCACTGTATCCTAGACTGGGTAATAGATCGACTCTGTCTTTGACGCATAAAATGGGTTTTAGAGGCATATCTCATCAATTTTGTAAATCTATGATGGGTGATTGAAACTTACTGTTTTATTAATAAATCTCTGGATTAATTGGCCTACAAGTTGTATACACATTAAATTTATTACTGAATCTATACAAGCTACGTACGTAAAGACAGTTCATATGTACATATAATTTAACATATACGGATTGTATTGATTCACACAGAGCGACATAATGCTACGCAGTTTAAGCTCATCAAGTTGTGTCTAAACGATACTAAACATTTCCTTTCACATCTCATCGCTAAGGACCTACAAGTGCCTATTATTACAATTTTATTCATCACAAGATTCTGATGGGAATCTATTATTATTATAACTAGACACATTGATAATAACCCCAACTCTTTTACAGTAATTATTAATTATTAACTATTGTGTTTTACGACACATAGCGTAGACAGATCAATAAATATAGTCAAGAGATAGTCAGAGGTTCCCTGTTTCCATTTGTTACTTTCACTTTTTAAATTGGAATCATTTGAAGTATTTACAAAAGGGTTTTTAATAATATCGTTCAGATTTTCAGATATTTAAACGAGTGTTATAATGGCTCGAGTTTAACATGATCCCATTTTGTTAAGCCTTCAAATAATGCCAACAATATTTAAAAGTTTAATTTTAACAACAATAAAATGTATTAAAAAGTAGTTTTTTCAAAAGTTAATAAATACGTGGGACCAAAACAAATTATTCTATTCATGGCACTTATACAATAACTAGGATTTTGTACAGGAAAACATGTTTTTTTTTTTTTAAATACAATAAAAATAATGATCACTCTGATATCTCACTGCATTGCAGTGAGTAAAATATACATTGAGTGCACCATGCCGTAGATCCGTCATTCCATATAAAAAAAAACAATAGGTAAATATATGTGGGCAGTTAGGGAGAAATAGTTCGATACCTCACACTTTCTTAAGGCACGATGCACTTTACATACGTTCTTAAAATGGATGACAAGTCCTCTAGACAAGTGGCAATTCTTTAGCCTGCGTAGGATAGAATGATAAATGTATAAGGGTGGTATTACACTTATCAAATATCTTTGTCCAAATGACAATTTTCAATTTCAATTGATTCAATTGATGTACAATTTTTGTCAATTTCTTTGATCAAATGTACATTGGACAAAGATATTTGATAAGTGTAATACCACCCTAAGATTGCTCGTATTTTGACGTTTATGACATACATTGACAACTGTCATAAACGTTACAAACGTCAAAATAGTGCGTCAATGCCATACCCATTGTCCTACGTGAGTGAAAAGCGCGGTAGTGCGGCAACGTGACGCAATGCGTGATATATTCTTCCATACTTCAAGTGACGTATTCACATAGAACAACGACTACTTGATATACGCTGCATCGCAACGCGTCACGTTGTCGCACTTTTTGCTTAAGTAGGACAATGCCATACATTCATCATTATATTCTACAATATCAATGCATCGTCATTTGTCTAGGGGCAAAGGCAAGTATAAGACAAGACTTGAAAACTAGGGATTCATCTCCAATATTCGAAAATGGTACACATTATTGTATTTTTAAATCTATCTTCTACAATTTTTGGCAACTACCGTATTCCTAATCGGTACGGAGAGTGCATAAGTCAGTATGTAGAGACAGCCAAGTCATAAGTTAATATTGCACAATTTAATTACGTAATACAAAATATTTGGATACTTTCATATTTTACAACAATACTAGAGGACAATTAAAACTAGTTAGAATAAATACGAAGGGCTTTACAAAGCACTTGATTCATCTAAAGACACATTGAGGTTTTTTATAATGAAATGTATCCAAATATGTAGCCTTAAATCTATGAAACAGAAAGCATTAGATTACGTTATTGCAATTTTCGTTCGAGTAAGACGGATCGAGTTAAAATTCCTATTCATAGTAAATTATTGCTGGAACGTTATTGATCAATTCATTTGCGAGAACCGTGTGCTTATTACTAACGAAGGCAGCAATGAATGCATTTGTAATCAAAGGTGATTGAAAAAAGGGAACAATAGTTTTATTACCTGGTTTTCTAGTTTTATTTATAAACTCGCGAACCTAGTTCAAAACGTAAAATGTAACTTCTAATTAACCTTTATAAGTATTACTTTGTGACGTTAATTAATCAAATCGGAAAAAGTGAAACGCTTAGACGGGTTTCCACCTCAAGATGGTTGTACAGGAGAATTTGAAATTCTCAAGACAGAGCATTCCCTCAGTAAGAGACTGGTCTCGGGTTCAAGTCCTGTCCGAGCATTTCACTCGATTGAAATAGCATACTACTTGCTTTAAAATTTCATTAAATTAATTAATCAATATTTCATAAAGTGATTTATTAAGAATTCTAATTTAACGCGAGTTCTGTTATGTTACTAATTTTGTACCTATTATGAAATCACTTTCTACGTTGCCTAGACTAGATCCTTCTTATTGCCTCTTTCTACGTTCACAAATATAAGCCACAGTGTATACCATACTTAAAGTTAGCAAACAATCTAATGACAGCCATACTATCGCTTATATATTGTAATTTGTGTTGAAAAGTGAAATTAAAACTACTATCAAAACTCATGCTAGTTATATCGGTCTATTACTGAATTAGATGTAAACGAGTATACGCTTTGAAGATGACAATAAGTACCTACATCAACCTAGAAAGCACCATAGAAGTTTGAACCTTATTTTTAATAAAACCCGTACGTAACAGTTCTGTGATTGTATATCAAATAAGCCTCATGTTTGAACTACTTGGAAGATTGTGTCGGAAGCAATTAAAATTATGAAGAAAAGGAAGACTTGAACTATTGCTATGTTGCAAACATACGCCCTTATCCTATAACTCATGCTAAACCGCCACATATACCCTTAGAATATGTAGCACTTATTTATTGCTTTCATACTTTCCGCATCGAACTCGCTACATACAAACAGAATATTGTAAACAAGATTATTAGAAAGAAAATATAGTATTGATTTGACTAAGTATCATTTCAATAATATTTGGTTATATAGAAATATTTCTAAATTGATTTGTAAACTACTGTAACTATCCGTAATAATCTAAGTTATATTGTCTAATTGTGTGAAGCTTGTCTTTGACTGGCTAAATATACATATTTGGAGTAGCATAACACTAGATCGGATATCAGTGCAATGGCCGATTATAGCTAATACCTAAACATTTCTGCGTTTAATGACTAAGCGATAAAATGGAATGTTAATCTACAACCTACTGTTTAGTGACAAATTTCGACGGTTTAATCGAAGAAAGACGTATGTGTACAATCTTGATATTGCACATGCGTCTTTGTTCGACGGAACCGTTGATTTGTTAGATCAAAACATACACACAAGCCGTTATTCAAATTCACAGAGCATAAAATAAAAGGAGTTGCACGTTGCAGTGGCAGGGCCTCAGTTAGTCCGACTTCCGTATTGACCACAAGAAATAGTGGGCGGAGTTTTAGTTCACTCCGTTCAACGCAACGTGTCATGCAAAGCTTTTGGTTTAATGTATGTAATACTCGTTTTATTTTATGCTCCATGTACATAATTATACATAATCAGATAATATATAAAACCCAGGTTAATATTCAGTTAGTATTTGTGACAGATATATAATAAAACGCACATATTATCATGTCCGTAGCCAATTTTCTATGAGTGCATTATATAAATTATTAATAAAAAACCTTATTAAAATTACTATTTTAAATATAAACAATAAATGACAAATCTTACTGTTCGAAACGCATTCACTAACCAGAAAATATTGGAATCGATTTTAAAATTTATATTTTACAATATTTGGAATTAATTTTAGCTACGTCTACAAACATGTATTATAATAATAATATAATAAAGGAAGATCTATTAGTGAAATTGTACGAAACGAAAGGGCACCAATTTACCCACTGAAAACCCAGTATTTTGTGCATTAGATATGTATAAATTTGAGACGGTCGGGCGCGGACAACGGGGCGATAAGCGTACCTTTTCTTCCAGTCTAAAAGTTTATTTACTCTATACAGATAAGGCTCATCCACAGTTACGTCACTTTCGACCCGTCGACCGCGAATGCGCAATGACTAGGACTTCCGAAGCGTTAGTTTACCATGCAAAACGCTATCGACTACTAAATGCAGCAATAAAAAAGATTCCCAACACACTTAAGATAAAGGTACAATAGGGTAATACAGAAATATTCACACGCGGAGCTCAAATATCGTCGACCGGCGGGGCCGAGGAACTAGTGAACTAAAACTATGAGATTGCGAACGAAGAGAACAATACTGTCGAGACTCGGCGACGTGCTCCTTAGGCGATAATATCACAGATTCCTAAACGAAATGAACGCTCGTCGAAAGACAATGCCCGAGGCGAGGCGGGGCTACAGCGCTACACTAGACAGTGCAGACAGCGGTACACTAGACAGTGCAGACAGCGCTACACTAGACAGTGCAGGCAGCGATACACTAGTTAGTGCAGACAGCGCAGACAGCGCAGACACAGTACAGTAGGGGCTCGTACACCGCGCGGTGCGGCCGACCCCCCCTAGCCCTCCGGCGCCCCTCCACACATTTGTTCCAACTCCACCAACTCCTGTTGACAACAGACACGGCTTTGTAGCGAGCTAACCCTTCTGTCAATATCTAACAGAAGTATCTATCATATTCCTCATTAGTTGAGGAATTTCAAGGTCATAACATTATTTCTTATATTGTCATTACTCATTTCGCTGCATATTGAAATATTGTTCTCCATAATATCAAGAAACTCGTAGGTTTTTTTATTATTATCAATATTTTTGTATAATGTGTTTCGTGTTGCGTTTAATAATGAATCAAGGTATTGTAGAGAGGCCGCGCGCCGTGTCAATTGCTATTCGTAAGTCGAAAAAGTGAAAAGAGTGTTACGGCTGGAATACTAAAATAAGATCGTAGATATGAATCTTTATCATCACCATCCACGCGTTAGTCTCGGTCGCATCGGAAGCCAAGACATTCGCTCATTGGGCGAAAAAAAGCAGCACATAGCTCGTTGTCATTACTGTAAAATTTTCACGAAATTCATGTAGTAGGTACCCCTCTAGACAAGTGGCAATTTGTTAGCCGGCATATAGTAGAATAAAATGATGAATATATGGGATTTGACGTACATGACACGTATTTTGACGTTTATGACATACGTGACAACTGTCATTTACGTCAAATCCTATACATTTATCATTCTATTCTACAATACACCGGTCAACGAATGGCCACTTCTCTAGGAAGGCTGCCCCTCTAGATAAGTGGCAATTCATTGCTCCGCGTATGATGGAATGCCAAATGTTTGGGATTTGACGTTTTTGACATTCGTTGACGCCTGTCATATACGTCAAATCATTATACGCCGAGCAACGAATTACCACTTGTCTAGAGGGGCAGCCTTCCTAGACATTGTGTTGTGACACTGTTATGCAAACGCTCGCAATGCGTTGTGGCAATCTCCGAAAGACCACACCATAACTGCGTAATTCTCTCTTACATTTTAATATGATTTTGTCATGCATATTTAGAGATACCATTACCAATATGTAGAGAACAGTTGTATATAATATGGGCGTACTAATCTAATGAATTATGAGTTTTCATTCCATGGACTTCAATCATTATGAGTTTTGAAATTATAAGAAGTAATGTTATGAGATATGACACTTATAACTAAAAATGAGATATTGAAGAATTTGAGTTATTTATTTGGGATTTGGGATTTATTATAAACCGCATGCTATCACAATGACCTTATAAGATAGTACGTATATATAATACCGTTACCCATGAGTATTCTATTCTTTTTAATTATATAACGCATCTTATCTTAACAATTGAGCACTAACGTTTGATTTCTACATATCGAAATGTAGTAATACCTAAAAGACCATTACGGTGAATCCTACTAAGTAATAGTAAATCAGTAATATAACATTTTGAATAACATTTATTGTATAAATGTAAATTAATTGAAATTTAAATTCTGATTTTGTTCATAAATTTTCTATAAATCTATTATAATTATTTTTCTAATTATACGCGTAGATTTATTCTAGTTTATGTTTACGTATCTTTTTTGCGTTTCTTTATAGAATACGGTTTAGATACAATTTAGAGGCAGCGTAAATTGGACTTAATCTAAGGCAAAAATACGTGTACATCGTATTTACCGGAGTCAACATTTTTTATTGTTTGCACTTTGAAGCAAGTTTCGCTGAATAGCGATATAGTGACGTCAGAGGTAGGTGATATAAGTCTCGTCTTAGACGAGTTGTGCGAGTACGAAACTGTACGTCACACTTCGGCTCGGCTACAACCGAAGTTATGTCATGGTAATGTTTTTTCGGAAATCCACACGGTTAGCATAATTATTATGGCGGACTCGAACCGACTAAAACCGCACATCGTCTCGGGTCTCACATACCGGGGTGTAAGACGACCCAATAAAGCATTTTCGCACCCCAGCGATGTCATAGTACCTATACTAAATTCGTGCGGGCCAACGTCCCAACTGTTGCATGGTATACCTCGAGACACGTATATTGGACCTAAATCGCGAAACAAACTAGACCCTGGCGTGCGCGAATGTTTTGTTATCTATACTTAGTGAATTTGAGCTCGTCCACCGCCGTAGCAGCCCGTGTTATCCTCAAAAGACACCTAAGAAACGTGTACTGCGCGTTCAGAGCTCATTTTTGGGTCCAAGATATATTTCCCGAGCAATAGCCCTGGGCCTCGATTCTGCTAAAGCACAACCACTGTCACTGCGAGAAAATTCCATTTGATTCTAGCCTTTAAAGTAATGTAGTTAAAGTTTAAAATGAAATGACTTTTTGTAGAGTGAACGAAAGCGTGTAATAAAAATGTTATCATTTAATTTTGAACTTAATTTTATAGCAAAAAAGTCTAAAATTGAATGCCAATTTTTGTAGAGACTGCCACGAGTGGTTTTGCTTTAACAGATTAGAGGGCCTGCCCCTCTAGACAAGTGGCAATTCGTTGCTCGGCGTATGATGGAATAGAATGACAAATGTATAGGATTTGACGTTTTTGACATTCGTTGACGTCTGTCATATACGTCAAATGTATAGGATTTGACGTTTTTGACACTCGTTGACGCCTGTCATATACGTCAAATGTATAGGATTTGACGTTTTTGACATTCGTTGACACCTGTCATAAACGTCAAATCCCATACATTTGGCATTCTATTCCATCATACGCCGAGCAACGAATTGCCTCTTGCCTAGGGGGGCTGGTCGCTGTATGCTTAGAGGTAGGTGATGTATGTCTCGTCGTTGACGACGTCATCGTACAGTACCTGGTCGCGGTGCTTGAGCAGCAGCTGCAGCAGACGTTCGTGAGTTCGCGCCAACTGCTCCCTTCGCGCTGCATACTTCTGTTCCGCTCGGCAGCATTCTGCTACACCGCGCTCTACAGACTGTACATCGAAAAGATATAAAGACACTGGGGCCTTAGACAAAGTGACATTCTATTGGCGAAAACGCCAGTGGAATCGCTAATTGTAGTATGAAATTGACATAAATCAGTAATATAACTATATTTTTTTTAATGAAATTTGAGTCTTTGTAACTCGAAATACATCATTTAACTTATCATTATTACTATAACCACCGCAATGTCCCGGAATCCATTGTTAAAACCTTAAAAATAGTTCGCTTCAGAGTGATTCCATCAATAGAATGTCACTTTGTCTAGGGCCCCTGGCTTCCTTACCACAATGTGCACGAAACTGTTGATTTTGTGGCGTTGACGTTGTAATGTTAAAGGCTTAAAGACATTGGCTACACTACCACAAAGTGAACGTGTAACCAGTGATGTGCGTAGAAATAAAGACACTGGCTACCCTACCGCATAGGGCATGTGTGCGCAGCCAACACAGTGCTTACTCATCTAAAGTCAGATGATAATTGTTTTCATTTCTCTAGCACGAAAAGGAAATTTATTAAAAAAAAAAAATATTTGAAAACATCTCTCCATATTCAAACTTATCAGTCCTTGTGAAGACGATTTCCCCGGAAAGTTCATTTATTTTAATTTATTATTCATTTATTTTCCATCCACCTCACCGGTCCTATTGGACATCTATAGGGGAGGCCTATGTCCAGCAGTGGACTTCCTATGGCTGAAATGATGATGATGATGATGAAATTCACTTTATACAAGTGAATGTAATGCGGCTTTTTAACTTTACATTTTTTTCATTCCACTTTGCCCGACAAGTAGGGATGCTTGGTGGGGCAAAGTGGAAGCACCCCAATATTCGTGGTACGGGTAATACCTGTGAATGTATCTCCCTCTTTCTCCTATTAATCTCGTCTTTGTCTCTGTTAGTCTTCTTTGCTAATGCTTTGACGTCTTCCTTTCTTGAGTTTGCAAGCCTATTCAGGATTTCTTTCTTCTCTACTTCTAATGAATCCTAAAAATAAAACGATAAATGTTAATTATTCAAAATGTTTTTTAAATAACACCTTTACTCATTTTTAAAACTACTTTTACTTTTAAAATTCTTTTTACATTTTTTTTAAGTAATAAAAAATATAACAGCGGCAATAGAATCACCCCTTGAAGGTCTCCTAAGAACGTTTTGCTGTAACTACAACGGTTAAGGTACTTGCCCTTACTGCCCTGTTTCAAAAATACACCCTGTATAGTACATTCGTGACGTCACTGTGGTCAAGATATATGCCGCTAGCTCCTAGTTATCTGGGATAATATACTCACAGCAAGTTGTTTCATCTGATGCTGTTGATCATTCCGCACGTGTTTCTCCAACGCCGCGTATATGAGGTGGTGGTACCGCAGTCTCAAGTCTCGCTCCGCGGTCAACGAAGAGTTGAAACCTTCTGTGGTGGCACCATCATCAGTGCTAGGAGTTGCCTCACTGCTGGCGAAGAATACAATAATATCGTTAATAGAATTGGGTCTCTTCCTGCGAGCCATTTTCCAACTTTGGAGACAGCTTTGAGTCTAATTACGAAACTGATTTGCCTCGATATTTACCGCGAAGCGAATGCCATCTGGGCCCATACCATGAACTCTTAAAACAGGTCAATAATGGACCTGCTGTCATTCTACCAACTGCAAATGTCACTTTGTAATGTCATATAAATATAAAGGATTACAAAGTGACATTTGCAGTTGGTAGAATGACAGCAGTTCAATTATTGACCTGTTTTAAGAGTTTATGGTAAGGCCGCTGACATGTATACTGTCCACTGCCTTCAAAAGTTCAACAAGTGGTCTGCAACACTTCATAATGGCCAATGGGTTGTAGAATTAAAATTGTGTTGTGGAATATTTGCCGTCGGCAAAATGTTGGTGTTAATACCCCTCAGCCTACCCTACCTATTTACAGGCGTGGAGATATGTATAGTATAGTATTTTCGTATCAAAAGCTTTTTATCTACAAAATATTTCCGATAGCACGAAAAATACATTAGAAATTTTCATCTATTTCGTGCTCGGAGCACTGAACTTTATACCGTATTTGTATAAGTCATAGGACTCACATTTGTCTAGCAGACAGTCTCTTCACCAAGTTTTTGCTGACGTAGAACTTCGAGGTGGGTTTCTTCTCCGTCTTGCGTCGCAGAGTGTCGAGCTCACGAGACAGCTTCATTTGCTTGTCGCGAACTAACTTTGACGAGAGCAACGATGCTAACGTTTCTTCTAATGACTCTTCCGATGTACCGTTGGGTTTGCTTTCTGCTTCTGTAAGTTGTAGTAAATAGATATAATATAATTAACTTTGGAATGTCGCTATACTCCATTCGGTTAAGTACTTAACTAAACGTAAACAATCTTATAACATAAACTCACGCCTATATCCCCGAAGGGGTAGGCAGAGGTGCTAGGACCCACATTTCACCGTTTATGTTTAGGTGGCGAGCCTATTGCCATTAACCGGGCACAATAAACCTGCGGTAAATACACACATAACTTCGAAAAGCATCGAAAAGTCATTGGTGTGTGCCATAGTGAAACCTGGGATCGAACCCGAGACCTCGTCTCAGCAGTCCATTACCCATACCACTAGGCTACCGTAGGTAAACAATCTGATTTGTCTGTTTCATTTAAAAATTCAGTTTATAAATATTTTTCTGTTTGGAAACTTATTTTGAAGACTACTTTTTACTTTTAGTCAAGTACCTATCCGAATGGAGTAGTAATATGTAGCAATCTTGACATTAGAAAAAAAATTGTAAACATAAATTCGTTTAATAAAATAATAATGGTATAATATTGTAAATTCAACATCTATCTATGAAAAAAAAAACCTATTTGGACGAGTGTGGGTCATATTGTGACTATTTATGTATGTTTAATAGCTTGACATTTTATACTAAAATACTCCTCGAATACTTTTTCGATAGAAACTAATGTTGTGTATTTGATCAGCGAATATAATTATTAGTGCACACACTTTTAGTTTTGTTAGCTATTATGTAGTAAAGGCACGGTGTAATTGTAAACGTATAATATTACACTCAGTTTCAGCTAATAAACGTAAGTATAACAAAAAAGCAAAACAAAGCAAAATTTCTACTTTTTAAAAGTCTAAGTAGACAAAGTGTGGTAGGCTACCATTTTTTGGTATCACTGCAAGAATGCGTCTTGCCTTCTTATTTAGGGAAATAATTTATTAAGACCGTTTATACTGGAGATTAATGGCACTTGGTGGAACTTGCTACACATATTGAATAAACCACCTGTACTTTTCCACAATTAATTTATTTTTTGTTGTCTATCCGGTTTCGCCTCATGGCATTCTCCAACTAGTTCGCTCGAGAATGCCGTAAGGCGAAACCGGTTAGGCAACAAAAAATAAATTAATTGTGGAAAATTACAAGTACTTTATTAAATATGGAAACTATTGAAGTTCTCGGTATCAGAATAATTGCTTTCACAAATATTTGCTGTTGATATAGACATCAATACCGCGATTAATTAACAGGATCGTTTCGTAAAAAATGGCAATTTTAATTTTACAAGTAATAAAATGCGTTAAAGTAATTTTGGTACTTTATGAATTTTAAAGATATTATATAGATAAGGGCCACAATTATAAAAATATAACCCTGTGACAGACAGACAGACGGCCAAACGAATAACATAGACTTAGTAACAATTTCCGTTAACATCCTTTAAAGCTAAAAGCTTCACAGACATGCCAAATAGTAACAAAAACAAATTTTAATATACATACCTACGCACAGACATACAACTTAGACAACACTTACAGTTAGTAGCATCAGGTTAGACACTCCAAAATAATGTTGAAAGAAGAGAAGAAGACTTACTTACTCCACGGAACTAAAGACTTGAGTATAGAGAGTGGTGACGTCATACCGTGAGAGTTTTTCTCTGGCGCCGGCGGTGGAGCGTTTTGTATCTCATTCTCCATAAAGTTCATGCTGTCGTTAGCTCCTTCCCTGAATGGGCTACCACCTTCTGGGCAATCTTCTTTATCGAATTTTATCTGAAAAAGAATTAGTACAACCTCATGATTACATGCTATTTCTCCTAATAAAAATCTGTTAAAAATTCAGTCTAATCTTAACCTCCCGAATGTCAAAAATATGGCTAAAATGTAACGCACCGTTTCACAGAAAGATCTTTGGAACCCAAATGAACTAACTGTTAGCTGATGAAAATGTTAACCGAAGGACGAGGCTTTGAGGAATATCTTTCGAGGTTGGGAAGTCAGATGACAGTCGCTCTCGCGATGTATAAATTGCCCAAATTAAGTAAATCTTAAAGCATGATGGTCCCGAGCTCCCATCGAAAAATCTCGGTTGGATATAAACACTAAGATGATAATGATGATGATGATGTTGGTAGTTGTGGTGTTGATGATGGTGATGGTGATGTGATGATGATGATGATGATGATGATGATGATGATGATGATGATGATGATGATGATGATGATGATGATGATGATGATGATGATGATGATGATGATGATGATGATGATGATGATGATAATAGAGAACTAGTAACAGTCTTTCCATACTTACAGCATGTGCAATAGTACGATCAGTTCGTTCCGTTTCGTTTCCTTTCTTAGTTTCAGCCGGCACATCCGTGTCCTCTGTGAGCACAGCTAGCTGGTGTTCACGCTTGTCCAACTCGCTCTGGTACTTGATAGGGTTCGCTAACGCTTCCGCCAGTTCTGACAGCCGATCTGGTACGTAATCCTGGAAAATAAGACAAATTACAACATGAGAATAAATAAGGACTGAATTACACATGAAATGGTAGTCGTCAGTAGTGATATTCCTGAAAACAGTCATTGTTTGGAATATCTACGGAAGTCTAATAGTAATTTCAGGAAAATTGCTCTCAACTATACCAAATCATGTGTATTTTATCTTGTAGTAGAGATGATATGCAATGAAAATCGCTAACATATATCCATATTCACAAAAAACTCTATAAGTAAGTCATAATATAGTTTCTAAAAAAATTCATAGTAAAAAATGATTTTTTATGAATGATGGGTTGAGTGGACGGGGGATTTGAGGGTCGGGGGAGGAGAATGACTGGCGGATTGAAGACCCATCTTAGGCGTTCAATTTTTCCGATCTAAACTTTAGATTCGATCGAGATCGGAAAAAGCATATTTTTTTATAATATAATTTTCATGTAAATATGAATATTGCCAGCGATTTCCATTGATTACTATCCATAGACAACATAATGTCAGTAAATCGAAACACCATAAATTAGTCTACGTCACATACGCCTCTTGTAACGACACCACAGACAAAAGCCAGAGTGTTAGAACTTGGATTAATCGTAGTTAGTTAACTGAGGACTTTACTTGGAATTTTTGAACGAAGCCAGCGTCAATTCTTCTTTATCTTTTTAAGAATAAAACGAGTGACTCGTTAATGTGAACAGTGCACAATAGATCCATTTATCTGCTCCTTGTAGACCTCATCTAGTCACATACAGTACTATCGTTTGTGCCCAATCTATGTAGCTACTAATTGCAATAAGCAAAGTCTATGAACTACTTCTCTTTTTTAGAGGAATTTTAGTCCGACATAGTAGCAAGTAAGTTATCTACTTCCATGAATGGCCCACAATCGGAACCGTGAACCGTTTCTTCTTATTGCCTGGAGACTGGGCCATGCTCTTCGTACTAACGATGTACTTCTTGTATTTTCGGGAGGCTGGAATTATTACCTTAACTTCAAATAACTCTCCAGCTGGGAAAAGATTATAGTCTACCTATTGACGAAGAAGTGCAATGACATCAAAACTATGTTTGCCAATGAAAGCCAAACGCTAGAAATACGTGTTATACAAATGTCAACCTAAAAGCTCAGCTATAAAGTTAATTTTGGAATAACAAAAAAAATTCTAAGGGTATATTTTTTATTGTTTTGTTTTTGTGGGTAGTATAAATATGTATCTTACCTTGACAACAACTAGGAGTAAGATGCTAGCGGCGAGAGGTAGTCCCAATTCGGTACGTAAGTTCACATGTCGATAGCCTGGACATAGCCCTACTACCGGTAAGACACGATGTCCAAGTAATCGACCGCTTTCTTCGTGAGCCGCTATACGTATCATTGCTAATTCTGGTAACACCACCTTGAAATAGAAAAAAAAAATATTTAAGTACAAATAGTGATTCGAAAGACTGTATACTATACAATATTCGCAAAAAAAAAATGTTAAGAAGGACACATTAGTTTTCACTCCAAAAGAAAATCATGTGTAAAGACAGTAAGCAGAAATAAAAATCCAACGTTACCTCTCGTATTCTGATTACTGTACAAAATAGAGAAGATGAATTCTAAGAGACGCATTCACAGAGTGGTTTTTAATTTAATTTTTACTCGGACTATTCTACCCTTAATTGGCTTTAAATAATATTAAAAATACAATCTGTAAAATTGGACACGAAAATCCAAAAATAGCACAACCATCATGGTTTTATTTAAGCGCCCAATAGGCACTAACTATTGATGTCCGACTTTTTAACTTCCTGAACATAAAAAACACGTTTCTCTCGGCTGACATTAAAAGGTTTTTTTTAATTTATCGGAACAATAAACCGCAACAAGGTCGATGGTGATTAAAGCAAAAACCGAACTCGACCACCGTATAAACACCTGTGGCAATCGTAATTCTGCGGTTTTTACGATATAAACGTCACTTTTACGGTGTCATTGTCATTTAGTTACTTTTGTGGTATGCCCTGGTAACATTATGTGGTAAAATGATGTCATTCTGTGGCATCATATAATAATACAATAGTTAACTTTCAGTCATGAAGTAGATGCATATGGTAGTATATTGTTGGTGTTACAATACTAGACTCGAGCACGCACTTATACTCGACTCGGGAACGCTTATAATCCCTAAATAAACCACGAATTATCTTCTAAAGTCATGGTGAATTTTGTATCCACATTACTTTACACTTGCCGATTTAATTTAGTGGAATCTGAATCGAACTGGAAAAAGTGTCTTAATTTTTGGCATCAAGGGAACAAAAATATCTGATGGTAAGTGGTCATCCTTACCAACAGAAATTTGCAACATTAGTTACCTCTCTATAAGCTAAGACAGGTAAAGCGGACCCAGACTCCGAGGGAAAGCTTCGGATGAGACTGGGAATTAACGCTAGGATGAAGAAGTTACCCCTCTAAAAACCTCAGAAGTCCTACACAATTATTGCTTTCAAAAGCCATGTAGTCGCACTATCTGAGTTTCCAAAGAAAGGTCCTTTCCTATATTTGTAAAAACCTTATTTCTTTATGATACTGCCTGAAGTCTAACGCGAATATCCCTCATTGAACCCCGGGACCATGGCTGCTGGAAAATAGCCGAAACGTCGGGCTAAAATTAAATAATAACAAAAAAAATCGCGACAGAATCCGTTAAAAAGTGGTTTTATTTATTTCTTTAGTTTAACTAGCGTGGTTAACTTAGCCGCGGTTTTTCCAAGCAACTACAGTATGGGGTTCTTCAAGATGGGCATTAGAAGGTTCTTACGGGGTAGGCAGTGCGAGTGGGAAGGCTCTGGTGTTGCATACGTCTATAGGCCACAGTAACCACTTACTTTTAAGTGGGCCATGTGCTTGTCTGCCACCTAATTTGTATAAAAAAATTGTTATGAGTGTATACCAACAATATACACGTGTATTTCCTTTTATATGTTTACGAAGACGTACCATACGTACCGTATAGGAATCAAATCCACTAAAGTCAATGTACAATGGCGAGGTTACCACAACATTACGTCATCCGTTCAGTCGTTCATTCACTCAATCAATCGATACACTTATAAAACGAAACTCGCTAAATTCCATTGTGTCGGCGCCGGCGCATCGCCGATAAATGGCTCGTAAACATTATATTGAACAGTGACAAGCACCATATGGCGATCTCAAAGGAATGGCCGGCCTGTGAATTAGCCGTGTCAGAGAGTGATATATTGAATCATCAGTTGTAGTGTTATTTTAATTTGGTGCCGATTATGTTGTTATAAACTAGTTTTATTGCTAAATTTGTACCATTTCACGTTTCAGAACTAGCTAGACATTTACTTATTTATTATTGCTGGTTTTTAGATTAGACGATTATGGTTTACTTCTATATACATCTCAGGCTACTTGCATGTGTACATATTGTACATATATGTGAAGATTTGTATAATATAATGATTGATGACAGTACTGTATAGTTAAACCACAGGTGTTTTTACCACTTGGAGGCTTTTATTCTCGACAGGCGAATATCAATAAGTCTCCTTTCTGAATTATTTCAGATACTTTTCTACCACGAGGCATAGCGATGAACACCCTGTATATCTAAATACTTGATAGAAATTTCGACAGCACTATTAGTATCGCTCTCATAAACTAATAATAGGTACTTTTAGCACCAGTACACTAGAATAGACACCTGTCTTACTATGTATGTTATAACGATGTTGTGGTTGAGAATCTCAAGTACCGATCATTGAACTATACTGATAGATTTTAAGATTGTTAAATGTAACTACACGTCATCGGTTGGCATTAACATTGACGTCTTACGTTACTGAATTTCTGTTTGCATTCTAATCATTATCATCTTAGCATTTCTGCTTACGTATAAGGCTTTCACCTGGAGACCGTAATCTGTTCACTACTTCTCCTCCTCTTCTGGGTTTGGTTATAAAGCCTCCCAATCTAGAAAGGGGAGGAAAGCCTGGGCCAGTGCTGCAACCGTACAATCAGCATGTGTACCGGCTTTTAAACAAGGTCAGACATCACTCCCGCACAAGTCAATATAAGTCAAATCAAAGGAAACAGTACTCCGGAAGCAAATGAATTGTTTGACATGATGCCCACAGCTGCATTCTATCATCGCATCGTTCGCCATAGGTGGGAAGTTTATCCTCACACTGCGACCGGAAATCGTGCGCACTTTACGGTATGAAAGAAACTTCATCCCACGCACACTCAAGCTGTGGAATTAATTCCCTGCTGTGGTTTTCCCAAGCGACTACAATATTGGGTTCTTCAAGAAGGGCATTAGAAGGTTTCTTCAGGGTCTGCAGCACGAGTGTGACGCCCCTGGTGATGCATACCGTAACCACTTTCCATCAGGTGGGCCGTATGCCACGTAAAAAACCCAGGCTCCAAGATACCAGCAATGGGCACAACCGGGACTAAAATTGTGATGATGATGATGATGATGATGATGATAATGATGATAATGATGATAATAATGATAATGATGTTAATGATGATGATAATGATGATGATAATGATGATGATAATGATGATGATAATGATAGTCAATCAGTAGCTTACCTTTTTAAACACGAAAGGTTCCTCTCCATACACAGGATTGATGCCATTATTCGGTGCCACTCTCGTTCTGAACTTCTTCCGCACAGTGTCTGCTGGCAGACCAAACATGTCCACTTCCACGTAAGTCCCGCATCGCTTGTCGGTAAGCAGCTGTCCGGACAGTACGGTCACGGAAAGTGTACCGGCGATAATGCCGTCGACTGTACTCTCGGCGAACGGGTCGAGGCGTCGGTCCTGGAACAGATGGATATAGTTACAGGATATGAGAGAGGTTGTGTTGTCATATGGTAAGAATAAAAATGTGTCAGACGAGAAGTCAAAAGGCATTCTGAATTCAGAAGTGAGAAGTCATTCTACATTCAGAAAACATTCGACATTCAGAATTCATTCTGAAGAAGTCATTCTATGCAAGAACGGAAGTCAGAAGTCATTCTAAATTCAGAAGTGAGAAGTTATTCTAGATTCAGAAGTAATTTGACATCCAAAAGTCATTCGACATTCAGAATTCATTCTTTGCAGGAACGGAAGTCAGCAGTCATTCTGAATTCAGAAGTGAGAAGTTATTCTAGATTCAGAAGTCATTCGACATACAAAAGTCATTCGACATTCAAAATACATTCTGAAGAAGTCATACTTTGCAGGAACGGGTGAGGAGTGAGGAACAATTTAACAAAAATAAATTTATTTTACTTTATAAATGGTTTGGTCAAAATTTGTGCCTCATTCGCACGACATCGTTTTTATTGACCATTAAAAGTAATTTTACGAATGTGGTGCTCAGCGTTTTTTTAAATATTATGCTTTTTTTTTAGTGTTGGACTTTGAATATTCAAAGGTTGAATGTTGACTCGAACATTCAAATTCCATGTTAATAATAATGGGGTAAGCAGAGACCAAAAGTTTCTACTTATTGACCCTTACACTTACATACCTTTAACTTCCACTTTAATTATTGCTTTCATACATACTCGCCGATTGCGGGTACTTTACGTTCCTCAAAAACCAAAATTATACGTTATTCTTCGGCAAGTAAGTTTTCTATACAACAAAATTCCTTACCTTTCTTCTCATAAACTCAGGCTTGAGTAAGTAACCACACCGCCGATTGTACTCGTATGTACCCAAGTTCAGTTGCATCGCCAAGTCCAGCGTTTGATAGTTGAGCGCGACTAGTTGGCACCCCGCGTTCCAGAACACCTGTTGGCATTACAATTACCAAAATGAGACAACATGTCACGATTTTCACGTTACTAATGACAAAAAGTCGTATTTGTAATTTACGACTTTGCAGCTCTTTACACGAGAAAAAATTAAAATTAAGAGATTCAACATTTATTTAGATTTTGAAACTTAGATTCTTGCCCTCTCGCTATGACCCACGTGAGGTTAGACAGAAAAATAGAGCTTTATAGGCTTTTCCAAGACTTGGACTTGACAGCTTTCGTGGCGTAGCGGTAGTGAACGCGGCCGCTACGCAGGAGGCGCGGGTTCGATCCCCGCTCAGTGCAAATATTTGTGTTAATGAAATATGAGTATTTGCATTGGTCTGGTCGTGCCTCGGAGAGCACGTTAAGCCGTCGGTCCCGGTTGCCACGAGAACATCTATGGCAGTCGTTACGGGTAGTTGGAGCCCTCAAAAATCCAAAAACAACGGTCTAACTGCAAAACTTCGATATCGCCTAATGTTAACATTGGGTTGTGGAGGTCAGATTGACAATCGCTTCACGGAAAATATCGAGGTCTAGCCAAATCCGTGGTGAAGACTGGTAAAAGCGGACCCCAGACTCCGAGCTGAAAGCTTCGGATGCGACTGGGAATTAACGCTAAGAGGAAGAAGAAGGCTTTTCCAAGACTTTCCAAAAAATAATATTTAGGTCTATTCTAAAATGTTTCAAATTTATTTATTTAAATTTTTCAACATAAGTTTATTACACTAATTTCCACTGACATTCTTCATCAACGGAGAATGTGAAGTCAGTAGGCGGACCCCGGGCTCCATGTAGAGACGACACAACGCCATTGTGCAATAGAAGTTTATGAGCTTTTCTTCCAAAAATCCTATTTGAGGTCTCTAACAGCAAATATTAAAGCAATCATAAAAAATATTAACATGCTAGTCAGTCTATAGTCACAGTCTCACCTGTGGCATGAAGTTCGACGAGTCGAACCTAGTCCCGGCGGGGTACACTCGTGACAGCTGAGTTTTGTTGTAGTTGACGAACTCAATCGGCCGCTCCTTCAGCAGCGTCGTCGCCTGCTTCTCGTCGAACGAAGACATCTCGTAGTAGCGGTTCTTTTCTGTACAATTAAAGGAATTTCATGTCAGTATTGAGGACTGAAGGCGATGTAAGACCACTTATTACAAATATTAGGATTTATAGTGACGTTTAGATACCGCTAATATAAACTAGGTTAGAGTTTAAAGACTGATTCTTGAGATTTCTAGTTTTTCTGATCAATTTATAAGTTATAAACACTAACTTACACAGAAAAAGTAGAAAAATTGCACATGCTATCTTAAATTATGTCATTAAATTGTAGTGAATCATCAAGTGAGGTAATGTTTGAGGTTCGATTTCTAAAATAAGGATAGGGATATCAAAATGTAAAAATCTAATATGGTATTAGTGAATCTATGAAATCATAAATGTTCAAATGAAGGCATAATACACATAGTTTCCTTCATTTAATGACGCAGACTCACGAATGTGCACTTAAAAGCAAAAATCATAAAAGTACAAATAACGGACTATTCCACTTTGTTCACCCAGGTGCACCTATTAGATGACTACACAACTGTGAAAATTGTCATGTTCTCATATAACCTCGGCATCATTTCACATTACGCTTCATGTACCACGTGAAACAATTGGACACATGTGGTGCCATTTAAAGGTATGATTCCGAAGCCGACCGCTTACGAGAACGACAAACGCATGCAGCACATACAGCGAACCCGTTACTTGTTAAACTCCGATACGGATAAAAGGGACCATTGAGAAGCCGCAATGAATAACGCGCATGTGCTGCGTGCGTCGGCAGTTGTCGTATGCGGTTTATCACCTTGGAATTGATTCGCATAGGTGAACAAAGTAGAATAAACCCGAATATAACCCGCGCTACGTATCTTGGACCTAAATAGTAAGACATACGAGGCTCTGACGCCCGCGGATTACTCTGTAATAGTCTATGCTTGTTGAATTTTAGTTCGTCTACCGCAGTAGCATCCCGCATATAGGGCACATTTTAGGTCCAAGATACGTGGCGCGGGTTATAACTGATGTGACATACTCTCGGAGTTCTCGAACGAGCTGAAATGCACAGGTTGTACGTAGTTGACGAGTGCGGATATCTCTGCGCCCGCGTGCGTTTCACGCGCGTCGTCGGCCACGTTGTCGACTCCGCCCGCCTCCTCCTCGCCCGACGAGCTGTCAGAATCCGACGACTCTGAAGAACCCTGGCGGGTCAGCTGGAGGGAATACTTAGGGTTATATTTTGTAACCTCTATTCTCTAATTTGAATAGACGTCACACGGAATCAAAAGTGCAAACTATAAACGTGTCAGCAGAAATATTTTGCCGATTGCTGAACTTTTGCCGTGAACTTGCTTGACACTACAATATTTTTTATATTTCAATACATGAATCAATAAATTAATGTATAGTTTTATAATCCCTAGAGGACGAACTTAATATATTTCATGTTTTGTTTATTATTTTGACCTAAGGTATTCAATAAATTAAAATTTATTAAGCTACTTTTGTCGCTGACTGTGCCTACGGTAATAATTATCTAACCACACGTTTTTCTAGCAATGTCATCAACTCGACATTTATTTCTACTTTCTGTTTGTTTTATTCAATTTATTCCATAGAATGACGAATGTAGGTATTTGACGTACATGACAGTCGTCAAAGTTTGTCATAAACGTCAAATCCTATACATACGTCATTCTATTCCTACTAAAATTACGCTTTAACCACGACTGATTGGACTGAAATTTCAAATGGAATTAGCATATAACCTGGCATAGCACTAGGTTACATTTTATCCCACAAAAAATAAACTGCTAGCAAAACCGCGTCTATCATCTACATAAAATAAAACAAACATACCCAATGTGCCAGTATAATAAATTTAAATAAAGTAGATTCCAGCCTCCAATATTTTGTTATTACTGGATAAACATATCTAACGAGTACGATAAATCACAAAGATAAAACAAATGAAATACTGTACACAGTTTTCATTTGTTTACAATTTTAAATCGTTAAGTTTTCTATCATGTTTGGTTACCCTAAAGAACAAATTGCAATTGTTATGTTCTTAGAATAAATGTTTGTTATCTTAATAATTTGCACTAGAAACTGGGCATTATTTATTACAGAATAGTGCAATATGTACAGGTGCGAACTTGGACGACCTAGGGCAAGGATTTTACAGTCAATTAATATCGCGATTCAAAATTGTGATCGTGAAATATGTGTCAATATGTAGGTACGAATCCAGTACAGTATTTAATGTTTCATATCTGTAATAAAAATATTATATTGACATAATCGCGATATTTATTGATTGTCTAATTTATTTATATTTTTGCCTTTCTATCAAAGGGGTCTATCAAAGGGGTAGTCCTTAAACTACCCCAAGAACTGGGGTAGTTTAAGGACTACCCCAAGATTATATATTATTTAACATCACGCTATGATCTAAGGTGGGCGAGCAATATGAAAAAAAGATGACTAAGATACAAGAAACTGAAGAATGAGCGACGTTTAGAACCACGGCGTGTGAATATGCACAACTCAAAATGGTTTAGGGATATTTTATATATTTTGTAAACACCTTGCATACTTTGTAAATAACTTACATACGTTGTAAATACCTTAAATATTTTGTAAATATCTTACATACTTTGTAAATACCTTACTACTTCGTTTGTAAATAACTTACATACGTTGTAAATACATTACATACGTTGTAAATATCTTACATACTTTGTAAACACCTTGCATACTTTGTAAATACTTTATTTTTAAATACCTTACATGCTTTGTAAATACCATACATACTTTTTAAATACTTGCTTTCAATTTCATTGCAGGACATTTGAAAATAGCTAATGTTGCCTGTATACGTATGATAATAACCACAACACAATATTATTAATCTAACCACGAACTTTGCAACCACAATTGATGACCAAAAAAACCTTATAATTTTAAAAACTGGTATTCATAACAACATTGCGTGAGTGATAAAAAAATAAAAACTGGATATCATTTAATCGCTCACTACTAATAGGTTTTCCATTCCTGATTAATGATTATAATTACCCTAATACGATGTATATAAAAGATTAAAATCGAGTTCTAACGAATGAGACGTGGAAACAATGAAATTTGAATTGTAGCAAAAAATGAAGATTTGTTATATTACGTGTTATGTTCCTCGATTTATAATGTTATGTTCCTCGATTTATAATTATGTTTACTATGGTTTGTACTTGTAAATTTTAACTCAAATAATGTATAGGAATCTGCCGGCTTGGTTGACATTTATGATTACTGCTCAGCTCCCTTGGGTAGTAGCGTGTTGCTGTTTAGCCTATAACCTGTGCTATATAACCTTCCTCGATAAATGGACTATTCTACACAAATATAATTTTTCAATTCGAACCAGTAGTTCCTATGATTAGCGCTTACAACCAAACAAACAAACTATTCAGCTTTATAATATTAGTAGAGATACGAACCGTAGCAGTAGACACGTCGCCGTTTCCTTGAGGTTGTGGTTCAGGTCTCGGTTCACTCTCCTCCGATGCTACAGAATCTTCCTTTTTGTGGTGGTGATGATGTTTCTTCTTATTTTTTATGATGATCTTATGGCGGAGTAACGATGGCGATGGTAGCTCCCCTCCTGTGCAATAAAATAACATAACATCAATAAGAAAATCTTAGAAAACGACTGAGCTCTTTTCGCAGAGTCTAATCGATTCAGTTGACCAGAACGAGATTAGTAATTTTTATTTGTACGTAGATATGTTTAATACGGTATTCCATCGGATTCGACTCATATTGACTTGGTTGTAAAAGATTTACTTTTCAAAATGTCTAGTTTGCAGAATGACTACATAGCAAAAGGTCCAAGGTGCAAAATGACTACATAGCAAAAGGTCCAAAGATAGGAACCCCGGTAAACCGTGACTGTTTCTGGCGATCTCACCGAAAAGTGTGCATCTTGCTTTCGTTCAAGGGCTTAATGCGTATTGAACTCGTCACGCCTCCATATCCGACCACCACCATATCCCACTTGAGATAGGTTATCGAGCAATCCAACCCTTCGATATAGGAAGTGTTTCGCTCCGGGGCCAGCATATTATAACGCGTCTTTGCGGGAGAGGAGAGTGTTCGACCTCTTCTATAACCTATCCGGAACTCTTTATGATGCATCAACTTCTCGCAAAATTAATTCGCCGGGAGAATTCCCACGCACTTTCCTTCCGAACCAAGAACTATGGTCTCCAGTGAAACACCAGTAGACGACGATAGCGTTAGCAAATGTTAATATCGCCCTCTACAGCCGTATTAAGTGTAGCTTACTTTATTAGTTAGTTAAATTAGGTACATTAGCTATACCCAATTTAAGAATATCTCATACATAACCTTAACAACATTCGCTAACTTTTTATAAATACAACTTCGTTGTGGCGACCTATTTAATCTGAAACCATCAACCGCAACAAAGATTTTACGATGTTTTGTTTACAAACAGCTCATAAAAAATATAACACAACCGGAATAGGTAAGGAAAACAAGGTTATTGACACATCAATGTTCGCGTCGTAAATGTAAAATGCTTGTTGCAAATAACGATAAAAGGTTGAAACAATATAGAATGTGATAAACCGTAAAACTGACCGATATATTTTAATGGTGTATTTGTTGACCGAATTTAATTTAAAATCGTAACATTGTGGGTAACAAGCACAATGTAAAGTTATGATTCCGTAGCCGACCGCATACGACAACTGCCAACGCACGCAGCACATGCGCGTAATTCCTTGTGGCTTTTCAATGGTCCCGTTTATCCGTATCGGAGTTTGACAAGTAATGGGTATGTACGCTATGTGCTGCATGTGTCTGTTGTTGACGAATGTGGTCGGCTTCGGAATCATACCTTTAGAGTTTGTAATTTAACTCGGTTCGGGAGCTTGTTATTAGCTGCAGCGGCCAGACAAAAAGGGACGGCTGCCCGAGCTGATGTCGGTCATAAGTTGTGACTGGGAAAACTTTACTGATAACGCTGACGCCAACGCTAACAGCGAGATTTCCCGGACCTGAATCGCACTTTTTTATATAAAGTTGTATGTGAAGGCGCAACCGTATCTCTTTTGACGGGTGTAAATGTCACGAAAGGTATCGGTAATCCCTTAATAACCTAAATAAAACCTGACCAAGTGCGAGTGGGTCTGGCGCACGAAGGGTTCCGTAACATTCTGTTTTAATATTTGTTGTTATAGCGGCAACAGAAGAAGAAAGAGGAAATAAAGAAGAGTTCCGATTTAACCCTTTGGATTTGGAACCCTAAAAAAAGAAAATATAATTCTACCCTTAAAATCAAAGTTTATATTTTTAAATAAGTATCTACATATTTTTTTCGCGCTGTTTATGAAATCACACGGACTAAATCAACATTGCAAAGCATCTGACTGGTCCTTATGGGGGACAGGCCCCCCCACCCACTTAGCAGCACGTGCGAGATACGAGCATGCCGCCACCGCTCCGGCCCGTTAATAGAAACGAGCTGTTCAGCGCGGCGCACGTTACGCCATTATACTCTTTAATGCATTTCGCAACACGTTGTTACTTAGTGTGGGTACCTAACACGTTATACATAATATAGATACATACGTTTTGCCCACCGCATTTATATTATACTAACATGTGCACATTTTTACTTGACACTGTCGTATACGGGCTCGCCAATTGACGGAAACGTAAGCATATTTTAACAACTAAATAAGTATATCTTTAACGCTTTCACATTATTCACGTTAATAAGTTTCATTGCAATAATACTGAGTCGATGGATATAGCTAACGTGACTGCGTGGCAAAATGTTATCGGCTTTATCTATTAGAAAAAGAGTAGAATTGCTACGGACTATGTCGTGTACAGACATAACGACTTCACGTTCATGCTCTTTTTAATGCTGATCTCAGCATGCAGTTATAGGGGTTCACCCTTGTTTGACATTTGACAAACAACGTTTGAAAAACTAATCATTTGACAAACTTTCATTTCGCAAACATATTACTTTAAAAATAATCATTTGACATAATACATGTTTCGCAAATGTATTACTTAGAAAACATTTCGATTGCTATAATTTTATTTTAGAAATGTTCATTTGAGTAAATAAAGTTTTGCATGTTTACAAAAAAAAATAACCACGAAGGCTAATGCGGGAGCTTCGCTCCGCTCCGCTCCCGCATTAGCCTTCTAACCTAATCTATCCAAGTCGGAATGAGCAGCTTTCTCATAATCTATCACTAACTGTCTGTTTGTCAACTAACATGTTTTCAAAATAATCAGTTTGTAAAATGATGTTTTATGTAATGAATTTTTTCCAAATAAATATTTTGCCTAATGAGTAGTTTATTAAACAATAGTTTGTCAAATGATACATTTATCAAGTATAATTTTGTCAAACGTTGTTTGTCAAATGAAATTTTGTCATTCGTTTTTTGTCAAATGATAGGACACCGTTATAGGCTATATTAGACACTTACCATCAACTTTTACTCATGTAAAGAACATAGCGTAAGGCTTGACGATAAGCATGTAAGTGACATAAAAAATAACGCGTTAAACAATATAAAATTATAAAATCGCTCCCTAAACGTAAATATTGGTATGAACAATTCAGCTGGCAGCCACGTGCTTATACCACGAGCGATGCATAAAATTATAATAAAATTAAATTAAAGGATCGACTTTGAACTCGCCTCTTGAAGACTAGGAGTGTCTTATGCTGAGCTTTTAATCTCAAGCCTTTGAAGTCTACTCTTTGTTCTAGAAATCGTCGCAACGTTCCCTTACACTAATACCACCTTGCCTTGCGAATATTTCATGTGGTTTAACATTTTGTTTGATGAATACTTGAAGCATTCAACGTGGGCTTACTCTGAAAGCGTGCTTTAGAGCCACAAAATTATGGTAATTTATAGTAGTCCCGCCTTGTTGTCACACATCACAATCGAGTGGGAGTATTGTGTTACACTGAGGTGGTGAAGAGTAGAGTAAGGATATGTGGGAATCTATTAATTACATGGCCAACTATCTAGTGGACTACTTCTTCTACATCGAGTCAATGGCTGATTATTCCGGTTGTATGTTGAAATTAATAAGTACAATATTCGACCACAGTCATAGCGTTGTCCGTCGCCCTACACAGATCCTAGGTAGTCTAGGTGAAAGGGTAGGCAAGAGAGCAAATGCGGAGACGCAGGATGCATGGACGGAGATAGGGCCCCGCAGTAGCAGGGCACTAGACCTACT
Organism: Eilema depressum; assembly: GCA_914767945.1. Classification (NCBI taxonomy): domain Eukaryota; kingdom Metazoa; phylum Arthropoda; class Insecta; order Lepidoptera; family Erebidae; genus Eilema; species Eilema depressum. The sequence continues at coordinate 4,501,289 of OU612020.1, forward strand.
CAAACACACGTACGATATTTCAAAAACAATTATAGTGAATTTCATGCTTATTGCTTCAAAGTCATGAACTTTCCATAAAGTAAATTTTCAACCTCTAATTCACCCCATTTTAGGGGTAAAATCATCTACGTGAAGCTCTTAAGTACAACCGTTAATGCCTTGTTTTACTACTTTAGAGGTGAAATTTTCAGAACTATAAAAGGCGTCTACTGCCAAAATTTGAAGTTTTAAATCCCAGCGGGTCAGGCTTACCACTTACCAGCCGCTAGGACAGACTAATATCTTAATAAAGTTGTTTTATAGTTATAAAAGTTTCTCAGTGCCACATCGTTGGACCCGTAACATAAGTTTTCACTTATGTTTGCGTGCGATCGTGACACCTCGGGTTCTATTTCCGATTCGGACAAATTGATATTGGATTTCTGTTAGAAAACTTTGGGTAGTAACACGAAGTCTGACTACGCGTTACTTAGTCGAAACGTTATAATATAGTTAACGATATAGCTATACATTATATGGATGTAAATAAATCTATACTAATATTATGAGAGATAATTTGTATTTTTGTATGCAACAAATCAACTTAGAAGCTACTGGACTGATTTCAAAAATTATTTTGCCTCAGATACATGGCTCGAGTCAACAATAGTGCCCGGGAAACGGCAATAGGCTCACCCCCTATTACGTGGGACCTAATATAATGATTGGTGAAATGTGGTTGTTAATTCACCTCTGCCTAACCCTCCAGGGATAAAGGCGTGATTGTATGCATGAACAGTCACCTCTATAAATATGTATACACGGTAGGGTTCCAAAAACAAGTAACCGGGTTTAACTTCAAATTTTTATTTACAAAATATACAGCTAAATGATGTAAACTCTTAATATTTCATAAAAATGTAACCATTACACTCATAAAATGTATCAAATAATGCTTGCAAAAATATATCCACAATTAACGGGTCAATTGAATGGAAACATGCTATAATTCATAAATATGTAAATACGTACTTTCAAAATAATATAAAATATACTTTCAGTGAAGTTATGTAGTCTGTAGTCTAAAATAATTATGTAGTCGTCTTTCAAGCCATTAATATGTAAACAATTATAAAATGTAAAAGGATACAAAAATATTTTCATCCCACCATCTCGGAAAGAGTATTTTTGCTTATATTTTGAAGAATTTATCATACAACTTTTTTTTTTATTTATGAAAAACTCAGACTCGGAACCTCCTTGGTGTACCTACTTTTTATTAAATTTGCTTTGCACACATTATTTTCTTTTCATGTCATATTGTTGAACATTGTTATTGTTTTTTTTTATTGCATTTCGTTATTTCCTCGCTGAGGTGGGATGAAAAGTTACGTGTTGCACTCGAGTGCAAAGATTTTTCACCTTGTGCTCTTTTGATTCCCTCGCTACGCTCAAGATTCTAATTTGTGAATTTAGAATCTTTCGCTTATCATTATTATTTCATGCGCTTATTTCATGCGGTACATAATAAGTTAATAGAGATCAGTGTGTGAACTGCAGATTATTATTGAGAATAAAATAAACTAGACATTAAGAATGGCATTTGACATCACGTCAATCATAAATCATTAGTTACGATTTAGACAAATAGTTTGTATACTTACAATACAATCGTTTACATATTAATGACTTGAAAGACGACTACATATTTTAGACTACAGACTACATAACTTCACTGAAAGTATATTTAAATTATTTTGAAAGTTTGTTTACATATTTATGAATTATAGCATGTTTCCATTCAATTGACCCGTTAATTGTAGATATATTTTTGCAAGCATTATTTGATACATTTTATGAGGCGTGTAATGGTTACATTTTTATGAAATATTAAGAGTATACATCATTTAGCTATATATTTTGTAAATAAAAATTTGAAGTTAACCCCGGTTACTTGTTTTTGGAACCCTACCGTGTATACATATTTATAGAGGTGACTGTATGTATGTTTTAGCAATTAGTAAACTCTGAAGTCACTTGTTGAACACACAAACAGTTCCTTTGAAAGATATAGCGAAGACGATTTGTCTCCTAGTGTTAACACGGCGTATCGCAACTCTTGGTTCTGGTCCAACGTAAATAGCCCAGATGTTTCTACTTCAAAGTACCAGCCACTCAAAACAAATACCTAGATAAATTATCGCAGAGTACCATGGGTTAGGCAATTGAACGGCGATAGGGTAATGGCTAATGGATAAGGTTCAATTCAGATCGGAAAGAAATCCTCGAGACCTCTTTAAGGGGTAATTTTAGTTCAACGTAATGCATCAACTAGCAGTGGATAGCAATTTATTTTGGAGCCTAGGGTTCGCCTTCCTTTTCCACCTTTGAATAATCTGGTTTATCTTGGGAACGACTGCCGTTTGACCTTCTAAATACGAGAGCAACAGAACTTCATCCGTCCTGTAGGTGTACCGGATTGCAGATCAATTTGGAAGGCCTGTATGTTATTCCGAAATATAGGTATGTAACCCCAACGCATCTAGATGAAATTTGGCACAGAGATTCTATTTGACATTGTAAACTTTCGCACTTATAGTAGTAGCAAGATTCCTAATGTTCAAAACATCTATTGAAACTTTCTCATTTATAACGGTAGTAAAATTCAAAACGTCTTCATCAATAGTTTTAGTGTCAGTAACTTCGTATAAGCTACAAGAATAACTTACTGTTGAAGTTTCTACTCAACAATAAAACTGAAGGATCGATACTTGAACGCATAGAAAACGAACAAAGAAAATTTTACATTTACATCTAGCTAACCCGAGATGCCAATACACAGTCCATATGAATATGTATATTGGTCTAGGTTTTGCAATGTGTTATGTTTACAAAGAATCTATCTGAGGGCCAATTTTCGTAATAAAATCTGTTCAATGTTCAGTCTCAATGTAATGTCAATACCCAAAATGTCAACACAATCTTCATTGACATCGTAATCGTGTCTGACATGTGGGAGATTTAAATTAGATCGAGACTGAATATTGAACAACTTTTTATTATGCAAATTGGCCGTCAGACAGATTCTTTGTAAGTACAAACATTAAAACAAATAGTTCAATATACATATGGAAGCAAATATTTGCACTGACAAGGAATCGAAGCCACGAACCCTGTTTCAGCATTCGAATGCTCTACCGCTACTGATGGCATGTATCTATAGATAAAACTTCTAATTAATTAGCACATAGCATGTCACACTACTGCGTAGTCAACAACTACGATATCTATACTATTATATAATTGTAAAGTGGTCGTGTCTGTACATTGAAGATATTTAAAAAAAATACTTGGGTTATGTTATGTTAACGATACTGAACACAAACGTATTTTTTTTTAATTTCCTGTCTGTTTGTCTGTTTATCCGCGATGGACGCAAAATCTACTGGACGGATTTTGATGCGGTTTTTTTTTTTAGAAAGTGCTTGCTCAGACTTAAAATCTTACGTTTGTTAGAACCGGTTGAGTAGAACCGAAGATAATATGAGCAATGGTCACGTTAACCAAGATGCACGCGGGCGGAGCCGCGGGCGGAAGGATAGTTACCTATAAGAACATACGATCGATGCAACACGTAGGTACGTCACTTCTCTCAAATAAAATCGTATCAAAATAGTCTGGACTTCATCACGGTTCGATAAAATTTGATGCTGATTCGCCTGTTACGGATAAAAGATTAATGGTCATAGAATACAAACAATCTATCCGTTCAACACAATCTTTAATCCCGGTAGATGCCGATAGAGATGCGATGGACCTCCGGTTAACTATACGGTATCCGGTTTGGCAAGACATAACACCCATGGGCTGATACTAAATATTACATACAAATATTATAATCACGCCTTTATTCCCAGAGAGTTAGGCAGAGGGAATTAACACCCACATTTCACCAATCATTGTACTAGGGCCCACGTAATAGGCTGTTCCGAATACTAGTTGACTCGAGCCATGCATCTAAGGTTGAGTCTGGGCTTTATATATCTGTCTGATGTTATATAGCCTTATCTCTTAGTCGACTTTTACGACACCGCATGGGAAGAGATGGGGTGGCCCAAAGTCTACTCTGCCGAGGAACTCTAGTAAAAAAAAATACAGAATCAGCTTAAACTAACGGCTATATGTAGTTTTGTATGGTAAGATATACAAATATTAAACGAAACTATAAAAAATATTATGAACTATTAGCAAACATGTAGTGGTGAATAAATGATTCCTTCACCAACTGCGACAGTATCGGATGTCATAGGTTTGATACCAATATATAATATGAAAGATTATTTGTATAATTCAGAGATCACTTTTCTAAGTGTTTGTGTCAGTTAATTGTATATTTTAGTGTCAGCCTTGCAGCTGTAATATCCTAAAACGATTTGTCTTATAAAACTAGAAAACATAAGTGGTGCTTCAATAACCAGTGTAATTAACTTCAATAAATCCTTCTACTCGTAAATGAACAACAGGTGATAAGAATCAAGATGATTAAATAACATCTCACTCCGGATATCCGGTTTCCGGTTAAACTACAAGTTACGCCATCTCTATTTACGAGCTATCGTACAGATATATCTGTTGTACACACACGTTAATGTTGAATTTACTAAGCGTGTGAGCAGTTTGTTATACAAAGTGAGCTTTTAATTCGTTAATAGTTTATTTAGTCGAGTAATGTAACTAGTTCTCGGTACTTTGGCTGAAGTTTGTACATTTATATTTAACTCTGTATACTTTAGTCGTTTCAATGTCAGTAATTATTTGTTTCCTTGTCAGTTTTTCATTTAAATGTATATCTAGGCATTCGTTTGGAGAGAAAAGAGATGATCATGAATAGTTTAAAATAGTAATTTCATATTTAAGATTGTGATGTTAATTCTGTGTAAGGACAGATATAAATGGCGGAATATTTGCTCTGCCAATCCTGGAGATGTAAATGCGAATAAAATGTATGTCGTTTTAATTTAATATGGAAGTATTAAGTATACTGAACGATAGCGCTAATATCAACAGCGATTAACACAAATTCGTAGATCCGTATATATTTCCATTCATAAGAATTCATAACTTGCTAGACTAGTACATACATACATAGATATAATCACGCCTTTATCCCCGAAAGGTTATGCAGAGGTGAATTAACACCCACATTTCACTAATCATTGTATTCGGTCCCACGTAATTGGGGATGAGCCTTTTGCCGTATTCCGGGCACTATTGTTCACTAGAGCCATGCATTTGAAACTGAGCTAGACTAGTAGAGATTTAATATAATAATTTCTCCTCACCTGGCTCCAATTGATGAGAGTCCAAGGGTTTATCCAGCAACATATCTCCGAAAATCTCCCTGCAGTAGTTAGCAATCTTGGCTTGCTGTCTTGGATTACAATGGTTTTCAAAGCTGAGTATCACAGGAAAGTCAGAAGTTTTGAAAGCACTCTCGGCTATCGCTTCCAGCACTTCTTTAGCATTTATCTGAGGGACGATGGTGTAGCCATGGACAATAATAGGCTCATCTGTTCGGCCATTCCAGAAGTCGAGTTCCACACATCTGTGAAAAAAGTTATAATGAGTAAAATGCTTCAAAAAATTCTAATGGCATTATAATATAATCCTTGTAATTGAGAGGTGATTTATACAAGGGTAGAGTAGACGTGGACCTTTTCTGACACAAGTTTTAAGCTTTTTATGTCCTTATTAAGAGAGTATCATGGAGGTCGAAAAGTGTAATATAAATTATTGCTGTGTCTATCGGGCGGGGGTACCCGCGCTGTGTGTGAAACAATGTGGAATTTTGAACTGTTTTCCGTCATATATTTATACTTCCATTATGTTTCTACCAGTGGCGAGGAGTCCTTAAAACCCGATTCCTGCCGGCTTCCCATTGCATAGATGGTAGAGATGTTTAAATTTGATAAACTAGATCGAGTTAAGAACCTTTTCCACCGACTTCCATTTTTCGCCATAAAATTGCTGAAGTTAGGTTCAGCTCTAGACCTTTTGCATTTTTAATGAGCATTGTGTCATTTTGATTGTTCTTATGTACTGGATACGCAAGGCGTAGAATCGGGAGCAATGGCGCACATACGGAGAGGTTGATGTCCAGCTGTAGACCGCAATAGGCTTATTGATTGATTGACTAAAATATAAGTGAATTCTACTCTGTATGGAGCGCTCTGTTAACAAAATCCTCTTAAATATCTAATTAATTATATAACAGATACCTAACTACTTTTCATACTTTTCAATAGGTATATCTAAATGTCATGGTTCACGATACGCGACTTATATGAAGCTTTAATACTACTAAACAATTCAATCCTGAATTATTATCTCGCAAACGTAGTTCCAACTGCTCCAAGTAGCGTTCTAATTCTGTTAGTTTGTTTACCTTTAGTTACAAGGGTGGTGTGTTGTCTCAGAATATACAGGCAGATACTTCATACCTACGTATCGTACGTTAGAGGTGTTAGATAAGCTTATATATGCCCTTTTCAAATGAGGACGTGTACGCAAATAAGGTTTCCATCCTAATTTGGTCGTATGACTGTAGGAGTCACGAAACTATTAGGCCCGTATTCTAGAATGACGCTCAACTCAAACTTGATTCAGCTGAGGCAATATTGTATGAACAGATTCCACAGATTTGGCAGGCTGTCAGACAGATTCTCTATAGTTCTATACAATCTGTACTCAGGTAACTCGAGATTCAGTTGAGTGGCATTCTAGAATACGGGCCAGTGTTTCAGCAGCTGTGAGAAGTGTTGGCTGATATTAAATCCCAAAGTGGAAGGTCTACCTTCTTTCCATTATTACTTATTAAAATAAGAGTTTGTAACATCCGGAAAGTTCATCTGTCTGTACTGTAAGGAGGTAGGACACGGCGGTATTTCCGTTCTAATGTAAGGAGGTAGGATACAACGGTATTTCCGTCGCAATCGAGTAGGGAAAGTACCTCCGCCCTACAAAATGCCGCGGCTAAATAACCTCGTGTTGTGTTCCCAGCGGTGAATAGGGCAGCCAGAGCTAACTGCAGAGGTTTTGTGCTGTCAGTGGGAAGACCAAAGGCTTGTCCTACTTTTCGTCTGCGCTAACGCGACAAAATCTCTCTGTTCTTACAGGGTCATCAGCACGAGTGTGACCTGGTGTTGCACTCGTCCATAGGGCCACGGTATCCAGGTAACTTTGCATCAGGTGGGCCGTGTGCTTTACTGCCACCTAATTAGTATAAAAAAACTCAAGATACAGAGACGCAAGATCTCTTGTGAACGTTCACAGTTACCAATATTCTAAGGATTATCCTAACCTTATCAATAATACTAGTCATATATGTAGACAAATTACCATAGATCACGAAATATGTACCACCTAATAATAGGTGACGGAGATCGATTATTATGTGTTATTGTATCTGTTCATCAAAGTAACGATTACAATCATTATGATTCATGATAAGTGGCATGTGTCCAATTATTATAGTTTGAATAAGTCGTAACACGATATTATTATTGTATTTACACAGTTACGGTTCAAACTATCGACACAGTATTTGGCAATTAGATAAATAATATAAATACATTGTATGAGTCACTTTTTGGTCGACAAAAGATCTTGATATGTGTGTATTGTATGTTTTTATGAGGTAATAAATGTGTAAATTACTCATACTCAAATACAATTCAAAGTTTACAATGACATACATCGTAATTGGATACGCAATTGATATTAAAAAATTAAACATAAGCTGACTTCAACCAATCAAAATGATACCTAGGTACTATTAAGTTTAGTACATGTACGACTTTACCCCCATCCCGATTTGTATTGGTTGGTGATTGTCTTAAACCGTTTTTAGGGTTGCGTACCTAAAGAGGAAAAAAACCGAACCCTTCCTTATAGGATCACTTCGCTGTCAGTCTGTCAGTCTGTCTCTCTGTTCGTCTGTCTGTCTGTCCGTCTGCGTGTCTGTCAAAACCTTTTTCTCAGGAATGCGTGCAGAATGTGAATTCATACCACATTCTCCGGTTCTTCCAGGTGGACTATTTTGTCAAACTGATTTGACCACGAGGAAAAAAATTCCTATTGGTCAAACTTCTTGGATTGAGTCTTCGTGATAAAATTATTTTTGTCTAACTGATTTGACCACGAGGAGTAGTTCTTCCTCTTGATAAAACTTGTTATAGTTTAAGAAAAGTACAGTCATTTCGAAAATAGTACAGTCATTCTCAGGTCTGTAATGCCTTGAAAGATTTAAGTCATCGCAATCAAAATATATCTATTAAGGTTTATGTATCATAGTTCGACCCTGAATCCAATTTTGTACGGTTTTTTAAAAGAGGAAGCCCTCTCGGGCTTCATCTCACCGGGGCTAAAGGCAAGTCGCATATGAACCGACTACTCAAGTGCACCCTAGGTAGAATATCCCTGGGGCATACCTCGAAACCCTGCTTTTGAATCTCTTTGATCATGATTATTCTGAAAATAAGTACAGTGCTCTGATAAGGCTTCAGATATTTACAAAAGCAGTGGATTATGTTACCCCAAGTTGTAGTCTCTCGTTTATACCGTATATTATTACTAGTCGACCCTCCCCGGCTTCCCTCATGGCATTTTCAGAGACCCCGTATCAGCCCTTTGGACCCATAATTTTTTAATCTTCAAATAATGTATGGATATCTGCTGAATTGTTGAAATTTATGATCACTGCTCCGCTCCCTTGAGTAGTAGCGTGATGATATATAGCCTATAACCTTCGTCGATAAATGGACTATTCAACACAAAAAGATATACAATTCGAACCAGTAGTTCTTGGAGATTAGGGCTTTCACTTTCAACCAAACAAACAAACTTTTCAGCTTTATAATATTAGTAGGTACAGAGTATAGATATACTTTTTCTGTATACTTTTATGGGCTAAAAGATAATTCAAACTTTAACATCTAGCTGCTGGCTATTAGCCTTACAACAGCTTTAAGTTATAGTGAACCACTGGTTGACGTTGGGACGATTTATCGGATAGTTTTAAAAGGCCTACTTGGCAGGATGCCATTTTAAAGGGTGCCATTTTTCATAGACTAGACCCTAAAAATGGATTACAACTATAAAAATACACTAAGTACTTAGTGGATATAATATTAATACATTTTTATTCTATTCCTGTTCATAAATAGACTAGGTTGATGCGTGGGTGACCGAGTTCCACTTAGCGCAGATTAAAAACGTTTAGCAATTATTAAGTCTTATAAAAGAATGAGCTGTCATGAGAACGGCTAGCAGATGTGACACATCTAAATTTATTCTTTATTTTTAAGTTGATATATTAAAGAAATAGGGAGCGACATGCCGTTTGACGTCACGGTAAGCAGGTCGATCATACATACATTCACGCCTCTTTCCCAGTAGGGTAGGCAGACCACAGTTTTCGACCTGCTACGATCCTGGCATACTTCTTTCGGGTCTTCTACTTTCATAATTGTATTCATACATGTTGTTTCGGGTACTCCTGACATGTCCTTTCTTTAAAATGCCTTCGATCTGATTGACATACGTGTGTCTAGGTCGACCCCTACCGAGTTGTCCATTCACCCTCGCTTCATAAATCTATTTCGTCAGTCTTCTTTCGTTCATCCTCTCCCCGTATCCGAACCATCTGAGCATCCCTTTCTCATAATTTGAAGGCGCGTCTATAGATGTATTAGTATTACTTAAAAAAAAAACAGGTCAACCGAGACGAAAATAATCTGGATTTTCTACTCCCCTAAAACAATACACAAATTCTTTTTGAAATCGAAGTTTCGGAGCGAATACGCAATTAGCAGATGCACAGAACACTGAGCATTTTTCGAAAACACGAAAAATTATAACTTAACAAAACGTTAATACAAAAAAGGTGCCATAATTGATGTTTCAAAGCCCTAATGGTTTTGAACTCAGATATGTTTGCTTAAAAAACAAATACCCTAATATCGTTTTTCTTTCTTCTACCACTAAATCCATACTAATATTATAAATATGAAAGTAACTCTGTTTGTCTGTCTGCATGCCTCACTTAACCGATATTGATGAAATTTTTGTACAGATGGACTAGAGCTTGGGAAAGGACATAGGCTATCTTTTCTCGCGAAAAAAGGGATTCAAATAGGGGATAAGGTTTTTATAAAAGTTCGTCATTTTTGACGACATTTGAAAAATTGATACCAAGAAGGGGAATAAACGGATGAGAACGTGGAAAGTCGCGATAATCGACATCCATGCGGCCGTAGCCGCGGGCAACAGTTAGTTTACATATATTTCCATGTTCCGATATAATTAAGGTCGATTCACATGGATAACAACGATAACGGGCGTGTTTGATAACGGACTAATTGGATTTTCCATTAAAAACGCATCGATAACATTATGGAGATTTTTATAAACAAATTGGTACTGATAGGCGATGAGGGCCAATTACTGTAACAAGTGAGCAAGTCCAAGAGGCATATATTTTGAACAGGTTATAATGGCATTAATTTTTGCCGAAAATACCTCAATAGGTATATGAAGGAACAAAGTCTAATCATGATAAACAGCCTAGAAAAAGCAGACTGTCGCCCTAGCAGAAGCAAGCCGCAGCGCAGCGGTGTGCGATGAGCGTCTCCCCTCCGGGAAAAGCTACACCGTAGTCCCATCCCACCACTCCCGAGGGGGCATTCGATGGCCCTCGGTCAATCGGGAAGTGAGGGATATGCCAGAGGCTGCCTCCTCCTCGGCAACTTAGTCGGTTCAAGTTCAAGATAACCACCCCCGCTAGCTCCGGCGGGGCTGTATCCGTGGGGATGTCCGCACTTTTAAAGAAGATACGTAATCTGTACATAGCTGTTTTTTAAGCTTAACATTTATTTGATTGTTAGAACTATAAAACTGATAAGGTAATGAGTACTTACTATTAATAAGGTATTGAAAGAACAAAGGATAGGTCAGGTCAGAACAGAAGCACTAGAAACCGGCGAAGGCCGCCGGTTTCTAGTGCTTCTGTTTAATGATAGTAGAGAAAGCTAGTAAAATACGCAAGCATAGAAGCAGATTGTCGCTGTTATCACTGCTTACCCAAGAGGGAAATTGGTGTGAGCATATTTGTAAATTGTAATGTATCTAAATATACCTAGTATTTTCATAGTTATTTAAATAAAATTATATGAGCTTATTAGAATGTTCATAAAACTACCTTGTCTAAAAAAAGCAATTTAAAATCTCACGAATCTGTACCACATTGTTCGCCTGATTGTAGTTAAATTATTTATGAGGGCACGTCACTTTACTAGAGTAGTGCTATTGTAAAACAAGCAATTTACTAAATGTGTTTTGCTCAATTTATTCGCTAGCAAATCATATTTAGTGAAACTAATTTCAAATATATTAGGGTAAATATGTTAATCGGAACGTATTCTTTATCATGATCATAGTTTTGAATAAAATGTTATAATACCACTTTTTAACGGATTCTATCGTTTTTATTCGATATTCGCGTAAACTTCAGAGTATCATGTAAATTGTTGTACTAGAGAAGTATTATTTGAAAGAACATGGTATTGTATTGTTACTCTCTAATGAGGTCTGTATCGATACAACATCTTATGAACATGGGAAAAAATTATGATATAGTTATAAGAAAAGTCATTCTTATTGCCGTATTAGAATTAGAGAATGGAGTATAAATTGCTGCCTATCACACTCTCAATTTTTTTTTAAAGATTGTTTTTTGAACGCGGTAATCTCGAGAACATCCGTTTCGAATTTAAAAAATATTTTCTGTATTGAATAGTCCTTTTATCAAAGAAGGTTAAGGGCTATATATTATTATCATCATCACGCTACTACTTAAGAGAGCTGAGTAGTAATCAAAAATGTCAACCAATCATCAGATTCCCATACATTATTTACAGACTAAAAAACAGGCTTAAAGGGGTGATACAGTGTTCCAGTGGCAAGGGTGAAAACTACCTCGATCTAGTTTATCATGCATCATGTGATCCATTGGGTAGCTTACATGGAAGCTTGCCACTGCAGTTGAAGAGTCGATAGCTTAATGGTTAAGAAATTGGCCTTAAGATCGAGAGGTCCCGGATTCGAATCCTGGTCATTACACTACCGACGTGAACCCACTCCAAGTACAAGCAATATAGCTTAGTTGGAGGTGTTAACGGGAACATTAGTAATTTCGGCTGCTAATATTCTTAAAAAAAAAAAAAAAAATTCCTCAACAAATAAACGCTCAGAGTACTAGATAATATAAACCAATTACTAACCTGCATCCAGCGAGCAAGCTTTGCCTGTAAATCTCCACGCTAGATTTCCCCGTAAGCTGGTGTCCAGTAAGATACGTATTGTGAGAACTGTTGATGAAGTAGTGGGCTAAAGGCTGTTCCATATCATCAGACAGGTCCTGCTTACTCGAGGCCACTATAGGATTGTCTTCTGACATTAGAAACCTGAAAATTATAAATCGGTTAGAATACTTTTGCACATGATTATTTAGGTGTAGAAAGGACCCAAGTCAAACTTTTTTTTTATCAGTCAGGTCGCAGACCAGCACATGGCCCTCCTGATGGTAAGTGGTTACCTCTATACAGTGAGCTCTGGCTACCCTACTCACCGTCGGAAACACAACACGAGGTTATTAAGCCGCGGTCTTCGTGGCTTATGGGCTGACCAAACCTAACCTGCTAGGCGGTACACTTGCTGATTAACGGACGATGTTAAGGTGCAGGTTACGCTCTCAGGATTGAGGGGTCATACGGCAGTCGCTGCCATAAAAGTGAAAACAAACTGTTAAAAAGATGAGCAGGGGAGCTGACTTTGGGCTTGAAAGGGCAACCTTTGGATGCGACTGTGACTGGCGCTGGGATGAAGAAGACCTTAGCATAGCGCAGGGCGAGGATCGAGAAACGTCATTCCAATTATACATAAGCCCTTAATATCCATTTATTATATGAAGGTGATATATAAAGGACTTTCCCAAAATCTATAGTCTTCTCCCAAAGATATGCTATGAATATTCGACGATATTTCGAAACAGATGTGTGTATTATGCAGTACCGTAAAGGTATGTTTCCGTAGCCGACCGCATATGACAACTGTCGACGCATGCAGCAGATACAGCGTACCCATTACTCGTTAAACTCCGATACGGATAAAGGGGATCGTTGAGAAGCTGCAATGAATTACGCGCATCTGCTGCATGCGTCGGCAATTGTCGTATGCGGTGGGCTACGGACACATACCTTAATAATCCAGCCCCCTAGACAATTGGCAATTCGTTGACCGGCGTATTGTGGAACAGAATGACGAATGTATGGGATTTGACGTATATGACAGTCGTCAACGTATGTCATAAACGTCAAATAGGGTCAGGTATCGAAGGTAAACATAAAGTCGACGTGAACCCACTCCCTTCTGTTAGGAAGAATTAACTTAATTGGAGCTGTCAAAGCAGTTAAACATAGTGAATTATCTACTATTATAAACCTACTTTAAAGAACGTAAAATGAAAACGTATATAAAAATAATTAATTATGATAGTCTGTTAACGTTCATAGTTGAATGTTTATAATGTTCACATATTCAATTCTATTAAAGGCACATGTTAATGTTTACAATATTAATCATATTAAGCTTCATATTAATCATACTGATTCTAGACGCTCGCGAGGTAGGTAGGTACTTATAGAGTGAAAAGGCGAACGGTTATCTCTGCCTATCCTGCAGTGGTATCGTCTGCGAGGGGCTCGTTTATTCCTTGTAAGGCCTGTATTTCAGAACTGAGTCCCGAATCTCGGTTTATATCATTATACTGAGGACAGATGGTATTCTAGATGACAGTTCTAAAGTCAATGCAACTGAGCGTTGTTCTGGTCTAAGAACCTAAGATTTTGAACTAGTATACTACGTCGAAATTTCATTTAACTATTAGTCTAGTCTGTTGGGAAAAACGTGAGAGTATCCATTAAACTTTCATTTTTAAAACTAAAATAAAAATCCTTTTAGTTTGCCTATTTCACGCTCGCTTCGTGCCATAACACAGGCTATATCCCTTAAGTACCTATGCAAAAAGATTATGAAAGAGAGTGTAAGTAAACATTTTTACACCGTTGACCTACTATACTTTTTTATATTAGACAAGCTTCTGCTCGCGGTTCCGACCATATTATGATCCTTTGTTGTGAAAAATTGATATTATCCGGAATAATATTTCTTACGTTCCTCTTCAGGTTATAAGGTATCTTTACCGAAATTTAATAAAACAATGTTCAGCTAACAAATAGATTATTATTGATAGATATTGATGGTATGGATAGAAAATTATTAAACAGCACACCACAGCCCGACATTCAAGATTGTGAGCTGTTACCGTGGCCAATGAACGCTTGTAAGACGCACGAATTACCAGATTTGGCGTATATGACATGCGATGACGACTGTCATATACGTCAAATCCCATACATTCGTCATTCTATTCTACAATACGCCGAGCAACGAATTGTCACTTGTCTGGTAGCAGGAGACCACTCGCTGACAACATTCTGCATGATGTTTACAACATTACGCACCTTAGAAATCCATCGAACGTGAGCTGCGATCTCTGCTGATGATACTTGTTATGTTCATAAGTCTTTATCAGGTCTTTAGCGCGCTGCAAGTCCGCGTAAGGGTGTAGGATCTCGTTGAGCCTTGGGTCTCTTTGCACTTCGTTGAGGAAGTCCACCAGCTGATTAGCAGACAAGTGCGGTTTGGCGTCAGTCCTGTAAATATAATAACGTTATCAAACAGCCTTGACCGATGCCGTCTGTTATGAGTGAATTTCCTGTAGGAATTTTGCCCTTTCGTGGAATGTGACCTCATTACGCTGAGTTATCCTGTATCGTGAGAATTTTGCTGATACACTTATCGCGAATTAATATTTTTCACACAACTCGACTGTACAAAAGAGTGTATTGTTTTCAGGGTTAATGTATTGTCTATAATCTACTAACTATACCTACAGACAGATACGGTCTCAGAGCGGGAGCACACGATGCGTTGCGACGCCGCTCCGCACCGTGTGCCCCCCCCCCCCCCTTCCCCCTCTGCACTCATACGGTGCAAACAATTCTATCAAAAACCAAACGGTTCGGCTACTCTTTTATTTGCTGCACCATAATATCTTATCTAGCGGGAAGTGAAAACCATCTGATGAGGCCGTCAAGCTAATGATATGCTGATGTCTACCATTTTTACCATTGTTGGTGCATAGACACCATGGTGAACCTGTATCCCGAGACTTTACCTTTAGCCTTCATTAAGACCGCTTTCGTTTCCTAAATTGAGGAGCAAGAGGGAAGTCAGAAAGCGGACCTCCTGCTCCGAGGTGGAGGCCTCCGGATGCAATCGAGACAATGCTGAGATGATGATAAACTCTCAGACAGACAAAGTTAAATGGCTTGCTACAGCATTATCAATTGTATGAGAAATGAGCTCATGACTCATATCAGATGAGAGTGTAAATAGGATGCATTTATTCATGCATGCCTTGCCACTGGGCCTCGACACTAATACACTTTGATGTATTAGGGTTAAAATAGGCGTGTATTAGTAAATGATAAGTTTTAAACAGTGTAAAATGGTACGAATATGTAAGAGTTTTAAAACTTACACCTTTGAAATAAAACCACTTTGGTATTATTTACATTAAAGGTATGATTCCGAAGCCGACCGCATACGACAACTGCAGACGCTTGCAGCAGATTCAGTAGACACGGATAAAGGGGACCATTGCGAAGTCGTAGTCGTAATGAATTACGCGTACCTATCTACTGCGTGCGTTTGCAATTGTCGTATGCAGTCACCTTCGGAATCATACCTTTGCCTGCCCGACGACATGTTTCGATTGACCGACGATTTATTTTAATGAGTGATATTCGCTTAAACTGCAGATAATATCGAGTACGGACTGCAAACAGAAATCGCGATAAAATCCGTTAAAGAGTAGTTTTATTTCAATGAGTTGTATTTGCGTAAACTTCAGACGTAAATTTAACTAATACTATTATTATATTACTATTACTCAATCACGCCAGAACAGCTGAAAGGCTCCCAGTGCAATTTAAATAAAATCATTTTATTTTAGCATTTGATAACCCAGTTTTTAGGAACTTTATTGGCTATTTACCATCACGCTGCGACCATTATGAGCCGAGTCATAAGAAAAAAAAAAGGTCAGAAAAATAAGGGCGGGTGGTCATCTGGTCACCCCAATAGAATCGAGTACGGTGACTGTTGGGTGAAACTAAGGGAAACAGTTAGTATGTACATTCGATGAAGGAGATACGGTTGCACCTTTACATTCAATATGAAAAAGTGCAACCATAACTCTTTTGTTGACTGTACCTATATATTTATGAGCTTAATAAATTTACCCTAACTGCGTTTATTCGGTCACCTTAAATGTTGACATTATATCTAAGTGTTTTTTCATAGTGAAGGTTTTATGTACTTTTTATTTCGAAATAAACAGCGGGTAAAAACGCCATATCCCTTTTAATCGCCTTTTACAACAGCTACGGGGAGAGCTGGCTGGCCTTATCATTATATACCTCGGGACACGTATCTTGGACCTAAATCTCGAGACAAACGAGACCCTGGCGCACGTGGATTGTTTGTAATAATCGATGCTTGGTGAATTTGAGCTCGTCCACTGCAGTAGCGTCTCGTGCTATCCTTAAAAGACACCCAAGAAACGCGTACTGTGCGTATAGAGCACATTTTGAGCACATTTTAGTTCCAAGATATAATATGTCCTGAGCAATATTATTCTTCGCACGGCCTAGCTTGTTTAATAACCTCTGTCAGAAATACCTATATCTATATAAAAATATTTTGGTGTGTGTGTATTGTTACTGGACTCCTCCTAAACTTCTAAACCGATATTGATAGAATAGACGGTTTGGATTCACAATGAGATGATTGGTGCTGCAATCGAATTCTATTTCTTTTTTATTTAATACTAGCTTTTGCCCGCGGCTGCGCCCGCGTGGATTTCGGTTATCGCGACCAAACATAGCCTATGTCCTTTCTCAAGGTCTAATCTACCTCTATACCAAATTTCATCAAAATCGGTTCAGCGGTTTAGTCGTAAAAGTGAGACAGACAGACAGACAGACAGACAGAGTTACTTTCGCATTTATAATATTAAGTAGGGATATCTTGGTGTGTGTGTATTGTTACTGGACTCCTCCTAAACTTCTAAACCGATATTGATAGAATAGACGGTTTTGTTAGATTCACAATGAGATGATTGGTGCTGCAATCGGATTCTATTTCTTTTTTATTTACTTTTTCTTTTAAATATTTTATTGATGGATTGTTTCAATTCAACAATCAATACATCTATGCCCCGACAATTCCCGAAACATTATAAAAAATATGAATCAATAATCTGTCAGATCAGATCCGCTATCAAATATTTTTAAAAAAATCTGATGAATTGAAAAGCTTGGTCATTTGGAGTAAGTTAAAAATAAAGAACAACAGAAATTGACGCCGCAATGAAGGGGAAAACCTCATCGCAATCCGAGCAGGTTTTGGCCGTTTGCCAAAACGTTAAATTGTATCTCCACTGAGGGAATTATTAATTACAGTAGAAATTAACTGAATCCCAGTTCGTTAATCATTCACTATCAAATGCACAACGTTTTGACCTATTTGTAAAATATATAGGTGGTAGGTACAGGTACAGCGTGTTTCGGACATTCTCGTATTATTATTATGAAGCAAAAAATAATTGTCCATAAATACAACGTGTTACATAAAGGTGTGGTCATATTTAAGGGTCGTTACACATGTCTGATAAGGAACTCCTGGGCACCGACTAAAGTACAAATAGTAATAAAGTGATGGCATCGTTATTCATCATACAAAATTTTAAAATTCCTTAAATTAATCGATACATTAGTAAAAGGGGTAGGTGACATCACTATTGTATTTTGTCCTTTTGCGATAAGTTCACTCAGCTGTTCGCCTGGTAGCCAAACAGTATTTCGGCTATCAGGCGAACAGCTGCGTAGAGGTGTAAGTACCTACCTACAATGGAGCTTACGGATACATTGACTAACACTTACCGGGGTCTACTTTCAGCGAAACGGTGATATACCTAATCTGGTAAGTGTACCTACAGCCACAGAAATGTACTTATTTATCACTTCACGAGCACGACTCAATGAGTTTTAACTATCACCTAAGTATGTCACATCACAAACACAAGTACTGAGGAGTTCATGCCGCCACAGTATGCGTAAATCTCCACGGCATGCGGCATACGTTTTTAAAATTTAAACAACTGCTCAAAATCACATACTAACGGCCGAATACTGAAACGCCACTCAAATAAAACAATCAGTTGAAGGGCTGTTAAATATAAGCATCTCTCAAATTAAAGTGGTATACACAAAGGCTACTTAAACGATTTCAACTAATTTCAAGGCATAATCAGCTAAGCAGCCGTCAAATAATTAACGTCATGGCAACATTCACGATGCCTAGTTTTACGCAGCATTGTTTGAATATACAATATTTATTATGCTACATATTTTATTCGAAATAATACAAAATAACAAGAGTCTTATTTGATACACAATTGCATTCATTATTATATAATGTTCCACTATTTAACATAAAAAATATCTCCAAAATGAACGTAAACAATTACGACCAAATTTTCGTAGAATGAAACGTACTAGCTTGTAAGTAAGTGACAAGTGACAATGACACTTGGGTAAAGATTGATAATTACATATTTTTAAATAAGTATCAGAATATTATTGAAAATAAGGAAACCAACGCTGGCATGATATTGAAAAAGCGCGAAGCTTGGGACTCTATTTTGTCAGCAGTACAATGCTGTAGCTGCAAGCGGCTTCAGAACATAGCAACAACTCCGGCACCTCTATCTATGAGAACCTCAAACAAAGGTCTCAAAAGAATATTGCCATGGTGAATGTAATGTCCTCAATACTACAATCTACAACGAGCTACGCATAACAAGTCGGGTATGCGCCTTGATGAAAGCAGTTGATTTTTGAATAAAAAACATGTTTTATCAAATAAAGGTTTAATTATCAAATAAAGGTTTAATTATCAAATAAAGGTTTAATTTAACGACGAATTGTCGTAGATGCCCATGGAGGCAACGCGTGTTGCCTCCATGGGCATCTACGACAGCTCTCATACGATTAGGCATAGAGTTTATCAACCGTAATATGGAATTTTGAGCGATCATCTCCCATTCCTCTTCTATGGCAGTTTTCAACTCCGGCATCGTCTGGGCAACCGGCTGACTAGCCCTAACACGTCTTTTTAGCTCTTCCCACATGTGCTCAATCGGGTTCATGTCTGGGCTTCTGGCTGACCAGTCCATAACACTGTGATGTTCCTGTTGCGATACAGTTCAGATTGGGCTCCTCCTGTTGAACTTGTTGTTCAACTTGAAATATATCGCTTATTACGCGTTGGTAACTGCCTGTAGCATAAAACCGTAAGGCTATGAGTATTTGGTCCACTGGCTGTATTGTCTCTTTGGAAACACGAAACCGCGCTCGAAACTCCACATCACCGTATTTTTTAAATGCATTTAGCTTCACCACATTTCGGCGACTCACTGCAGGTCTTTCATAATCAGAAAGAGAAGATAAACGACGATAAAGACATTATTTTAACGCTTGAATAAATACGATCACAGATTTAGGAGACCTCGCGACCACTCTCAGATGTAAGGGGCGCTCAAATCAGTTTGACAGTTCATTTTGACAGCTAATTATTTAAGTGGCATTCCAGTATACGAATTTTACACTGAGTGGCGTTTGAGCGCAACTTAATTTAGGATACACTTAAGTTTAACACATGCTTAAAATTGACGTTTGAGAATACGAATTTTGTATTTAAGGGCCGGCTACGCCGAGCGCACGACTCAAAATCTGTCAAAATAAGACGCAAACGTGCACGCACACATCGCCGAGGTGCACAGTGGGCTGCAAGATGCTTTTTGCAAGTCAACATAATGTAGAAAATTGTCTTACGAATACTGAAAAAGCTATTTTATTACTTATGATTAGAGTGCATTTTCAGTAATAAGATTTATTGAGACGAATTTCGTCTGTCAAATTATATTTCTTTTCCTTTTCTTGCTTGTATATTCATCCCTTTCATTTCGTGCATGACGTCATTGGCATGTCTTTTGTTTTGGCATCATGACATGACGTTGTTTGAATTTTTTACAAAGATTTGAGATATTGAACAAAATAAGGTTGGTAACATACCTACACCTAAATATTGATATAAATATTAAAAATGTTCGTAAAATTAAAATGCCCACCGCGTAGAAAGACTATAATTATCATAGTAGAGAGATGATGAATAGCTCATACTCTAAATAAATAGTTTCTTAAAGAACTAAATTGTCCTTCCTACCTTACTTTTATACTCTTTTATCATGAGCAAAACATTGCCATAAACAGCTATTGCCATGAAGGTATTTTTAAGCCACTCCGAGACATCACATTTTATGGCGATATGTTGCCCAACAACGACAATTATCAACGCGAGACTTTGTTTTCTTTGAACTGGAAACATCGCACTTGTCGCGTAATGTTCCCGAACTATAGAGTCGTTCAACAAACAAACAAACATTCCTATCATACGTCTTCACTTCGATTTCGGACTGTTCGTTCCACTGTTATGTTCCACTAATTCAGCAACATGTGCTCAGGTAGGAGTCAGTCAAAGTTTCTAATGTCAATCAAAGAAAGCTATGTTTCAATTATTATATGTAATAATAAAAGGCAGATTTAGGCTTTAGGTTATAGACTTTACTCCAACTGATAAAGCCAAGAGTTTTTCAATCAAAGTTGAGATATAGGGTATGTTGGGGTCAATTAAAACATACAACTTATATTTTATATCTTATGTATTATCTTACAATATTGTACAATTCATAGTAGGTATATTAAAAAAATAAAACCAGGCTTAAAAAAACGAAAATTAAACTGATTTAATGAACAGATTTATTTCAGAAGACAAAATTAAATATAGGAGTAAGTTTTTTTTTGTTGAATTCTGTGACAAGAACGGAAACAAAGTCCCGTAAAAACCTGATTTTCTTTTAGGGTTGTGTTCTTCTCCTTCTTAATTAGCGTAATCCAAAACTTTCGCGAAGCGATTGTCATCTGACCTCCACAACCCAATAGCGATATTGGGCGATATAGAAGCATTGCAACTAAACCAGTTGTTGGACTTTTTAGGGCTCGAAGTATCCCTAAAGACTACTACTACTTAGATATTTTCTTGTTTAATATTAGCGTAATTTTTCCTCGTCGAGTTTTTACCCGACTGCGCCAGCGAGGGTAATGTGTTTCGCGCGAATAATGTATGTATGTAGTTTTCTTTGTTCCCCTTTACAGGCCTAATCCCTAGACGGATTTCAATGAATGGGGTCTCAAATGAAAGGTATTCATCTCCCGAGTGTTATAGGGTACCTACATAAAATTCCATCAAAACTATACGGTAGATTTTTGATGCTAATAGTACATTATGGTACAAGTGAGCAAAGTTGGTGATTACCGCCGAGGCGCTATTGAGACCCGAGCTGTAGGCGAGGGTGTTAAGAGTGCCGAGAACGGTAATCATCATGCTCACGCGTGCCATACGACGTTTTACAACACACTTGCGAATAAAATAATACTACAAATACTAAATAAACCATACTACAAATTAATTCGTTTTCCTATGCGCGCGCATTTAACAATGGTGGTCGGCCATATTTAAAAAAAAAATGAGGTTTGAATTTAACTTTTTTTACCCTGTTTTTTTTTCTATACTTAGAGAAAAAAAAAAGTTAAGTTCGAGTGAAAATTTTGTTTTATACAAGTACTAGCTGCCCCGGCGAACTTCGTACCGCCATATTTTCGGCCCGCGTGGTATTCAAATCCCGTTCCCGCTGCACCCTTATCACTTAGGGGGATGAAAAATAGATGTTGGCCGATTCTCATAGATACCGGATAAGCACAAAAAATTTCATCAAAATCGGTCGAGCCGTTTCGGAGAAGTTCGATTACGCACCCCGTGACAGAAGAATTTTATATATTAGATTACAAGTTGAAATTATTTATTTAAATACGAAAATGCATCAAATGACCATACAATAGGCGTATTAATTTATTCGTACTATTAAACACGTTCTTTTTTGTATCAAAACTCTTTTAAGAACATAGACACTTCCTATATAATTTAAAAAAGAATCTATAACTCACTTGTATGTCTATAACTTACTTGCCTAATTGCGGTAAAATAATAGCACTTTTATGAGCAGGTGTGTTGTAAAATATATTATGTGTTGACAGAAAACATTTTTATTCAAATTTATCGAGTAGGGTATCAAAATGAAGAGAAAAAGGAGATTACAAAAGTATATAGATGTCATATCTTAACTAAAAAAGTTAAAATAAAATTGATTATTAAAAAATAAAAAACCTGACTGCTGTCCAAAAGATCGAAACAAGCTTAATAGCAGGCGGTACGGTACCCATTACATTTCTTTCGGTTTATGATTGGCAAACAAAGAAAACTACATACATAAATACATTACCCTCGCTGACGCAGTCGGGTAAAAAGGCATCCCTACAATTTACCAAGTCACTATGCCATAGCGGGCCCTCTACATTCCGCTCGATCGCATGTATTGCGTCCAGCCCCTCTAGACAAGTAGAAATTCGTTGCTCGGCGTATGATGGAATAGAATGCCAAATGTATGGGATTTGACGTATATGACAGGCGTCAACGAAAGTCAAAAACGTCAAATCCTATACATTTGTCATTCTCCTTCCATCATACCTATTCCATCATACGCAGAGCAACGAATTGCAACTTGTCTAGGGGGGCAGGACCTACTTCCTTGTCAGTGTAGTACAACTTAGAGTCCCAGAGTGCGTAATCACGGCTTTCCTGGTCGAATCCCCTACATTTGCATGCTGCAGACTCGCAAGCTTAGCTGGTGTAAGCGTTGCCTAAAGCAGCCATGGCCCGTTAGTAGTCGTGAAAAAAGAAAAAAAAAAGATATAACAAGAATAAAAAGAAAGTATCCACAAAACGTATTTTAGCTAGGTATATACCAAACTGTTTGGTCCAACCTTTTTGAGCAACCTTTTTGAGAAATCATATTGAGCCGGTATGTGTAACATAATAATATAGACCACGAACTTACGACGAACACGCACAATATAACCCAAGTACTTACTTAAGTTTTCTTTATTAATTTCTAAAATGTACGGAAACAGCTACTTCATGATACATGTATTTTAGGAACTTATGTTTATAAAATACATGTATACATGTATGACTACGAACTTATTGTCTAATATAATTTCCTTACAACAACTGACAGCCTCCGTGGCGTAGCGGTAGTGAACGCGGCCGCTGCGCAGGAGGCGCGGGTTCGATCCCCGCTCAGTGCAAATATTTGTGTTCATGAAATATGGGTATTTGCATTGGTCTAGTCGTGCCTCGGAGAGCACGTTAAGCCGTCGGTCCCGGTTGCCATAAGAACATCTAGTGCAGTCGTTACGGGTAGTTGGCGCCCTAAAAAATCCAAAAAAACAACAGTCTAGCTGCAAAGCTTCAATATCGCCTAATGATACCATTGGGATGTGGAGGTCAGATGGCAATCGCTTCACAGAAAATATCGAGGTCTAGCCAAATCCGTAGCTAAAACTGGTAAAGCGGACCCCAGACTTCGAGCTGAAAAAGCTTCGGATGCGACTGAGAATTAACGCTAGGAGGAAGAAGATAATTTCCTTACAACAGAACCCAAAAATATTGTCTTTAAAAAAATATTTTGGATTAGTATATCCCCAACTTTTTAGTTTGACATTTTAGGCGCTTGTGGTTAGACACTAAATCGAACCACTATGTTATAAATCTACCAACGAATTCGTGAAACGGCCAAAATCGGAACTACGTTTGTCACTGTCAAATGCATACTATTTTATTGAACATCTAAATAAATTTGACAACACTGAGAAGACAGTGTCGCCACTTTTGACTTCACATTTTTGTTGGTATGCCTATTGTGTATGTGTGAACTGTCATCACGCATCAAAGAGACGTGCTCTCTCTTCAAAAGCCCGTGGGCGACTGACGTTCGAAGGAATCTACACAGATCGCTGCAAAATTGTATGGGAAATTTGCACACATAGTTAATTTTATTGATATGCGACATCATAACAGTTATTTACAATTAATAAAATGTATTCAGCGGCAAGTATAGCTGTTTATCTACTTATATACATATTTATTTCTTAAGAAAATCATAACTTCACACGAAAACTGTGCCAGGCAAATGACACAGTTTTACGCGTTTTTCAATAACTTTGGAGTCTTTTTTTGGATTAATTACTAAATTTATCATCAAATAAGTTATTTCGGCCCCTTCAAGAACTCTTTGACTTTCAAACCGACTCCAGTTCATCGCTAATATCATACATTTTCTGTCATGATTTCCGTCAGGTTCGAGCGCTGTTTCGCGTAGCCTGTCCTTAAGAGCGACTTATACATCTAAGCAGCCGTTAAATATTTGAGTGCCGTTTCAGTATTCGGCCGTATGTTCGCTATTTTTTCGTAATATTTTACACAAAATTGCATATTTTTAATAAACTTCAGATACAATGACTAAACAACGTGGTTGCTAAGAAACCACGGTCAAAAAGGTACATCTTATACCAGGAATGCAGAATTATATTATGTATGATTATAATATATTATTTATTTATCGTATTTATGTTTGCTTCTTTGTAGGTATATCTACCTATTACATTTAAGTGTTTGTAATCCATTATAAGAGTACATCTGTCCTTCGCTATTACACCAATAACTACCCAATATACAAACTAGTTTATTTATTATTCATATCCATCCAAAGGTTGCCTGTAAGATATTGCTTTTAGCGATAAGGCCGCCATTTGTACATTACCTAATTATGTTTGCCATTTATTTTATGTATACTTTTCTTTTGTATGGTGTACAATAAAGTTTATTTCTATTCTATTCTATTCTATTCTATTCTATTATTTTAGGGTAACGTAGCATAATATTTTAAAAACTCTGACGAAATCGCTCTTACATGTTATGTTATCCTGGTATTTGAATATGCTTTTTGTTTATTTTACTATGCTATTTTTTTAATTTTTTCATAACATTTTGATAAAATAAAACGTAAATTGATCCAAAAAATTTAAATTGGGTACGGAACCAATTATAATTAGTATAATATTATGAGGTGTGGCTGCAAATTCGGTTGTCCACGGCTCCTGGTATTGAATGTAGGTTAACCTTAGGCAATGGAAGCGTTTGAGACAGTCTCACATACAGCTGATGAATGATTTCAGAAACATAAAAACGTTTTCTTATTAATTAAGTGAATTCTATCAACATTTTTAGACTATTTTAATAAGTTAGAAGCTACTTCAGAATTTCTTTGCCCGATAACATCATAAAATGAACTTATCTGGTAGTTGAGTAGGACGATATTGAGACTGTCTCACCAATTTAGATCGTTTGGTAAACCTACTCGGGTTCAAATTGTAGTTTATTTGTAAACAGCTCTTAACAGCGTGCTGTAGCCCTGGTTATTTTGTAGTGTTGTACGTTTATCGGCAATTGCCACCAGTTTACACATAGTCGATAAAAAAGAAAAGCATTTTTCTACGTCATAGCAAGTAAATCTGATTTGTTCCCCAAGCCAATATGTTATTTATATGACACTTAATGCGTCCCCCGAATATGACCACACCTTTCTGTAACACGTTGTATAGAGTGATGAATGAAAAATAACGCACTGGTTTTACACTTTCATGTTTTTGTGACACGTCTTCTTGTAATAACAAATTTGAATGATAAATAGTATGAATGTTTTTAAGAATCAATTCTAAAAAGTGCTACTTACTTAAAAAAATACTCTTTTCAGGGAAACTACCACGAAAAGAATTCCGATGCTTCGGAATCTCGCACAACGAAAGACGTAGCATTTCGTCGACGTAGAATTCATTTCAGTTGGATTTATTTCTTGCGCACGGCCGATTGAGGTGTCACTGCGGTTTTTGGATCCGATTCCGAATTTCGAACCGAATACCCGAAACTTCGATTCGCCACTTTAGATCTACGTTTGCGGTCCGATATAACAGCGGGCGAGCTTATTGCCGTCAAGGGCGTACCTTATCATGAGCTGTATGGTTACTCTCAGATGGAGAACACTTAGTTCCTAGTCGCCTTGTACGACACCCACGGGAGGAGACAGGGTGGCTCTATTCCACTCCACCGAGACCTAACACGGCACGAATCACTATCTATATCAATTCCTTTGTTGAGTGATGGCGGATGGTTGGTTAATGCGGTTTGTGCTTAATGCATGATGCACGTATCATAGTACGATTTAAATGTGCCTATTTGGATTCTATGACGCCGTTTTCCCTACGTGCACTTACGGCCCAGAGAAGCATCTACTAGAGACTATTTATTATGAGATATAGAGATAACTAACTGTTTCCTGTGACATCGTCCGTGTTGACTCAATCAATGTTTTTTTTTATTATCAGAATTACTTACTATGCCGGCCATGACTCATGAAGCTTATAATCTATTTCTAATTATGCCAATTTTAGTCAACAATCTCTTCTGCGTGATTTATTAACAGAGGTAGCTCCAAGAAATGAATAATGATGATTAGGACATGGCAAGGAAAGGAGTGGCTGAAGAAATATGACGTCTGACTCCTTTCACTTGCGCTGATAACGGTAAGATGATGATGGTGAAACTTTTTTCAACTCACCCTATATAAAAATCACAGAGCAGCGAAATACTATTTCAGCTCATAAAACATTGTACGTAGGCGTATACTTCAATTGTGATTTATTTTAGAGTCAACTACATGATGAGGTTATCATGACCCCGCAATTATAAGTAATTGTCGCCTCGCTCCGACCCGCGACCTTTTTAAATGACAGGAGCACATCAACTTTATAAATAAAATGGTTTTATAGTATCACCTGGACGGTTTATATTTAGGATAAGTATTGACCTTTTCTGTTTCAGTATTTCTAGGTAGTAAGGTCGGTGCTGGTTATAAATGAAACATAATTCTATTAACGAAAAAGTTTAGTAGACGGAACTTGAACCCACAAAAGTTCTATTTTAGGACGAATATTCTACAAACTGAGCTACTTTGTCTTGTCCAGGATAGCTCGAATTCTCGTCTATATACGTCTTGAGGTCCTGTGCCTCGAGGAAGAAAAATATTCAAATTCGTAACGTAAAGGCATCAGAGAACGGAGCATTGTTATTCGCCGCGTGCCTCCTGTGAACCTGTGTGCTTGTGAAGTCTGCCAATTGCAAGAGCGTCCGCTAGAAAGAACATGAAAATGTTCGAAGCTATGTGCTTTTATGCTTGGCTCAGTTCAACAAATTTAAAAACGCTGAATGCTCTATGTTCTGTTACAACTGAATGTTCAAGTTTATCAGCAGCTTTAGAGCGATGTGTCCCATCCTAAATATTGACTTCTACAGATTTAAATTTATTGAGAAAGTTGTCGCCATATTCTAACCAGAGGCGAATTAAAAAGCATAACAGTGTACCTACTTGTGCAGTGACCTTTCCTCAATGTGCTATCTACTCGAGCTGCATTGTGAACGTGGCATTAAGTAAATATCAATTTAGCATAGCTGTAGCAGCTATAGCTATGATGAGAGGTAAGTAAGACTTGTGTGAAGTTTCTCTGCAGCTGACTATATAAGGCGGCATTAAAGGTAGGCTATTCTGGCACACTTTCTTTGGGGGTGAGGTTTCTATGCAGCACCTAGAAATTGACATTTATGACATACGTTGACGACTGTCATAAACGTCAAATATGTATTAATCCCATACATTCATGAGATGGGAGTCTAGGGGGGCTGATCTTGTATGTGTTCTTGCGTAGCGAAACCGGCATTAAAGGTAAGCAATTATGACACAATGCTATTAAATGATTCATATAATTTAAAGATCTATTCACTACTTGGTACTATTGTATTTCACACATTTAATTATCGTTATCTATACCAACAGATAATACAAATACCTCTCTCATCCTAGCGTTAATTTCCAGTCGCATCCGAAGCTTTTCAGCTCGGAGTCTGGGGTCCGCTTTAGCAATCTTAACTACAGATTTGGCTAGACCTCGATATTTTTTCGTGAAGCGATTGCCATCTGACCTCCACAGCCCAATGATAACATTAGGCGATATCGAAGCTTTGCAGCTAGACCGTTGTTTTTGGATTTTTTAGGGCTTCAACTAACCGTAACTACTGCCATAGATGTTCTTATGGCAACCGGGACCGACGGCTTAACGTGCTCTCCGAGGCACGACCAGACCAATGCAAATACCCATATTTCATGAACACATATATTTGCACTGAGCGGGGATCGAACCCGCGCCTCCTGCGTAGCGGCCGCGTTCACTACCGCTACGCCACGGAGGCTGTCAAGATAATAGGATAATACAAATACCGCAAGTTGAAAACCCCACACACACATGTCATTTTGCATACATCATGTCAGTCTCCAGTCTCAAAATAGTCGACTCATATGTAAGTAATGGATTTTTCCAGAGAGTGTTCACTGAACTACTTAAGTATTCGTATTACTCGAAAGGTCACAATTTCGAACCCTTGCCAAAGTTCTTGTTTAGCTTTTAGAACACGTTAAACTTGGGTAGTCGGGTCTTCGGGAGTGTGCGGTAGAAATATTTTATTTAGTTAAAGTAGGCTAATGTAAGCTGTTTTTATATAATTAACAACCTCTTAATTTAATTATTTAATACTAGCTGATGCCCGAGCATATCGTATGAAGAGTCATACGACATGTGCATTAATAGAGGTTAATAATCATATATCCGGTTCTACTCAAATGCAATCCAACTTAGGACAGCTTTTAAGCCTGACCAAGACCTGAAAAAACTGAAACAAATTCTCGAAATAAATAAAATTAAAAAAAACCGTCTTTACGCCCATCACTAATAAATTAGTCACCATCATCATCATTCTCCTGCCGTTATCCTAAGTTTATTTGGGGTCGGCGCAATGTATGCTTTTTTCATTCATCTCTAGTTGCAGTCCTCTCAACATTCACTCCCTTCTTCACCAAATCCCGAACAAATTAGTACCTGCCTGCCTATAATTTATGAATAAAAAAAATTGTCTGAATCCCCGGAAATCTTGGTGGGGCGACCATAAACCGACATATGCGTATGTGTAAGTATGCAACACGTAATTAAGCTATGAGAATATCATCGCTTAGTCCGTTTATTACGGTTTATTAATTTTAATTTTGTGCCTTGAATATAAATTCATTCATATCTATTGCAGAGAGAACTAGTACCTAATTGCAATAAAGTCATGCACAGAATAATATTAATTTAATGAAGATTTAATGACATTTTAAAGCAATTAGTTACTTTTACTATAAATCCAGAAAAAAGAGAACCACTTTCAATCAGGTGGGCAGTGTGCTTGTCTGTCACATAAGTGGCACCTATAAAAAAAAAATTACATCGAAATAAGTGAACATCCAAAATGGGATATCTGTCATGTATCTGAGAAATTTCTAAGAATTCATCGAAGAACAATCCAAGATGTATGGATATGCCCAATATGCCCATGTAACTCGGAGTTAATCGGAGCATTCCGCCTGTATCTGGCTGTGGGTTGTCAATCTGAATGTCCACTTTTTCCGATCTAAATCTAATATTAATCGACTGTCAATTCAAATGAGTGCCTTTTTATTAAACGGAAAAGTTCCTTGGCAAGTTGTTGTGACGTCACACCGTGCTATTGTCAGTAATTTACTGTTATGGTTGTCACTACTCCTTTGCTATTCATTATTTAATAGGTTCAGTTCAACAATTTATTTTAACTATAGGAAGCTATATGATACGTATACCCTATTGTACAGCATGAGAAAGTAAGTAGTTTATGGGAATATTCGCGGTATCGTTAACACATTTATCTAGACTAGACAAGTAGTTTTATAATTCTTGTCATAATAGTTACTGTCGATTGTACACCTCGGGGCACATATCTTGGACCTAAGTCGCGAGACAGACGAGACCCTGGCGCGCGTTAGGTGAATTTGAGTTCGTCCACCGCAGTAGCACCCCGTGTTATCCTCAAACGACATTCAAAAAACGTGTACTATGGTTATAGAGCACATTTTCCCGAGCAATACACATAATATTTCCTGCTGAATAACCGAGTACCTACAGGTCTTCCATCGAGGTTTGGAGATCAGGCGGTAGTAGTTCCTATATAACCGGATTTTTTTATGGTTGATAGTTTCGCTGGTTGACCACTATTTCACCTTTTGGTAAGCCACGATGTGGTCGAAGGTGGAGCACGCTTGCCCACTAGAAGTAACCCACTAGTCTTGAAGACATCCAAGTTGTAGCTATGCGGAAACAAAGATTCGGGCAGGGCATTCCACTCCTTGGCAGTACGCATGATGAACGCATGAAGAACCAAACCTTATAAGGAGAAAGAGTAACCGAACCCCGGGATGTAAAGTGAAAGCATGGGACGCAATATGGAATAACGCTCATATGATGATAATGAAATCGTATATAAGTACTTAGTACTCACGTTAATGCCCGCCAACATTGTGTAAAGTGTCATAAGTGTTAAAATGTATCATTGAACTCCAAGACCGATATTTATACGCTGGCATTAAACGTAAAATGTACAAAGTCATTTAGAGTAACGACGCAAAGAATGTTCTGACGTAATTGGATTTTCTGTCCCAGCTCTAGTGAAAACGTCTTTTCAGAAAAATGCGCCGTGTGTTGCCGTCTCGAAATAGACCACCTCTGGTAGTCCCGCTGGTATAATAAGAGGCGTATATGAGAATACAACAAAAAGTCTTTACTAACACCTGTTTGTTGGAACACAATTGAAATGAAAATTGCTGGTTTTCGTTAATTACCGAGTTATTTTCAGATGCTTTGTTTTGTTACATTGCATTTGATTATTCGATATGCTCCACTCTGTCTACCCCGGACGATAATCAAATGTGTAAAATGACTGTAACATTACTTACGTACCTACATTGTGTCTATGCACGTGGTGAAAGGTGATTTTTTTTTTAAAAGGAAGCTGGTAGAAAAACCATTCGAAACCCTCTTAGAGAACGACCATAGCAATTTTGTATAGACTGCTGGGCGATTATGAAATTCATATGAAATCAGAAAGATACTGAATTTCAGTTACGGTTTCCCTTTGCAGAGCAAGCCAGCAGGAATTGGGTCATAGGGACACCTCGCCACTGGTATTACTTACAACAACACACACATATGTGCGATATAGCGAATTATCTATAGGTATTACAAACGTGGTCACCCCAAGCCTCGTTCAAAATGTATGAAGCGATAGTACCATAATCAAATCACCTTTACTAATAAGTACCTACTTGAAAAGAGATGTCGTACACGTAAACTAACGGTCCTACAAAGACAAAACAAAAGATCTATTATACTAAACGCGGCTAATTTGCTTCACAAAAGGCTTACAAAGCGTCAAGTGAATGTGTGAGGTTATTTTCACATGATTCTGAAGCAAATAGGTACACAACATCCTACGGCGTTTACCGGCATCTAAAAACATAACAAAAAGGACCACGCAAGTCACCCTGCAGATTACCAACCTATACTTTTCTTCTCCCTAAGGAGCTAGGTGACCCTACTCACAAACAGAAACAAAACACCATGCGAATACTGATTAATTGCTGCTTTCTACAACCTTGAGGTACATTCCTAGTCGCTTTGGAGCAATTCTATGCTCCCAAAGGAGTAGACAGAGGTCGCAAATTTCGGACCTGTTAAATCTAATAACACTACCAGGTGCATTCGCAACATCCCAATAGCACGTAAACATACGCTCAGTTGGGCATTTCCGTTTTCAACCCACGAATATTTCTTCCGTTTTCTACCCACGAAAATAAATTTAAATAATTTTTCCATATTCTTCCCAAAACATTTGTTATAACACGGGGTTAACGCAGCAAGTCATAAAATTACAAAGAAAATTAAGACATTTTATACTTACAGATTATTAAATATCTTCTGCACTTCAGTCCTTTGCGTGAGATTCTTGTAAAACGCGAAGAAGTCTTCAAACTGGAACTTCGATTGGCTGATAGTGTCAATCTTCCCAGTCGGCAAACCAGATTCGCTCAGTGCTTTTTCTACCCGCTTCTTGTCTTCTTTGTTTTGGGCTAGCAGCTTCATGATGCTGAGGACAAAAAGATAAGGTTACAGGTTGAAAACTTGACGTTAAACAAAACAATACCCAACATGGATGGATGTTTGTTATGTATGTCCATAGGCCACGGTGACCGCTTCCCATCAGGTGGGCCGTGTGCTTGTCTGCCAACTAAATGGTATATAAAAAAAAATATTTCACTTAAAAACTACTGAATGGATTATTATAATACTTTGCAATAATATAGCTTGTACATCAGAATAACACATACTTATGCTTCATTTGGTCGCGATAACCGACATCCACGCGGGCGGAGCCGCAGTCAACAGCCAGTTATAATATATATTTTGAACCATTTTCAATACGGACCGAATCTTAATAGCACTTATGAGTTTTAGCACACGTCTTGCTATTGATTGGACAGAAATTGCAAATACGCTCCAACAAATATTACGCCACTAACACCTATCAAAAATATTGATTGGTTGATAACGATCCATACAAAGAATCCAAGTTGCAATTTTGGTTCAAAATTCACATGTCAATAACCCAGATCAGGGTCAAAAAAGCTATCCATCAACGTCAAATTCAGTTCACAATAGAGAACAATAAGATATTTTACATGCCAACCAAGCGATTCGGCGACTCCTTCTTCTGCCGCACTATTAAGACTTGGAATTCCTTACCAGCTCACGTGTTTCCCTCCTCCTATAGTCCCGGGTCCTTTAAGCGGGGCGTGAAAAAGCATCTGATGAGGCCGTCAAGCTGAGTGCCACCATTGTAACATGGTACATGTCTGTAATGGTGACCCTCTTTTCAGAGACTTTGCCTTTAGCTTACCATCAGGCGAGGCAAAGTCAAATTGACGTGTCCTATATAAAAAAAAAAAAAAAAAAAAAAAAAAATGGTATTACACAAAGCAAATGACTTTCGCAACTATAAGGTGACGTCGGTCACCTATAGTGAATTTTTCAGGCTTCTGACTACCATTCACTATTGTTATACACCTTTTAAGATGAATACATCACAATAGCGTCAAAAGGTCGCAAGTTCAGATCGTATATAGTTATAAATTGTTGTGATGACGTCAAACGCGGCAACGGGGTCAGTAAAAATATCTTATAATAAATTTTATCACTTAAAAGTATTCATGAATGTATGACGCGAGTCGAGAGTGACATCTCTGGTGATGCATGTTTATAGCGCGGGAGCTGCTTAACATCAAACAGGCCGCCTGCTTATTTGCCACTTTGGTGGTATATAATTACATGAGTACTGGTGTCTGATTCATGGGTCATGTTCGTGAACTGATATTACACGCTAAACCGAAGGCAATGAACCTAATGTCAATTTTACAAGCAAAATTTCTAAGATAACTTAAATAGATAATTGTGTTTTACTTGTTTGACCAGCATTAATGGATGATGTTCTTTAAACGAGTTAAAAATATCTAGTCTGTGTGCGAAATTCATCCTTCATCCTTCTTTGCATTATTGTATGTTTAGAATATGCATTCGAATTCTGAATTCTGAATATATAATTCTAAAGAAAGAAAGAAATAGTACATTATGGTACAAGCGTGTAAAGTTGGTGATTACCGCTGAGGCGACATTGAGACCCGAGCCGCAAGGTATATAAATAATAATAGATTTTTACTATTGTGTTTTGATTGTGTTATGTAGTATTTTTAATATTATTTTATTCGCAAGTGTGTTGAAAATAATCGTATGCCACTCGCGTGTATGGTGATTACCGTCCTCGGCTCTCTTAAGACCCTCGCCTTGCGGCTCGGGTCTCAATGTCGCCTCAGCGGTAATCACCAACTTTACACGCTTGTACCATAATGTACTATTACTAAGACGCATAAGTTAACATACAAACTTTGACATTTACAATCTTAGTTCCTACTAATGTACTATACTTATTTGCATAATTTTTACATCATAGAATAAAAGGGAGAGGCAGTATGTACTTGCACAAAGTAAAAAGTTTAGGTGTCAAAGAATTCCTTCCCATGTCGTCTGCTAACATATCCACAAAATTGACTGCTTTGCCGCGTTGGATGGGCAAAGTTACTAAGTTTCTCAATATCACTAAGGCCCGTATTTTAGAACGACACTCAGACTTGAATCTCGATTTATCTAAGGACATCAGCCTCAACATGGCGGACATCGACAAAATCGAGACATCTCTTCGACCAATGAAATCGCTGAAATAAGGTGTCAGGTCAGGTGACCAAGCGTCATGATGTGACATAACTCATCTACTTTTAATTGGTCGAAGAGAAGCAAAGAGATATAATGTCTACGCCGCCATCCTAAGGCTGATTGGACAGATTGTCTATACTTCAATCTGTCCTCAGATAAATCAAAATTCAGTGAGTACCATTCTAGAATACGGGCCTAAGACTCATTACTCATTATCTAAATTTATTTACAAACTGTTCCACCGTTCATGTATCTACATCTACTCCCACAGTAACCATTTCCTTTCCTTGACCTTTACGACACGCGAACTCCGATAAGCTCATGATAACATCGACGATTCTTTTTACACTAAGATAACCGTCAGAAAGAGATTCATGTTTCATTTTCTATGGTAATTTATATTTAATCTTAAATGTCTGTTCGTTACAACAAATTTCTTTTATATGTAAATATTATGTTCTCATCTAGCGTTATAGCAAGTGCTTATAGAAGTAAAACATTATCTTGCAGTCTGCTAGTGTTTATACATAATTGGAAAATACTTTCTTTTTAGATTTAGTTATAAAACCTCTTATAATGATGACATGCTTGGGATGCACAAATTGTTTATTATAGTCATCCACATCTTCGGAATTTAGAATTTTTTAAATTCTAACCTAACACGGTATAACTAACTATATGCCTGATGCGAATGTTACATTACACCCCCTAACGGCTAACACAAACTTAAAAGTTTCGATAGACTAAATTTTCTTTCATAATAATAGGAAATAATAGGCCCATAACGGGCATACACTTTAAACGTGTTATGTTTAAAGTGGATGCCCAGCCACACTGCAGGTGACGGGAACCGTAACATTTTCCCATATGAAAAATTGCTTGAAGTGCCTAAAGAAGGTTTCACTTTCAGAACACAAGGAGAGAAAATAAACGATCTGAATACAAGCTCTATGCTATCACTAAATTACAGTTTTCTTTTCATCCATACTAATATTATAAATGCCAAAGTAACTCTGTCCGTCTGTCTGTTCGCTTTCACAGTACCGATTTTGATGAAATTTGGTATGGAGATAGATTAGACCTTGGGAAAGGACATATGCTATGTTTGGTTGCGATAACCGAAATCCACGCGAGCGGAGTCGCGGGCAACAGCTAGTAAATAATATGGAGACGTGACAAAGAAGAACAACAACAAAAATATGTCTTTTCGTATCCGAGGTCAAAATCATGTTTACATTAGAGTAAGTAATCCTTTGTTGACGCAGCTATTTATCTATTTGAATAAGTTAAAATTTAAAAGATGAAGTTTCTTCCAGTTAAAAGATGAATGCCAAAACATCGTGATTTTGGGAGACGTTTATTAATTAATAGTGATAAATAGTAAATAGTAAAGGTAAATTTTAGTAAAGCAACACTACTTTGAGAATTAATTAATAGTGATAAATAGTAAATAGTAAAGGTAAATTTTAGTAAAGCAACACTACTTTGAGATAAACTTAAACGAACTTTGAGATAACCATAAACTGAAATATATCAGGATTGAAATGTAATTCGAATAACAAATTCATAAAGATGACTATTATATTCAAACTAGCTGACCCGGCGAACTTCGTACCGCCATATTTTCCGCCCGCGTGGTATTATCTCTAAATTTATCAGTGTTTCTCTACAATATTATGCATGTATCATACATATAAACCTTCCTCTTGAATCACTCTATCTATTGAAAAAAACCAGATTGAAGATTTAAGCATACATAGGGACGGACCGACAGCGACAGCGACTTTGTTTTATAATATGTAGTGATGATACTAATACATACATATACTAATTACCCTTGACACTACCAATAGTTTCATTGGGTAGTGCCACGGGGCAGTCACCATCTATCTATAAAACTGAAGAGTTTGTATGTTTGCATGTTTGGTTGAACGCGGTAATCTCAGAAACTACTGGTTCGGATTTAAAAAATATTTTTGTGTTGAATAGTCCGGTTATCGAGGAGGCTAAATATCATCATGCTCCTACTCGGCATAGATAAATTGTATTCAGAGCTGAGTACCATTCTGGAATACGGCCCTTAGACCCCGAAATAGTAGGTAGAAATAGTAGGTATGTGTGATAAGTCCGTTTATTAAAAAACTATGAAACTTTACGAGAAATAAGGAAGAATATAAAAATAATTAAAATTTAAAAGTTGTCTGGTTGGTTGTGTGCAGTTAAAAGGTCCTGGATTCTATTTCCGGGTCGGTCATATGATCTTTCTGCTAAGAAACTTGTAACTCCACAGTTTCAGGAACTGTACTTGATAGATAGCAGTAGGCGTAAAATATAGTTGACAAAATATGGATATAATATCTGCTCATCACTATAATATACATACAGACGTTTTCAGTCTAACAGTAGATAGGTAGGTATTTAGAAAAATAGGGCATTTTTCTTAGTCACAGCGATATAGTGTTTGTATAGTCACACAAGTAAACACGTGGAGGGTAAGCAAACACCATACTTATTCAATATTTAGACTTGAGTGAAGAGCCTTCACGCCTTCGATGAGCTCGATGCATGAGCACTCGCTTGGGGTTCCATACTAATACCAAGATACTAAGATTTTAATGATATGATTGTAATAATTTTTTTAATGTTATGCTATGATTTTAGTAAACAAATCCTAGAGTAGAAACCGCGAGTTTGCAAAAGAAAAGTGGCAGAAAGACTAACGGGCGACCCGAATAAGTTAGCTGGAATAGTCTGGATGCACAAGGCGGAGGATCAGATGCTCTGACGTACAATGGGAGAGGTAGGGTCAGCAGCTGAATTACAACAGGCTAATTAATATGGCTTTAAGGTCCTAATTGCGACCAGTTTAAACTGAATTCCCACGTTTAGTCTTGAGTTTATAATGTTGTAAATGTCACTTTTACGGTGGGTCTACGCTAGACGAGCCGAGCACGAGCGGAGCACGAGCCTATGCTAGCATTGTACGGATCAATATTATACGGACAGAAACACACCTGTGTATGCATGTTTTCTCGACCTCTCCAGGGCATTTGATCTAGTATCATATGATGTACTATGGGAGAGGCTCGGGAAAACAGCGGTGCCTACACAGGTGCAACGACAGTTCCAGTTCTGGTACCGTAACCAGAAGAACTGTGTTCGATGGGCGGACAGCTACTCTGACGCGTACAGGTTGGAGTGCGGGGTGAGACAAGGTGGGTTGAGTTCTCCCAAACTCTTCAACCTGTACGTGAATGACCTTGTGGTTGGGCTTAGCAGCACTAGAGTCGGATGCTGGATTGATGATACAGCAATGAACAATTTCAGTTACGCGGATGACATGGTGCTGCTGACCCCAACTGTAAGTGCAATGAGACGGCTGCTTGCCATTTGTGAATCGCACAGCCAAAGACTAGGACTT
Organism: Eilema depressum; assembly: GCA_914767945.1. NCBI lineage: Eukaryota > Metazoa > Arthropoda > Insecta > Lepidoptera > Erebidae > Eilema > Eilema depressum. The sequence goes on from OU612020.1 coordinate 4,539,284, forward strand.
ATCTATAACTGTGTAAAGAGTGAGTACATGGTCTTCAGGGCCTCCGGTAAATGTCCGTTAACTGTGCCCGCAATAAAGCTGAATGGTACTGAGCTAAAACGGGTGTACAAATTTAAATACTTGGGGCACTACATTACCGAGGGCCTTGAAGACAATGTTGATATTGAGAGGGAGCGTAGGGCGTTGGCGGTCAAAAGCAATATGCTGGCTCGTAGGTTTGCACGATGTAGTGATGCAGTCAAAGTTACCTTGTTCAAAGCATACTGTCAGACCTTCTACACGTGCAGCCTGTGGTTCAGCTATACGCAGCGAACGCTCAATGCCCTACGCGTCCAATATAATAATGGGTTCAGGATGTTGTTGGGGCTACCCCGCTTCTGTAGTGCATCTGGCATGTTTGCCGATGCTGGAGTCGACGGCTTTCATGCCATCGTACGTAAAAGACTCGCTTCCAGCTTAAGTAGAATACGGGGTAGCACTAACAGTATCCTGAAGGTCATTGCAGATAAGCAGGACTCGGCTATAGTGAAAGCCTTGATCCGAGCACACATATCTAATTGATGTTTGTTCAGTGTATGTATTTCTTTTTAATTATGGACTATGGTCTGAAATAAATGTTTTATTATTATTATTATTATTGTATCGGAATTGCAGTTTTAGATTGCAGTTTTAGATTGCAGTTTTAGATTGCAGTTATAGATTGCAGTTTTAGATTGTAGTTTTAGATTGCAGTTTTAGATTGCAGTTTTAGACGAAGAAATGTGATGATGAGGCAGTAGATAGCTGCCTCAGGTACCTCGCTACCTCAGCTGCCTCGTTCGAGGTTCGTACGCCGGTCCACACTACACGAATTTTGATTCGGCTCGTGCATCGCTCGTGCTCGGCTCGACTAGCGTAGAGTCGTAGACCCACCTTTAGAGTCTGAATAACGTACTCAGTTTGAAGTTCCATCAGTACACTAGAAACTTTACTATCAATTCTTACGCACGACCATCAATTTAAACTTACAATCTTTACGTAGCTACTGTACACACCTACCCCCGTCACACACTAAACTTAAATTCGAATAAACTTTAACTTAGTTTACGACAAGTTTGTCAGTGGCAGATTGACGAAGGTATTGTACTCAACACTCACTTCGACGTAAAAGGGTGGGATAATGATAGATAGCGTTACATTAGACAATCAAACACAAAATATACATTAGTATATACAAATGAAACCTCCCAAATGTATGTACGCGCAACTTCCAAATGACTGCACCAAATTGGATAATTATTTTGGTTTTGTGTTCGTTGTTGTGTTTCCAAGGTTTGTATAAAAAAAATTGAATAGAAGGTGTAGTAGGAACGGGATCTGAATATCACATGAGTGGAATAAAATTTGGCGACACGAAGTTCGCTGGGACAGCTAGTAGTTAATATTAGTTAGACGTAGAGCCCAATGCGAATAGTAGTAGTAAAACGAGGTGAATAAAGATAAAATGATCGTGTGATTTTTTATATAATTTATATTACAAAATTGCAAGTATCTGTTTGTCTAGGGGGGCTGCCCCTAGGCAAACAAGACAAAGACAGACGTTTATGGCTCCGCGCAAACGTACGGTTTCCGTCCACGGTTTCCTGATCAAAAAGTCAGATTTGAAAAACCGAATGCTCCATTTTCATACAAAATGTTCTACTAGCCGCACACGTCCTTACTTTTTGCAGAACGGAAAAAACCTGACGTTCGGTTCAGAATGGAAAAAACCTAATGACGTCATACCGAACGCAGCACTCGCATACATTTTGTACTAATCGCCGCACACGTCAGGAAATTTCCATCCGGAATCGCGCTTAAATTGTATCCAGCGTTGTCAATTCCCAAGAGAGTGGGGACTTTCAAGCCGATTAGGGAATTTGTGGGGATTGTGCTTATGTGGGGCATTTAGACATTCACACTAGACCTAAACTCAGAAGTAATAAGTGGCAAGTATTATACATATTGATAAATTATAAAAGCAAAATATCCGACATTAAGGTACTATTTAACTCTTTATTGGCAATATATGTACACGAGCAATAAACATCGCAAGTGGTGAATATAGCGGGAAACTTCAAGAGAAGTAATGTAGTTATCAATGTCTAATATTGGGGCCTTTCTGTTGGGTTTGTGGGGAATTCAGATCATCACTAATTGGCAACACTGATTGTGTCTCGCTTCCGGGGTTGCCAGATTGTATTGTAACTTTTGTTACATTTTGCGTAACTTTTGACTCTCTTACGACCCAGCCCCATAGTGGTAGACGCTCTCAGCTGCATTAAGTCCCAGATGAAATAGTTGGGGCTCGTACTCAATGGCCAGTGGGATTTCAAGGAGCATCTCGGAAGGCCGGCTCCTAAATTGGGCGGATACCCGAGATAAACCGAGAGGATTTGTAAAAAACAAGAAACACTATATAAAAAAACAAGAATACGTAACTTTTCCCCCGAAAATGCAACTTTTAAGCCAGCTTGTGTTACATTTGACAATTTGGCACTGGCAACACTGCTCGCTTCGAACTAATAATAAAAAAACCTAATGCAAAAAACCGAACGTGTGCGCTCGGCACACGGAATTCCAAATCAGGAAACCGTGGACGGAAACCGTCTCCGGAAACCGTACATGTGCGGCCACCCTATGACACACGTTGACGGCTGTCATGCCTGTCATATACGTCAAATCCCATACATAATTCATTCTATTCAACAATACGCCGACCAACGAATTGCCACTTGTCTAGGGGGGCTGATATTTGATAATTCTATTCATTATTACATTGAACTAGTCCATAGTTTCACTTGAAAGACAATAACTACAGAATTTAGTTCACCATTTTATTTCTATTAACCCTTTGGTTCCTTTCCTATTCACCCTATTTTACAGTATCTACTGTTTTGCAGATAGTAGAGCCATCTATAAGACGAAACAGGAATATACGACAAAGTATAAACTTTTAAACTAACTAGATGTTTCAAGCACAGAACTTTCAGAAGATTCCCTTCGACTTTATTAGTCAGAGAATTATAAACTTTGTGTAGAACTTTGTAGAAGATTTTTAAGTTACTTAAAAAGGTTTTCTGTAGGAAAACAAAAATAAGGACAACATTCTCGGTTTTCATGTCGGCAGTGCAGAAGTAAAAGTATTGGTGAAGTGAAGTATAAAATATAAATGACATGCATTATTGGGGTTGGAAGGCTCTGTATGCTGAAATACAATCCTAGCTCAGCTACAGACGTGAAATTTTTACATTAGCTTTATCCATTTAATGTATTTTTGGGCTAAACATATCAATATAAACATGTTACTATTATTAACATATTCAATTACAATGCAGTTTTGTGTTCTCACTGTTTAAAATGCTCATTAAATTTTATACTCAAAATATTCGTGAATGCATTTTACCGTGGAAAATAATCAAATAAACTGATAACTCTAATATATTGTTATATTATATCGGTGTTCGAACATGTGAAGCGTAACAAACCCATTTATACTTTAATTTATAATGTTTGTAATAGCTAAATACTGCTTGAAGATTTTATTAATATCTTTAAAATGTAGTCTGAAATACTGTTTACACTAGTCAAAGGGTTAGAGAATCCAGTGTTGTCTTCTAATTTATTATCCACACGAATCTTAACATTAAGACTGGCCAGCGCGTGATGCGATTATCAATAAATAAGCGATTAAAATTAATACTAGTAGTGACAAGTACTAGATATTCACGCGGCTACAATACATCAAATATCCCTAGCTTATCGCAGATTATCATCATCTTAGCGTTGGATCCCGGATGCATTCAAAACTCTCACCTTGGGGCCCATGATCCACTTTCCGACTTTCACCCTTCCACTATACACATCACCATTACCTTGCCTAACAGCGAGACAATTAGCACGCAAGTCCTCTTCTACGACTTCTAATGTTATTAACATTTACGTGACAGAATGACAGGAAAAACATAAATCCTACTATTAATATAAACGCGAAAGTTTGTAATTTTGGATGGATGGATGGATATTTGCTACTCTTTCACGTAAAAACTACTGAATGGATTTTAATGAAACTTTACAATAAATATAGCTTATACGTACAGAATAACATATAGGCTATATTAGCGATGAACGGCATCAGAATTCCACGCGGGCGGAGCCGCGTGCAACAGCTAGTAGGTAATAAAGCAAAAAAGAAAATTGTGACAAGTATTTTGCCTATTTCAGACTATATTTTATAGCGCTGCGCTGTCTATCGTATCGCACTCGCAAGTAACTGGCCTGTGTGACCTTCGCCTTAACATTAGGTACGCGCTACAAACAGCTAATCATATTCATCACGCCGCCCATTAACTTCACAAATGATTTACGTCGATGCATCTTATGCGATTATTTATCCAGAGATTTACTGCGAATTGGTGTTCGTAAGATGTAATAATACATTCGATCAGCTGTTTATCTGGTTGTATAGTGGTTTTATTGAACGGCCACAATTAATGGCCTACAGCAAACGGAGTGTATCGTTTACGATTTGGTATGCCCCTATATTTACATTGTTATTTATTGGTGTGGTGATCTGATCTAGGGCTGTAGTTAATTGGCAAGGGGTCCCTATAACCCGATTCCTGGTGGTTTCCTAATGGGTCGCTTGGTGTATGAGTATATAGATCGAGACAAAATCTGTTTTCCACTTCATTCCCTTTTGAAATTTTTACTCTTCGCTACTGGTAGTTAACTCAAATAAATAAAAAACTGGAATTTAGAGGTTCTAAAACTTTTCAAAAACTATTTCATCCTAAAAAGATACGGAAAAGAAATATTACCAACTGTTACAAGCGCCACATATTATGGCCAATATTATTTCCAGATAAAAGTATCCAATGACTACTATTACTTTTTTTAATAAATATGCAGCTGGTTGTATTTACTGCTCGGGACATAACATATCTGGGACCTAAAATATATGCACAAAGTATGCTGTATACGCGCAGTACACCTAGTAGTACCCTGGGTACCTTTTGGGGATAGCACAGGGTGCTACAGCGGTAGACTAGCTCAAATTCACCAAGCATAGAATATTAAAAAGCAATCTGCACGCGCCAGAACCTTGTTAGTCTCGCGATTTAGGTCCAAGATACGTGTCCCGAGGTATAGCACATTTTGTTTGTGTACAATTTCTGCTACACTATGTTCTTTATTTGTGTAGGTACGTTAGTCTCGGATCCATAATTAACATATTACGATACACACTGAGGTGAGTTTGCTGTCAAGGTGACGGTGACATGTGGCTCTCTAGAGATTCGCGGGTTACGCACGTGACCATCAACTTGATCATTATTATACTAAATAATTACCTGAAGCAGTGAACTGTAGTGTAACACATCATAAAATTAATTTCATTAGTTGCCGTCGCCATTATAAAATCGAAGTAGAGTTTATAGTAGGTATTATTTCAAATTTATGAATTTAAGCGTAAAAGGAAGATGGGCAAGGAACTGATCCATTCTCTAATGTAGATAAAAATAATCCTCATCAATCAAAGAACTTCTCGGCCTCTTAATCTAATGATGTTAGAATATTAAAATGTTCATTATTGTTTCAAAATGTAGAAGTACTTGTACTCATAATGCAGCATTCCCGGTTGCATCTCATGCTTGTACTTTGGGGCCCAGGGTCACTCGCCTACGCTTTCTAATCCTGATGTAACTTATTTTGGTATTTACAGGAGCCACTAAACTAACTTTTAAACTCTCGCTGAGCCAGTCACCCTGTGACCACGGCCGGTGTAACCTGGTCGAAACGTCAGGCAAATGGAAGGTATGTATGTACATGTACCTGTACCATGATCGCGTTAATTCCTGTTAACATTATTGTATATCCCTAGGTTACTTGTAGTATTTGACACATCATTCTAAATTAATTAACTCTATAGACTGAAATGTGAGGTGCAGTCACACATGCACGATTAATGTACGACTAAAATAAGCTTAAAGCTCCTGTACTACTTTAATCCTTTAAGTCCTTTAGCGGGTCGCGGTCGCCCTCAAAGATTCAAAGGCACTTATTGACCCGTTACAAGCTGTTACACGCCAGTGAATGATAGAATAACTGAACTATTTACGATTGCGGTAAAGTAAGAAGACAACACTGCTTAAGTCGTCTGATTTCAATTCGATATCTGTTTATTAAAAGCTCGATCCTTTCGACGTTATGACTGTTAATTTGATGTTTATTGTATAGAGCTGCAAATCGGTAAAAATTAGTATCTAACGATGTATTTCATTATAGATCGTGAACGCTTCACGAGAACAGTGTAGTAGATAAATTACGAGCATAAAGAGAATCGGAAATCAGAAAAATATAAAATTGGAAAGGCAGTTCATCTTCAGCACTGTGCTGAAGATGTAACTGCCTAAAGTTGATATTTAGTGAAAGGATGGTACCCACTTCCCCTATCTAGCTTGCTCATTGGTGCTGTAAGCAACCAGGTTCTACCAACACTTAAGTATATTACGATACCCACACTCCCACAGTAGCTATAGACATCTTCATCACTGGCGTAGCTATGGGTGGGCAAGGTGGTGCGGTGCACCAGGGCCTCCAGGCTCAGGGGCCCCCCCCAAGCCCAAGCCTGAACTAGCAAATCTCATATTGAACTACCAAAAAGTCTTAATTTTGGAATGCGAAAATGGGTTGTGGCATAACTCTAATCAGTGCAACTCATTTGTTGGGAATTTTGTGCAGTATTGTCTCGTTGAAAGATTCGCCCTCACATTTACGCTACTGATCTTCATACCCTTGGTTACTTGCTTCTTTTTCTCTTACACCGGTAATCTTGCTTATTTAATCGATAAAAATACAAGTAGCTACTTACTTTTTTACCAGTATTTTCCCGGACTTATCAGCTTTAAGGACGATTTTAGTGTGTAACTTCTCAAGGAACTTGATTGTGGGGTTGTTCAGCTGATTCAAGTTGTACGCCAACGCGAACAGTCCTTCCGTCCATAGCTGTTGACAACATACCAATTAATATTAGTCATACAATAACAAAACCACATGAACTTAAAACAACACGCATGAATGAACGCACGTCATGAATATCATAATGACGTTTTGATGCACGCGTAGAGTATCCTTGTTACAATTTTGTGACAATCAGGAAAGTGTAAATACCACGTAAACAAATTAGTAATTCGCTAAATTATACCTTGGGTGGTAGTGTCGAGGGCACCCTATATCCCAAAGGGGAAGTCGTTGTAGAATCCCACAAAGTGCTATTGTTGTTCTATAGGGGGTAGATATTTTCCATGGGCTTCCAATTTCAAAATTTTCAACCTTCACCACTGATGTGTGGATAGATCATGTTTATGTACATATCTCAATTTCAGATCCATAAGCAAAAACAGTAAAAAACAAAATTGCAGAATTTGGATAATAATGAGAACTACTCATGAGTACGCTTACTGTTATACCTAAGTTCACCGCACATAGGTACATACATACCACATCCCGTTGAGGTATACCTATAGCAGTTCTTGCAACGCGGTGAACTAAGTTATACGATTACGATTCTGGTAGTTCATTTACCAAAACAAACCCCACTAGGATACTTTACGACGCTTTCTTCATCGCACGCTTTATTACCTTTACCTTAACAATGTTTTTTTTAAATGCCTTATTCATATTCTCGTCACATAAAGACTGAATCGCACGTAGCCGTAATTGCCAATAAAGATATACTACTGGCCCTCATCCCAGTACTTACTGATTTATTTTGTTTGGTCACATCACGACTTTCAGCCCATATAGGGACATAAATGTTAACCAATTATTCAAATGACAGACCAACTCAAATAAATATAACAATTTTGTCTCTGATTCGCGAGATGTCATAAAAATTTAACTGCTGTTAAGGTTCATCTGCACTTTAAGTAGAATACTAACTCAACAGGTTTCTACTATCTCCAATTCTTACAAATATTAAAAAGTCCTAAGTAGTATAGTTCTTGTTCTTCAACTAAGATGTTTTCGTTGTAAGTAGATTCTTGTAATCTATTTTGTCGCAATGGTTTTATCATAATAGTTGAGAAAAGGTTAGCGGACTAGTGACCTCTGTTACTATCTGATAATTATATTAAAAAGGCATAGCTAACCTCTCCGTATCAGTAATCTACCTGCCTAATGATTGAACCAGTATTTAAATGACCCTGGGTGCTAAGTATATGATGAAAGAAAAGAAAGTATAGAACTCAAAGGCCAAGGTCAATGGTTAATACCTAAATCTCAAGATAAATCAGCCGTTAATTACTTAAAACACCTAGTAATGTCGTAAAGAATTTCACACCTTATCGTTCGTCAGATAAATAAACCATTACCGTTTAATTCAATACCATTTTGGGGTTATGAGAAATAAAATATACTCTCTATCGGTAAAAGTAAAAATACGTTTAGTACATTAGGTAAGTAGTCATAAATTTAAAAGCAGTTACGTGTTCTAGTGTTGTCGATTATCGATAGAATACTACTAATATGCAATAAATCGATAGAGCGGTCTTATCAATTATATATTATCGATGAATCATCGTTAATTAGTGGGTGAGAGGAGTCAAAACCACATGCCTAACTTTATTAGGCGACGGTTACACGTAAGGTATTTACTGTGATCCGTCAATATAGTATTTGTTGATGGATTTCAGTTTTTACTGATGGATTAATACACCAGCCTACACGTTCAATATTTATTACGTCAGTATTGTGTCTGGTCTCCTGCTGTTTAAACGTCTAAAATGGCCACAGAGCTGAAAATTAAAGGTTGCGTGGCTATTATTTTAGCACTTAGTTTAAATAAAAAGGTCAAGCGAAAGCGATGGGCAAAAAATTGGTTACAACAAAGGGAAAGGTACACACATTTGAATTTAATGGCAGAAATTAAATTACATGATGAAATGGATGATTACGAGAATTCAAAAAAAAAAATCAAAAAAAAAATTCCAGTAATTTTTGTAGTGCTTCAATTATCTCCTTATTTATGAAATTTTTGTAATCTTTTGAAGAACTATCCCATATCTCTGGCGATACTTCTAAATTAGGATAAATTCTTTTAAAACTTCCTAATCTTTAGTAAGTTTCGAGAGGGTGCGGGGCGGCGACAACGACGGTGCTTCCACCGCCACAAGATCCAAAAAGTCGTCCTCCTCCATTTCTAGCGTAACGCGTACTGACGTGATAAATATTGACGCGAGGCTACACGACCAATATTTATCATAATCCGACGGATCATCAATACAGAATCAAGAAATCTAGAAATCCATGAATAAATAATGACATACATCAACACATTAGGTTACACGTTAATTAAATACCACGATACGTCATTATTTACTGATGGATCACAGTAAATACCTTACGTGTAACCGTCGCCTTAGGCTTTACACAAAGTTCAATATAAGTGCTCAAGTAATAACAAATAATGAATTCATAATAAGGTACCAAATTTTACAGTCACTGATATCAATGCATAATAAATTGCGGAAAAGTCGAATATCATTACAGAACAAAAACTGAATTATGAATATGATGGTTGCTTCGATATTCGAACTAATGCGTATTATTGTGTGGTTGTATCATCTTCGCATATATAATGTGAAAATGATACCACCACACAATTTTGTATTAACGTTTAGATTACAGAAAATAACATAGGCCGCCTTACATATAGAAATAACTCCACTTTTCTGGTTTCACATCATCCGGGTTAAATCCTTATATTCTTTAAGGATAAAAAAATTGTAGATGTTCTTAATTTAACACGACCGAAGCTGCGAATAAAAACTAGTTATCGATAATGTTTATAGGTACTATCGACAGTGGTGTTAACGATGTTTCGCCCAACTCTAATGCTACTAGGGCCGAACGTACGACATTAACATCCTACTGATAAAATGTCGTAACTCGCAGGACAGCAAATAAACTTGACATCAAACGTGACTAAGCCACGTAAGTGCTTTTAAAGCAACTTGCCCGTCGTAGGGACAATTTTAATTACATTGTCAAAACATTCACCATTGTCGACTTTATACACGAAACGGTAGACAATCGAATAGGTCGTGTCCCTTCGCCCAGCATACTCACCATGGAATCTTGATATTTCATGAATGCCAAAAAATAGTTCTGAAATAGTTTTAAATAGTTGCGAAAGGAAAAAAATAGTTCTCTTATACTTACGAAATTACAGCCATAGTTCTATGAGTATGCTGGGCGAAGGTTTCGTCCAGCATACTCACCTCCGTTTGGGGAATCTGCGTACGCTTCAAACATAATTCATACTTCAAAAAATAGTTCATAAATAGTTCATAATGGTGTCCAAAAAGAAAAAATAGTGCTCTAATACCGCCGGAGTTATAGGCTTTGTTCACTGAGTATGCTGGGCGTAGGTTCTACGCCCAGCATACTCACCTCACTGCGCGAATACCGAACGAGCTATAGGTACAATTTATGTCTCAAAAAATAGTTCTTGAAATAGTTGTTAATATCAGTCTAATTTTCGCTTGACTTTTGACCTAGAAAACCATTAAATTTGGTTGTAAACTTCTACATACTAACGTTAAATGAGGTACAGTCGTCCACACATGTTTTTATAATATAAAAATATTAAACATTCTAATGGTGGGCGTTGTGATTGGGAATAATATTGTGATATTATCTCACATTCAAAAACAGTCGAAAAAAATATATTAGCATTTAGCTAGTAAGTATATATTTTTTAATAATAATAAAATAAATGAAACTGTAAGCGTAAATAAATCCTATTACTTCATTGCTTGTAGGATGAACTATTTGCCAAAAAAAATTGTCTGGACACTAATAGTTATTTGTTATACAAGAGTGCAAAGTTGCTTTTTAACCGCGTGCTCAGTTTTGATGACCGAGCAAGCGAAAGATTCTAAATTTGAATCACGAGCATAGCGAGTGATTCATAAATTAGAATCTTGAGCGTTAGCGAGGGAATCAAAAGAGCACAAGGTGTAAAATCTTTGCACTCGAGTGCAACACGTAACTTTTCATCCCACCTCAGCGAGGAAATAATGAAATGCTTCTTCTTCCTAGCGTTAATTCCCAGTCGCATCCGAAGCTTTCACCTCGAAGTTCGGGGTCCGCTTTACCAGTCTTAACTGCGGATTTGGCTGGACCTCGATATTTTCCGTAAAGCGACTGCCATGTGACCTCCACAACCCAATGGTGACATTAGGCAATATCGAAGCATTGCAGCTAGACCGTTGTTGTTGAACTTTTTATGCATACAAATATTTGCACTGAGCGGGGATCGGACCCGCGCCTCCTGCGTTGCGGCCACATTCACTACCACTACGCCACGGAGGCTGTATAATAATTATGTGTAATAATACTAATAATAAAATATCAACAAATAAAATTCAACAACAATGTTCAACCATAGGACGTGAAAAAAAAATTATGCGCGCAAAGCAAATTTAAAAAAAAAAGTAGTACACCAAGGAGGTTCCGAGTTGAGTTTTTCATAAATTAAAAAAAAGTTGTATGATAAATCGGCACCATAGAGGTAGAAGTAAATAGGTTTAATGATGTTTTGAGTTCACAAACCTAGTACACACGATGTTCTAAATTCAAATTTACTTTACCACTCTAGAGGATAAAAGCGACTTTTACACTCAGATATCGAAGAAAAAAAGTACTCTTTCCGAGATGGTGGGATGAAAAGTCTATTGCAGCCTGCCGAGAAGGCGACGGCCTAAGAATACATTGTCGCCTCCCATTACATGCTTGAGGGGGTCGTAAGGGCCGGCGCCCACTGCCGGCACGGCATGGCAAAGGATTTTATTACTAATCAAGTTATTTTGAATCTTATTTCAGTGACTATAGAATTCTTTATTTCGTCAAACGATGCCGCGGCAGGCCGCGACGTGCCACATTTCGTTTGACTGCCTCTTTGTCGGTAGTGAAGGCGGCCGCTAAGCTGGAGGCGCGGGGATGAATATTTGCATTGGTCTGGTTTCTATCCTACTAATATTATAAACGTGAAAGTATGTGAGGATGTTTGTTACTCTTTCACGTAAAAACTACTGAATGGGTGTTGATGAAACTTTACGATAATATAGCTTGTACATCAGAATAACGTATTGGCTATATTAAGCGATGAACGGGATCAGAATTTCACGCGGGCGGAGCCGCGGGCAACAGCTGCTGTATAATATGTATATATTTACCAAAAAAAATTGTATCAAGTATGTCTAGAACCCATAACACAAGCTAGTTAAGCTATACTTACTTTGGGTCTGGATAGCGTTGTGTAGATTGTCGTATAATATACACCGTGGTTAAAAAACTGAACCAATTTTCATCAAACATAGCTAAGAACACTCCCGACTAATTCGCCTTTCAAACAAAAAAAACAAAATCGGTTCGGGAGCTACGATGTACACAGACATACACAGACACGTCAAACTTCCGTCCGTTTTTGCATCGGGGGTTAAAAAATTGTTATACCTAGTACAAAATGTACCTAAGTTATTAGAAAGTTTTGTATCCGACTGTACTAAAATCGAATGTATGTAGAAGTTTACAACCAAATTTAATGGTTTTCTAGGTCAAAATTCAAGCGAAAATTAGACTGATATTGACAACTATTTCAAGAACTATTTTTTGAGACATAAATTGTACCTATAGCTCGTTCGGTATTTGCGCAGTGAGGTGAGTATGCTGGGCGTAGAACCTACGCCCAGCATACTCAGTGAACAAAGCCTATAACTCCGGAGTTATTAGAGCACTATTTTTTCTTTTTGGACACCATTATGAACTATTTATGAACTATTTTTTGAAGTATGAATTATGTTTGAAGCGTACGCAGATTCCCCAAACGGAGGTGAGTATGCTGGACGAAACCTTCGCCCAGCATACTCATAGAACTATGGCTGTAATTTCGTAAGTATAAGAGAACTATTTTTTTCCTTTCGCAACTATTTAAAACTATTTCAGAACTATTTTTTGGCATTCATGAAATATCAAGATTCCATGGTGAGTATGCTGGGCGAAGGGACACGAATAGGTCTTGTTATATGTTAAATATTTTTAACCTTAAATATAATATTGATGACTAGTGACAACTGTCATATATTAATTTCATATTAAAAATATAATGGCCGTTGGAACAAGAGCTCTAGAGCGGAGACCGTGAAACAGTAAACGGATGGTGGGACGCTCCCTAGCTAGACAGACAGATTGGATGCGGAAGGTGCGGAAGCTCGGCACATTTGCAACAAATCAATCATAATAAATTAATAATCTTTTCATTTCACTCTTGAAATAATAAGTAGAGCGAGCGGGGATTAGTCACATAACAAGTGATATTCTATAACTAAGCAATTAACATGGGTAATGATTACAGTACTAATGATGCAGCATCAAAGATATAATTGGCGCGGAGGGGGAGAGAATGGGTAAAAAGAAACCAAGGTAAGGCCTGTAAAACTCACACCCTACAAAAGACAGGATACCTATTGCTTTTTATTTCACTTGGAGACATAAAGCAAGTTTTTGCCACTTCATAAGTAATTTTTCCGGTGTGACACCATAAAAAATGTCTACGACTTCGTAATTATCTCCCACAATGTGGTTTTTGTTAAGTAATTCAAACTATTAAACGTGCGGTTAAAAAGACATAAATGAAATAAACGTAAGAACATTCATCGCTGACTAAGCCTATTAATTACTGCCTCAAGATGAAAGAATTAACCCAATTTAAACAACGTAAATAATTACTTGCAATAAATTTAAATTCCGACAAAAGTTGTCACAATAAAAAGAACTATAAAGCACGCGCGAGCCTTGACCTCAGAGTCTGTGCTGCAGTAGATCTTAGAGACAGATACATCTTTTTACGTCTGGCCTATAACCTTACAGGGCGTATAACCCGCGCCACGTATCTTGGACCTAAATCGTAAGAGATACGAGGCTCTGGCGCCCGCGGATTGCTTTGTAATAGTCTATGCTTGGTGAATTTGAGTTCGTCTACCGCAGTAGCATCCCGCGCTATCCTCAAAAGACACCCAAGAAATGTGTACTGCGCGTATAGGGCACGTTTTAGGCACATTTTAGGTCCAAGATACGTGGCGCGGGTTATAACTGCGACTGAACAAAGATGTAGGTATGTGTATGTAGGTACCTACTGTATGTAGTCGCAATTTTTTTCAATATTAAAAGTAAGCAATCTAGGCTATGAACATCTAAACGTCTACAGAACCTAGGTTGTCATTTTGCTTTGCCTTTTTGAAAGCAATTTCACTAGGAAGACATTTATATGCTACCAGGCGCTCTTGCCCTAGTGATTTTTTTTTATACCTGAAGAAACCTTCTAATACCCTTCTTGAAGAACCCCATATTGATGTATCTGATATGATCTATAGGGTCAAGTTTGTGACTTGTATGCAAAGGACTTTGGAAGGTCCTAAGAACAAGACCAAAAGTTATTCCCGCACAAAGCACTTTTGCTTTGTTTTGTATTGAGTGCACTAAAATTTGTCGATCTATGGTAAACCTTGTCTTATTTATGTGACTGCTGTAATACTTATACTCTCTAGGGGTACGGTAATCAGTCAGCTTGATATATTTCAGCTTTGTTTACATTGTTATGTTTTACGACATACTATTGTGGGCCCAGATTGCTGATATACAAACCATTTTCTTTATACAAAAGCGTACAGTATGTGCAATCTACAAATTAAGTGCTCGAGTTTCCCTTAGAGAACGATTCAAGGAAATTGGTATTTGAACACTTGCAACAGTTTGTGTGTGAGATTGTTGTACATATTTATAAAACAGAATACCTTTATAACAAAATAGTAACGTGCACTGAATTAATACTACGAAGCATACATTAGTTAGTTTGGTATATTATACAGACATAACATACATAGGTACATACGCTCACGCCTATTTCCCTCAAGGGTAGACAGAGACAACAGCCCGTTATTTGACTCTATTCTTACATACTTCACGAGCTACCTCTACTGTCATTAATACTTTCATGCAAGCCCGCCGGTTTCGAACACTTCTGTGGGGTGAGCACGAACAACTATCGTAATCGTAGCGTGAACGTAACGAGAGCACGGAGCATTGCGATTGGCAGACTTCAGGCAGGTGACCAATCGCAATGCTCCGTGCTCTCGTTACGTTTACGATACGATTACGATAGTTATTCGTGCTCACCCCACTGATCTGCCCCCCTAGACAAGTGGCAATTCTTTGGCGGATTTGACGTATGTCATAAACGTCAAAATACGTGTCACATACGTCAAATTCCATATATTCATCATTCTATTCTACAATATGTCGGCCAACGAATTGCGACTTGTCTAGGGAAGTAGTTATATTATATCTTCGCTAATTAAATCCATAACTCATGAAAAGCTTGCCCCAACGAACAGATTCATCAGCGCAGAACTTGAACCACTGGGGTTTCAAACTTTGGCAAAATTTTGACAATCGATGCCTTTTATGTTGTAAGCATCAAGAAATTATTTTTGGAAATTTCACCCCTAAAGGTAACATAAATGAGGAACGGTTATTCAAAATTTCATACGTTTATCTGCTTCTGGCCAGGAATAAATCTAGGGCCCGGGCTGGAGTTTGAACCCAGCCTACAATTTTTTTTTTAAATAAAATTCCTATTGAGGTAATGAATTCACCTTCTAACAAATACAAGCTTGACGTTACAAGTCAATACGAAAGGGACATTATACAGTTAATGATTATTTAAATGACAAAAGGTAATAACTTCGAAGCAGTGATGCTACCGTTACTTGGGTCGTAAAACTTTTGTTATTATGGCTCACTTTATGAGTATCTAAGTACTTAATAGTTTCTCAGGTTCATTATTACGAATAATCACCTATCACGCATTTGCGTGAATCTTTTATAATGACCCTTAATTAATAGGTAATAACTTCATTGTGGTTTTGGTCCTGACACTCCTGACTATTAACACCATTTAGTCACGTGACCTTACTACTTTATATAAAAATAAGTAGATGTTCCCATTGCACAATTACTTGGTTACCCGTGAAGGTTAATACTATCATGTTATTATTGAAGTTAATATTTATTCAATACACGAGTGCTATTCACTATTACATAAAACCATGTTACTCTTTTGTTCGCAGCTGCATATAATTTTATTATACCTACCAACTCTTAAATGTAAAAATAATAATGTACAAAAATAACAATGTCCAAAAACATATCACACAGTTATTTTAATTAATTGCTATTTAAAAAAGAGCTCGGCGAATCTTTTTCAATCGTTTTATTGCCTGATTATTTTTAGCCGACTACGAGCGGAAACACACGATGCGTTGCGGCGACGCACCGCAGAAATTTCGCCGCAGTAGCGGGCACACGAGCGGTGCGACGCCGCACAGTGGGCTGAAATTCGCGTTTCATAGACATTCAAGTTTTTTTTTTTAAGTGCCGCTTTTTTTGCTTGGAAACGATTAACAATACCTATTTTATGCTTTATATAATTAACTTTCAGGTTTAAAATCGTAAACAGCTCACTCAGAATTTTTTTTCAAAAATTTTGTATGGAGATAACATAATAAATGATGATAACTCCGTTATCGCACAATTGCGCCTAATATCCTCTTAGGTTATTAATATATCAATTATTTTGGATTTTTTGACATACTCCATGCTACGGTCAAACATGCGCTTTTTTTTTTAAAAATCTTTCAAAAAATTAAAATTTTATTTTGTTTATTTTCGGTTTTAACCAACAATATCAAGCATAACATGGATGTATATAAACCAGAAATTTGCGAAAATCAATTATTTGCTATATAAGAAAATGATAATTGAATGAATGAATGAATTATTGTTCTTAATTTTGAAAAACGCTCCAAAATTGTGTGACTATAATTTTTTGTTTCAAACCGTGCTAACTCGTTTGAACAACAGTGTATCCGAAGAGGATTGTGTGACTTTAAAAGAATTTTGCCGGAGATTCGCTAAGGCTGCACAGCAGCGATATGATTCAACACACAGGAAATCTGAGAAGTTCCGAACTGAATACGAAGGTTGGCTTCAGGCTGATGTTGATTGGCCAAGTTGCTTAAAAGCAAATATGAATTTGATTACTCAACATGAGGGAAGCCCAATAGAGCCACTTTCGGAGCCATCATCAAGTTCTAACGTTAATATTTTGGAATCGTCATCAAGCGCTCCTGATTCTCTTTTGGAGCCATCTACGAGTACAACATCAATTGAAATTATGACGAAAAGAAAAATCTCAACTCGTAAATCATTTGAAGACTTGGGAATGAAACAGAAAAAGAGGCGGTCTAGAGACTTGACAGACAAAGATTCTAGTGAGCTTGTATTTTCAACTATTTCTAAGTTGAAAAATGAAGGCCAAAATAACATTGCTTCTGTAATTGAATATATGGTGAAGCATCCAGAATCAATCGACAAACTTAAAGATGTAATTACAAAACCAACCAGTAAAGAAACGTTTTCGCCCCAAAAAGCACTTGGTTTACTGATATCTCTCAAATTATCTAAGTGGCAATATATAACTTTGAGAGAATCAGCAATTCGAGAAGGCCTTAACCACTTGTACCCTTCGTATTACTGCGTGAAAAAAGAGGAACTGGTATGCTTACCACCAGAACCGAAAAATTCCATTACGGTGACAGATTCCTCAGCAAAAATTTCACTGCAAGCTTTGCTAGATCTGACAGCAAAAAGAATAATTAAGTCTTTGCCAGAAAGTATACAAAATAAGGAACTCACTTTAATATCAAAATACGGTTTCGACGGAGCATCCAGTCAAAGCAGATACAAACAGAAGATGGATTCTACCCAAGATGACTCTAGTATTTTCATGACTTCGTTATCACCACTAAAGATGACATGGGAAGACATCACAGTATGGGAGGACCCGAAACCTTGCTCAGCAGCGTATTGTCGTCCAGTACAATTCATCTTTGTTAAAGAAAGTGAATCAGTGGTAAAGGAAGAAAACGATAGACTCACCGTTGAAATATCAGCTCTCCAACCATGTGATTGTGATAGCAATATGGTGAGTTATAAGCTAATGCTCACCATGGTTGATGCTAAAATAAAAACTTACCTTTCTCCTAACGCAAGATCGAATGCAGTGTGCTACATTTGTTTGGCGAAACCTTCGGAGATGAACGACTTGGAGAAAATTAAAAATAAATCAACAGAAGATGCCTTGATGGAGCTCGGACTTTCTTCACTACATGCGCGCATAAACATTATGGAATGTCTTTTGCATATCGCATATAAATTGGGCATTAAGAAGTGGTCTGCTAGAGGGGAAAGTGAGAAAGCCGCAGTGGATGCAAGAAAGAAAACTATCCAAGCTAAGTTCAAATCGGAGCTCAACCTATTAGTCGATATCGTTAAACAAGGTTATGGCACGACTAATGACGGCAACACTGCACGTCGATTTTTTGAATTTCCCGAAAAGACTGCAGCTATCACTGGACTAAGTGAAGATCTGATCCGAAGATTTGCTATACTTTTGCAAGCCATAACTTCAGGTGAACCCATAAATGTTTCGAAATTTAAAGAATATGCGTACATTACTGCTGAGAAGTATGTCGAATTGTACAACTGGTACTACATGTCATCAACAGTGCACACGATACTGCTTCATGGAGCCGAAATTATCACATCTAATGCAATAGTACCGATTGGGAGTTTATCTGAAGAGGCTTCAGAAGCCAGGAACAAAGATTTCAGAAGGTTTAGAGAACATCACTCACGTAAGAAGAGCAGAGTGAGTTCAAATGAAGATATTTTTAATTTTTTACTTATTTCGTCCGATCCGCTTATTTCAGCAGTAAGACCAACGATGAATGCAAAAAAAAGAAACCCTTGTTTGATGAAACATTGGACCTGCTGAATCTTCAAACATCTGAATTCAAGTTTAGGGATATTAGTCAAATAAACTCCGACTCTGAGTTCGACTCTGAAGATAGTAATTCAGAATAGGCAATACATACAATATAGTACATATACATACATATTACATATATACATTCTTGCAAAATAAGGAGTCTGATAGTGTTTGTAAGCTCACCATTTGTACTGCTTAGTTTTTCATTGAATTTAAATGGCTATGTGTAAATGTTTCTATAAACTGATATAGAATAAAGATTTTAAGCCATATTTTAATAGTTATTAATGAATATCATTTTCTTATATAGCAAATTATTGATCTTCGTAAATTTCTGGTTTATATACATCCATGTTAAGCTTGATATTGTTAGTTAAAAACGAAAATAAACAAAATAAAATTTTAATTTTTTTAAAGATTTTTTAAAAAAAAAGCGCATGTTTGACCTTAGCATGGAGTATGTCAAAAAATCCAAAATAATTGATATATTAATAACCTAAGAGGATATTAGGCGCAATTGTGCGATAACGGAGTTATCATCATTTATTATGTTATCTCCATACAAAATTTTTGAAAAAAAATTCTGAGTGAGCTGTTTACGATTTTACACCTGAAAGTTAATTATATAAAGCATAAAATAGGTATTGTTAATCGTTTCCAAGCAAAAAAAGCGGCACTTAAAAAAAAAACTTGAATGTCTATGAAACGCGAATTTCAGCCCACTGTGCGCCGCTGCGTTGTTATGACGCAGCGGCGCCGCGTGCGCCCTAGCTGCGTTGTAATGTCTGTTAATAATAGTGCAAGCGCTAGAGGTAGTTGAGTATGCAAGTCCGAGTGACGGCAACTATGACCGGATTCTTATACCTGATCCTCTAAATAATGACAAAGAAATCTTGCCGCCGGGTATGATGGTCACATCCCCTCTGCGCCCTTAAAGTAAGCATAGCGCGCGTATGCGTTTAGTGTGTTTCTACATCTATTGACGTAAAGAAGTTGCTTTATTAAGTCGTGTTTTTGTATCCATTTTTATTTTATACTACTTAGGTGGCAAACAAGCACACGGCCCATCTGATGGGAAGTGGTCACCGTGGCCTATGGACGTATGCAACACCAGGGGCATCACACTCGTGCTGCCGACTGCCAACCCTGAATCCATATTTCCATACTAATATTATAAATGCGAAAGTAACTGTCTGTCTGTCAGTCACGCTTTCACGCCTTAACCACTGAACCGATTTTGATGAAATTTAGTATAGGGGTAGATTAGACCTTGAGAAAGGACATAGGCTATGTTTGGTCGCGATAACCGACATCCACGCGGGCGGAGCCGCGGGCAAAAGCTAATATAATATATATCGATGATAAATATAATAACATTTTGCTGACAACATTAGTATCATTAATGCTACAAAATATAGGTAGGTACCTACCTAGGCATATATAAAAGTACGAAAAGCTCAACAGTGACTTACGTCCGCGACAAAATGAGTATACAAGTCTTTACCAGAGTTATTAATTCCCCCCATGTAAATGAACTGTAAATTGTCGCACAAGGTCTTGTAATTGCAATAAATCTGAATTGGTTTGTATTTCATTATGTAAATGCATCTATAACAAATGTCAAAATTAAAAATAAGTATTTTTCACCTAGGTACTTTAAGAAAATTTATGCTTGAATTCGCTGGTTGTTCGAATAACTTTTTTTTTTTTAATATTACTTTTATTTTCGTTTTTTTTTTATTAAGTATCTATTTAAGAATCCATCCTCACTTTTACCATTAGAACAAACTATAAATTATAACGGAAATATTCATTAAAATGATTTTATATCATGTACCTACTCAATACATTTCCTTTACGAATAAGACAAGAGGGGGTAAAAAAAAGGACCAGAAAATAGACCGGCAAGATCCACATTATCATTCTTGGACCTTTTCTTCACTTAAATCCGTTGGCGAAATTCGGTACGGTACTCACATTTTGCATACTCATACCTCTAGCGCCCGGTCTATAAATCATAAACATCTACGCGGCGGCGGTGCGGCGCGCGCCGGAGCGGTGCCGCTCCGGCGCGGCGTCGCAACGCATTCACCCCTCCCCGCCTCGTCTCGGCGGTTGCAAGTCCGGTGCGGCGACGCAGCGCATCGTGTGACATGCTACAGATATTTCTATGTAAAACGACGCAGCGACACCGCTCCGGCGTCGCGCCGCCGCCGCAACGCATCGTGTGTTTCCGCTCTAACATGAGAACTGTGCAATAAATGTTAATGTATCTGCTGAGTCAGCAACCACTTCTTATAACATAGGCGGACGAATAAAATATTTGGTTTGAGTTTTGTGTTCTCATACTTGAGTGCAAGTATAATTTTACAATAAGGCTAATTTGCAAATTCGTCACTCTGGTATATTGCCAAGAAATGAAGATGAGAATAAGAAAACGGAAATCGGATCTTATTTATTTATTATATACTTTATTGTACGCCAAACAAAAGAAATACATCAATATAAACTAAAAACCAGAGAAACAGTACAATTTCTAACAGGCAATCTTCGACACACAATCCATGTGATCAATCAATCAATTAATCTAATGCAGTCCGCTGCTGGACACAGGCATCTCCCATTCTTCCGAACCTCCGCCTCCCGCATCCAGTCTATCCCAGCCACCTTTTTCAGGTAGTCAGTCTAGATGGACTAACATAAGGTGGGACTGACGGACGGAAGGTGGGTCTGGCGGAAGGTGGAACCTTTGTTTGCTTTTTCACGGTCTCTTCGGTCTCTATTATTATTATTTATTATTATAATCTTTTATTCAATAATTAGATACATAGTATTTACAAAAATTTTCTTCGCCAAACTGCTAGAGCAGTTTGTAGGCGTTCGCTCATACAGTTATTATACTTATATCTACATTATATCTACCCATTCACCCAATTTATTTATATTTATTATATTATAATACATTAAACATTTATTATTTATAAATACTCATCATTAACATGACTATCTGCCTGATAGTCATGAATGCACTGTATGGATACCTATGCTGATTTATTATTTGCACTATACAAATAATAGTCAGCACAGGCCACACAATAATATTAATCTGTAGCAAGTGTAGCAACTCAAAAAATAATAGTAGGTACATATACATATATATCAAGTTATGAATATATTTTTTAATTTCCTTTTGAATGCAGCTTTGTTTTTTATCTTTAAGTCATTTCTCAACATTATGTACTTGTTATAAACCCTTGGCACAATATATTTCCTTGTTCTCCAACATACATCGGTCCTTGGACAGATGCGGCCAGCCCACTGCCACTTCAGTTACATGCGAAATTTCGTTAGATAAGTGGATATGTACTCGTAGTACCACCTATCCCGTCTATTCAAATAATATGCACGATTACATACATATAATATCAGATACATATATTATTACAACCACCGGGATTCTGTTCCGACCTCGTTTCATAAATAAAACAATGTAGTTTAATTATTTGGAATATAATTGGACGGGAAATGGGGCAAGACGTCTTAAACAGCTTCAACAATAACAATGTATGTAAAACTCATCTGCTTGGCATAAAGCTCTGGCCACATTTACGGTAAACTCGAAGTATTTTCAGCTTTTGAGTGACTTTTATAACTACCTCTTCACTAAAACTGAAGCTATCTAGTGATATAATTATGTGTCTCTTTGCCTGATATAGTGGGTCCTGGAATCGATTTCAGGATAAGGTAAAGTATAAGAATTCTTAATTGACTTAACGACCAATTACAGGGGCGTATTTAAAGATTTGGCGCCCCGGGCCACTTAGGTTTGCCGCCCCCTATGCAGGTGCGGTCCGAGGGGGGAGGGGGGGGTCACAGGCGACATGACCCCCCCCCCAAAACCATGCACGTCATATTGAAAAGTCCCAGTACGAGGGGTTGGGGGGGGGCTAAATTTTTTTTAAGGAATTTCCGAAGTGACCCCCCCCCAAATTTCAAGCTGCGACCGCGCCTGCCCCTATGTGACGTTCGCGTTCACCGTTAGCCTGCGCCCAAGGGGCTGACACAAAATAGGGGTCCGTCAGAAATTGCTGGAGATTTTCAAGCCTGATTCGTGAGATCTCTATCTTATGGTGCGAGGGAAGTGACTTCCATCGATCTCTCCACTAACCCAGGCTCCCAACCAGAATCCCTTCAAGGGGAAATATTTGCATTCCATTCCATTAAAGCGCCCTACGTAGAAGATGATATCGCAACCAAAAATCACTTGAGTACAGCAATAGCTTGTGAAGAATGATGTTTTATGGCTCAAAGGCAACAGCAAAAGCACCGCTTTGGGACCTGGTAGCACTCTAGGCTCTAAAGGCACTCGGAACCCGTTTTGAAGGGCTCTATAACATATGCCTCAAGTAGAGAAGGATTCCGAAAATTTGAAAGACAGGAAAACTGGTCCTCTTCTGCAAAGTTACCGTCCGCCTACCGGCTCATTGTATTGATGGACAAGGTGTGCAGTCATGCAGGTGTTTTAAACGAATTATTCCTCGTGAAGTGCCACATCGAGCGCCTTACAGGAGTGTGGCCGAATTTGGTAGACAATAAATTTGGTTATAGTCGGGAGCACCGTGGATGCCAACACGCGCTTGAGGGCCCTGGTGGAAGAAGCAGTGTCACGGCGAGTTGATGCTGGCAGTGTCTATTGTTGCCTACGTCTTTAACACCTTGGCATGGAGCTGCATCAGAGCTGCACTCTTTCAGCACAGGGTGCCTCTCTATCCTCGCGTCATTGTCGGGGCTTACTTATCGGTGAAAGCCAGTATCTACCCATGTAGGACAGGGCTTGGTAAGTGAGATATGTGGCGGGGTGTTCCGGCTGGCGCGGATCTGGGGCCGCTTCTGTGGAACATCGGCTAGGACTGGATGGTGACGGCACGAAATCAGAAGCAACCAAGTAAGCAACAGCTGGAGTTACCCAAGTCCTTGGACGTATTTGGTGACTGGATCTGAAGTGGGCATACCTGGTTCTCTTACTTACGAACCCTTTCTGGCCTATTGATGTGTGAGGAGCACAGAGGCTGCCCATACACCACCTGGCAGTCCTTAAATAGACTTCGGATGCAGGCCAGCCGAAGTAACGAAAACCGAATTAGATGGAGTTTCTCAGATAAGGTGGACCCAGGCACCACGGTGTGAATGCGGAACTACAGTGAGGTAGGCGCTAACGTGTGCTGCATGCCTAAGCACGTGTACACCGCAGGAACGCATGGGTGCCTCTGAGAACGCCATCAGGGTGGTTGCACACTGGGCAAACAAAATATGACATATGTCGTCGACTCGACAAAAGGAGAAGATTAGCTCGGATGAGGTGATGCTCGAAGGGGGTTCTCACACATCTTCGCTGCCGATAACGCGATAGAGGTATCACAGTAGCTTCTCCTACCAGCTGACGCAATGCGCCCAGCTATGGCTGCTTCGGTGAGTTCCTGAGACATACAGGATCAGGAGCCGACCCCTGCAATGCCACCTCTGCCTGGGCTCCTCCGTGTATATGCCACTTCACGCGTTGTATTCTTTAAGCAACCGTCAGAGCGGGAAACCTCTCGCCGCAGGCCCTGGTGCTAGTTATGGCCGTCTGCGAGGGATGATTATTCCTCGTGAAGTGCCACATGCGGTCACGGTTTAAAACCGCACACCGTCTCTGTCGGGTCTCAATTATCGGGTATAAAGTTACCCAATTAGATATTTCCCTCGCAACCCGGCTGACCTTTTAAGATAGCTCCTTCGGGTGTGGGTAGTAGGTGTCCCCATTGAATCCCGGAAAGGTACGGGTGTCACCGCCGCGTTACCGGTCTGAATATATTGGAGTAACAGGCGACCGCACCTGTCGCCCCCAGGTCTCGGGGAACCAGCCGCCCTTAGCTGCTCTTATCTGCGCTCTCTGCTAGTCATAAGGATACGTGGAAACCCTATGAGTAGCCATTTACAGCGCCGCTACCACCTCGGCCGGAATTAACCGTAGGCGGTAGAGTCTCCCAGCGAGAGAAAGGCGCTGCCGTCTTCGGCGCCCAAGCTGCTTGGCCCCAGTTACACCATACTTGAACGCAAATGTTATTTAGGGTTTTCTAATTTGAATGCAATTAAATTTATTAAAATAATGAGTGACATAGTCATAATATATTGTAACTAAGTAAGCTTCGAAAAATTAAAAAAAAATATATACGTAATATTTACTCTAATAGGCGCCTTTTAGAGCAAGATTAAGGCGCCCAGAGACATAGACATTCGGGGCGGCAGGTTGCAAGGGGCGGCGGAACAGCCCCGAGCGTCTATCTCTGGGCGCCTTTTAGAGTCAAGATTAAGGCGCCCAGAGATAGACGTTCGGGGCGGCACGTTGCGAGGGGCGGCAGAGCCGCCCCGAGCGTCTATCTCCGGGCGCCTTTTAGAGCAAGATTAAGGCGCTCAGAGATAGACGTTCGGGGCGGCAGGTTGCGAGGGGGGAGGAACCGCCCCGAGCGTCTATCTCCGGGCGCCTTTTAGACCAAGATTAAGGCGCCCCGAGATAGACGTTCGGGGCGGCAGGTTGCGAGGGGCGGCGGAACCGCCCCGAGCGTCTATCTCTGGGCGCCTTTTAGAGCAAGATTAAGGCGCCCAGAGATAGACGTTCGGGGCGGCAGGTTGCGAGGGGCGGCGGAACCGCCCCGAGCGTCTATCTCTGGGCGCCTTTTAGAGCAAGATTAAGGCGCCCAGATCAGATCTTCAGGGTCGGCAGCACGAGTGTGACGCCTCTGGTGTTGGATACGTCCATAGGCCACGGTAACCACTTTCCATCAGGTGGGCCGCACCGTGTGCTTGTCTGCAACCTAAGTGGTATAAAAAAAAATTAGACGCTCGGGGCGGCTCCGCCGCCCCTCGCATCCTGCCGCCCCGGGCCATGGCCCCCTTGGCCCTAGGGTAAATACGCCCCTGACCAATTATCTTAATAAAAAGTACTTCAAAATCTAGTCTCGATGTAATCTCAAACGCCCAAACGTCCAAAACGATCACGATTTCAATAAAAAGAGGTCCAAAACTCGTAATAATATTTTTTTCAAAGTTAAACCTCGCTGTAATCTTAAAAACGATCACTATATTAATGTCCTTTCGTAAAAATTGTGTTATGAAAAAAACTTTGTTATTTTGATTATGAGAATTAGCCTTCTAGTTAGAGTTCTTAAGTTCCCTGTGCAAAGCAATTAAACCTTTATATAACCACAAAAATTCGAGTAAAACCATCTAGTGGAAGGCTATCTATATATAATTGTTAGAATATCTAGATTCTAACAATTTATTTATATTGCAAGCAGTCGCTTCTTTAGTTAAACTACTTTCAATTTCATAAATTGCTAGCATTATTGGCAAAACCTGGCACCCTGCCTGGTTCTACTGATATGCTTTCACCTTATCACATTTGAGCTGAATAACTAGAACACCGATCAATACCAGATTAGGGGAAGACCTTTTAGTTTATTTTGTATTTTTGCCATTATTTGAAATACACATTTTAGGTCATACGCCCCATTTACCTGTTACTACATAGCCTACTCCTATTGTATAAAATTTACCCAGTAAGAATGGTTCCAAGTAATAAACAATAAATAAATGTATTATTTGATTTGTGTAGAATATATTTATGCATATGAATCGTTGATGAGTTTTCATATTCACAAAATATATTTCTGATACCCATTGGTGATATCGCAGCATTGCAGTTTGACCAGTTGTTGGACTTTTAGGGCCAGTGCCCACTGCCGGCATGGCATTTATTACTAATCAAGTTATTTTGAGCCTTATCTCATAAGCTTTATAATTCATTTTACTTTAACGATGCCGCGGCAGGCTGTGGCATGCCGCGGCATCTTTACGTAAAGTAAAATGATTGAAACTTTTAAAACGAAAAAATTAAAACTTGATTAGTAATAAATTCCATGCCGTGCCATGCCGGCAGTGGGCGCCGGCCCTTAGGGTTCCAACTACCAGTACCTAAAGATTGCCATAGATGTTCATATGGCAACCAGGACCGACCGCTTGCAGTGCTCTCCGAGGTATTACCAGATCAATGCAAATAGCCATATTCATACATACAAATATTTGCAATGACCGGGAATTGTACCAGTGCCTCCTGAATAGCAGTCGCGTTTACTACCGCGCCCCCACAGAGGCTATCTGCCTACGTAGTATTTATATCAAAAATCCGCCTCCTCTGTTATCATTTCCAACAATACTGCTGACTGACATGTCGATTTTCCTCCATTAACCGAACATAAAATAACTTTATGAGCGTTAATGGCACTACATGTCTAGATTGTAAATGTATGTTATTTGCGAGACTAAAGCCACAGATTACCTAAATAGTTGGTACTAAAACATTTCACACCATTAGTTTCATGTTATTATTTACATTTATCTTTGAATACTAACCATTAATAAGCAGCTACATAACGTAGGTATTCTGTAGATGTAAAATTCTTCGCAATAGGTATACCTAAGCACCTTTAACGAAAACCTATAAGCAGGATTTGTTACTGTACTTGCCTGTATATATTTTATCCTCCTCTTTAACAAATGTTTTATGTTTTTGCGCGGCAAGCATTGCAAAGCCTTAACACATATTTTTTCTAATTACATATTTAACTTTCGACATTTCACCCGCATACACAACAACCTACATGACTGAAGGGTATGCCCGGAAGCACAAACTGAAAACAAACTTTAGTAAATAAAAAAAAAGTAGATACGTTAAGTAAAACTCCATTCTCCCTCCAGCAAAGCCCAATAGGACTTTGCTCTTCCCGGCAAAGTATGCGGTAACACAATATCGCATACAAACATATGCTCAACTTATGCTCAACTTATGTGATAACGACTATTGCCCACGGCTCCACCCGCAAGCCCTTTATGCGGCAAATGGTTATTTTCCGAAACATAATATTATATGCTAGGTTTTTATTCAACTTATAACATAATTTGCCAATTGACTTCCCGTATTTCAAAAGTTCATACACAGGCCTGAAAAACTTTATAAAAATTCATTGGATGGTTTAGAAGTTAAGAGATACACTATGTAATGTAATGGAATGACTAATAAATTCTCGTAAATACTGTTAGAAGTATTGTTTCAAGCGAATATTAAAATTCAGCAGTCCAAACATCAATTTGGCAATCCTATCAGCAGTTCCACGTATCGAATATTCCAGTTGTACGAATAAAATACATCTGCCTAGTGCATAAAAGTAACTATATTTTATCCCATGTAACGACTAATAAATTCTCGCAAACCATCCATTACAAGGATTGTTTCGAACGAATATTTCAGCACTCAAAACATCAATTTTGGCAGTCCCACCAGCAGTTTCACGTATCGATGATTCCAGGTGTACGAATAGAATACATCTGCCTAACTGACTGAATATTCGTTCGGTTAATTTCAGACGAGTTTGTCGACACCTGCTGGCAATGACGGGACTATTTTTAGCCGCAACAAAATCCTATATAAGTAGGTGAAGCATATAAATTGGTCCGGACCCGTTGTCAATCTATGTCATCGGAATGAGATAACAGTCAAAGCGGATCACGTTCCTACATTACCAGTGTGATTTCGAAATGTCACAAGTACCTATGTATGTAAATTCATGTACGCCATTTTGTAGGAGATTCTTTTTTTTTCTTTTTTTCAAGTTTTGTCTACTAAAAGTCGTTATTCGAGGTATTAACCCTCAATATGTACTCTCCTTCATAATTGAGGTATTAGCTTTAGCGATTTTGTAGCGAGATGCCTACTATCGGCCTTAGTCTATCTTATATTTTTTACTTGCAGTATGTAGCATAATGGCAATATTTTGAAAAGTCCATACATATCATCGCATTATGACAATTATCGGGATTTGGTGAAGATTATTCAAAATAGACTAAAGTGTCGCATAATGACGACTTTCGTGCTCACCAATGTTTTTGTTATTTGTTTTGCCTACAATATGTACAATCAAACACAAAACAGTATAATTATATGAAAATAATAAAGGTTTTATTTAATGTATTCTTAAACCTAGTAAATAATTAAATAAAAATCACATTTCTAAGGCTAACCGTACCTATACGGTGACAAACACTTCTTGTCAATTAACACAAAGTTATAATTATTTCAATTACTTATGTATCAAAAAAGTCAACGTTTATAATAATCAAAATGGAGGAATATTAATATCTAGTGTTATACTTAACATCATTAAAAAAACCGAACTTTGCTTAGTCTATCTAAACAAACCCCCATTTCAAGATGTTGGTCAAGAAAATCCTGAACAATTTTTTTTATGCGATCATTTGTTATTTTTTCTTTTTTATTTTGTCTTTTAGTTTTTGGGTAATGAATCTGGCTCTTTCGTATATCATGATCGTATTTTATGCTTTCATTTTTTATAAATTTAATGAACGGGAATAGGTTTGGTTTTTTCCGTTTAATTATTTTATTTAAGCGTGAATGCCAGCCCTCTACTGCATTTATAGTACGGTGGGGATTATCAAAGCAGCTTACAGCATGAATTAATTTTGGATCCATCCACTGTTTTATAAAGTAGTTTACGAAGTCGTTCCAGCCCTCGACATTAGACCGAATCTCAAACTGTATACTGAGGAAGCCCTCAGGCATCAAAGTTGCTGGTAAATGTGCCAGTTCTACAAAAAGAGCTATTGTTTTATTATCAAGCAGATGCAATTGCTTAGCCTTTTTGTGAAGAGCTTGGGCATAATGAAAAAAACATCCTTTTATGTTTGCGGTAGGGAATGTGATTTGAAGTGCATTCATCGCCGTCAATTCATAATCTGTTTGAAATATTTCTGGATTCATATCCGAAATGCGTGCCTTTATCAGTCCAAACCTTATTAGGTAATAGACAATATATTAATGGAGTAATGTAAGCCGTAGTTAGTCCGTGAACGGTGTACACCTGTTTGAAAGGTGGCGGTACACTCTTAAATGTCCCATCTGCAAAGAAATGTCTGACATTTTTAATTGTTTGTCGAGCTTCTGTACTACAGAATATTAAAATTTTGTCTGTGTCACCATCTTCACAGAGTAAGAAGTCTTTATTTAAGCTTTCACTTAAGACGACATCTTCCAATTTTTTGAAAACTGTCGCGTGTACATTAAGGTGCGACTTTCTGGCTCTGTATAGTGCATCTTTTAACGATTCATAATTTGGCAATATATCATCGTATTCAGGATCGGATTTGTATGGTAGCATCACGCGTTCGTATATTTGGGGTATGGGGCCCAAGTCATCGCAAACGGCTTGTTTTAAATTCGCCTTAATCACCGCCAATTTGTAGGCACAGAAATCAGGTTGGCATGTATGGTCACTTATCCTTGTAATAGTTTCGTCATCTTCCATCCAAGTGATGGATCCTGAGCATCGTCTATTAGAGCATCGCCAAATACTTGAGCCATTTTTATTTGACTTTTGGCGTGTGTGACTATGTCCGTTTCTGCACAACGACCAGGTACCCTGTTACAAACATTATTATGTAAGCTTAAAACGGTTTGCAATTTTATTATCGATTTTCTATAAGAGTGGTAGATGTTAATATCCCTTGTCTATGATGTTGTTACAGACGAATGGCAAAATCGTTGAGAAAGGCCAATGAAAGTTGGTAACTTTTAACTGTTTTATGTTTATAAATTTTATAATGGATTTCCGCTTACAGCCTAATTCAATTAAACGTCAAATCAACTTTCCCCGGGACTCGCCGAGAGTCCTGCTCGGTGTCTTGATGTGGTCACTGCTGTAAGTCCTGGTGTATAGGGGTCACAGCGGGAGTGTGGGAGTTATTGTAATCAAGTTAAACGCTGAAAAGAAAAAACTACATGATATACGTACCTTAGTATTTTTAATTAACACAATGTCACTGTTAGTGATGTATTTTATATAGTTATTATTCATTATCAATTCAATTTAATTCTTGGATATGGCTTAATGGAGTAGTAGGTATGTATTAGTATTAGTGTTTTTATTTAATAGATACTGTAATTATACGACAAGTCATCCATGACGTTCTTATTTTATTTTATGTATATGATTAACCAAGAAGGTTAATCTTACCAAGGAGATGCTATGATTTTAAATTAAGATTTGTATGCAATGTATACTCAATTTTATATAACGACATTATTAAGTAGGTAAGTATTTACGTTTTTAAGACTTTTTAACACGACTGTATTAAATTAGGCATCATAATATTCCCGAGACTATATTTCACAAAGTACAGCAAGCTGCGATATGACAGTAACAAAAACGAAAAAGTAGGCATAGTGCGACTACGTGTTTGGAGGTTTTCTGAAGCAGTCGTTATGCTACTAAATGTATGAAAACGTGAAATAGTCAACAAAGGCCTATAGTAGGCATCTCGCTACAAAATCGCTTTAGCATGTTGCTTACTGATACAATTTGTTCATTGTCATTGCAGCCTATTAAAGAACAGGTACCGTAAGATTTTATGACTTATTGGCCCGATTCCCCCCGAAAATAATTTGTTCTCAATTCTCCTCGAAATTTACAAACTCATAGCACAACTTACTTAATATTATTATAAGCAGACCAGAACCTATCTGTTCTGCGACACCACTCATGACCAGCCAATAAAGGCAAGCACAAGATATAGCCAGATTCTTTTCTCACAGGTTTCATAGTAATCAAATAATCTGTTGCTTAGTTCTGCTGGCTGCGTATGGAAAGCATATCAATCATATCAAAAGGAGGAAAAGGAGTAAGAGGCTCCGAGGTCCCTAGGGTACAACTAGGAACAATGCAAGATGATAATGATGGCTTTCATAAGAGTTGAAACATACAGTAGGTAATTGATCACTAAAACTTTATGACGTATTCAGTTCTTTTCAATACGCAGCTTTTGTTACTATTCGTTTTATGAAACCTCGTTCGAAACTTCAAAATGAATAGATGCAATTTGATTCAATATCGAGATTGCTGGCTACGGCAAAGTATGCCAATATGCTAGTATCCTACAGCAAATGTTATGAATGGCATGCAGACGAACAAAGCAATGTATAAAAGTTTAAAACTGGCACAGGAGTGTTCCGCCTACAGCCTACGATATGGATTCGACGCGCTCCGCTGGGCACAGAACAGATATCAGCATCAGCTAACGTGAAATCCGCAGTTGTATGGTTAGGTCTACGTGATACTGTTTGTTATTCTACCGGCATTGTGCCGTGATGTGCTAAGGCGAGTGAATACGATTTTCCATCATGTTTTGTGAATGTAATGTCTTTGCTTAAATCCGTACTGAACTTTTCATATAGCTTCTATATTGCTATTTTTGGAAAGATAGAAAACCAGAAATAAAATTAGGCAGACTATGTCCGCAGAATACGATCTGATATACATACGAGGTCAAATCCCGGTTCGGTTATCACCCTTGCACTTTGATGACTAGGGTCCGCTTTCCTACTAGTCTAGTCCTCCTAATATCTTGTAGTTATGGACATCAAGTAGAAATTCAGTTTTCTGTTCGTATTTTTCCTCTCATTTTCCTTTGTCATGGAGTGACCCCAATGATCCAAGTGTTCATAGGCCACTGTACCCGTTCACCATCGTCACCATAAACGATCGAAGACATTTCATGGAAACCCAGATCAATGAGGAGTATGTATGAAAACAATTTATGAATGAAATTAGAAGAAACGAGAGGTCGAATGTCAGGATCGTAGCAAGTGGAAAGATGTGTCTGCTTACCCCAATAGGTACGAGACATGACTTTATATTATTACTAGCTGTCCCGGCGAACTTCGTACCGCCATATTTTTCCCGTTCCCGCTGCACCTATTTTCTCATCCTTTAAACCTTCCCTGGACACCCACGAATATTTCAAAACTAAAATTAGCCAAATCTGTTCAGCCGTTCTTGAGTTATAAAATAACAACGAAAAGTGGCATTGATTTTTATACATTAGAAGATTAGACTAGCTGTCCCGGCGAACTTCGTACCGCCATATTTTTCCCGTTCCCGCTGCACCTATTTTCTCATCCTTTAAACCTTCCCTGTACACCCACGAGTATTTCAAGACTAAAATTAGCCAAATCGGTTCAGCCGTTCTTGAGTTATAAAATAACAACGAAAAGTGGCATTGATTTATAAATATATATAGATTAGAAGATGTATGTATATAATTATGTACAAATATGTATAAACAAGAAACTAGAGTACTCACTCCTTTCCCGAAGTCGGTTATAAATCTAATTCCATTTGAAAAGGTACCCAATATAGGAACATCGTAGACAGCCGCACAAATATTTGCGTTGCTATCCAATCAATCCACTAGATGGAGCGTTATTGGCACACACCTTATTTACGAATCCAAGTACCTGCTACGAAGTTAGCGGCTTACCTGTGCAATTTCCTTTCTAGTGCAACAGAAATTGATGAATGTGACGTTGACGAAATCGGCGCCATGACAGACGGTGACAGTCTTCTCTTCTAAAGATCCTTGGGAGCCAATGAGGACTACGTTGCGTATTTTTGGATCCTGCGAACAAAATAAGATAGAAGCATTGAGTTATTATTGATCGAGGTGAGTAGTTTAATTCATTATTCGCTAAGAGAAACATCATCAAGCATTCTGTGGGAACTTGCGGTTACTTTGATCAATGTTAACAGGTCTTTATAAAGTTGTTAGTCGCACAGTAATGAATATTGTTGTCTAAGCTATTTTAATTTAATATTGTAAATGTATGTTCCTGTAAATGCATGGCCGTGTTGGTTCCCGGTGGAGTAGCATAGGGCCACCCCATCTCTTGCTGTAGATATCGTAGAAGGCGACTAAGGGATAGGGGCTGTTCTCCATCTGATAGTAAACACATACAGCCCATGAATAAGTGCCCGCTTGACCAATAGGCTCGCCCCTATTACGTAGGAGGTGGGACCGAAAAATATAGTTGGCGAAATACGGGTGATATGATAATACACCTCTGCGTAACCCTTCGGGGATTTACAGGCGTGTGTATATACGTATGTTAATTGAGATAATTTTAAAGCAATTAGTTTGCTAGACTAAACAAATTATAATAAATTGGAAAAAGCGAAATCAATTCTCGGGCGGGACTCGAACCCGCGATCTTTCCCTTACAGGGGGAACGCTCTGACCACTGAACCACCGAGCTTCGCCCGAGAGTGACCCAATTTTTCAATACATCCATCTTCGTTCGAGTTCGGGTTCGAGTCCCGCCCGAGAATTGATTTCGCTTTTTCCAATTTATTATATACGTATGTTAGTTTATAAGACGAGCACACAAAACTGCAAGATTCGTTTTGTTAAAAGTAATGGTATAAACTAGCGCGAACATAATACAAAGAAAAAAATCTTGCGCTATAGGTACAAGCTTTTGAAATCAGCTCAACCCTTGCATACTCTTAAAATTATTATTTTCGTTTCAGTACAACAGACTTTTTAAAGAAAACTTTGTTTTAAAGTCTTTTCTTATAATTTCAGTTTATTATATTACCTACGTCATCGTCAGCGTCAAGCGTGTATAAGTAAATATTTCATGGTATGTTTGACAATGTCTCTATGTACTTACATTGTGACTCTTTAGTCGCGTACCTATACGTAAACAATGAATGTATTATTTAATGTAATGTAATATATTTGTAACACATTATTGTCGACATAAATAGCATGATTCGCTAATTTTGTTTATGAGTACTTGAGAACGGCTCGACTGATTTGGAATATTTGTATGTTGTGTTCATAATACTCAAATATTTAATTTTACTGTATGGAAAAGAGATGATCAACGAAAAGATGGATGGATTGTATGTAAATGATATAATAAAAAAGTAGATTAATTGATGACGTACAAATCAATGAGAAAAACATATTGTGCCAACCCTAGACGAACTTGAAGCAAAGCAGGTGAATGAGTCTCCGATTTTGCTAGTGGGCACTCAAAACAAGTTATTTTAGCTAAATCAATACGAAAGCTCGATTATTAAGTACCTGTCGAGGATCGACAACAGAAAATGTGCAGAATTTCCAAAGGGTTTAAGCTGCTTGCGCGAAAAATATTTAGGAATATTTATATACTTACTATAAACAATAAATAAGATTCCACCAATCAATGTAATAGGTATAGACTGAAACGCAGGTAGGTACGGCTTATTTCAAAAAGGATCTAATGGATCTTTAAAAAAAAAACAGTATTGAAAGCATCAAATCAATGATTAAATCAATTCAAATCACTTCAAATCAATGATTGAAAGAAACAAGAACTGAACAAAATCGAACCACGAAGAACTCTGTGCTTGTGCACTTCATAAGCAGGAAACCTGTAACCCATTTTCACAATAAATTGATTTGAATTTGGAGAGATCTTAATGCGAAGTATTTGTATATTTTGCTTTAGGAAATACAGATTTCCTGCTTATGAAGTCGGTTAAGATGTCTATAATAGTATCACAACTATAGAAATATACCTAAACTTCTATCGTTTTTAACCGACTTCAAAAAGGAGGAGGTTCTCAATTCGATGGGTTTTTTTTAAAGTCAGGTTGTAGCTTTGGCAGACTGCAGTACTACGAGTATTATTTACTAGCTGTTGCCCGCGGCTCCGCCCGCGTGGAATTCTGATCCCGTTCATCGCTAGCCTATGTGTTATTCTGATGTATAAGCTATATTATTGCAAAGTTTCATCAAAATCCATTCAGCAGTTTTTACGTGAAAGAGTAACAAACATCCACACATCCACACATCCATTCTCACAAACTTTCACATTTATAATATTAGTAGGATTCTGCGCTTTTGCTCTATAGTGCAAGTGTTGCAATTAAGTCTCGAAATAGTGCATTAGGTTATAGTGTCAAGTCAACAGGTAAAGGCCTTTCTATTTAATTGCCTTCTACCTACTTACTTGATGTTGATGTATTTACACTAAGAAATTAGCTGTTAACGTGAGTAATAGTTAATGCCCAACCTTATTTCATTGGTCCCGTACCATTGGATTGTTACCAGTTTATTCTTCGCGTTAGGGTTCCACTTTTGGATCAAAGAAAGTGGTAATGGGTTATTCTTAGAACAGAAGATGGCTCATTTACTGGGACCAAAAAAGGTAACTAGGAAAATGTAAGTGTATTACAGATAGTCCTTCCTCTTTCTCGATATATGTACAGATCTGATGTAAGTTCATGAAAAAATATTTTTTTTTATACCACTTAGGTGGCAGATAAGCACACGGCCCACCTGATGGGAAGTAGTCACCGTGGCCTATGGACGTATGCAACACCAGGGGCGTCACACTCGCGCTGCCGACTCTGAAGGAACCTTCTAATGCCCTTCTTGAAGAACCCCATATTCTAGTCACTTGGGAAAACCAACTGGTTAAAACTAGGACAAAGATTAAGGAAAACCATGCACCTATTAATTCTAAATGAAGGTCTGATACCGTCTAACAAATAATCTTAAGTCTCTCTATTCTAATAAATAGCCCTCCGTAGCAGTGTAAGAAACTCGTTAACAAATCTATGACTATTTTCTATAGAGTGCATTAGTATACGTGCCCTTTCTATATAATTATGTTTCCAATATACATAAGCACATTGGGAACATAATTACTCCGAAAGTTAAATTATAGCCCTTTGTTAAAATTCTTAATGTTGTAGGCAAAGTTGAATTTCGACGAAACGCCATACAATGTTCAACAAAATTAACTTTGATACAATGTTGTTCTGAGAGCGTACCTTGCCTACCAAGAATGGAGAAAATCTGTATCTAGTTTATCTTGAGTTGTGTATTAAATCCGAAATTACTTATCGTTGAGCTTTTGGCACAGAAATATCGATGAAGTGTAGTGTTCGTTTTGTCGATTCTACAGTTTTAATATCGCAATTGGATCTATCAAATAAGCACTAAGGTACAACCATTTCAGCAAGTTTTCCTTAACACCATATCGTCAAATCAGGGCTCGCGTGATCAAAGTTCACAATAACGATAATTTTCGTCGAATGCCACCCGACCTCGGCCACGACATCACTTATCCGATAAACTCATAACGATTCTATGGGTAGGTAGGTAGGTACAAACTGTCGATACAAAAATATAGGTAGGTCTGTTCCAAACATACGGTTATTAGCTGCATTGTTCAAATAGTAACAATGACATAATATACGTGGAATTTATGATCGCACGTTATATCTAATTGTAAGTTTGCAAAGTAAATATTTTTCATTCTCACGCTCATTCGTTTTATTTTTATTCACGCCAATATCGTGCTCCACAGCGCTCCCCGTGTTCATCGATCATTATCGAGAATAACGGTGAATTCATCAATTTGATGAAAAAGTGTCTAAACCCTCTGAACTTCATAGTACGGTCCTGTAAAGTTTAATTAAAATCTGAAGGAGCTGTACAATAACCGCGAGCTACAACACCTAAAGTTATTAAACACTTGAATAGAGATATCATTTTTGGGTCGGAAAGAGATTTCGCTCGTAATTATGATATTGATTTTCTTACAAATGGAAGATACATTCGTCATATCACCGTATCGTACGTCGCCGTACCGTATAGCCACCTTACGGACTGTATAGTTTTAGTTGAATTCCCGGAATGAACTTATCTTCTGCGCTGACGGTACAGAATCTCGGCAAAGTTCTTACAGGGTCGGCAGCACGAGTGTGACTGCCCTAGTGTTGCACTCGTCCATGGGCCACGGGCTACCGTGTTTCAAATTTTGAATTCCCAACATGCTGAAATCAACATTCAGGGAACTGCTACATTTTGGGATTTCAACTTTGCGCGAATTCAACTTGATAGTCAAAAAGGATTAAACGAAACGTAGCATATTATCAATTGCAAAAAAGGTAGAGATGTACTATTGTTGTTTTATACTGCAGCTGTTGTGAACACATACGCGCAGAAGTAAGCTAGAGGTAAAGCGAAGACTATACGTCACATCTGCAACAGTCAGCCATTGCTCGACGGACTCCAAGTCGGGGCACACCGATGTTAGACCCAACATTCACCTGTCACATGAGTCACCTGTCATACGCCTTTCAGTCCTCACGCGGTTAGCGTGGCCTCTGAACGCTTGCAATATAGATGTCACTGGCAAGTTGCCACCGTTGATGGAAAAGCACAGAAAATGGCAGAATAGACAGAACGAACCAGTACTCTCCCAACTCTTTGAAGTTAATAATTACTGGCTCTTCTCCGGTCCAGTTAACCAGAATGGCCCACAAATGGGCCTTTACAACTCGTTATTAATTACATTTCAACATTTTGTTGTACATACAACCTAAACTATCTATGTATTCTATGCTATTTCATACAAACAGCGATCATCGGCAATCACACAGGTGAAACAGTACGGGGGAAATACAGCTATAGAAATAAAATAAAGGATAGATACGGCGTAATGGATTTGCCGGACTAAGCTCAGGCAAGGACTCGAGACTTATCGCCCTACAGGACGTTTCACACTCGGTTTGCGTTAATTTCACCGAAAAATCACTTAAACAGGTGGTTAAATTACCGTTTCACGCCTCGAGAGTAGAAGTATATTTCTACAATGCTATTCTTATCAACATTATTTCAAAACTAAAAGAGAAAAACCTGAAAATTTAATCATACTCTAGTAGTTCGCTGCAAAACGATAAGAAATGCAAGAACAAAAAAATGAGACGTCTCTAATGAAGTTTTTATTCGAAAGCACGCGCCATTAGAGACAACCAGGGACTGAGTTATACAGTCGGCACTTTTCAATAGAACTTGCTGATTATCTTGTGCTGTTTTTCTTGCAGCTTAATTAGTCTGGCAAGTCTGTGGAAACAAAGTTTAAAAGGAATACTAACGAGGTAATGCAAGTAAATACCAGCGGCGAAGGGTGAACATTTCTAAAAGGAAAGTCGGTAGAAAAAAAACTTCCTTCCATCTAGTTTATCATGTACCATGCAGCTTATGGGAAGTCGGCAGGAATAGGACTATAGGAAACCCTTGCTACTGTAAATATCCCATTGTACATAGTGTTTGTGAGTTTAGTGCTCGTGGTTTTACTGTACAGTCCAACTGGATGGACCATTGCTTTCCCATGGTTCACCAGAATGTCCATATGGCGACCACGTTCAATAACGGAAGCATTGCTGGATAATTATAAATCACAGATCCCGGGCTCCGAAATGAAAGCCGATGCACCCGGAACTCGAAACGATAAAGATAAATTAAAATTAAATAAGGACCATGACAGTCCTCCAAAGTTCACATATATGTCACAAAATAGCGTTATTTGTATACTTACATTACAAAAAGCACAGAAAAAATCCACAGCAAATCTAGTAGAATTTGTCAGACACCTAACATAACAGACATTTCTGAAATGATTGATATCTGGCGAGCTCCGTACTGAGCTCAAAAACCTCGAGGATTTAGTTTGAATTAAGCGAATACGCTGAGCTGGGAGCGGGGTATTGTAAAGCAATTCAGTAGATTTGTTCCATGCACTTGTAGCTAAACGTATATTACAGGACGGTGTGGGTATTATCCTAGAGTCAAAGGGTGCGTTTAGACTAATTGGAAACAGAAAGAGACAGAGCACCCATTAATCATAGCTCTCTATAGGTCTAAGATTGCATTTAGATCAGTACTTTGCACTAAATTCACATTGACTGCAATATGTGACGTTGTCCGGGTGGTGACGGAGAAAGAATACAAATATCGCCACCGCATCTCGTCCGAAAGGTGTCCTAAGAGACGGCAAATACGCTGACCATATCACTGCGAGAGAAGGAAAACTCGAAATAAAACCCTGTACCAACACGTCTGGTAAGCGAGGAAACAGTAAGCCAAAGCTGCCCATTAGAAGAGGCCTATGTCCAGTAGTGGACTACGATAAGCTAATTGATTGATTGATATGTGACAAAAAGCCGATGTATACTAACAAAGAATGAAATCCAAACGACAGATACAAGTGAAGTTAATAAAACATGTTAAAAATAAATAGATGCCAGCAATGGCCTCGATCAGCGATCGTAGTAACTTGTAAATATTGTGCTATTGCTAATGCTGGTACTAATTTTACACCTAACACACACCATCCCACATATACGCAGAGTACATTCACCTGGACTCGTAACTAGTATCTATGAATGAAATCTTCTCGTACGGAAAACAAAACCGCGAACTCTGACAACAGATGTTTAAAATTTTCAAGACTAGCTGTTACCTGCGGCTTGTCAGTTATCGCAGCGAATATAGCCTACGTCCTTTCTCAAAGTCTAATCTCTATACCAAAATTTCATAAAAATCGGTTCACTGGATTAGCCGTGAAAGAGTAACAGACAGAGCTAATTTCGGATTTACAATTTTACAATAACATTTCGAAAAAATTGTCTAACTCTATGAAATGAAAAAAGTTGAATACACAGAGCATTATATTCAAATAATTGCAGAGGAGTCGAAGAACACTCCAGAAATAGTGGTACGCTCGTGTCCTGTGTGCGTTTCCCAGCAATAGGTCGGATATCGTGTATCAATAGCTCCTATCTATTCTGATATAACCATTTCGTCGTACCCTAGAGGACTTAAAGTCTAATGACAATCATAGTCCTTGCTCTGAATCCCACAAAAGAATATGATACGAGTTAATATATTTTAACATAATCGTTTGCTACGGAACACAAAATCGCTCACATCGCCACAATTCGCTATTTGTATATCAATCGCATCAAACAACTGTTACTATTATAATATACTGAATATTTAAACTATCATGGTCGTTCAAATTACTATTAGAACTATCGGGATATTTACCAAGTACTCCAGTTCCTCCGTGATCATGGTGCTTGCAACAGCGTCGTAATATCGGATACTCAAAACAATACATGGTAAATATCCCGATAGCTCTATATTATTTTTATGATCGTTACTATTTTTATGATCTGTTTTAGCAACATCAATGAATGCTCAATAAAATCTTCTTCAAGTGTGTCATCGACAAGGAAGTGTTTGAGCATTGACTTTTTAGGCAGGCCTGTGAACATGTATTTCTTGTTTTCATTAGTTTTACTAGTTACATTAGCAGTGTATTGTCTTAAACTCTTAATTATTGTTTGTCGGCATTAACCTTCGCAGAAACAATAATGTCCTAACAAAAGTTTTATAGTCATCGGATTAAAGGTATGGAGTGTATGGACAGGTATTAAGAGAAGAACCGTTCATTTAAGTATTTAACTTAATGAGAATATTATTTAGATTTTTTGCGTAAATATCATTACTTTGCGTTTTTTATATTTTGCGATGGCGATTGCGATGTCAAGGGGCCTATTTATGCGAGCAAGCTCTAATAATCATTATGACAAGTGGGAATTCGTTGGCCGGCGTATTGTAGAATAAAATGATGTATGTTTAGGATTTCTTTTTCACGTATTGTGACGTTTATATGACATACTTTGACGACTGTCATATACGTCAAATCCCATACATTCGTCATTCTATTCTAGGATACGCCGGCCAACGAATTGTCAGGTGTCTAAGAGGCTGACGTGCTTACTATACAGTCCTAGACGAGCCCGCTCGTTTTGACAGTAAAAAATAGGAGGAAGTCATTTAAAAGTAATAGTGTTCCCAAATACC
Source organism: Eilema depressum (assembly GCA_914767945.1). Taxonomy (NCBI): domain Eukaryota; kingdom Metazoa; phylum Arthropoda; class Insecta; order Lepidoptera; family Erebidae; genus Eilema; species Eilema depressum. Next base: position 4,580,913 of record OU612020.1, read on the forward strand.
GAACGTGGGAACAACGGAAACTCATAATCATGCAATAAACCACAATCCTGTCGCACATTATAGCACAGCACGCATTAAATCCTACGCAAATAATAAAACAATCGTTACACTAACTGTAATATACTAAGTCTGGAATAAACAAAGTTGTTTGTAAAAAGATAAAAATATTACCATTCACGGCACGGCTTTCACGTCATACAAGAGAGATTTAGGCCATAGTCCGCCTTTATTATATCTAGATCAAATATTTTTGTCTCGAATAGCCACGTAGGATCAATAACGAAAGGTGGTTGCAATTTCTGAACCGTACTGGATAAAATAAAACTGAAAAGAAAAAAGCAAGCCCAGTGCAGACAATAAAATCGGTAGATCAGGCAGGACCCATTAAAATCTTCGACTGCATCAATTTTGACCAATATAATGTGTCTCGAGCAGAGGCGAGGGGTCCCTTTTACCCGATTCCTGCCGATTAGCTCTGCAAAGAGAAGCCGAGGTAGAATTCCATACAACTATGGTTGTTCTATACGGGGCAGATTTTTTCAACCGGCTTCCTGTTTCTAAATTTTCACCCTTCACCCTGGTCCCGAGTGTTATTATGGGTTATGGTTTGTACCTACTGAAAGTGTTTTTGTTTACAGTTTTATTTAATTGAGTTGGATATATTTTTCATTTGCAAACAATGTTTTAAAATCGTAAAAATTTGATTTAAATGACAGAAAGGTGACTCGTATTACTCGTGGCCTTTGCCAACTTTGTTTTAAAATGCATTTATCAATCAACAAACAGAAGTAATCACCGTACAATTATATTTGTACTCTTTGTTTGATTCTCAGAACGTACGTTCACTCATTGAAATGTGCTCACTTTACACAGAAAATCTTAATGCATCTTAAAAATATAGAGGAAACGGCGTGGTATTCAAAAATATAAACGTACGTATAGTGAGAATCGTTCGAATCAACAGTATAAACAGTAGCTGTTTGATACTCCAACTGTCCTAAATAATAAATGTAGAAATAAAAATAAAGCAATGAGATGACCGCGTCACGTCGATGCTGCTATAAATTAGAGGATAGATTTTTCTAAAATTAGTGCATGACACGGAATCGATAACGACCGCGATCGGTCTGCGGCGGCATCAATGTTCGCGCACCGCCATGAGGCTACATACGTATTATACGACAATTTGTAGAGGCTAGCTCATCAACATACCGTTAATACTTTGAATGAAGTGTTAAACAATAATGATAATATGTGCAAAAACGAAGTAAAGGACTTCAGGCGGTTTTTAAACAATACGAAACAGATATTTTTGGCGGAACGAAGCAAGTCATAGTCATAAACTAAATATTGTCCATTTCGGTTGGTTAAGAGTCGATAAAAACAGGAGCTTTGATTTGCTACTAAGACAGTAATATGGTAAGCTAAGCAATCATGTAATAATCTGGGATTATAAGATACCACATACATCATAATAACACATAACACATCGTTCTATATCTTTAAATGCAGACTATAAGGTCTTTCAGGTTTTCTTTAGTGTCCCTTAGCTGATCTGGTAATAGAACAGATAACCCAAGGTAAGTATACCATAGGTCAATGGGTAATACCGCCAGCAGGCTATTATTCTATTTTCTTTCATATAACTGCACATCACAACGCTAAGTTCAAGAACAGTATTTCTATTCCTATTTATAGTATGGTTCAAGTATGGCGATTCATAAATCAGTTCCTAAGTACCTACTCGTGCACAAATACAATCATTGCATTTTGGAACACAATCTTTACCATTAGCTAGAAGATAATGAATACTGTCACTATTTTTTTAACTATCGCTTGATCGTCAACAAATCATTTTATCTGTGAAAGAAACTGTACAGTCATTTGTGGATATTGGCATTAAACAAATCACAACCCAATACAGCTTAATAGTTATGAATGTACCTACATGATTTGTTGAACGAGTGCCAAAGAACAGGATTAAGTGCGACTGCGAATCAACTGTGATGCTAAAAATCTAGAGTAGTACAAGAAAGTATAGAAACTGAACAAATATTGTGCATGTTGGTTACATTGTCAAAATGCTGTCAAAAACGTCACTTGTGACAGCTATGACAGTTAATAAGTGAAGGACTATAATTTGTATAGTATATTTTAACATAAAATAAATATGGTTCTTTCTAATGAGTTGCAATATGAACCGCACAATGGCATTTCTATTATTTTCTACTCTTTTTTGCTAAACTGTACTTCCGATGGTTAATAACCCTCCTTTGGCTTCGCCGTAGTCGGGTAAAAATGAAACGACATAAGTTAATTTATTCTGGCGGCAATTCTGATATATGACGGACTATGATGAATGTGTATATAGAGCATGTGAAGATTATCTCATACGTGGCGGGCGTACCACAGTATGAGACAAGGATTCCACGTCGGCAGACTTCCAACAGCTTAAATATAAACGTGAAATATGAGAGCTTGCGGCCTAATATTGAAACGTGTGTCTCGGACGCCCCTAAATCTTGTCCCTTAAATAAGTATTTTTGGGTCTAAAAGGTACGCGGGTTAGAATTAAGCGGTCCAGTGGTTCCGAGACCGATACGTGTCATCGTTTCCGTATTAATACGATAATATTAAAGTATAATTTTTTGCTGAAAGGGTGACATTGAAGAAATATGTAAGAATTATTATACTAAATTGGAAAGCAATCTAGAAAGCTTCATGCAAGTTACCCATACTAATATTATAAATGCGAAAGTAACTTCATCTGTATGTATGTCTGTTCGCTTTCACACCTAAACCACTGAACCGATTTCGATGAAATTTGGTATAGGGGTAGATAAGATCTTGAGACAGGACATAGACTATGTTTGTCGCGATAATCGACATCCACGCGAGCGGAGCCGCGGGCAACAGCTAGTAGATGATATTAGTCATTATTGCTCGATAATGATAACTGGCCACATGCTGACAAGGGATGATAATTTTATTTTACTTTTCGGAAACACAGACTTCATTATCAAGCCGTACAATGAAATTGCTGTTGATACATTTTGTGCGTATGGAAGATAATTGCCATAGACTTGTGCAAGTGGCACAAAAATACACAAGTCTGTATATCTGATGGCAGAGAACATGTGCATTCACAGCACGTAATAATGGGTAAGCCCACATGTCACGTTTCCAGGCTCCGTGCGTTAGATATGTTTCCTAATAGAAAAGCCACACTTTACCTGCAGCCTCAGTATGGCGACATAGAGCTACATGGGGACTCCGTAGGGCACGATAAAAAAAAATATGGCAACAAAGACATACTTATCTCTTCGTTTTTCTTAATCAACGAAATCGTTGAATAAGGTATCACGTGACCAAATAGACTTACGGCCGTTCTTAATAACCTATCTACTGCCAGTTTTGACATTAGAAAGGATAAAAACGTCATCAATCTCTAGGTAACGCAATGAATACTAGCAAAATAACAATAGGATTTGACAGAGGAACTACCTCTACCCTTACCTTAAACTGTAGATAGGTTATTGGAAACGGCCGTTAAACCGTTTCCTTCATTGGTCGAAGAGAAAAGAAGACATTATGTCTATGTCACCATGCTGAGGCTCTGCTGAACCGGGTGTGTAGGATCGAATATTAGCGCAAGCTTCTTCCACAGCAGTCAGCTCTATAATTAATCTAATGATAAACGAAACGAACCGCGGTAGTCTAGTGGTATGGGTAATGGACTACTGAGACGAGGTCTCGGGTTCGATCCCAGGTTTTAACATGGCACACACCAATGACTTTTCGATGCTTTTCGAAGTTATGTGTGTATTTATCGCAGGTTTATAAGTGCCCGGTTAATCGCAATAGGCTCGCCACCTATTACATAGGTCAACGGCGAAATGTGGGTGCTAGCACCTCTGCCTACCCCTTCGGGGATATAGGCGTGAGTTTATGTTATGTTTATGTTATGATAAACGATTTTCCAGCAAGAAAGCTACGTATCTGATTTATTTACAGTGTGGAGCGACAAACGTTAGTTACATTGTAAAGTGCGGTTTCATCAGCCTATTACGAATGAACCTGGAATGCACGAACTTTTCCATGAGGATACAAATACATCCAAGATTCTGGACTCATTACGTTGACTTGTTTGTATGACGTTTCGTGGAAAACATTCATACATATCTAAGAGTACATTGAGTGCTATAGACTCTATAGATATCTGATGTTCTTTTAGATATGACTTACTTCTACTATTTATAAGTGATCATTGCGATTCTAAATTCCCAATCGAATTTGACTTTCTTTGCTCATTAAAGATTCGGCTATGAGCTCTTCTACCTGGCTACTCCTCTCATAGAATAAGTACCTATTTACTTATTACTATAATATGTACCAAAGTGTGAACTACTATAGAAGAAATATTATAGCTTTAGGTATCTTTATTGTTTTTAATTTTCATAATACTTTAAAGAAATATTCTGTAAATGGTAACATTCAAACGTCACATTGTGAGTCACAAATTAAAAGGAGAACGGGCACTTTTGTATGAGCTGCGTCCCAACCCTTGTAACAAGTTGCGACTAGTGTAAACATGTTCATTTAGTCTATTTATATGTAAAAATGAAAGATTTTTATCAGAAATTCATGCAGGTCCAAAGTTATAAGGGTGTAAGTAAAAAATATTTTTTGTGCAAATAGGCTTTTGTATCATTTCGCCGACGGTCATTACAACTACGGTTGACTCAACTAGGGTTAATTCACCTACTGGTTGACTATAAGTTTGACGTGTGAGTGTGTGTGTGTGTGTGTGTGTGTGTGTGTGTGTGTGTGTGTGTGTGTGTGTGTGTGTGTGTGTGTGTGTGTGTGTGTGTGTGTGTGTGTGTGTGTGCGTATGTGTATGTGTGTGCGTGTGTGTCAGTCTGTCTGTGGCATCGTAGCTCCCAAACGGCTGAACCGAATTCGATTCTGTTTCTTTTGATCGAAAGATGGTTTAGTCGAGAGTATTCTTAGCTATGTTTCATAAAAATCGGTTCAACCATTTGAAATATATTATGAGGAATGAAAATCAATCCAAAATCTAATCTATTTTCAAATATACCCGTATTGGGTATCAAATGAAAGGTCATAATTTATACATCACGATACAGCAGGTTTTATGGAAATCGGTTCAGCGGTTACCTATAAAAAGCATGAAACAAAAAAAAATTAAAGCAGAAACCAATATTTTAATTTTCTCTTTCTAAATCGATTTGAATAGTTAGCATAATAAATGCTTCAAAAGAACATTATTCACGCTGCATACATTTTTGGTCCAAAATTGAAAGTGCTGGCCAAATACGATATTTCGTTAGAACTTGTTCTTATTGGGGCGTCAAAGTTGAGGGACCACTTCCTTCGGTTTTATTTGAGTTCGAAAATCTTGAAAACATACATTTTTTATGACACAAACTATTGAAAATGGATAAAAATTGTCGTGCTACATTGGAAGAATAGTTAATAAAACTAATAAAAAATAAACCCCATACTGCACACCGTTGTTTTTCGTCTATTTATTTAGGTGCTAAATTGAAAATAAGTAGCGGCCAAAGAATACAAATATGACATTCCGTTGGTCGGGCAGTGGACCCTCAGCTTTGACGCCATAATAAAAAATGCTAATGAGGACAAGCTCTAACAGAATATCATACTCGTATTCTTTGGCCGGCACTTTCAATTTTGGCCCCTAAATAAATGGGTGAAAAACAACGGTGTGCAGAATGGGGTTTATTTATTATTGATTTTATTGGCTATTCTTCCAATATAGAACAATGATTTTTATTCGTTTTTAATCATTCATATCATAAAAATGTATGGTTCCAAGATATTTGAACTCAAATAAAACTGAGAGCACTGAGCAGTGGTCCCTCAGCTTTGACGCCATAGTAAAAAATGCTAACGAGGACAAGCTCTAACGGAATTTCATATTTGTATAGGTACTTTGGCCAGCACTTTCCATTATGGACCTAAATAAATGGACGAAATACAACGATGTGCAATATGGGGTTATTTTTTATTGCTTTTACTAACTATTGTTCCAATATAGAACAAAGTTTTTCATTTATTTTTAATAATTCGTATCATAAAAAATGTATGTTACCAAGATTTTTAAATTCAAATAAAACCAAGCGCAGTGGTCCCTCAACTTTGACGTGGTAATAGAAAATGCTAGCGAAGACAAGTTCTAACGGAATATCGTATTTATTTTCTTTGGCCGGCACTTTCAATTTTGGACTAAAATGGGTGATGTCCTTTCATTCAAAAATCCCAATAATTTATACATATTTGAAATGTACTAATTAAGGCCTTTAATTTGATATCAAACACGGTATATTTACCTCAATTTTATTTTTTAACGCAGTACTTTATGACCGCTAGAGGGCGCCACATTACATTCAGTGACACATTATATAGCCTATAATAAGTGGACGATCAAGACACTTCTAACAATACCTTACTTGTCCAGTTCTAATTAGTAGTTGAAGAGCTATGAGGGAATTAGTGAATATACATACATAGTTCATACATACATACATAGCCTGTCAAAATCATAATCCTCCGTTGGCTTTAACATAGTCGGGTACAAATAGCATAAATAAATAAGTATTTTGTCATAAAAACACTAATTATTTAAAATAAATTAAATACTTTCTTAGTAACTAAAACCCCCATAACTTTTACCCTGCACGAAATACAGATTTATGGCCATACAAAAAAATAATACACTCATTGAGGCCTTTCATTTGATATAGGTCAAAAAGTGTTACACCATATGGGACGAAACGCCCATTCGCCTTTACGCAGTTGAAATGAAAAGTCAATTATACAATACGTAATGCTATGTTATCTACTCTTCACCTAACTACTAACCTAAATACAATGAAAATATGAAGGTATATTATTTACCTATTGTGTCATATCTTATTGATATCGACAAATGAGCTAGGCACGTGCCTACGGGCGCAAGATAACAAGACTTTTTACTCATATATAAACACTAACCGGCCCGGCTTTGCAACTGGCACACTTCTATGTATACCTACTTAATTATACCTCAGCCTTAAATGCCCGGAATTTATTAATTTCAAATAATGTATGGAAATCTGCCGGATAAGGGATAGATAGTTATAGCCTATAACCTTTTTATATTTCCTGAGATTAGCGCATACATTATTTTCATAAATATTCTCAATCTCTCATCTTGTCATCATCATCATCCCGATTTCCTCTTAACTAATCATAAACATACCTTAGAAGCCCGGGATTCACTAGAGTGAATCCCGGGCAATAAAGCAATAGTAAATTCAAAGTAAAGGGACAGCAGTAGACTGCTGTCCCTTTACTTTGAATTTACTATTGCTTTTACACGAGCAAGTGTCATCTGGGCTCTCAATCCCGAAAAAAAAGCCTGCGTCAGAGTTTCAATAAGTGAGCTTTCTGTAGTTTCCTAGCTGTTATTTACCATCCAATAAAAGAATGTACAAGAATAAAGACAAATAAAAACAATAGAGTACTGTACAGTTTTAGCACACAAATATCGACACAATGTAAGCCACTTCAGCATTGTTTGCCTTGGGTCACCACTCACCTCACGCAATATTGACACCGCCAATGTCTACATTCCACACCTATAGGGGTGCTATGTATTCAACGACTTCAACCTGAATTACACACGGCACCAAGAAATATTATCATGCGTCTACTCAAAGGAGCGGAGCAGTAATGATAAATGTCGACAAATCCGGTATATTCCCATACGTTGTTTGAAAAGTGATAAATTACGGATATTATGGCTTGATAGGGTGATACAGGGTTTCAAAATTATGTCACAGGCGAAGCCTGGACGGGTCAGCTAGTACACAATATACTCAAGCTTATCTCCCTCTAAGATAGACAGAGATCTTAGTTCATCATCTAATTCTGTCCTTCTTATATACTTTACGATCTTCACTTCTTACACATGACATCTCATTTACCCATCTGCCCCCCTAGACAAGTGGCAATTACCCTTCGGCCAGATTGGAAACCGAGGTTTGGAAACCGGTTTCCGTAACAGAATTATTTTTCTTATCAGTTGGTCGGCGTATTGTAGAATAGAATCCTTTAGGCGACTTAAGTCTATCAGGAAAAATTACTAGGTATAAAAATTACTAGAAAGTGATATTGGCAAGATGGAAAATTGGAGAGATGGATTATTAACTAAGTATAAAAATGTCGATATCAAAAATTAGTCGAAGATGAAATGTGTGGGATTTGACTTAGGTATACCGTATACCGTATATGACAGTCGTCAACGTATTTCATAAACGTCAAAATACGTTTCGTGTCATATACGTCATCTATACATTGATCATTCATTCATTTCTGATTCATTTTCTTATGAAGAAGTAAGAGTTTTGTTATCATTTGGAGACAACGCCACACGCATAACATAAGATATCACGCGATTGAAGATAAGTGGTCGGTATCGATTTATATCTCGTTTCCCAAAGATGCACGACACGATAAGAATACGAAAGTAGCGATAATCTTAGCTTTACTTATCTTAGATCATATTGTCCACAAACTATGACAAGATGATATAATTGTATCAACTTTTGTCACATATTAACATTGTTTAACTCCGGACACGTATCTTGGACCTAAAATGTGCTCAAAATGTGCCCTATACGCGCAGTACACATTTCTTAGGTGTCTTTTGAGGATAGCACAGGGTGCTACTGCGGTGGACGAACACAAATTCACCAAGCATAGATTAACACAAAGCAATCCGCGGGCGCCAGAGCCTCGTTTGTCTTGCGATTTAAGTCCAAGATACGTCTGAAGTTATAGCAGTGGCGAGGGGTTCCTATAGACCAATTCCTGCCGGCTTGCTCTGTAAAAGGAAGCAGTGGTAGATCAGAACGTTCAGAATTCCATACATGCTATGTTCGTTTTAAGTAGGTTTTTTTTTTCTACCGGGTTCCTTTTGAAAATTTTCACCCTTCGCCACTGCGTTGTAGTAAGGTGTGTGCGGCCGGGGAATCAGGCGTGCCCTAGAAGGAATATTCCTGGACCCCGACCGGCCTTAGCCATCAACGTTGACGACCACGACGTGTCGTTGAGGATTAAATTCCTTTACCGCTATAGAGCCCACTCCAACGTGGGTCTATTTCTGCCAGTGCTAGTCTGGGCTAGCCCCAACCGTCACCAGGCCCGCGCTCATGGAGAACAGAGATGGTTTTGGTATTTCCACCACCCAGAGCGCCTTCTGTGGTACGAGAGAGTGCTAGACCTCTTTCTTTTACACCATCACTAGTCTAGCAATATCACAACACACAAGCACACATGGCAATTTTATTTTAGTGAATGGTACAGGTTTTTCTAGTGAAGTATTATATTTACGTCACTGGTACAGGGAAGAAGATTACACCAAAATCGTAATTGCAAGTCCTCAGCCGTTACGCCTCCACGGGCTCTCCTCATTAAGACTAATCAATCAAAAAGTTTATTATCATATTATGTAGCAAGATGTCTTCTAATACACGTAAACACGAGATAGATTACTCCCTGTAGTAACATTAAGACATATATTTTAACGTTATCATTGTGTTCGCTAATGTAATTAACATAACATTGTTTAGTTACATACAGGTTGAGTTTACTTAAATTTTAATTGGAGGATGTGATATTTTGGGGGCTCATTTAAAAATGAGAATCACATACAATCATTTAATTACGAGAAACCGTTTAATGACATTGAAGGAAGCTCATAATTCGTAAAGTATAAACCCTAACACTAACTGTCGTAGTTCGTTAGACTCTATCGTAAATCTCGGCAGCTAGGGTTCTGAAGAACGGCAGCCAAACAGTGTCGGCAAAAGACAAATGATGAAATGACGCACCTCGTGTTATAGTAGTTGTTGGGTTGGCAACACCTTGACTATGTATGCCTGGTTCATAGTCAACGTGTAACTATGAACCAGGCCTTATGTTATAAAAAAATGTGTTATAATAAAACCACTGAAAACCACAACGAAATTTTGAATCTCTGCACATAGTGGATCGTGATGGTTCAGTACCTTCCTTGCGCTATATCTTTAGAATCTCTAGCTAAAATCACGTATGTCTAGTTTTTATTTTTCTGTATCACATTTCTTTGCCGAAATTAGGGCGGCAATCACGGCAATCGAGTAATAATTCTTCTCTTCTATTCCCTTACTGGCTTACGTTAATAAAACCTTTTACAAAACCGACTACAAAAGAACAGCCTGTAGATACCTATAAATACTACTAAGTAACAAATAAATAAATAATATTCGGACGCGTCGTTTGAAGGGATCGAGGCCTAGGAATGAATGAATATTTAAGAAATTATTGACTTAGTACTGCCGGTCTTCAAATGGTATTTTCCGTGAGCATTTACTTATTTTTTACTATAGTAGAATTTATAAAAACAATTTTAAATCAATCAATATTGTGACCTGTTTTCAGAGAACAGTCGCGCTCGGGTTAGTCCTCCATAAAAACGGTATAAACTAAACCAAATTATTTATACTAGTGTGCGTATGAGTAATTCAATAGTACGGTACGGTAGATGAGGTACGATTTATTTTTCTAAGATGCGATATCAAAATTTTCGTTCATACAATTCACGCTCGATTCTTCAATTTGAAAGCTCGTTATAGATATACAGCCCTATCGTTAGTAACTATTTATTAATCTGTGCTATCGTACACTAGTTAACAGTCTATCCAGTTACAATCTAAAAGCTAAGTCAGAATTACGCTAACCTATGATTACTCCGATGATGTGGTACGACGACGAGCAAACTGGGCGGACAGCGTTAGTGTAATTACAACTTGCCGCGCCCTATCATTTCATGGGCCATCATGGCTCGCCGACACCAGGGCGCAATACCAACACGATACTGATACTTTATGGTTTCATAGCATGAAACGTCTTAATGAATGGTCTACCCTCACATTATGGTATTGATGTCAACAGGCTGTTTAATGGCTGCTTTATAAGTTTATTAACTATCTGCACGTTTTAAGGCTGTTACACACGACAGTTTCTATAGGAAAATCCTCCCTGATTTTGATCCCTCAGAATGCGCCGGGGTTGCTAATGTTGGTGGTAAAATAGAGTGGTCGGGTTCTCTGGCATATCCTTTCTAGGGTACACTACTGAACAGGTAGGTAAGTACTGAATACTTTTAAGTTTTACGTCAAGATACTGAGGTTACAACAAATAGTGTTGCGAGTCACGTAAAAGCGTGCGTCACATGATTGTAACCAATTTCATTGAATCTTCCTTCAGCAGTTTATGACAGGAAGGTAGAAAATCCCATAAAAATTGTCAACAGAAAAGTTTTAATGGTTTTTCTCACTTCGCTATATTTTGATAGATATGTATATATGCCGTGTTATGAATTAAAATAGCCTGTAATTAACATTGCAACTACAATGTGCGTCAGCAAGACCTGACAGCTGTCAAATGCGGTAAATATATTATGCACATTACGTCATGAAGAGTTGAATAAATGCCATATTTTTGATTTGAAGATTTTTAATAATTACCTGTGTTAACTTCTGGATACGTTGAATCTAGGGTTACCTCCTTAAGGTATCTAGGGACCACCACTTCATGAGTTAATGTCATCTGAATTGGTACCCTTACTTTTCTACGACATGTAAGGATCTGATCCTGAATAGCTATTTTTTGTAATAGTTCTCACGTCAGGGATATTTCGACTAGGGACAGTGTTAAAGACCATTGAACGACTCTATGCTCATAAGGTTAAAGTTTGATATGATCTATTTTATAAAATTTGAGAGTCCTGGCTTTCACAAGTAGTTAGATGTAGCATTGCGGCAACAAAATGTGCTATCAAAATTCACGCAAACGTTGTTATTTCTCACCAAATAGTGGCTGAAAGCCCGCCTGGTGAGAATATGACAGACTGCAGCAAATGTACAGAGAAATGACGTCATTAATCGTACGTCAGACTAAAGGTAGGTTCGAGTTTGTAACCGACCGCATACAGCATCACGACGGATGTATGGCTGTGACGGGTCTTGCCTATATTTCTATGAAATAACTTCCTACAAAACGTCGTCGTCCGTATTTCATAGAAATTCATAGAAACCAGTCTCGCGATGACACGTCGTTTGCTGTTGCTAAATACACCAAATGGACTACGACCGAACTTTTTTTATACCAATTAGGTCGCAGACAAGCACACAGCCCACCTGATGGAAAGTGGTTACCGTGACCGTGGCCTATGGAAGATTGCAACACCAGGGGAGTCACACTCGTACTGCCTACCGTTTAAAAACACAGAGATTCTGTGCCGTCAGCGCAGAAGACATGCACGACAAGTCTTTGGTCTTCCCACTGACAGCACAAAATCTCTCCAGCACGTCTCCAGTGAGCTATAAATCTTGTGATAAGTATTAGATATACTTTTTCTCATTGTGGCGGCAAAAAAAGAAAAAAAATGTACCACAAATATAAAACTTCGCCTGCTGTCAAGAATGAGGTCTAAAAGAAAAAGTTTGAATATAAGAACAAAATGAGGTAGGCACGGTTGGTTCTGTGGTACCTCAATAAGTTATTTAAACGACGCTATTACCTATTAAAGCGAGTTTGTATTTACTTGTTCCAGAAAGGCGTAGGTACTTGAATGTTGTTCAGGCGTTATTTGACAAACAATAGGCTTGGTACGAAGTTGGCGAAACTTTCCGCACTTTGTGTATGCGACATGTGTATTAGTTTATAATGAAGAACAATACATACATAAGTTGTTTAGTGGCGGAATACGTATGAGTTCTGTCTGGTGGTTTTATTTGTAAAACGGATTTTGAGGATATAAGCCTATATGGCTAGCTAGACTAATAAATAAGACAGTAACAAACAAAGTACTAAGTTTCCATTACGTCTTACGCCACCATAATAGTAAATTATTATCAAAAATGTTTTATACTGTAACCTACACAATAGTTGGCACTCCACCAGTGGGGCACTTATGTTTTTATTTTTTTAATAATAAATATCAAGAATAACGAGCAAAAAACATTGTAAAAAATATGTTTTGTCAAATTATTTTAGAAGTTTTGGCGACATTAGAATGTTAAATTCCAATCAATAATATCTATCTATACTATTATATAATTGTAAAGTGGTCGTGTCTGTACATTGGAGATATTTAAAAAAAATACTTGGGTTATGTTATGTTAACGATACTGAACACGAAAATATTTTTTTTTAATTTCCTGTCTGTTTGTCTGTTTGTGTGTTTGTCCGCGATGGACGCGAAAACTACTGGAGGGATTTTGATGCGGTTTTTTTGTTAGAAAGGGCTTGCTCAGACTTAAAATCTTACGTTTGTTTGATCGCAATCGGTTGAGTAGAACCGAAGATATGAGCAAAGGTCGCGTTAACCGAGATGCACGCGGGCGGAGCTGCGGGCGGAAGGCTAGTATAAGTATATTATAGTTTACCCCAAATAGCTTATTTTATCACGCAACTCAAATATCCGTAACTAAATAAATGTTTTTCTTTAAACTGATATGATAGTTTAATCCACATCAGCAGCAAAATAATTGAAAACTCAGTTAAACTTGTTTCTGAAAAGTTTTTATCTTCCCTGTCTAACTGCCCTTCTCTACGTGCATTCGTGCAATCGGATTTTACGTACCATAGTGATATTTTTATGGATTTGCTACAACAAAAAGTTCATTTTTATCAATTTATCCGTTGACATGATTTAGCGCCCGAAGTATTCAAGTCCAAATTCAATGTCAACATTGAAATCCAATCACGATCGGATTGTACGTTCCGAAACCAGTGGAAAAGAATCAACCCTTGACAGCAACGAGCACTTTATAGGACTAAGCCTACCCCTATAAGCTGGTATCGCCATTTATACCCACGAACGAAATACAAACTTTCTAAATACAGTAAATACTTGTGTAAATTGCAGTACCTAATCCTACTATCCTACTTCCTACTATCCTACTAATATTATAAATGTGAAAGTTTGTGAGAATGGATGTGTGGATGTGTGGATGTTTGTTACTCTTTCACGCATAAACGGCTGGACCGATTTGGTTGAAATTAGGTATGTATATAGGTTATACCCTGGATAAGCATATAGGCTATATATCAGCGATGAACGGGATCAGAATTCCACGCGGGCGGAGCCGCGGGCAACAGCTAGTAACGTAATAATATTATCAAGACTGCCTTGCCACCGGAGATGTGATACGAAGATTTAAAAGCTAAGCTATCAAAATATGTGAGCGTTTTCTCTGTGCTATGTATGTAGCGTAGCGCGTAAGATGTGCTATGAAACTCCTATAAATATACAAAATTCGAATCTATTCTCCATCCACAGCACGCATCTTTCTATTTAAACAACATAGATTACCCGAACCTCTTTCCTCCAGCGCTATGCTATGTGGACGAATGAATATGATTGGTGGATACAGTGGATATCAAACGCATCTATGATAGCAACGTAGCATAAAATATTTCTGCTGGAACGACAGCCTCATCCCAAAGTTCAAATCAATCTTTATTTGATTAGAAATTTAATCAGAAAATTTATTACAATTCTACACACGTCAACCGTAATCTATTTAGCGATTACCCGATTCGCAAATGGCAATCGCTCCGTCACCGCGATTGCCGTTTCCCATATTTCGTTCAAAGTTGACTGTTCAAGCCAATCTGAAAGTACTAAATAAAAAATATTCAAAATGTGTAATGCACACAATGAAAAGTAAACAAACGAAATAGACCATTTTCGTTAACTTATTTCTATACCCTTGTTCATATCGAACGTGACAATCTAAATAATTAATAATCATAAACATTTATAATCACATAATATTACTAACTTAATAGACAACTGGTTTTTATTCACTTCTGCGTTGATATAACTACTATAATAGCAAACAAGGTCAAGCAGTTCCACCCAACCAAAGCATAATAGTGATGAAAAAGTTCCAATAAAACGAAATGGTCCTTACAGCCGGAAAGTTTTCAATAGTTGATCGCAATCAGTTTTTTTTTAGTAGGTTCAGGGATAAACTGAAATCAGACTAGGGGTTTTAGCTTCATAGCTAATACTTAAAAGAATATTATTTAATACAAAAACCGCAAGGTAACCGCTGAAGCAGTCAGGAGTCAGGAGCGACTGCCGGTGACCTAACTTCTCTTTTCTGGTTTTTCTTTTCTATATCTACCCCATTTCCCGTTTATAAGTCATGGTCATCGCTTACCATCATTATCCATTCCTTATTTGCTAACTTAGCAGTACAAAAAAACACCTTCACATTCTATATTTGTAACGGCACCACATCAAAACATTACTTTCCATTTTATCAATGTAATCACGATTCGTTTTCGATTTCATTCAGGTTTAGTTATCAAGTCTGGTGATAAAATAGATAACGGTATCTGTCAAATAGATAAACCGATTAGCTGAGTTTACAATAGGCGGGTTTCTATGGAGTTCTTTATCTGTGGACTTACTTTTATTTGACAAATTGGTTAGTATTTAAAAAGTTGTATCACTCTATAAGTTCGAGAGTAAATAATAATATGTCTACATATTAACGTATTTTTACTCGTAGATTTGCCATTAACGTTTGGAAATATGTATTTGAAAGCTTGAAAGTGGAATTTAACCAACTTCTGATTATTATTTTCGTATAGATTTAAAACTTGGTACCTAAGTTATAATTGAAAAACTGAAAAAGCATTAAATTACATAGGCGCCCCGGTTCCGAGTGTTTCAGATATTATTTTTATTTTTAAACGTTTTAGCTTAGCTTAGGTTTTGCCCGCGGCTCCATCCGCGTGGATGTCGGTTATCGCGACCAAAAATAGCCTATATACTTTCCCAAGGTCTAATCTACCCTTATACCAAATTTCATCAAAATCAGATCAGTGGTTTAGGCGTGAAAGCGTAACAGATAGACAGACAGACAGATAGACAGAATTACTTTCGCATTTATAATATTAGTATGGAAGTATGGATTAATAGGCATGAGTACTTTCAAATGCTTAGATAAAAAAAGAAAACAATAGTGGAATACTGGAACAGGCTATCGATTCTGTTAGGAGCATCGAGCGCTTATATCGCTACACTATAAACATAATGAAAACAGTTGAGAATATTTAATTTTATCTACATACATAATATATATACACGCCTATTGTCCCCCGCCCGGGGTAGGCAGAGACCCGCCACTTGCTTTTATCCTTACATACCTACTTTACGAGCTTCCTCTACTTTCATTATACCTTTATGCAAGCTCGCTGGGTTCGAGTGCTGTCCTTATTTTTTCAATACTTTATTACAATTTTATCTTTTTCCTAAAAACCGTTAATACATTTAACAAAAATGTTGCGAAGTATTTAAAAATTTCCTTTTACTTTTCAGAAATTCTCGTTTTTTTTGCATGCATCATCGTAATAACAATCTACTTTTTTAGCAACCCTACGCCTGAGCCTCGGCGGACAACAATTGAAAAGTCATTTATCAGCTTTACGTGACTTATATGAAACGTTCACTGAATAGCTTATTATTATACTCTCCTATGAATAGAACTCTTAGAATTCCCATTACTGTAGTCCGGCCGAAGAAAAATAAATAAAATCTTCCATGTGTCCCAGAGGGGCGTAAACCTGAATATTTTTATACAAATGGCCAGAGGCAGTTGTTGTGCTACTGCCAATTTTAAATTAAGAGGTTTCAGTAATCAATTTTTCTTTTTGGCTTGACTTATATGGTTTGCACTGCCGTTTGACCTTCCAACCCTGAGAGAAATGCCGGCCGAGAACCTCGCCCGTCATTAGCATAGGCTTGCAGGCTTAGAGTATATAGTATAAGAGACGAAACTACTACGATTTCATTCATAAAATCGACTGAAGTTTGACGCCAAATCGCCATCTTTTGTTCCAAGCAACAAGTACATAGTTACGTCATTCGAGGCTTGTTTACCATTGTTTACTACGATTATCTAGCAAATAAACGTGTAATCCAGTGATTTTGGTGTGAAGTGTGAAAAAATACGTGTGACAAAGATGCCTACCTGCTCAATTGTTGGATGTGGATCATATTATGCAAGAAATAAGCCAGAAATAACATTACATAAGTACGTATTCTTCTCATCGAGATATCATTGTTATTTGTTGACCTACGACATCAATAGTTCGTTTTGTCTGTCTGTAAAGCAAACAAGCTTGTAAAACTCACAATTTAAATCAATAATTACGTCGTATTTTTCTAAAATTCAATAAAACATCTTTGTATGGAAAACGATAGTGTTGCGGTGATACGATTTTGATTATCGATATTTTTTTTGTAATTTATATATTCATAAATTAATATCCACTCCGTATTGTTATTCGACTGGCCCACGACGCAAATTTTCTACACACGTATATATATGTATGTACTTTTTTTTGTATGTATTAATTTATTTATTAATAGATACATAATATTCACAAAATTTTCTTCACCAAACTGCTACAGCAGTTTGTAGGCATTCGCTCATACAACCTTTTATGTTATTTCTATATAAAGTTCGCATCTTGTTTTAGGCAAATCCGTCAGTACCTTAAGACGAATTGCATTGGAAGGACAAAGAAATAAAGGAATTTTCACCACATCAGGCAAGCATAGAGCGGGACGGCCTAGAAAAGAAGACCCACCCAAGAGAAGACCCACCCCAAAGCTCAGATGAACACTTTTCTGGCGTGGAATATTTGGATGAAAGTTTTTTAGATTCCGATTAGAACACATTCAATTGTACTATTAAATTGTTTTACATTACACTCAGTTCAATCGTTTTATTCTTTTTCTTTTAGGGATTAACGCTAGAACTAGCTTTAATCCGAGACGCATCCGAAGATCTTACCTCGGAGTCTGGGGTCTGCTTTACCAGTCTTACTACGGATTTGACCGAATTTTGTCATTTTTCGTGAAGCAACTGCCATCTGACCTCCACAACCCAATAGCGATATTGGGCGATAATGAAGTATTGCAGCTAGACCAGTTTTTAGACTTTTTTAGGGCTCTAACTACCCGTAATGACTGCCATAAGATGTTCGTATGGCAACCGGGACCGACGGCTTAACGCGCTATCCGAGGCACGACCACGACCAATACAAATATCCATATTTATGCATACAAATTTTATCAAATATACTGACAAACAGAAGTAGTAGGCACATTTTATAAATAGTGTACAAAATCGAAGTATCAAAGCTGTTTTGGTCGTAGTATATAGGGTGGCTACATGCACGATTGTGGCACCCCTATTAATTTCACGACTTTTTTGCCAAGCTGTATTTAAACATACAATAATTATCATTTTAACGAAATAATAAAATTGTGATTTAAGTAAAAAGTTTTACAATATTATGTAACGAACTGCCCGTTCTTCTTTGTAATATAAAGGACATATTGAATAAAAGCACTTGTACTCTTCCACAATTATTTAATTTTTTGTTGCCTAACCGGTTTCGCCTTACGGCATTCTCATAGGTTTACAATGGTTCAAACTATTATATTTAGCAAATATATGCTAAATACTAGCCTTTCGCCCGCGTGGATCTCTTATCTTCGGTTCTACTCAACCGATTGCAGTAAAACAGACGTAAGATTTTAAATCCAAACAAGACCTTTCTAACAAAAAAAACTGCATCAAAATCCATTTTAGTAGTTTTTACGTCCATCGCGGACAAACATTTTCCATTTATAATTATATAATAGTATAGAGTATAGATAGATAGATAATAGTTTAAACCCTTGCTTACATTTTTAGTCTGTGCTTCTTTTATATCGATAAGTAGTTATCGACAGTTTACTGGGCTTCTCTATTATAGACGCCATTTAATGTTCTTATCCAAGTTTAGGTATACAGTTTTTTTTCGTAGGTATGCCACCTCTTATATACTCTAAGCTTGCAGGTGAGGTTTGCTCATTTTTTAACAGTTATATACAGCAAAAAGATTTACAGCCAGTAGAGCAATGCTGTACTGGCGAGGTTTTAGTTTCTTCGCGTGTGTTACTGATTAGCATAAGGCAGTGAACAGTGAAAGAGACAAAGATTGGGCGGGACGAATTCGCCGTCTCTGAATCCTTTGGGAGCGGTGAACATGGTTTTGGCACAGACCTTCGCATATCTACATCGCGCTCGCTACGTGCTTACAAAGTTGTTATCTAGATACATTAGAAAAATGGTTAGGGCCCCGAAGATTTTCGTGGGCCCTATGCACCTTTCACTAGTTCATTGATTAAAAGCGACTTACGCCCTTTTTTCCACCATAGAATTACATATTTAATGTTATTATTAACTATGTATTTTTATATATCAGATACCTATATGATAAATTCGGGCTAAAATCACACACACTCCAGTAATCCCTCACTTTATATTATTGTAGTGCAAAAAGGCTGCCAGGTACCTATAAACATTTTAGAGATAGGCTTCCTTTTTTAAATTTTCACCCCTCGCCGTTGGGGTAGGTACTGTTCAACAACAGTAGCTCGCTTCAGTAGACACTTCGCGTCGCTTGTCACTACTTATTCCTGAACGGATTGTTAAGCAACAAATTTAAATCAGCTTTTTATGTTTTTAAACAACTTTGTTAATAATACCAGACAAAACCTTTCAGTATCTTTTTCTCCTTTGTCTGTGAACCAATTTTCTTCTATAAAATCTTCAAATTTAATAGCGTGAATTTCACACATTTAAGTCTGCTGTACTAGAACGGCAGGTCTAAAAAGGCCACTTTATTGGAATCGTATTAGGTTAATATTTTGTCATACAGCGTTATTCACACAAAATTAGAATCTGCTTATAGATGAATTACTGGATTCTGTTCATATGACTGACTATTTGAATTTTATATTGAAAACTACTGGAAATTCATAAAGTTAATGGTTTTTAACGGAATCGCTCAATGTGGCCCTTTTAGACCCGCTGCTCACTCACGTGTATGTTAAGTGAGTGGTAGTTAACTACCACCTTCTCACTTAATATACACGTGAGTGAGGTAGCAGTAGAACATAGTAATGTTTTTGTTCGTCCACCTGTAGCTGGCAACGTGCGATTAGTATTGCTATCGGTCAAAGGCCGAGCATGCCGCTAGCTTGTGTAGTAGATAAAAAAGGAAACGAAACGGTTGAATGCTATTTCTAGACAATTCGGCAACGATAGGTTTTTTATACTTACCACTTGATTTAGACCAAACGAACATAGAGCTAAAACTAGAATAAGAGCATTCTAAGAGCATTCTTTCTTTATATTTTAGTGTGAAACCTTATTTTCAGCGTTTACTTATGAAAGAACAACGAATGAATGTTCTGTCACTGTTTAAGAATTTGACGTAGAGCGGATAGAATGCGTTTGGTGTAAATCAATCATTAGTTGGCAGATAAGCAAACAGCGCACCTGATGGAAAGTGTTTACCATAGCCTATGAGCGTGAGCAACAGCAGGAGGGTTATACCCGTTCTGCCGACCCTGTAGGGACCTTCTAATGCCATTCTTGAAGAAGCCCCTTTTACTTTTGGTTTACAGATTCCAGAGCATAGTAAGGTAAGTGGTACCTAAAACGAGTCTGGCTATCTCAAAGAGCGTGATTGATATATGCTATCAATAACAAATTTTGTATTTCCCAGTGACTGAAGCAACAATAGTGCGATTATAATAGAGATCGTAAAAACATCGGTACATACATATTACGGAAACAAACATAGTTTACGAAAGCCCAGCTCGTAAAGAAACTTAAAAGCAAATGGGAATATTGTTTGCTTGCATTTGTACACACAAACAGAGCAAAGACAAACGATCGACTCGAACAAGAAGGGGCATTTCAGGCGCTGTCAATTGAATTTTGTAGCTGTTATTAGGCCTACTATGAATCGGACTAATGTTTCAGGCACGTGGCACTTCGTATGGCCCGAACTCTACTGAAAGAAACTCCTCATCGAACAACACGGTGGTTCAGCGAGGCTGCGAAAGCAAGCTCTTTAAAAAAAATGTGGGACTCCGGGAATGCAGAATGTTTTTACTTCAAAGAGGTGTTACATGTGAATTGTCACAATTTGCCAAAAATACCTATTAAACAAACTAGCCGTATAATATTTAAAAAAATTAAATTGTGATTGGTATGGTCATGACGTCAGCGTGACCGGAGGTGACGATGCGAGTTCCACGATTTTTGCTCGCGCAAATTTTTCGCCCCCTATTCGCGGGATTATGATGAAAGAACGGGTGTTCAATACATCTCTGCCTACTTCCTTGATGGTATATAAGTGCGAACGGTACTGAACGTAAAGTGAATACGTAACGTAGACAGAAAGCGAAGTTGTAACGAACGTCACAACTTTTGTGACGCCTTCGCTCCTTATAACTGACATTGTTAGGGGCTGTCCATTAATCACGTGAGGCTCAAAATGGATTCGGAAAAAATTACGAAATATCACCAGGGGGGAAGGGAGGGGTATATTGAGATATCACGTGTATTTAATTTTTGTTACAACTCGCGATTTGTATCACGTTTTCTAGCATTACATAAAAAATAAAAAATACACGTGATTTTGACTAGGCGGGGGGGTATTCTAAAACCTCACAACAAAATTGCTAAAAAAAAACATCACGTGATTAATGGACAGCCCCTAAGAGTATTTCGACGTATATCATTTTGTAAGTAGTGATATCTCACTTTAGCATTTGAACTATACCAGTACTATACCAGTACGTAGTACTATTTGAACTATACCAGTACGTAGTACTATTACTTATTATGTGACTATACATTAAGTAAGAGTACAGAGATATATTCAAGTGTTCTACTTTTAAGACGTTTGAATGTCTTACGATCTATTCTGAATTTCATGGAAATGTCGTAATTCCGTATTCTAGAACCCACAACAAAACAACAAATTAAGCTATACTTACTGTGGGTCTAGAGTCTAGAGTAACTTTGGGTCTAGAGTCTAGAGTAACTTTGGGTCTAGATAGCACTGTGTGCCTAAAATATTCTAGAATATTTTTTATGTCTAAAAATAAACACCAAAAATTAAAGGTAAGTACTTATTAAAATAATAAATGAATATTTCTAGGATTGTTGTGTACAATGTCCTAACATTGTACACAACACTTTTTAGACCCAAGGTAACCATAGCTTGACTAAATTGTGTTATGACTTTATGAGTTCTAAAATACACACTTCTTAAATTCATCCAGAATAATCCAGAATGCAATAAAATTTAATTAATAAATTGTTAATTAAATATATTTTTCAATCAGACCTAATCAGACAAGATATGTATGAGCTAGATATACATATTTTTCAATGCAAATGTATACAAATCCAAAGTTCCAAAAGGTATAATAAAAAAACTAGTCTGACAACTATTCTTTTTATAAATGTATTACTTAACAACTAACCAGATGAGTTTTACAAAACAGGTTTCAGTACTAAAATATTTACATACATACATACATATAATCACGCCTTTATCCTCAGCGGGTTAGGCAGAGGTGAATTAACACCCACCAATCATTGTATTAGGTCCCACAAAATAGGGGATGAGCCTATTGCCATATTCCAGGCACTATTGTTAACTCAAGCCATCGCTGAGGCTGTCTGGGCTGTATATATCTGTCTGATCATAATATAATAACATAAATATTTAAGTAATGCAAATGTGCCTTACCTTTGGTACTTTAGCAAAGCCGCCTGTTCTGACATCCCTGATGGTAGCTATGTCTAGCATCTCCACCTCCATGTTCTGGTCAGTCCAGTAGAGGTAGAAACCTTTAGGGTCCACCCGTAGGGTGACTGGGAGGCCAGTGCCTGAGTCCTACGAAAAAAAAAAATTATAAATAATTTTGTGGGTACCTTAACGCTGATTTCAGATTATTACTTACTTACATTAATTTTAGAATATTTAAGGTTTCAGAATATTGTTCATGAATTAAAATAAATCAATTTCTTATGCTTCAAATAAAACTAACCAAAGAAGAATTTATAATAAGAAAAACTTTTGTAATCTAATAGTTTACTTAGTTCCATAATAAATTAAAACTATTAGCAATAGAAATTCTTACAAAATAATAATAACACTCCTGGGTAAATAGTATGGGCCAGAAATAAAGCAAAAAAAGATGTTACTAAGTAATGCTGATAAAAAGTAAATCATGAAAATAAATGTAAAGTAAACTATGATACATGTGTACCATAAATCACTATTATTTATTTTTTAAATATGTCATAGTGTATATAAAAATCTCATCCAGAATTTGGGTTTACCCAACCAATACATCATGCAAGGAAAACAATAATATTTTGATAAGAAATATATGTTATAATAATAAATAACATATGGCTATTATGTACATAAATTCTAAGTACTCTAACTACAATTATTAGACTATCTTATAAGAACTCTAGGCAATCTATGTCCAAAAAATAATAAACAACTAAAAACATATTGTACACAAGATCTGGACTGGCAAAATTTAAAGTTAGGAGAGGGTTATAAATATTGCAATTAAATTGGAAACTGACTGTAAATACGTACAGGCAGTAATTTTTTTAAAAATATATTATAGGGTTTTCAAAAAATTACCTCATCCCATTTGATGAACTTCTCCCCCTCCTGTAAAGCCGTGGGTACTTCCAAGGGCTTTAGACTGACTTTAGCTGATCTCGCACTAGTAGTCATCGTGAACAATGAAAACAATTATGCGGAAATAATATCACTATTGCAAATCAAATCCATCATTTTCGTCTCTCCACAGAACTATATGAAAAATCTATGAATGGCACACTTGACAAACGCACACTGAACGAATGCACACAAATTATTATTTGATATTATACGAATAATGTCTAACATACTAAATCATTTCACGCGAGAAACAACACCTGCATAATTACTAACAAACAATGATTTTCCCCGCATACATACTCGACAGAACCACCAAATATCCAGAATGTCAAAATGTACTGAGCAATCTGAGCATGAGTGTTGCCAACTCTGTCTGTTATATATGAACTGTATATTTTCCGTACACATAAGTACTTACTGTAGAAAGTTTAAAATTAC
The DNA here is from genome assembly GCA_914767945.1 of Eilema depressum. Lineage (NCBI taxonomy): Eukaryota > Metazoa > Arthropoda > Insecta > Lepidoptera > Erebidae > Eilema > Eilema depressum. Next base: position 4,605,072 of record OU612020.1, read on the forward strand.
AAAGTAAGTACAGTATTTGAATATGTACGTATTTTTTTTTTAAATATTTTACCAGCAAAATAACAAACGATATTGTACTCGGGGCCTCGAGACTTAAAGTTACAGTTCCTTTTATTCATGCGGTCTTCAGGTGTTTAGACATATTCCAAGCGCTTCTGCCTGGCCCAAGGCCACCTTCGGTTTTGAGATGGTCCCTTTGGATGTGGGTACCACGGTGTCCTCATTTTGCCCCCGGATAGGTTAAGCTTGCCTTGAGCTGCTTCTGCCAGGGTGACAAGTGGGTCCACCTCGTCCTCGTGGAGGATGGAGGTCTTCGCATAGTGTGTCCTACACTCCAACCTGTTATGATTTACAGTGCCGAAGTATGGACACTGACCAGCGACTATACAACCAATAGACACCTATTGTTTCATATTTTACGAACAAAAAATTCTGGCAACTTACTGAGGTAGGAGTAGCGGGGAAGAGGCAAGGGACGCCTTTTGATTGGTCATACGATCGTAAAATAATAGTGTTAGGGATGGGGCGCGTATAATTAGTACGATCTATATTATCGACATTGTTTGTAAGCAATGAAACAAGGGTTATTATTATATTCATTATTTTTATATACTAGCTTTTGCCCGCGGCTCCGCCCGCGTGGATGTCGTTTATCGCGACCAAACATAGCCTATGTCCTTTCTCAAGGTCTAATCTACCCCTATACCAAATTAACACAGGACCACATACGTACATCTCAGTTCCAAAAGGTATGCATCTCATTCTCATCGCGGCGGATTATAATGAAACGGTTTCTTATGAAATTTTAGGATCTGCAACATATTTATCGAAAGCAGCACTTTCATATTTACCCACATCCCTAGCGTTTGACCGAACGAAAGAGATAGTGTCAAATGTACGTGTGTAAGAAAGAGATATGAATATGCTGTGTATACGCTGTTTTCGCTGTAACCATTGCCAGAAGCGCGTCGCCTGTAATGCGGTGTCTATTGGTTTTATGGTCACTGACACAACGAAGCTACTCCTTGCGTTCTTCTCTGGGCGCCGTTATTTGTAAGTTTACCTATAATATTTATTATTTTGATTGAGTTTTTCGTGTGGATCGAGAGACGACCGAGTTCACTGCGAAGCACCCAGACATGTGCGATGTTCCATAGGTGCAACCACAGAACTGAAGCCTGCGTGCTCCGCAGGCTTCAGTCCGCATGATACCTCACGCCTACTTAGAACAGTCATGCTTATGTCAGGAATGGCTTTCTCCGACAACTACGCTCCTGGCAATGCGCCGAAGTAGAGAGGTACTTTGCAACATAATGCAACTCCAGGGCAAAGTGTTGAATGCGTTGTCGATGTCCAGGAACACCGCCAACATCATTAATTTTGTCACGAGCAATTATTTCCCCTCATCAGAGCTAAAGGCTCGTGGTGATATCCACGCTAGAGCCGTATTGATCATCTGCAATGCTAGCTCCACTTTAGAGAGGTGCTCTGTAACAGGTGCGGTCCGAAGGGGTGGTCATAGGCACGTGAAGTTTGAAATCTCCATATATTAAGTTCTTTCGTTTTGATACCCTACTCAACAAGTGTCGAGTGAAATAAAAAAATTACACTTAAACACCAAAAAGGAACCGTATGGTTCATGATTTATCTATCCTATAACCATCCGATAGCACTTGAGCGACGAATTTCTTTCATTTATCACCTAATTCATCGAAATCCAACCAGCCGTTGGGCGTATAGACGTAAACAAGGAAAACTACAATCTGACAAGACCCCTCAGACAGAAATAACACGTGAAGCGCCGAAGGCGGCGGCTACCTAGGTACCTACCGTAATTTAAATTTCAATGATTACTAAAAAAAACTGTATATACAGTATTCTTAAAAATTTTAATCATTACAAAAACTGTAGAATAAGTATATCGTAGGGCTGTGAAGAATGTATTAATTATTACAGTAAAGAATCAAGATACTATGTGAATGAAATTCATTATTAAAATTTGTAAAGTTGAATATAAAGCCCGACCAGTAAAATAAAAAACCTCGCCATATTGCGGTAAACTATTGGAACTAATTTCTTCATATGGTAACAATCTATACAATGTCATTATGGTGATTATGGTCATCTGTCAGTGTGGTGTCAATTGTGCGTGTTGTTGAGTTTGAGAGCGCTACAAAACTACAAAACTATAGTAATATGCCGAAAACTATTAAAAGCCAGTTAAGAAAAGTAATTTATAATATAACAAAGTATTTGTCGGATAAAAAGTAGGAAGGATTGGACTCTGTTCCTCTAAATAACATCACGGACCTTGTTGTCAACATGACGGGTAGGACATCATAGAGTACGTGCCACTGAAATTGGCCTAATCTACTGATTTTACTGTGACTAATTATTATTCACATTTTTAGGTATATCCCGATCTTCTGTAATAAAAATACGAAGAGAAGGTCAAACGTCAAATGTATTTTCTACGCCTAAGAAAAATAAGCCTAACGCAAAAAAGAAAATCATGCTCGATTATTTTGATCTCTGTGCTGTTAGGCATAAAATACAAGAATTTTATGCAGTCCGAAAAACAATATCGCGTGGTCCCTGTTCTATACATGGTGTAACTGTATGTCTAACTTGTATTTACCATTCCAAGCAGTAAACTATTATACGGATACTACTGTGTTGTGATTTGTGCCCAGTCCTTGTAACCAGTATAACACGCCGCGTCTATTTTTCTATTTTAACCAGAAATCTTAACAGAGAAAAACTTAACTTTTTAACAGAGAAAAAAAAAATACATTTTAGTGAAAGTTTTGTATATTAAACACGTACTACAAGTTCTTTCTTTTTCTTTTCTTTCTATATTAATTCGTTTGTAATATTGGACACGATCTTTTTTGTATCGAAACTTAAGAACAAAGCAACTTAATGAAATTAAAAAAAAGAAGTCTATAACTCACTTTTGTGAATAATAGCAATGAAAAACATGACAGCCTCCGTGGCGTAGCGGTAGTGAACGTGGCTGCTACGCAGGAGGCGCGGGTTCGATCCCCGCTCAGTGCAAATATTTGTGTGCATTAAATATGGGTATTTGCATTGGCCCTCGGAGAGCACGTTAAGCCGTCGGTCCCGGTTGCCATAAGGACATCTATGGCAGTCGTTACGGGTAGTTGGTGCCCTAAAAAGTCCAAAAACAACGGTCTAGCTGCAAAGTTTCGATATCGCCTAATGTTAACATTGGGTCGTGGAGGTCAGGTGGCAATCGCTTCACGGAAAATATCGAGGTCTAGCCAAATCTGTAGCTATGGCTGGTAAAAGCGGACCCCAGACTCCAAGCTGAAAGCTTCGGATGCGACTGGGAATAACGCTAGGAGGAAGAAGAAGCAATGAAAAAGTCACAGTTTTATATTAGGTGTCATTCCGTGCTTAATTGCGGGGAAATAAAAGCCTGTTCATAAGCAAGTGTGTTGAAAAATATTGGCATTTTACATGTGTATCACTATACTTGGTGTTGTCATAATCATAGATGTTTTTGGCGCCCCCAGTACGGGTTTTTTATTTTATTGGTCGGACTTTACATATTATTATAAGTAAGTACTTACTTTAAACAACTTTTGATCTTTTCTATGTACGTTTAGTTATACTCTTTGCGTTTAATTATCCCAAGAGTGCCCAAAACGTTACGCGCTGTAGCGTCGACTCGACTGTCACTTCTGTCAGTCGCCGGTTAATTTATGATTTCAATTTCCATTAAATTTCATTTCTGTTTCTAATATTTGTGTAAATGGTTGTAGTATTATAGTAAAAATACTACTTGTGATTGTGGTTATAAGGAAAATCTGCTCAATACCTAATCAATTTCGATAAGTCTCTATCTTTTGTAAGCTCATAAATATTTGCAATACAAATAAATCGGCAATAACATTACAACAAATTATATCTTGCCATATTTGAAGTTTGATATACTGATTAAAACACATAACATGTCGGATTCTGAGACCCCTGTAGTCGCTCCAGAGACCAAGCAAGAAAGCAGTCCCAGAAAGCGTGTTAGGCAACGTAAAAAACAGCTTTACGAAAATATTCTCAAACAGATGCAGTTTTATTTTAGTGATGCTAACCTGTCAAAGGATAGGTTCTTAGCTGACCTGGTGAAGAAGGATCCTTATGTCCCAATTGATTTATTTCTGAAGTTCAATAAAATCCGTACATTGACGCAGGACGTCACTGATATCGTCAAAGCCATGAAAAGGTCTGCCTTGTTGGAGCTTTCTGATGATGCGCAGAAGGTAAGCTATTATAAAACAGCTGTTATTCTTATTGGTATGAAACTCGTAAATAAAAAGATATTGTCTGTCTAACCTAATTCAATAAGAATGAGGCGTTACTTTATGTGTGGTACGAGAATTGGTAATTAGTAATAATGGAGATTAGTAATATCAACTATACTCCGTTCGGTTAGGTACTTAAACGTAAACATTGTGTCTTTTTAATGTTTTATTTAAAAAGTCAGTTTGTAAATATATTTCTGTCTAGAAAGTTATTGTGAAGACTAAAAACTGAAATCGAACCACTAGTTAGTAAGTTAGTTAGCCTTGTTTATTTGTTTAATATGTGTTTTTATAAAAAGTCACTACAAGATTGTTTACCTTTACCTAACCAAGTGGAATGGAGTATAGTTTATTTTAATACTAGCTGACCCGGCGAACTTCGTACCGCCATATTTTCTGACCCCGTTCCCGCTGCATATCTCTAAAATTATCAGTGTTCTTCTACAATATTATACATATTAACCTTCCTCTTGAATCACTCTATCTATTTAAAAAACCGCTTCAAAATCCGTTGCATAGTTTTGAAGATTTCATACATAGGGATGGACAGACAGCAGCAGCGACTTTGTTTTATAATATGTAGTGATGATATGTAATAAACATAAACTGTACCCAACTATTTGAAAATGGCTTTTTAAAATGTATGTAAATTTTTTTTGGCAACCCTGCTAAAATAAGAAATGAGGGTAGCAAGATGATGATGTCTATTTATAATCTCTAGCATTAGCAATTAGTAAGTTACTAGAGATGCTATTTCATTTAATAAAAATATATTAATTAAATGAATGGGTTGCAATTTTCAGATAAAGCGCAAAACTCCAATCCTACCGTATGATGCAGACACAAGGACAGTGTATGTGGAGTCTATTCCAGTGACGGCTAGCAGAGAATGGCTGGAGCGAGTGTTCTCTGACTATGGACAAGTTGCCTACATCTCATTGCCTAAATTTAAAAACTCACAGAAAATTAAGGTAATTAAACTTTTCTAGGAAGTGGATCTACAAACATTTACTTTGGTGTAAAAAAAAGAACACCTGAAACTGAGCTGAGTTTTGTATGACACACTATGGAGCTTAACTATTCTTTTTCCTCTTCTCTTTATCCCTGTTGTGGTTTTTTCCAAGCAACTACAATATAGGGTTCTTCAAGAAGGCCATCAGTTCAGTAGTCTTTACCAGGGTCGTAAAAATAATTTAAAAAAATGATTTAACTCAATGTACTCCCCTGGTGTTGCACACATCCATAGACTATGTGAGCATAAATTTTCATAACTGCAACTCCCCTGGTGTTGCACACATCCATAGACCACATTAGTATAATTTTTAAAAAGTATACATATATTTTCAGGGTTTTGCTTTTATTGAATTTAACAAACCAGAAGATGCTCAAAGATGTATCAACACATTTACTAAAATGGGCTGCAAATTACCAACATCTATGCCACCAGAAGACCTCTCTTCTATCAAAATGTTTTCAGTAGACGAATCAGCCCCTGATAGGGCGGACTCAAAGCCATCTAAGGAAGAAAATGAACCTCCTAAGAAAAGGAAAAAGAAAGAGAAAAAGGCTCAGAAGAACTTAGAGCTGAAGTTGGGCACTGAATCTGATAATGAAAAGAGAATAGAGACACCTACACCAACTGTAAGTTTATTTTTAATTTGTTCCATACAGTAAAGAGTTGAAATGCTCTGTCCGTAATTAAAATACCTTATTATTTTTCAGGATGAGACTAAAAGCATAGCAAGTGTTGCTACGCCCACAGAGGTTAGTAATTCAGTTCACTGTGTATAGCAATATAATAATAAAGCTTTTTATTCTATTTCTTAATGTACATGTTTGTTAGTATTTTTTCTTATATTATAGTGTTAGAATAGAACCCTTAATAGGTAATAGCATAGCCTCCCCCATCTTTTTCCATTTTTGTCTATCTTTGCCTAGGTGTCCACCAGTTGTTACCCACAGTTTCAACAATATCATCTGCCCATCGTTTGATTGGTTTTCCGACCTTTCTTTTTCCTAATATAGGGGGCCTCCCCCCCCTAGCAATATACAGTAAATTAATTAATTATCACATTATTTATTTTATAAAAAAAAATATTAAAAAAAATCTTTCCATTTACCTTTTTCCAACTCACTTGGAGATTTGCTTTCCAGTCTAACTGTAAAGCGTATCAACTTTGATCTGCACTCCACAATCAACTGGGGATATCTAAGTTCTGTAATTAAACCCATTATCAGAGTTTTTGGGCTTGCTACTACCTGAAATGACTGCTATAGATGTTCATATGGTAACTGGTACGGGTCAATCTACATAGATTCAGAACTAGCTTTTCCCCGCAGCTCCGCCCGCGTGGATGTCGGTTATCGCGACCAAACATGACCTATGTCCTTTCTCAAAGTCTAATCTACCCCTATACCAAATTTCGTGTAAATCGGTTCTGTGGTTTAGGCGTGAAAGTGTAACAGACAGACAGACAGTTACTTTCGCATATAGATACCATTAACCAATAGGCCACGGTAACCACTTTCCATCAGGTGGGCCGTGTGCTTGTCTGCCACCTAAGTGGGATAAAAAAAAACTTGCTTATTTGCAGGAAAATAAAGTTTTAGATCTAGAATCAAAAGATGAGACCAGCCAGGATGAGGGCAAAGATGGTGAAGCACAAGTAAAGAAAAAGACCAGAAAACGGACTTCAAAGGAACGAAGCAAAGCTAAAACTAACTTACCTAAGAACGAGGCTCCCAGAGGTGCTTTATGGGGCTTGCAGGTTTTGTCTAAGTCTGAATGGAAGGCTCTAAGGAATAAGTACTTGAATTTACAAAGGAAATATATGAAAGAAGTGAAAATAAATATACACAATAAGAAACATCAGTATTCTAGTATACCTGCGCCGTCTGTCGAAGTTGAAGCCGGTTAGTATTTTATATGAAACTAGCTTTTGCCCACGGCTCTGCCCGCGTGGATGTCGGTTATCACGACCAAACTTAGCCTATGTCCTTTCCCAACGTATAATCTATCTCTGTACCGTATTTCATCAAAATCAGTTATGTACTTCAGACGTGAAAGTGCTACAGACAGACAGAGAAAGTTACTTTCGCATTTATAATATTAACATAACATAAACTCACGCCTATATCCCCGAAGAGGTAGGCAGAGGTGCTAGCACCCACATTTCGCCGTTTATGTTTAGGTCCCAATGTAGTAGGTGGCGAGCCTATTGCCATTAACCGGGCACTTATAAACCTGCGATAAATACACACATAACTTCGAAAAGCATCGAAAAGTCATTGGTGTGTGCCATGGTAAAACCTGGGATCGAACCCGAGACCTCGTCTCAGCAGTCCATTACCCATACCACTAGGCTACCGCGGTTATAATATTAGAGCTGTTTTACATAAAATAAAACAGTTATTATGGCCGAAAGAAAGACGGTATTAGTTTGAAGAAGCTGTCTGTGATTTTTCCCTTTTTTAAGCGTTAACATTGTTAAAATCTTACCTCTAGTCCTCTTTCGACTATAGTTACCCGTTTAAATCACCGCTAGGGGCGCCACTGTTTCCAGTCGCACATCTTTATGTCAATCATAGATCATAGTGTCTTCTCGCCAGCAAGGACCTTGCTCTAATACCGTCTTTCTTTCGGCCATAATAACTGTTTTATTTTATGTAAAACAGCTCTATTATGACCTCCGAAAGACGGTATTAGTTTGAAGACCTGTTTGGTTTCTGCTGGTGATGGTAACTATAACAACGCTATGTGATAATATAGATAACAGTATTATTTAGCATATGAGTTAAAATAATGCATTATTATAATTATTAATCATAATAGAATGTTTATACAAAACATGCAACCAAGATGTATATCATATCATATTTATAACATCAAACATTAATTAAAATGTATTACCAAATTGAGACTTCCAATTTCCTCAACATAAAACCTATGCCATGGGCATAATTACAAGTCAACCTTTGAAGACAACTGCGGATCTGAAGCTACCTTGAGCCGCATCAATATGTACTGCATAAAAATAGATCTTATCCATTCTCCTAGGAGTGTTGTGGTAGCTGCTTTAATTGAGATAAAACAACTAGTTACATCAGTAACATAGACCGCAAGGTTGAGTGTACTGAAGTACCTAACTAGGCATTTTGGTGTTCGACAATTAGCACCGATTGCCTATGCTAGCTACAATCAGTTTTAGAATATATAATGAATTCTGGCTTTCACTTAATTCTCTCTTCGACTTCTGCGAAGATACTGTGAAATTTATCTAATACTTGAAGTCATGTACTCACCTGTCTGAAGCTAGAGACAGAATAATGGCAACTCTTCTAGAAATGTCTAAAATGAACTGTTATATGGTACTGAAAATAGTCAGTTAGATATTATTTGGGTATCCCATCACTTCTCGTGGTATGGGTTACCAAGGAATAGGGCTATTCCCCATCCAACAGTAGACATTAGTGATTAGTCATGACTCATGACAAAGCGTTTATCTGACCGCAATAGGTCTGGCCCCCGTCATGTGAAATCATAACTATCTGGCCAAATGTGGGTGTCAAATATTACACCTCTGCCCCATGGGGGGTTCACAGGCGTGAATGTATGTATCGCATTCAGGATAATTAATGGCCTGGGCTTTCCTTAGAAAAACTGTCTACATTTGTAGCACAGTACGGAAACACTGCAGATCCTATAGATCTGCAGGCCCTGCAGATGTTAATTATTAAATCAATTGAAATGTAAGCCCAAAATTAAAATTATGTTTAACATGGGGATATGCAAAATACATTCTTGCCGTATGACATAAAATATTGCCATTGAATATGCAATATGTAACCCATAGTTGTATGGGTAGATATCCCGTACACTTAGACTATACACAATCTATACAGACCCAGTAAATGGCCATTACCTTCACGACGTAAAAAATAGTTACTACTTTGGAACAAGTTTGAGATATACTATAATCTCATAATATGCAAATTTGACATGCAACTGATACTTTGTCAATACAGTGTATAGTCAAAGCATTGATCAAGAGTGGTTGTCCGTTAACTACAACTTGATAACTCCAGTTTTCCTCTTTTTCAATTCTTTATTTCTAACCCCCCCCCCCCCCCCCCCCCCTTTTTTAAGGAGGATAGCAACTCCCTGCTGAGGAGTCTATTAGGATCTCCCGGAGATCTTTTATCGGCAAGGGGTCGATTAGGGCTCTCAATCTGAGATCAATCAGCCCAAAGTACTGACCCCACTACGGGGCTATGTTTAGAATTTGTGTTCCCTTGGCAATATATAGAAGGGCCAGCCACTGAAGTATTAAAATAGATGGGAGAAATACTCCATCCCAACTGATTTATTAGGATCTTCCGCAGATCCTTTATTTGTCAGGGGCCGTTAGGGCTGTCAATCTGAGATTAATCAGCCCAAAGTACTGATCCCACTATGGGGCTATATTTAGAATGATTAAAATGGGTGGGGGGAAAACCTCCATCCTAACTGATCTATTAGAATCTTCCGCAGATCCTTTATTAGTCAGGGCCGTTAGGACTGTCAATCTGAGATCAATCAGCCTAAAGTACTGATAGGTATGATGTAGTTCCAGTTTAACTGAAAGCCTTTCATGTGGGCACTGAACCACCTTTGAGTCCCGCGTCATGCACTGGGGAAAGACGGGTGAGTCCCTTTGATGTAAAAGGTTGATATTGCATATGTCCTGATCTTTGATCGAGGCCATTGCGACTCCTAGCAGAAGTTCACGTTCATGAACGAATCAGCCTCTTGAGACGAGGTCAAAGAATCCGTGTAACTTCTCAGGGAGATAACCGTCAGTATTATATTGAACTGCTCGGTTGATTGGTCAGCTCTAGAGGGGTTAAGGGGCAAGTGCGCCCATCATTTCAGTTGGCTGTCCGACTGAACCAGTACTGCATTTTGTACATAAGCAATAATGCTGCATGCACTGCAAACAACTCCCTCACATTGGAATGCCGTTTTTTGTAGGCTCAACTCCATTTGCTTGACAACATAAAGTTGTTCAACTTCAGTCCCCAGCCCGCGTCCGCCGCGTTCTGTAGTGAGAAAGTGAGTCACATTTTGTTTGTGTATCACTTGTGCACTGTGGTTCCCATTCCTGAGCCGCCACTGCAATTTGCACCTCACTAAGGGATCCAGAGTCCAGAGCCCATCTTTCTCTTAGCCTACCTTGTTTGAAGCAAGCAAAAATAAAATTGCATCCTGAGACAATGATATTGATCATCCTAGTCGTCAGGTTAACTTCAAATGTCTTGCAACTATAGTACAGTCAACGACAAAAGTAGATTGATTAGTAGTACTATGTAGTTACTTGTTTTCTAAATATTATACAACTACTTATACATCAACTTAATTGACACATTATTAAGCAATGTAATGTTGTATTTTTTTTTTTTTTTTTATTAAAAAATTGATTTTATGGACTTTTGATGTTGACTGTATCGCTTGGAGGCAAGTCATAGTTTTTCAATTTTTTGGTAAATATACCAATTACCTAGTTTAGTTACTTTGTGGGCAAAGGCATCAAGTTGAAATCTGTGTTTCAAGTGACTCTAGGTGAATTGATTGGATTACCTACCGATCCAACTTTAACAATGTGACTATATGTTATACTTTAGATATGTTCACGGATAAAAACATTATTATGGCATCATTAAGTGGGTATTAACCAAATGCCCAAAACAAAAATTGTGAAGGAATTGATTAGCAAATGAACCATGACCATGACTTGTTTCCAAAGGATTTCCGCAATCCAATTAGTCGCAGATACAATGGTATAAGGTGAAGATGAGGCTGAAAGAGTGGGCTCTTAGAGAGACAATTTCTTTTCCATATTAGGTATTACTCGCAAGAGCCTCCTGTGAAATTACTTTATGCATAGATGAAGAAATGCCTGGTGCAAGTCTTGTCATCCAATCTACCTGTTGTAAGAACTGAATCCCAAATAATTGGAATTTCAACTGACATGTTAAGTTCAAACATGTTAATTTAGGCTTTTAAGTTTAAAAAGGGGTATAATGTCCCATCTGAACTTTTATTAAAGATGTTTATGAACAAGAAAGAGCTGTTCCTCAACATTTGATTTAATTATTTTTTAACTACTTATGTGGGTATGTGTAAATTAGTAGTTATAAAAAAATGTTAAATTCTTTGCATCCTAAGATGACATGCATTTATGCCTACTACTTTCTTACAATATAGATTAGTATTTTTATAAATATTCTTGTTTTAACGTATGAATATCACGCCAACTAGGACACCCTCATGAATTCAACTTGGAATAAACTTGGAATAAGACTTAAAATGCAGTCATTGGGCACTGGGTTGTTACAAGTCATTGGGCCTATTGTTTAATGGTATAAAAAGACTTGGAATTATAACATTCCAAATGCCTATTGTTTAATGGTATAAAAAGACTTGGAATTATAACATTCCAAGTCTTTTTATACCATTAAACAATAGGCCCAATGACTTGTAACAACCCAGTGCCCAATGACTGCATTTTAAGTCTTATTCCAAGTTTCATATTGCCATTTTGTAAGCCAGATTTTAGAAGTTCCTGATCCTGCAATACTATGTATATAAGTACGCCATTGACTGTTCAGTGCTGGGAACATAATCGTACCTTTTATTAAGGTGATACATCATATAACTTTTTTATTTTTATTGGGCCGGTAAATCCAAGTGACACTACACTCATTATAATAGTCCATAAATCAAGTACCTCTCCAGGTTTCCAAGGAACGATCTTATTGTTTTCGTAACAAATATAATAATTTTATATTTTCCAATAAAAAAATTAAAGTACCTACATCAGTAACTAACGAATGTAAATGATTATTAATATAATTTTAACAGGTTGATTTTTCGTAAAAAACCTTACCATATTGCGGAATGAGTTCCGAGCGTGAGACCGAACTCTCAAACACATTTCGAAATGACTTGGTTAAACCGCTTATTTATTCGAGGATGGCGAGGCAAAGTCGTTCTGATCTTCCGAAGATGAGAACTATTTTTGGACTTATTAGTGCTTCGCTCTTCGCTCTCCCTCGGGAGCAACGATTCCTCAGCGGTATTCATTAATTAGTATGGTACAATCTACTTACCGAAGCTCACGGAAAGAAACTTCACTAAATAAGATACCTTGTACTTATTTATGTTGCACTGTACACATACATACGGTAAAAACAATGTAATTACTATTTAATTAGTTATTTAATAACTTTTTTCTTGACTTGAAAATTTTTTCACCTTTACGCGGTAAAATCACAAAACGCTATGATCTATGATTGACATAAAGATGTGCGACTGGAAACAGTGGCGCCCCTAGCGGTGATTTAAACGGGTAACTATAGTCGAAAGAGGACTAGAGGTAAGATTTTAACAATGTTAACGCTTAAAAAAGGGAAAAATCACAGACAGCTTCTTCAAACTAATACCGTCTTTCGGAGGTCATAATAGTGCGAATATTAGTATGGACAGAGTGATTACAAAAGCTTACGCAAATAGAAAATGGAAAAAGAACTTATACGATATGATGACAAGCTTTTGAAATCAGCACAACACTTGCATAAAATAATTATGTATTTTTGTTTGAGTACAACAAAAGTTTTGAATTAAGCTATATAATATTTTTAGTGAGCAGATTCCATTCAAGCTTCTATTTATAAATTTAAATCTCATTAACAGGTATGCCCACAGCTGAAACTGAAACTACCAAAGATGCATTACCTCTAGAGAAAGTGCCTGGTGTTTTTGTCAAAGAGATCTTGTCTGAACCCTGTTTGGATATAAGGCTCACTAAAAGAACTGTAAGTATCTCTACCCTCCCTTTTATAGTACTAAGTCAAAGTCAAAAATCATTTATTCTGTATAGACCATCAAAACGGCACTTACAAAACGTCAATAATATACATATATGTACTAAAGACTAGCTTAGCAAATGGACCACCGGTTCGAAACGCGGCCCCGGCCTGAGAAGAGAAGACTCCGGCAAGAAACTCAGCGGGCTTTTTTTTTTGGTCTATTTACAAAAAATGCTTAAGAAGGTAATGTATTGCTATACCTAAGGATGTATCATGAACCTAAATCGCGAAACAAATGAGGCCCTGGTGCGCGCGGTTTGTTTTGTAATAATCTATGCTTGATGAATTTGAGATTGTCCACCGCAGTAGCATCCCGTACTACACAAGAAACGTGTTCTGCGCATGTAGAGCACATTTTTAGGTCTAAGATATATATCCAGGGGCCTTAGACAAAGTGACATTCTATTACGCCAGTAGAATCGCTAATTGTAGAATGAAATTGACATAAATCTTATATATAAAACTCTTAGTCCTGACTGACTGATTGACTTAGAGACAACGCACAGCCTAAACCGCTGGTCCTAGAGACTTGAAATTTATAGAGAATGTATGTTTTGATGCGTGGAGGTGTACTAAGAAACGATTTTTCGAAATTCGGTCCCTAAGTGCCTAAAAAGTGCCAAAAACGTACTTTCTTATAACTCAAGAACGGCTGAACCAATGACATTTCATAACATAGACATGTCATATGCTTACAAATCAACGTAGAAAAATGTGCCGAACTCACACACACACATTTTTAATTCATCTACACTTTTGGTGTTTTAACTTTAGAGTAATAGTTCGTGCAGTGTCCATAAACATACGATGGCATTTTCGTTATATTTTTAAGTCACTGATGCTTCCGCGCAACGTCCGACCGGCGCCGCTTGGCACGCGATACTAGAGGCAAACGTTCCAATTGACTCGTTTTCGGATCTTCAAGATTTTCGTGCAATAACATATCTACTTCTTTTTATATAATATCTTTGGGCTGAACAGATTTTTATGATCTTTGGTTTTTTTAATTTGGCTTTGTCGCCGAATAGCAATTATCACAATTAAAATGTGGCAAATTCACGAAATAATGTAATATTAAAGAAAATACGAAATATTATGGCGCTAATATCGCTAGCAAAATTGTTACCATGACAACGGAACTAAAGTGATGGTGTCACATTTTGATCTGTCAAATGATAATATTCTTAAAACGTCACTCTCTGTCACGTATAATAAGCAAGAACGTGAAAAATATTATGTATGTACTGCAGTTTCTTTATTTAATTGATTAGAAATAGAAAAACAATGTAAAAGAAATAGAATCTTCAGTAAGTTCCACGGCCTAAAAGCAATGCTACAACACGTTATCATCCAGTTGAATACTCACTTACAGGCCCTGAAACAGCAAGGTATGTGAATTTAAACCTATTGACGCTGATACAATATAAATGACAACACAAGGGACGCTGGTTCATGAATTGTCTCACGAGTAAGCTCGATGAGTTCCAACCAACGGGGGCAAACCGGATTTTGAAAGGGTTATAGTATTGTAGCCAACATTGTCCAGCAGATCATACAAAGGACCTGAGAGTACAATCAGCCGCTGTGTACGGTTTTTGTAGATTACAAGAAACCCTTCATCGAGACCTGGGTATTTCTAGATTCTCTACTAAGGTATCGTGCTGATATGACGTATCAGTGCTGAGATGCCTACATGATACCGCCATAATGTCCGTCCAGCTCCAAGCTCATAAGACGAAGCCTTAAAAGCCTACAAAGTGGAATGAAACAACGGAGATACCCACCGCAAGGTCGACACCCGAGGTTGTTCAAGAATAGGTCTACCTTAGATCACCATAAGGATCCAATTGGGTTGAGTTCGCCGAGTTTACTCCATATTATGACTTACGGGGCCGTAACGTGAAAACCGACAATGGGGACATACAACCAGAGAAATTGGGTGGAGGATTGGGTGCTGTTTCACACATTGGACAACAGTGGACTGCAATAGGCTAATTGATTGATTGATATGAACGAAATAGTATAATTTTACGTATTCAAATTTTTTCCTACCAGTCTTTTCTTGCCATTTACTATTCATGTAAAGATACCAATGTCTTACAGTCTACTGTGTCTGTATGACAGGGCCGATGTTTCTTATTTCTTCTGTTTCAGCGTTAATTCTCATTCGCATCCGAAGCTTATATCTCGGAGTCTGGGGTCCGCTTTACCAGTCTTAAATGCGGATTTGGCTAAACCTCGATATTTTCGTGAAGCGACTGCCATATTCTGACCTCCGCAACCCAATGGTGACATTAGGCGATATCAAAGCATTGCAGCTACACCGTTGTTGTTGAACTTTTTAGTGCTCCAACGGATTAACGTGCTCTCCGAGGCAAGACCAGACCAGTGCAAATACACATATTCATGCATACAAATATTAGCAGTGAGCGGGGATCGAACCCGCGCCTACTGCGTAGCGACCGCGTTCACTACCGCTACGCCACAGAGGCTTTCGATGCTTCTTACATTTTACATTTATTATTTTGAAAAACTCAGTTACTGAGAGGATGAAATAGGCGTTATACCACTTAGTTGGCAGACAAGCACACGACCCACCTGATGGGAAGCGGTCACCGTGGCCTATGGACGTATGCAACACCATACAGAACACAGAACATAGACCTGGAGTGCGGTGGTACTGTTCACCGAAAAGGCCAGAAGAATTACAGACTCATCACTTCTGAGTCATAATATCTACATGTTGTTCTTGAGAGTTGTCATGAATTGTCTCGCGAGCAAGCTCGACGATGCAAATGGATCATGCAAATGGTCTCACTACCATGGACCTCCAAGATCGTGCGAAGCGGAGGACGAAGAGCCAGAAGGCGGACCCTGAGCTCCGAGGTCATCTTGGCCACGGACACAATCAGGAAAATGTGTCTATACGCAAATGATGAGCACTGAGATGCTTATGATGCCGCCACAATGTCCTCCAGCTGTGTCCAGCTCCAAGATCAGAAGATGAAGCCCAAAAGCTCATATCGTGAAATGAGACGAGGGAGATACCCATCGAAAGGTCGACTTTCGTAGCTGTTCAAGATTAAGTGTACCTGGGGTCACCAAAGGATCGAATTGGGTGGGCTACATTGGATAAATTCGTCGAAGTTTCTACTTCCCTGTTATGATATGACACACGGGGCCGGAACTTGAACTGACAGTGGGGATATAGTAAAGCAGACTGATAAATGTAGGATATTGGTTGATGCCTAAGTCCAACAGTGGTATGCTATAGGCTAAATGATTAATTTAAATGACATTGTATAATATTTAGCAATTATTGTAAATTTTTTCTTACCAGTATTTTTCTTGCCATTTACTATTATTAATAAAAAGATGCTAACAATATTTTTATTCTGATATAATGTTCTTAAAACCTACCACTTTTTTGTATGACAGGGCCAATGTTTCTTACAGTTTACATTTTGAAAAATTCACTACTGAGAGGGTGAAATAGGCGTTGAAAGTTTATAACAACAAGTCCGTCAGTTTAGAACAAATACTAATGTGGCGGTAGCCGATATCCACGCAGGCGGAGCTGCGGGCGAAAAGCTAGTCATTAATATAACTATATTTTTTTTATGAAATTTGAGTCTTTGTAACTCGAAATACATTATTTAACTTATCATTATTACTATTACCACCGCAATGTCCCGAAATCCATTGTTAAAACCTTACAAATGGTTCGCTTCAGCGCGATTCCATCAATAGAATGTCACTTTGTCTAGGGCCCCTGAGCATTACCTGCATTTTGGAGTCACAAATGAATGATATAAATCCTAACCTAAGTTTTTAGTACTTTACATAAAAAAATAGTACAGAGATTTTCCCAACCATAGACAATTTTTGATCAATTTTTTTTCTACTTTCAGATTAGAAGCAACGTCCATGCTTTACATGTGGATGTTAAGGAAGGTCAGACGGAAGCTATTATTAGATTTGATTCCGCCAAAGCTGCTGAAGAGGTAATTTATCTTCTATACGTTATTTATCTGCTATCTAACAAAGCATACAGAGGAACCTTGAGGATGTTGGTGGGACCAAAATGACTTAATTGAAGTTACGGTAGTCTATGGTTTAAAAGATCTTATCACTAATTACTGAGTGTGTGTGGGGTTCAATCTGAGGATCGAGACTTCTTTTTTGTAAGCTACAAATCGGGTCGCAAGCGTCTGACATTTTAATTTTTACGGTTGCCTAGATTACCTGAATCCATCCATCCATCCACACGATAACCACTTTCCATCAGGTGGGCCGTGTGCTTGTCTGCCACCTAAGTGGTATAAAAAACTATACAAAAATATAACATGTTCACACCGTTTCCTGATTGCAGTACTGCGACCGAGAAGGTAACCGCGCGCGGGTATTATCAGGAGCCGAGGAGCAGGAACAGTGGACCAGGGCCATCAGCGCGAAGAGCCAGAGAAGACCGCGCGGGCGCAACCGTCTACTCGCGCAGATGGACTCCGCCCCGGGCACGGCATTAGCACCTGCTTCTCCTCAGCCCACGCATACGCATATACGCTTCGAAGACGAGTAGACTGCATCTACTACCACCTACCACCAGCGACGTACTCCAAATGTCCCAAATCGAAGAATCAGTCCTTATACTTTGAGGATGAGTAGACCGCCTCCACCTGTAACACGTCACATAGAGAAGAATCGGAGCGCATACGTCACTGCAGATCATAATATATGCTTCGAAAACGAATAGATCGCTTCCACCTTCACCTAGCTGGTGACGTGTTCTATACATTCTACAGGGAAGGATTGAAGTACCTGTGTCGCCGGTCTATCTATATGCCTGGAGGACGGGTCAACAGCATCCACCTCCACCTGCAAGTGGGAGGGAGGGTACGAAGCCCGTGTATCGTCCCAGAACCTATGCTTTGAGGACAAGTAGACTGCATCCACCTAAGCCATTATACCACCTGCGATGTACTTGAAATTCTCTAGGGAAGAACCGGAGCGTGTGTCGTCGCAGTCCATGTGTTTGAGCTGACTCCTTCCACACTTCTCGCAAAGACCAACGTGAAAGTTACTTGGAACATAAACAGTGAATAAATATTTCTTTTATGATAAGCAAAACAAAATATGGCACCACTTGTATGTATAGTCTAGTACTGTGATTGCATACTATTTGTTAAGTAGGTATTTTACTTGTAGATAGGTTAGTTAACATGTATTCAAAGTTTAACTTTGATATATTAAATAATGATAAGTAAAACATCTTGCTATGTTATTTACATAACCCTCTAAACACAATACATTAAACCTCACTTCAATAGGCAACATTTGATGCGCGCTCTGTTGCATAACATGTTACTTGCGGCAGCGCGCAACTTTGTATAACGTCTGTCCATACATGATCGTCGAACAAACAAGCTGCGCGTCATGTTGCGCGCCAACTGATAAGAGTGCGCTTTTTATACAATGTTGCACATCTTGTTGAGCGTCGTTGAGGCTTCAGATACACACACGCGCGCGCACACACACACACACACACACACACATGTGCCACGCCCGTACTCACAACACACACTGGACACACTCCTGGTTTGGAGGTCAGACGGCAATCAGTGGAGAGTAGGGAGAGCTGACTCAGGGCTTCAAATTACACACTTTGGATGTTACCTAGATTTGCGCACGGATGATGATGAAATGAAAATCATTTATTTTTATAAAAGAAAAATTTATTACATCAAATTAATGCCAACATCGAGTTCAGTCTTAAAAATAAGTTTCCTTATATCTTAATCATATAGGCACTGGCACTTTATCAAAAATTAATTTATATTGACTTAAAACTAACACATGAAATACGAACTATTACACTTAGCGTATTACTTAGTGACCTGTATAATTCAACCTGAGTTTATTTACCTTAGGACTGTCATAGCCAACATAAGCAACATTATTATAGACCTAGCAATAACTAATGTGATAAACAGATTACATATTTCTTTTGTTAATAATGTAAACACTAAAATATTGTATGATGTGTCCATGGTTACTGCAACTGTAACTGCAACATGTGGGCTCATTACAATGCAGTGCAACTCAGTCTCCTGCAACAGTGTAACATAATACCATTGTCTCTATATTATGTAGTTGGCATACTCAACCCAGGAAATTAAGTAAATTGTAAGTCAAAGTAAAACATCTGTTTATCACATTAGCCCATGCTAGCCCTGGTTAATTAAAAATATGGGTTTGTGTACATCTGATATACACACGGAAAACAGTACTATACATACATACAGATGAAGTATATAATGTACTATAATGAGGCCATTACAATCATCAAGATTATCTTGGTAAAAGATTAAGTACATATTATTTAACAATAAAATTATCTATATACGCGCTTACACTTAAAAATAACTTTACACATTGTCGGAAGATTATTACGGAACATCAATTAGTTAATGTCATTAATATAAAAAAGTGTATAACAAATTACGTAAAGAGCACCAAACTTTTAAGCTATAATACTTGTGATAATGGACGACTAAAGCTAAGTACTTTGAAAAAAAGTAAAACATTCATCTATTTGCAAAATAAACTATCACATAACCGAACAAAACATGTTACTATTTTGTTATATACAGAGAGGTAGATTTATTATATGTACTTAACATAATTAGGGAGCTTCCATATGCCTGTGTACAGTGACGGGAGCTAAAACACTGTTCCTACCACAGGGTAGGACAGTTATATTTAAATCAGCTGCTTTTAATCTAGGCTTTATTTTAGCAGGCAGGGGACAGCTTACGTCAGACTTCGTATCGTCTGACAAAACAATAGGCTCGTTAACTGAGAAGCCAGTAGCCTCGGAATCCTCGTGAGGAGTCATTGTTGAGTAACCATGATCTGAGCCACCCGCAGTGTGTGCTCTCCGGTACCCTGTCACAACCCTGTATGGTGAGATAGGAGCTTCTATCTCCATGGCTGGCAACAGCTTATCCTGCCCAGATTGATCATGGTTGTCATCTGATTGCAAATGACTCATCTGAACGTCAGCGTCGTGCCACGTCTCCGCTGGGCCATCGACATACAAATTATGGCAACTAGCTGTGGTACTATTTTGTCTATAACAATACATCGCCACAGCTATAACTAAACTCACAGTTACTATACAACCTGCGACCGGACCTATCGCCGAATAGCTGCCGAAAGCGTCTCTATTAACATGACCAAACGTGCCTTCCCCATATGGAGTGACAGCGCCTAAAACGCCATTAAAACAAGTAGACTGCGAAGTACAAAAAGGTGCCGATAGGGGAGTCCTACCGTCAGTATCTATTTGGCACCATTCACAACCTAAAACGCCTAAACACGAAGTATGCGTCGTATAAGTTTCGCACTGAAAATCGAAACAAGACTTCAAATTCTCTGCAAAATTATGGAAATAATGTGACTTGTGGTTATTGTTCTCTAGCATCATGCCACAGAGAGGGATATCTTTGTTAAATAGTGATATATTCGCGTTGGGACATTCGTACAGCTCTGAACTGCATTCACAGGGACACTCACATTCAGTTTGCTCCATGCGATTACAGTTTAGACACAAGCGGTCGAACATGCTGCAGGGGCAAAAGGCGCCAACACTGCACGACGCATTCACCAACCCTATAAAAGCATTTGTTCCTGGTATGGCAGCTATATGATAATGAACACAATGGTCACCTGATACCACATTAGAGAGCACATTAGGCAATGAAGTATTAAATTCGTAAAATCGCTGTATAGTCTTGTCGAAAAAATTATTACACAGTCTTTTGGTAACAAAACCCTTATGATTTAGCATATCTATAGCAATCATGGACTCCTTATGGGTGATATGCTGTTGTTCAATTGGACCAGAGCTATTTGGATCCATCAAACCAGGATGTGATACCAGATAGCCTCTATTGTTCATGATGAAACACTTAATATAAGACATGGCACAGAGAGGAAAGCTGTCAGTAAGTAGCTTGTAAAGAAATCCCATTGTAACATCCATTGAAACAACAACTGTTGGATAGTAGGGTGTTTGTACAGCATAAGATATTGAGACCACATAGCCTGCTCCACCAACATCCAAGTTTGGAGGAGTCAGAATTATCTTGCCAGGGTTCTCTAAAGCATAAGTATACCATGGTCTTCTGACAGGTTCATAGTCATATTCTAGGACTGTTCCTGGAAACATAACTAATACTCCACTCTCAGTAACTGCATATCTTCTCACTATATACTTAGAGTATGGTCCATGTAAATGCTGCTGTTTGTAAAAAGATAATATAGAATTCAACAACCCCACATCATGTTGGATCTCATTCTTTAAACCTGGATTAGAAAGTAAACCATGAGCAACACTTTTTAAATAAGCTAAATAGTTTTGCATGTATGTTACAGCCTCTTGCCCATCACCCATATCGTACAAATAAGTAAATGGTGATTGAAAGCTGGATGGACTCAAATATACAGTGCCCTGATCGATAGTAGCAATTTGCTTGAAATGCCTACACATTTTTCCAACTTTTGGTGGGAATAAATCCAACCTATGGAACAATATTTCTCGGTTGCTCCTAGTGAACAATCTTGTAGTTTTGTTGAAAGGAACTGATTCTTTTGCTTCGGACACAATACAAGCAATATATAAATTGTCAATCCATTTCCAAGAATATATAACAGATTTTGTAGAATTACCTTCATACATTGTCACATTCCCAGAGCTGTTTGCTAACATTTCTTTTTTAACTGTACTTATGAATGAGAATGTCTCAACACTCTCCAGTTTAGTAAACTTAATTTTTTCTGAAGCAGATTCTGGTCTTGGAAAGAAAGAATGCATTAAAACAGTGCCCGAAAAATCCATTACAAAGGCTCTTTTCTTCTCATTGGCGCTTTTGAAATACACAATATCTTCAGCCAGATCAGACCAATACAAGTCTAATCCTAAAACGCCACTTGAAGTGGGCTGTACTAATGATATCATAAAGTCTCTTTCTGTGGCTTCCCAAACAGGTCCTTCAATTTTGATCTGCCGATTGTCATAATGTCCCGGAAGCAGAGAAATGAATGCAGAGGCCACTTGACCAACCACTCCGCTATCATTAATGTGAAGTCTCATCACAGAATGGTTATTTGCATGGGTGTTGTGCCATTTATCTATGTGCAATATACCTAGAGAACTGTTCTTATCTGCTTGATTTTCATAGATGAGTCCAATAGCAAACTTTAAGTTCTCAATTTTGTTCAATGAAAAAGGAAAAATCTTGAGCCATACATCATTCTTCAACACTTTTGTGTCTGTGAGAAATATAAATAGTTTATTTTTCGGTAGATTCTTTTGGAGAAGTAAGTTTTTTAAATCATTGTTTATAGATGCAGGAGGTACACTCCCTGATGCAATGTCCAGTGATGACAAATATTCCCTTAGTAGAAGTTTGTTGTTTTCAGTTGCATTTCCCAAGTCCGACATTCCATCTGTACTGCAAGCATCTTCAAATTTGAGAAACTCAGACATGTTTGTTAACTTCAGAGCTAGCATATCAGTATCCTGTAGTGCATACACTGTCTCCTTGGTGACATGCACAGCATGCTGTAATGACTCTTCTTTCATGTTATTGTCTATGATAAATACTACTAGCTTCGGGTCAGGATGCACAATCTTGTGATACAAGTACCTCAAATTTGAGTGAGGCATAGTCGCACAATCCTTGTCAGTAGCATAGTCCATGTGTGACAAGAAGTATTGTCTCTTAACTTTTAAATCTTTGAAGCGACCAAGCATTTTATTCTTAGGATCAGATGAAGGCAGGCCATCATATACATTAGAACTTTTAATAAATACAGACTTACGAATCGAGTTGAATGGACAAGGATGAGTGAAGGACGGAGTGCTGTTGTCGCTAATAGCATTGTTCATTTCGAGAAGTATATTCGTAGCTGAAGTCAGCTTGTAGCTGAGTTTGTCAGCAATACTGAGGAGTACATCACTGTCAGACATTTCATGACGAGTCGTCAGTTTATAGGAGGGTCGTATTTCAAAGTGCGCAGAATATTCATTGCCGACTTCGATTACCACTATTTCGTTAAACTTACGTCCTAAAATATCTGCTAATTGGCGAACACATAACTTATAATCACTACGACTGTTAGTTCGAGTACAATTATCGCTTTGAGCGAGGATCACACGGACGCCGACACTCGCCGTAATCATAAATAACAGCGATAAAAGCCTCATCTTGTCGGCATCGGCATTATCTTTGATCCTACTCACACAAAAATTATCACGGCTGCATATTTCTTCTGCACTGTGTCCACTGTACTTTACACGAGGAACTTTTCAAATTGTATATTTTGATAGACTTCATCGAAAACCTTTATAACTGGTTTCTTGGAGCAATTAATAAATTATTTTACACACGACTGTGTCACTGACGTACAAGGCCAAGCTGAAGTAAGTGTCATTTATCAAAATAAACATGGCGACGGTGTCCGCGTACGTTTAGTTATTGATCTTGATTGTAATAAACCGTAACGTAAAGTAAAATTATATTATAAGTTTTGTTTTATTTTGTTCAAGTTTTGTTTTATTATCAAAATTTTATGAAAGATATTTTGTTTGAGAGCAAAAGTTACTATAGGATGCCATGTTTAAAAATTATTGCAACTTGTAACATTATTAATTGTTTCCGTTTCCGTAATCTGTAGTACTTAATAATTATTACCTACGGTAGATGGCTTTTTTAAGATGAGATTATTCAGGCTCAAGCTCAAAGCTCAAAGAAGTGGACCAAAGATAGTTTAACCATCCATATTCACTTAAATTTAATAGGAGAGTCCTCCTCTCTCATTTCCTTTTGCTGTGCATTATCAACTTCTCGCAAAAGAGGGTGGTTTTGATAGTCTTGCTTGCTCTTGATTACTCTTGATCTTATGCTCTAAGTCCGTTACCACGAACGGAGCTTTGCTTTTTAGCTAATTTTAGTAAACCAAGTAGGTCAATCCATTGGTATTTGTACCAATAAGATTTAATATTTCACCTAGGTACCTACTACCGGCAATGACGTCTATGATGTAGGTAAGGTAACTGTACCAATGCTCGACACTTTAAGGAAAAATAAAATTTCAATCTAAAAAATTTAACAAATTAATTACAGCATGGTCGTTACATTCTTTTTTAACTGTTACAGCAACAATTAGACATTAACTTTTGCCCATAAAATCTTTAAAATCTATCATACTTTTACTTTAAATTAAATTATTATGCACTTGGTCGAAAACACCAATGCTAGACATCATTGTCCCAATGGTCCAAGTATGTCAATAACTTCAATATTTATAACGTTTATACTAAAATTAGTAATAATCATAACTTATAAACAAAAAAATCACACCTATAAAAATCAGTACCCTTGGCAAAAATCTTAAGAAATAACACGACCGTGTTCACGGAGTCACATTATTTGCTGTCAACAGTCTTTCTAAATTTACTTCGGATGGTGTTGCGAATATTTGAACATATCTTATAGATACCATTAGGCATCTTTTAAGTCAATAGTCTTATAAAACAAATGGATAATTTTCTCAAAATACTGGGTTTTGTTCGAAAGTGTCTAGCATTGGTACAGTGTCGAGCATTGGTACAGTTACCTTACCTATCTAACCTATCACAAGTCAGTCTGTTTAGAACAAAATTATATTTGGAACGGGACACGGAGACGATAATTTTATTATGAGTAGGTACTTAGTGAAATGAATAAGTAGACTAGCGATTTTCTGTAACAGCCACAAAAAGTTGCACGTCAGGTAATGACTTTAAAACAATTAAAAGTAAGCAAGTCTAAATATTGTAGTAGGTAGTCCTATCATCCCATAAGAAGTTTTTAGTAGGTAGGTACACCTATATGCCTAAGATTCTTTTCAAGTCCTATATATAATAAAATTGTAATTATTAAAAAGAAAGTGATTTAGTTAGGTAGGTATAAACATTTTTAGCAAGTTGTTCCGCATTGTTTGGTCACGCAGTCCAAGGTCTTCGGAAGTTTTAACATGTGCGAAGGTCTTGGCCTTGGTGTCAGAATAACCTTAAACTTATCAATATCAACCCATTGATATACAAAGCTTTTTGGTAGGTAATCGTAGGTAAAAGTAATGTTTCTTTTATTCTTACTTCAAAAGGTAGTTATTGTCCTCAAATTGAAAAATGCGAACTCTTGGTTTGGTATTTAGGTGACAAACTATGGTGAACCAAATGTTTGGGGTGGCGTTAATCGTAGAATTTTATGGAAGGTAATTATAATAATATTACGTGCTCATTATTTTCCAGACATAGGTAGTTACCTACGTAACTACCTACATCTGGCTGCGTAGGCACCTACTTACTCAAGAAAACAAACAAAATTTTATTATAAAAACGGCAATAAAAATAGGTATGTGGCTAGGTCCCTTCGGCCGTCTACGAAACCAGAGCTACGTAACTAGTTACTAACTAAACATAAGTTACCCTGTACTTACCTAGTAGGTACTTACAAAATATATAATTATGTTTAGTTGTAGAAAAAGCGTACCTACACTTAAAAGTAGGTTATGGTGTAAAGAGAACAAAAGCGAATTTTCTCCTTTTCACGCATGATTATAACTTTTAAGTTATGATAGGTAGGTACACCTACATAAAACTCTTTGAGTTATTTATAGCCGTTACAGTTACGGAAAAATGAAACATTGTATGTAACTTTCGTATATTTCCATGTAAATTAGCATTATGTTAATCGTTAAATGTTATTATGTGGCTGCTTGTACAACGAATGTGTTGTGTCGTGTACCCGTCGCGGTCGCGGTTACCTGTCGGTACTTACCTACATATGTAGGTGTGTGTTCCCATCGATTGGTCAGGGGCGGCGTGGCTTACCGTCCGACCATTAACCCAGTTGTGTGGCGATACGCGGCCCGGCTGGGCACGCGAGCCCGTCGCCCTCAGTCCTACACCATGCAACTGCCCGAACCACCGCCGCCGCCTCTCGCTCCTCTGTGGGACCGTGTGTTAAGAGCCCGGGCTCTTCCTCCAGACCTCGATGTAGAGCTCCTGTACGTTGCAATAAGGGATCGACTAACGCATCCCGAATGGGAAGTCCGTTTGCATGCGCTTCGAGTTCTAGCCGATCTTTTACCACTATCAGGGAATGCTCTGTCCTTTCCCTTCGATCAAGTTGTGGATAACTTGGGACATAGTTCACCGAACGTGAGAAAAGCTGCTTTGGATGCACTAAAAGTTTTCTGCACGCATTGTGAAGATGTTGACAGTGCGGCGCGAGCAATCTTAGACAAGTGTTCGTACCATAACATAAGGCCTCATTCTGCAAATATTGATGCAAAAGTGAATGTGATTACTGGGCTGATATTATCGATACCATCTGTTATGGCTATATTAAAAAGAAGATATCCGAATCTAGACATGTTTCCGATATTTCAAGTTTTAGGGGAGAAACTTTTTGACCCAATACACAGGGATGTGGCACAGCGGTCTATGCTCAAGCTTAGAAGAATTTGTGGGCCGCGGGATTACATGATATATCTATCTCGATTGGATCCTAAAACTCAAGCTAAATTTCGAAGTTTATACGAAACTTATGATGAAGATTCTATGGATGTTTACTATGCACCGAAGAAAGCTGATTTTAGAAATAATAACAATAACAACCAACCTTTAGTTAAAATTAATCATATCTATAATAAATCTCACACGGGCCCTATTAGACTATCAACAGACTCCTCGTCAGAAGAATCTTTTGGTCCTGTTTCGTATTACAATAACAACTATGCAAAAGTGATAATTGAAACTGAAATTAAGTTTGATTCAGACACTGCCATAACAATGACTGTTTTAGAAGAAAATGAGACTGAATCTGATAAGAACACGGGAAGCGAAGATGATTATGATAGCTCCGATCGAAATATGCTGAAATATAGCGATGGAGACTCCGAAGATACGGATGTAGTCGTTAAAAAAGTGCGTTTCGGTGGTGAAAGTGTAAAAATAAGGACACCTGACAGCGATAACTTAATAACTAGCGAAGAAGATAACATTCAGAAGATAGCACCGAAGAAGGACAATTTCAAAGAGATCGCATCACCTGCCACATCGATGATAGTAAGTAAAATGAATGAAATAAAGAGAGAAGCTTTAGAAAGAGAAACTCATATGAAATCTATCAAAAAGAGTGGTATACCGTTACCAGTTATTCAGAATAAAATACAGAAACCTAATACTATGGTTAAATATAATGGAACGAAGTTAAAATCGAAGTCTTTGAGCGAACTGTACGATTACTTTAAAACAAAGAATGATATCCAGGAAGACAAAATGAAGGAAATGTCAGACCTGGCCTTGACCCTAGCAGAAGTACATTCTCCTGAGAAGTCCGGTCGCAGTTCGCGAAGTCCTGTAGAGCCTCATAAGGAAGTAGAGGTGCTCCACAACTTACAGAGGAGTCCTAGTGTCTCTCCACGGCGACATCAGACTCGGGTGCATCTGGAGCGTGACGGGTTAGTCCATTTTCATAATATCCTACGACACTACACAGCGCTATCGAGACCCAAATTAAGCAAGCTTGCTTAAATAAATTTTCTGTAAATACCCAGACCCAGAACATTGTAAATATACTCATGCATGTACATATTTGCATTGAGCGGGAATCGAACCCGTACCCCCTGTGTAGCAGTCGAACGCTCTACCGCTACGCCATAGAACAGAGTCCCAAAGTATCGCTCACACTAAACTTGACACTCGTAATACTTACTGGTGCAAGTAGGTTTTTTCTCCTATAATTTAGTGAATATTTGTAGTTTAGTATAATATTTGCACTCAACGGGAATGGAATCCGCGAGTCGAACGCACTGCCTCTACGCCACAGATGCTATGCCGCGCCGGAAAGAGGCTCCGGCAATTTCGCAAGACAATTAGGTTCGAGCTAGAGCCTGCGAGCTAGAGATGCATTCATAACATTTAGGTTCTAGCATTTAAATTTCAACCACCAGAAAACTTACTAAATAAAACCTAATTTCCCTTACAAGGAAGTGTAGTGTCGAGGTCACTCGTCTTATAAATTTCGCCCAAAGTGAAGCTTTCAGGTGTTTTAGTGTAGTGGTTTTGAATCGTATTACTATTTTCAAAGTAATATCATAATATTATTTAAGCTGCACCTGGCCACCATTATATTTAGTAATAGTCCATCTCATCTTCTTCATCCTAGCGTTAATTCCCAGTCACATCCGAAGCTTTCACCTCGGAGTCTGGGGTCCGCTTTATCAGTCTTAACTGCGGTTTTGGCTGGACCTCGATATTATCCGTGAGACCGTGAAGCGACTGTCAGCTGACCTTCATAACCCAATGGTGACAATTGGTGATATCGAAGTATTGCAGCTAGACGTAGAGTAACGACTACCATAGACGCCCAGAACAATATCCATATTCATGCACATAAATATTTGCACTGAGCGGGGATCGAACCCGCGCCTCCTGCGTAGCGGCCGCGTTCACTACGCCTACCGCTACGCCACGGAGGCTGTGAGGCTCATCTATGCCACTGAAATAAATAATTGATAGTCATAAATTCTACACAGCTCTACTTATATCTGAACACGAGGATTTTGGGATGGATTTATTTGGATACATTTTATTTGTAAATACATGTTTTCATACTATGTAAATATACTAGGTATAAGTATTTTGCACTGAGCGGAAATCGAACCTGCGATCTTGCCATGCCATAGGTCACCGAATATGTTAACCTCAACAAATTCCAATATTTTTTCTTTTTTATTCAGAGAATTTTATTACACGGTAGTTCCTATGCACTATACCTATAGGTAGAGTGTTCTGGTATACCTAGGTTCACATATCCTGGACCTCGGTGATCAGTCGGGAGTCAAACGAGGCCCCGGTGGCGTGCTCGAATTGGTTTGTAATCTATGCTTGGTGAATATGAGCTAGCACCCCGTACTATCCTCAAAATAAGACACCCAAAAAACGTGTACTACGTGTACAGAGCACATTGTAGGTCCAAGCAAACGGAGGCGGCAGTGCCTCCATTCCGCGCGGGAAAAACGCTGCCGCCTACAGACAGCTGTTCTGCCCCTCTAGACAAGTGGCAATTCGTTGCTCGGCGTATGATGGAATAGAATGACAAATGTATAGGATTTGACGTTTTTGACATTCGTTGACGCCTGTCATATACGTCAAATCCCATACATTTGGCATTCTATTCCATCATACGCCGAGCAACGAATTGCCACTTGTCTAGGGGGCCAGGGGCTTTCCAAATGTTCTGCTGACTCAGAGCGCACAGTGAAGAGTAGGCAGGGGACGGGTCGAACGTAGGTCTGGGGGAGACAGGTGCGGCCGTCTGTCATTCCTTCACCCAAGGCGGCACAGAAGCGAAGCCCCTTTCCAGGGTTCGATGGGAATACCGTGTCGTTAGTGCTGACACAACCCAAACAAATTCCTTTCCCATAATTTTCAGTTAGTTTTAAGGGCAGGTATGAAGTATTCGAAACCGGTGGGCTTGCATGAAAGGATTAATTACAGTAGAGGAAGGTCATGAAGTATGTAAGGATAGAGTCCAATGGCGGGCTGTTGTCCCTGCCGTATGTGTGTATGATTCCGTAGCCGACCGCATACGACAACTGCCGACGCACGCAGCACATGCGCGTGCGACTTCTCAATGGCCCTCTTTATCCGTATCGGAGTTTGACAAGTAATGGGTACGCTGTATGTGCTGCATGCGTCGGCAGTTGTCGTATGCGGTCAGCTACGGAATCATACCTTATGTAGGTACCTATTAGGTATGTTTTACGGAGATTTTTACCGATGGCCACTGAACGTTCGCCAACAAATAATAACCTTTGTTTTTTATGCCCAGGTATGTCCTAAGCCTAATGGCATCGTCTCCCCAAGACTTCGACATCTTAGCACCCCGGCCACCGACTCCTCTCCGAGCACACTACGACTGGGAAGAACTAGACGTGGTCCCACAACACGTCGCCGACCAGCTACATAACACTGTAAGTACATACGTCATCATCATCCTCATCATCATCATCATCATTATCACTTTTTACTACTAACGAGAATGTCGTATCATGAGAACAGCATTCCGATTGTTAGTATTGATCGAAGGGAAAAACCCAGCAACAATATGCCCGACGCTAGGAACGGAACCTAGCAGTTGTATTATAACTATACCTACTTAGGTTATTTTTTTTCAATTGAAAGTGTATGAGGAAATCCGAAACTATAGAAGACACAAGGAAAATGTCTCAGGAACTATAAGTAGCTTTTCTTAATACGTATTTTTTTTGGTCAATCTGATCTTTGGGTCTCGGGTACCTACGTCGAAACGAGAGTCTCAGTCGTCCCAGAAAAAATATTTATCACGCAGACTGAAACTGGACCAACAGGTTACGAAATAATGTGTGCTTAATTAAATAAGAGCATGTATGCCGTCTACATGGCTTAATTACGTCGCATGTTCATTATTTTAATGCCAGGTTACGAAATAAAATAAAAAAATTGTTAGTTCACTACAAATTTAGCTATTTTTATTAGCTTTGAGTAACTAGTAGTCATGAACTTTTGACTTATCAGATGTACAGCTGGCTTTAGATTCGGGAATTAGAGTGAAAGTCCGGTTTAAGTTAGTAGAGCGTGTCTATAACTCACCACCCCATCTTTTCCCGTAGGTGCCGTAGAAGGCGACCAAGGGATAGGGTTGTTTGCCATCCGACAGTAACCATACAACCCATGACAAAGTAAAAAAAAAAAAAACAAAAAAAAAAGTACCCGCTTGACGGTAATGGAGTCGCCCACGTGTTAACGTGGGATCGAAAATTGTAGTTGGCGAAATGTGGATGCTAATACACCTCTGCTCACTCCTTCGGCGATTTACAAGCATGAATAAATATAATATGTTTGCGTAGTGCGACAGAAAGAATGCCTTTCATTAAGTAACATAAAATGTTCTGTCTAGAACAATTAATTTGGAATAATCTAGAATACTTTGTATCATGTCCTGCAGGTTTACTAAGAACTCTTAAAACAGCAGGTCAGTAATTGGACGGCTGTCATACTACCAACTGCATAATTTAGTTATATAGGTTTTACGGTTGGTAGTATGACAGCCGTTCAATTATTGACCTGCCCACCCTAGACAAGTGGCAATTCGTTGCTCGGCGTATGATGGAATCTAATGACAAATGTATAGGATTTGACGTTTTTGACATTCGTTGACGCCTGTCATACACGTCAAATCCCATACATTTGGCATTCTATTCCATCATACGCCGAGCAACGAATTGCCACTTGTCTAGAGGGGCTGTTTAAAGTGTTCATGGTATGGGCTCTGGAAGAAGCAACCGGGCTGAACCGGGACCTAACATTGAAAAGATGATGATGTTATTTTGTCATATTCTTTAGGAGAACTGGATAGCGGCAGTGCGGGCCGCTGACCAGCTCCACAGCACGCTACTCGAGGCAAGCAGCGTCAGGCGAGTGGAGCCGGCGGCGCTATCTCTCGTGCAGCACATGTGGGCGCTTAGCGACACGGTAACTATCCACTATCACTTGCTTTTTACTACTAGGTAGTTAACTAGTGACGTTATATGACTATCACTCACTATAAATGTTTAAGTAGGGTTGTGCTGACGTTTATTTTGATAGTAGCTATTTTCTTTTTAGGGAGGTTTTTTTTTCAATATGACTTTACCTTGACTGATGGTAAGATGAAGGCAAAGTCACATTACAGACGCTAATCACGGAGGACAGAATATTCTCCATGGTAACAATGGTGGCCATAAGCTTGATGGTCTCGTCAGATGTTTTTGTTAACTTAAGGGATATTTTTTACAAGGACCAATTATAGATCTAAATCTTTATACAAAATATGCACAGAGTTTGAAAAATTATAAAGATGCCCTCGGAACCTTACAAAGAAAGAAATACAGAAAGGAATCCAGCCAAGCTGTGGACTAAACTCCCTGCTGTGGTTTACCCAAGCGATTACAACATGGGGTTCTTCTAGCGCATTAGATGGTTTCTTCAGGGTCGACAGCACGAGTGTAACGTCCCTGATGTTGCCTACCCCAATAGGCCACGGTAACCCCTTTACATCTGCCCCTCTAGATAAGTGGCAATTCGTTGCTCGGCGTATGATGGAATAGAATGCCAAATGTATGGGATTTGACGTATATGACAGGCGTCAACGAATGTTAAAAACGTCAAATTCTATACATTTGTCATTCTATTCCATCATTCATACGCCGAGTAGCGAATTGCCACTTGTATAGGGGGGCAGGTCTGCCGTGTGTTGTCTGTCACTTTAGGTATAAAAAAGAAAGAACTGTAGCAACTTCTAGGTTCTGTACTTTGTGGGGTTGACCAATAAGTAACATAATCAGTACCTACTCTTAAACAAAGTTTATTTTTATTTTATTTATGATACTATTTATTATACCGACAAAAGTAACCTTAAACACGAAATAGCCTAATTACCAAAGATAAAGCTGTGAGGTCAGACCTAAATATACTGAGTAAGTTGTACTCACGACATTGGTTTAAAAATAAGAGGACGTGATTAAACCTTAAACCTTAAGGAATGATTCCGAAGCCGACCGCATACGACAACTGCAGACGCATGCAGCAGATACAGCGTACCCATTACTTGTTAAACTCCGATACGGACGGATAAAGAGGACCATTGAGGATCTATAATGAACTACGCGTATGTGCTGCGTTCGTCTGCAGTTGTGGTATGCGGTCACCTTCGGAATCATACCTTTAGTATCAGTGTGCACTGTAAGTGTACAGTGCACACTGATACTAAAGGTACTGTATATAGTATGGGTGTGCACTGTAAGTGTACAGTGCACACCCATACTAAAGGTATGATTCCGAAGCTATATTGGCCGCAAAAGCCTTGGTGTGACTCTATACACAGTGATAGAGTCACACCAAGGCTTTTGCGGCCAATATAGCTTCACCTGAAAGACGTGACAACAACTGATCGTTGACTTCACTTGACGTACGAGGATCCGAGAGGAAAACCTGTCATGTGCAGGGAACATGCATAAAAAAATATTTATATTGAAAGAGAATAGAACACGCGATCTCATACGTAGCAGCGTAGCACTGCCGTAGCCGCGTAGCACCCGCAAATAACTTAACTTTAGCAACAATAAAATCAATGAAACATAATTTGTAATCCATTGGATAAAAAAAATTGTAGCGACTTTTTATAAAAACACATATTAAACAAGTAAACTAGCCTAAATAACTGACTAACTAATGGTACGATTTCGATTTTTGTCTTTAAAATGAGTTTCTAAGCAGAAAAATATTATTTAACTGAGTTTTTAAATAGGTACAATAAGATTGTTTACGTTGTACCAAATCGAATAGTGTATAAATTACAGGTTACTAATAGGCCTGTATTCTCAATAAATTACACAACTAAATTAATGCAGGTGTAAAGTTGAAAATGTTGAAATGCCGATTAAATTTACCTTCACATGTTTCACTACAAAATAAAACCTGTAATTCATCTAATGGAAACCCTATTCGCGTGTCGAACTCGCTGACAAATAAAATACGGTGTTACTTACCCGTACTACTGCCAATCACATGCAGACAGACATTATTTTACATCGCCACCGCATTCCCGAGTCGAGACTTACATTAAAAATTGTATGTACCACTTATTCAAATAAGTTGGTTGATAAGCGATACGTTGTACAGCTTATATTTTAAAGGTAGAACTGGGGTGGGAAGTGAACTAGATTGTATTTAA
This sequence comes from Eilema depressum, assembly GCA_914767945.1. Lineage (NCBI taxonomy): Eukaryota > Metazoa > Arthropoda > Insecta > Lepidoptera > Erebidae > Eilema > Eilema depressum. Next base: position 4,639,174 of record OU612020.1, read on the forward strand.
TGCATTCAATGAAAAATTCTTCCGTCGCAACTGGTTATACCTAATCACAGTTGCGTAGACGGCCGAAACGGCTCAGCACATTTATCCTGGGCCTAAAATTTTAATGTGCTCTATACCTACGCGCATTACACGTTTCTAGGGTGTAATTTTGAGGATAGTAGGTACGGGGTACTACTGCGGTGGACGAAACCAAACATAGATTATTACAAACGAATCCGCGCGCGCCAGGACTTCATTTGTCTTACAATTTAGGTCAAAGATATAACCCGCGATACGTTGACGTATCTTGGACCTAAATCGTAAGACATACGAGGCTCTGGCGCCCGCGGATTGCTCTGTAATAGTCTATGCTTGGTGAATTTGAGTTCGTCTACCGCAGTAGCATCCCGTGCTATCCTCAAAAGACACCCAAGAAATGTGTACTGCGCGTATAGGGCACATTTTGAGCACATTTTAGGTCCAAGATACGTGGCGCGGGTTATACGTGTCTCGAGGTATACAAAATACAACAGGTTTTATACTTTGCACTTGACGGCCTGTGTAGCGTTCCGATGGAGTTTATGACTGCTACGTCAAAGGTAATTACTAGGGAATACTAATAATAATTACTACGTAATTTACTAGGGAATGATTTGAGGAATGATGGGTCGTAGTGAACGCGACTACTACGCAGAGGGTGCGGGTTCGATTTCCACTCAGAACAAATATTCATATGCATGAATATGGATAATTATATTGGTCTGGTCGTATCTCGGAGAGTACGTTAAGCCGCCATTCTGGGTTCCCGGCGAAGGTCAGTCGGGATCCCAGGAATATTCTTATTAGGGCGCACTTGGTTCCCCGACAACGCAGGTTGACACGATTGAACACTGTGCTTGTTTACCCACTTCCGATAGCCCGGTGCAGTGAGGTGAAATCCTGGGGTAGCTAAAAACAGTGGTCGGTATACTTACTTGTTGCCTGGTTTCGTAGGTATCTTACGTAAGAAGTTCGTCAAAGAACTCAAACAACTCTATCGTTCCGACCAGGCAACAGGTGAGTACAGCATTTTGATGAAAGTTTCTAACACTTAGCTATAAACGCTTTGATATTGTCGATTAAATTCGTGAACATTTCCAAAAGTTTTCTTCTTTAACTTTCTACCAATTTATAAGATAATACCTAATACTTACTTAACGAGTTCTGACTTCTTATTTGCTGCTTTTAGATTAAGTAATTAGTTTGGTTCCAGATGTTGATCAATACGGGCACAGTCTAAATTTTCCTGTAGGTAGGTAGGTGTTTTTAAAAGATCCACAATTTGAGAGTCGAAGATGTTTATCTAATCTGAGGTCTAGAGCATGAAAATGCCTTGGGAACTCTTGAAACACCAGACAGACAACACATCTTAGCCTTCAGAATCACACCAAGTAGGGTATATATGATATATTGTGTGTCCTGGTTTTAGCCATGTTCTTCGTTACGAACCGTGCGAAATGATTGCTGAATTCCTCCGAATCTTACTAGCTGTTATAGATTCAGAAGGTATCCTTCAGCAGACTTAGGCCCGTATTTCAAAACGATACCTAATCAGCCCTGAATCTCAATTTTCATTGACAGAGAAACAGACAATCCAATCTCAGTAGCTACTAATTATAAATCAAGATTCAGAACGTATCGTTCCCTGTCTAAGGTACTCCACCTTAGACACTTTAGGCCTAAGACTACTTTACTTGACCTAGATCCAGCCTTGCTCTTAACTTATTTCTTTGTACCCAGGTGGCTGCAGCAAGAGCTCCAGCAGAAGGCGCAGTCTGTGCCCTCGTTCGTAGTGCCAGCAGTGACTGCGCGCGGGGACTCCTGCCTGCTCTGATATCGCGTATGGCGCGAGAGCCGCTACCTGCAGCACTGCCGCATGCGTTGCTGCAACGATTAGCTTTACATCATATTGTAGATCTTATATTTGATCCTACTATGATTGGAGTGAGTGAAGTCTTATTCAAGTTTTGTTCCACCTTTTAACCACACCACTTTTACTTAGCAAATGACTTGGACTCGTGACGACGGCCTCCTGAATGTCTTAGAAGATGTAGACTTTTTTATTTTGTAGCTTGATTGGTTAACCAATAGCAGCAAATTGAGATTCTTCAAGTAGGGGGCTATCCATTAATCACGTGATGTTTTTTTTAGCGATTTTATAACCCCTTCTCCCCCATGGTGATACGTGGTGAGGTTTTGGACTACCCCACCCCCAGGCAAAATCACGTGTATTTTTTTATTCATTATTTAATGGTAAAAAACTAAGAATCGTGACAAAAATCGCGAGTCATAAGAAAAAACCCCTCCCTCCCTCCTGGTGATGTTTCGTGATTTTTTTCCGAACACCTCCCCCCCCCCCCCCCCCCCCCTTTTGAGCCTCACGTGATTAATGGACAGCCCCTAGGGTATTAAAAGGTTTTAACATGATCGTCCATGCCAGTGTGACGCCCCTGATGTTGCACTTGTCCGTAGACCATGGTAACCGCTTCCCATCAGGTTATCCGTGTGCTTGTTTGCCACTGTAATTGTATGACAAAAATCGTAGGTATTTGCTACTTAATAATTTTCTTTCGTCTTCTATCAAGGTATCCGGAGACAAGGAGATGGTGCAAAGCGCCCAATTAAGGGCCACTCTCTGCTTGGCTAGAGCTGCTGGGCCGGCCGCAGTATTGTCAGCTGTGAGGAGGAGGCTGGCTGGTACCGCTAGAGCAGACATTTTTTGTAACAAAGTAAGCCATTCTAATTTACATACCACACCAACGTTTCTGTTCTAAGTGACTTTTTCGTTAGACTATGTTTTTATTTAGAAGGCACTGTGACATAATATGCCCGAAATGATTAACAGAATTTTCTTGGTTGTTTCATCCTGGCATCCCTTTTTCCCTTGTCCACAGTTGAGGGAGCGGCTGAACCGACCTGTTGAGAACATTCGACCTAGTCACATAGCCAGGTACCTAAATGCTAAAATAATACTTAACTTTTACCATAGTACTCGTAATATTACCTTGATTCCGCATGGAGTACTACTGTCACCATTGGACGCACAGTATGTCGATTTATTTGACCATTTTGACACGGTGTAAAGTCCAAAGTTGAGGATCGTCAACAATCCCATACTTATAAGCAGTATAGAACCTCTCAGCCTTAGGAGAGATTTTGCCTCTCAAGTCCTCAGCCCACAGATCAGCTTGATGGTGTCAAATGAAAGGCACTTATTTACAAAATTTCTCCTCGATATAATAATTTGAAATCGGTTCAATTTGGCTTTCAAGATATAATGTACATTGTTCGCTAAAAAGGTGCTAATATATACAAAATGCATCCAATAAAGATTTTGTCACAATGCCCCAGAAGTTCCCAGCTTCCAGTGCCTGTGAGACGACGCGCGAGGTCTACTCCGCCCCCCGCAGCACCGCCTCCACCTAGAAGACTGAGACCTCTACCTGATTCTGCACCTTTACCTGGTAAGATAACATAGAGAGATTATACCGAAACATTAAAGATTTCTCAAAGAATTCTCTTAAAAATGGTACCTTCACCGAAGAATTTGGGCCCACCAAGATCTGGCTTGTGGTCAAGACAACGTCACCTACTACTCGTTCTAGCCGGTACACCTGCTGATTGATGGTAGGCGCTCCAAGATGCAAGCCTATGCATATCCATAGCTGGAGCTGGAAGGTCAGGCCTATTTTCCGGAAGCGACTGCCGTCTGACCTCCCAATCCCGAGAGAAAGGCCTCGTCTGTTGCTAAGCATGTGACCGGTTGACTGGCGAATTTGTCTGGCGCCTCAAAGATGTTCGCATAGCTTGTAGAACCATTATAAATTCTATAGGTATGTGGTGAAAGCAATAGAAAAATGAATAAAGAGGTAATTTCACAGGTGTATCTCAACCGGGCAGGGAGTACATACTGAAGCCGCTGTCACCTATACCTTTGAGTGATAGGTAAGTTGAAAAATTCAATTTTTTTTTTGCATAGGTACCGTCAATGGACTCTGCGGACTAGTTGGTACGCTAAAGGGGAAGTCTCAGGAATGAGGGTCACTATTGCACGAGGTCTTATCAGATGATATTTTCTTACGAGTCACACCCTATTCAAAGGACCCGGGATTATAGGAATGAGACACGTGTTCATTAACCTTTCATTCGTTTGATAAAAGTGGACATTCAATACGGGACTTGAACCCGCGACCTTTCCCTTGTAAGGGGAATGCCCTGACCAACTGAAATTCTTTTATACAACCATCTTGGGGCAACGTAAATTATTGTTTCAATTTTCTGTTCTAAATCTAAGGAAAAATTAGCATATTGAATTAAAATTAAAACGTTAAAGGTACCCACAGCTTAAAAAGTATTCAAAATGACAAAAATATAACAAGACAAAACTGAAGACGCATGGTACTTTAAATAGAAAGTCTAGATATTGATCTTTTGTTTCTTAGCAAAAGAACTGATGTCGTAGTAACAAGTTGGCAATTAATAATTGAGGAAAGGCAAGCCAGGCCAGCTGGAACGACCCGAGCCTCTGTCTATTGACCTTCGCCACCGTGAGAACCACCACACTTGAACACGAAGCTCTTTATTTATAGAGCTTATAAAAACTACTTAGGCACATAAATATTCTATGAAGTGACTTTGATATGGTGTGGATAGTGCGCAGCCGTAAAACTAACTTGAAATATTTGTAGAACTTTTTTTCTGACTATAGCAATGAAATTTTATGAATGTTTGTGGTTGGTTTCAGCTAAAAAGTTAGGATAGTTCTAGTGGTGCGGTTATCTAGAAATGTAGACCTATTTTTTACGTTAGAATTTTGGTATTTGGACAATGTCTGTCAAAGCCTTCTTGAATCATTTTCAGTATTCGTGTAAACTTTTTAGAATTTTAATATTATTACGTAGGTCTATATTTATTACCACGTGTAGATATCAAATAGCAGGCAAAACGAGTGCAGAAAGTTCTCACAAATTAGCTTCCTTATAAATTAAGCAGAAATAAAATAAAAATTGTCGACTACAGCGCAAAATTAGGCTTGATACATTTTTTGAATCCACAAGTTCACTCGTGAAGATCACATTATTATGGATTGCTAGGCTTCTCCTGATGTAGCCACAGTAACTATATACATATCAACCTATGTCTCTTATACTCCTACAATTTGTCTCAGCTACCTTTATGGCAAGCTCATTTGGTTGGGGCTTCAGATGAATATTTTGCAGAAATTCAAATGTATTTGATCCTAATGGTTCGTGTTTCTGGAACGTTAACTCTAATGTTATTTGCTGATTTATATTATTGGACGAATAGCCAATAAAAGCTTTGTCGAAGGTCTTTGCGCAATTAATAAGTCTACAAATTGTTTCCAAAACCTTCAGCAAGTTAATCTTAACTGACCATCGTTGAATCAGAATGAATTCGTGCTCCATTTCTGATGTGATTGTGACGATAAACTGACCTCTGTAAAGATGGTTATCTATGTAAATCTACCCGCCAATTATGTACCTACGTCGATTACAATGAAGTCACTAACCCCTATAATATTCAGTTTCAACAATCAATAGTTCGAAGTAATGAGGTGGAATTAAATATTAGTAGGTTTGTATCGCCTTTAACGAACATTTCAATAACTTATATGACCTCGTGGATAATGTCAAACGGTATAAGTTTCACAGAACGTAGGTACGATAATTATCTATCCATTGAGTTTCGAGAACAACGTGACTGTAGAGTTATGTCTGAGAATATGTGGGTGGTGTAGCCCTGGCAACGAATAGCAAGCTACAACGCAACCCAATGTTGTCATTATGGCATACTCTAATATGCATAAGCTAAACCACTTGGTATGTAGGTAATTATAATGTGCAAAATGTGGAGCAAAGAAATAATTGTGTTACAAAAAACAAGGGGTGACTTCAATTAGATTGCTCGAAGATCCTCGAGATTCAGGAATACCCATTCTGAAGGTGGTATTTAGAAGACGCAATACTGCCTACGACGAAATGTTTCCTAAACAAATACATGGTTCTGCGTTCTAGAATTTCTTGTAATAATCGATATAATAACTACGTAGAGCATCGAATTGTAGTAACTAATTGGGCAAATTGATAACAACGGACACATCGACCCGTCAATATTTAATTCCCTTCGGCCAAAGGTGGTCCTTCACTTATCAAAAGTGACATTTCATTACGAATTATAGCATTATATGAGCTTACACGTATATAAGTTACGACGCACCACAAGAGTAATTGTATGTAATGTGCTAGCGTGCTTCCACTAACCTACATTTTGAACTCAAATTATTGGCCCACTTCCATTCAGACCGCTTATGAACGACAGACGACCTATTTCTGCTATCGTTGGATCGCTCTACTTTGGCGCTCAGCTAACACCATCTAATAGTCCTTTAACGCCAATTATATATTACAGAAATTTATTACTTTCTTACTGACCAGCGCAGCATGAGGTCACATTTTGTACATTCAGGTTGCTGTATATTTTCAGATAAATTGTTTAAGACTGAAAACGTTACTTTTAATAAATCTCTACATCAATAGGAAAATTTAGAGCGTAGCCTGCTGCGTAGGTTTGTAAGGAACTATCTCAATCATAATGCACTCGGGTAAAGCATTAGCATCGTTGGATGTTTGCCGAGCAAGATACGAGTATCTTAGACTTCTTCGGTAAGAACTTATAATATGTGTAGGTAGGTAGCGGCTACTGTTTAAGCAGGAGCCCAGAAAATATCAGAGGCATGGCATGCGTCGGTTAAGGGTGATCAATTATCTTATCACGTCAACTTTCTTATAGAGTGCATGAGGTCACACTAAAAGAAATGCTTAGTAAAGTATAGAAATTTAGTATTCTGAGTCATTGAACTAGTCATATTACCAGCTACGGGCCGGTGAGGGCGGTGAGTAATGACTCTTTTACAAAGGTTCCGAGAACGTCAACTAATCTGTATAACATGCAGGTAGTAGTGTAGGTGCCTATTAGGTAGCGAGTTCATCAACATAGGGCCAATTGATCGCGGGTGCTAGGCAAGGTGTGCCCGCACGTAGTACATACGGCGGCGAAGTAGCGCCGCGACGACTCGGCGGGTGTCAGCGTCAGTCGCGGAGACACCGCGGCAGCTCGCGCACGCCGGCATGCTGCGCTTGTGCTGCTGCCCCCGCCCCGCCGTCGCACCCTCCCCGGTACGCGCCCTCGCACTCGACCTCGTCGCCGACCTGCCACCCCACACGCGGTAATTACAGCGCGGAGTGTCACGTAAACAAACAAGCGCCCGCCGCCCTGCTCACGCTCAAATATATGTTCTGTTTGTGTTCGCAGGGATTCCAGCGCGCTCACTAGCTACGAAGACGCCGACACAGGGAAAAAAGCATCGGCCTCCAGGGAAAAACAGGATGATAACTTGCCGAACGGTCACGCAACAGAGGCGAACATTGCAACGGAGGAGGTAACAGAACCTCCGGCACCGTCCCCTCGCTCGCTGTCGCTTCGTGTCGAGGATTACTCTGAGAGATCCACAGCCTCACCGAGTAGTGTGCGGTCTCGTCTCGAAGTACCACCAACCGTAGCCGGAGGTGAACTTGTCGATATTGCTTTCGGAGAACAGAAAATCTACCCAGATTCACCACAGCACGACTCCCTAGAGTCTACTAAAACTGTTATTGAGGAGTCCCCGAAACGCGCCCCCAGCGTGCGGCCCACTCCTACTCCACCCAGAAGTAATGGCCCATCTCCGTCACGAAGTCTTAACCCATCACCGGCGAGAAGTCGAAATCCATCGCCGGAACCCATCAGCGATGTGTACGAACCTCCACGACCCACCGAGAGAGATGTGCGCACTGCGCTCGCGGAGTGTATCGTACCTGCGCGTCACGACGACTGGGAGGTGATCGTGAGCAGTCTCGCCGAGACCGAGAGACTGGCAACGGACCCGTCCGCGCGGGCTCCGGCGGTGAGTTGGCGAGCAGTCACTAGAGCGACCGCTACCCACGTACGTTCTCTCAGATCTAGAGTAGCTCGCGCGGCCTGCTGCACCCTCGGTGCGCTATTCGAGCACCGCGGGCGCGCGCTGGACCCAGAGCTGGACGAGGCGGCCGGGGCGCTGCTAGAACGCTGCGCTGATGTTAACCGATTCCTGAGAGCCGATGCTGCAGATGCGCTGGTTAAACTCACGTGTGGGGGAAGCGACGTGCGAGCCGTGGCGACGCTGGCGAGGCGTGGAGCGCAGCACCGCGCGGGGCCGGTGCGCGCGGCGGCAGCGTTGGCCCTGGCGCGCCTGGTAGAGCGCGGCGGAGCGGCGCGCGCGCTGGCGCTGCCGCCCGACACGCGCACATCGCTGCTGCGCGCCGCCGGGGAGCTGCTCGGCGACGCCAGCGCGGACGCACGCCTGCACGCTCGCCACCTGTGCTTCGCACTCGGCGAGGACGTACGATTCAGACAGATGCTCAAGGAAGCGATGCCTCCCTCGCGCTACCGGGCGATTGAAAAATTCGTTGAAAAATTGCGCTACCGATAGCGACTTAATGGAAAATAAATTTACCTACGCAATGATTTCTTCGATGTTAACAAAGCTCGAAATCGCATCCCGCCGCGCCGCAGAGGAAGTTTTTTAAATGTGAAGTGTACTTAATAAGTGAAACCATGACTGAAATATGTGAAAGGTATTTTTCTAGCGAATAATAGTAGTTGTGTATAATGTAAATAAAAGTTGTATTGTTATCCTCCAATGGAGTGAACTCCATTATGGTATGGAGTTTTATTTATAAAATTTTATTAGAACTTCAATAAAGTTTTTGACGAAATAATAATTTATTTTTATTCTATGAGACCAAGAGCACCGGGATAGCACAGAAAGTTGGTATTGGGATATATTGTGGATTGTGGAATAACAACGAGGCTTCTAAAAAGGTGTTATACAATACCATGAACTCATGAACTTTATCTACCTGTGCAGTCATTCCAATACTTTGACAACTTCAAACTGCTTCAAACCTTCAAACCCCAACAGATCACATATTCAACAAACCCACAACAAAACTCCAAAATTAACCGCTGAAGATATGTATCTTCCTAATTAATTAAACAGAAACCTTTTAAATTTTTTTGGACAATATTATTTCCAAAGGACTATGTTCTGAATGGCTGCGCTAGAACTGACGACTCCATGGCTGATGAAACTATTGTCGTTCGTATTCTGGGGCAACCTGTACATCTACACAATGTGTAGCGTGAGAGACAAGAGTCCTGAATGGTGTTCACGAATGGTCACTTTACTCCATGGCGGTGTTGCAACTATTATGGGGTTGTACCAATGTGGAGGTTCGAAGAGTCTTAATACAACCCAATTCACAAGTAAGTAAATCCATACTAACTAATGCGAAGTAACTCTTAGTCTATCTGTCTGTTACGCTTTCACGCCTAAACCAATGAAACGATTTTGCTAAAATTTGATACAGAGATAGATCAGACCTTGAGAAGAGACTATGTTTGATCTCATAAACCGACAATTTAGGTAATAAACCAACTGGAAATCGAACCCGCTGAACGTATCTGTCGAATGCACTACCACCACGCCACAGAGGCTGGGCAGAATGACGATTAAATTGGATAACTTTGCAATGGGTCATAGGGTCATAGCAGGCAGTGACAAAGGGGGAAATTTTTTAGAAGGGGAGCCGATGGTAATAAAAACCTATCTCGATCTAGTTATTCATGCACCATGCGACCCATTTGGAAGCCGACAGGATCGGGTTATAGGTTCTCGCCACTGACGTCGAAAAGCTGTAACAGTGTTACCTACACAATTTTGAGAAATAAAGAATTTGAATTTGATAGCAGGTTATGAGCTGTTACAAATCCACTAGTTTCCAGTTTCCAATTACAGAAAAAGTGATGCCGTCCCAATATGCACTGATGCTTTGGTCATGGGGTTACTTCGCGTTCGACCTGCTCTGGTGCTCCGTGTACTGGTCTGATGCCATCCTGATGCTGTGTCACCATGCGAGCGCTTTGGGCGCTATAACTATATACATGCAGAAGGATTACACGGGGTGCACCTACGCTTGTACGCTCGTCCTGATGGAAATAACTAATCCACTTCTTCAAACGAGATGGTAAGTGCTTGTTAGGTTAAATATACTGTGGACAAGCTATTATTCTGATCGGAGTGGAAGAGGCTGTTTAGTATTTTAGAGGCACTAAGAAAAATTCCGACCGGATCTAATTATTTTGAACCTTTTGATTTAAGAATGATTTGTTGATTTTTATGGTTTATAGTTTCGCGTGTGACCACTATTTCGCCTGTTGGTAAGTGACGATGTGGTCGAAGGTAGATCACGTTTGCCTAGAAGTAACCTATTCACTCTAGTCTTAAAGATACCCAAGTTATAGCTATCCAGAAACCAGAAACAGATTCGGGCAAGGCATTCCACGCCTTGGCAGTACGCATGATGAATGTATCGCCAAATCGTTTAGTAGTTCTTTAGGTAGGTACTTACTGTTATTCAAAACAAAAAAGAAGGATGAAAAGTCATTAATTTTCTTCTGATGCAAAAATCGATAACTTCCCCTTTACTCAGCCCACCCTTGTATGCTGAGTCAGTACGTGTAAATTATGCAGATTAGTGAAAAAATACCTTTGGAAAGAGAAAGATTACTCATTTAGTAGCAATGAATGTTTTTACACCTTTATCGACCGGATTACCTACCTACATTGAGAGTTATATTAGCTATTTTTCCTGGAGACAGACTCTTAGGTAATCCAAGGGCTGGATCCACCCCTGTTTAGTATTTAATGCAGTTTTCCATCATTCGACGGGAAGACTTTTCTATTAGACGTGCTCGATTTGAAGTCGAAGATCCAAAGACGGCGTGCATTTTAGTCGGTTCAAGTCCGATATAAGCTCCCCTGCCGGCTCCGACCTCCACTGGGTATCCGTGGAGATTTTTCGCTCGATAAAAAAGTGTGTTTATTTGCCACGAAATGGTAGAATAAATAACTATTTTATGGCATGGGGGTTATGTACATAAAATTCGTAACTAAATGCTGATAAAGACTAAAGACCAAATTAAATACCGATAATGTTTTTCTGGTATACTTTTTATTGTAGGTTCAATGTGTATTTCGACGTTTGGCTATCGTGAGTTCTAATAATTTTAGGCTCAGTAAGAATGTAACTACCTATTACAAATTTAATTACCGTTTAGATTCGTCGTGTAAATGAGGTGTAATAAAGCGTACCTATGTGGTATTTACTATTTTAGGTCAACCGTAGCCACCTACTAAATTGACATTTTTTTTAATAATAATTCCGAAGGTGACCACATACGACAACTGCAGAAGCATGCAGCATATTACAGCGTACCAATAAAGGGGACTATTGAAATGCCGCAATGAATCACACGTATTTGCTGCGTGCGTCTGCAGTTGTCGTATGCGGTTACCTTTGGAATCATACCTTTAAAGTGGGGAAATCCCTTCGGAGATAGGCCTAATAATTAAATAGTGTAATCTTTGGTTGCTCCGCTGAAGATTATGGTAATGATATTGATGATGGAAACTTGCAACCCAGACAGGTTTAGGGAGCAGGTGTAGAAATTGTCTTACTTCATTATTGGCCTCTCTCCCATGGGGGGAGTCGTTGCTGCTTACGGCAAATAGGCTGCTCAGAAGGCTTTCCACATGTCCTTCTGATTAACAGAAGGTACTACCTACAGTGAAGAGTAGGTAAGGCATAACATCAATAACATGTGCATGTCTTAATGGTAACCTTGCACCTCGGTAATAGAGACCCGAGACGGCGTGTGGTTTTAGTTGTTCCAAATAACCATCTTTGATGGCCGACGGGGGTGGTATCCGAGGGATTTCTGCACACCAAAAAAGGTAGTCCATAAGGATGTTAGGGAGGAGTTTAGTGTGAGTTTGAGTTGCGACCATAGGTTGCGACGAGTATTTGTCTATGCATAAATATTATTTACAACACACCTGCTCATAAATGTGATATTATTTTACCGCAATTAAGCACGGAATGACACCTATTATAAAACTGTGACTTTTTCATTGCTATTATTCACAAAAGTGAGTTATAGATTCTTTTTTAAATTTCATAGGAAGTGTCTATAATTGTCTATGTTCTTAAAAAAGTTTTGGTACAAAAATTCCCCCTGTAAGGGAAAGATCGCGGGTTCGAGTCCCGCCCGAGAATTGATTTCGCTTTTTCCAATTTATTATAATTTATTATAAAAAATAACGTGTTTAATAGTACGAATAAATTAATACGCCTATTGTATGGTCATTTGATGCATTTTCGTATTTAAATAAATAATTTCAACTTGTAATACTTGTGTAATAAACAAAATTTTCACTCAAATTTAACTTTTTTTTTTCTCTAAGTACAGAAAAAAAAACAGAGTAAAAAAAGTTAAGTTAAGTTAACCTCATTTTTTTTTAAAATATGGTCGACCGCCATTGTTAAATGCGCGCGCATAGGAAAACGAATTAATTTGTAGTATTGTTTATTTAGTATTTGTAGTATTATTTTATTCGCAAGTGTGTTGTAAAACGTCGTATGGCACGTGTGAGCATGATGATTACCGTCCTCGGCTGTCTTAAGACCCTCGCCTGGCGGCTCGGGTCTCAATGGCGCCTCGGCGGTAATCACCAACGTTGCTCACTTGTACCATAATGTACTATTTTTGCAGGTTTCTCAAAAAGGAAGGATATGGAAACACATCTTTATTCCTATTCATAGAGATCCTGTACTTGACATTATTTTTCGGACTCCGCGGCATATTGGGCACATACATAATGTACTACATATTCAAAACTGACTATTTCTGTTTGGAGCAAAAGTTGATCTCAAGCAGTCTGTATCTTGTGTCCATTGCCTTCATGTATGACATCATGGGGTACATACTATACAAATACAAGAGAGAAATAGTAAGTAACAATCTTGCAATAGGTACCTATATAAGTATTTTATGAAGCAGATTATATTATAGGGTGCGTATATCCGTGTGGTGACGGAGAAAGAATCCCATCTCATCCGAAGGGTGTCGTAAGAGGCGAGAAACGGAAAAATTCGCAGACGATATCACTGCGAGAGAAGGAAATCTCGAATTAAAACCCTGTACCAACCCGTCTGACCAGAGTGGAAACAGTAGGGCAAAGCCTCCCAACATTGGAAGAGACCGTTAGTGGACTGCGATAGGCTATTTGATTGAAATATGGTGCGTGGTGCGGAACCTCCACGTGGTGTGGTCCTCCTCCCTGGGCAACAAAGACGGCAGCGCCTCCCTTGCACGGGAGAGACGTTGACAACAGCAAATTCTGGCCATGGTGGGAACGGCCTTGTAGAGGGCTGCTCGGAGTCTTTCTATGTGTCCCTCTGACTAGTAGAGAGCACAGTGAAGAGTAGGCAATTGGCGGGTGTTAGTCGGTTTGAGTCCGGCCGGCATAAACCACCTCCGACGACCGATAAGGGTAGTATCCGTGGGGATTTCTACTCGAATAAAAAGATTGAGAGTTCCCTCGATTGGGTTTGATTCGTACGATTCTTCTATAGTAACTTCATCGTTAGCCCTAATTGGGGCACACCCACATGCAAAAGGGTAATTAAGTATCTAGGTATAAACGTAATTTAACGAAAAGTTAATGATAAAACAAATAAACCTTTTTAAACACGTTCCATGACATAAAATATTGGAAACGGCGATTATAGTATAGGTTTACCAGTCGTGACACATTTTTGGACCTAAATAAATCGCGAAATAAACGAGGCCCTGCCGCGCGCGGATAGTTTTGTAATTATAACCTATGCTTGGAGAATTTGAGATCCTCCACCGCCGCAGCACCCCGCGCTATCCACAAAAGACACCCAAGAAACGTGTACCGTGCTTTGTAGCACATTTTAGATCCAAGACCCGAGCAGTATACCTACCTTTGATTTGCCTGACCTATTCCAAGATCGCGTTAATTTCCGTTAACATGAATGCAAATATTAAACCTTATTTTTTACCATTGTATTTTACAGAATATTGGTTTCGAACAGTTTGCTGCATTTTGCCATACAAGCTGCTTAACATTTAATGAATGCCAGCCATTAGACACCCACATGCAAGAATTCTCATTTCAAACAGTAGAAACTGACGCAGCTATCACGCCGTCTGAACTCAAAGACCTACAGACTAAATTAATAACCAAAGCAGTCCTGACTGAGCTGACTGCGAGAGATACTCAGATATTAGCAAAAGCATTATCGTCCATTCAAGATACAAATCAAAGGCCTCAGATTACACAGTAGAATAAGAAATATTAAGTGTTTTGTTTGCACTATACAATTAAACGAAAGGAAAATTTAAATTGAACATAACGTTATTTTATTTGGAATACCTCCCTATCGTTTATCTAGCAGAATAAATAATAAAAATTGTCACCGTTAGACTAAAAATGGCGTGAAGCAAAATTTCAAATTTTGAACAATAAATATCAATAATCGTGATAATACCACAATCATTATTCCGTTTTGGATCTACCTGCTCCTATCGAGTTTCCTAAGGAAACAAAAATTTCCTGCTATTCCTAATAAAAATTCAATAAATTATGTAAACTTAATTTTATTTCCTAATTGGATAGCGGCGGCGTTTATTGACTCTTTGGGGGGACTTTTCAAGTAGTTTAATTTATTGATTAAAATTTTAAGGTGCTGATAAACTTGAGCATTCACCTTCTTACGAATATTACATTACAGAAAAATACGAGAACATTTTAGCGAGCATTCTATCGAGCATTCTAGCGAGCATTCTAGCGAGCATTTTAGCGAGCATGCTTGCAAAACGACTGTAAATTTGCTTCGACTAGAGCGTTCGCTAGAAAGATCGTGTAAATGTTCGTAGCATTACTATTTAGCTCCACGCTTGGCTCGGCTCGTCGTTCGGTTCGACAAATTTATAATTTATTCTATTACAAGTGAATGCTCAAGTCTATCAGCACCTTTAGGGGAAACTTAGCATACCTTATTTCACTCAATTATATAATTTATTAATACACTATATAGTTTCTAAAGATTTTATTTAATAAATTTAAAAATACTTATAGATACTAGATGATACTACAATAAAATAGTAACTAGACTATTATAATATACTATATTATAATTATTTAATGTATGCAATACATATTATGACATACACAAAGTTTATCAAGAGTTTTAAGACATACTATATTGTTGTTATATACTAAACTAAGTAGGTACAAATTGTTGCATTAAAATCAGGTAGATACAGCACTGATTTAAGTCTAGAATGCAAGCACAAGTACAATAGGATAATTCAGTGAGTGTCAATGAGAACCAAGTATGACCTCATGACTTGTTAACCTCTCAAATATCAACCGGTGCCCGGGCACCGCGAGTGTTAGGTGAGAGTTTGTTAACGTGGGTAGACTGGTTAAGCAAGAGTATGCATGTTAGATATCTCAATAGTCTCCATCCTTGCGTTGATCCCGGTTGCATCGGAGGCCTTCAACTCGGGAGTCCAAGATCATGTCATCCCATTAGCAAATTAGTATCTACCTCAATTTAATGTAAGATCATTAGAGAAGTTCTTAAATACTTACTTAAATAAATGCATATTACTATAATAAAACACTTTTTATAAGAGTTGTAATAAAAGAAAATATATGTTGTACTTTAAGAAAATAAAATACTATGTTTCAAATCACTCTGTGAATCTCACAAATAATCATCCCATGTACAGATTAACCTAATGATACCTACCCAGGACTTTCATAATAAAGATCTGTACTTAACTGTACCTAAATGACATTCAATCACTAGCACTTCTAAGGTTATAATTACTTATGTTTATGATTTTGTACATGTCTGTACAGTTTGCTGGTAGCACTATGGAAGCCCATCTTAGTACTTTGTACAGTCAAATTAAAAAGTAGGTAAATCACTAATGAATTTTCATTAGATGTCTATAGTAAGAAGTTAAAAAAAAAAAAATTACTATCTGTGATAGCTACCCTTTTTGTGGTTTCTTCTATCCCTCCAATTATTTGAATTAGAATGTTTATTTCTATTATTTCCTTTATAGTTGTCATTGTGGCATTCTCTCTCTCTAGGCTCTCGATCTCTTTGCCTGTAGTCATCATCTCTTTGCCTGTAGTCATCATCTCTTTGCCTGTAGTCATCATCCCTTGGCCTGTAATCATCTCTGTGTGTTTTTTCTTTTGGCCTGTATGGATGATGACGATGTTGCCAATTACCTTGTAAACTAGCTATGACTAGCCTATCAGGCTTGTCTCCTTGTCTTGCCATAGTTACAGTCCTCATGTCATCCTCTTTCAAGTTTTCTGTCATGTCAACAAATTGTTTGGCAAAGTTAGTCTGTGGAGGGAATTCCATCACAGGCTCTGGTCCATAACATCTTATTGGTGGCGGTAGCATCGGCATTCTCGCTCGAGATTGGAGCGTGAGTGTCCTATGAAATAACGAAGTACCACGGAACAAATTTAGAGCATATGGCACAGAAACATCATGGCAGTAGGTAATGAAAGCAAAATTCTTCTGCCGCCCATCTCTGTCCTTTGGTATTCTTACTTTCTCTAGCGGACCTGCCTGTAAGGACCAAAACAATTTTGTTATAAATAATTTTCAGAATAAATATGAACGTGTTGCTCAAATAAATTATTTAATCGAAGGATGTTAACCAACCTGTAGAAATAATTCGTACAGTAGTTCCTCTGTCGCTTGCTCCGGCAAATTGCCACACCAAAGAGTTTTAGTATCTTCTTCGATCATTATCGACCCTCAGCTACAGCTATGAAGAAGCAAAAAAATATTTTTATATTTCTCGCTTTGCCAAGTGGTTATCAAGTGGCTATTATTATCTATTTTTGGCTTTATTTTCAACAAATATAGGACCATTTACTATTTATGAAAACGATGAAAAAACAATGTCAACTTTGACAAATTGACAACAATGCCATGCCATACATGTCAAGAATTTTATGACATGGTAACTAAGACCTTTAGATCAAAATATTTAATCATCCGTAGTCCGTACTGTCAATTTTTAACTAATACTCCCTATAATTGACTGCAGCAACTAGCGTTCGAGGCATCTATCGCCCGACCCCCCACAGTAACAATATTATAATGAAAACAAAAAGGGCATTTGTGTCATTTGCGTCCTTATCAATAGTGCTGGCGCATAGAGGTGGGACAGCCACAAAATATATAATATAGTTCCGTTGATATAGTATTATATTCTGTGGTCAGTTCCGTCACCTGTCACTGTCACAGTCACTTCAGTCAGTCAGACTTCAGTCACTTTTACTTGTCACTTCTGTCAGTTAGCGTCAGCGTCTGGTCTGGTATCGGTGCGGTTGGGTTGTATTATTTGTGATCCTCGTGTTATTATTCCCAAGTTAATTTCATACTGATTCACAATAATGTCTGACTCTGTACGTATCAGTGGTGGTTGTAATTAGTGGAGTTGATATAATATTGTTACTACGTAAACGTTTTGGACTTCTTTAAGGTTAAGCAGGAAGCAGCGTCATGGACGACTCTACGAAATACCAGCAAATGCAGGATGAAATGTCCAGGTTAGTACAATACTTAACTGTAATAATTTGTATATTGCTATTATAGAACTTGCACCATATATTAATCTATGCTTCCACCCAACTGTAGAGCATCGTACGTAGATCACATAGATGCAATATACTTATCTCTTTCACGAGCATTATGGTTGAAATTTCAAGTTTAGGTGTAGTTATAATATACATACATCAGGACATAGGACCTAATTCGCGAGACAAACGAGGTCCTGGTGCATGCGGATTGTTTTGTAACAATTTATGCCTTGTGAATTTATGATCGTCCACCGCCGTAGCACCCCATGCTATCCTCGAAAGACACCCAAGTAATGTGTACTTTGTGTATATAGCACATTTTAGGTCCAAGATAATTATGTATATCTTCTGAGCAATAAGTTATTAGTGCATTAAGAACGAGATAAACAGAACAAGAGGATAAGAAATATTATTGATTGTTTGCTTTCTTGTTCTCTGCTTACATAAATGCAGTGATGCATTTTGACATTTGTAGTCTAGGGTTGGGGCCTCAAATCAATTATGAAAATAATCCATTCAGGTAATAAATAATTACATAATCATTCTATTGAAGAAGATTCTATCTATTATAGTATTGATATTAAGAATAAGATATGTGTAGGGTAGGTGTAGGGTGAATATAAATATGAAATGGGTATGCAAATTACAATATTGCTAGTATGCAATACGGTAGAAGTAACATCTAAATAACATTTTGAGTTGTGTTACATAGAAGAAACAATTAATAACATAAACATAACGAGTAGAGATTGATCATTTTAATCGTTTGAAGGTCCATATGATAGCGGCGGGAAGGTAGAGAACTAGTACTTTTAATTCTTAGTGGATTGACACTTTACCGTATGATAGGAAGTGAGTGGTAAAAAGTAAATTACAATGACTTCTGCCACTAGATTAAAGAATAGCATAAGAAGTATTTACAGTAGGTATGTTTTTAGTTTATTCATACCTTTTACTTTACGACTTTTTATAAAAAAACATAACTAACTACACACAAATAAACTAGGCTAACCGGCTGACTAACTAATGGTACGATTTCGGTTTTTAATCTTCATAATAAGTTTCTAGAGAGTAAATTTTTATTAACTGATTTTTTAAATAAAACATTTAATTTTTTTTTTTTAATTTTGTTTTATTTAAAAAAAATTCGGGTACTTAACTAAAAGTAAACAATCTAGATTAATTAAATTAAAATTAATCTAGATTGTTTACTTTTAGTTAAGTACCTAATGGAATGGAGTATGGATGCCAAGACACTGGTACAGGCAAAAATGCACATATAGGGAAAATTATACAACACAATTCAATTGCTCAGGTTTGAAGCGGAGATTGGAGGTGGTGACGTCATCGTTAGCGGACCCACCCGCGCTGTTATTGGTGCAGCAACATTCGGCGCTGTGCAACAACAGCTGGAGCGGGCCGCGGCACCTCCGATGATGCCTTCGTTCGAAAGTGCCATGGCAGTTGGCATGATGTACCCGACTGTGCCTCCGCCGCCTCCACCACCCTCGATTATGGTGCCCTCACAGGTGATTATGAATTTTATCTGTTGCTTTTATTTCACGTACAATGGCCCAAAAAACTAAGTGCAGACAAAAGTCCTCTTTCCATTCCATTCCATATCCAACAGCAGACTAATAGCGGAGTGTCAGGCTGCTCTTAACAAGCTATCCACAAACAATGTAGTAACGCTACAGTGGATAAAAGGGCACAGTGGATCCTACGACAACGATGCCGCGGATGAGCTGGCACGTCCGTATATGGCCCGCTACCATTACTACCGATCCCTTTCTCACAGATACGCACTTGGTCACGTGAGAGATCCGCCGACCTACACATCCAAAGATGGGTAGAAACCATAGACTGCAGCCAATCAAAAGTGGCCATGCCGTCTTTGAACAAACGGCTTACGAAACGTCTCCTAAAATTAGACAGAACAAGTCTAAGAACTATTCTTCTTCCTCTTAGCGTCAATTCCCAGTCGCATCCGAAGCTTTCAGCTCGGAGTCTGGGGTCCGCTTTTGCCAGTCTTAACTACGGATTTGGCTAGACCTCGATATTTTCTGTGAAGCGATTGCCATCTGACCTCCACATCCCAATGGTAACATTAGGCGATATCGAAGCTTTGCAGCTAGACTGTTATTTTTGGATTTTTGAGGGCTCCAACTACCCGTAACGACTGCCATAGATGTTCTTATGGCAACCGGGACCGACGGCTTAACGTGCTCTCCGAGGCACGACCAGACCAATGCAAATACCCATATTTCATGAACACAAATATTTGCACTGAGCGGGGATCGAACCCGCGCCTCCTGCGTAGCGGCCGCGTTCACTACCGCTACGCCACGGAGGCTGTCGCTAAGAACTATTATGGGACAATAACAGGTCACTGTCCACTAAACATGCACCTTTACACCATCGGGATCACGGATAGCCCTCTCTGTAGGGGGTGCTTCGTGGCCGAGGAAACGGCCACGTAGTACTGGAATGCGAGGCAGTAGCCCCCCAACGTTCTCAAATCCTCGGCACAGTGAGGTCGCTCCCTGTGCCGAGGATAAAAAGCCAGTAAGCTTCTGCGCTTCTGGGCGGAGTTAGGCTGGCTACTATAGCCAGCACTCTCCACGCACAATGGCCCAAAAAGGAGGCTAAGTGCAGAAAAAAAGAGTCCCCTTTCCATTCCATTCCATTCCATATCACTTTTATTATAGACTAGCTTTTGCCCGCGGCTCCGCCCGCGTGGATGTCGGTTATCGCGACCAAACATAGCCTATGTCCTTTCTCGAGGTCTAATCTACCCCTATACCAAATTTCATCAAAATCGGTACAGTGGTTTGGGCGTGACAGACAGACAGACAGACAGAGTTACTTTCACATTTATAATATTAGTAGGGATAATAAAGGTATGATTCCGAAGGCGATCGCATACGACAACGACAGACGCACGCAGTAGATACAGCGTATCCATTACTTGTTAAACTCCTATATGGATATAGGGGACCATTGAGATGCTGCAATGAATTACGGCCAGCCAGATGATGATACTGAATTATATACATGGTTCCTTAAAAATAAAATAATAGCATACTGCTACTATATTGCCATTTGTTCAATTCATAGGTTCGTATGCGTCCAGGGGGGCCAGTCGATCCGTTTCCTCCCGGGATGCCATTCTTGAGGCCAGGGTTGCCAGGCCCGCAGCTCATACCGCCACCGCCGCCGAAACCACAGCCTGTGGTGCTCTCGGCTGCCCCGAAGCTGTATAAACAACCCAAGGAAGATGAAGAGAAGAAAGAAAAAGAGAGTCGGAAGAGGGTAAGCAGATCTCTAATTTATTTCCTCCAATGACTTCTATACAACTAGACTGACCTTTTGTTACTGGCGTTCTAACACTGTGCAATTTTTTTTTTAACTGGATGTCATTACATAATAGTTTATGTATTGCAGATATTTAGGTGTCAATTTTTTTTTAACTTATTTACCTTTCTGAATCTCATCCTAAATACGAAGTAAAAAATTAATTCCTACTTCACCTGGCAACCGTGATAAAATTTTTATTCTAATTAGCTTGTCTAGTCATTGCTTTATACATCTCGATTTTGTTCGAAAATGATTTTGGACACAGTTTCGATAGCAAAATCGTAGTAGTAAGTATTGTTTTATAGTGTATGGGAATTATGTACAGGTAAACAGAACATTATTCTGCTCGCTGGTTGTAAAATAAAAGCCAATCAATCAAAATCTTTTTATCCGAAACGACAATAAAATCACCCAGTACACTCAACAGAAATTTGAAAATCTTGATATTTTACTTTTCCAAAGAACCAAACTATGATTTCCATAAATACCAAAGATAATTTAGTCTAATTAGCCAGTTATACATTTCGCAAATTACCCATTAGTTTATTGACTTTTTATGTGCTTTTTTGCTAATACCTTAATATAATATGGTAATCTTATGTTTTACCCTAAAACCTGTTTGTTTCGTTTTGATGTAGAAACGTTCACCGCCACCCCCGCCTCCGCCGCGTGTCGAGCCGGTGGTGGAACCGCCGCCGGTGTTGCCCGCACCGCCACCTCCGCCAATCATCTCCGTACCTGACGTTGTTACTAAGCCCAAAAAGGAGAAGAAAAATAGGAAGGTCAGCTTCTTTATTCTGTACTAGAGAGTTAGGTCAACTGTGTTCAGTGATTCTTGATGATGGAGCCAAGATTTGCATAGTAGAAGTCTTTAAGTTTCCCTGCTTCATCTGGTAAGAAACGCAGTAGACTTTTTAACTATTTACAAACATGTTTACTTAATTTAAATACAATTTGAGTAGCATAGTTAGCATACAGTTCATTTCACAGCATGTTTATTGCCTGAATATTCTTGAATTTTACAATAGCCTTATTGGCAAAATTTACTTTTGTTCGTATGGATTTATTTATCTTGGCCTTCACAGGAATAACTATGGTCTACACCTCAACCCCTAGAAAACTAGGTCACTCACTTATATTTCAAACAAGAATTACATAATTTCATATTGTATATGTTTTTTTGTAGGTGGTAAGGACAGCAGGTGGTCAAGTTTGGGAGGACGTGACTCTCCTCGACTGGCCTGATGATGACTTCCGTATGTTCGCCGGCGATCTTGGCAATGACGTCACAGATGAGTTATTGGTAAGCATACACTATAGTCTATATAATGGTATAGATCTTGATGCTATGTCGGAAGACGCGGGTTATATTTCCGCTTAGTTCAAATATATTTGTTTGCATGATAAAATCTTTTCAAAAAAAAGGGAACAAAAGCAAGCAATCAAATAAATACCAATTTCTTGAGATTTTAAGTAATTATATGTAATTCCTTGTAAATTCGAGTTTGGCAAACGTTTTCTATCATCAACCACACACACCACTTACCAACAGGTGAGATAGTGCTCAAAAGCAAGCCTGTCGTGTCGTGTGAAGTAAAAACCAAAATTATTTTCTTTGTTTTCAGACTCGAACATTTAGCAAATACAGCTCATTCCAAAGAGCCAAGGTGATCCGGGACAAACGAACTAACAAGAGCAAGGGGTTCGGCTTCGTCAGCTTCAAGGATCCTGGAGACTTCATCAAGGCTATGAAGGAAATGGATGGTACGTAAACTTTGATATTCAATTGTGATTCTGTACTTATTTATTTTGTGTTTGCCATTTATTTTATGTATACTTTTCCTTTTGTTTGGTGTACAATAAAGTTTATTTCTATGCTATTCTATTCTCTGTGACGTATGGCAGCATGGTAACACGGGACGTGATTTCCCTAAGATAACTGCATTGCATAAATAATCACGTCCTGTGCCATAACAAGGAAATGGCTACTCAGCGGATCTAGACGAACATCACAAGACGTGACCGCGAGAGCCAACCCCACTATTTATTAGAATTAAGATATTATAGTATATAAGCTTATGTAAATAGAGAATAAATGTTAATCAATACAAGTAAACATCTTTTACTAATCCGCAATAGACGCATCAGGTCGACTACTAAGTTAGAGTTCGCCCATTCGATTCCAGATTTGCGCTTCTTTTACACATGATCAAACTATGCATGGTCAAGGCGTGGTTGTTTTGGCTCAGGGCAATAGTTACATGACATGACGTTGTTTGACTTCAAACTTGCAGTTTCGCAGAACATTTACCTAAAACAGGGAAACAGCGTAATTGTATAAAAGATTGACTTAAGACACATTGTTTTGCTATAATGCATACGACGCCATATATGGCGTAATTAAAAAAAAATATCAATGTTATTTTAATATGCTACAATCTTATGTCCTTTCCTAAGGTCTAATTTACCTAACCTTACCGAAATCGTTCCAGTGCTTTGGTCGTGAACGCGTAACGTCTGTTTACATCGGTGTCTGTCTGTCTGTCCGTCTAGACGGGAGTTAATTTTATAATATTTTAATGTATAATATTAGTATAGATTATAATATGTACTCAATATTTTTATTTCTTTGCAGGTCGTTACGTTGGCAGCAGACCCATCAAGCTAAGAAAGAGCACGTGGAAGAATCGCGGTCTCGACGTTGTACGGAAGAAGGAGAAGGAGAAGGCGGCTCTTGTCTCTCTTCTCATGTCTGGCAACAAGAGCTGACAATAGTATTAATTTAGTTATTCAGTCAATGAATTTCCTTGTCAAGACATAGTCCTGTATTTTTTTCTGCTCTTACGCATACTCGTCGGTTAGCGGCGTCAGTAAGTTTATTAATTTATTTTTTGATAGTTACAGTTCAGTAATAAAATGTTCTATAGGGGACGGAGTGAGAAAAAAAATTAGCAAAAATTACACTATGTAAAATGTTTTATTGTACAAAATCTTAGTGGTTAAGAAGTCTACGATCGAGAGTATTCGAGTTCGAATCTTGGCTAATACCGATGTAAACCCACTCATAAAATAAGCATAAGGTTTAGAAAGAATATTATGTAATTTCGATTAATAATTTTTTTTAAAGTTACTTGAAATGTTATTAGACTAGTTGTTGTCTGCGGCTCCGCCCGCGTGGATGTCGGTTGTCACGACCAAATATAGCATAATGTCCTTTCCCAAGCCTATTTATGTACCAAATTTCTTCAAAATCGGTTTATAATATTAGTATGGATAAATAAAAATTATCTTCTATTTTATTAATTTATATTCATTGCTTAACTCTGTTCATCTTTTTTGATATACTTAGCTGAAATGTAACTTTCTGTCAATGTCAGTCATAATAATGTAAAATAAAAGGTAGGAATTAGCTTGTAATGTAACACATGGAAGCGTCGGTAGCTTAAGGAGTCAAGGCCTTACGATCGAGAGGTTCCGGGTTCGAATCCTAGCCATTACACTACAGACGTGAACCCACTCCTAGCACAAGCAATTTAGCTTAGTTGGAAGGGTTAAAGGAAATATTAGTAATTTCGGTTGCTAATAATTTTCTAAAAAAAAATTCGTTGTAATGTTTATCTTCAGATGTGTAAACTCGGAATGTGATCCAAGTAGTTCTTACATTAATGTAATAAATAAGTTTAGTTAATAAATTGTGTTTTATTGCATAATAATGTTCACCCAAGGCTTCGCTCGCGGCTTTCTTCGACGCAGTATAACCTCCGAGCCATATATGGCTGCAGTTTACTACTACGAGTCTATCTTTTCTGCTGACAGTATTTTGGTATTCGTTCAGAATAGATTATTATTATTATTAATTGAATAGTTTCAAAATGGAATTCGTTCGGATCAGAATATAAATGCGATAACAAAGAAATACCACGTGGTATCAGAAAAATAGTAGGTATTGTACTGATAAGGAATTCCAGGTCTTAATGATGGGGCAGAGAAATTTTAGAGTAAGCTAAGTATACACAAATTAAACACATTGATGGGAAAAACAATAATAAAATTTATTGATTTATTATTCATTAATGGTAAGACTTTCTTTGGCTCATCTTCTCCAATCTATACACATAGCACATAAATATGTCTTATTTTCATTTATGATATATTATAATTTTAATTCTTTAAATCTTTATTTAAAAATTACGTTGCCTATTATCTGGTCCTCACTTTTGCTAATACCACAGACATACCACGAGCACTGTAAATTAAATGGTTTTTTACCATTTAATTTTAGTCTATAAAAGAATGTACGGTAGTTAAAGTCTGAAATTATATGGCTCATTGTAGAGTGAATGAAAGAGTGTAATTAAACTTTTTTCATTTAATTGTGGACTTTAATTCTTTATGTATAAAGTCTAAAATTGAAGGCAATATTTTGCAGTATGTGTGGTGTTTTGCTTTAGCAGAATTGAGGGCCTGTTCTGTAACCTGGCCCCCTAGACAAGTGGCAATTCGTAGGCCGGCGTATCTTAGAAGAGATGCAGCGATGAATATATGGGATTGACACGTTTCATAACGTTTAGGAATTACATTGACGATTAACATAAACGTTAAAGAACGTGTCAATCCTGTACATTATCATTCTATTCTATATACACTATTCTATATACGCCCGCCAACGAATTGATACTTGTCTAGAGAGGCTGAACAATTAGCTAAGTTCTAACGCTTTACTTTATTTTTTATTTTATTTATTAACGCACAAAACACATTACAATCTTTACTCAATCAAATTCATTGGCTAATGACTATTCGCTTTAATACGGTGAAATTCAAAGAGTGAATAATTTGTACAATGTATTACTTAAAGCTAATAATTCTAAAATGTACGGCACATACGTGTAACGGAGAATTCCGGCTTATGGCCATGATGTGAATATAGAAGTACCTAAGTAACTTCGGTCACGTAGGTACTGCGTTTACCATTTTGTATGAAAGTAGGTGTTGTTATTACAGTACGCGGACTATCTAGGTTTTAATGTGATACATCGCATCGTTGCACGTTGGATGGAATAAAGAGATAATGTTGTACAACGTGTGTGTGTACAGCCTTAATATTGTTTAAGAGTAGTTGAAACCAAAACCGACGTTATGATTATGGTTTTAACTGCTCTATAAATGTATCAAATTGTCATTTTAATGATCGGTAATGAGAACGCTCTACAAAAAGTAGTACCTAGTACCTAGTAGGTAGTAAAGTCAATCATAGTTGGACTCGCACTTTTCTTCTTGACGACGCGACGCGGTGCCAAACCAATTCATTATGACCTTTCAGAATGGTCAATTTCGAAATATTTATCTAACGGTGGCACTTCACGTGGCTATTTGTTTGTGTTTGTGTTGGCCATAATGTCTATTTGACTAAGATGACCAATACCTCATACGCTTACCGTGAGCATGTCAGGTTGTTTAGACATGTGAAGTGCCACCATAACAACGCACATTATGATGTTGTTTATTTTTATTCCCAAGCCTCACCCCCCTCCCCCCCTTCCTTCCAAAACTAAAACCTGACTACATCTATATGATCTCTAGAAATGTTCATATAAATACTCCTAACTACAAAACACTACACTACTATCGGATACCTAATCTGTGGTGTTGTCTCGATCCCACCTCCGTGCCATGCGCAGGCGCAGCGGTAGTGGCCTATTGGGCCTCCTCCGCGGTGGGTCGGTGGTGGCGGCGGCCGCGTACTGGTCGTCCAGGCAACAACGCTCGTCGCCCTCCAGAAGCCCTGACGTGTGAGGGCAGAAGGGCGTCGAGAAGTCTTCCAGGCAGTACGCACCTGATGCGCTGTGGAACAGATGTGGGTATTTATTTGATGTGGGGATATTTCAAGGTATGATTCCGTGAACTTCAGACGCACGCAGCAGATACGCATAATTTTCATTGCGGCTTTTCAATAGTCCCCTTTATCCGTATCGGAGTATAAAAAGTAATGGGTACGCTGTATCTGCTGCGTGCTTCGGCAAATGTCATATGCGGTCGGCTTCGGAATCATGCCTTTAGGGTTGATTTTTGGGGACGCTTCCCTGCGTGGTGTCTAAACTGGATCTGGTCATATATTATCAATTACTTAATATGTCCAGAAGTTAATTATTGAGTGGTACCTAAATGCTCCTCTTATTCACGCCTCATCTGGGCAATTCTCCAATCATACAGCGTCGAGCACCGTGTTGCGACCGACTTTGATAAAGGTTGTCATTGGTCGGACTGCCAGGCCAGGGCCGCGTTTCGAACCGGTGGTCCATTTGCTAAGCTAGTCTTTAGTACATAATTATATATTTTTGACGTTTTGTAAGTGCCGTTTTAATGGTCTATACAGAATAAATGATTTTTGACTTTGACTTTGACTTTGACTCAAGAACACTGAGCTCTGGTAGGAGAGGTAGACCCAAAAAGTGTTGGCCAAAAAGTCCAAGCGACTACAGTATATGCAGTTCTTCAAGAAGGGCATTAGATGGTTCCCCCTCTACACCTAGGCAGATGCATCCGCAGACATCCCTTTGATCTGTGCCACAAAAACTGACAAACCGACAACAAACGGATTAGTGCCTGATGCATCTGCAGACGTTTAATACCTACGACAGACGAGCAATTCACCCCCTCTACACGTACGCGTCCGCGGAATACATCGGCAGATGCATCTGTTCATGTGTAGAGCAGGCATTCGACGTGTGGACACTCCGCACTCGCTCGCACCGAATCTCTTTGATCCGTGCCGTGTGTAGAGGGGGGGGGTGATTTGCTCGTCTGTCGTAGGTATTAAACGTCTGCAGATGCATCTGTCTGCGTGTAGAGCGGGCAGAAGATATCGGCAGATGCATTTGTCTAGGTGTTGAGGGGGCATAAGAGCAAAGTGAGTAGGTAGGTACAAAAGACAGAGTATAAAGTGAGTGTGTACGTACGTCATGGGCGCGGGCTGTCCGATGGGCACGGGCAGGGCCGATGCTCGTGCGGGCGGACCGCGCACGGAGCAGCGGCGGCCGCACGGCGCCGCGGCGCGCCGCACGAATAGGCTCTCGGCCTGGTAGCACACCGACCAGATGTGGCTGCACAGCGCCTCGTCTGGCGACACAATACACCGTATTACTAGCAACTGTTGTCGCTCGTCGAGACATTATATCTTGGACCTAAAAATGTGCACTACATGTTTCTTGCATGCGCGGTCAGAGGAGGAGAGGAATTTTGCGTACAATGAAAAAAGAAGTATTCCAGTCCAGCGACTGAATCCAGTGTTGCAATGCTACTGGAATGTAGTGAACCGGCAAATTCTAGTTGGTAATCGAATACAGTGACTGAATTGATGGTCTACTTCTTCTGATTCCAGCGCCACTGAATGTATTGAAAGTTTGCCAGGAAAACATATTTGTTCGGATTTTATTTTTTTGATAACAATGAAGTTTCCAGTAGCTCCAAAAGATTTGAATAGTGTAAAAACGAGATGGTCCAGGTCCTGTCCACTGCTGGACTGGATTGATTTTCTGGATTGGGATTGAAATGTGTCCAAAAACTGATATAGAAGATCACTTACTGGGCGTATCCTCACAATACGGCTGACTTCTTCCACCATTGAGACAGAAATCGGCATGTCCTAGCCGGGCTGCTTCCCCATACCTGCCCGCGTTCGTGTGCAGAACATGTACTGCACGAGCATCGCCGGGGTCCAAGCGAAGTGCAGGGGCCGATCGGATGAGAGGACGGGCTGGGTCTAAACCTAAAACACGAATAATAACCCCAATTACTAATATTTCCCCCCTAACTTTTCTAGTAAGTTAAATAGCTTGTGTTTGGAGTGGGATTACGTCGGTAGAAGATGACCAGGTGAAACTGAGAACCCCTAGAGTCTAGATCGTTAGGCTGACTCCTTAACCAATAAGTTGGATACTTATTCACGAGTTACGGACTAAATTTCGACATAGAGGGGTTCCATCTTTGAAGAAACGTCAGAAAACACGATACGTCATACTCATGCAGTCATGCATAACGAATGGCCGTATTATTATTAGGTACATACGGATCCAGTTTGGAACTGTTACATATGATTCGGAAAATAATCCGAAATGATTTTCGTTTCGTGTTTCCAAGGTCAGTCGTCAGTCTTGGTTGAATTATCAAAAATGATGCATATAATGCCCCCTCTATACATAGACAGATCAGACAGATGCATCTGCCGATGTCTTCGCGGACGCGTACGCTGACTGCTCATCTGTCTGTGATATGATTGTTAAATGATGATACGGGATTTAAGACGTTCCCTCATTTTCAAGTTACGTGTGAACAATGGCAAAGTATTTTGGCCGCAAAAAAACAAATCGTGAAGACTTTGAGAAGAAGCATTTTGCTGCAGTGTAACTTACCAATAATCCTATTAAGCCTAAACGTCAAATAGTTCGCGATAATTCCACACAAGTGAGCCCCTAGCGAGTGTCCCACACACGTGAAGTTGTCAGTCCTCAGTCCGGCGTGTCGGAGTACCCCCAACGCCTCGGCGACGCAGCGCGCCACGGGGCGTAGGTTGTGAACCGCCGCTACGTAGCAAGGGGGCTGGCAGAGACCTCCCCAGTCTAGCATGAACACGTTGTAGCCTCCGCGGCGAATGTAAGCTGAAAAGTGGAATCTGTAATAGTGTTGTAATTTTTTTAAAGACTCTGTGGCAAGGTGGTGGTGAACGCGGCCGCTACGCAGGAAGCGTGGGTTCGATCCCTGCTCAGTGCAAATATTTATGTGTAATAATATGTCAATTTGCATTGGTCTGGTCATACCTCGCAGATCGCAGAGCACGCTAAGTTCTAAGTCCCAGTTACCATACAAACATCTATGGTGGTCGTTATGGGTAGTTGGAGCCCGAAAAAGTTCAACCACTGGTCTAACATCAATGCTTCGATATTGCAATAGGATTGTGGAGGTCAGATGACAGTCGCTTCACAGAAAATATCGAAATCTCCACAACCAATTGGCGATATCGAACTTCTGTAGTTAGAGTCGGACGTTTGAGAGCTCCATACCAGTCACGACTGCCATAGATGTTCGTACGGCAAATAGGATCGCCGGTTTAACGTGCTCACACGACCAGACCAATGCAAATACCCATATTCATGCATACAAATACATGCACTGAATCAAACCCGCGCCTCCTGGATAGTGGCAGTGAACGCGGCCACAGATACCTTACAATAAAACACTAATCCTAGTGTTACAATTTTCGCAACATGTCACCTCACAAGTCAGTGAACCGTACGACAGCAATATGCGGGTGAAAGTCGTGAGAGCCCGCACATGCTAATTGTTATGCGGCAAGGTGACTCCGTTCTCGATGCTACCTCTTCCTAAGTGACTCCTGAATGACAAACGGCGACACTACCGCACTCCAACACTTTCACCTTTGTAAGAGATGCACGCAGATTGCAGATGCATCGCGCGGTTTACCAGAAAATGTATAAAATTGCACTTTCTACGAAACGGGAAATTGGTGGTACTTGCACTTTCTATCCACGCAAACATTGTTATCGTTTTACTATTACAATTACGTGTTCAGTAGTTATTTATTTGTATTATGTTACGTAACGCTTTATTTATTCCTAATTAGGAGATTATGAAACGAGAGCGGTATTTTAATTCCTTCATTTTAAATCTATACCTATCTACAACCAAAAAGTGGCAATGCTGCCAGGCTGAAAGGCTTTCTTCGAAAGGAAAGACTGAAGACAAGGAAGGACAGAAAGGTTCACAGAAGTTCCCAGAAGGGAACGTTACCACAAGAGGCATGCGATGCGGAGGAAATCAGTCTTTAATTTGTATAATAACTAGTTCTTTTATTTTTAATGGATATTCCATATTTTAATAAATAAAAAAGAACTAAAAAGTTAAGTGGTTGATTATAGTGTCAAAAATGTTAAAATATGCCTAAGTTCGTACTTTTTAAACTTTTATATGTAAGTTTGTTGCAACTAGATAATCTTAAATTGCCCTTCCGAGACGAAAATTTCACTGGCAGGAATATAGTTACATATTCGCGCATGTTCACACAGACAAAGTCATGGGCACAGTAGGTGAGTATGTAAGGTAAGGAAGCAGCGACAAAAGGCAACTAGGTACAGTTCGTTTTTATATAATTATTTGAAAGAAATCTTAGGTATTAAAACATGTTGGGAAAATTTACCGTCTCGAAGCACAGTGATTGGGAGTGTATCATCACCCCCCGCGTAGCCGTGAACCAGCAGGATTGTCTCGTGCGTCGGGTCCCAGCCACTCTGACGCAGCCAGTCTTTACTGTTCAAGTCTACCTAGAAATAGCAGACAGATATCTTAAATAATTTCGTAAAGAAAAATAACTGTTTAGCATCAGTCAGATATACGAGCTCAGCCTCAGAAGCATGACTCCAGTCAACAATAGTGTCCGGAATATTATGGCAATAGGCTCACTCCCTATTACGTGGGTTCGAAATGTGGGTGTTAATTCACCTCTGCCTAACCCTCCGAGGATAAAGGCGTGATTATATGCCTTGTAAAAATAAAAAAAAATACGTACGGAGTTTCCTACGTAGGTGCACTGCACTACGTACCTATGTGTATGGGCACTATACGTGGCGAGGAGTGCCTATAATCCGATTCCTGCCGGCTTCCCAATGGGTACCATGGTGCATGACAAACGAGATAGAGGTAAGGTTTTATTAGTATAACTGGATTAAGTGATATTGCCACAATAAAGTTTAGGAAACGCGGGTTCAGATATTTACTCTGTGAGTAATAACAATATGAGGTTGGTCGTATAGTAAAGTTTTTCAGACCGCAACGTTCCAGTTTACGTAACAATATAATATTTCAAGTTAGTATAACTTAATTCATCTGTGGGACAGTTGCCTAACAAATTCTAAGTTACTGGCCATCTTAGCTCTAAGGAAGGGAATATGCATGTATTTTTTTTATTTTTTTTTACATTTCTACTAGTTATAACATTACTATAAATAAATATAACTCATCCGAAATATTAACCATTCGGCTAAAAAAAATATTTTAAAATCACCATAATTTTCGGGCGATTTAAACGCGCCATCTTGGCGCGCTTTTTCTGTGACGTCATAGTACAGACGCGTAGGTACTATGTCAACCATAATGTCAACAGTCAAATGTCAACAAAATCAACAACTTTAAACTGTAAACAACGCAAAGTTAAGTTAAATTAAAACAGTGAGTTACAAAATCAACTTATTAGCATGGACATGGAGAAGCACAGAAAAGCTAATTATAAAAATTGTGTCGTTCCTATGTGCGAAAATAACACGAAAACTGCACCCGACAAAGTATATTTCCTTATGCCGAGAGATGCAAGTATTAGGAAAAAGTGGTGCAAGGCAATGAGAAGAGATAATGTATCGTGTTTGAGCCCTTTATACTGCTGTGAAGATCATTTTAACGTAAGTATTCTGTCACCAAAATAATAACATTAGCTCCCTATGTTATTTACTCAGGTTATGTTTATGGTATATTTATTAGAACTATGGAAAAGATCATGTATTAAATATATACGACTTATATTTACCTCGCAGCTTTAACTCCTCTGAGTTCAGTAGACGTATAATCCGAATTAGATGCGAAATATGTAGTCATCATAACGACATCAATTTTCCGCAGGTTATCTGATTGTCCTTTGACAAAACCGGACTCAGTCATTGTATTTAGTCTTTTTTACTAGGTAATAATTGTTTATACACAGAAAACCAGAAAACTAACAACTCAATATGGAATAATCGCGAATTACGTTTTCCGCAGCCAGAGGGTACAAGAAGGAAACTAGAATCACTTAAACGAGATTTATTTAACTCTAACTAACCTAAAGGTGGTGAATGTACTCGATGTTAGAAATACATTACACCGTACTAGCCTAAAGGTGAATGTACTCGATATTAGAACTACATTACACCTTACTAACCTAAGCGAATGAGTTCGATATGAGAACTACATTCTTAACTATACTAACGACTACGTTCGATGCTAGAACAGAAGTGAAGTATCTTTATTTTAATTAAAGATGTAAAATCAGTTCGCGTATTGATGCAATCGATTCTCAAATCTGCTGACGGTGCGGCACGAGGCGAATGCACGAGGCTGCTCGCTGCACGGGGCGCTGATGCTGCAACTCGTACTTGCTCTCCTTATAATCTGGGTCGTTATATGTATAGCGGGTTCATGCGGGTTTGCCTATGTAATTCCTCCACCCTCAGAAAAGCAATTATTTTCCAACTTTCAGTGAAAATATTGCTGGTATAGTCGGTTTTCCAGGTTCTTCATGTGTCTCATTTTGTTGGACGCTGGGATTCTTTTCTGTTGAATTTTGTTGTTTCTTTCTCCAGAACCGGCGAACTATGATGCTTGAGATAACTATGATTATGCCAGTTATAATTATATAGAGTGGTATAGTTGTGTGATAAATTGTTCCAGAGGAATTTTCCAGTTGCAGCGGAGGCTGGGTTATAATTTTATCTTGACTAGTATGTAGTGATCTTAGGTTTATCGAGCTTATGTTTATATGCAACGGCTCTGTGGTCATTTCTTCGGGATAGGTGATTTTTATAATTTTCAGTGGTTGACCAAATACATTGGGTCTTCTTGCGTATCTATAGCTTATTTCAGTTTTTGCTTACACTGCAAATGTTTTATAGTTCATTCGCCTGTGGTGGTAGTATGAGTATGGTAGTTTTGATTTTGTTAATTTGCTTTGACTGCATCTGTTTCGTAATAGTAATTATTGTGGTATTTATTAATAGATTCGTAGTACAATCATGTCCAGTCTTTCTGTCTCCTTCCCCGATTGTACTATTGTAATATACTTTGAACAATGGAAGTAGTAGGCATCGAGAACTGTACTCTCCTCCCCTCGTCATTGGGCTTCTTTTGTCCCAACCGGGGCCAGCGGTTATTTCTGGCGATCTTGAAGATTGGTGCAGAAGGCCTGGAGCATTATGATGCCGTCCGATGGATCCACGCCATGGGCATCGGTCCTGCTGACGTTCTGGTAGATGGACTGTTGCCCGAGCATGGGTATCTGGTGGATTTTGGAGGCGGTTCGCTCCGGCTGTTCGCCAACTCTTCGGGTCTGCTACATTTACACCGGTGCTTCCAACTGCTTCGTGCCTTGGAAGAAGTAGAGCTGGACGTTCTGGATGTTCTGGATGAAGCGGCGCCTGGAGGATAACTCTTCTTTTTCTTTTTCCTGTTATTTCCTTTTTTTTTGTCTTTTTTTTTTTTAAAGTGAATTCGTCTTGTCGAACGAGTTTTTTTTCTTTTATACTATATTCCGGATCCTTCCTGTGCTATCAATGTTTGGATAACCTCCCCTGCGGCTTCACGTAGATTCTGGATATTCGATGAGGTATTAGGATACCGACAGCGACTATCGGAGTCAGCACTCACCAGGTTAACGATTTTTGGAAACCTATGCCGCGCCGCGCACTGCCTCGAATATCCTACCGACTGCACCAATTACGTTTTCCGCAGCCAGAGGGTACAAGAAGGAAACTAGAATCACTTAAACGAGATTTATTTAACTCTAACTAACCTAAAGGTGGTGAATGTACTCGATGTTAGAAATACATTACACCGTACTAGCCTAAAGGTGAATGTACTCGATATTAGAACTACATTACACCTTACTAACCTAAGCGAATGAGTTCGATATGAGAACTACATTCTTAACTATACTAACGACTACGTTCGATGCTAGAACAGAAGTGAAGTATCTTTATTTTAATTAAAGATGTAAAATCAGTTCGCGTATTGATGCAATCGATTCTCAAATCTGCTGACGGTGCGGCACGAGGCGAATGCACGAGGCTGCTCGCTGCACGGGGCGCTGATGCTGCAACTCGTACTTGCTCTCCTTATAATCTGGGTCGTTATATGTATAGCGGGTTCATGCGGGTTTGCCTATGTAATTCGCGTAACAACACACTAGAAAGTAAACAAACAACTTGTTGCGAACTCAGCGAAGCGAACTGTCATCAGTGTCATCGGCTGTACTTTGACGTCACATTTTATTTCACCAATAGCGTTGCGTTTTAAAAATTTGCGAGGGAATTTCAAAAAATCCATTTTTTTGATTATTAAATTTCACTATCAAGTATTGAAAAAAAAATAAAAAAATTGTATAAGTATGTTTTATAAACAATAAAGATTACAAATAAAAACATTCTGTCCATTTTAGCGTTACGTGCATATTCCCTATTTTCAATATTTGTTCATTACTTATTTAAAAAAAGGTTTTTAAATAATGAACAAATATTGAAAATTGTTAAATTTTTCCTAGATAATGAAGATTACAAAACTACACAAGTACCTATTTATTGATTCCTTTCAATGTGAAGACCGTTTGTTAATTTGTCTGAGGGCGATTATAATATATCTAGAACCGATTACGCCGATTTAGGTAATTTCTTATTGAGAAAGCCGCGTGGTTCCCTGCAGAGTAGAATTTGGGCCACCCCATTTCCTCCCTTGTACGACACAAGGGGACTAAGGGATAGGGTTGTTTAACATTAGACAGATATATGTATACTACAGTCCAGACTGACTTAGATGCGTGGCTCGAGTCAACAATAGTGCCTGGAATACGCTAATAGACTCATCCTCTATTCGTGGGACCAAATACAATGATTGGTGAAATGTGAGTGTTAATTCACCTCTGCCTAACCCTCCGGGGATAAAGGCGTGATTTTTGTATGTAGGTATGTTTATTGTTGATCGCTGACGTTGTAAGGCGTAACTTAGACTACCTTTATTTTAGAAAAAGTACTAGGGTTCCGGAGAAAAGAAACTTAAACTCAGAACCACGTGAGCAAAGTCAGGGACACAGCTATTACTGTATAATTTTAGAACACATGCAAAAGGTTTGTCTCAATGTAGGTTTGTAACACAATTCCTGTGTACCTCGTACACCAGCCATGAATGGCCTGTATGCGTTCGCAATAACCTATGAGGTTGAGCGCCCGTCGCCCGTCAAGGAACGAGGGCGCTTGACGCCAGCGCCCCTTTTACGACAGCTAGCGGTATATCGGACGCATTCTTACACAATACACTGCGTACATTACAATGAGTAAAAAGCGAATCTATGTTTCTAAGAGGTAATTTAAACATACTGTTTTATTAGGCTGGGTCATCATCGCGTGATAATCTCTACCATGGTGAATATTCTGATGAGCTCTTCCAATTAACCCTCTCCTTTTCTATACTGGACAACACGTACAGGAGCTAGATGTCACCCGCATACGGTGCAGAATATTCCATTAAAACCAAACGGTTCGGCGACTCGTTCTTCTGTCGCGTCATTAAGTCCTGGAATTCCTTACCAGTACACGTGTTCCTTTCTTCCTACAATCCAGGGGCGTGATAAAGCATCATCTGATGAGGCCGTCAAGCTGAGTGCCACCATTGTAACATGGTACGTGTGTATAATTGTGACACTCTTTCTCGAGACTTTGCCTTCAGCTATCAGGCGAGGTGAAGGCAAATTGACGAGTCCTATAGAATAAAAAGTCCCGGTAGCATTCAAACTTAGCATGTGGGAGCCTGTGTCACGCTCTTGTGTCGGCATACGTCGTACTGCCATCTGACCTCCTACCAGAAAGAAGAGCCTCGTCCGTAAATTAGCAGTGTTGGCTAAAATGAGGTTGGGTTGGGTTCGGCCGTGAAGGTACTAAGTATAAACCCTATGAAAAGTTATAAGTAGATTACAATGTAAAAACATCTTCTGATTCATGTATTTGTAATTCTATCTATTGTCTCTGCTTACCCCTGTCGAAATCTAGTGATTGAAATTGTTAAGAATTTTCCCACGTTCTTAAAACTAACATCACCATGTAGTCTTATTTACTTACTGCTTGTGTGCAAATCCATGGGCTCATCTATCATGCATCTATGCAATATTATTATTAGGTACCTGTTTCTTGCCTTTAACTCGTGTATTCACAAGTATTGAGGTGAACTCAGTTCACATTATTACGAGTATATCATTTCTCTGAAGTTTTTTTCGTGTAACTCCACTTTCACTATAAATAAAAAAAACTCGATCGAAATTTTGAAGTGCGATAAAAATAATCAAATTATCCCGCCAATTTTTTTAAAATAATAATCTATGTTTAAAAAAGAAGATTCGAAATTCAAAAAAATACAGAATACAAAACTTTCAGTGTGCAGCCTGCACCATTTTGCTTACTTACTAATTTTATTTTTAAAAATATTAAATACCACATAGATTTACGTAAAGTTATTCCTACCTACGTTTGCCAGCTGTAAATATTTCTCTTCCGCAGGGATTCGGTAAGAGAGCTAAGAATCAAGAAAAATGTTGGTGTGATGTGAAAATGTGCTCTTACTGCCAGGGTTGCTGAAGACATCCGAAGAAATGAAGGAAAACTCAAAGACCAGACTCTGCAGGATCCAACCGGGATCAACACTGAGATGAAGATGAAGTGCTTAGTGTGCTTACCTAAGAACTTAAATAGTGAGTTACCTAAGTTTATACGTTGTGCGTTGTGTGTAAGGGAAGGGAGGATAGATCACTGGTATTAAACCTTAGTGGTTTTTTTGTGCTATTGTAATAGTTCATGTACTGTCCTGTTTTAATAGTAATAAATAAATTAAAAAAAAAAAAAAAAAAAAACTAGCTAGAACGTTAGATTTGCAGGTCTAAAAAGGCCACTTCATTGGAATCGTAATAGGTACTTAAGATAATATTTTGTCATGCGGCGTTGAGTAAATGAATTGAATTGTTGTGATTCTGCTCATACGAGTGACCATTTTGTGAATTTTATAGGAATGTATGAGATCTACTAGAAATTCAGAATGTTACTCGGTTGGTGGCCATTTTAGACCCGCTATTCTGTGACTAATACCTATAGCTCCGGTGCGGTAGGCCATGTGCTTAATTATCGGTTTAGTGATACGAAGAAAAGTGAGCAACGCAATCGAATTGACTAGTAAACATAAAATAATATTGGCTATCAAGAAATTTCAAGGCTTTATTACAGCAACGCCATAATAACACGATCGATCAGTCTTCATTTCGTCATGTCGATTTATTGTAGCTTCATAATAGTTATAATGATACTTATCTATCTCCTTCCCAACCCAAGTAATAAGATTGGACATAAGGAGTAAAACCATAAAAAAGGAAAGTACAATATCATGGACTGTCATGGAATTTTTGTAAACAAATTGGTAGTGTTGTGACATTTGGTTATTAATAGACCTTCATTGGTTTTATGAAAATTTACCGACCTATGGAACGGAACACCTGCACCTAGGTGTTCCACGTTAACTTTTTGGAGGTAGGTACCTCTACATACTTATGGGGTGCAATGTTCAACTGATAGCTCTCTATGCAACTTTAGAAGTGTTATTAGAATGTCAATAAATATAGCGATCCAATATCGTGTTCCGGGGTATCACGATAGGCGATCGGTCCATACCATCGTAGGTACCCTACTCGTATTAAATTTCTTTAGATAACAATAATATCAATACAATATTGACACTATTGACAGTAGCACCGCGTGGATCGCAATATAAATATTGAGAAGATCGCGGATCGCGGTAAGTACCTAATTAATTATACAATTATTGATGGTCTGTTTAGACAATCAAGATTTTTTTTATTTATTTATTTCTCCTTACAACTATCATTACTAAGATAATAATAACGAGTGCATAGGTATACATTGCATTGGTAATAGTGACAGAATATTAAGTAGAATAGAATGGAATATACTTAATAGAATAAATCAATGTATAAACAAATAAAATAAATAAATTATTCAACAACATTAAAAGGGAGAAAGGGATTGACATATTGTTATGATTTGTGATGTGACTTGTTTACTTGTGACTTATCACTTGTCTAGGCCCCCTGATTACCGTAGAGCTACGAGTGCTACGATCTATTATTAATATTAGGTAAACTTCGGGCTCCGGACACGTATCTTGGACTTAAATCGCGAAACAAACGCGGCCCTGACGCTCGCAGGTTGTTTTATACGCGTGAATGACCAAACGATAGAACAAGAGCATTCTTTCTTAATATTTTAGTGTAAACGAAACCTTGTTTTCAGCGTTAACATAAGAAAGAACAACGAACGAATGTTCTGTCACTGTTTACACTAATAGAATTTGACGTAGAAGGAATAGATTGAGCATTCGCTCGACTGATGTAAATCAGTCTTAATAATCTATGCTCCGTGAATTTGAACTATAGCACCATTAATAGCACCCCGTGCTATCCTCAAAAGACACCTAAGAAACGTGTATTTGATCACATTTTAGATCCAAGATTATACAACTTACTTATAGACCTCGGATTGCCAAGAGCTTCAGTACGCTCTTTATTTAATCCAAAGCTCCATGGATTCACCGTACCTACGGTGAATCCATGGAGTGCTAAGAATCGGATCTCTGTCCCAAAATAATCAAGGGTATTATTGTACTTACGACTCTCTTGTACGGCTGTGACTCTGAATACAAGTGTAGGTTGACATCAGGGTCGGGGCAGGCTTCTCTGTCTCGTCTCCACACGCAGTCTTCAAATGTGGCGTTGCTGAAGGCATCATTGTTCAGGTACAAGGCTTCCTTTATAGGGTTCCGTTGACATAATGTACCTGTGGAAGAAATTAAGGAAGGTAAGTAATATGAATTGTAGGAGCTCCGAGGTGAAGGCTTTGAATGCGACTGGGATAAACGCTAGGATGAAGAAGAATTGTAGGTAGCCTCTGTAGGGTGGTGGTAGTAAACGCGACTGCTCTGCAGGGGGTGTGGGATAGTCTGGGTATTTCTGTGTCGCGGAGAGCACGTAAGCCGTATAGTAGGTCCCGTCCCGATTGTCATACGAACATTACGAACGTCTATTCTATTAATACCTTGGTATTGACATAATTTTGACATTTTACTCAAAAAAGATGTGATGCTGACTGTGACTGTACTTGCTAATGTTTATATTCACACTCATCTACATGTACCTATAGAGAAGATATTGCTCAATTTCGTATTCATAAAATTTCTAAGCATTAACATATTTATGCGACATTAAAACTTCAACTCAAAGCTATTCTATACCGCACAGCCACATTATAGCGGAGATAGATCGAAAAGACCATTGTTATATCATTTATAGTCTAATTTTACGACTATAGAAATGATTACGCAACTGCTCATAAGCATAAGTATCTAAATGAGCCTGTCTCTCATTCTGTTAAGCTGGCTGTACACATTGGCCCAACATATACAATGGTTTGTGCTCAGAAGAACTGTTTGACACGATGGATGCCTACAGCTACATTCTATTATCGCACCCCTCGCCACAGGCAGGGAATTCATCCTCACACATTGCGTCCGGAAACGGTGCGCACTGTGCGGTATGAAAGGCACTTCATCTCACGCACACTCAAGCTGTGGAATGAACTCCCTGCGGTGGTTTTCCCAAGCGACTACAATATGGGGTTCTTCAAGAAGGGCATTAGAAGGTTTCTTCAGGGTCGGCAGCGCGAGTGTGACGCCTCTGGTGTTGCATACGTCCATAGGCCACGGTAACCACTTCCCATCAGGTGGGCCGTGTGCTTGTCTGCCACCTAAGTGGTATGAAAAAAAAAAACATATGCCTACAAGTTAGTTCTGTCTGCATAATTTCTCTATTTCTGAAGCCGAGTAGTTCCGTAGCTGAGTAGAGTCTGCCTTACGTACGACAGGTCCCGGATCGTATTACATCAAATCATGTTTAATGATTCCCTTGCCACTATGTCATACAATGCTACGATGGTGTCCTTAATGACTTCATCAGTTTACAACTATTTCACGGATTTTTTTTTTTTTTTCGTAGAGGCAACGAAAAAAACTGCCATACGTTTAGTCCGATATGGGTTCGCACCATAAGAGGAGTTGACACCTCAGTGCGGCATGGCCTGTTCTGGATGAGATAGGAGAGGTTGGGATTACTTGAAAGGACTTATCGGAACTCTCGCCGTGGAATAGAAGAGGTGGCAAATTACTGCCAATGAGGCAACGTCTCTACGCAACTGTTAAAGGGTTCGGTGGACTCTTAATAATGCTGATTCAATTCTACTGTCGATTTCGTGAGGTTTATATTGGCCCAACGTGTACAGTCTACGTTATTCTTAACGAACTGTATCGAGGAGGCAGTCTGTCAAGTCAACAGTGTCGACACCTTGCAATACGACAAACGATACTGTACCTATGTGCTGTGCATTGCTTAGTGCAATATTGCTCAGTTGATTGCACTAAGCAAGGATTGTAGTTAATTATAGACCTCCGTTATTACAATACTCAATATAATTAATAGATACTTACTACTATATACCTATATACCTAGGTACTATTAGTTCTGAGAATGTAGACGAATAAGCGGTCCGATTTCAGATTTCAAAACAATTCGCCTTTTAAACAAATAAATTCTACAGCTTTATTATTTACCATTGACAAATGTATATTTTTCAAATTATTGCCTATATGTCGTATCCATATTGTATAATATCCACATTTAAGTAAGATGTGTAGAATGTTTAAATACAAGTGA
Source organism: Eilema depressum (assembly GCA_914767945.1). Lineage (NCBI taxonomy): Eukaryota > Metazoa > Arthropoda > Insecta > Lepidoptera > Erebidae > Eilema > Eilema depressum. Next base: position 4,680,828 of record OU612020.1, read on the forward strand.
AAGAGAGATGCCTAGAATGTAAAACAGAAAATCAAAATGTATGGACATTCCGTCCATACATTTTGATTTTCTATTGTACGAATTTTATAAAAAAATCACATTAATATTTCCAGACGATTTTACCATTTGATTTATTATATTATAGCTTCAATGTCAGCGACTGACCTCTTAAAAGTAGGAGAGCCTGGCTCCCGTAGCGGAAGTAACAACGACTCTATCTTCTATCTTGACATATAGAAGCTCACCTACACTGGTGGGAGGGTACAGGTACGATTTTTTGCACTTGGTGTAGTGAAGAAACGTCATCATTGCGCTCTTTCAGAGCGAAATATAGGGACTGATACAGACCTCCGCCCATCTAAGCCCTCAGTCTGACCACATGAGTAAATAGTTTACTTACTCATTTGTTCTGACGGGCAATAAAATTGGCAATATCTGTCAGAAACGAGAGTGGGTTGTATATTTTGTGCAGTTACATACTTATTGCTAATATATAAAATATTTTAGACGAAGAGTCATGAATACCATATTGATACATATCTATTATGTAAATATTTATTGATAAATGTAAATATCTATTAGCATAACTTAATCTTTTAAAAACAACGGAATTAAATTAGAATATTAAAAAGTTTCTATTATAATTAGCAGGGGGCGTGCTAGAAAACCTCCTCGCGGTGCACCCTGGGCAACGCGGCAAAGGAAGCACTCTAAACGCGCAGTTATACATACACGTTTCTTGGGTGTCTTTTGAGGACAACACGGAGTGCTACGGCAGTGGACGAGCTCAAATTCACCAAGTATAGATTATTGTTTACAAAACAATCTGCGCGCGCCAGGATCACATTTGTGACGTTTGTCTCGTAATTTAGGTCCAAGATACGTGTCAGGAGAGGAGGCATACCAAAGTTTGTTAATAGATACTGTCACCAAAGGCCTCCGAGGTGAAGGCCACAAATGCATTCGGGACACAACGCCACCTTGATGATGAAGTCCTTTTGAAGGTTACTACACTTTTCATAGGACTTTGGAATTGTCTACAATAAGTTAGTAGGTATTAAGTACGTTGGAGTGTACGGCTTGGTACCCAAAGCACCATACAGAATACACTACTTAGAGCGGGATTTAAGATCCTCGGAGTTCTCAAGTCGTCCTTTCCTGCAAGTCATTACATTTGCGCGCAGGCTGACGACCTGACGAGGTCTCCAGGAAAGAAAAGTCACTGCCGGGGTGGCGCGTGCCTTCCTATCAGAGTTGAAAGGTCAGAGAGAGGTGAGAGTAGGTCATACGGCAGTCAATCCCGAAACTCCGTAGTAAACCGGAAATAAATACTAAGGACTAAGGCCCGTATTCTAGAATGACGCTCAACTCAAAACTCAAACTCGATTTACTCGAGGACAGATTGTATAGTTATAGAACATAGAACTATAGACAATCTGTCTGACAGCCTGTCAAATCTATGGAATCGTGCATACAATCTTGCCTCAGGTAAATCGAGATTCAGCTGAGTGGCGTTCTAGCATGCGGGCCTAAGTGCTAAATACTTGACAAAAATGTCATGATAATTCAAATTCATCTCTGTTAAATTAAGCTTACGTCAGTTATGTACACAACTTATATAAATATTCGTGTCAAAATACTTCGCGGAGCTCGGACAGATGTGAATTATGCAGTAATATTTATTTACCTAAATTCAATTCAATTAACGTACAGACCTACTCGCGTCGATATATTTTTAATTTCAGAAGTAGTTTTCAAGTAAACCTATTTGGGTGATTTGTGATTAGGTTGTCGTGACACCTACGGTCGGATACGGTCATCGGTTCAATCCCGATTTATATTAGGTACCTACCTATTGCTCGAGACATTTAATTATTATTATCTTGGACCTAAAATGTGCTCAAAATGGGTCGGTGTAGGTGTCTTTTAAGTATAGCACGGGGTGCTACTGAGGACGAGCTCATTCACCATGCATAGATTAATACCATTTTATCAAGTATCGCGAAACTAAATTACAAATTAACTATAGCAGTTTATACATATTAAGTTTTTTAGAAACTATGACAAAATTATGAATAAACAATTCAGAAGAAACAAAAATATAACTTAAGTTTAAATCTAATAATAGTTAGTAAACAGACGCCCAATGATAGGAAATTTTCAAATAATAAAATATAACCCTCCTTTGGATTTGCCGTAGTCGGGTAAAAATAAAAGGTATTTCTAATTTTAAGATAAGAAGAAGAAGAAATAAGAAGACCTACGCATAATTTTCAAAATTATATATTAAATATAAATTATATTAAATATTATTATATATAAATTAAAAAAGTAAATGTAAATCGAATTCGGCACCCACAGTACAGGCTTGCCTAGTGTGGGGCCACTGGACAGATTAGTTGTAAAAATAGTACCTATATGGAAATAAACGAATTTTATTTATTATTATATTATTTTTATATTAAGCATCTCTTTGTTGAGTCTGTCTGTTTCGCTGCTATTTTCTTCTAAACCACACAACCGATTTTGATATTATTTTCACTGTCACTTTATACCATTTTATGGAACATTTATGTGTATATTTCATGCAAAATAAGCTAAGTACTTAACGAACGGCAATCCAATTTGCACCCTTGCGGGTCTTTTAGACCCGTATTCCAGAACCATCCTAAATCTCCATGTATCTGAGGACAGGTTGTATACACAATCTGTCAATCTTTCTCTACAATTTGTCTTCAGATAAATCGAGATTCAGGCTGAGTGATTTTCTGGAATAAGCCTTAGTCCGTACTATTTTTTTTTCTACATCTAATACTACTGTGTCCTGTACAATAAATACGTGGAAATTTAAAAAGAAACCTGTACACACTTTTACACAATACGTACCTTGCGACAGCAGTACAACCGCGAGGCAGGCAAGTTGCGCAGTCGCAGTCGTGTAGAAGCACGCCATCCTTGCGTAGCGTTCGCGCACCAACTACCACTGCTTCGTAGAGGGGGCACTCACGACCCCCGTAAGTAAACAAACACATTTTGCATAAACTTGGCAAATTATATGCTTTGAATACTGATGAGACAGTGAAAAGGTTAAACTTGGAATGCATGACGTAGTGTTATAATATTAAGTCGATTGCGGTCACGTTAATTCATAATTCATGTTGAGTTCATTCATAAACTAGTTGCTAGTTAAATAGTATTCGTACACATACTCTGTAGGTGCAGTATACAAACGCTATACAGGATGCTCAATCCAAATGAGACAGTTCAGTAGGGAGAAGTCAGAAACTATGGGAGATAGCGACATCTGTTCTTAGGAACCATGACTTCGATTTTAAATTTAATGATAATGGCATTCAAACTTTTCTTCAAACTCTCATACAAATCCGGGAATCGAACCTAAGCGAAGTCTCTGTAAACGAATTCTGCAAGTTTTTTTTCGTTGTTATTGTTAATGGTGCGAATCATAAGTCACAGTACACAGCACATAACAATAATAATGTGAAAGTCATCTAAAATTAACACAAAAGTGGTTTTGAAAAGGGGGTATCACTGGGGACATGAAAAGCGGTTAAAGTTCCAAAGTTATGTAATATGGTGTAATATCTGATGGATCTGTGAGTTAAAGTGCTTTATTTTGTTAAATTGAATTGATAAAGTTAGTTTTCAGGGATTTCCTTTCATTTAATTTACTACGTTTATTAGAGAGATTTGATCCTTATGATTGACACTATCGATTGGTGTTATAAAAACACAGGCTGTTATTTATTCTAATTTTAGTTGGTTCGAGTCATGGGTGAGCTAAGCGAGTTTTAGAAAATATGTGAATGCAGTTTTGTTTCTTTTTAAAATAAAGAAATGTCTTCAAGTAAAATGAGCCAACTTAAGCATTTAAGGTAGTTTCCTTCCTGTCAGGGGCGTATTTAAAGATTTGGCGCCCCGGGCCACTTAGGTTTGCCGCCCCCTATGCAGGTGCGGTCCGGGGGGGGGGGGGGGGTCACAGGGGACATGACCCCCCCCCCCCCCAAAACCATGCACGTTATATTGAAAAGTCCCAGTACGAGGGGAGGGGGGAGGGGGTTTAATTTCTTAAGGAATTTCCGAAGTGACCCTCCCCCCCCAAAACTTCAAGCTGCGACCGCGCCTGCCCCTATGTGACGTTCGCGTTCACCGTTAGCCTGCGCCCACGGGGCTGACCCAAAATAGGGGTCCGTCAGAAATTGCTGGAGATTTTCAAGCCTGATTCGTGAGATCTCTATCTTATGGTGCGAGGGAAGTGACTTCCATCGATCTCTCCACTAACCCAGGCTCCCAACCAGAATCCCTTCAACAGGAAATATTTGCATTCCATTCCATTAAAGCGCCCTACGTAGAAGACGATATCGCAACCAAAAATCACTTGAGTACAGCAATTTCTTGTAAAGAATGATGTTTTATGGCTCAAAGGCAACAGCAAAAGCACCACTTTGGGACCTGGCAGCACTCTAGGTTCTAAAGGCACTCGGATCCCGTTTTGAAGGGCTCTATAACATATGCCTCAAGTAGAGACGGATTCCGAAAATTTGAAAGACAGGAAAACTGATCCTCTTCTGCAAAGTTACCGTCCGCCTATCGGCTCATGTATTGATGGACAAGGTGTGCAGTTATGCAGGTGTTTTAAACGAATTATTCCTCGTGAAGTACCACATCGAGCGCCTTACAGGAGTGAGGCCGAATTTGGTAGACAATAAATTTGGTTATAGTCGGGAGTACCGTGGATGCCAACACGCGCTTGAGGGCCCTGGTGGAAGAAGCAGTGGCACGGCGAGTTGATGCTGGCAGTGTCTGTTGTTGCCTACGTCTTTAACACCTTGCCATGGAGCTGCATCAGAGCTGCACTCTTTCAGCACGGGGTGCCTCTCTATCCTCGCGTCATTGTCGGGGCTTACTTATCGGTGAAAGCCAGTATCTACCCATGTAGGACAGGGCTTGGTAAGTGAGATATGTAGCGGGGTGTTCCGTCTGGCGCGGATCTGGGGCCGCTTCTGTGGAACATCGGCTAGGACTGGATGGTGACGGCACGAAATCAGAAGCAACCAAGTAAGCCACAGCTGGAGTTACCCAAGTCCTTGGACGTATTTGGTGACTGGATCTGAAGTGGGCATACCTGGTTCTCTTACTTACGAACCCTTTCTGGCCAATTGATGTGTGGGGAGCACAGAGGCTGCACATACACCACCTGGCAGTCCTTAAATATAAGTAGACTTCGGATGCAGGTCAGCCGAAGTAACGAAAACCGAATTAGATGGAGTTTCTCAGATAAGGTGGACCCAGGCACCACGGTGTGAATGCGGAACTACAGTGAGGTAGGCGCTAACGTGTGCTGCATGCCTAAGCACGGGTAACCTATTGAAATATCGAATTTCTGTTATCCGAATCTTAAAACCCCGAAAACGGTTGGTAGAACTTTCAAAAGACAGATGTAATGAATGACAACTTTCTATAATTCCGTTTTTCATTTCCCAGATAAATTAATTACCAGGTGCACTAAAACCAAATTTTCAAATAGCTTTTTTTTGTTTCCCATATTGTCATAATCCAAATATAGTTATACCAGATTCTCAAAATATTTTTTTTTGTTTCCCATCGTACCATTTACCAAATTTTCATAATCGTTTTATTTGGTTCCCATACAATCGTATTCCAGCTAAACTATATACAAATATAGTAAAATTCAGTAAATTTATATGATTCATTTATTGGTCTAGATAGCGTTGTGTAGAATGTTGTAGAATATTTATTATATTTATTATTATATTTATTAGGTACAGTAAGTAATTTAGAAATTAAGGTACTATCGCGATCATAAGTGCAGTACCAATCTGACGCAACTATAGCGCGTCAACAATAGTCGTACTTATGACCTTATTCTTTGAAGACAATTCACACACACATACACGTCAACACTACGTCGTACAGTACTCTTACTAAACTTTTGAAGTTATGACCTTAATCTTTGAAGATAATTCACACACACACATACACACACATTAATATTGTTCACTCGTTGATTGATATTGTTAATTTCAATATCATACGTAAGCCGCCCCGTAGCTGAGTGGTTTAATGTGCGGCTTGATGAATAGTATGAAACATGTCGGTGATGGTTCGAACCTACCAGAACTAATATAACTTTTTGTGTTTTATATTTAAAAGTTATGATATATAAATGTTGATACGAATATAAAAATGTTTCTTAGGTAGAATTTTAAACTTAGCGAGAAAATAATTATTTGAGGGTGCATTTGAAATAAAATGGATTCATTGGCTATGAGTGAAGTTGTTGGTTGGTGAAGTCAGTTACGACTACCCTATTTATATATTATATCATCTATGGTTACGACTGTTTGTGTTAATTACTGTTCGAGCGATTACATTTCTTTTTTAATAAATCAACATGTCAAATATAAGTATTGAAGCAAAAGCTAATATTGTGGCCATATTCGAATGGTCTGAATATATCTCAAATTTCTAATGAGACGGGCTTATCTGTAAGTTAATTAATTAATTAATATTGTTGTAGTGCAATTTTGTTCATTGGTTGCAATTGTGTAATATGGTTGTTGTTTTTTTAGAGAAATACTGGGAGTCGTTGCGTGAAACAATTTGAGGAAGAAGAGTTGCAGAGTTGGAGGAGAAGTGGAAGACCTGCTGAAGCGGCGTTATATGGTAGCAGAATATGAAACGAATAACGAAGAGTATTTACTTTAACTGGGAATCAACAATATTTTCTGATGAAAAAACGTTTAAATCATCTCAAAAAGGAAGATTACATTTATGGCATAAGGATAAGTGTAAATTATGTGGGGGTGGATTAGAGCGCAAGGGCCGGGTGAATTAGACTCAATATCTACGCGTGCAAATAGTGCAAATTATGTGGAAGTGTTAGAAGATATAATGTTGCCCACAGTGCGAAATGTCTATCCAGATATAAATGAAGGTTTAAGGGCATTAGAAGGTTTCTTCAGGGTCGGCAGCATGAGTGTGACGCCCCTGGTGTCGCATACGTCCAAAGGCCACGGTAATCACTTTCTATCAGGTGGGCCGTGTGCTTGTCTCCCAACTAAGTGGTATAAAAAAATGATATAAGTTTTGCGTACGATAATTGTCCCATTTATCGAGCCACCATACTTCGCGAATGGTTTAGTGAACGTAAAGTTATTCCTTGCTGTGGCGAAGGGTGAAAATGTTCAAAAGGGAAGCCGGTGGCAAATCCCAAAGAACAACCATGGCAATTTTGTATGAAATTCTCTCAAATTTTAGATAGGTACTGAATTTTAGGTGTAATACATGTAATAATGCATTAAACTTCTACCATGACTTCCCTTTGCAGAGCAAGCCGGCAGGAATCGTGTTATGAGTACTCCTCGCCACTGAATTTCCTTGGCCAGCACGATCCCTTGATTTGAACCCGATTGAGAATATATGGGGTTTAATGGTGCAAAGAGAGATAAAAGTTATTGTTATTATATATTATATTTTATATAAAATAGTTAGGCTCAATTTAAAGTGAAAGCTCTCGTGATATTGTTACTCCGTGCTAAGCTATTCTGTTTAAATATTTTTGTTATTTAATTTCAGTTGAGCCTATTGAGACTACTGAGCCTATCAAGGGACGTGCTGGCCTGTAATTAGTATAAGACTGTATGGTTGAGGTTAAGTTTCAATCCTCTTTTCCGAAAAAAAACTTTCGAGAAAATGAATAATTAAGCTATAACCTCAATATGCAATATTAATTTTATTATAAAAGTATATTTTTTGGATGAAATTATTATAACCACAAATTAACATTGGATAATTCTTTTAATAAACTTTTTTTTTTAAACTATTGTTTTATTTATAATCTATTGTAAATTAAGTATATTATTTTTCTATTTGTAAATAATTATTTCTAATTCTGTTAACTTGTTCCTAAAATTTCATGAAAACAAAACAACAAAAAGTGGAAAAACTAAGATCCGAACCCACAACATCCAATTTCAACACTATCCATAGCAGCCTTGTTACCGACTAGGCTACGCACTGCCTTACGTAGAATAACGAATTTTTGCATTACTTTATATAGATGCATGCTTCGAACATAATAGTATGAAAAGGCGAGCATAACGTTTTCTTTGTTTCGCATCACACACATTTATATTTTCTCATATCGATACTGTGTGACGTATAAATGTATGCGTTAAACATTACATACACATAGATACGCGTTTAACCGGACAAGCGATTATAAACATTACGGTGCTAATGCACTTTTAATTACGATAGTACATTAATTTAGAAATTTCAATTTCGAAATTATTAAAATTATCGTTAACACCCCGACTCAGTGCAATCCGATTCGGATAGGTTAAGTTTTTTTTTAATTTTATATTTATACGGAATTTTATACGGAAAAATTAACAGTTTAACCCTTAAATTATTGGTTTGAAAAGTCAAAAATGGTCACAAAAAAGTTAGTGAAAGAAATGAATTGCCGCAAATCCGACTTCACGTAGTCTTGTTTGCCCTACCCCTAGAGTGTTATTTAAGCCCGCGTAGGCGCGGAGGGGCGAGGCGGCCCACGAGCTGAGGAGCAGGTGGTTACAATGGCCGCCGCCGCGGCTGAGGCTGGCCGGCGCAGCCGGCCAGCAAGCCGAAGCTGCGGTGGTGGGCGTTACAACCATCTGCGACGATAAGCTCGTGTGGGGCCGCTGGAGCCCCGCAGCGCCGGAGCTGTGACAGAAACTATGCTTGCTGCATGCTGCATGCCTGATACTTGCTGCATGGTAAATGCCTGATGTTTGCTGCATGCTAAATGCCTGATGCTTGCTGCATACTAAATGCCTGATGCTTGCTGCATGGTAAATGCCTGATGCTTGCTGCATGCCTGATGCATGCTGCATGCCTGATGCATGCTGCATGCCTGATGCATGCTGCATGCCTGATGCATGCTGCATGCCTGATGGATGCTGCATGCCTGATGCATGCTGCATGCCTGATGCTTGCTGCATGCTAAATGCTTGATGCTTGCTGCATGTTGCATGCCTGATGCTTGCTGCATGCTAAATTCCTGATGCTTGCTGCATGCTGCATGCCTGATGCTAGCTGCATGCCTTGCATGCATTGCATGATTATGCTTGCTTGTTTGCATGCATTTGATTATTATGCTTTAAAAGTTATGCCAAGAGATGATTCTGACTTACAAAATTATGCGTTATGAAAGTACGAAATGAAGTTCTTGGTTCTTGGTTTTAAAAATCTGGATATTGTTTGTCTGGTTATCAATTAAATGCATTTCAAAAAATTGTATTTTAAAATTTGGGCATTCATGCATATGGATTACGGTCATCTGGATTTTGTGCATTTAGATTTCGCGTGTCTGGAACTCGTTCGTCTGGATTATAAAACGTCGTACAAATGAAATTCGGAGTTGCGATTATATGGCAAATAAAACTTCGGAATTTGAAAAAACGGGATTATGAAAAAATGGCCAAACGTTTTCGTGATTATGATATTCGGAATATTAAAATTCGGGATTAAGATAGGTAACCCTAAGCACGTGTACACCGCAGGAACTCATGGGTGCCTCTGAGAACGCCATCAGGGTCGTTGCACACTGGGCAAACAAAATATGACATATGTCGTCGACTCGACAAAAGGAGAAGATTAGCTCGCATGAGGTGATGCTCGAAGGGGGTTCTCACACGTCTTCGCTGCATTAACCGTAGGCGGTAGCGTCTCCCTGCGAGAGAAACGCGCTGCCGTCTTCGGCGCCCAAGCTGCTTGGCCTCAGTTACACCGTACTTGAACGCAAATGTTATTTAGGGATTTCTAATTTGAATGCAATTAAAATAATGAGTGACATAGTCATATTGTAACTAAGTAAGCTCCGAAAAATTAAAATAAAAAAAATATACGTAATATTTACTCTAATAGGCGCCTTTTAGAGTCAAGATTAAGGCGCCCAGAGATATAGACATTCGGGGCGGCAGGTTGCAAGGGGCGGCGGAACCGCCCCGAGCGTCTATCTCTGGGCGCCTTTTAGAGCAAGATTAAGGCGCCAAAGAGATAGATGTTCGGGGCGGCATTTTGCGAGGGGCGGCGGAACCGCCCCGAGCGTCTATCTCTGGGCGCCTTTTAGAGTCAAGATTAAGGCGCCCAGAGATAGACGTTCGGGGCGGCACGTTGCGAGGGGCGGCAGAGCCGCCCCGAACGTCTATCTCCGGGCGCCTTTTAGAGCAAGATTAAGGCGCCCAGAGATAGACGTTCGGGGCGGCACGTTGCGAGGGGGAGCAGAGCCACCCCGAGCGTCTATCTGCGGGCGCCTTTTAGAGCAAGATTAAGGCACCCAGAGATAGACGTTCGGGGCGGCACGTTGCGAGGGAGCCGCCCCGAGCGTCTATCTCCGGGCGCCTTTTAGAGCAAGATTAAGGCGCCCCGAGATAGACGTTCGGGGCGGCTGGTTGTGAGGGGCGGCGAAACCGCCCCGAGCGTCTATCTCTGGGCGCCTTTTAGAGTCAAGATTAAAGCGCCCAGATCAGATCTTCAGGGTCGGCAGCACGAGTGTGACGCCCCTGGTGTTGCATACGTCCATAGGCCACGGTAACCACTTTCCATCAGGTGGGCCGCACCGTGCTTGTCTGCAACCTAAGTGGTGTAAAAAAAAAATTAGACGCTCGGGGCGGCTCCGCCGCCCCTCGCAACCTGCCGCCCTGGGCCATGGCCCCCTTGGCCCTAGGGTAAATACGCCCCTTCTTGTCCTGCCCCTCTAGACAAGTGGCAATTATTCGTTGCTCGGCGTATGATGGAATAGAATGCCAAATGTGATTTGACGTATATGACAGGCGTCAACGAATGTCAAAAACGTCAAATGCTATACATCTGTCATTCTATTCCATCACGTATACGCCGAGCAACGAATTGCCACTTGTCTAGGGGGGCTGGGCCCGACTTCTTTTTCCACCCTGTATACTTTAGAGTAGAGAGGGTGGGACTAATTCGATAAGCTGAATGTCAGTGTGTGACGGCCTGTGTGGCATAGCGGTAGAGCGTATAACCCACGCCACGTATCTTGGACCTAAAATGTGCTCAAAATGTGCCCTATAGGAGCAGTACACATTTCTTGGGTGTCTTTTGAGGATAACACGGGATGCTACTGCGGTAGACGAACTCAAATTCACCAAGCATAGACTATTACAAAGCAATCCGCGGGCGCCAGAGCCTCGTATGTCTTACGATTTAGGTCCAAGATACGTCAACGTGGCGCGGGTTATACGACTGCGCTGACGCTGCGACTTTAGTAAGCGGTCGCGGGTTCGACATTTGCATTTAAATAGGACTTTCTATGTGTAACTTCAATAATGTATGTACAAAAGAAACATATACATATTGTACATATACTTACCTATTGATGAAGGATGGATGGATGCTAATTATTCCTGAAACTTCACGCAAAAAAGGTTAACCAATCTTTTCAATCAATCGAGCGTCTAATTTTTTTTTTACACCACTTAGGTTGCAGACAAGCACGGTGCGGCCCACCTGATGGAAAGTGGTTACCGTGGCCTATGGACGTATGCAACACCAGGGGCGTCACACTCGTGCTGCCGACCCTGAAGATCTGATCTGGGCGCTTTAATCTTAACCAAAATTAACCGCGGATCTATGGGGATTATCAGTCAAAACTGTATCAAGTATTATTGATGTCATTGCTCCCCACCTAGCAACTGTGTTTAATGACTGTGTCAGCAACGGTATGTTTCCTGATTTAATGAAACATAGCAAAGTCATACCTTTGTTCAAGGCTGGCAGCACCACAGATCCTTCTAATTTCCGACCCGTTTCTGTGTTGCCGACCTTGAGTAAGGTATTTGAGAAACTAATTCTAGGACAGATGCTAACCCATTTCGGTGAAAACAAACTGTTTCATGATAAACAGTTTGGGTTTACTAAAGGACGTTCGACCACCGATGCTGGTGTAGAATTATTAAATTGTATTCACAAAGCCTGGGAAGATAAGCATGATGCATTGGGTGTCTTCTGTGATCTATCCAAGGCTTTCGATTGCGTCCACCATGACACATTAATCAGGAAATTAGAACATTACGGAATAAGGAACAAGGCTCTCGATCTTCTGACTTCATATTTGAACAATAGAATTCAGAGGGTCGATGTTAACGGTACACGCTCAGTAGGATCTGTGGTTTCGATGGGCGTTCCACAGGGTTCGATACTAGGACCATTTTTATTCTTAATTTATATAAACGACCTCCCTTACTACGTAAGAGACAAAAATAGTATTATTTTATTTGCTGACGATACTTCGTTAATATTTAAAATTAAGAGGCAACTAAACAATTATGACGAAGTGAATAGTGGACTAACAAGAGTGGTCCATTGGTTTAGTACAAATAATCTTTGCCTTAATGGGAATAAAACTAAATGTATTAAATTTACCCTACCTAATGTTGAACAGGTGGAAACCAATGTACAACTCAATGGTCAGGTGTTGAACCTTGTGGAATCAACAGTGTTCTTAGGTTTAAATATTGATGCCAAACTGCAGTGGGGATCACATATTGTTACAATAGCCAGTAGATTAAGTTCAGCTTCCTACGCTGTAAAAAAGATTAGGACTCTGACAGATGTGGATACGGCTAGAATAGTTTATTTCAGTTATTTTCATAGTATTTTGAGCTACGGAATTCTCCTTTGGGGTAATTCCGCGGATTTGAATACAATATTTATATTACAAAAGCGGGCCGTGCGAGCTATTTATAATTTGGGCCCAAGAGTCTCCCTCAGAGAAAAGTTTAAAGAAATAGACATTCTGACCGTAGTGTCACAATACATTTTCGAGAACCTAATGTATGTAAGGAAAAATATTTCCAAATTTCCAAAAATTTGTGACAGGCATAACGTAAATACGAGACATAAAAACAATCTTGTAGTCTGTGATAGCAGACTCCAAAAAATTAGTAATTCTTTCCAGGGTAACTGTATACGCTTTTTTAACAAGCTCCCTAATGAAATTAGGGATTTACCTATAAATAAATTTAAAAATGAAGTTAAGAGGAAATTGTGCCAAAAAGGCTATTATAAAATACAAGAATATTTAGATGATAAACTTGCTTGGAATTGAGCTGTTCACTCATGCATGCTTCTCAAACAAATGATTGTATTTAGACTAAGTAGACTAAGCATTTTTTGTAAATAGACCAAAAAAAAAAAAAAAAGCCCGCTGAGTTTCTTGCCGGAGTCTTCTCAGGCCGGGGCCGCGTTTCGAACCGGTGGTCCATTTGCTAAGCTAGTCTTTAGTACATATATGTATATTATTGACGTTTTGTAAGTGCCGTTTTGATGGTCTATACAGAATAAATGATTTTTGACTTTGACTTTGACTTTGATGGGATCTGCGTATTAGGTCCTCGAAATTCTTAATTTTTTTTATGTAGGACACGTCACTTTGATTTCACCTCGCCTGATGGTAAGCTGAAGGCAAAGTCTCAGGAAAAACGGTCACCATTACAGCTACATACCATGTTACAATGGTGACTCAATTCAGCTTGAAAGTCTCATCACATACTTTTCCACGCCCCGCTTAAAGTAACCCGGGATTGTGGGAAGAAGGTGGGGTCTGTGGTCACATGCCTCTTCAGCCGGGGTGTAAGGGACATGCCAGTGACAATTTCAATGCCAGGCGCTTCGCAAAAGTCACCATAAACCCCGGATTGAACGAAAGCTATGGCTGCAACCAGGATTAGGGAAGAAAAAGATAATACTTTACTTACCTATTTAAAAAAAAATGACTGAGTGTAAGTACGAGTCAGAAGTGATAAGTATTTTTGAGCCTGCGTAATGTACAATATCTACGTCACTTATGGAAAGAGATAACATAAGTCGGATTGTCGGATTGTCGGATAAGCCTTAGTGACCCTTGTCAAAAGTCAAAAGTCAAAAAAGTCAAAAATCATTTATTCTGTATAGACCATTAAAACGGCACTTACAAAACGTCAAAAATATATAATTATGTACTAAAGACTAGCTTAGCAAATGGACCACCGGTTCGAAACGCGGCCCTGGCCTGAGAAGACTCCGGCAAGAAACTCAGCGGGCTTTTTTTTTTTTGGTCTATTTACAAATAATGCTTAGTCTACTTAGTCTAAATACAATAATTTGTTTGAGAAGCATGCATGAGTGAACAGCTCATTTCCAAGCTAGTTTATCATCTAAATATTCTTGTATTTTATAATAGCCCTTTTGGCACAATTTCCTCTTAACTACATTTTTAAATTTATTTAGAGGTAAATCCCTAATTTCCTTAGGGAGCTTGTTAAAAAAGCGTATACAGTTACCCTGGAAAGAACTGCTAATTTTTTGGAGTCTGGTATCACAGACTACAAGATTGTTTTTATGTCTCGTATTTATGTTATGCCTGTCACATATTTTGGGAAATTTGGAAATATTTTTCTTAACATACATTAGGTTCTCGAAAATGTATTGTGACACTACGGTCAGAATGTCTATTTCTTTAAACTTTTCTCTGAGGGAGACTCTTGGGCCCAAATTATAAATAGCTCGCACAGCCCGCTTTTGTAATATAAATATTGTATTCAAATCCGCGGAACTACCCCAAAGGAGAATTCCGTAGCTCAAAATACTATGAAAATAACTGAAATAAACTATTCTAGCCGTATCCACATCTGTCAGAGTCCTAATCTTTTTTACAGCGTAGGAAGCTGAACTTAATCTATTGGCTATTTTTTCAATATGTGATCCCCACTGCAGTTTGGCATCAATACTCAAACCTAAGAACACTGTTGATTCCACAAGGTTCAACACCTGACCATTGAGTTGTACATTGGTTTCCACCTGTGCAACATTAGGTAGGGTAAATTTAATACATTTAGTTTTATTCCCATTTAGGCAAAGATTGTTTGTACTAAACCAATGGACCACTCTTGTTATTGCACCATTCACTTCGTCATAATTGTTTAGTTGCCTCTTAATTTTAAATATTAACGAAGTATCGTCAGCAAATAAAATAATACTATGTTTGTCCCTTACGTAGTAAGGGAGGTCATTTATATAAATTAAGAATAAAAATGGTCCTAGTATCGAACCCTGTGGAACGCCCATCGAAACCACGGATCCTACTGAGCGTGTACCGTTAACATCGACCCTCTGAATTCTATTATTCAAATATGAAGTCAGAAGATCGAGAGCCCTGTTCCTTATTCCATAATGTTCTAATTTTTTGATTAATGTATCATGGTGGACGCAATCGAAAGCCTTGGATAGATCACAGAAGACACCCAATGCATCATGCTTATCTTCCCAGGCTTCGTAAATACAATTTAACAATTCTACACCAGCATCGGTGGTCGAACGTCCTTTAGTAAACCCAAACTGTTTATCATGAAACAATTTGTTTTCACCAAAATGGGTTAACAACTGTCCCAGAATTAGTTTCTCAAATACCTTACTCAAGGTCGGCAACACAGAAACGGGTCGGAAATTAGAAGGATCTGTGGTGCTGCCAGCCTTGAACAAAGGTATGACTTTGCTATGTTTCATTAAATCCGGAAATATACCGTTGCTGACACAGTCATTAAACACAGCTGCTAGATGGGGAGCAATGACATCAATAATACATGACACAGTTTTGACTGATAATCCCCATAGATCCGCGGTCTTTTTAATATCAATAGATTTAAACGCTTTGGTGATGTCCTTGCTATTAACAGCTGAGAATACGAAAGTGTCCTCACATTTTTCTATTGATTCCATAAGCAATGATTCGGCGGAAGTGGAAGACGACTGGAGAGTTTTGGTTACCATAATGGGAATGTTTGTAAAAAAATTTTCAAACTCTGTTGCAACTTCCATGTCCTCCGTGACATGGCGATCTTCTATTTTTAAATGGAAATCTCTTGCAACTGATGAAGATTTCCCACATTCAGAATTTATTATATTCCAAGTAGTCTTAATTTTGTTGACAGAATTCGCTATTTTCTTTTTAATGTAGTTTGACTTCGCAAAGGAACAGGCTCGCTTGAATACTTTAGAGTAGTTTTTAACATAATTCTGAAAAGCAGGGTTGAAATTGTATGATTTTTCAGAATACAGATCAAACAATCTCCTTCTACTTCTATAGATTCCCGTCGTTGCCCAGTCACTGAAAATAGGACGCTCGCCAATCGATATTGTTTTTGAGGTAAAAATTCTCCCAAACTCACTATTGATTAGGTTAATTAGATCTGCATAAGAATTTTCTACACTAGTGTACGAGGGCAAGTCAGGTAGTTTATTGACTATACTTTCTTTAAAAGCGTCTAAACGATGCTGGTTAATCGGTACAAATTTTATTTCCTTTTTACTTTTAACTTTACAATTAATTCTCTCACAGGTTATTAATTGTCCACGGTGATCCGAGCCTACAGCATCAACAATACATTTATCAATTGGTTTAATGTCCGTGAAAATATTATCAATACATGTGGCACTAGTTGCAGTTACTCTAGTGCAAGGGTGCCCAACCCTAGGCACGCGGGCCACATAGTGGCCCGCGGACGAATTTCGGGTGGCACGCGCAAGCCACTGCGAGAGGAGCAAAAAAAATAGCTTGTACAAAAGCAATTGCATTAGTCGCAGTCGCAAATGCTATGCTATTTTTTCTTTTCACTCAAATCTATCGAGTATTCATCAAAATGATATTATCTCTTCATATCATAACTAAAAAGTTTTAAATAATTTTATTTTATTTTATTATTATGATTTTGATTGTATTGATAGTTTGGTAGTATAATAAACTTAAATAACTTAATATTGTACTAGTGCACTTTGTTATTATACTAATTTTTGTAGTTACATTCCATATTATTGAGTTATAATTTATACGCGTGAAAATGTAGTAAAATAGGAGCTGTCACTGGCGTGGAACGGATCCGGCGGCTGGGTCTGAGGTGACTCTGTACAAAACTGAGGCCATGTTCTCTCATAGGCCTCGGCGTGCACCACCGGAGGGATCCAACCTCACAGTGGGAGACACTCTCATCGGCATCCAGATCAAGATGACATATCTGGGGCTCGTGTTCGACGGGCCAGATATCGGGGAGCGTCTCTGAAGTCTGGCTCCCAAATTAAGATGCACAGCTAACGCTCTGGCGTGGCTGCTGTTCAACATGAGGGAGCCAGAGCAGAGGAGGAGGCAGATGCTGCGGGAATCGTACGCTCCATTGCCCTATACGGGTGTCCCGTGTGAGCGGATGCCCTGAAGTCTAGGCACGTGCACCTACCGCGTGCACAGCAAGAGACGATGGCCATCAAGGCCATCAGGGGTTACCGCACGATATCCTATGACGCGGCGAGTTTTCTTGCCGGATCTCGGAGAGCGAGGCTATGGCCAAACATGGCGAGTCACCGGCAATTAATCTTGACATCGCCAAAGCTTTTATAGAGTCTGCCACAAATCGCTTCTTTCCAAGCTTTCAACCAGCCTTTGGTCTCCCTCTCAGACTGTGCGACTGGGTGGTTAGCTTCCTGCAGGAGCGCCATATTCGCGTCCTTTGTGATGGACGAACTTTGTAGTTCTTGCAGGTAAATGCTGGCGTGCCGCAGTGGTCTGTCTTATCACCCATTCTCTCTCTTCTACATATCAACGATATTCTGACCACCCGGCAGCATTAATTGCTATGCAGACGATAGCATCTTACACGGGAGTTATCATGGGCATACTGCGGCCGAGCAGTCTGATAGTCTGAGCGCGGAAAAAAAAGCAGCTTCTTGTCACTGAGCTCGACCGGATCCTTAATCATATTTCCCAATAGTGCTCTGAGAACCTGGTCGAGTTCAATGCCAACAAGACACAGGCATGTGCATTTACAGCAAAGGTATCTTTTTCCTTCCCTCTGTGGCATGGCCACTGCCACTGCGGGACAATCTCAGTATTCTCGGTATGGATGTTCGCTGCCTACTGAACAACAAAAATTATATTGAGAGTATCATCAAAACAGCCTCGCGTAAACTCGGAGTCCTGAACAAAGTGAGATGTTTTAACACGCCGGAGCAGCGGTGTCTTCTGTCTCCTGCGTGGAATACTGCTCGCATCTCTGGGATGGCTTCGCAAAATACTTACTTGATAAACTCGACAGGTTCCAGTGTCGTGCGATCCGCATTTTTGGGAATCCTGAGATCACGTAGAGTTGTGCATACTTGGCAGTATTTTAATTTTACCGTCTCTGCTATGGTGAATTTTCTGATGAGCATTTCCAATTAATCCCACCCTATCCTTTCCTACACAGAAAAACGCGTGCAGGACATAAATGTCACCCGCATACGGTGCAAAATATTCGGTGACTCCTTCCTCTGCCGTACCATTAACTCCTAGAATTCCTTACCAGTTTCCCTCTTCCTACAGTCCCGGATCCTTTAAGCGGGGCGTGAAAAAGCATCTGATGAGGCCGACAAGCTGAGTGCCACCATTGTAACACGATACTTACGTGTCTATAATGGTGACCCTCTTTTCCGAGACTGCCTCCAGCTTACCAGCAGGCGAGGTGAAGTCAAATTGACGTTATAAAAAAAGTTCTTTCGGTGCCATATCGTTACCGAAAAAAGGCGCGGGAACGGGGACACGAACCCGAGCCGTGAAGGGCACACCGTAGTAGCGGCGATAAGACCCATCATGGGGGAAAGCTAGAGAGGCTGCCATGTAGCCTCTCTAGCCACTTCTCCATCCTGCAGGTTATGCACGGATGCTTCGGGGTTTTTCTGCGTTGGATCCGGTAAGAGTCAACCACCGAATGCCATCGTAATGACGCGGGAGACGCCATCACCGTAGGAGTGACAGTTCTCTCGCTTGCCACCTTGCTCACGGCGATAATACGCTGCGCGAGCGCGTGGGCTGCCACCCCTCCTTTTGAGAGCAATTAATATTCCAAAAGGAGACGGCGGGGTAGGAACGGAGGGGATTCGCAGCCCGCACAGCCCGTGACGAGCGTAGGGGACGCGGGCGTCGGAGGTGCAGAACAGGCCTCTGTCCCTCATGAGCATGGGCCTAAGGGTGGTGACGGGTGGAGCCGCCTGCACCTCCTCATTCCCAGGGGCTAGATGGGGATGCGATGGTCCCAATACCGGAAGAGAGCCGGCTCGAGGGAGATGGGCAAGAGATCCAATTTCATCTTACGAAACCTGGGGGGCGGGGGGGGGGGGGATGTAGTAAAAAGATGTACTGGCCCGCCAAAAATGTCCAAATCGTAAGTTTGGCCCGACAGCTAAAAAGGTTGGGCACCCTTGCTCTAGTGGGTTCCAAGAACATATTAATAAGATTAAAAGACTTGAACAGATTTAACATTTTTTTTCTTTCTACTGGCACTAGGGTGTTTTCTAAAATATTTACATTAAAGTCTCCACAAACTATTATTGACTTTTTGGAGTAACGGCATTTAAAAAGCGCTTCTTCCATCCTTTCTTCAAATCTTGCATAGGGCGCGTCCGGGGGGCTGTATACGCTTAATACAATGAACTGCTCAAACTCAATACTCGCTATCTCAATAACTCGCTCAATAGAGAGGCTTACTAAGTCTTTACGTTCTTTAAATTTTATATTCTTATTAATAATTATTAGGCTGCCTCCACGTTTGAAATTTCTTCTACTGAACGAGCTTGCGACCTGGTGCTTTTTGAAGTTGAACATGACCTCATGGTCTTTCAACCAATGCTCCGTTACACAAAAAATATCGATATTTTTAAGGGTCATGTGCAACTCCAATTCCAATTCTTTGCCCTTTATCAAGCCCTCAACATTCTGGTGCACCAGGTTTAATATCTTATTTTTACTATTTAAATTGCATACGGGAGACTCAACTGTCTCAAAGGCCGTATGACCATGTCCGGTACATTGGGACATATTGTAAAAAAAGTTGCTAGATTTTCTATCTGTTGTCAAGAAGTCCTGTCACTTATTTTGGATAAAATTATCCACTATGTCAGTACTGTTATTATTATGTCGCTCAATAAAAGCTATGTTATTAGACAGAAAGTTGCCTAGTACATTTGCAACCTGTCGTTGCAAAGATTTTGATAGTGTAAAACTATCAAATGTCAATATAAAATTGTTCTGTAATACATAATTACAGTCAAATAAACTTATGGTCCTACAATATGTAGTTATGGTATGTAATTTTCTATTTATATTATACCTTATGTTATTTTCCCCAACTGTAAAAGATTTACTGTAAGGTAATGCGCACAATATTACCTGTTTAATTGGTAACTTTGTTAATTGATCATAAAAACTTATGAAGTCATTTATATTTGATTTACCTCTTCTGCCAACAAGTATTACTAACGTTGTCTGTGAACAGTGTGTACTAGATACTGCTCTTTTAATTATATGGGAGTAGGAGGCCCCAGGAAATGAATTTATTATGACTGAATGACCCAATTGACCTCTCAAATGAGAACTTAAACCCTTACCAATTTCATCACAATACACAACCGTTTTACCTGTATTTAAAGGTTTATTTATTGTTGTTGTTACAGGGCTACAACTGATGGACATGTTAGACTTAGTAGAATTGTCACTGTCCACAGGGACAGGACAGGGCAGTGAGGTCAACCCTTCCTGGGATGTTACAGACAGGGTGGAGCACGGCAAGGATGTATCCCAGTCACATCTCTGCCTGTATAGGTTTTCCAGAGAATGAAACCTTGCTTCACTACTATGACATGAGTCCACTAGGCTATTTAATGCCTCAATGTACTCCCCTATTTCTTTTTGTGCAATTTGGTATTTTTGTGTAATGGAATTTAAGGAGTCATTCAAACGCCTGATTTGTAGTTGTTGCTGATACATATCAGACTCATATTGCTCTGTTTGAGCTTTGCCTACCTCTATTATTTGTCTTAGCTGCAAATTAGTTTTACAGGCCCTACGACACTTGTTGATGCCCATTTTGAGGCACCTTATCTGTTTTTGTGACTTTGAAATAAATTTATTTATTTTTATATATTTTTTAAACTTATTTCTGCCACTACCAATTAACCCAACTGAAGAATCCAACAGTGATTCATTAACACAGGCTTTAATAATAGATGTACTTGGAATGTCAGGTGTTCTAATATCTATCAACTCCGCGGTGATGCATGGCTCAAGACAAATCAGGTCAGGCTCCCCAGCCACCAGCTCATTATAGAGGCTGTTGGAGAGGGCGGCCTCATCTGCCAATCTGACTGATTCCATGTGAGTGATGGAATTATGTACATCACTCAATTCACACTCCAGAAAGCTTATGCGTTTCAAAGCTTGTTCGTGGGTGTTGCTGCATTCCTCTAGGCCTGTCAGTGTTGCCTGGAGGTGATCCCGCTGGAGTGTAAGCTCCACAACCTGATTATGTAAGCCGGTCAAGTCTTTTTTAAGTTGGGTGTTTTTCTCCACTACAACTAAAACTTCCCTTTCACTTTCTTCCCGTTCTTCCATCAATTGCTTGTTTAGGTTTTTGTTTATCTCCAGCTCCTTTAAGGCGAGGTTTAACTTCTGCTGTAAATCCCGGGATAGAACACTACGGGTCATCATTATTGTTATTTTTCTTATCAATTAATTGCTTCACAAGGGTGTATTAGGTGGAACTGAAATGAAAAGAAAGGTGATTAGTAACTAGGTATAGTATTGATAAGGTTAAGGGAATAAAAAGTAAGTTTATTGTCGAAAATTTTTTTAGGTTGAGAAGGGAGGGTACAAGAACAAAAGAAAAGTTTTCTTTATAGGTGTAGCTAAAGTAGACTTAAGTAGAAATATGTTTGAAACTGTACTGTGTGAGTGTGTTAAACTTGTCTGAGGCTATATTGTTGGCGTCGTCAAGTTGGCTTCCACAATTTGTCAAGGCAACTGAGACTGTAACAGAGCCCGCTGTGTGGATGGACGTTGCTCACAGCTATGTGAGCGTTTGTATAGTCTTGTAGTGTAGAAAAGGTGTAAGGAATAAGTGAAACACCAAATACTTCCCCTGATTTCCAACGTAGCGTAGGCACAAGTTTCAAAAGAGATTCAGTTTCACCGGTTTTTCAGTTCACTTATTTAGTTGTTTTACAACAATTGACGCAGCAGAAAACTCACAAACATTAATGTTATTGTAAATATAACTAAATTAAACAATGCAATACAAGTTATTCGATAAATAACTAATTTATTTTAATAAATTTAAACGAGCTACAAATTTAACAGCTGTTCGGGCCAGTGTTGCCAACTGTTGTTTGCAACACTGTCACTGTCACTGTCATTTTATGTCACTGAAACCATGCAAAGAAAATTGGCAGCCCAATTTTCGTTTGTGTTATGTTTTATTTCTCATTCAAACCACAAAACCAAAATCGTATCGTGATCAGCCAAACGCCTGAAAAATTTCTTTAGCATCGACGCTCGTTCGTAAATAAGCTACAACAATTTTGCTAGGTTGAATCTACTGTAGGTACTCTGTTCAGTTTTAAGTACGCGGTAAGTTCAACTTGACCGCACGGATTGCCGAAAATTTTTAAGAATTTATCAGTGCTCTAAGCACGGAGTAGGTCTAACTCTCTTTTTACCTAACTCTTGATTGGTTTAGGCATAACGCGATGTAGTCATTCTGCGAATTAGACATACCCCGCGTAAACGAAATAACATACCATTGTTGGAGTTAAAGAATTAATGTCAGGAGAATGAATACGTGAGATTAATCCTTGAATGCGCCTGCTCGCATTTTTGAGTAAGAAACATTACGCCTGTGTGCGTGAACCTTGTGGTGAAACTTGAAGAGACTTCAATGATTACTCGTTCATACAGAGGCGGCTATGGCTGTGTGTGTGCAGGTACACACAGGTGAGGTGCGGTAGTGCGGGACGCGAACAGCCTCCGCAGGTAGAGGCGATGGAGCGCCGTGGAGCCGCCCGCGCCAGTCCGAGACACGCGCCCCGCGCGCGCCCGCGTTGTGCCGTCATACACACGGTCACGCATAACCTGCTTCGAAAACAACATCGCATTATACAATATTTTTGTCAATACGAGGGCAAAATTTTAATAATTAACAGTTTGTTATGATCCTAAACAGTGTTAAACAAGTGCGTTTCGTTCTAAAGAGAAACACGGTTAAGTTAATTGCGCGAATGCCACGCTCTACAGCCTACGCAGCCGGCGGCGTTCCCCACCTCCGTTCATTCAAGGACCAATCGTTGAACTCATGCCGTCTCGGCTTTCGTGCCAACATGATCCACGGATTCGGAAATGAACTCTTGGAATACGACGAGAAGCACTGACTGATTTGGTCGCTGAAAATATAATCGGTTTCACGACAATGTCAATCAATCAGAACGCCGCCCAATTTAGTAAACAGAAGCAACAACTAGGTAAACAGGGCCCAGAACCGGTCAACTTTCCACCGCGCTATCATCCGCCTCCACTGGCCGCGAGCGGTCCCAAGCTAGCCACAATCGACCCGTCCGTCAAAGAGTACAAACCATCTTACGCAGGAAAACCAATCGATCCTAGTAAACTACAATATCCTTTGGTAGCGCATGGTCCGATACCAGGTTCGTACGGTGGAGGATCCATTCATTTAGCGAAATATCCTCAAGGGTATTCGGGGTATCCACAGCCACCGGGAACTAGTCGTATGACCCGACCTTCAGCTGAAGTAGTTACGAAAGCTTTAGTTCACGAACCTGTGGAGCCAACTACAAGAGCTAGGAGTGCTGACGACATACAGAGAGCACAGCGGAATATAGAAGAAGAACAAATTCATAGAAGATCAGCAGATATGCTGAAGTTTACAAAACGTGTAGAGCCTGAAGGACCACGAGGATCAACAGATCAGAAGCGCCAGATACAAGCACTGTTAGCACAGATAAAAGCATTGAAAGAAGCGAACCGAAGGTTAAGTGAAGATAATCAGGAACTCCGTGATTTGTGTTGCTTTTTGGACGATGATCGGCAAAAAGGAAGAAAGTTGGCTCGCGAGTGGCAAAGATTCGGTAGATACACAGCATCAGTCATGAGACAAGAGGTGTCCGCTTATCAAAATAAACTACGACAGTTAGACGATAAACAGCAAGAACTCATCCGTGATAATTTAGAGTTAAAAGAGTTGTGTTTGTATTTGGACGAGGAGCGCGAGAGGAGTACGTGTATGAATTGTGGACGTACAGCTGGAAGAGAAAGGGACGATGGCGATGGTAGCAGTAGTGGCACGAATGCTGAAGAAGGTTCCCGAGCTGTTCCAACTGTTCCCATCACACATCCTCAGCTAGCAGAACGAACAGTTCAATACGTAAGAGATTTAGAACAGAAGGTTCGTAGATTAGAGGCCGAAAAGGGTCAGAGTAATCCTGCTGTAGGAAACGAAAGACCTGAGGCCGTGGTACGAGCTCTACAAGTTCTAGAAGTAAGAGAACGTGTTGAACGTGAGCGTAGAAGACCAGCACCAGATCTAGATACAGGAGAGCAAGCTTTAGTAAGAGAAATGTGCAACGTAGTGTGGGGCAAGTTGGAGGAAGCACCTCCGCAGGCACCACCGCGCTAATAAATAATATAAACAATAAACAACTGCTTTCTAGTTTAGTGTCAAAGTGGGTTTATCGAAATAAGGTGAACGAGTGAGTAAAAAGTTGTTCATAATAAATGAAGATGGAATTCGACTTGATCGAGGTCATCGGTGCCGCTGCGTCTGCGTCTCGTGACCTAAACAGGCGAATGATGTCGGCCTTAAATGTAAAAGTTACAGAATTTAGACAGTGAACCCTTAGATAGACGTGATTATTATTACTTGCCACAAAAATGCCGTGCGGAACCGTATAGTACAAAATTACTAATATTATACGTAAGGTTAAGTGATTTAGGTATAAGTTTCGCATAATTTATTACTTTGTCAATCATTCGAAAATTATTTTCTATCCCTTTTATTTGTTAAAAATATAATAATTGAGAAAAATTAAAAAAAAATGTTTATGAGGCTATAATTTTATAATTCTAATTTGTCTGTGATTATCTTGTGAGCTGGTATAGCTAATGTTTAAATGCTCAGTTTCAGAGATTAGCCATTTCGAGTGTTTACCCGTGGTCCCAGTGGGTCGACCCATTACCGGGTCCATGGGTAATTTGAATTACCCGTGGTTCCAGTGGGTCTACCCATTAACGGGTCCATGGGTAATTTGAATTACCCGTGGTTCCATGGCATTAGGGATTGGTCCCGGAATTCTGACTGTATCGATCAGAATGAAAACCATCAGTTGCATACCTACAATATGTATTATATATTATTTTTTATATTATTTATATATTATTTACTCAAAAAATACACTAATGACATGACTCAAACTACAAACTAAACATTTCTAGTGCGTATCCAAATGATATTTCGCCAGTAATTAGGTAATTCCATTAGTGTATCCTATCCTATCCTACTAATATTATAAATGTGAAAGTTTGTGAGAATGAATGTGTGGATGTGTGGATGTTTGTTACTCTTTCACGCATAAACGGCTGGACCGATTTGGTTGAAATTTGGTATGTATATAGGTTATACCCTGGATTAACATATAGGCTATATATCAGCGATGAACGGGATCAGAATTCCACGCGGGCGGAGCCGCGGGCAACAGCTAGTCGGTTATGAATTCATCATTTTCAATTGCTATTTTTGTTCTAGTTCTAACTGGATTAGTCTTTTTTTTTTCTTTGATAACGCTGTTCAACAAAATTTTGTAACAAGAAATGTGCTTACCAATTTTGAATTACCTACCTATCCTCATTTTATTACTCATTTTTGTATTACAGCTACTACCCCAAAAAAAAATATTAACCGTTTTTGTTTTAATCTCGCATTCAGAAAAATTATTTATTTAAAGAGCGTAGTGTTTTTTCTTGTTTTCTGAGTTAAGTGATTCTTAAATAATGTCAAGAAAGTGTAAAAATGATCCTGACAAGTTTTGTTACATTTGTGGTGGCATTACTTTAAAAAAAAACTGCCTCTGTGGCGTAGCGGTAGTGAACGCGGCTGCTACGCAGGAGGCGCGGGTTCGATCCTCACTCAGTGCCAATATTTGTATGCATGAATATAAATATTTGCATTGGTCTGGGTGGTTCTATGTATAATATTTATGTATGTATTTACAAAAAAAAAAGTATCTAAGTATGTATATCCGCATTGTAGATTCCATAACACTAGCTAATTAAGCTTACCATGGGTCTAGATAGCGTTGTGTAGGTGTAGAATGTTGTAGAATATTTATTTATTTATTTCATATTAATAAATAAATAAATAAATATTGTTATAGGACATTCTACACAACGCTATCTAGACCCAAAGTAAGCATAGCTTAACTAGCTTGTGTTATGGGTTCTAGAATGCGGATAAACATACTTTTTTTTTTTTGTAAATACATACATATTATACATAGAAAACACCTAGACCAATGCAAATATACATATTCATGCATACAAATATTTGCACTGAGCGGGGATCGAACCCGCGCCTCCTGCGTAGCAGCCGCGTTCACTACCGCTACGCCACAGAGGCTGTCATTATGTGATCTCTTTTGACGTATTTGGTATGCTGTTATTACGGATTTGTATATTCTATCGATATAGTCAGACTTCCGGGACCAATCCCTAATGCCGTGGAACCACGGGTAATTCAAATTACCCATGGACCCGTTAATGGGTAGACCCACTGGAACCACGGGTAAACACTCGCCATTTCATATAAATACATACTTACATTTTATTATACATTTTAGTCAGTGATAAACTCTGTTATTCATAAAAAAATAATTTGTGCTTTGGCTTAGTCATGTTCAGTCTGCTAGGAGTACCATTCCTTTCGAAATGTGTTTAGAAAAAGATACAACTTTTTTATGACCAGGGGGAATATTAAAAATCCTGCTACTACAACAGACCGTAAACCAAAATAAAAGATACACTCAAGTCGAACATATCGAGGTTTTGAAGAGGCATAGGATAGGACCATACTTCCAATAAGTATCACCATCCATTCCTATCCATCTTTCGCCAAAACACTAGCCTTTTGAGCCAAATAAATTGTTCTATGTTTCAACTTGCCTGATCCATATTATTTGTTACATACCTTGAACCAATGTGCATGGTAAAGCTAATTATTTCATTAGTTCAATTTAGTCTAAAGAACTTAACGCTGCTGTGGTTGTATTTAAAGAGGCGTTCAGTAGTCCAATAAAATCAAACGAGAATAAAATTACATTTATTCAGCTGTGCTAGCCGCTTGCTTATTAATTTTTTGTAGTTGCACCGACTTTATTACCATTTTGTATTATTACGGTATAACCAATAGCGAAAGGTGAAATTTTAAGGAAGGAATGTCGACAGGCAGGCAGGCCCAAGGCAATGATACAGGTTATTCACCTGTAATTCCAAATTGATTCGTAAATTGTTAAGATCAATTAAGCTATATGTAATATTATACGAAATTTTATTAGTTTAAGGAGGACCTACACGGTGACATTAACGTTTGTTCACTCTCCTTTTCTACATAATATTGTAAATGTGAAAGTTGGTGAAAATGTTTGGAATTGTGGATGTTTGTTATTCAATCACACTCTAACGGCTGAACGTAGCAGGCTGAAATTTAGTATAGGGATAGATTACAGTCTGGAATAGCACGTTGACTATATTTTATTCTGGGAATAGATAGGCACCTACCCAGAAGTTGCGGGAACGGAATCAAACTAAGTACACGCGGACGAAGCCGCTGACAACAGCTTAATAATATTCCTCTATCTTAGGTAGGTACTTAGGTTCATGGTCAAATGGTTCAATAATCTTTTAATGGTTTTCTAACTAGGTATTCAGGTCTTTGTAGTAATAAAATCCAAAAACCTAATGTCCAGAGTTTTATGTCTAGTCAGTCATAGATTCCCAGATTCTTTTTTTAATTCTAAGTTATCCTAGCTCACTCGACTCGTACATTTGCTTGCTTCAATTTGATTATAATAATTATGTTATTAATTTATTCAGATATGGGTATGTGAGAAATAAAGCTATTTCTGTTTATGTTCTTTATTTATTTTGTATTTCTTTACTTACCACTTGCCAAGTAACTAAGGATTCTACGAAAGGGCGAAAATAGGAGCTACGGTTGTCACTGGCGTACGATTTGACATCATTGAAGGGAAAGTGGCGGGCTCCTTCAGTTCTTTTTTTTTATACCACTTAGGTGGTAGACAAGCACACGGCCCACCTGATGGAAAGTGGTTACCGTGGCCTATGGACGTATGAAACACCAGGGGCGTTACGGTTCACGGGAATGTTAGTTTTACTATATGACCAATGGCCAACGGCCTTAATGGTGCTCGAATCAAGCAAAGAATCAATTTCGTTTATCCAGTTTAGGCACATAAAGAGAATATTACAATTACTTATGTCAAGAATTATAACAACAATAAAGTAAAATAAATCATTTGTAAATGATTCTTTCGCTGGTTCGGCAAGCTACTGAGAAGATACAAACAAGAAACTCAGAGAACTAGATTAGGTAACCTTCTTGTTTTAAATATAGAATAGAGCTACCATAGATTTAAAAAGGTTCTCATTTTTACCTTTTCGCTTCGATTTTGAATTCCTTCAACTTAAGACAGATGTCAAACGACATCAATTTAAATATTTGTCAACAACATTTTATCAATATTTCAATATTGTTTGTATACATTATTGTGTTTGTAAATCATGGCTGCAGGTGAACAAAAAGGCGAAGGTCCAGAGGATGTTGATACAATTGGGGTAAATACTTTTAATCAAGTTCTATCTTCGCAACATAATTACGGCGTTTAAAAACGGTCTCTCAAAACTAGGTTACGCCTCACTCAACGCTAGCACTAACACTAATCAATGAGTAGGTATATCATCTATCTGACGACCTGCGAAAGGTGGCTGGGACAGACTGGATGCGGAAGGCGGAGGATCGGCAAATGTGGCGCATATTGGGTGAGGCCTATGTCCAGCAGTGGACTGCAATAGGCTAATGGATATTGATTGATCGCATCTATCGTACAACTCGATGTAGGTAGCTATATAGATAACATATCTGCCTGCTTATGCCTTCTCCTTCTTTTGGTTTAATTTATGCGGCCTTAATGGTATCTAGCGACTGCCGTGTGACCTCCCAACCCCGAGAGGAAATCCTGTAGACCGGTATCAGATTGGATATTTAGATGCGACCATAAATATGGCATTTTGGATGGTTTGAATGGCTTGTCTTGTAGGAAACTAATCTCGAATTTAAGAACTATGTACCTAAGGTACCTAATTGCTACACATTTTTTTGAATGCCATGATTAATTGATTGCCATGAACCATACAAATCATAAAATGTAACTTTACGAAAATAACAGGAGACGAGATCAGAGCAGAAAAACATCTTAAAAAAGCTTCGTAGATGCCATGAATAATTATTACAATACAATATCACGCAAGTTAACTCCTCCATATAGTAAGTCTTACAGAGGTTTTTATTTAAGTAATCAAAGACTTGCGCTTGATCGGGTCCTGAATCGCATTTTTCAACGCGATTTTGAGAATTATGCTATCTATTATTTAAAGGCAAATAATTTTCTTCTATTTGACTAAAATGGTTAATCTTTATACTAATAAAGACTTCGAGTTCCTTGCCTTTTTCATACAATCCCAGTTTTTTTGATTGGTGGTGTGGTGGTTGTGCGTGTGATGTCAACTCTCGAAGCTGTCAAACTGGAAACCACAATAATTGTACGAGTAGCATTGTCAGAATCTCTTCATTCTCGAGTACCTAGGTAGGTACCTACCTTTATTCTTTACAAATCAGGGTTTACAGGCAGTAGTAATAGTTTGTCATGCAGGGCGAAGTCATCTTGACGAGCAATAAATAAAACAAATAGTCGCCTAAGTTTTACCAAAAAATTTTAGAAGGTGAATTGTATATACAGGGCCCTATCAATCACTTCGGAGTCAAACTAACCTCCTCTACATGCTAGTCCATCTGCTGCTGACGGATGAGGCTCTGGCTCTAGCATTTGCTTCGTTGTTCTCATAAAAACAGTATAAGCCAAATCAAAAGGATAAGAAGTGATCGTAATATTGAATATAGCTCCTTGAGGTAGACTCGTGTTTCTCTTTAAAAAGCAAGTTGTATCTACTTATCAAAGATGGAAATTTATTTATGCGAATTTAGAAGAAAATTTGATTGAATTTTGTGGTTTTTTCAAGATCTACAAGTTTAATCGCCCACATCGGTGGGGTGGGGTATCCAAAGGGATTTCAGCACTTATAAAAAGGGTGTTGTGCTCTATCACTCTTTCTTCGCCGGAAAAATGGTAGCCAACAGTTTTGTGATCTATAAAAAATATTCAGTGTTTCTTATATTTCTTGGTTTCTTCATATTGACCATTCTTAAAGTAATTATTGTTACCATGCTACAGATTTATTTCGCTATAATAGCGAAAGTTGAACATTCGATAATTTTAAAAGACAAAGGAGCACAAATTAGCTATTATAAATGTACTCCTTTTGAACAACTATTTCTCACATTTAGACAGACAGTTACATTACCCACTACACTGACACCTAGTTTTAATTCTGCATTGTGAATCACAACTTTTCGAGAGTTCTCTCGTTAAAAAATGCAATTTTAGTGTAATTTTTTTAGGAATATTGTCGTATGGACCGATCCCCTCTTTTGTTTTACTTTTAGAGTTCCGCTCTTTAACAATACCTACTTTCTAGCTGCTTTCACGATTTTTGTAACATATTTCAGAAATTTATTGTTTTGGTAAGTTTTTAAAAAGTTGTCCTTGCCTAAATCGAATAGTTTACAAGCTTCCATACTATCCATTTAGGGTTCGTTATAGGTTTTTTTACCAGTAGGTATGCCAGAGCAAAGAGTTTTCAGCCCACACTCTCTTGATGCTCACGTCTTGCTACTGGCAGTTAATGACAAAAGAAAAAAGAAAAGAACAGAGGCAAGGATTCCGGTAGTCATAAAATGTACGAAACTTTTTGGATAAGAGGAAAACTCCTCTGTCTAACCGACTCATTTTGTCAAGGTACCGTACTGCGTGGCTAGAATGGCTCTTTCATCATCAGAACATATTCATATGTCATCTAGGGTTCCAGCTTTTTTTGTAAATTATTCCCTTTTTATTATTATAGCCTTTATTGCTGAAACTAAACTATACATTATTTATCTAACTTAATATATATATTAACACATCGGTAATCTTAAATAGTAATCAGCGTGTCTTGTGACACATAGGCCTCTTCCAGCCTTTTCCACTCCTCTCTGTCTCTAGCTTTCCTTGACCAGGTAGCCTCTCCAATTTTCTTTATATCATCCATCCATCTTTTTACCTGCCTGCCTCTTTTTCTTTTGCCATCGCGTGGTTGCCACTCCGTTAGGATTTTGGTCCATTTTATTTCGCTATCTCTTGTCATGTGTCCCGTCCATCTCCATTTCAACTGTCGTATTTTCTTTATTATGTCTTCAACCATGGTTATGGAGCGTATATCTTCTGATCTTATGCGATATCTTTTTTTAACGCCTAGCATGCTTCTTTCCATGCCCCTCTGACATATTCTCAGTTTCAGAAGATGTTTTTGGCTCAGTGCCCAAGTTTGGCAGCCATATGCTAAACCGTACAAATGTCAACAAATTATTCCCTTTAGTCCATTTTAAATAAGCAAATTATTGTTGCAACTACACATTTAGCTATTTATTTATCTCTACACTGCTGGGGTCTACTGCATTTATTTTCTGATTTGTAAATTAAGCTTAATCTTCTCACCTATTCCAGGTATATGTTGGGAAACGCAATCTAGCCGGCGACAGGCATGGGGAAGGATGGGCTATACTACCAAACGGGGACTTCTATGAGGGCTGCTACTGTCGCGGCATGAGAAGTGGAAAAGGCCTGTACATATTCAAAAATGGAGCTCGTTATGAAGGTAAAGGCGTTTGAATGAACTAAGGAATGGATGGATGAATGAATAAATAACACTACCTATACCAGTAATTAAGTAATACGTATAAAATTTAACACAATTCATATAGCACAATGGGCGGTCTTATTGCAGACTGCGATCTCTACCTACCAGACAACTTTTAAAGGAGAACATTCACTCTCCATACATATCTGGGCTAATTTTGAAAGTGCCGGCCAAAGAAAAAAAATACGATATTCTGTTAGAGCTTGTTCTTACTAGCATTTTTTATTATTGCGTCAAAGTTGAGAGATCACTTCCAACGGTTTTATTTGAGTTTAAAAATCTTAAAAATATACACTTTTTAAGATACGAACTATTAAAAATAAATGAAAAATATTGTTCTACATTGGAAGAATAGTTAATAAAAGCAATATAAAATAAACCCTATACTGCATATTGTTGTTTTTCGTCCATTCATTTAGATCCAAAATTGAAAGTGCCGGTCAAAGAAAACAAATATGATATTCCGCTAGAGCTTGTCCTCATCAGCACTTTTTATTACGTCGTCAAAGCTGAGAGACCACTGCCCTCGGTTTTATTGGCGTTCAAAAATCTTAGAAACATATAATTTTTATGATACGATATATTGAAAATGAATGAAAAATATTGTTCTATATTGGAAGAATAGTTATTAAACGCAATAACATAAACCCCATACTGCATATCGCTGTTTTTCGTTAGTTTATTTAGGTCTAAAATTGAAAGTGCCGGCCAAAAAAAAATGATATTCCGTTAGCGCTTGTCCTTATTGGCATAAGCATATAAAAATAAAATACACGAGCAATAATACTGTTTCATTGCACTTCACCCTTCTTGTTTTATCTATGATAATGTATGTATAATGTTGACGAACCTGGACATGACGTGACTGCTATCGTCCACGAATCATCCATAAGGCATTGCCATTAGTGCCTTGTAACTGTGGAATATGATGAACTCATTTACTAAGTTCAATTGGAAATGCACTTTTAACCAATATAAATCAATATTTCTCATTCATTTTCAATAATTCGTAAAAAAAATGTATATATCCAAGATTTTTGAACTCAAATAAAACCGAGGGAAGTTATCCTTCAGCTTTGACACCATAAAAAAATGCTAATGAGGACAAGCTCTAGCGGAATATCATATCTATTTGTTTTCTTTGACCGGCACTTTCAATTTTTGAACTAAGTAATTAAATAGTCACACTTTATACTAAATATTGAACCCTAAATAAAATCTCAAGGAATCGATTTAGAACTTTGGTGTAGTAATAAAAAATGCTTACAATGTTGTGTTCTATCAAAATCAAGCCCTTTTTTTTAGTGGCCGGCAAAATAAAAATTAGCCCAATCTGAATGATCGCCAATCGATGAGAAATATTGATTTATATTGGTTAAAAGTGCATTTCCAATTGAACTTAGTAAATGAGTTCATCATATTCCACAGTTACAAGGCACTAATGGCAATGCCTTATGGATGATTCGTGGACGATAGCAGTCACGTCATGTCCAGGTTCGTCAACATTATACATACATTATCATAGATAAAACAAGAAGGGTGAAGTGCAATGAAACAGTATTATTGCTCGTGTATTTTATTTTTATATGCTTATGCCAATAAGGACAAGCGCTAACGGAATATCATTTTTTTTTGGCCGGCACTTTCAATTTTAGACCTAAATAAACTAACGAAAAACAGCGATATGCAGTATGGGGTTTATGTTATTGCGTTTAATAACTATTCTTCCAATATAGAACAATATTTTTCATTCATTTTCAATATATCGTATCATAAAAATTATGTTTCTAAGATTTTTGAACGCCAATAAAACCGAGGGCAGTGGTCTCTCAGCTTTGACGACGTAATAAAAAGTGCTGATTAGGACAAGCTCTAGCGGAATATCATATTTGTTTTCTTTGACCGGCACTTTCAATTTTGGATCTAAATGAATGGACGAAAAACAACAATATGCAGTATAGGGTTTATTTTATATTGCTTTTATTAACTATTCTTCCAATGTAGAACAATATTTTTCATTTATTTTTAATAGTTCGTATCTTAAAAAGTGTATATTTTTAAGATTTTTAAACTCAAATAAAACCGTTGGAAGTGATCTCTCAACTTTGACGCAATAATAAAAAATGCTAGTAAGAACAAGCTCTAACAGAATATCGTATTTTTTTTCTTTGGCCGGCACTTTCAAAATTAGCCCAATCTGAATGATCGCCTTTACCCAGAGTACTAGTTAGTTACTTACTTAAAGCTCATGTTAACTATTTATTAAAATCTAAGCTTATGATAACTATTTATTAGAATTCTGTCCAAGAGATATGTTAATGTTAACGTAAATGACGTAGGTCATATCTTGACTTTTGACAAAATAAGGGAAACGGCACGCAGATGTATGATAATGAGCATTATTTTACGGTGATCATAGCTCGTGTTAAGGTGATCATAAATGATAACTTGTGAAGTTATTTTGTTGTTGACAGTATCTATTGAACAAAAACTATCTTTAGGCACTTCTAGCTTCTTTGGAACTATTCTCAAACAGTGTTAAGTTCCGAACAGGAAAGGAATGTCTTTTTACTAAGAATCGATACAAATGTGTAGCTAACATGTATGCAAATCTGAAACGAATTTGTGAGAACCGAGACGGCACGCTCCATTCGTTCTACAGGTTGCGAAATAAATACTTTGTTATGACTCTAGGGGAATGGCGTCGGGCTATGAAGTACGGAGTTGGCCGCATGGTGTACCCAGATGGCTCCAGCTACGAAGGAGACTGGAGACATGACCTCAAGCAGGGATTCGGAGCTTACTATTACCCTAACGGAGACATTTACGAAGGGGCATGGTTTAAAGGAAAACGCCACGGACTGGGAACGTATTTCTTTGCTGAGTACCAGATCAAATTCATGGGAACTTGGCTAGAAGGGGTAATTCAGGGTCCGGGACAAATTATTTACCCTCGGTACCGTTACCACGGTTCGTGGTTGAAAGGAAAGCCGAAAGGCGTTGGATGTTTTGTTTTCGATACCAGTTGTATGCAGCATGGGTTCTATTTGCTTATAAAAGATCCGGCGTTAGAAGAGTTTGGGGAGGGAGAAGAGGAAAAAGAGGAGGCTAAATCGGAGAAGTTAGGAGAAGAGGAGGAAGAAGCGGAGTTCGATGAAACGTTCGGTAAGAATGATTTGTTGACATTTCTGATTATTTACTAGATACTGCTACGCAGGAGATCGATTTCCGCTCAGTGAAAATATTTGCATGCATGAATATGTCTATTTGCATTGTTCTGGGTGTTTCCGTGCCTAGGAGAGCACGATTTAAGCCGTCGTCGGTCCCGGTTGCCATACGAACATAGGTATATGACAGTCGTTACGGGTAGTTGGAGCCTAAAAAGTCCGGCAATCGGTCCAATTACAGAACTTCGATATCGCCAATGGGTGGGGGTGGTGCAGGTCAGATGGCAGTCGCTTCACGGGAAATATTGAAGTCAAGCCGCTGGCCGCTACGCAGTTACACTGGTAAAGCGAATCTCGAAATGTGTGTTTCTTTCCTATGTTGTGTTGCTATTCATTAACTTTGAAGTCGTGCGCGTAGAAAATTAGCGTTGCCAAAAGTGTTTAGAAGTAGTATTAATTACTGGGTCTAAAGCTATAACGGTGAATGCAGCAGCGGCTTTTAGAGATCTTGTCTTTACCTAATATGTAGGTAGGTACCTCATAACCACTTACCCATAAACCCATGGTTAAATTCTTTATAACTGCCACTTCTTTATAACTAAGTGCCAAGCAATAACATACTACTACAATAATATCCGGTGGTAGGTAGGTATATTGTGCTTAAATTCATGTTTTTCACCGGGAATGTAAACGATTTGGCGACGTCGGAGGTCGCGGGTTCGATTCCCGTTTAGTGCAAATGCAAATATTTGGATGTTTCAATATGTCTATTTGCATCCACTGGTATTTATATTATGTGTACCTAATATGTAGGTATTTACAAAAAAAATTAGGTACCTATGTAATGTATAACCGCATTCCAAAACATTATGGGTTACCAAAAGCATTGCTTAACTATATAGATAACTTAATCTAGATATTTTATTAAATGCGCTGGTGACTTAATAACGGGGTGCAGGCCGTACTGACCAACGGTAGTAACTCCAATCTTCTTTTTCCTTTGGAGGAGTCGTTACTGTTTCCGGCTAATGTTAGGTATTACATGCTATTTATTATGCATTTCCGTATATGTCTCGGATTAGCAGAGCGCACCGTGGAGAAACTACGAGGTGGCAGACGGTCAGATCTGAATACATTTTTGATTAATATAAATTATGTATTTGCATAATCATAATTATATTACTATCATAATATATTTTTTGTATTACACATTATAACAGATTAAAGAGGGTCTATGAAGCCCCTTTGAGATCATCAGGCCCTAAGGTAACCACAACCGCAAGTCGGTATACCTATCAGCTTAATGACGGACGTTAAATCGTCAATCGTTATAGATAAAATTAATCAAATCATGCATGAGGGCAGGCATTGAATGAATCCATGAATGTCCAAGTCCGTGCTACGTGGGGGATTAATGCTGAATAGCGGACCCCGAATGCCGAGGAGAGATCCTCGGATGCGACCGAGACTAACGCGAAGATGATGATGATAGAAAAGAAAAACAGGAGCCCCAAGGTGCAAACTTTGGATGCGATCGGGAGTAGCACTCGGATGAAGAAGATTAATTAGGGAATACAATTATTTACAACTGTGAAACTCGTGTACCACAACAAAATAATAACAAAATATTTAATCTACACCTTCCAGGTAAAATAGCAACTTGGCGAGCTCGCAACGTGACAGCATACATGGCAGAGTACCTCCCGCCTGAACCAGTTCCTCTGCCTGTCTGCGACTCCCTCCCATCCCTCACCGATGAGAGCATTGAGACCGACATCATGATCTTCGAGCCGCCCTATGTGATGCCTGAAGACGAAGGCGGGGATGACAATGATTCCTGGTTGTTGCATCGACAGAAGTTCCTAGAGGAAACTAAGGAAGACCCGCCACCTCCTTAAACTTTAAAAACGGTGTATTATTAAAAAGAGAGTTTAGACTGTAGAGTGTATCTACTGCGATGTTTTTTTTAAAGTAGGCGGTATTTTTTTGAAGTGTAGACTTGGATATACACTACAGTTAGTACATATTATATTATCTGTGCTACAGACACCGAACGAAGGTGCGCTGACGCTGACATAAACGACTGGGATTCGATGATTAATACGGGAAAAGGGGATAGCCCTAGCACATTTTTTTCGAATTGTGCCTCATATTCATAACATATTTTTAATTTTTAAACAAAAAATTGATCAGACAATTTCTATTGCAACAAAATTAACGCTGATCAAATATTTGACTGCGCTTTATGTTATCTGTGGGGAGTGTAGCGCGCGAAGCGACTTTATTTGTTTTGCTTGCATTTCGATTCACAAGCGCTTTAAAACCTACATTTAAATTAGTTTTATAGAATTATTTTTTTAGCCACTTGTAAAATGAATGCCTGCTTACAAACAGCGTTATAGATCTATGACTTTTAAGTATAGCACCTAGTGGCCGACAAGTACACGGCCCACTTGATGGCAAGTGGTTGTACACCTATGTCACGAAAGAGAAAAAAAATGGATAATTAATTATGTAATAATATTCAATAAATATATTTTATTATTAAATGTGTTGGTTAATGATATTATTATGCAAACAAAGCACAGTTGAGGCAACATCGTGCTGGTGAAGTCTATAGGGTGACAGGTCGACGACGTCCTGTCACCCCCAAGCCTGCTCTCCACCATCTCCACGTCTGCTAGTCAAAGCCTACATGGGTACTTCCGCCTCGACCGGAGTTGACCACAGACGGCAGCGATCGATCGTTCTCACTAGTTCCAGTGGAAGTAGTCCCGGTGAAACTAGTGAAACCCTGTGAGACGCGCTGCCGTCTCCGTTGCCCAGGGTGCACCGCGTGGAGGTTCTGTTCTGGATCACACACCCCGAGTTGGTATAGACTTTTCCGAGACTTTGCTTTCAGCTTTAGAAAAAAAGACTGGTTTGGAATTTAGCCCCTACAAAAATAAGTTGGCATGTGCGTACTATGGCTGAAAGTAGAAGCGAAAAATGTTTGCCAAGATCGTTGCAAGTGGAAAACTGTGATCTCTGCCTACCCCACTGGGAGAGGCGTGCGTGACTGTATGTACGGCTTGTAGAGTTGCTGCTCTCTCACCTTAGCCGGACTCTTACTTGCATTTCTTTCCAGCATGGTATGAAACGCCGAATATGTACTGTAAATTGCCTCCCTTTCCCTTGACACTACTAGTAGTGTCACGGGAGATTTCTATTTCCCGTGACACTACCAGTAGTGCCATGGATAAAACTGCATTTCCCGTGACACTACCTACTTTTTCGCAAGTAGTGCCATTGGAAATTTTATCTCCCTTGGCACTACTAGGTTATCTATTTGCTTTATTTAAATGTTCTCCCTACCGTCCAAAAGGACTAACTACCATGGTAGTAATTTCAATAAATGACGGGATAGTTTTAACTTTTAAATGAAAGACGACCTACAACATAACGCAACGTAGGTACTTACTAGCGACATCTATCGGCATACCCAAAAACGGCGTACCGTTTTTGCGTTTTAGCCCGCATGATGTACTTTATCTTTAGGATTTTTTTTTAAATATACCTACATAAGACAAAAATAAAAAAACATTGAGTATGTTTTAAGGAAAGGACAAAAGTAACTAACTGCACTTGACTAACATGTAACTTGCAATGAAATTATGTGGAAACTATCCCTTATTTTCCTATATCGCCTGGTAAGGCACTGGTTGATAAATTTTAATAGCTGCAGTCACCCAACTAAGTTAAACATGTTACATATATTGACAGAGTATGTACCTATCAGAAGCTTGTTACAATGTTATAAGTGCACTTTAGACATCAAGCACTATGACTGGACTGAAAAGGGACTTTCCAGACTGGGCTAAATGATCAAAAGTACCTATATATCTGTCTGGTCTAATCATAAATAGGTACTAAATAAAACGGGGTAATTGATTCCTACAATGGGTGAATAGAGTTAAAATGGTTGTAGATTTTTAATATAATTTCTTTTACAAAATTTCAAGTGCCTAACTAGATTGTTAAATAAAATTGAACTAGTCCATAACTTCACTCTCAGAATGAACAAACACTTCACTTGAAACAAAATAACTATAGAATGTGGGTAGTTGACCATTCTATTTCTTTCCTCCCTTTGATCTCTATTCACCCCCATTTAGGCTAAGTAAAGTGATAAATGCTAAAAGGAATATTTCAAATAAAAAAGCCCGTAAATAAGACTTACATTATTTATTTTTTAAATAGCAAAATAAAATTACTTCTACGTTCCAGTCGTATTGTGCCTTCATTGAGAACAATAATGATTACTAAGATATACTTATAAAAGGCATGTATGTACATACACTGCTGTATCATAAGATTAGGTAAGTAAGTAATAACATGCATACAGTTCAGACAACACCGAGATATACTCTTTGGTCACTAAATAGAAGAAAACCATTTTCAAAGAAAAGTTCATTTCTATGTTGTAAAGACCAAAAAGTCAAATGAATACTGGTTCGGTACAAATTGAGCAAGTAATTGACTAGCGTAATATACAAGCTTGCAGAATGGGCAAAGGAGGAGTTCTCAAAGAATAATACAGTATAATTTGTACATAGTTTTCTGAAGCTGTATTTATTACCGCACTCACTTCACTTGAATTGTACTTCTTGTAACTGCGGTCAATAAAAACTAAATTAATGTTTTCCAACCATATAGATATTTGCCCCTAAACTGTAGCCTTTCTGTACCATTAAACAATTTAAGTAATGAGCCCATCATTTGAGTATGTAATCAGTTTGTACATTCAGTGATCAGATTTATTCAAGTGCAAATATTATTGACAGTCCTTTATCACCATGTAATGACAAACTAGTCAACAATAATTCTATATGCATATTATTACTACAGATATTGTAATTAAAAGTGTAAGAGTACTGTTAAGATTGTGGGTTCGGTGGTGGGTTATTGCTGGAAGAGTTGCTGCTCTCAAAGGTGCTTTTATTCTTCAGTAGATAGGCTGCTAAGTAGTTTATAGGGTCCGGTGGCCTCTCCTTAGCTAACGATGAAAGTCCTTGCAATAATATCGGAACTACGGTCTGGTCGAGATACTGCCGAGTCGGAAGCGCGTTGAGGTCAATCCTTGATTTCCGATTCGAATTTGTTTCATTCTCTTTTTCCATTGATATTATTTTCTGAAACGTGATATAATTCAACTTAGAAGGTTTTAGACGCTATGTAACAACGTAATTAGACAAAGGACATAAACAATTTTATTGCTACTCGGAAAGATCACCACGGTTACTAACCCTTACGGATTCCGATATTTTGGACGGCGGCTGCTCGTCTTTAGAGGCGTGCTGTCCTTGTATTATTGAGGAACCTGACATCGGTTGAACCTCTCAAATTGTCATCCGATAATTACAAAGAAATAAAACAAGTTATTTTAAATTTATAACAGAAACACACGTAGATTCACAAGAAATAAATTGAAATGTTTATTTTCAGAATCAAATCAAATGTCAAACTTTTCCATAGCTACAGATTAAAAATGCTAGTTTGAATATTAGCCTTTTCAACTTTATTTTAAGAGGCTGATAACATTATCCTATGCTAATACCTCTTTGACGGAATCTTTAATTCTTTAAAAATATATATTGTATAAATGAATTGTAAATTATCATTGGTCTGAGAATTTCCATGTCTATTATGTAGGTACGTATTTACAAAAAAATATATTTCTAGGTCTATTGAATCATAATAATCCTTCGAAACTTAATGCCAAGAGCGAGAGAGAGAGAGAGAGGATTTAAAAACGGATTAGGCATTCCTACTACTTGCCATTCAAGAGATGTTCGTCCTCGTGCAGGGGCGTATTTACCCTAGGGCCAAGGGGGCCATGGCCCGGGGCGGCAGGTTGCGAGGGGCGGCGGAGCCGCCCCGAGCGTCTGATTTTTTTTTTATACCACTTAGCTTGCAGACAAGCACACGGTGCGGCCCACCTGATGGAAAGTGGTTACCGTGGCCTATGGACGTATGCAACACCAGGGGCGTCACACTCGTGCTGCCGACCCTGAAGATCTGATGTGGGCGCTTTAATCTTGACTCTAAAAGGCGCCCAGAGATAAACGCTCGGGGCGGTTTCGCCGCCCCTCGCAACCTGCCGCCCCGAACGTCTATCTCAGGGCGCCTTAATCTTGCTCTAAAAGGCGCACGGAGATAGACGCTCGGGGCGGCTCCGCCGCACATCGCAACGTGCCGCCCCGAACGTCTATCTCTGGGCGCCTTAATCTTGCTCTAAAAAGCGCCCGGAGATAGACGCTCGGGGCGGTTCCGCCACCCCTCGCAACCTGCCGCCCCGAACGTCTATCTCTGGGCGCCTTAATCTTGCTCTAAAAGGCACCCAGAGATAGACGCTCGGGGCGGTTCCGCCGCCGCTCGCAACCTGCCGCCCCGAACGTCTATCTCTGGGCGCCTTAATCTTGCTCTAAAAGGCGCCCAGAGATAGACGTTCGGGGCGGTTCCGCCGCCCCTCGCAACCTGCAGCCCCGAATGTCTATGTCTCTGGGCGCCTTAATCTTGACTCTAAAAGGCGCCTATTAGAGCAAATATTACGTGTTTTTTTTTTTTCGGAGCTTACTTAGTTACAATATGACTATGTCACTCATTATTTTAATTGCATTCAAATTAGAAAACCCTAAATAACATATGCGTTCAAGTACGGTGTAACTGGGGCCAAGCAGCTTGGGCGCCGAAGACGGCAGCGCCTTTCTCTCGCAGGGAGACGCTACCGCCTACGATTAATTCCGGCCGAGGTGGTAGCGGCGCTGTAAATGGCTACTCATAGGGTTTCCACGTATCCTTATGACTAGCAGAGAGTACAGATAAGAGCAGCTAAGGGGCGGCTGGTTCCCCGAGACCTGGGGGCGACGGGTGCGGTCGCCTGTTA
Organism: Eilema depressum; assembly: GCA_914767945.1. Taxonomy (NCBI): domain Eukaryota; kingdom Metazoa; phylum Arthropoda; class Insecta; order Lepidoptera; family Erebidae; genus Eilema; species Eilema depressum. The sequence continues at coordinate 4,722,955 of OU612020.1, forward strand.
CTCGAATATATTCAGACCGGTAACGCGGCGGTGAAACCCGTACCTTGCCGGGGTTCAATGGGGACACCGACTACCCACACCCGAAAGAGCTATCTTAAAAGGTCAGCCGGGTTGCGAGGGAAATATCTAATTGGGTAACTTTACACCCGATAATTGAGACCCGACAGAGACGGTGTGCGGTTTTAAACCGAGACCGCATGTGGCACTACACGATGAATAATCACCCCTCGCTGACGGCCATAACTAGCACCAGGACCTGCGGCGAGAGGTTTCCCGCTCTGACGGTTGCTTAAAAAATACAACGCGTGAAGTGGCATATAAATGGAGGAGCCCAGGCAGAGGTGGCATTGCAGGGGTCGGCTCCTGATCTGTATGTCTCAGGAACTCACCGAAGCAGCCATAGCTGGGCGCATTGCGTCAGCTGGTAGGAGAAGCTACTGTGATACCTCTATCGCGTTATCGGCAGCGAAGACGTGTGAGAACCCCCTTCAAGCATCACCTCATCCGAGCTAATCTTCTCCTTTTGTCGAGTCGACGACATATGTCATATTTTGTTTGCCCCATGGGCAACCACCCTGATGGCGTTCTCAGAGGCACCCATGAGTTCCTGCGGTGTACACGTGCTTAGGCATGCAGCACACGTTAGCGCCTACCTCTCTGTAGTTCCGCATTCACACCGTGGTGCCTGGGTCCACCTTATCTGAGAAACTCCATCTAATTCGGTTTTCGTTACTTCGGCTGACCTGCATCCGAAATTTTTTTAAGGACTGCCAGGCGATGTATGGGCAGCCTCTCTGCTCCCCACACATCAATTGGCCAGAAAGGGTTCGTAAGTAAGAGAACCAGGTATACCCACTTCAGATCCAGTCACCAAATACGTCCAAGGACTTGGGTAACTCCAGCTGTGGCTTACTTGGTTGCTTTTGATTTCGTGCCGTCACCATCCAGTCCTAGCCGATGTTCCACAGAAGCGGCCCCAGATCCGCGCCAGCCGGAACACCCCGCCACATATCTCACTTACCAAGCCCTGTCCTACATGGGTAGATACTGGCTTTCACCGATAAGTAAGCCCCGACAATGACGCGAGGATAGAGAGGCACCCCGTGCTGAAAGAGTGCAGCTCTGATGCAGCTCCATGGCAAGGTGTTAAAGACGTAGGCAACAATAGACACTGCCAGCATCAACTCGCCGTGCCACTGCTTCTTCCACCAGGCCCCTCAAGCGCGTGTTGGCATCCACGGTGCTCCCGACTATAACCAAATTTATTGTCTACCAAATTCGGCCTCACTCCTGTAAGGCGCTCGATGCGGCACTTCACGAGGAATAATTCGTTTAAAACACCTGCATGACTGCACACCTTGTCCATCAATACAATGAGCCGATAGGCGGACGGTAACTTTGCAGAAGAGGACCAGTTTTCTTGTCTTTCAAATTTTCGGAATCCGTCTCTACTTGAGGCATATGTTATAGAGCCCTTCAAAACGGGATCCGAGTGCCTTTAGAGCCTAGAGTGCTGCCAGGTCCCAAAGCGGTGCTTTTGCTCTTGCCTTTGAGCCATAAAACATATCCTTCACAAGCTATTGCTGTACTCAAGTGATTTTTGGTTGCGATATCATCTTCTACGTAGGGCGCTTTAATGGAATGGAATGCAAATATTTCCCCTTGAAGGGATTCTGGTTGGGAGCCTGGGTTAGTGGAGAGATCGATGGAAGTCACTTCCCTCGCACCATAAGATAGAGATCTCACGAATCAGGCTTGAAAATCTCCAGCTATTTCTGACGGACCCCTATTTTGTGTCAGCCCCTTGGGCGCAGGCTAACGGTGAACGCGAACGTCACATAGGGGCAGGCGCGGTCGCAGCTTGAAGTTTTGGGGGGGGTCACTTCGGAAATTCCTTAAGAAATATAAGGTGACGAATAATCTGATACGTCGTTATTTTACGGACTATCTTTGTTTAAAAAGTGGCGTACAGTACATACCGTCACTTTTTACGGGAATCCTTTCAAAATTTTCTGACGGATTTGGACTAAGAAATAAAAAAGAAGCTAACTTTGAATAGTTTTACTTACGAAATTATAAGTACAAAATTACTAAAAAAAAATGCATCAAAATTGCAATAATTACTGCTTAATTAGAAAGATAACCTACAGACTAAGATCAATTACTTTAAAACAGTAATAAATTCTTCAAACCTCTAATTTAAAATTAATAAACTTAACTCTTACAAATGCAATAAATTTATTTGAATTTGAATTTGAATAAGAACTTCATAAAAATCGATCAGATCTTGACTAAAATCTGTTTTTGGCATTTAATCAATAAACCTAGGTAACATAAGCAGGTTGCAGAAACCCAAACTATGAATCAATAATAATTATACTTATTCATAATAATTAAAAGTCTCAAGATAAAGACAGAAAATAAAAAAGTAAATAGAGTAATCAATGAATTACTTATATACTCGTAAAAGTATTTATTTGGTATTATTAACACGATTTTTTTTATTCCACTTAGGTGGCAGACACGGCCCACCTAATGGGAAGTGGTTACCATGGCCTATGGACGTATGCAACACCAGGGGCGTCACACTCGTGCTGCCGACCCCGAAGAAACCTTCTAATGCCCTTCTTGAAGAACCCCATATTGTCGTCGCTTGGGAATACCACCGCGGGGAGTTCATTCCACAGCTTGAGTGTGCGAGGGATGAAGTTCCTTTCATACCACACAGTGCGCTCCGTTTCCGGACGCAATGTGTGAGGATGAATTCCCTGCCTGTAGCGAGAAGTGCGATGATAGAATGTAGCTGTGGGCATCATGTCAAACAGTTCATCTGAGCACAAACCAATTTAGGTATAGGCGGTAAAACATACACAGTGAGGCAAAGTCTCTTCTGAGACTGAGAGATTCCACATTGCCTGTGAGTATGTGATTGCCGACGAGCCTTAACGCCCGTCTTTGCACCGAGTCGAAAGGGTCAAACTGGCACACAGGCGCTCCGGCAAAAAGGTGACAGCAGTACTCTGTGTGCTGCCGAATAAAGGAGGAGTTGTTGCCCCGCACTGAAGTACTGCTTCGCCCTGTTGAGCACCCCAAGTTTCTTTGATGCCAGCTTGACCTTGTCTTCCAAATGACTACGGTGTTGGACGTCACTGGAGATATCGACACCAAGGATCCCGATACTCGAGGAAATGGTAAGCGGTGTGCCCAGGAATTGCGGCGCTACAATGAATGGAGTTTTCTTAGCGGTGAATACACATACTTGTGTCTTAGTATGGTTGAATTGGACTAAGTTTAGTCGTCCCTAATCGGATACTCCAGAGAGAGTAGTCTCGATTTGGGAAACAAGTTGTTCGCAACTTTCCTCCACTTCTGACTTAGGGATATTTGCACGGCCCGTGTAATACGTGTCCCCGGTGCTGTCATCCACATAGCAATAAACGGAGCCATCAGACAGCATTGATGTGCAGCAGAAACAGGGTTAGGGACCACACGGAGCCTTGTGAAACATCGACGACGACTTGGATACTTCTATTAGATAAAAAGCTGGCAGTCCATTCGCATGGTCCCTCTGGGAGTCCATAGCGTGGTAACTTCACAAGAAGACCTCTGTGCCAGACCTGATCGAGAGCCTTCGCTACATCTAGGCTGACCGCTAGTGCGTACTGTCGGTTGCTCAAGAGATCGTTTCCCTCAAGGTATCTCAGGAGCTGTGTATTAATCACACGCTCCATCACACAATCTGTACCAATAGTGTTCACTGATAGACATTCCAACTCATCTGGTTCATGTTGGGAGCAAAATGGATCATTACAATTAGCATGTCTGTTGATTGGCTGAACGATGTTCGTCGCACACCAATGGGTACCATACTGCTGTGCGACGAACATTGTTCAGGTGTAAAAAAACACCTTAATTAAAATAAAACTATAGAATAAGGTTTCTAGGAACAGTTATATCATTGTATAATCTAAGGTAATGTAAGTATTTTGGCAAATTAATGTAACATTTTTGAAATATGAAATAGAATAAAGACGTATATTATAATCTATACGACGAATAACGTCGGTTCAGTATATTCGTCGTCCGCTTATCCCTACAAAAATGACGGTTTATAGCATACGCCTGCTGTAGGTACGTAAAACATCGACGTATTTTATTATGCGTCACCGAAAAAAATCATAATAAAAACAAAAAAATTTAATCATGGATGAACTGAATGATGTTATTTTAAAAGATAAAAGGTAAAAACTAAAACATAAAAAAATATATTTTAGTATCCCAAGGACAACGACGGATTTGACAAACCGCTGTTCTAAGACGTTAAAATTTATATTTACTTAAATATATAAAAAATTATGTAATTTATAGTAAATTGTGACAAAACTTATCCGTTGACGACTGTTCCTCCTGACGTGACCTTATCCTAGAACATCGACGGTAATGCCAATGCGTCGAGAGCGGAAAGGGCGCGGGGGGCAGGGGACAGCGACAGACAACGGTGCAATTATCAATCCGTCATTGTTTTACGTTAATTAATCAAAACCGTCAGTATTCAACTCAGTATTTGGTTCATTTGTAATGAAATTTGATAATTTTTTTTATTTTTTTTATAAAGTAGTATATTTTAAGTTAATTAGAGTAAAAAAAAAAAATTTGCAAAAAGTCAAATCCGTCGTTGTTCTACGACTGCGACGATATGACGTGCATGGTTTGGAGGGGGGGGGGGGGGTCATGTCCCCTGTGACCCCCCCCCCGGACCGCGCCTGCATAGGGGGCGGCAAACCTAAGTGGCCCGGGGCGCCAAATCTTTAAATACGCCCCTGTCCTCGTGGCTCTGTAGATCTGCATGCATGGTCAAATTGGTCAATCCACTAATTCCAGCTGAGTCCGAGTGGAGTGAAGGTTTGAGAAGTTTAAGAACAGTGAACATGCGCTCTTTGTATTTCTTTTGAACTCTCAGATAATTAAATTATGATGATGAGATTATGAAAACGTAAGGTGAGCAACCCCCTAGCCAGGTGGACTGACGACTTACGAAGGGTGGCTGAGCTGGGAAGGACTAGTTGCGGAAGGCTGAGGATCAGCAATCGTGGCGCATATTGGGGAGGCCATGTCCAGCAGTGGACTGCAATAGGCTAATTGATTGATGAGATTATACTTACCCAGTAGCCGTAAGCACTTCCTTCCTAAAACGAAGAGGCTTTGTCACTGCCATTGTCACATGTAATGGATAAACATAAAAATTATCCCTGTATTGCGGAAACTTAGTACTTTAGAACTGTTTTGACTCAATCGAAGTATGAATCACACCAATAGCTAGTCAGTAGACTGAAGTGGCAATCATCAATCATTCTCTTTTCTCCAAATTGATCTTTTGTCCATTTTATTTTACAGTAAACTAATAAAATTTCTGTTAACTATTTCTTTGTAAAGTACCTACAGATTTCATGCATAAGAAGTACGGAATTATTAGAAATTATTTAACATAGGTATACCTACATACGCTCACGCCTATTCCCCTCCGAGGTAGGCAGTTAAGGTAGTACCAACAATAGCCTGTCATTTACCTCTTTAAATAAGAACAAGGATACCATCATTAGACCTTTTATACAAACCCGCCGGTTTCGAGTCCTTTTGACCAGCCCTTAACTGTTTAACCATAATAAATTCCCCCAACATCTTCCGGGTCCAAGTCACCAGGTACCTACTCTCAGAGGCCCTGACACACTTTCCTTTCAGGGTTAGGGGCTCGCGAAAACACCAATAATGGAGGAGGCGTTCGGAAAAGGATATTGTGCTCGTATAGAAGTCGGGTATGGATGTAGTCGTCACCATCCGCATCAGCTATAGGTACACATTCCAAGTCACCGAACAACTTAGGTCTAAAACTTTACATAAAATGAAGAACAAAAATTGGAAAGTGCTGTATTTTGTCATTTGAAAATTACTTACTTACATTAACTGATTTATTTCAATAAAGATCGTTTGTTAATTTGTTAGTGTTCAACAGCTTATAAGGGTGACTGTACAATTTATTACTATAGACGTTGTTAGAGGGTCACATCGATTCCAGATAGGTATGGTTTGTCGCTTTATTTTAATGCCACAATAGCAGATTAATTATCATGAAGATGTGACCAGATTGCTTAAATAAAATCTCGGAGCCTGGGATCTGCCTTTTACTCCTCCACTTTGCACGGCCTTAAGCATCATCATAGTTAGGCGGAGCATCCATAGTAAACGACCTGCGTCCTCCATGAGCGCGGGTCTGGTGGTGACGGGTGACCTCTTGATATCCAGGGGTGAAATGGGGATACCGTGGTTCCCACACCCGAAAGGGGCCATCTTGAAACGGGGCGGCCGGGATGCGAGATGTTTCTGGCTATCTCACATCTGGCAACTGAAGGCCCAAAGACGGCGTGCGATTTTAGTCGGTTCGCGTCAGACAAAAACAGGACATGGAACGGTAAGGGGACACTTTTTTAAGCGATTGGCAAAACCAGGACCTAGCAAACATACCGGAGCCAGCTGGAAGGAGGGTGGGATCCAGTAGGAATTACGGCACTATAAAAAAAGTATCTATGGTTGTGAGACAACAGCAAATCAATAACAAACATTATTATTTACAAGCTTTTATTAACTTAATAAACACAATGACTTAATTAAAATATCAACACAGCGTGAAAAAGGTAATCACTAGCTTTTTGTCGATGGTTTGGTTTTCCATATCCAATAAATCAGAGACGTAATCGTTCAAAAGACCAATTTGCTAAGAACAAGATTCAGAGTTTTGACGTTTTAATGTCAAACGTAATAAAACGAATATGCCATACCGTTTGCACTTTGCCCCCGCGAGAGGGTCAAGTATTTCAAAAGCGTACGAATATTATATTAACGTATAATATGTAATCAAATATTAGTTTAAACTTTAAAATTTCTAAAGAGAATCTACCAATCCTGTTATTAGCACGCTTGTCTTACAGATTATTATAGCAGTACAGGAATACTAGATAGGATGGGAAATCCAGATTGTTTGTAGATTAAGATATGGGTAGATCTGAATCTACTATTAGTAATATGTATATTGACTTATTTAATACGTAGGTATACTAAGCTGTTCAGAAAAAAAAATCCTTTCCTGCCCTTGCGTCATTTTGTAATGTCATCAATCAGTCATCCATCACAAAAACTTAGTGGTCTTAAATCGATACGAATTATTTTGTTCCGTACAGTCATTCTAGTAGTACCTATTCATAAGTCATTGGCAGCTATATTCTTGTGATAACATAAATCTTTATGGATTCTAGACAAGTCAAACGCAAAATTCTAATAAGGAAAAGGGTCCCTGATTTTTCTAAGATGTTAAAAGCAACCACTACGAGAAAACAGTCAACCATTATATTAATCCCATCTAGTAATCTTTGCCAAAAATTTAGCAGGCAATATAGGGCACTATGACACCAACAAGGGTCTGCCTGTACCGGTCTGATTATTACATCCTGCAATCACTGACAGCTTAATTTTATATTAATAACATTTTAATTCTGTGCTTGACAGGACTCGGGTGTGTTACGTGCATGGGCACTGCACCGGCTAACAAATCAGTCAGTGAATGGCCGCTTTTTTCAACGGACAGTTCTGTTACGTCATTCTTTATTTGACAGTTTTGACACACACAACATCTTGTTTATGTTCTGAGGTAATGAGGGGGCGGCGGGGGCGGTGGTGCTGGCCGTAGACGAGGGCCTCGCTCGAGCTGCCGTCGCCAAGATGCCATCGCTTCACTCAGGGTCCACAGCTCCGAGAGTAGAGACAAGTCAAGCTGTCGCAGGCTCGCCTGGAAACAAGGAGACATAAATTATTAGTTTGATGGAATTGATAGTATGTTCGCAGGCTTTACGATCGATTATTTGAAGGTCTGTTAGGATTAATAGGGTTTATGGGGACTAACTAAAGCCTGCAATACATGACGAGGTCGATCGCATCAGGTCAAACTGTGGCAGTTTGGCCTGATCGGATTAGAGCAAATACACGATACAATCACATCAGTTCATCCGGGTTCGCTGCAAGTAGTGATCGTAAATTATGGACGAATGTGAATTATTGTGTTATGCTGCCTTGGCATTAATACACACAAAAAAAAGGAAAAAAAGAACACTGTGGGTTAAAAAGTGGCTTCGACAAAGGGACCATTATTCCCACATAAATCTTTTACAAGAGCTAAGGTTTTACCCAAAGGACTGATTTAATTATCTTCGCATGGACGAGGAAGTATAATTACAGTTATTAAATTTGGTGGCGCCATTGATAAAAAAATTGAACACAAATATGCGGGAAGCTATATCTCCACATGAGCGATTGACATCAACTCTTAGATTCCTTGCAACTGGAAGAAACTGAACTGATCTGTCAATACACGATCCGTTCAGTACTTCCGTTCAGATGGATGTGATTGAATTGTTTCAGTCGCTCCAGCCGACTGACGCGAGCTTATCTTCAGGCCACATAACACACACACGATGCGGATTTGCATCCGGTCAGTTAGACCTGAAGGCAAAACTGTTCGTATATGGTAGGCTTTAGACCTTCGGATTCAAGATAACCTCTGACGAGACTCTTGCGCAGGCTTTGATGATCAGCCAGAAGTCGCTTTCATAAGAGCCATAGAAGTTAAATCAGTTATCTAAGGTCCAAGTTTACTAGGTGGTAGATTCATGATTTTTGAGATTCACGGATGAGCAGGGAAATATCAACCTCAAAATGCAGTCCTATTGATTAGCTAGACATTTTAGGATTAAGTTCTTATGGACCGGACGCAAAATATCGACTTTATAATTATTTTCAACAATATCGCTGTTAAGTACCTAGCGGGGTGGGTGTTTTGAGGCCTCACCTAAATGTCCGAGCCCCAGGTCAACCAGGTAAAGCCGGTATAGGTTTATCGGCTTGACCTGGTTGAATAACGACGAACTGCTCCCATCAAACTAAGAGGTGAAGGAGTAAGCTGACCCCGGGTTTGTGGGATAATATGGTGTGGGCCTCGTGGCGTTGCCAAAATGCATATCAACACTTTCAGGTTTGGCATACTTTACGCACACCTTTAAAATTTGTATTCAACGTCGGAAGCTCGGAAGTGCCTTGTATGAAATCGAAACTGGTTGTTCAGCGTTCAAGTTCAATTTTACTTTCATATCAACTTCACTTAGATATTTTACATAGTACCTACATGTTAAGTTTTTCGCTAAATTTGGAATTACAAGTAAGTAAATCTACAATAATTAATAGGTACTTTTCGGTAGTTTATATTTTTTACTTGGTGTCCTAGGATTATAAATTGGCAAGTAATTGAAATGATGTCATTGTAATTAAATCCTGAATAAGTTAATCGCATCTTTTTATTTCCGTTTTTTAACTTACGTTTGTTGAAGGAATTATTCGAATCGACATAAAATTTTACAAAATTATACGCCATTAAGATTCGGATATACTTAATTAAGCTTGTAAATAATTAACCATTTAAGTCTAACAGTAAAAGCAATCTCGCCATAAACGTAAATATGAGAATACATATAACAGTTATCTTCAAAACTGGAGGTACAGAGAGTATGTCAGTGGAGAAAGTAAAGAATCAGGATCCTAGTTTCCATACGCACGTGGACTTGTGGTTAGCAATCCAAAAAAAGAAATGATACTTTGTTTAGTTTATAATGTTATGCCCGCAGTACATAGTGGCCAGTGATGGAGCATACTCTGCAATGCGTAAACTGTAGGCCATCACACGTAGGTACTTAGGTGTTCACAATGGTGCATGGACCGGGTTGTTGTAAATTCGTCTCAGTGAATATTCGTCTCAGTTGATAATAGTAGTAAACTCGTCTCAGTCCATTTAAAATGATATTTTACTTGCGAAAATTCGTCTCACCGTGATAAATAAGTATTGTTAGCAAACCAAGTAATAGATTACCACTCTTCTATCTCTACTCTCTCATTTTTTTAATAACCATACAGAACTTCTATAGGTCACGGTAACCACTGTCTTTCCATCAGGTAGGGCCCTGTGCTTGTCAGCCTAAGTACAAACATACACACAATACATATGCTTGCAACAAACGCTTATCTTGCTGACAATGCTGACAGTACTTTTTAAGGTGAGACGAATTTTCGCACATGAAATATCATTTTAAATGGACTGAGACGAGTTTACTACTATTTTCAACTGAGACGAATTTACAACAACCCCATGGATCATTGCTAGGTACGTCACGATTTTTCTGAAGTGTGCCAAAATACCGACAACATCCTACCCCTCGAATCGTAGCTCGATTAACTCAGCCACCACAGTTTCGAATTTCATTATCCCACATTAAAAATTTAAACTCATTTCAATCAAAAGACGTCTAAATGTCTTAACACTCCTAACTGGCATAAAGATGGATGTAAATTCCTAAATTGATTGATCTACACGTTCGCTGTACATCAAGACGTTGGGCGGTTTCTAACAAAAACTAGTCTTGCGTTCTCCTTAAAAATGTATTACCATGACCTGATAAACACTTGTTTAAATATACTGTGTATAAGCTGTGAATGCAGGTAATGTAAACATAAGTTAATTATCGATCGGCTGATCAGCCTGCGTGTACAGGTGAGCGGGTTTCATCAGTTCGCGTGGTTGGACTATTGATATTTATGTATCTTCTACATGTTTAGCGGAGTTAGACACTACAGGACTACAATATAGAGATATTAGGTACTTTACACATGGATCACACAGATCATTGTGCGAAAAATGTGAATAACGCGTATCTCTTCCTTATACCAAGCGTTAATCCCAGTCGCATTTAAAGCATTCATCTCGGAGTCAGAGGTTCGCCTTACCAATCTAACCGCGGACTTGGCTTGACTTCGATATTTTTCGTGAAACGACTGCCATCTGGCCCCCTATCATCATCATCATCATCATTTCAGCCATAGGAAGTCCACTGCTGGACATAGGCCTCCCCTATAGATCTCCAATAGGACCGGTTGGAAGCGTCTCGCATCCAGCGCGTTCCCGCGGCCTTTATGAGGTCGTCTGTCCACCTTGTGGGTGGATGTCCTACGCTGCGCTTGCCGATACGTGGCCTCCACTCGAGGACTTTTCGACCCCATCGGTCATCAGTCCTCCGTGCTATGTGCCCTGCCCACTGCCATTTCAACTTGCTAATCCGCTGGGCTATGTCGGTAACCTTGGTTCTTCTACGGATCTCCTCATTTCTGATTCGATCTCGCAGAGAGACTCCGAGCATAGCCCTCTCCATAGCTCGTTGGGCTACTTTGAGCTTACTCATAAGGCCCATAGTGAGGGACCACGTTTCAGTGCCATAAGTCATCACTGGTAACACACACTGGTCGAAAACCTTCGACTTGAGACACTGAGGTATGTCGGACGAGAAGACATTGCGTAATTTTCCGAACGCTGCCCAGCCGAGTTGGATTCGGCGATTGACCTCTTTCTTAAAGTTGGACCTACCTAACTGGACTACTTGTCCTAGGTAGACGTACGGGTCAACAACTTCAAGAACCGAGCTCTCAACAGATATCGGGGTAGGTACAACATGGGCATTGCACATCACCTTTGTCTTGTCCATGTTCACTTTAAGACCCACCTGTTGAGAAACTCGGTTGAGGCCTTCGAGCATCGTGTTGAGATCTTCCATCGATTCTGCCATGACTACAATATCGTCGGCAAACCGGAGGTGAGTGATGTATTCGCCATTAATATTGATGCCGAATCCTTTCCATTCCAGGAGCTTGAAGGCATTCTCCAAAGTGGCCGTAAACAGTTTCGGAGATATCACGTCTCCCTGTCTTACGCCTCTTTTCAAAGGGATCGCCCTCGAACTCCGTTCCTGTACTCGAACCGACATGGTGGCGTTATTATACAAACACTTCAACACTTCGATGTACCGATAGTCAATACGGCACCGCTGGAGAGACTCAAGCACAGCCCATGTCTCGACCGAATCAAAGGCTTTCTCATAGTCCACAAACGCTAAGCAAAGTGGTAAATTATACTCTTCGGTCTTCTGTATAACTTGCCGCAGCGTATGGATGTGGTCTATGGTACTGTAGCCTCTACGGAAACCGGCTTGTTCGGGAGGCTGGAAGTCATCAAGCCTGCGCTCGAGACGGTTCGTAATGACCCTTGAAAACAGCTTGTAAACATGGCTCAGAAGCGAGATGGGTCTGTAATTCTTCAGTAAGGTATTGTCACCTTTCTTAAAGAACAGCACCACCACGCCTCTGTTCCACGCTTCTGGCGTTATGCCCTCGAGGACGACGGTGTTAAAAAGCCTCTGAAGGACTTTAAGTACCGGTGTTCCACCCGCTTTCAGAAGCTCTGAAGTGATTCCGTCGTCACCCGGTGCCTTGTTGTTCTTAAGCTGATTCAGAGCCATTCTAATCTCGTACAGGCTGATGTCCGGGATATCCTCGGTGAAGTGTCGGGTCAACTTGGCTCTTGGGTCGGTCGCCATGTTGCCAGCAGGATTAGCGACCGAAGCGTATAGCTGTCCATAGAACCTTTCGATCTCCTCCAAAACCTCAGCCTTGGTCGACGCTATACTGCCATCTTCTCTCTTCAACTTAGTCAACTGGCTTTGCCCAACAGACAGATTTCTTGCGAACACTTTGGAGCCTTTGTTCCGCTCGATTGTCTCTTTAATATGTTCAGTATTAAAGAGACGTATGTCGTGTCGCAGAGATTTGGAAATCTGTCTGTTGAGCTGCCTATATGACTCTGCATCATCGGAAGACTGCAGTCGAAGTGAGCGTCGTTTAGCCATGAGTTTTTGGGTGTGATCGGAGAGTTTTTGAGGTCTATTTGAACGGCGGGGTCTGAAGTGCTTAGAGCCCACCGTTTGGACAGTTTCTACGAGCCTGTTGTTTATCTCGTCCACCGACGCAAAGTTCTCTAGGCAATCAAAGCGACTTGAAAGCTCAAGCTGAAAGTTCTCGGGGTTTTGGATTTGGACACGAGTAGGTCGGAGTGTAGACTTCATCAGGCGGGACCTTTCGAGTTTAACGTTAATACCCAATGTGCCTCTTACGATTCTGTGATCACTACCGGTTTTCATCCTGTGGATCACGGAGACATCACTGAATATTCGTTTCTCGTTGGTCATGATGAAGTCTATCTCATTCCTCGTGGAATCATCAGGGCTCATCCAGGTCCATTTCCTGTGCGGCGGCTTCTGAAAGAAAGAGTTCATCATGAAGAGTCCCTCTTTCTCCAGAAAGGCAGCCAGCCTCTGTCCCCGTGGGTTCCGTTGTCCATATCCAAATTGCCCTACTCTCAACTCATCATCGCTTTTCTTACCCAACTTTGCGTTGAAATCTCCCATAACAACAGTGAAGTGGGTCTTAGACGTATGTATGGCCCTACTTACGTCCTCATACATAGTCTCCACTTCATCATCTGGGCGTTTCGAGGTCGGTGCGTACACCTGAATGACCTTCAGCGAATACCTCTTGGATATTCTGAGTATTAGGTATACAACCCTGCTCGACACACTTTCGATGGTAATGATGTTGTTAATGAGGGATCTGTGAACGAGAAAACCGACACCACCTTGCGACTGCTGGTCGCCTTCCCGGTGGTAGAGCAGGTTGCCGGATCCCAGGGTTATCGTGTCCTCGCCCTCTCTACGGACTTCAGACAACCCTACAATATCCCAGCGCAACTTACTCAACTCTTCTTCCAGCTCAGCAAGCCTCTCGTCAGTCCTCATCGTGCGTACGTTGTGCGTTACCAGGGCCAGTCGTCGTTTGGGGTGGTAGCCGGATCTCTGCCGGGGATTCTTAGCACCCCCTGCTCCGCTGTTTCCCTGGCCGCTACCGGAGCCAGGTCTAGCGGAGCTGCCGGGGACTAGGGGCCTGGTCCTATTTGTGCCTGTCATAGGGGGAGTTTGCCCATAATCGCCACGCTGGGCAGGCGTGTTGGCAATCGCAGGACGTAGCTTCGCGGCGAGGATGCTGCTGCCCATCCTCGCCCTGTGCCATTTTTAGCTACGCCGATTTGATATGGTTATACCGCCATTGGTCGGTTCCGCTGTACCTCAGTCGGCTCCTACGACACCTGGTACTAGAGGGGGGTACTATTCTACTCTGCCGGTACCCCTCGGCTGGCCCCCTAGACAAGTGGCAATTCGTTGCTCGGCGTATCATGGAATAGAATGACGAATGTATAGGATTTGACGTTTTTGACATTCGTTGACGCCTGTCATATACGTCAAATCCCATACATTTGGCATTCTATTCTACAAAATGTCGGCCGATGAATTGCCACTTGTCTAGAGAGGCTGATCTCCACAACCCAATGGCGACATTGGTTGGGTTGTGGAGCGTATCTGTCGTAACGTAAAGTAAATATCATGATTTTAAAATAATGTTAATAATTAAAACACTCGAAATTAATGGTAAGAATAATGCATGTTTTTTTTATTTCTGGTTATTTAATATGATAGGTACCCTATTATAATTTGTAATCTACGAAACAATGACAACGTGCGAACGAAGTTAGCTTCTTAAATAGTGCTATTTTGATGGATAGACAAGCAAGTATCAATTAATTCAGTTCATCAATTATTTGCTTAATTTGTAAAGACAACCATTTAATTTACTAGACGAAGCCTTCTGCTCCCTTTCCATAGATTAATTAACCTAAGTTACAACAGAAAGATTAATGAAACGCTATAATAATTAAAAATAATAATTCAACAGTGAACAATTTTCATAACAAATAAATGACAAAAGCGTAGCCAGCGACCTTCCGCGAGTGTTCTGCTCGATTGCGTTAGATAGGAATGCGGTACGATCACGACTGTATGTGGGACGTAGAAATAACCGCACAACTTATTGATATTACTTGCACACCACGTTAGGGACACTCGTGGCAAGAACACGGATCTTAACTGGCAAGGAACTGGAACCCAATACATCAGAAACTGCCCCCTTAGACTAGTGGCAATTCGTTGGCCGGCGCATTGTAGAATTATAATGACGAATGTATGAGATTTGACGTATATTTATGGCAGGTGTCAACGTATGTCATAAACGTCAAATCCCATACATTCGTCGTTATTCGGGGTGGAATAGTTAAGAAAAAAGGTGTGAAGCGCCTTGCAATACACTTTCAAAAGGTACCTAGTCGAAGAAGGCTAAGACATGGCCATGATCAAATTTTACGGTAAAGGTCACATTGACTGAGTGATGGACTGGGTGGTATCGTGATTTATTTTTTAGGTGAAAAAAACTATACCAACTCTCATTGTGTCGATAGTCTTGCTTTGAATTATGTAGATTAAGAAGGTGAATCGGTTACCGATATTCTTTACTTAATGTAGACAAATGGTATCCGAAAAAGAACGCAAAAAAATGGAACCAAAGAATTCTTTTAGTTATTATTTTATTTAAGGTGGTCTAACTTACCTTAAATAAAAATGTAGGTACCTAGTAAGTACGCACAACGATTTGTACATTGTATAATTTTCGAGTACCTAATGCTTATAACATTTTTAACTGTCTCGTTACACAAATTTAACTAACCAAAAAAATAAAACGGCGAAATGGGATTCGGACAACTAAAATTTATTGATATTAAAGATGAAATATGATTACACTACATAATAAATGGTAGCAATAAAAATAAGATAATAATTAAAAAAATAATTAACATTCCATAAAATTTTGAATATCTTTCGCAACGTTCGTTAGTGATGTAAGCAATCGATTTAAGTTTTAATCGAAGAGTATTCGATTCTTCAATACAATGATGAATCAATCGTGCATAAGAATATCGCGTCACAAGGGAAAATATCATTCCTTAAATACTTTCAGAGAATGTTTAGGAAAAGAGGGAAAGTAGCTACTGACGACTTGACGCTCCGTTACACTTTAGATTTACAATCAGTACAAATCACATGCTAAATGAAACAAGGAGAAATTTGATTGGTCTCTGATGACAAGATTGAATTTAGACATTTAACTGCACGTTATAATGCAGCGTTAATATTTACTGTCTTTAGAGATTAGAAGACAAAGTAATTAAAATCTATGATTTCTTTGTCCGTTGCCTTATGAGATAATTGCACTTTCAAGAGCTTACTGCCATTTTTTACAGGATAACTATCCAATACCTATATTATTTAACATTTCTTTTAAAGAAAAACCCAAAAAATACCCATTGTCCATCCTGAGAATTAAACTAAACCCAGCGGCTATTGTTACATAGCACGCAAACTTAATCTACGCAACACGCAATCAACGAGGCTTGACGATGTTAATCTAATAACTATTAACAACGAATATACAAGTACCTTGGGCAATCAAAGTCAACTGTGGATTTAGTTTCAGAAATTACACAGATCAAATTTACACAGTGACAGTCTAACATAGATATAAATTGATTATTATTCGTCTCCGACGACAATATGAATGCCTGGAGCCAATTTCGACCACTTTACACTCTGATTGTTAGTGGCCGACAAGTGGAATAATGAAATACAATTTAGCATAGGCAACAAGATAGCTTCTGATACATTTCTGAACCGAATTGGATATTTTTCTTGTATATTTGTATAAGTGTAATGTAATATGCCAGTTGTGGAATGCAGAAAAATAAATTATGAGTTTTAAAATGAATGTACGAAAATGTGGAGACATACAAATGAAATGTTCTATAAACATTAGCATCTGCCAGCATTGCCAAATGGTATTCATGTTTGTGGATCAAATAAACATGACCAAGGACATATAATTATGCCGGGCTCAATGAAAACACATTTTATGGATTCTGTAATTTACGGTTTTTAAACATCAAAATATTTTGAATTCAATTTACGTTCTAATAAAATCTGCGTGACAAATAACAATTAGTAATGTAATCTATTCACTGATATAATGGTGTATCACTATGGCTGATGGAGCTGATGGCCTTTTTGAAATAGAAGCTAAGTAACTACATAACTGAGGGGTGCCGAATGGTGACTTAATTGAATTACCTCACTTGCCCACACCCCGTTATGGGCGGACATTAAAAAGCTTCACAATTTACGGGAAGTTCATTTCCTAAAGTGGACATTTGGTATTGAAACAACAGTGTACATGGACGGAATATATAAAGGAAACGTGTGGTATAAGCATTTGGAATTGTCAATATTAGTGAATCGCTTGTTAATGGTGATCATTCACATGTAAATTCACATGAGTGTAGGAATGTGCGCTAAAGCTATGCATACTATGGTACAACACTTGGTTACTCAAATACTGTAAGCATATGATTACGCAAAACTGATGCACATGTTGCGAATTACAGGCATTCGAGTAGTTAATGATACTTGTTATATGTTTGTAAAATTGTTACCAATAGATAACACTAGTGGTGTGACACCAGCGGCGATACACACACGTTGAACCTATTCCATATCTAAATATGGTCTGACAACCCTGCTCATTAACAGAAACACGGCACACTCCATAATGTAAGAGTAGAGTCTTTTGAACGGAGTTCTCTAGGAAGTTGAAGGTACCGCTCTAGTCATCTTAGTCTGAGAGTCAGGTTTGACACTTGAAAGGGAGACCATATTATTTTCTCTAGCTCCTGTTCTATTGACAGATCAAAAAGATCCACATCGTCATTCATTAATCTTCTTAACTAAATAGACGAAACATTAAAGAAACATATCTTTTATAAGCTTCATCAAAGCGCTATAAGCACACCTAAGAAGGAGTTAAGAAAGCTTAATAGTTTCTGTGAAGGCGATCGCTCGGTTACAACAACAATTGTGGTGAGGTGTTGTTGTTACTAGTTCAAAGGAACTAACTATTCGTATAGCTGCGCGTCCGGTCCATTGTACCGATTCGTCTATAACTGGAACTTATTTATTTAAGGTGGTGCTGCTTAGCAGTAACCAAGCTCAGCGTTTAAGGCATCGTAAAACGATGTAGTGTTTTCGGAAAAAGTTTTGTTTTAGGAAGAGATTTTCCCTAAACTAAACTACAGTTTATGAGGTACCTAACATAAATTGTAGTCTAAGTGTTGATGTACGTATTCGGTGAAGGCTTAGATTCTATGTATTGTATGTCTTTAGAGTTGAAAGTCGTAATAAAGTGGGCATCATTGCAGCTGATTCAAACTGAATTGTAGTAACAACGTGACATTACGTCATTACAAATCACGAAATAAAGGAAAATGTAGATATTATGTTTCTACAACAAGACATATGACAATTACCTGTACGAGAGGAAAAAAGGTTATTAAATACAAGCTTTTGGTACAGACATCTTCAAATGGTCTAGCCAAGTCCGTAGTTTAGACTGGTAAAGCGGATCCCAGACTGCGAGCTGAAAGCTTCGAATGCGACTGGGAATTAACGCTAGGATGAAGAAGATCTTCAAATACTTTTGAGGATACCTGTACTCCTTGACGTAATCCATATTACCGATCGCCTTAGCTCTATCCTTTTATAAAAAGAAATAAAGAAAACATGAAATAAACTTTTGTAGGCGACTCTAACTTTCCACTTTCTGAATTACTCAGGGTAAACATTAAATTCAGGTCCTAAACAGGTCAATGTTACACCGCAAAAGATGACTATCGCGAACATAAATCGTGTACACGTCAAAACAATTTGCCAAGCGAATCGTTTGTAGAATAGTGCAAGTGAAATTATCCCACGCAGTTCTAGTTGCGGTCAAGAAGTGTAACCTAATCGCAGATTGCATGCGCAAGCGCCGGTTTCGTTCCGGTACTGTCCAGTTTCGCTGGGTATCTGTTTCATTCAAGTGAACTTTCTTCACAATGTGTCATTTGATCTGGTGGAAAATATGCAGTTGGTGCAGTAATCAGATGCAGATCGGTTTAATGGTAATATCAGGTTTATCATGGGCAGGTCTCCTTTTATGAACACGGTCTACGGTAAGTTGGCCTGCAGCAGGTTGTAATATGGTAAATCTGTATTGAATATTTACAGAATTTAGGTAATTCCAAATCTATATAGGGGTGCAAACAGTCTAGCTAGAAGGCCTTTTCAAAATTTGGACAATACGAATCGATATTTAATCGGTCTAGTATTTTCTAGCAGTTATCCGATAATAATAGGTCGAATAATGATAAAATCCACATGTTGTTATGGTTATTGTTAAATTGCACAGCCGATATTCATTAGCGGCATTTTTGATAATGAATAAACTAAATGATGAATCTTTGATCTGAAACTGTGCACTTTTTTTCCTGTCATCTCACATTAGATGATTGGCTTTCGATAATAATTGAGGAGGAGAAACATTAAAGTTTATTTAAGCGTAATATTGAAAGTTCAACACAGTAGAAAACATTTAAACATTACTCGAATGAAGTTAGATGATCCGCAATTAACACGGTTTCAATTTGGATACAAGTATGACATAAATATTTCACAACGCATTTGCCACATAAATGATAAGGTAATTGACACCGGGTCAGCTGTATTGCAATAGGTACATAAAATAATGATAACTTATAGGTACTCAATTTTGTCTCGTGTTGTACTCGATGCAATCGTTTAAAAATAGTAGAGTTATAAATGACGGTATAAAATCGATTCTGCTGATGATTTCACAATTACTTAAATCGTTACGAAACGCTACTAAACCTGACTTCTAAAATATCTAAAATATAACCCTACGAAGCAGTGGCGCCTGGTGAGTCTATGTGCTTGCTATGTATTGAGATAAGAAATTGCAATGCAACAGCAATTTATACGAAAAATGTTGTTTTTTATTATTTTTTATTCATTTCATTAATTCAAAGCGACGACATTTTTCTGAAGCAAAATGTTCAATCATCTTTTTATTAAAATTGAGTATTGTTTGTATTTTTTTGGGCTTTTAAGGGTTCCTGTGGAGCTGTAGTCTACTTACAATAGGGAGCTCTAATGTTCACAGTCTGAAAGATTCTACCTTTGTCGTTGGAGTCATGAACAATAAGGGAAAACTTTCTAAAACAAGATGTTTTAAGCTCCAATAGGCAAAGCAGCATAACTATATTCCCAAGCACAAAACGACATAATTCTACGGTATCGTAGACCGGACAAGATAAGGTACAAAATGGGACAAGTTACCGTTATAATACTTGCTATTTCTCAAGGGCTTGGTGCCTAGTATCCGGCGCCGGCGCCATATGCACCCACGTGTCTCTATGTCATTTGAATTCAATGCACACGAGAGAGATTCCTAAAGATAATAGACGACCGGAAGATTGTGTTATTACCTACCATACGTTATGGCACCCGGTTGTGGTGTGGGCAAGACTTGTTTACTATGGGTCACTGGTGACTTACTCAGAGTTCATAATGTTTACATATACGGCAGCTAACTGCATCTTAGAAGAAAAATAGAGAGTAGGTACTTTTATTATTTTTACCCGACTACGGCGAAGCCAAAGGAGGGTTATGATTTTGACAGGCTATGTATGTATGTATGTATGTTCGTTTGTTCCCTCATAGCTGCTCAACTACCTATTAGAACTGGACATAAATATGACGTGTCACTAAATCTAATGTGGCGCCCTCTAGCGGCCATAAAGTACTGTGTTGAAAAAATAATTTGAGATAAATATGCCGTGTATGGTATCAAATTAAAGAGCTCAATTAGCACATTTCAAATATGCATAAATTATAGTTGTTGGGTGCCCCAAAATAAAATGAATAAAAAAATAAGACAGTTTAAAACTAAAACCCGACTACTTAAAAATCACGCTCTGAAAAGTATTAAACAAGAAAATATCTAGGATAGCCGTGGTCGTATGCCACTTACTATAATAAAACGATACATACATGCTATTCTAAGGAAAAGTGGCATACGACCACGGCTATCCTAGATATTTTCTTGTTTAATACTTTTCAGAGCGTGATTTTCGGGTTTTAGTTTTAAACTTATTTTTTTATAAACGTTAAGATTTGTTTGGATGGATGTGTGTTATTCTTTCAGACACAAACGGTTGAAGATCTGGATCTGAAGAAGACAGACTGGTCTACAATCTTGCTAAATTTCAGCAAGATTGTAGACCAGTCTGTCTGTAACAGCAAATAGAGTAGGTAGGTACTTAGAGGTTTCTGAGAGTAGAGAGAACAAGATCAGTATTTCACACAGGCACAGTCGAGGGTAAGAGCTAGTACAGAGCCTAATATAGAGGTAAAATATAATAACATAACGTGATTCACCAAAATATATACCTACGACTAAGTTGGAAAATAAGTAGATAGCTCATGGAAAAGGCTCATAGAAATTATGAATGTTTGCAACACCATACATAGTATCATGTGCGTATTACCCATTATGTACATACCTACATACATTATACTCACGCCTGTAAATTCCCAAAGGGGTAGGCAGAGTTGTATTAACAGTATTAACACCCATATTTTGCAAACTATGATTTTAAGTCCCACGTAAGAGAAGGCGAGCCTATTGCTGTCTAGCGGGCACTTTTTCATGGGCTGTATGTTTACTGTCGGATGGAGAACAGCCCTATCCCTTAGTCGCCTTTTACGATATCCACAGGAAGAGATGGGGTGGCCCTATTCTATTACACCGGGACCTAACACAGCAGTTATGTATAAACCTTTTTATAAAGAGAACCCCTCAAGCTATTATAGTAACATAGGAAAACTATGGTAAGAAAGTCAGTCTGCGGAAGTTGATTCCCTTCGATTCTCACAGTCCGCGACTGAATGGTCGCGTCCTAAACAGTAGGGTGAACCTCCTGCCCCAGGCAAGCGGTGCAATAGTAGAAAGTAGCGTCGGCATCATCTTGAACAATTCGTTCGAACACAATTCACTATAGGTACAAGCGGTAGAACACACACAAGGAAGTGAACTCTCCGAAGACTAAAGAGTATCGTAGTAATTTTCGAGGTTTATGTTTGTATAGTGTCAAAAGATTTGATATACAGGCACCAGGTAGAGTACGCCCAAAAATAAGTCCTTTGGAGGCGGCGTAGTAATCGCAACTGCTGTCGCCATACTGTGTGTTGATTGGTTCAAGCCATGAGTGCTATGACAGTAACATGGCCTGAACCAATCAACACACAGTATGGCGGTGATGTCATTTTAGTTTACTGAAATAAGATTCTGGAGCGTCTCGGCCGGGGGCGCGCGGATATCTTTCTGGGTTCTCAACGACCCAGTGACGTACTTCACCTACCACTTTATATCTGTGCCTCGAGCACGAAAAATATTCGAGAGAACGGAGTATGGCGATTGGCCGCCTGCTTACTGTGAACCAATCATAATGCTCCATTCTCTCGATACGATTATGATAGCTTCTCGTGCTTGAGAGCTCGAGACCAGTGTCTGTCGAGTCTGTCTGTCTGTCGAAACAAATGTAATTACATTTATTGATTTTATAACCTCTCTGAAACCGATTCTACCTTCCGTTTCGTGCGATTTGTGTGTTTACTACAGAAGCATATTGCTTTTGCCAATAACTAGCTATGTTTTTTATTTATTGGCATCGATTCTATCGATGTACTACAGTAAATATTTTTACATAAATTGGGGTTTACAACGCACTAAACCAGTGTATCGATAAATATTTCGTTGCATATATTTTATACATAAACATTGTACCTACCTAATATCCGGATTTCTTAAAAGCAATAAACATAAGACTGCATTTCATACATCAATGTAGCATCAATGGATTGTCTTACATTTCTATACAGAGTATTCAACATTCAAAATAAGGTAATTTTTTAAAAGATTAATCTAGCAACACAGGTTTATAAATTTTATTGAGTACTTGCTTTTGCCCGCGGCTCCGCCAGCGTGGATGTCGGTTATTGTATTGCGACCAAACATAATATATGTCCTTTCTCAAGATCTAATCCACCCCTATACCAAATTTCATCAAAATCGGTTCAGTGGTTTAGGCGTGAAAGCGTAACAGACAGACAGACAGACAGAGTTACTTTCGTATTTATAATATCAGTATGGAAGTATGGATATGGATAAGTAAGAGTAGAGTACCTCTCAATTAATTATTATATTACAGTACCGGAGAAATCATTAAATCAATTATATTAATAGTTCTATCAACGTCCGGCGGCAGAGAAAATTCATAGCAGCAACACTGGGCTGTCAAGTGTGAAACGTGTTTATGTATTGAGTACAGTTACCGCACGGGGGCGTATCATTAGAAAAACTTATTGGCCGTAGACCTGTCCTCCTACATACGATCCAATCTCAGTGTTTTTCAACATATTTGTTCAACAATACCAACATTGTAGGTATGATTAGCTTTTGACTACAATTCCCACCGGTTAAGTCCGGTTAGTTTGTTTAAATTGGACATTGCTCTGAGAGTTGTTTTTGCTGGCTGTTAGAAATTGTTACGTCGAAATAATATTTTGTTTGCCTAAAATTCGTTCAATAGGTACACGTGGACTTACAGCTGAAGTTGCTAGTTAGTAGAAGACTGTATAGTCTTGTCTTAGTATAGAGAGGTACGTATATTGTATAGTATCAACCAACACGTCCTTTAATTTAAACATACCATTGCGAGGGAAAGATATGCATCTGCCAGAAGGAGTTCGGAACTTTGGAGTTTTTTTAAGCGAAGCATTTATCGAATAGACACTATTACGATGTCCTAAACATTTCTTTTAAAACGATTAGTATCTATTATAGCCGTTCGATCATTACTGTCAATTGACTTTTGAAGATCTGGCGTCAGAAAATTTATTCTTTAGCGTGTCTATACAAAAGGCAATGCGTATATTAAAACACCTTTCATCGAATAATATCTACTAAATTACTGGGTACATCGCATAGCGAATTTGGTGGCTGGTGCCTGGTACCTACCTTATACTTATACATCCTGTACAATTACAATAAAAACATAATGTCAATGAACTGTGCAGATTGTGCTTCATCTAAAGATGTATCAATTGAATTTAATTGTGTGTCTAAAGCCTACCAGACACCTGTTGCTAAAAAGGCTTGCTATTCAATCGTATTTTGAACCGGTCCATTCACTATCCAGTACCACAAACCCAAATCAGCAAAGTAAAAAGTATTTCAGCTTTGTTTACTAATTGCCACAAACCTGCTCGTTTAATTGGATGAGATGAATTACAGCTCCCCACACATGCATAATTTTAAAAGCCACATATCAGGTTTTCAAAGGCAATTTTTTTGTTTATTACAGAATAAGAATCAGGCAGAATTAAATCGTTTGCCGAACATAAGCAGATGTCTGTTGAAAGCACGTGTTTATATCCGGGGTTAGCTTGGAAGAGGTACCATAAAAATAATCGGGTGCGAATCAGATGTGATGACAGAGAGTTAGCAAACTTTGACTGTTCCAGACAGCTAACTCTCCTTGTATTATCATTGTAACTAGGTGTATAACAGTGTCGATTTGGTTATTCATAAGTGCAATGATTTTACAGAATGCCACAGGATTTACAGGACCTTTAGGTAACGATGATACTTCTAGACAAATAGAAACTGAAGCAAAAAATGTATTAAATTTCAAATTCAGAGTATTCGGATGACAGCACGTCCAAGTACTATAATAATGAACCTTGTCAAAGGGTCCTTTGTGCATGTTTCGTGCCTCGCAAAAAAGCTTTTAATAATATAAAGACGGGTTTGGTAAGTTGTGCGCGTGCCGGAGCGATTAACTGCATCTGCAGATGCATAACCATTTTTTTCTATACTCAACTGGTTTACAATCTTTTTGATATAGCTATATACTAATATCGGAGTAGTTTCTTGGTAGTTTCCTAAAAGTTGTATCTATGAATGGTCATGATTTGTTCAGGACTGAGTTTCGGGATAGGAAGAAATCGGGATAATTCAATCAGATCTCTCCAATATATTTTCCTTGAGTATAGTGCGTATTTCCATAACTTTCCATGTCTGTGTGAAGTAAATATATTTGTGATGTGTGGATATTTCTGCTTTTATTTCCATAGCATGCATGTTGAAGAAAAACCCAAGAAAAAGGCCTGGATAGGTACTTACTAGCTTGTCTATGCCTGGGTAACTGTACCTAATGTTCAATGTATCCATATAGTAAATTAAAACGGAATTCCGAAGAGTAGTTTCTCACATAAGGAGCTTGCTAGATAGCAAGTCTATCCTTTATAACATATAATATGCAGTTATGTAGTCAACTGCGTCCAATCGATGACATCATGAAAGCTCCCTAAACAATGGGCAGACACACGCCCCTTTTTTGCAATGTAGTCTAACCAGTTTTGTCCACAAGTCCTCGACTGAGCCGACAGGTGTGTTCTGTGTCCAATGTATTTTGACGGCTCAAGGTGTATTGTGAGTGAATGCAATATCAATAAACACCATTCGTAGAGTCTACGAGTACAATTTATGCAAACATGCACTAACTACTGGCTATTATTAGTACCTACTGATAACTCATAATGGGATAAAAATATAGATAGGTAGTTGATATTACACCCTTGAGCAAAGGCGCTTTATAGAGTAAACAGGAGTAAGCATTATGAGAATGTATAAATAAAAAAAATTGTGCGATGGGACTAGGAATCTCGAGCTACAGTACTGACTCAAGTGCTTGGACGAGTATGTAGGTATAGGCGATTTTGAAAATAGTGTCTACCACGTCTACATAGGTCTAGGGGTTCAAGAGATAATTACATCAACGAATGTCAAAAAAGTCAAATCCTATACATTTGTTATTCTATTCCATCATACGCCGAGCAACGAATTGCCACTTGTCTAGGGGAGCTGACAAGTAAGAGAAATCAACGTTGCGCCTCACAAGAAGATACTATAGATGAATATAATCGATTCGTGACCGATATACCTTTAAAGTGGTAAGTACTGTTTCTGTAATAGTACGGTATAAAGATAGTTGTGGGTGAGAGCCAGTCTCCTTACAAGGCCAGTAAGAAGCAGGTTGTCTGATCCATGGCGGAAGCGTTCAGACCGTTAACATAATACCGAGTACCTATCAATAAGGCACGATATACCGTTTCAAACGATTTATCTATTATACAAGAAATACCTCCATTATATTCCTGATTAGAGACGCTGCGGGGAAATATTTTACCGGATACTGAAGCTCAGGTACTGTCACAATGGCCGACAGACGGATATCCGGCTATATATAGAAATTAATATGTTTTCTTAAAGCTTTTTGGAAATGTTTCATCGCCACAGTTTATTGATTTTTCAATCGATAGAGATAGGTAATAAAATATTCGTTTATTTTGTCTTTAAAAGGCGCTATTAAAATGGTGTACCAGTCTAATCAAAAAGCAATCAATATAAAAGAGTCATCTCACATTTCACTCAGACCACATAAGCTACGTGATTTTTTTTAAGCAACCTAACGCAGTAGGCAGAAATATATTTTTTTTAGTTTACACAAAAATATTACAATATGCAAATGATCCATGTCTATAACATGGGTAATTTTTTAAACATTCAATAGGTATGGCTTGTCACATGAATAAATTAAGTACATAGTGTACAAATTCAGACACTCTCATTTATGTATGTATGTGACACACATACAATAAATGAATAGGAGTGTTCTTTTAGGACTACATTAAAGGAACATAATGACTTTAACATTACCCTTATTCGTTAGTCTCATTACACTATAATGATAACTCATTCTACTAAATTTGTGTAATCGTATATTTTCATAATAAATTGTCCAGAAACCGGACAGCTATCCGGATATAAGCTGATCCCTAAAGCGTAATCTTATTAGAAGTTACGCAAGACAGTGAGAGAAAAACAATTTCTTGAAACTTTTGCTGAGAACGGATAATGATGTGAAATGAGTTTCTTTTCATTGGATAAGCAAAATGACAATTAAGATTAAAATCGTTCTTAGTGGAAGTGATGTACTGATAAACATAATAGGATATTTTTAAAATGCTTTTACATGAAGTTAACAATCTGGTAATGTGCGAATTTTAAATACACTGAAAACAATAGTGCGAAAAGTGTGAAAAAGAATGTTGTCAATATTGATGTTGCACACTTTGCATAGAGCTCTTACAAAAAAAAAGTTATTTTTAGTTACAAAAACTTTATCCAACTGTAATTCTGAGTGAAACATTATTTATTTTTTGTGATAGATCGAACAGACATTGAGTGTTAAACCAAGACTTAGGTTTGTGAGTCGAATTGTTTGGTATATGTTTTAAAATAACATCAGCAGTTAATATAATCTCACATTTATTATAACTAGGTAATTCGGCCACAATATCTATACGTCCATACATTTTCATCTTAACGACTCTCACTCGCGTTCCACTGCGCGTATCGCGATGATACATACATTCATTAAGAAATATGTTGTGTTACTAAATGCATACATTCAACTAATCTGCACTTATACTATATACTTACCTACTACATAAAACAACGATATTCGTCATCGTGAGAAGTGGAGGGAACGTTCTAAAATGCCTACGAGAAGAGACCTACCTACTACATTTAAATCTTCTGAGTTATTAAAATGAAAATAAATCAAACAAAATATCATAATATATGAGACGCACCCAAATGAAATTGAGTAACTAGGTTGTCTGCCAACTGCGACTCGCGTACTCGTATCGAGGTTGACTTTTCATATTTGAAATTACTTTGACATAATTTATGTATCTTTAATCCGACTTATTCGTCAGCTCGCCACTTGAAAACTCGCCACTCGGTGGCGAGTTGCCCCGAATTATTTTAATTTATTTTTAATTCGTCAACTCAGCACTGGCATAGAAGTACAGTCGATAGCAAAATGTTTAATACATTTTATAAGTTAAGTAAAATTCGAAAAGTATCTTTGAACTCTTATTAACGGATCGTCAATTCTATTGCACTTATCCAATTGTGTAATAGCTACTGCAAAGTGAGCTATTGGCATCTGAATCACACATCAGACCTCTTTAGTAAACAAACATGGCTGTAGTGAATCATACAACATTGCTTGCCAAACGTGAACTAGCATAAAAACTGGAATGAAGCAAATTATGCGACCGGTTATTGAATGACACGCCAATTTTAATAACAGGGCCTACTTGCTTATTATGGAGCAGTTTATAAGTATAATATATAATATATCGCTCATTTGCAAGAAGCACGACATAACTAAAAAACGACAACTTTTGGGAAACACGGTTTTAAAATTTGATCTCCATTTTTACAATAACTATTAATGAAAAGATCACTAAACTGCATTTTATTGTGTCAAGCGTCTATTCATCTTTATTTTATGAGTTTTACAAATCAGTTTAATGTGAGGAATATGTTATAATTGACATTTTTATGGCATCTGGGATCACTTGTGACATTATTTCTAATAAAATAGTATACCATTATTTCATACTCTTCAGATTGTGTCATTATTAATAATAAATATTTTCTAAAATGTTTAATTAGAGGGTATGTAAATAAAAAAATGTCATTTTAGAAAAATTAAAAGTTTAATAATTTTTTGTTATGACAATACTATTACTTTTAAATCAGTCATTTTGCTTAAAAAATACTTACCCACCCCAAGAATACAATCAGCCGCTGTGTATGGCGTTTGTGGACTACGAAAAAGCCTTCGACTCTATCGAAACCTGGGCAGTGCTGGATGCCCTGCAGCGCTGCCGTGTCGATTGGCGATACATCGAGGTGCTGAGATGCTTGTATGACACTGCCACAATGTCTGTCCAGCTCCAAGACCAAAAGACGAAACCTATTAGCCTCCAGCGTGGAGTGAGACAGGGAGATGTTATATCTCCCAAACTATTCACCAACGCATTGGAGGACGTCTTTAAGACTCTGGATTGGACTGGGCGGGGCATCAACATCAACGGCGAGTTTATCTCGCACCTCCGGTTCGCCGACGACATCGTCATATTTGTGGAGTCGCTGGAACAATTGGGCGAAATGCTGCACAGCCTGAATGGAGCTTCTCGACGAGTCGGCCTTGGTGCAAACTTGGAGAAAACCAAGATTATGTTCAACGAACATGTTACACCAGAACCGATTGCCATCGAAGGGGCTACACTCGAAGTTGTTCAAAAATATGTTTACCTTGGGCAGGTTATCCAGTTTGGTAAAAACAACTTCGAGAAAGAAATAGCCAGAAGGATCCAACTGGGTTGGGCAGCATTCGCCAAATTACGTCGGGTTTTCTCGGCGCCCCTACCGCAATGCCTCAAAACAAAGGTTTTCGACCAGTGCATCCTACCTGTTATGACTTACGGTGACAAAACGTGGCCATTGAAGGTGGGGTTACTCCACGACCTGAAAGTTGCGCAGCGGGCTATGGAGCGAGCTATACTTGGAGTTTCTTTGAAGGATAAAATTCGCAACGAGATCATCCGACATAGAACTAAGGTTACCGACATAGCTCGCAGAATCAGCAGGCTGAAATGGCGGTGGGCTGGCCACATCTGTCGAAGGACTGATGGCCGCTGGAACAGACGGGTCCTAGAGTGGAGACCGCGAGAAGGAAAGTGCAAGGTGGGACATCCCCAGGCCAGGTGGACTGACGATCTGCGAAGGGTGACTGGGACGGACTGGATGCGGAAGGCGGAGGATCGGCAAACGTGGCGCGTGTTCGGAGAGGCCTATGTCCAGCAGTGGACTGCAATAGGCTAATTGATTTGATTTGATTAGCAAATACATAGTATAAAACTAATTACTATAGTATTAAACACTAAAACCACTAACCAGAATGCCTGGGTTAAAATTTCGAATTTAGGTAATTAAAAAACTACCTTCCTTAAATTAAATATGATGAAGAACCTGTTTAACAGTCAGAAGAGCTACAGGAAGAACTTGTACTGCTTGTACGGGAACGTTGTATAGTATCATCTAAAAATAAATAAGTAGGTATAATAATATAAAATGTAAAAAAGCATTGAAGAAAAATACTGATTTAGTGAATAGTGTGTACTGTTTTTATCCGATGAAGTACTCGTAGTTGGTGCTGGGGTTGTCACTGACTAAGGCCAATATTTGCCTTCCTCTGGAGTTCATCGTAGATAATACGTATCCTAAATGAAAATTTTTGTTATTAATAACGACATAAAATTAATTAAAGAAAAAAACAATTACAAAGGTAAACATAATTTTCCAACAAAAACAGCTAATAAAGTAATGTGTCATTTGTGAAATGGTGCATATAAAATTAATTATTGTCTATAACGTACTAAGCAATAATAGTTATTCGCAAGTCTTTCTTTTTATTAAGAATAACGACACAACGCGAAATATGACTACTATTACTGAACCATATTGTTACTGAAACGTCGTCACAAAACGTCATGTGTCGTTCTAACATTTAAATTATCAAAATAAGCTTTACTTACTTTTTGAGAAGATCGTCATAAAACAAAATGTGTCGTCTACGTTGAAAACTTGTATGTGCACTCGTTGCAACAAACTTGTAGTAACTGAAATGAGCCGGTGTCGAATAAAAGAGCGCAGTCAAGTGAGACTGAGACAGAGTGACACAACCTTTCTCAGTCACTCATATTTAAGCGCAGAGTTATGTCGTTTTTACAGAAAATAAAGCATTTTTTTCTAATTGTTTGTGTATAAATAACTCAATTTCACAATTTTTTTAGTTATGACGTCCTTCTTGCAAATGAGCGATATGTATAACATTTTTAGTTAAGTAGTGGTAGCCAGCACGAGTCGTGACTCGTGAGCAAATTGCGCGACTTTAGAGGGCACGTAGGTACTTAGCAGTAGTTTTAAGTGTTAACCTGGGTCGCACTAACTAGTATTCATAGTAGGTATTCAAGTTTATAACATTCTAGTTAAGGATGGTCTCGCGTCCTTCAGTTAAGTAAGTGCGTGGGGCTCTATCCTGCAATCTCCTGATACATAGTACCTAAGTCAACTTTACTCACTATTATAAATCAAACGTTACAATTTTGTCCACGAACAAAATCTTTATAAATTCCGAAAGAGAGGAGAAGAAGAATAAATATAATATTTAGGCGAAATTATTATACTTTTGTATTTTAAACAGTTTTTATTCCTCACCTTTCGACTCTTGTTTTCTTTAAATTTTCTGTAGGTAACGATTATTATGAACAAAATTTTACCAATGGATGAAAATTACGAAATTGTGCAGATAACTCAAATAAAACTTTTTTCTTTCTTTCTTTCTTTCAAATTAATAAAAGCGCTGTGGCAGCAGTTCATGATTTTTTTTTATAATGTAGTAGGGTTGAAGCGGTTGACATTATTTTATAATCTGTTAGGTCATTACGAGACATAACAACATACCTAATTAAAATTGAGACTATCGGCAAAATCTGTTAGTGTGACTTTTCCCTTAATATACATATATTATGTTACAGACCTTATCTCTGAGTTAATTTATTCGCGTGGGTGTACAAACACATGTTACAATCGCAATACATTTGTTATCCAAATTATTCACTTGCATTTCTGATTATCTCTAATTTCGTTTGCTCTGGTTTATGTTCGTCAATGATTCAATCTGGAATATGATTCAGATGGCTATTTCAGTTGCTAGCTAACCACACAGGCAGCCAAAGTTTAGGTACTTACCTGTTCTAAAATGAGTCAACGAACTGAGGCTTAGCCGGGCGTCTAAGAGGAAATTGTCACATATTTTCTTTTTTGTACTTTTATAGTATGACCATTTTGATGATATTCTGAATCATGGTTTATGCATACTACCAGTCACGTCACTCGAATATTGATAATAACAATAACTATACTAATATTATGAAGCTGAAAACTCTGTTCGTTTGGTTAAATTGTCCAATCTCAGAACTACTGGTTCGAAGTTAAAAATATTTTTGTGTTGAATAGTCAATTTATCAACGAAGGTTTCAGGCTATATATTATAACGCTACTACTCAAAGGAGCGGAGCAGTGATTATAAATGTCAACAAATCAGGCAGTTTTCACAAATTATTTAAAGACTATAAAATTTCGGGCTCAAACCTCTACTCCAATATGTCCAACTATCTGTTCAACCGGCTGAACAAAAGGGGTGATAAGAGGTTCCAAAATATGCCACGGGTAAAACCAGCCCGCCTAGACAAGTGGCAATTCGTTGCTCGGCGTATGATGAAATAGAATGACAAATGTATAGGATTTGACGTTTTTGACGTTCGTTGACGCCTGTCATATCCGTCAAATCCCATACATTTGGCATTCTATTCCATCATACGCCGAGCAACGAATTGTCACTTGTCTAGAGGGGCAGGGCGGGTCAGCTAGTTGGAGAATAAAAGTGTATTATAATCAGTTTGTAACCTTAATCTAGTGACACCTGTTTTCACCGGATTTTACCAATGACGGGAAACGCAATCAAGGTGACTTAAGCTGCGGTAACACATTTTATTAAATGATTGAATGAATTTTTACTGAGGAAATCCAGCAGTAAACATGATAACGTAGTTTTATTTTAATCTCGGTTCTTATCGTTGGTGAAAGCTGTTATTAAGCCGCATTTGCACAAAAGGGTTGCTACATGATCCAGTATCATGATGTACCATGGAAATACGGCATAAAGATTTTAAAATGGATTTCTGCTTATCTCCTCTCTGATTCATACTCATTTTTGCTCTTGTAGAAGTACGCTCAGCCTAGCCATGTGTTTATTACCAACTTTGTGCCTACTTATCTAACAAATGAGGAGCTGTTTAAGAAAACTAATTAAAAAGTTCAACTACTGGTTTAGCTGTACTGCTTCGATATCGTCCAATATCGCCGTTGGGTTGTGGAGGACAGATGGCAGTCGCTTCACGGAAAATATCGAACTCCAGCCAAATTCGCAGTTAGGCTGGTAAAGCGGACCCCAGACTCCGAGGTGAAATCTTCGGATGCGACTGGGATTAACGCTAAGATGGAGACAAAATATTTCATTCTTTATTTGGAAGAGTTTCATCATTCTTTAGTTTGCATTATTGATATGAATCTACGTAGGAGTTAATATAAACAGCTCTCCAATTGTGAATCCCTATAGACGTTATGATCACAAATAAAACCAAAAAATCGTTTCCCAAATTGTCACCCAGGTGAGAGTTACGATGGCGTAATGGCTTGGACAGCTGTTTACATTCTAGTTAATAAATCGATATGACTATACGAAATCTGAGTGAAAGAATTTACATAAGAAATAGGCGTAAGGCGTAGGCTAGTGAAAAAACTGCACCCACACACTAATGGCGTAGGAAATCAAAACTAAAAAGAGTCAACGACCGCTATAAGGCGTGTTTACACAGGTCATCGATCAATCCGAAGGGTGAATCTACCTTTAAAAAGTAATATTGTTAGCAATTTATCACTACGACACATTTCTACTATCTATATATTTTACTTAGGCCAGCTGTCACTAAGTAGTGTATAGGTGAGATAGTGATTACGATGGTTTTAAATCAATGAAGTGCTCCGATGACGAGGTCACTTTCAGTGACTGTGATAGCTATGCGAGAAGTCCCAGGTTTGACATTCAGATTGGGTAAAGTGTTATTGGATTTTCTGTCTTCTCTGGCCCCTAATTACTACCTAATTAATTATAATATTTATTTAGAAATATTTTGAAGTTAATGGTAAGATCTATATAATTTAATGCCTTATCACAATATAAGTAGGTTAGGAACTTTTAAAACCTGTTATAACTTTATGTCCGGTATAATATTTCAAAACTTGCATTTAATGCATAAAGTACACACGTGTGTGCACATTGTGGGTTCAAAGGTCTACATGAGCCAAGAAGTTGTAATACTAAGAATTTGGTTGGAAATAAACTTAACATTGCAGAAAACTTGATATTGCATTGCAACGCAAAACGCTTAGGTTGCCTGAAACACAATCGAACCCAGAAGGTCTACTGTATATATTATGCTTTGGAGCTGTGGATCATTACATAGCTGCATAGGTTATCATACATAAAGTGGTGGTAGGTATCCTAGTGGAGTACGACTTGCGGTTAAGAGGTCCTGGGTTGGAACTAGACACTAAACCCTCACGTGAACCCATTAAGTACTTCAAACAATTTAGCTTAAAAGGAGGGATTAATGAGAATACAAATAATATCGACTACTAGTATACTCAAGAATGATAAACAAGTTGCTCCTAGGAAAGCGTGTCCACCATCGATATCATCATTTACAAGCAGATTATTATAGTGTTCAAACGCAGACATAATAAGAACAATAAATCATAATCAACAAAAATACTCTATTCGGTAAGTAGGTACTTAACAGACTTTAAAATAACCTTCCCAAAGTCATACCAGACGTTAACGCACACATGATGCAACAGTGTCTAATTTCTCACTAAAACGATGTTGTCTTTTATTTGAAAGGAGCATAGGACATCCGTACACCCGAAGTAAATAGTGAAACAAAGCATACTGTCACCATTACGGAATATAAAGAGCCACACTGTCTACGAAACAATGCCATAGACATGGTAGATAGCGAAGAATTCAATGGAAAAGACACACCGGCATGGGCATCAAACAATAGGCACGCGTGTTATGCCAAATTACTTCATTACCAAAGGTATAAAAAGTTCAAAGCACTAAAAGATTGCAAAAGCAAGATTGCTAAAACGAATTGCTATTATTGTTAACTAACTGTATAATAAAATTCAACATGTGGCCATAACTGGCTATACACAAGATACGTATCGAGTTAACAAATGTGTTTGAAGAACAATAACTTTTTTTTTAGAAACTCCGTTGTCACGTGTCAAAGTTTAGCTACATCAAGAAAGCAGTATAGTGAACAGAACAACAGCCGCATAAGTAAACAATCCCGGTGATTAAGCATTCTGTACACGTTTGCCTGCGATTTGGTCGGACGGTCGATGCGACCTCAACAAGTGGCACAAGGCGTGTCCACGTCCTACGCGATGTTAATTCTTATAATATCTACTCGATATAGAAAGTTATGATAGAAAAGTAATTAAACGCTTATAGAAAATATAGCATTCTGATTACTGATAGATAATTTTGAAAGCACTTTAAACCGAAGCATTAGCATTTGGCATAACCACTGCAACCTTTAGTCGAGGTCGTACATAACGAACGTTGTAATTAGTAATTACTACAATAATATTTAAAGCATTAATATGATGTAAGACTACCCAAAAACAAAGTAAATTTTAGGCATCAAAAAAGAAATGAAAGAAAATTTCAAAGCAATAGTATCAAGAAAGTTATAGTGAAATGTGTGTAGGACAATACTAATAAACCTAAATTAATGCGATCTTAATGATCAATTAGCAACCGGCGCTGTAGATCCTGCGCGTGCGCCGGTCGTTGGCAGCGCGAATTTAGAAGCGGGAAAGGTCGACAGTGACTCACGTTATGAAGCTTATAATGCTATAATGCCAACACTTGGACACCGTGACGTAATAACATTCGTTATTAAAATATGGGTAACGACCACGTAACAAACTCTTCGTAAATAAAAGTTCAATTAATGTTACAAGTCTATATTTAAGTATGATTGATGAATGAGCAATTTTCCAGTAGGTATTTATAGGGTTCCTAAAGACAAGCTAGATGGCGCAGCCGGCACTTTTGGTAACTAATTTATGGAAAAAATGATCTTCGGTTTTGTATTGATTTACTTTACATAGATGTTTTGACATGTTTTCTGATGAAATTATTTTAAATTATAATATTATTATTTTAAATTACAGACCGACGCGAAAAGAACAACAACAAACCACAGATTACATTAAAATTACCAAAAGTTATGCTAGCGCCATCTCTTGATGCATTAAAAACCAACTGATTATTATACCTACTGGAAAACTGCTCATTGCATCGATTGGGTGAATCATGAAAAGGCGGTATAAATAGATTTCAATAAATATGTATATGACCAGTTACGATCATGTATCACTAAGTTAGGTAACCATTTTATGAAATTAGATTTAAGGACTGAAAGCATCATACCTAAAAATGGTATAAAAATGCTAATTTCAATGATATCATAAATTTTACCGTTTGTGTAACATGATGATTTCTGAGTGAACACATTTTAGATTGTTATCGCATCCATTAACAAGAAGTTAGCGTATTATTGTGTCCGGTTGATACATCAGGGGTAAAAAAAGATGGTCGTGAACTCGTGAACATTTTTAAAGACTTCAGATAGAGCTAAACAAGTTTCTAAAGGCTGATTTTAAGTTCATAGTTTTGGCTTGGAGTTAAAAGTCTTAACTGAATAATGATCTATGAGATTGTATCTAAGTATCATAATTTCTGATGTAAGAAAAGAGCATCACATTTCAGCATTCAGATTCAGATAGTAAGATCCTGAAAACAGACTATAAATATTAAGAAATTGAATGATCAAAAATAAACAAACAGAATGAAACAGCTCCTGTTTGAAGTTAGAACTGAAACACGTAATCATGTAACTAAGTGCTCATAGCTTGACGTGTAACAGTAAAGTAACTGAGTAAAACATGTTATTATGGCACTTCTGTGGTGGCTGTCACTGCTGACGCACTAAAGGATCGTTAAACCTGACATATGAGTGTTATGAGCACGCGATGACGTCTATAAATATTGATAGTGCTCGAAATTTTAGTGATCTTGCCTGCCATCCCGATATATGCAAGATAGTATCGTCGAGCGTTATCCGAACTAATAGGGGGACTAGGGTGTTCGGAAAACTGGTATTATCGGATAATCGAACTACCTAAGTATATGTATGTAAATATGAAACTCATCATCATTTACTTAGTGTTGTGTCCCAATTGCATTCGAGTTCTTCACCACGGAACACCAGAGTTCACTTAGCCTCCTCCACTTCGCACAATCTTGGTATTTTTGACAGTGGGACTATTTCCAATTTGACAGTTAAATATGCAACTGTATCAACTTAGTTAAAAGTCAGATTTTCAAGTGTTTTAGGTCTATAAACAAGTGGGATTAAAACGGAACATTGAATGGGCATTAGTATTGCAGTCGATCACATAGCGACCTCAATACATTCATTGACGAGCTTTAGCGGTATGTTTGCACTTAAACTATTTACGTTTCGCAGAACTTTACTTTTTTATTTGAAATGTTATATTTGTTCTAAGAGGAAAGAATAAAATAAGTGATCAAATTCGAATTAGTGGAAACTAAGTCACTCTGGAACGGATTAGTGGAAAGGTTATTTCGATTTTTAAGCTGCAATGGCTGCGTATTACAAGAATAATTAATAGTTGAATAAGTATAAAAATATAGTCAAAATAAGAAACAGACCCGCAAAAAATACAATTAAACTATAACGACCGTAATTGCCTTATCGGAGCGACAGATTATTTGATTGATCTAATATTGGCAAAATTGAACAGCTGATATGATTGATACGAGTGTTTTAATTAACGGTAATAGGACTACATCCGTAAATTTACCATCGATATCCTGTAATCGATAAAAGTCAGAAACAGAAAACACAGTCCCAACACGATTAATCAGTAAAAATAGAAACCTTTAAAATGAATGAACGACTCGATAGCATAATATAGTCTTTGATGCGTGAGTGAATCTTTACCACAGGAAGCCATGTTTCCTTTCAACAACTACCGGCCTATTCGTTTTCTAATACCTCAATTTATTATAAAGTTTTATATAAAATCCCTTTATATCGTGCTCAAAAGCAGTGAACGTTCTGAACGTGTCGCGGTTTAGATGTGCGAACGAAATCTGATGCCTCCAGCAAAACGAGTTTGCGGTGCGCTGTTGCTTAGGAATAAATGAACAATGCATCGTTAAATTCATAACTCTTTATACTTTCTATTATGTACTTCAATACAATATTATG
The DNA here is from genome assembly GCA_914767945.1 of Eilema depressum. NCBI lineage: Eukaryota > Metazoa > Arthropoda > Insecta > Lepidoptera > Erebidae > Eilema > Eilema depressum. The sequence goes on from OU612020.1 coordinate 4,760,799, forward strand.
AAACGTTTACTGATAACACTGCTTTTTAATTACCGTTTATGACAGTGTCAGAAGTTTCTACTGTTTTTAGTAAACAGAAAAATACACCATCATCCTCACTGTGCCTTTCCCTACTGTGCCTTTCACGTTGATTTGGCGTTTATTGGCCTGGAAAAACCAGTGCCAGAGCTTCGTCGGTCATTTAGCTGGTGAGGTTGGCTCGTATCCCGAAGATCTTGGTGAAACCCCAACGCACCCCAAGCAAAAAATAAGTAAAAACAGTAGTAGCAAGTAAAGTAAATAAAAATAGACAAATGGCTAATCGAATGACGTAGTTATTGACATTTAAGTAAAAATCTGTAAAAAGCATTGCATTGTATTATACCACCTCGTAAATAGTACTGACTCACAACCGCCAAAGGCCCTGAGGCTTTGGTCGCGCTCTAGTGAGCTCTATGACAACAGAAACAATAGCCTTCTCACGGTAAACATTATATTTCACCATCTTACGGCGACTTTAAGTTAGATAATAGCAAAACATTATTTCCTGTACAACAGTACTCTAATACCGGATCGTTTGCAGTCATTTCTCGAAAGCTAAGTATGGTCGTAAGGCAAAACATTGCAAAAACCTATCATCTATCGTCCAAATCTAGAACCATGGATACAATGGAACGGTTTATTCTTGTTACAGATGTTGCGTTATAAAAAGAATAAGTAGGAAATGCCTATAAAATTACAGCTTATGGTCGTTATTCGGAACGTTGGATGTAAACAAAGGCTCGCTCCATAATATATTGGTAACGGATATGCATTGGGATGCAAGTAATTACACGTGTTTCCTTGGCCAATATATCGATGGCACGCGCGCTGCGAGCGCATATCACATAATTACTGACATTTGAAGGGAAGAATTCCATCAAAAGATGCGGTCGCAAATTTCAGGGCACTTTTTTCGATCAGCAGTTTTTCTTCTATTGGTGTTCTTTTTTACAACTTTCTTATTAAATATTCAGCAAAGAGGAACTCGCCTTTTATTGCTTACTTCCCAAGTTTTCGAGATTGGTGTTCAATAATATCGCCCGTGAGAATCTGTGGCAAGTAGGCTTCGTCTTGTCGACCCGGTTTCGTTCACGTGCTATCGAGTGAGTCTCTGAATGTGTAAGTGAACGAATTTTGTGTACTATATCAACCGCTTAACTTTCTCAAGGCTCAAGTCGTTGGAATTATTTATTAAAGTAGGCACTGTAGATATTTGAGAAACTTCCTGAATGAAGTGGGCTAAACTTTATTTTTTTATCTTTTCTAAAACTGTATTTAGGTACAATTTTCCAGTTTATGGTGTTTATAACGTTTACCAAAATATTTCCCGAATCCATGTTAAAGTTTTCATTCACAAAGTTAATTAAAAAGATGGAAGTATCCAAACGATAGAGCTTTTCCCCTAGGATTAGAATGTCGTCTCGCTAGAAAGCATCGGGTGGGGCAGTTCGTCACCCCTGTAAAGACAGGTTGGCTACGGCGTTAATGCGATATTTACCGTCGCCACTAGTTTTGAGCTTTTCAATTTCATATATGAACCTATAACGAGTCTTGGTACTAAAGACACAAACTTGTAAACACATAAGCAAGCGAAGAAAGCGCTTATCAACTGTATCCGCGTTGATAAGTTGACAAATAGTTGGCAAATAGTCAACTGTCAAACAACAGTCTAACTTGGAAATCTTGATTTTCTCATTCTTCAACAAGATCTTCACAACAGTCTTGTCATTGTAGTTAGTTAATCAACAATACTTAGCTTAGTTATCAGCGGTACGTGTATATTTACGAACATGGAATCGTGACTCACGGTACATCCTATCAAAGAGTTCGTATGAATGGCTCATTAGGGAGGCTCGCGTAAACGTTCGCCGTGACGTGTTACGATTTACTTCGTGGAATAAGAATTTAATTTCGTATAGGAAATGAAAAAGCTCTGCAGTGTGCACTTTTCATGCTTCCATTCATTATGGCTTTATGAATAGGTACCTACTTCACTTCTGAACGTACCATCCGTGATCATTTATTTTTGCAGTAACTACGACATCATAACTAGACTGTAGAGTCACTATATCTCAACAAGAATGAGTCATCTCAATCAGGGATGAACAGTCCTTACTTATTTTTGACGTTAAGAAGTGGTTATGCATTTTTCTCTAGTTTCTGAGACTGATGAAGGTTTTAGACTTTTTCAAGAGCAACTAGCAAGGGAATTTGATTAATGTATCTGCACAAACCAAAATAGTTTGCATGATAATGAACATAAAAACCACAATACCGCAATTCGGTTCTCAAATAGTAAAAGAAAGTGTAGCGGAGCAGTAAAAGCGTTACTAAAGAAGGGATGACTAATGATTTGACGACAGATTTATTATTAGTTTATTGTATCAACAAATAATACGGAAAGAATACAAGTAGGTATCACCACCCTATCTCATCTAAAGGGTGTCGTAAGAGGTGACTAACGGAAAAACACGCACACGATGTCACTGCGAGAGAAGGAAAACTCGAAATAAATCCCTGTACCAACCCGTCTGGCTAGCGTGGAAACAGTAGGCAAAAGCCGCCCAATATTGGGAGAGAGGAGAATGTGATAGGCTAATTGATAGTATCAATAAAAAGAAAAAAAAATGGGTTTAGAACTAAGCGAGGTCTCAGGGTGATCATTAATTAATTGCGAATTTTCTATGAAGTGGATATATGAAGCTTTTCCTTGAAGCAACGATTATGTAGGCAACAATAGTTGAATATTACATATCACTATTATACATAGGTATACAAGACATAATATACCTGCCTACAGATAAAGATTCATTCATACCCGTGACAACAAAAGACAATACAACACCTGCCTCTCATTGTATTCATCACCTTTTTTAAAAACAATACATGAATTACATACGAGTACATTTCCTGATCTAATATATAAAAATCAATGCCACTTTTCGTTGTTATTTTATAACTCAAGAACGGCTGAACCGATTTGGCTAATTTTAGTCTTGAAATATTCGTGGGTGTCCAGGGAAAGTTTAAAGGATGAGAAAATAGGTGCAGCGGGAACGGGAAGAATATGGCGGTACGAAGTTCGCCGGGACAGCTAGTAATGTATAAAAAATACAAACAACCATGTATTCGTATACCCATTCTGTTTACAAGTTTTAGATTCTTACTCAGAGATCCGATTCTCAGCACTCCATGGATTCACCGTGCGATCGCCGGGTCTATAGCGTATACGTATGTATGTATGTATACGTATACTCATTCTGTTTACAAGTTTTAGATTCTTACTCAAATTATATACAACTTGTAACTAATGTATTCTGTGCTTAAATTAATACAAAGTTACACAGCCACGCCTCTTACCCAGTGGGGTAGGCAGAGTCACATATTTACACCTGCTACGATACTGACATAAATTGATTTCATACATGCTCGCCAGGTACTCTTGACATATCCTTTCCTTAAAATGCCTTCGACCTGATTGACATTTGTACCTATCGCTTATTATCGCGTAGGTACTACATTAACCACCATACATATAATATCTCTGCTTATACTTATAATGGGATAAAGGCGTTAAACTTTAAAGCAATCCATGATGGTCTATACTTCTATAGGTACCTGATAAATGTTATCAATACCAATTACTATCGTAATCGGTTACGACCACCCTACAAGAGCACTTGGCACTTACCGATATCTTTTGATTGATTGCAACTAGTAAAACTGTTATAGTAGTTGAGTAACACTTCAACATATAAATCATAGCTATTATTTTATTGTTAGTAAAATAGACCACCAACGTTCTTGTGTTTTTTATGGCTGGGACCCAATTCAGATAAAGATATGACCTCGGTTGGCTCTGTAGAAATGTTAATACGACTCCAAACACCACACTTAAAAAAACATACATACATATACTGACGCCTGTAAGTCCCCGATGGGGTAGGTAGAGATGAATTATCACATTTATTACTGACATTTCGCCAACTATAAATTCGGTCCCACGTAACAGGGTGCGAGCCTATTGCCGTCAAGCCGGCAGTTAGTTACATACAATGGACACAGAAACATTTACTTATTTTTAAAATGTAAAAACATGACTCTCCACGCTCTGCCGCATTCTTACTTAAAAAATAAATAATTTAAAAAAACATTATGTAATTGCAACTTATTTTACAATACTTACGATATTGCAACAAGGATTAAAAAAAATCAAAAATCCTTGAACTGGATTACATTACCATACACTGTTATAATAATTGTATTTTTACAACAGCAAGTAACAGTAATAGCCAGACATAACAAAATATACAAATAAATAAAATACTAGAACATTTTTACGACCATTTTCTTCACGCGGTCTGCAGTCATTACGTGTAATGAGTTAATCACTTTACCACTCGGCCCGCGGTCAGACATCAGCGTTCTGCCTATGAGTGGAACACTTCTCGTAAATAAAATTTTGATTACTCGATGACGTTTGAACGAAATGAATGAAATAGAAACATCAACTACAGTTATATTTTTTTCATTGAAGAAAGTGCAGCGGCGGTCTTGCTGCGACGCGCATAAGCGATTCAATCTCAATAGAATACGATTCCAAAGGTGACCGCATACGACAACAGCAGACGCACGCAGCAGATACGTGTAATTCGTTGCGGCCTCTCAATAGTCCCGTATTGGAGTTTAACAAGTAATGGATACACTGCTGTATCTGTTGCATGCGTCTGCAGTTGTATGCGGCAGGCTTCGGAATTATAATTTCGATACCTTTACTATCCACAGTCCGAGAAGTTACCAGTTGTACTCTTCTGACATAACTATATTGTTGCACTTAAGTGGAGCACCTACAATGGATTGTAAATTTCGAGTTCCATGGGTAGCACTTTATCATTCAAAGCTCGTTTCTACAGTGCAGAGATTAACTCTATTCACAGTATTCTGACAGCATTGTGCTATGTTATCATTATATGAGTGAAGCACTAACGATGGAGTTATGAAATACTTAGTAGTTTGGTGTGTAACATTATGTAAGTGCAATTTATAGTTTGCTCACCATAGCTTCCATTGGAAAAATTATCGACAGTTTCTAAACGTTTTTAAAGTGTTAATTACTACACATATCATATCATGTAGGTATGTTACGAATGTTCCTCAACCTAAAATAATCAAACATCAAACAAAATGGACTAGAAAGAAGAATTTCTATCAGAGATTATTTTTACTTCACAGAAATTGATCTATATTTTTCGGAGAAAATTGGTTGAAATTGTTCCGATGGAAATTCATAATTCTATTACGTTTCCTGGCCTTGGGCCAAGAGTATAATGTAGACATTCCACGTTTGATTGTTGTTTTTAATATTGTTTTCCGTTGTGTCTCTTCTTTTAGATGTTAGTGGTATTGTTGTTATAAGAACCTTAGCATAAATCACGTTTATAGAGTTATTTTCTAACCTTCAAACGTTTCTCTGTACGTGAAACTATTGTTTAAATATGAGAGTTAACATTGGACAGTCTAGACATAGCGCAATACATTAAGGCATTTTTAAATAAATAGACTTTCGCAGAAACAGTCGTACCAAACATGCTAGACGTACATAAGAACTGGACCTAAGAGACCGAAAGGTGTAATATTTCTTTAACCTTCAGCAAAGTTTTCATGTAGTTAATATGTCTACATACAAATTCAATCGTGTAGAAAACATAAAATGCTTTGCAATCACAGAAATGTAAGTAGGAATCAAAAGCATAATAGTACTGTAACCGTTAAAGGCCTTAGGACCAGGCGCGGATCCACTAGGGTGGGCAATATGGGCATGCCCACCACCTTAATAGACCTGTGACGTCACTTTTTTATGGTTTATTAAAAAAAAAAACCAAAATTAATCATGAATCACGCGTGATTTGGAACACAGTGTATAGTGCAATAGACGATATACCAGCATTTGTTCACACTGTTACAATATCAGAAATTACACACTATTATTGCGGCTTTTATGTACACCTTTATAAGGAGCACACACAGGTCTGAGGTGTACAGTCAATCAATCAATCAGTTAGTATATTGCAGTCCACTGCTTCTCCGAAAATGCGCCACGTCTGCCGATCCTCCGTCTTCCGCATCCAGTCCATCCAGCACCGTAGGTCATAGCAGGCAGGACGCACTGGTTGAAAACCTTTGAGGCATTGTGGTAGGGGGGAGGAGAAAGCCCGACGTAGTTTGCCAAATGCTGCCCACCCCAGTTGGATCTGGCTATTTCTTTCTCGAAGTTGTTTTTACCGAGCTGGATAACCTGCCCCAGGAGATATATTTTTGAACAACTCTGAGTGTCACCCCTTCAATGGAAATCGACTCGATACAACATGTTTGTTGAACATAATCATGGTGTTGTCCAAGTTTACACCCAGGCCAACTTGTCGAGAAGCTCCATTCAAGCTGTGCAGCATTTCGCCCAGTTGTTCCCACTGGAACAACTGGGCGAAATGCTGCACAGCTTGAGAGGCCCTGTGCCCCTGACTCGAGGAAGCTGACTAGCATTTGCCCCTGCGATTTCTGCACCCTACTCCATAAGGTCTCATAAGGTTCGACGACGACTTCGTCATAGTTGCTTAGTCATTACTAAGCAACTATGACGAAGTCGTCGTCGAGCCGAAGATGCGAGATGTACTCACCGTGGATGTTGGTACCCCGCCAAAGTCCAATCCAGAGTCTTGAAAACGTCCTCCAATGCGTTGGTGAATAGTTTGGGAGATATAACATCTCCCTATCTCACTCCACGCTGGAGGCTAATGGGTTTCGTCTTCTGGTCTTGGAGCAGGATGGACATTGTGGCAGTGTCATACAAACATCTCAGCATCTTGATGTATCGCCAATCTACACGACACTGCTGCAGGGCATCCAGCACTGCCCAAGTTTCGATAGAGTCGAAGGTTTTTTCGTTGTCCACAAACGCCATACACAGCGGCTGATTGTACTCCTGCGACTTTTCTACAATCTGCCGAACAGTATAGATGTGGTCCACGCCACAGTACTATAGCCTTTTCGAAACCCGGCTTGCTCAGGTGGCTGGAACTCGTCGAGCTTATCCGCGAGGTGATTTGTGACGACTCTTGAGAACAACTTGTAGACATGGTTCAGGAACTCAGGAGTGAGAGAGTCTTATCACCTTTTTTGAAGAACAGTACCACCGCACTCCCGCTCTGTGCCCTAGGTGTTAGCTTTTGCCGGATGATGGAATTAAAGAGACTCGCTAGCTCTTTCAGGATTGGAGCGCCACCTGTTTTCAGCACCTCAGTAGTAATTTCCATCATCACCAGGGCATCTGTTGTTCTTCAGTTGCCTGAGAGCCGCCTCTACCTCGCACTACTCGACATTTGGTATCTCCTCGGTGTAATGGCGCGTGAGTGGGGATCTGTGGTCTTCGTCGCTGTGTCCCGTCGGTTTACTCATCCGTGCTGCATATAGCTCAGTTATAAGTTTCGTCAGATGGGGCCTTCCCAACTGCTGAGCGAACACTTTTGACCCCCTATATCGCTCGATTGCCTCCTGGATAGAGTGAGTGTTGGAGCGTTTAAGGTCGCGTCGTATCGGCTTTTTGATTTATTGGTTTAAGGCTCTCCCATCTGACGAAGACGACTGTGTGTATGGTTGTACAGTGTTCACGCTTCTTCCTCATAAGTTCGAGAGTCTCAGGAGAGAGCTTGGACTTTTGCTGTATGCGTTTTCCGGGAAACAACTTTCGAGACACTTCCTGCAATATTTTGACCACTATGTCGGCCTTCTCGTCAATGCCGCTAGGTTTCCAGCATTGCGAAACGATTTTGAAGTTCCAATTGGAACTTTTCGGACCCTAGAGCTACTTGGAGCGGCGTAGGTCGGTTGACCTTATCATTCGGAATCTTTCAGCCTTGATGTTGATATTTAGAGAGCATCGGATAAGTCAGTGATCGCTTTCAGTTTGAAACTTGTTGATCACAAAGACATCTCTAAAGAATTTATCTTGTTCTTTATCGCAGAGTCCCGGCGTTGCCAAGTCCTGTTGGGGTTTTTCTTAAAGGAACTATTAATGAAAAAGAGGCTATGTGCCCTTGACTCGAGGAAGCTGACTAGCATTTGCCCCTGCGATTTCTGCACCCTACTCCATAAGGTTTGATTTTCGTCTCGCCGCGTTCAATTCAACAGGTCAATGTGAGACCAACTCCGCCAAAGACACCCCCCCCCCCCCCTCGGGCGTATTTAACATGCTTGACATGAGTTCGCACTTTTCACACATTTTCGGGTACCTGTGCCCACAACCTAATTCCGCGCCTGGATCCGCGCCTGCTTAGGACCCTTAACACTATTTCCAAAGGGCTATGTTGCATGCTCAAACGACAATACCTTAGTTAGTCTAAGCTTTAAAGGGAAGTGTTCCAGTTCTGAATTCAAGTGTTTAACGTTATAATATTTGCTTGTGGAAAAAGAACTTAAGACACATTTGATGATGTGATAACTGATTTACAAAATAATTTTAGACGGACATAATATTTTTTTTTTTAAGAATGAGGTCAATTCAAATTTTTTAATAAAAAGTTTAATAATAAAGAAATTTTAACAACCTTGAATTTTTTTATTTCCTCATTTTAAAAGTAGTACATAGAATGTTTTTCAACATTTCCTAATAATATTTTAACAAGTGTTACTTAGTAATACATTCTATTTTACTTGCATGAAAGAGGGCTCCAGAAGCAAGGGAGACAATATTATGTTCGTTACATAAAGATTACAAAATGATAGAAAACAGAAAGAAATATAACAACCGCACCTAACGCCTAAGCATGCTGGCATTATGCAAGAACACATAAGTATCACAGACTCAAGTGAACCGTGCATATCATTAAATTCATTAACCTAGAAACACAGTGCCGTTTTATCATAATGAAATCATTTTAAACTGTTAATTACATCTAAGAACAAAATGTTATGAGATACTATCATAGCGGTAAAACAATAGATAGCAATAAGTATATTGCAAGAAAAGTATTAAATTGCATTGCATTTTATACAATAACATGAAAGAATCCGGTCGTAAAGAAATCGATTTATTAGTTAGCTACATGAGGATTAAACCAAATGTAGGTGAAATTGTATACAAATACAACATGTGAAAGTATTCTGGAGCGGCGCGTGCGCAGGCCGTCCGGCTGCCATGATGCGCGACCGACACCCTTGATCGCGCATGCGCTCGCGCACACCACTTCATAAAGTCAGCTGTTTTACAATTGAGGCAATTTCTCGACTTTGAATGGATGTGATCATGAATTCATAAATGTTATCTCCATTAATTGAAATTACTATCTTCAATTCATTTACCGTTTATTGACAAACATGAATATTTCATATTTATGTTTGAAAAAATATATGTATAACATTTTAAGAACCCTTCCGTGGCAGTCGGGTAAAAATTAAATAAATAAATAATTTTGGTTGCAAAAAGAAAGTGACAGTGGCAACACTGTTATCAATGAAATTGGCATCGAAGTGGTCAATGCTTCTATAATACACTTTACAATCATGTTATAGAGCTATAAAAATATTGCGGTTTTACTTTTCGAAATTCAACAAGGTTTCTCTTTTGAGTCTTTACGAATTATATGGAAATCAGAAGAAATGAATCACATAAAATGTTATTAATTCCATAATTATGAGTTTTAATTGCATACACTTTCACTTACTTAATAATAATCAGTAGGTTTAATATGATTACATCACTGTGATTTAAAAAAAAATAGCATAAGACTCAAAAACGTAAGACGCCAGACAGAAAAAGTAAAGGCGAGTAGATATTCATTAATAAGCATAAAGAAATGTGAGCTGAGTAACATGTTAATAAGACAGATAAACACGTGGCGTTAGATGCAGGTGTGAACGATGCAATATATAAACCTACCACGTCGTGTGATGCAAGCCAAACAAGTCCAGTAAGTGTATATAAGTAGAACAGAACCGGTAGACGATAATCTAAATGCTAAGTAACACATAACAAGTACTTCTTCAAAGTACGAAAGTGAATGAAAAAGAAATAGCCTACACATAATACAATTCTTGTGAAAGGTACTGTAGAAATGCTTTGAACATTAGGTAATATATGAATGTGCATATTTTTAATGAAAAAGAAGAACTAACTTGAGTAAAAAACACGAAGGATATAGTATTAGCACTTACTAAAACAGTTGTATAACGTCAATTTATTATTGGCGCCCCTGAAAGTACCGAAATTCAGAAGGACAATAATAACAAAGAAGTTTAGTATTAGACAGTTAAGTATAAAATCCAATTATGTTGTTATTAGGTTAGACACCGAGCAAGCGATAGCCAGTCAACGGCAATTGATGACTTGTTAAGTTGTCAGTAATCCAATCGTGAGACATTATGTCACTGTGGGTTTGAGGTCAGTGGACTCTCCATTCATCTGCCCCGTGCCCATTGGACGATATGATTTTTTATGCGGTGGTCTACAATACACGATTCTTATTAGCCAATTCGGTTCAATCAGTGGTTGAGATTTATTTGATTTTATTGTTACTGTAATAGAAGCCTATTGATGCCCTTTAAGATTATTATTTTTGTTCTCTCTTGTATCATTGTTAAGAGTTATGTAGGATCTTTTCGTAATACAATTTTTTGACTAATTTGTGATATCACAAAAATTAGGTGCTTGTTAGTAAATTTTTTTTCCTCTCTTCTCTAGTACTTTCAGCTAGTTCTTTACCTAGTTGAATTATAAGATTTCTTTTACGTATTCTAAAAACTGTTTGAACCATAACACTTCAAGATTTTACGACAGAAGTGATATAAAGCAAGTGTGCGCAAACTATCCATGCGCTCTATATTAAATCATGTTTGTTTTGCCTAATGCTTCGTTGCCTTCGTTATTTATAGACGCTACAGTAAATTTTGGGGACGTCCTAAATGTCCCGTTGCTTTTACCAAGTCATAGATAATTCGGTCGTTTATGAAGCTCCTATGTTTTAGGGCGTGCGACACTAAACGGTTGTTTGTTTAGTGATGACTAATCGCAATAGTTTCTGAAGATGTGTTGTTGATTGTAATTTGTAAAATTAAACACAAAACCGTAAATACATATTCAAATGGTATAATAACTTGTATGTTTGAAACATTTATACTTCGCAACAACGTAAAAGTAACGATATAGTTTAAAAGTGTCCATGATAGTCCCCTAAAAATCCACCATATAAAGCAATTTCTGAAAGAATTCCAGTTTTTATTAAAAATAAACCATGTAAAGTGGTACACAGGTCTTAGAGAAATTGATGTGCATAAATAATAAGCATCATCACATCACAAGCATCAAATTAGGAATCTTCTTTTTTTAAGTCGGCTCTTATGTGTCGTCACATTTTACGTTCATCGTTGCTACACTAATGAGTAAAAGTTTGTTACTCAATAAGTAATTATGTACACTATATTTTTTTAGTTTATACGCAAAACGCAGACTAATTCAAAACGGCATTAATTTTAATATTAATATGTATACGTATTTTTAAGTTATTCATGGCACACAGCCGACTGTCTTCAGCAGACATAATGATTAATGAGTTGGTTACTATTGCAATTCTTACACTACGACACTTTTACATTAATAATGAATAGATATTTTATGCTCCTACTCCTTGGTTTTCAATGTAAAGAAGGGAAGAAGAAGTTCAATTCAAATATTCATACAATGATACTGATATCATTGTATGAATATTTGAATTGAACTTAGGCTACGCTTTCGGCCGGTGCAGTGGTGGAGTTATGCTTTTCGCAGCGCCCATAAAAGGTCGCTAAGGTCGTACAACAAAATATTAATTTACCAAAATGATTATATTTACCTAAAATGAGTGCGATGCCAAAAATAATATTCTTCTAAAACGGACTTTTTGAAGAATACCTAGGTCCTATCTACCAGTGCGTGCAGTGGTACGATATAAGTATCTAACGATCTATATATATTCAAAACTGTTCTTAGATTAATATTGGCACAAAGAAACTAACACATAGGTACCTACAAGAACTGAAACACATTACACTCCGGTTTTGGGTAGTCGTGTACCTATATAAAATGATAGCTAAATATAAATTGGGACTATCATGCATCGACATGCATGATAGTCCCAATTTATGTTTTCTATTGACGACTCAATATAAAACATGTTTCATGAGAAAATGTGTGTATAGGGAACTCCTAATAAAGCAGGCAAGGGACACCATCGTATTATTTTCTTACGTCATTCGGGTTTATACGCCTATTAAGTTTTCGTATACACTAGGGGTTGAATGTTTTACGCCGACCTATTTTCGATCGTATCTCGTATAGAAGTTTCGGCGCAAAGTAATATAATAATCGTGTTGGCTAATTTAATGTCGTACAGGCGTGATATTTATGTGTCGATAAACGATATTTAGCTACAAATATAAAAATAAATAATAAAAAAGGACCAACCAGCCTTCGTGTTACCAGATATTTTATGGGTTGTTTTGGGCATTAGAAAGATTTTTGACATTAGGTCGGTCACATCTGTCGAAGGACCAACCGCCGTTGAAGCAAACGAGTCCTTGTAGATCGCGAGAAGGCAAACGGAAGTAGCCAGATGCACTGTCGACCTGAAAAAGGTGGCTGGGATTGACTAGATGCGGAGAGCGAAGGATCGGGAGCAAAGGCGCACAGAGGGAAAGGCCTATGTCCAGCAGTGAACTGTAATAGGCTAATTTGATTGGTTGATTGATCATTAGTTAGAGATGAGAACGACTTGAGTTTACTGTGTCATATTACAGGAGCTGATGAGGCCCAAATTGATGATGGTCTCAAATAGAATGAGGTAGTTCGGAAGAACTTGAAACCGGCGGGTTTGTATGAAAGATATAATGACTGTAGAAACGTGAGGCATGTAAGGACAGGAGCAAATGGCACGGTATCTCTACTTACCCCCGGGAGAAAGGTGTGAGACTATGTGTGTTTGCAGGCCATCACAAAAGTAATTATTAGATTTTATTACTATAACCAAGTTAATGTGCTAAGTGGGTGGGTGTTTTAGTAGAATTTTATAGCAGCAAAACACATCAAACTAATATGGACCTACATTAATATGGTACATTAGGGCACGGTGATGATAACGCACGACTTCGGTTACGACTTGGGGAGACTTGTCCCCAAACGCCTATAGGTACCTACCACGAAGCCTACCTTAAAGCTTCTAAAAGCTTGCACTTGTTACCTGAAAGCCAAAATATGGATATGTGTAATCTACTAAAGATTTATAATCATTTGCATCATCGGACTACTGAGTCAAAAAAGTCTCAGCAGTTCGATCATCGGACTATTTAATCCGACTACTGAAACTAGGCCCTATTGCAATATAGAGTCAATATCATGTTTTGCAAGTTACGATAAGCTAAGTGATAATATTAATAACTAGATACCGGTTTATATGAATGAGACCAAAAGTTTGCATTATAGCAGTGGATAAAAGTGTTGACTAATTTATATATATTCGACACCTAATTTAAAAAAGATTAGGCGGTAAAATTGTCGATGAAAACTTTATAGCAAACAGAAAAGGATCATTTTGGCAGTGTAGCGGTCATTCTTTGAGACAGCGAAGCATTGTGCTTGCCCTGAAAATCCCTACTAATATTATAAATGCGAAAGTAACTCTGTCTGTCTGTCTCACTTTTACGACTAAACCGCTGAACCGATTTTGATGAAATTTGGTATAGAGGTAGGTTAGACCTTGAGAAAGGACATAGGTTATGTTTGGTCGCGATAACCGACATCCACGCGGGCGGAGCCGCGGGCAAAAGCTAGTGATGGAATATAGGTATCTCGACTCCAAATCGCGACGAAAACGAGGCTCTGGCGCGCGGGTTTTCTTTACATTAGTAAATTAGTAGCCCAGACTCAGCCTCAGATGCAAGGCTTGCGCTCGAGTCAACAATAGTGCCAGGAATACGGCAATAAGCTCACCCCACCACTATTAAATGGGACCGAAATGATTGGTGAAATGTGGGTGTTAATTTACTTCTGTCTAACCCTCCGGAGATAAAGTTGTGATTATATGGGTATGTAGTAAATTGTGTATGTGTCGCAAAAGGTGACACTTAGGAAGTTTATTGCTATATTTTATAAAAGGCGCCTCTGGGAGAAAGGGGCCAGAATCCAGATCCTCCAATAGCCAAGCCTTTTATTTACACCCGAGACGAAATTATGGTACTTAAGTTGATATGAGTACTAAGAACAAAGGGCCAAATAACCATAAATTATTTTGTAACGATTCTAACTTCCACATTCCTTCAGGCCATTTACTGAAAGCGTCTATAACGAGAGATTATCTAAAGGTAAACTGATAAATTTCGATCTACTTGTAAATACAATTTTAGCAGGTCAGTATCACCGAGTTTCAATATAAAGGGCTTTAGGAGCAGAGGTAGCCCCAAGATAGCTGGATTGCGTGAAAGAAGATGCGGTAAAAATGGGAGTGACTGAGGGAATGACATCTTGAAAGGAATGGGTAGGTACAAGGGCAGTTAGGTGAGCGACACTACTCCTTCAGCACCGTATAAGACCAGCCTGTCTTCCAAATATTGGCCAAACTGGACTGGTAAGTGGTAAGTACCAAATTGTATGCATCATAAAAGGCGTAGTTACACCACGTTAACAAGAGTTTATCTGCATTTAAAGCACGTTAAGTACTCGTATATTAAACTGCATACCAGTCTGGATTTTAGCACACGCTTAATCTGACAACGATGAACGAATACCAGTGCACTACCACTATTAGCTTTGCTGTGGTGTGGCAGCTCAGATGGCTGACTACAATGAAAAAAAAAGAAGATAATAATTTTATTATATGCCACAGAATACATACATACATACAATCACGCCCCCATGCCTGGAGGGTTAGGTAGAGGTGAATTAACACCCATATTTCACCAATCATTGTATTAGGTCCCAGTGCCCCACATAATAAGGGGTGAGCCTATTGCCGCTTTCCGGGCACTATTGTTGGCTCGAGCCATGTATAGGCTGAGTCGTGGCTGTATATATTATATCTGTCTGATGTTAAACAGCCACAGAATATAACCCAAAAATATTCTTTGAAATTGAAGTAGGTACCTGGTAATAATAAATACTAAATACATACAGACACGCCTGCATATTTGCGAAGTTGTAGCCAGATGTATATTAACGCCAATATTTCGTCTACTATGTTTTTCGTCCCCACGTAATGTTTTCAACTTTTTCAATTCCAGTCTGATGGATCCGTTTCCTTTGGGGATATGATACTGCGGCAAGCGATAGGTATTTCTACTTCGCCGGAAATACTTTGCAGGAAAATGCGTGAAGAAGACAAACAAACCTTCAAAAGAATTTTAATAGAAGTGTCAAAATATGTTGTATACGATCTCACGCATCACAAATAAATAAAACCAAATTTTTCACATGTTTCTAAACATAATAGCTAAGTAGGTTTTTAGTTACGTTAAAAATATTCGTAGTCAGACATTTTCCAATTAAGAACAAAATTTAAAAAAGTTATATTTATATTCTAAAATTAATTACAGGGATTCTTTGATTTCAAAAAAAGAATTCATTTCCTTTACCATTGTTGCGCATCGAGGGCAGTGCGGTTGTCGAATGCACGATTTGATTAGTTTTGAAGTAAACCAGTTAGAGTTATGATGTAACCCCCGGGTGTCGTGCTCGTGCTAAAAATACTGGCACGTGCTCTCCCTCCAGGCCGACACGATATAGTCTCGTTATAGTATGTCTCCTACTACTTATTATGGGACATCGTGCTTTTGACAGTGTAGAATAGATTCTTTCTCGTAAGTCAATTAGTGAGAAATGTTACTGACAAACTACACGTATAACAAAATAGGCACGTTTATTGAAAGGACGAAAAATTTATATGTTAAGTTTGGTATTCGTTTCAAATAACTCAATGATTCCTATTTTATCCCTAATACAGTATTTATTAGAATGAATCAGATACCCCTTTACCAATGACGCATTTATTGCAAGTTTATGAGACTTCCAACTAAGTATGTAATATATCTACGTACTTTGTAAACTCCCTACTACGTCATAAACGTGTTATCAGTAATATCGCAGAAGGAATACCACCTCTGTCTACACGAAAAGAGTTCTCGAACGCATAGCGACTAGTGACAAACACGAACGATAATAACCCGTGTCATTTATCGAGTTATTCTCGTGGTAGGGGTGAACATCCTGGGCTCCTAGAGCGAGTTGCCAACGCGGATGCGCCTCGACACAATGCGGGTGGAGGGTTAATCACTATGTCAGACGTCGACATCAATCCGTGATGCATTCTGCAGCAAGGCGCTTAGAACATTGTACCGTGGAATGAAATGTATAACCTATATTCGGTTTATAGAACCCAAAATCATCATTAATAGTCGTTTCTTTAACAACTAGATAGCATTTCTTCATTAGCGACACGTATTATAGGTAAACAGCTGGAAATACAATCTGATCAATTAAAAAGAATGTTTGTAATGGGAAAGACAGTATAGGTAGCAACTTTTTTCCCAGTTCCCATCTATCTAATTTAGTTTACACTGCTAAGTGATAATGGACGAACTATTTCAAGCATGTGTAAGGATTAAAAATAATTTATTAACATATAAGACAATTTCTTAAAATACACCGCGATGCCGTTAGTTGAATGACGGTTATCGCAGTGATGGGATAAAAGATGGCTATGTCTGTCTCTGTCAAGTTTTATAGAGATTGGTCCAGAATTAATCGTAATTAAATTTGACAACAGTTTAGTCGGCTAGTCATGAAATGCAATGAACGGACAGACAGAATTCCTTTCGCTTTTATTATATCGACTAGTGGTGGTTAGTTAACTGATTTAAAGAAAATTTTAATCCGTCAGTTGCCAAATAAAACCGAAATACACGATCATAAAACACATTTCTTTCTATGAACGTCTGCCGTCCCATTTTCTCTGTCAATTTAACAGCCCAAACCATCAGTGCACACTATTAGTTGTAAAGTAAAAGCACATTTAACTGTGTATGGGGGCGTTTACAACAAATGCGTGGGAGACATGTCAGACATGCCTTTGCACAAAAGACGTAGAAAGTCACCGTTGTCTCATCCGATGTCCAGATAACAAGCTTTCGTAATATACACGATTCAAAACTAGGTATATTTTTATCCCTTAGAGACTTATTATAGGATATTTTATATACCTTATTTAATACCCTATCATGATATGTAATAAGAAAAAATATTCTTCTACATTTCGTTTACTCTTTCACTTATAACTGAGTCACGCACTTATTGCAAGAACTGGATTATGAATCGGACCTCAAAATAAAACATAAACTTAGGTAGAGACATAAATTAAATTTTGGAAAAAAAAAAAAGAAATGTGATCATAAATTTGATATTAAAAGTTGCTTTTCAAAAATAGATTTTCTTAAATTATACCTTCAAATGCAAAATATGCCTAGAATTTGTTGATTGTGTAATTATATGACTGAATTAGGTGACACAATAGTTCTAATGAATGGTGAACATAATATGTACAAATTGTTTGGAGTCATGTTCCACATAATATTATGATGTTGCGGTGCTTTTTAAGGCTTCTGTGCAGGAGTGAAGTGATACATGCCTTCCTATAGGATTATCCCTTACAGGAATCCATACAGTAGGTCACAGGTTTCCGACACTTTAAACAGGTGGGCACTTTACTCAAATCTGGTCTGCTAACACATTTAAAATTTAAGTAGCCGTTGTGTCATTACTCATTACAATCAAGGTATGATTCCGAAGCCGACCGCATACGACAACTGCCGACGCATGCAGCACATACAGCGTACCCATTACTTGTTAAACTCCGATACAGATAAAGGGGACCATTGAGAAGCCGCAATGAACTACGCGCATCTGCTGCGTGTGTTATCGGCAGTTGTCGTATGCAGTCTGCTACGGAATCATACCTTCAGGTGGGATATTTCTTAAGTTAAGAGGTTATACTCGTAGTTGCCAATCTAACTCACTGACCCACTTGACATTCTCTATGTGATAGACATTACTCAGTCATACCTCGTAGTATTAAATTTTAAAAATATTTAGGTCTTTCGTTTTTTTTCTTGGATCCTACTCATATTTTACCAATTGTGCATTTTAGCAAAACTAGTTACTATTATTTTCAAAAATATCGAGACCAGAGACCATAAATAGTAAGACACAATGTGTTCCGGTTAAACTTGAGAAAAAAACTGATATTTATGTAGAATAAGATAGCCTAAAGAAAGAAAATAAACATGAAACTTAAACAAACATGAAAATTACTAACTATTGAAAAATTAAGAGGTTTGGAAATTGAAACAGCATCATCAAAAATATTCATCTAGAGGGGGCACATTGCGGTTTAATTGTTTGACGTTATTTTCAAAAACTTGTTACTAATTTGAACGTTCGCACTTTGTCCTATATTTGAACTACACTTCACAAATATTTGTCACCCACCGACAGTTAAACAAACATTGACATGGTGTGTTTAACGCCGCTTATACAACCTACAAACATACTATTCTAAGTAATCCTGAGTTTCATTATAATTTAGCTTAGGATAATGCAGCGCACAGCACAAAAAACCATACGATCCACCTACATCGTGATATATAATCTCGTAGATATCTTTATATGAACAAGGGAGGGAGAGGTCGCCAAGATGCACATACCTTGTCATGCGTCACATTTAATTTTGAAGAAAGAAATAAATAAATGATTTTGGAAGACCTGCAAATACTGGGGAATGCCCTAGTATTTGCAGGTCTTCCAAAATCATTCTTTTTTATTGGGCTTTTATTGGGAATGCCCAATCGAACCACAGATTCCACATAATGCAATACTCTTTAGAAACTGAAGTAGGTAGCAGCACATGATGGTAATTAGCATTCTAAAGTAGCTGACGGCATATGATAACCACGTATCTTTGAGTCACAGTGCACATAAGTATATGTATAAGTACACTCATATCTGTAGTAGTTGTACAAGGCGAAGGGATAAGGCTGTTTAACATCAGACAGATATATACAGCCCAGACTCAGCCTCAGATACATGGCTCGAGTCAACAATAGTGCCCGGATTACGGCAATAAGCTCACCTCCTATTACGTGGGACCTAATACAATTATTGGTAAAATGTGGACGTTAATTCACCTCTGCTTAACCCTATAGAGATAAATTGTATGTAGTATATCTCCGATAGACAAGAGAGCTGTAGTTTTTTTTTGTCCAACATAATAATCAGGATCACGTTCCCATAACATATCGATTTCATTTGATTTGACTAGTTTTTCCTCGACAAGGCATTCTACTACTATTCAGCAAAGTGCGTAAAGATACTGATATTTCGTCCAAAGATTCCCCAATGTGATGATTGCAATTCTCTGTATTGAGACTTATGAGATTATAGTAATCACAGTTTTATATCACGCTATAGCATGTCTTGCCATGTGCTCGCCTACGCAACTCAAATGGTAATACGAAGATTCATATAAATGCAAACAAGATTACGACACACGTAACTGGCATAGCAGTTAACCGGATATACATGCAGATGTACATGCATGCTACTAGTCTATTTATTTGTAGGTCTATGTTAGTAAACTCCAGACGTAACTGTTATATTTATTTTCGTTGTGTTAACTATTATCTAATCAATATAACAATGGCTTTCCTCTTACGTAATCAATGTATAGAAGATTACTCGAATAAATTTGGGCAAAATCATATTCAATCAACCCTTGACTTTAATTGCAGATGGATCTGTAGATTGAAGAGTTTGATGAATTTATTTAATACCAACCCTGAAGTATGCTTAAAAAAATAAAGCATGAAGTACCTATTGGAACCAAACAAGGTATTGGATAAAATTGCCACTCGTCAGGATGCCTAATTGCCTGCAAATACCAACGAACATTCATTTCCTACGAATAAAATTTCAATCCATTTCTCGTCAGTTTCCTTATTTGTTTTGAAGTTTTAGTTAATTATTGGCTGGTTTCCGCAAATTACACTTCGGTTTTTGAAGCTGAATTAATATTTTTGCGTTCTTTCTCATGCATTCGATCTCAATGAAACTTTGTACTGTTGTACTGGTCCAAATTAACATACTCGTATTGGGATTTATGGGCAAAATAATGGAGCAACAATATTATTTAGTTGATCACAGAAATTTTGTTTACGTCCTGTGTGTTATGACTTGCAGTACAAAAACGTGAAGAAACTAAAAGTAGTAGAGCAGCGGGTTACGGAGCGAACTATGCTTGGAGATGGCAATGGGCGAGCCACATCTGCCGAAAGACAAATGGACATAGGGGCAAGCGTGTCCTAGTGGAGACGGCAAATTAGCAAACGAAAGGTGAGGCGACATCCCCACAACAGAAACTTGAATGAATCGGACGTGGAGTTGGAGGATTGGGTGCTATGCTATGATGCACATTAGAGAAGACAATTTGAATCTTCACTTAGTTACTGCACTTATGCGCAAAAGATTTAACAAAGATTTAGCAAAAGAAATGAAGACGAAAGGAAAGAAACCATTAATTCGGAGGCTTACCAGACACACGTGCAAAAAAGTAGTATAACAAGTATGCTTAAGATTCCAGTTCGTTTCAAATCAATATTCATACATAAGTTGATTATTGAAATTTTACTGTTTTAATCTTAGAACATTAATTATATTGCCGTCGCATTTTAAGAATAGTTTGTGAGCTGACAATATTTATGTACATAAATCAATATAATTGGCATGATGACGTCAAGGCCATTTTCCTATAGGTACAATGGCTTGCTGTCACATGGATCTGTCGATGCCCTTGGTAGCGTTGAGAAAAGTAGACTCGGACGCCATATAACAAACATCACAAAACACATTAAAAGAAACAAAGAAGTGTTGTCTCACAGAACTTCGGCCGAGGCCGTTCAAGATCAGCCGCAGAATGCAGATCATGTTGTGAATGAACCACCTATAGGTATGAATAGACAGATATATGAATAGAATTCACTATGTGAGTAGATCTAAAAATATTTGGCTCAAAGGATTGATACAAGGCGTAAAGCAGGTGAGTTAATTGGCAGTGGCGAATTCTTAACAGAGATGATAGAGACCAATAGTTCGCGTGGTCAGTGACAAACTAGATCGCGGTAAAAATATCCACCGGCTTTACTATTGAAAATTTTCACCCTTCGCCAATGTTGACTGGATAGAAGTTAGATTTGATAATGTTAGTAGGTACCTACCGATGTAATATAGGTAAGGTAAGTATATAGGTAAATATTTAAAGTAAATAATCAAGCATGATAAAAGAAGCAGGTTACCATCTAGTCATTTCGACGGCATGCGTTCCTTATGATATCATACATACAGGTAATCTCAAACGATCAATCATAGTACAAAAACATGACTTGAAGATAGAATAATTGCTAGAATGCAGTTGGTTTACTTCAATAATTTACACAACAGACTATATATTAAGCAATGGGTAGACAGAGTGGGGGACCCTGTCTTAGAGACCTGAGAGTTGGGTATTGTAATCATTTCTTACTTTTGGAACAACGACTGGATTAAAGACAGATATTTGATGGGATATCCCCGAAGTTATCCAGTAGTGGCGGTTGGTGGTGAACCGGGAACATATTTACTGTCAGAGTACTGCCTCATCCCCTAGTCGTCACGTACAAAATGTACCTACGTGAAGAGGTGAGGTGGCCTTGTATTTCGATGCAAAACAACAATATTGCAAAGCCTGTTTTGTTTGAGTCACCAGTCGCAAGTTTTAGGCAGTCATCATTCTAGAAATTTCTTAAACATACCGAATGTTAGAGAAAAATCAAGAAAAAGTAATGAAACATTATTGCGCAAATTAAATGGAATTGTGAATAGAACCATAACAGCTATCAGTTTCTTAGGGAGGTGTTAGGTTGGCCATGCGTCTCATGTTACAAGTACATGCATAGGTAACCGCTCAACCTTAGTACCCCAGCATGTATGACAACTTAATAAAATAAATTAAAAAAAAAAACAGTCTGTGTCTATTCCTAAAACTTGTATAAAGCCAGTATCTACTCGCAAAAGTTAATTATTACTTTACGGCTTTTAACAGAGAAAGTTGTTGCATTAACGTAAAGTTATCTAACTATAGTTTTGATCGTTAAGTAATTTATTAATAGACACAGTAGTAATAACTATAATTGATTATACTGTTCCATTATAAAAAAGCTATTGAAGAAAAACTTGAAGATTGGTGATTAATCAGTATAAATATTATAGTACAATTCAGTATAAACAAAAGATAAGTATAAATCAGTAGATCTGAAGATAACACCAATTTTTTATCATTTATTGGTAGTAGAGTAGCTATCTAGACCAAAAGCGAACTAGTCATATTGAGATTTAGTCATAAAGCGATCTAGTCATATTGATACCTAGTCTTATCGAGATATAGGCATAAAGCTACTAACCCGAGTAGACGTGTATTTCATACTATTCCTACAAGCGATATGACTTTCGGTACACAAAAAAAAATAGAAGAAGAGTAAATCGGAGTACCTAAGTCGATTTTAGCTGGAGCTAAGTCAGTTCATTTTATTTTGGTATTCGTGGGGATTTCATGCTAAAATAAGTGTAACGAAATCTGTAAGGATGTCCGCAAATTGAAAAATGGTACTGTAAAGGCTCATTAAGACTTGTGATAGTAGCGTACGATATCTAGAAACGAAACGTGTGAGAAACTCTCCACGTCTAAATGAGGCTTAACGCAGTACGAGTGCTAAACATTAGTACGGGTACGGACCAGTAATTCGCGTAAAATGGTTGAGTTACCTACATTCAAGACTGGTGTTAATTGGGATACTAGACAAGCCCCGTTTACGTTGGTGAGATCAGAAATGCAGCAAATCGCGCGTAAACAGTATATTTTTTTTATTGAACATCCAGTTGAAAACAATCTTTAGCAATCGTAGTTAATAACACGCAACCTCTTACACTACAGTACTGTATACTAACTTCAGTATTATAGCGTAAAATAAAAACCGAGTAAAACCCGAGAATTATCGTCCATGTAAATGGCATCACCAATCCCAGTCTCACTACGGGTTGATCATGTTGACAAAGGATTTAGAAGTACCTTAGCGCATTTAGTGAACCATTTTCAGTGACTGCGATAGGCGATTTGATTGATTTCAATGAATACTATCGCGGTAAGATAACTGGAAGTTAGCCTGACCAAAACATAATGGATCATCCACCAAAAGGGATGATTTCGTCAAACCCACATGGCTTTCCCCTGCTGTGCAATTCACTAAGCAAGCATAACGATGCGAATCGTAACGTTGTGCTCGATAGAGATTCGTCATTGGTCGATTTTCAGTGACGTGACCCAATCCGACCAATGACAATCTCTATCGAGCACAACGTTGCGTGCGAGTCGCATCGTTGTGTTCGCTTAATATTCTGTAATATACGAAGCCGATATTGAAACCCACTTAGACGAGAGGATTCATTTCGGGTATGTTCACTACTGTATCTCTTAAAAGATTCTCTTGAAAAGTCTGCAGTGTTCCTGCAATGAGTTCGCGACTTGCGTAAACAATGATAGTTATCTAGCCGAAGGTATTCTTCATTGTACTTAAGTGGCTTCAAGCGATTTCTAAAACGAGTCGAGCTCTGTTTCTATATACCTAGCTCTGCACTTACAAAACACGTTCTATTATATTCCACTGAAGGACAAGGACGTTTTTTGTTTGAACAGAGTTCTCAGTTACCATTTTGATTTCGTAGTTTACAGCAAAACAACCTAGATTACAGGTGCAGGAAGTATTCAGTAAATATTGACGGAGCTGTCAATATTTACTTACAGAATTTCATGAAGGAACAATGGCCGTAGTTACTTCATTGTCAATAGTGATGTATTGTATGAGCTAACAGTAGCTAACGAATCTATTATTATCATTATATCAACATGACATTGCTTCAAAAGTGACATAGATCATAATACCAATATTTTAGAAGCAGTATTTGTATGTTTGTTAAAAGAACACTATAACAGATATAAAATAGGTTAGCAACGAGGTTGCTATTGAGTGAATACTAATAAGTAACATAGTGTGATCTCAAATGAAAGCAAGACACAAAGCAGAACTTAGTTTCACCATAGCGACAAGAAATGAAATTAGTAGAAGTCTGCGAAAGTATATTAAAAACAGACTAGGAAGAGATTATGAATACAATCATTCTCTTGAAACTTGAAAATAAGTTGGTCTGGAACCTGAAATCTACCTAGACGTTTGAAATCGCTAATAAAATGAAAATAATTTGAAGGAGGATAATTTGCATACACTACTTGAGTACAATACCTAAATATTCAAAATATGTATAAAGGGAAAACGTCTAAATAGCTTAGCTTGCACGACTTGTTATCACATTATTCGTAATTTCAATATAGAAGAACTAGAGGTAAACAATAATACCGCAAATGATAAGTGTAGGATGCGAATTGTTCCAAGGTCGTCAAGTTTTATTGTGAACGAACGATAATTGGTATTAGAGCTGTTATTATACACCGGCTATGCGAACACAAGATACCTTGCCTACACCGCCTTAAATATCTGCCTGGGCAATATTTCAATTGAACCACCTAGGTAATGTGGTAATTCATACTCGTATTGTATGAATTGTACGGATCGTCCTGTTGGAAGCGGAGATACGAATGTTAAAATGGATGTGTGGTCTGACGAGAATGGACAGAATAAGGAATAAGTATATTAAGACGAAGTGGCACCAGTGAATAAAAAATTGAGAAGCGAGCTTCTATCATGGACATATTAAGAAGATCAACATTACTTTCATATTAATGTTGTAAAAAGGTCCAAAGTTGCACACTTTGCATACTTGTAGAGAAGATAGATATATGCCCAAGAATGATGGATGGACTGTGTGAATGAGGATGTGGCGAAGAAAGAAATGACTGAGGAAATTAAATCTGACAGGAATGTACTGAGGAGTATGGCATATTGCGCCGATCCCAAATAATTGGGACAAATGCAGGTAGATGATGAAGGTCAGATTTGGAAAGGAACAGATTGCAAAGTCTTGCGAGTATGATAGAATCTGCATTCTGCATATCATTATGTTGAATATCATTAAATGTATCGATTTTCAATTACTTATCCTAATTTATTTATTCCTTCCACTTTTGATTGACATAAAACTTGTTTCCAATTATGAAAATTAAAAAAAAAACATCCAAAGATCATGCAGGTTTGTTGTTTTTATACACATATATTACATTACCATAGATTATATCATAATTTAATACATAGCAACACAGCTTAGTTTTTTTTAGGCTGTCATTATCATTCGGCTCAATTTGGCCTAGAAAAAAAAACTTCGCAATTAAAAATAGAATGTCATTATTTTACGACTACATAATC
Source organism: Eilema depressum (assembly GCA_914767945.1). Classification (NCBI taxonomy): domain Eukaryota; kingdom Metazoa; phylum Arthropoda; class Insecta; order Lepidoptera; family Erebidae; genus Eilema; species Eilema depressum. The sequence continues at coordinate 4,786,347 of OU612020.1, forward strand.
AGTCAGGTAATTTATAATAATAGAATAGAATAGAATAGAATAGAAATAAACTTTATTGTACACCATACAAAAGAAAAGTATACATAAAATAAATGGCAAACATAATTAGGTAATGTACAAATGGCGGCCTTATCGCTAAAAGCAATATCTTACAGGCAACCTTAATATGAATAAATAATGTTAATTTTAGCCAGTGACTGCGACTACGTGTCTAACTATCACGTGGAAGAAGTCGTGGGAATTCGCTAAATTACATCCTTCTTCAGGCCTCAGCCTAATTAGTTGCGTGTATCGATTCAGAAGTTTGATCGTGACAAAACTTAAGTAGGTATCAATTAATCATAGACCACTATTTTAAGTAATAATGACAAAAAATAACTAACGAGGACTACTAATAGTCACATGCACAATAATTTTCATATCTCTAAGAAAAGTTTAGTCGTTCTTTTTAGTATTCTAAATAGTTTCAATTTATCGATCGATGTATGCGTCAACGGACCATGCTTATCAATTTATTATACCGAACAACTTTTGATACATATTTTCATTATTCCGTAGATTAAATGGTGATGGCTTATCGTCCTTCAGAGTTTTCTCTGTGAGTAAGTAAATATGAGGAGTAAAATTCTATTTTGATGATCCACGAGTCAGTTAATAAGTGTCAAATTAGCTAAAACATCCGATATTATTAAGATTGAAAGACACTAAAATATCTATACCTAGGTTTGAAATGAAAATCTTAGGAACCATACACGTAGTTTATTACATAGTGATAATTGCTTCATTGCTAGTGACAAGAAACAGACCCAACATTAGTCGAAGTCGAAATTATTCAAGAAAAGGTATTGAGGGCAGTGTTAGCGTCGACTTGGCGGAGGCGGGGGCACAATGGTTATATACCGTGGCGGGGGCATTGGCGTCCTCAAATTTCATTGTCAAGAGTATAATATAACGTTAACCATGTACAATAAATATAAAGAGGTAGGTACTTATTGTACCATAATAAAACTATGTTACGAGTTTTTGCGTCACGACCGAGCTGTGCAACAATGCGATAATAATGTTCTATTATCTTTAACTTTCATATAGCAGGTGCTAACACAAGCAATGTTTTATCACGCCCACGTTTTCCTATGAAAAGGTTCAAATTAACCCAGTTTAAGTACATTTTCCTATTGAACTGAAGACAATATTGAAGAATATATAGAATACTAAGCCAGTGAAGTGAGGTCAGTGAAGACCTAAAGAAACAAGCACATGCGAGCCGGTCTGGCGTTGATTTTCCTCTCAGTAAGATGGCATTAGCTTCCATTAAAGCTGTATTTATAAACCAAACCAAGAGGAGAAGGAGTAAGGGAACCTCGGATCGAATGTAAACGAAAACAGCGCTAAGATAAGATGATCATAATGATCAAATGAGTTAGTTATCGTGGTAATTGGTGTCAGAATATACATAGGTAATGTGAATTTAACTTCTCCTACTCATAATGGAACGAATACCTACATAAGAACCATGATGATATAACGAAGGATTCCGTAAAACGAGAAGAGAAATAACTGAAATATAATCCCTAAGGTGAAACTTAACGATATAATTTTATTGCTAACATAGATCAGAAAACGAATTGGATTAGGTACTGGATGAGCAGACAGAGCTTATGACCATGAAATAATAAAATACAATATTGTTTTTAGCCTGCAATTAAAGAATAAAAATATTACGACATTTGCATAACCAATGAGGCTGTAATATAGGTTAATAGTTCCAGAGAAAGTCTATCTCTTGTTTATAGGACCATTGGGTGAATTTTTAAAAGGACTCATGATGTTTTTCTCTTCTGGCAAAATACTTGGCATCGATTAAATTTTAAGTGTTTACATTAGCAATTAATTGTAAACTTGCGAAACGTGTCTTCTTTTCGAGAATCACAATTGAGGGAAGGATATTCGGGAGCAATGGTGCACCTTGAGAGAGACCTATATCCAGCAGTGGAGTGCTATAAGCTAATTGATTAATCAATATCATCCATTTAAATCAAGCGCAACGGCAAAAACTTTAAAAACAACTTTAAAAGAATCGTGATATTCGTCTTAGGGTTATGACTATTATTGTATGACTAATAGCTATTACTAACACGAAAAGGTAACGGTAAAACAACATCGAGTAAGTACAGTAAGCTATCTATAGATAGAACCTAGTATGTGTGTCTTTAATCAGTAGATAAATTGATGTCAATGAAACAATAATTGAAATCTTGCAATAATTGTTTTTATAAAACAACTGATAAAATTTATCTTTATCGCACTGTATTTACAGTCATATTTGACCTAAATTCTTCGGTTATAAAGTAAATTTTCAGAGGTATGTTTTGATTTCAAATTTCCGTTGCCAAATCTCCTAATGGCAAACAAACAGGGCACGTGCGGTTCCCTACAAGGCGTTGGAAAGAGCGATAACGGCAAATGTATGAACAACATCTGTTTTTTAAACTTCGCTCGTGTGTACATTATTTATTTCTTACCATGTTTGTACTTTGTACTGCATAGGGGAGTTCTATTTTAGGTGTCTCTGAAACTGCTATCATTATGATAGGTATGTTGCTGGACTAAAAACTTTCGTCATGTCGTAAAACAAGTATCCGTATTTTTTCCTTTCATGTTTCAACTACGGAAAAGGTGCATTTCATAACACGTATAAAAATATGCGCTTTAGAAGGTCAGAAAATTTATCTAGTAGTGAATTTACGTCCCGAATATCTGTTAAATGATTTTGTCATTTATACTTCTTGTAATAATTATGTTCAACGATGTTACTATTGTCATCAATATCGAAATTGTTATTTTATTAGGTAGTGCAACCAGTGAATACATCATAACAATGAAATAGACGTAACAAGTAACTAGCTTGCTAACGAGTCTGCTTTGCCTAATATTGGGAAATTCGGTTAGTAGTAACATATAAACTTAAATTACTTCAGAAGTGAACATCAAACATTTGTTAACTCACCATTTCTTTCTTCAAGTAAGCTAGTTGTGAATCCAGGTCCGTTGGAGGTTTGTCTGTGGGGGGTGAGGGTGAATCCTCAAGGTCAGGCTCGCCGTCCGCGAAGCCGCTCAAGCTTTTCGGTAACGGTGGCAATCCTTGCAGAGACATGGTGCTGATAGCGCGGAACTGCTTTCGAAGTCTGCCGCCAAAACACAAAATTATAACTTCATATTTGACAATCTAATTGCGCACATGCTATCAAGGTTATTTTGAAATATCGAATCATAAATAACTTTCGCATACAGTAATTTCGGTATCAAAATGTAATAATAATGACCTAAAAATTGCAAGTTGTATTGACGTCTTTATTCTACAAAACCGAGCTTTAATTATGACCTTTTTAATACAAAACCTCAATTCAACATAATTACGGAAGTGACGTTCTTGGTAGCGATTTTACTTTACGATATAAATATTAAATTATACATTCTGCCAACCCACCTAGACTTAAGGTCATCATCGAGTATGTACGCGTAAGCCTGATCATCCGTATTTCCGTCATCTGTGTGCGCACTAGTTACTGAGGACCTAGCATAGTTTTGTTCAGAATCCTCAGAGTCGCAGTGTCCGTTTGTGTATCGATATTCAGGAGTGTCTAAACTCTCCGGTACGTTAGACTGTGAGCGCATCGTCTGTAGCTCGTATATCAACATTTCGTGGTTGTTCATATCCTTCATCTTCTCCATTTCCATCTCTGGTATATGGTTGCCGTTAGTTACCTTCTCAGAGTCTTTGCCTTTGTCAATAACAATGTTAGCCTCATCTTTGTTATTGTTTCTGCTGGCGAGTATCTCTGAAATTAACATTTCTGTGACACGTGATGTTTTTCTTTCCAGAGAATTGTAATTTGTATTTACAATATCTGCCGGTTTTGGGTTTAACGACCCGTTTGCAACTACTGGTTCTTTTTGCGTCTCTATAGGTATTGGAATTTTCGATGGACTATTGCGTAGTCTGTCATCAAATTCTTGTACTTCCTCCACAGATGCGTATGGTGCTTCTGAGACTGGACTTTCAGGCTTTGCATCTATGGGTGATGAATACGGACTGACTTCTGGCGACTCCTTGGGTGAGTGCGTGATATTTATAGGACTTTTAGGTGAATTTGAGTGTCCGGCGGAACTTCTAAGTGTAGGTGAATTATTTACAGGCAAAGGCTTCATTGGTTTTAACTTAGGTTTTGGTGATAATGGTGGCGGAGGTGCTTTTCGTAAAGGCAGCGTCTTTTCAACGAAACTAGATGACTTTGCGACTTTACATTTTGCATCTTGGTCCAACTTGTTTGACGTTGAAAGCGACCTCACTAGTATCTGTCTGCATGTTTTGACAGCTTTTGAATTCAGTGATTCATTAGATTTTTTGTTGGAACCCGGCGTCGATGCGGAATTACTGTCACTGGAACTTCTCCTAGAGTTTTGACCACTTGACTTTCGTTCATCCGATGAAGAGCTACGGTCACTGATCACATCTCTAATGAAAGATTTAACCCGTGCCAAACCATTCTGCTTGGGGGGTACTGTTGGTTCACTCACAGCATTAGTTCGATCCAAAGTTTTGGCTTTTGTATAACTATTTTCGTGTCTGGAAAAGGCACGGTTCTTCGTAAAGCTAGCCTTTGAATCCGCGACAGCCTTCCTTGTTTTTGCCAATGCCTCCGCCACCACGCTCTGGTTAGGTCGTGGAGGCACAGGAGGTGGACCTTTGATCTTGCTGTTCTTCATTGGTTGCGAGTTAGTTTGTACCATTAGCATTCTTAAACGAGGCGACACTCGAACGATACTATAATATGCGTACTATAGTACAAAGAGCGCGACAACACCAGCAACGCGTAAGTCACATACGAAACCGCTCCATGCGCGCAGCGACACGTCCGACCCCGCGAGCGCGCGGCACTGACTGCCGGACGCCGGTGACTGTGCGACCACCGTCAGTACTCCAAAGCGGTGTGTCCGCTACGTCACACCTCTGACTCTATGTTGTAGGCTTCGTAACCACCCCGCTTGGAAATTACTTTGTTCGTACCTTACAGTACCTATTGCGTATCAGTACTTTACGTACCTAGTCGGTACAGACAAACAATGAGTTGACCCATACTTTTTAATAATGTAAAAGTGATTGTTTACTATGAGAATGAATGCAATAACGGCTACCGGTCCACGGCGCTCAACATGCTGGCTATTGTTGGGTATTTCGAAAGCACTCTCTGACCTATTGTTTTATTCCAATCAAAATGTTACAGTATGGTTGTTGTTTATGAGTGGTTAGGTTCGAATCATTGACGTGCGTAAAAATTTACATATTATATTAATCTATTTTATTGAATATTTTCGATGTCACTGTTTGATTTGAATATTATGTTACAATTTACATAATGTCAACATTTTTTATAAATTATGTATTTCTATGAAATAATCTGTTATGCCAGTGATTAACATATTCATATTTTTGCAATAAGCCTATTGTTCAATATAGAAAGGTGTCACTAGCTAGCTAAAGTCACTTATCCAGAATCGTGCCATTTGTTATCATGGAGGTTCCTTAGCACCTATTGTTATCAGATTTCTGGACTTAGAGTTGCCTAGACTTTCCCTGACATTTAATATTATGTTCTATGGCATAACATCATGTGGTCCATTTACTTATTTGCTACCTTATTATTTTTAAAAAATAATGACGTTAAATTTCTTTCTTAAGCTACATTTAACAGTTTATCACACATTAATTTGTTGTTATTCAATAAAGCAAAATTTTTAAAGATTTCTTTCAAAATTAAAAGAATTTGAAGGTCTCCTAGTTGCTTACACTTCTATACCTACTATGAGTACCTACTTGCATTTTATTTCTAATTTGCGTTATGCTTGAATAAGATTGAAAATTATCCATGAAGCTTATCCAGACAGGCCAAGGTACTTAGCCATAAGCCACATGTAACACTGAACAGACATACAAAACAAAATTATAGTATTTCTGAACACAACACAATAATTCCAAGTAATAACATATCAGAAACGTATTGTGTTATGTAAGAGGGCAGTAATGGCAAAAGAATAAAATAAAGGTTCTATTCACTTTCACCTAGAAGGCTACAACTAGTTATAACAATCCAATTTATATGATAATTCACAAGATGATACCAATATGTCGAATTTAGAATTTGAAAGTAAAAGTAAAGTGAAACCTATAATGGTAATATATCAAAGATGATGTAAGGAACAATGTTTACAATTTTGTCTTAAAAAGTGTTGATGCTGGGAAGTAGATCATCCAGTACGTAATGAGGATTGCAGTGCCTAGTCATTTGCTACTATTGAATACTGAATATAGGGCAGTTCATCATCAAAAAGAAGATATCTACACTTTAGAAGGTGTTCAGGGTCTGTGTTTCATATAAGAGTTCTGTACCTATAGGGTAAAAATAGAACCCTATGACTAAGACTCCACGGTCTGTCACTAGGCCATATCTCATGAAAGAAGTGGTAGAAAATTTTACAGACGATGTACTTATTTCTGTTGTAGCGGCAACAGAAATAAATAACAACTAATACTAAAAAAAGAAAAAAATGTCATGGCAGAGAACCCTTTGTGCACCAGTCCAACTCACACTTGACTGGTTTTATTCATATTGCTATTTTTTCTTAATTTCCCACAATTTAAGGAAACACTTCAGCCTTGTTTACTTTTTAAGTGTTGGCATTTTTATAACATAGAACAACATTGTTTATATCTCATAACATTATTTGGGTGTGAAATCTAAATGCTGTAAGACAAAGCTCTATTAAATAATATCTAAAACAATAGGTCTGTGAATTGCAAAACTCGACGTTCAATGAAACATACTTGAACATGGTTAAATAAGATACTTACGTATTTTATTTGTTATTGAACTTCCAGTCTTGTCTACACATAGGACACTGCTGTTGGGGCTGAGAATGGAGCCACTTCACGATGCAGTGGATGTGGAAACAATGCGAGCAGGCTCCCCACACTAATGGACAATCGTCCCCGGGAAGTTTGCAGTCTGGGCAACAGCTGTCGAAGGGCATGCGACAAATGCCGCAGTTATCGTCGTTGGCTACCCACCGCCAAGTAGCTACGCCCGTCCAACCTTTGGAATTCCAGTTTAGGTTAATCTTTCACCAGAATACAAAGTGAAATATGGGTAAGGAAGGTTACTCACTCTTAACTGTAACTTTCATGACATGAAATTAACATAAATGGAAACAATTGACTTATGCGTACATTAATACGACAATATTGACCGATAAAGTACAGAATTCGTATATTATAAAATAATTATAAAATTCAAACAAACAATCGATCTCATTAAGTCATTAACATTGACATTTGTTTTTTTTTTCATGTTGTGTTTTTTTATTTATTTAGTAGAGTTGAAACGTTGTGTTTTGACCACTTTTTTCACCTGCACAAAATAATATATCTCAAAAAAGCAGCTATTTATTTTAGAATACGGGTTGAATTGAATTGAATTGATATTTATATAATGATATTTGTACGCGTAAGTTTAGTTTACTTATTCAATAAGTACATTAAAAGAATAAAATAAACTTTTTGTATTTTGTGGTGTGGCAATAAAATTGGCAAGTATTGACAAGAAATGTCACTGGCTGAATTCCTCTGTGTTTGATGTGTTGGAGTTTATTTATTTTATCCACATTTTATTTGTAATAAAATAGTGTATAGCAAAGTTATAATTAAGCATGACTTCGTTTGATACTAAATACGATGTAAGTTAAACTTAACTGCACATATCACACCCATAACTTGCTTCAAATATTAATGACGGGGTTCAACTCGTTAAATTATTATATGTATACAATTCCACACCTTTATAATCTTAAATTGAAACTCACTACGTAGAATTTAATACAAATAATATAATTTAATATGTCTAGATAATCGCTCACGGTTTCCTGAATGTTGCTAGTATTTATGAGTCATCTGAATCTTCAGTTATATTACCATCTTATCTAACTTAATGAAAAAAAGTGGAGTTATGGTCTAATTAAAAAAAAGTGCATAATAAGTCTCTAAAATATGATATCAAGTTACAGTTAGTGATACCATCTTTGTATTTTCTTTTAACTCGTTGTAGATGTACCCGGCTGGGGATGTGGGGGTTATAGAAGGTGAAATGAACATACCCACAAGGGGTGTGCCCTCTGGAGACAGTATGGAGTTCAACACACTTGATGAACCTATCAAGGAGACATTTGTAAGTATAGAAGTTATAACTGTTAAATATTTGTATAATAATGAGAAGGCTGAGCAAATATGTCTTTGATGGTGGAAAGCATAGTGTATTTGATATATACAACACCATTGTGTACAGGCAGCACTGGCGTAGCAATGAGCTTTGCTATGAAACTGGTTACCATGGCCTATGAACATGTACAACACCAGGGGAGTTACACTCGTGCTGCTGACCCTTTAAGAACCTACTAATGTCTTTCTGAAGACCCATATTGTAGTTACTTGGAAAAACCACACCACAAATTTGTGTGATAATGACCTACAATTGTGTACCAACCACCGTACCAACACCATGTTGCAATAAATAACGGTGCTGATAAATATGTTTTAGATGCGAGACCTGAGGGCAGTTGGCAATAAGTTTTACCATGTACTCCTCCCAAGAGAGAAGACTAGCTTGCTAAAAGAATGTGAGTACTTAAATTGATTCCTTATGGACCCCACCTTCATTATGTGCCCCACCACTGCGGGGTCTGCAGATGGTGGTGATAGAATGTTTAAGGCTCCAACTATTAGTTAAAAATACTTTACTATGTACTAGTTATAAATACATTAGAATTTCATTATAAAAATACCTTTCCATACTTCTCTGGCAAGTCACAAGTTTTTGAATGATTGTACACCCTGCCACAACACCTAGTGGAGGAGAGGCAGACAGTATGCAAGTTGGTCGGACAACCTGAGAAAGGTTACCTGAGCTAGGCTAAAGGTTATGGCCGTCTGTGGCTGATGCTGGCGAGAAGCAGGGAGAGTCGGAGGCTACTGAGGGAGGACTTTGTGCAAATTAATTGAGAGGACAGCTGTGTAACACCTTCCTCAACGTTGTTATTTACACAGAACTCTTATTCAATTAAAAAAGCCTGGAATTTGTATTTGATATAAAAATACCGACATAATGGTTTTGGTGGCGGGTTAACTAGCAACAAACAGTTTATCTATCACTTATCATGTATGACATAGAAGTAATTAGAATTGTCCATTAACGGCGAATACGTTTTTAAATGTTTTTTTTTTAAATTTTAATGTGTGACTATTTAATATCATTGCCGCGATACGGCTGAACGAATCTGATTGGAATTTAGAACAAGGATATATTATAGTCTGAAATAATATAGGTATAGGGAACGGGAACAAAATTAGCCGATTGAGCCGTAGGTATCAGCTAGTGGATTGAATGGCAGAAAAGTTATTAGATTGGTGAGTTTCACTCTCTCCTTCCCGGTAGTGATGTACCAAATCAATAGCAGCCCCCGCTAGACAAGTAGCAATTCATTGACCGGCGTATTGTAGAATAGAATGATGAATGTATGGGATTGACACGTATTTTGACGTAGGTTGACTACCTACAGTCATAAATTTCAAAATACTTCATTAATATTATTTTGACGTTTATGACATATGTTGCAGACTGTCATAAGCGTCAAAATACGTGTTAATCCCGTACATTCATCATTCTATTCTAATGGCCGGCGGCGTGGCCTACGAATTGCCACTTCTATAGGGGGGCAGGGTACTGTAACTACACGAATGACAGATGTGATTGTCTTTGGAACTGTTACTACTACCTAATTACGTGACCGTGCCTAGAATCTGAGTCGTCTTCATTGTTATAGCGAATGGTATCTACCTATAAAAAGTTAATTACCTGATCATGAAATTAATACCCTTTGCATTTCAACGTTTGCAGTCGAAGATACCAGTCATATTACGAAAGACGACGTCGCGTCGGTATAAACCGACTATTTCTACTAGTGATAACTTAGCAATTTTCTAAGTTATCACTCTAGTGAAGTCTAGTGTGATTCCGAAAGTGACCGCATACGACAACTGTAGCCACACACATGTTCTTTCCTAGGGACTACCCTAGGAAAGGACATAGGCTATTATTTGGTCGCGATTAATGACATCCACGAGGAATAGCTAGTACTTTTACAATTCATTTGGTTCCATCATAAACTAACTTTGAAAGCGTCCATCGCAACAGTAGTGACATACCTATATTATCAGTTCACATTCCGTTTGATGTTATGTAAGGACGCGTACGCACATATAAACACGAACATCAGGATTATTTAGTACGTATGGGACGCAATGAAGCAAAGAATAAGTACACGAACATAGTTAGTTCGACTCGAATTCACACACCATCGTCATGTAGGTACAGTCGCCATCAGATTCGACCGCCATATTTCTAATCTAAAATACGTAAAATAAAAAAATAATTATAAATGTTAAATTGGTCCTCTAAAGGTTACAAAAATAATTATTTGTACTTCCATTTATTTACTTCAATGTTACGATCCTTTGCAAATATGTCAGTGTTTTATTTTATTTTATTTGGAAAATAAACAGAATTAATAGTATGTAACTGCCTCTGTGGCGTAGCGGTAGTGAACGCGGCTGCTACGCAGGAGGCGCGGGTTCGATCCCCGCTCAGTGCCAATATTTGTATGCATGAATGTAAATATTTGCATTGGTCTGGATGTTTCTATGACTATTGATTGTACTGATGTACTGATTGTATAATATGTATGTATTTACAAAAAAAAAAAAAGTATCTAAGTATGTATACCCGCATTCTAGATTCCATAACACAAGCTAATTAAGCTTACCATGGGTCTAGATAGCGTTGTGTAGAATTTTGTAGAATATTTATTATTATTATTTATTATTATTACTAGATACATTACATGACCAAAGACCACTTATAAGTTTTTATATATAAATAATAAGTAGACCTAGACGGTTTATATCTACCTATGTATATAAAAGAAAGTCGTGTTAGTTACACTATTTATAACTCAAGAACGGCTGAACTGATTTGGCTGAAAATTGGTGGGGTGGTAGCTTAGAACCAGGAGAAGGACATAGGATGATATAAAAAAATTAGATTATAGTATGTACGTTTCTAGCTGTGCAAATCTTTAAGCATACAGTGTCAAACACAGCGCTACAACAGCCTTGATAGGGATTATCATTGGTTGATCTCCAGTGACGTCTCCTATCACCTAGTCTGACTAATGACAATCTTTATCAAGGCTGTCGCTGCACTGTGCTCGACGCTGTATGCTCAGATAAATCCGCAGTAGAGATTACCGACTTTACGTATCCAGCAACTTCTGAGCGCGACTGTATCTACTCTCGGTCACACAACTTCCCATTGGAAGTAGTCGATAGTGTAGTATTTATTGTTAATTAAAGTTTCAAGTACTAGGGACGCAATATACCTAGGAAGTATACATTGTTGTGTTCAGTAAACGCAGTGTTCGTGATCGTTAGAGGTATGAATACATGCGAAGGAAGTAGCTCTGTATCATGCGATTTAGAGCTGTAAAAATGGGCCTAATACATACTTATAAGTATAACTCCGGACACGTATCTTGGACCTAAATTGCAAGAAAAACGAGGCTCTGGCGCCCGCGGATTGCTTTGTAATAATCTATGCTTGGTGAATTTGAGCTGCACGGAGTAGCACGGAGTGCTATCCTGAAAATACACCCAAGAAATGTGTACTGCGCGCTTAGGGCACATTTTGAGCACATTTTAGGTCTAAGATACGTGTCCGGAGTTATAGCATCCATCAAATGGCATCTGTGGCGTACCACAATGGCATCTGTTGGTAGAGCCGAAATAAGATGCAAATGCACAAGTGTCTTTTCTCAGGTGCAACCCTTTTTTTCTCATACGCAAGCACTGTTCTCATGAATAAGCATTGCGAATACAAAAATGAAAAAAATAAATCTGTGTTAACTGCATAGACTCGATTTCTGCATTTTTATAATTGATGGGTAGTTGACTTAGATGCATCTTCAAGGCAGGTGGCGCTGCAATCGGGCTAATATACATATATAGGTATTTTTCACGAATTCCTCGTCTGCGAAATAGTAATTTGTGCTTTTTTTATTTCTAGGGGACTTATGGGGACCTCTCCTGCTCTGCACACTCATGGCCACGATCCTGCAGGGTACAGAGAGGGCTGATAACTCCAACGACGGTGGTCCGGAATTCGCCGAGGTCTTTGTTCTAGTCTGGATAGGAGCTGCCATTGTGACATTAAACTCCAAACTTCTGGGTGGAAATATGTAAGTTTGTATTCAGTAATACATAGTAACTACCTACATTAATTTGTTGTTTTTATGATGTATTTACATTGAGTTTTAACCTTCCAGCTCATTCTTCCAATCCGTCTGCGTCTTGGGCTACTGTATGTTCCCAATCGCGCTCTCGTTGGTGATCTGCCGCATTATCCTCTTTAGCACGCAGACCACCTTCCTGTTCTTCCTGAGGCTTGTCATATCCATGTCGGGCTTCGTCTGGGCCACATTTGGTGAGTAAAGCTTTTGAGTACAGAATATCCTTTATACAGGATGTCCCGTAAGTAATGGACCAATGGGGTCTGGGCAGTGGGTGAGAGAGGGGGTTATTATCTAAAAAAACTACTAAAATGTATTGTCTTAGGCCTCTGAAATTGTACATACACATAATATTTAATTTTACATAATATTTTTTTCATTCAAATAAGTTTTATTTATTTATTTATTTCTCCTTACAACTATCATTACAGGTTTATCCCAATGCAATAGTGTAGCTATCTTATTCTAAATTTTAAATATGTGACTGTAAACTATACAAAGCTATGTCACTTAGGTAAACTACATGTTGACAACATCGAACTTCACATAACATATTATCCGTAACGCGACCCTTGTGAATTCACTCTTAGCACAATGGAATAGATTAATCTCCATAGCTATGAGATTCAATATGCGAATTGCTCGCGTCAGAGGCGCCTCCTGCAGGAGATTGGTTCGCCCCACGGGCTTCACCAGTAGGGGTGGTTTTCGGCGTCGCCACACGTACTTGTCGGGACACACAAACCCAGCCAACCTAATATATCATTATTATATACTTTCCCTTAAGTATTTCGAACACATACGTAGTGAGGCACAAATTTCTCCTGACCTCAAGCTCATTGTATCCCACCATTCCCATTACGAATAAAGTAGGATACATTAAGGGATAATAAGGGTACACCACATACGTAAGTATAGAAATCTAAGAAATTTATTTTGTACTCTCTCCAACATGATCCTATATTTAGTTTCATGTAGAGACCAGATGACTGCGTTAAATTGAAGTTGACTCCTAACCAAAGCATTATATAATGCTATAATGGCGCCGATATTCTCAAAGCTATGAGCCTTGTGAAGAATAAAGCCTAAGTTTCTATATGCCGTTCTACAGATTTTGGTAATGTGGTTGTGATACGTTAAGTCCGAATTAAGACTCACTACCAGGTCCCTAATCTCTGTCACTCGAGTAATAGGCACTCCGTCAATATTGTACTCATGCAAGAGAGGCGTGCGGGCTCGAGAGAATGAATGAATGTTAACAGTACCTACACAAATTCTAAGGATTGGGAAAGCGTTAGTGACCCGTCCTGTGTTGCAGGCAAACTTAGGATATGGAGACCAGTTAACAGCAAATGGGATCATATTTTGTAGACATCCACTGCTACCTTCTAATGCAACTTTTTTAGAGGAACAAGGTGATCCTCTAACTAGGCAGGCGGTGATAGCGGCATAGTGGACTGTGACTGTGACCCAACGGTTGTCGTTTGAATGTTGTATGAACGTTGTACCAGCCCGCGAACTTCACTTGCGCGATGCAGGATTGTTAATGACGTAGTATCGAATTAGTTCATCTTGCAGACGCTAGATGGCACTGGGTACATCCACAGTACCCAGCGCCATCTAGCGCCACACTTTATTATAATGTATGTTGTATTGTTTCAGCCGCAACAAAGTTCTTGGGCGACAGTCAGCCCGATGGCAAGAAGGCCCTGGCAGTGTACCCGATCTGTCTCTTCTACTTCATACTGTCATGGCTGGTGGTGTCGCACAGTAACGTCTAAACTCGTGCTGGTAACAGTGTATTATTATTGTGATACAGACTATTTAGTGTAATTTGTGAATAAATGTTTAGTTAAGTGGATCACTCTTGACTGTAAATTATTGTAATGTTATTCGAAGGAATAAAACCTCTATTGACTGGGAAGATTTGTTGTAAAATAATGTGTTAAGGTTGACGATTTTTAGGGTTCTATACCCAAAGTATAAAAACTATTACTGTTGCCACTATAACAACAAATACTGAAGATAGAAAAAATAACGTAATGGTACTAAAGTCATCGTGCGCGAGTAATCGAAGTTCTTAGTATTCCTGTTAACACCTTCAGCTAAGCTGAATTATTTGTGTTAAGAATGGATTCACGTCGGTAAAGTAATAGCCAAGATTCGAAACCGGGACCTCTCGATCGTTAGGCTACCCCCAGACTAAACTGTCGCCACTAATTACTAGAATCTAACGTGCTTGGCCACCAAATGTAAATACGTCCTTTATTGACTAATCGCCCCTTTTTTTGGAGATTGGAAGTACTGCCGAGGCTCCGCAGTTTATAATTTGAACACAAATACATCATGTCATGACATGACTCTTTCTTCACTCCAGAGGTCAGAGGCTTGTGCCATAAAAAAATACTAATCAAAATCTTTGTATATGTCTCTTGAGATTTTCTCGTTTATTTGATTTGCTAAGGAATCAAATCTATCGATTTATGATATTTCTAAAGCCTAACTCACCTTCAGATTAAGGTCTTATTCTTTAATAATTAGGTATATAACTAGTATAGCTAATTTACAATGGTCTGGCACTATTGTCCTGACTAAATATTATTAAGTATTGCATTTACAAAATTAAATTATAATTTTTAGTCAGCATTTTGGATAAGTCATTAGTTTAGTACGTTCATTTTCATAATATCTACTATTTTGACACAAAATGAAATTCATTTTGCATAGATCTCTTGTAAAAGTGATAAAATCCAACCCAACTGAAAAGATACCAACACACTTAGTATACAATTATTTATTTCGAAGTAATGCTCTACGTAGACGACGAAATAAAGGTGGTTTAATACTAGCGAGGCGAGGCATTGATGGGATGGGCGCGATCACGCTTACCCTTTTACGCGAATAAATGAACGTCGCCATCGCTGTCACGAGTTGGCCATCGCTGTCACGAGCCGGCCATCGCTGATTCGAGCCGGTGTTGTCGCTTATTTTGCGACAAATATTTCTCTGTCAATACGAGGAATAAAAAAATGTTCGGTTTTTGATACACCTACTTCTCTATGGCACAATGTAAACATTCCATTTTAGCCGAAGATTGTAGATCATTTTTGTATATAATATATTTATCAATTAAACAACTATTTTCCGTCTCATGTAACTTTTATTTAAATTTTTGACACATCAATATTCTTATAAAAAATATATTTGGAATTCGAAAGTTCAGTGTTTATCAATGACACAGCTGTTTGCAGGGATACCTACAGAGACTAGATACTACGTATAACTAATTACTATATTTACAACATAATTTTGATTTAAAATAATTACCTAGTGTCACGGCCACTGAACGTTTTATATGAGAGAGATGACAACATTATACCCATGTACTACTTTAATCGCACAAATATTGAGCGTGCTATATAAACATGTAACTATATAAATAATCTGTGTCCTTTGGTTTACGTACATTTAATATATTCGACAAAAACTAATTATCACTATTCTATCACATAAATAATATGTAACAATAAAGGCTGTATCACACGAGTGATATGTGAGCGTTCTATTGATCGCTTATGTGATAAGACCTACCCCCTAGGCAAGTGGCAATTCGTTTGCTGGAATTTAATGTATATGACAGTTGTCAACGTATGTCATAAACGTCAAAATGCGTGTCATATACGTCAAATCCCATACATTCATCAATCTATTCTACAATACGTCGGCCAACGAATTGCCATTTGTCTAAGGGGCCGATGTCACGTTCACAATGAGCTTACTACCATTATTATAGCTACAACATTGAATATGATGAAACTTCCTAAATAAATATAAATATGTCAAAATGAAAGTATTACTAGAATTTATACAAAATAATTTAGACAAAAATATACTATTCAGTCAATTTTTATTATATAAAGATCTCCGTTTATTAGCCTGGAATAGTAATATCGATGGTTGAAAAGGAAAATAGTTCTTAAGCAACAAAATAATTCGTGATTATAAACACATGAAAGTTCTGTAGACAAAATCTTGTCACCTTTGCACTACCTGGTAGGTATACAATTGAAATTGAACTTCCATCAGCTGTTCGTAACTGAAAACATTGACACGGAATATACCACACAGTACCCTTTGTCACATTATAGTTCACCATACTTTCGCTAGAGGCGCTGTCAGCAAATATACTCATGTGTTTGCTGACAGCGCCTCTAGTGCAAGTGTGGCAAACTTCTGTCAAGTGTTCATTGTTGTAAACTACGAAATCTAGCACAAGTAAATTATCATAGTGCTCATTTGTTAATCTCAAACCTAACCAACGTGACTTGTATTTTTTTTATTAGTAGTTTGACAACGTATTACGAGTATATTAATGTCGCTTATAATGTTTTCCTTTCAACCAGCAATATAGATTGGGTAAAAGTGGAAATAAATTTAGAACAAAATTAACTTGCGTTCTTTTAAATTAAAAAAAATTCAAACCTATATTCTTAATTATTTTAAAGCTTTAGGAACAACTCAATTTTAAATACTGACCAATCTTTGATTTGTTTATTCAAAATCGGAATGAGAAAATGGTTCCATAATTTTATTACGTTTTACTTATAAATTAATAACATTATGATTAAAACATTTATTGCATCTAAGGCACGTTTAGCAGACTATTATAATTTTTGGTCAAGACATTCTCAGTAGAAATACTATACAAATTATACAAACAAAGGTGATAAATGAAAT
Organism: Eilema depressum; assembly: GCA_914767945.1. Taxonomy (NCBI): domain Eukaryota; kingdom Metazoa; phylum Arthropoda; class Insecta; order Lepidoptera; family Erebidae; genus Eilema; species Eilema depressum. Next base: position 4,803,534 of record OU612020.1, read on the forward strand.
CAAATGCAGAAATAAATGACAATTTTAAATTTAGCCTTTTTTGGCAATTAAAGGATTTAAAAATTGAAAGCTTATTGCCCTTATTTATACTCTTCTGTATGGAAATCGGAAAATAGTGTCGCCAGATCACAGGAAAATCTAATAGTAGGTACACGGGAAACCTATTTTATTAAAGCCTATTTTATAAATTATTTCCATAATTTTCAGCAGAGTTATAAATATAGTATTTTTAACGAGAAAAGAAATGAAGTATGTACTGGTAACAAGATTATATCTCATAATATTCAGATTTATTGATTTAAAGTATAACATTAAAGCACACTGAAGATTTTTAACGAGTGTTGTAAACTACAGCCTCAGTATGGCGGGAAAAATTCGTGTCTCTTCAGTCTCTTCGACCAAAGCTTTTTCCATAAAATTTCTAATTTAATTGCTCAAAAATGCCGTATTATGGTCAGATGAGATTGAAAAGTGAGAACCGAGGACGGGAATTCTTCTGTTATGATAGGTATTAATGCAGTAATCGAAACTTAAAAGTTAACTAGATTCCGATCCGCTAGACAACTTATCGGGCGTACGAGGAGGCGTGGGTCTCGGTGAAGTTCTAGCGGGCATTTGATAAGACATATGCAATTGTATCGAGTCCCTAGCTTTTCGAGCGTTTTTATACGTGAGGGAATTCGCCCTTGGTTTGCGTCGAGAAAAATGTCGCTCCACCCATTTCAGCATCGCTAGCACTGAGTCGGTGGACGATAGACGGCGTTCGGCTGATGTTTTGATGATTGCTGATGACACTATGCGGAAAGTGGCTGCCATACCTTTGAGAGCCTGTAATTAGGGAAAAAATATTCGAGTTATTTTTCAAGTGTAACCAAATTTTGACCTACCGACAGTACCGACAACTGTACCTTTTTGCTCACAAACCCCTCGAGCTTCTTCTCACCGGAGTTGACGAAGTGAATATGTCGGCTTCGAACCGACCGAATCCGCATGTCGGATTACGGACCGTAGGCTCCGAGTTGAAAGTCTATCAAAATGATAGAAGACGGCACGCTATTAACGTGATCTGGAATGCGTCTGACGCAAAATTTTTCTTTTCCATATTACTAGTCTTGGTCTGAGGTGTCCCTCAGGGAACAATTTTAGGCCCCACGACAAGTCAATTAAGTTAATATTTTTACTATAGTCGGATTTTTAATTAGACGAAGCTATCTGACGTTTACTGTGTTGCAAGTTTTTTATGAAATAAAAACAGTGTTGTGACAAAGTGAACTATATTATGATGAATGATATTATCATGATGAATGTGAATCCAATCAAAACAGACGAAATTAAATGGTAAGCTCACATGAATTCGCATAGAGTTGAAAATTGGTGGGAGTCTTAAATACACCATAATGAAAGAAATATCAAAAGTCCCCATCGATTTGAACCTTGCATTTTTTTTTCGAGGTTAAAAGTCAAATATAACGGATTCTCGCATTTTTCTCGTAAACAACAAATTCTATCGTAAAATTAGGGTAGACAAAGTTGTAGATCATGTAGTTACCTACAAAATTGGTGTTAATTTTTTTATTGTGCGGATCACCATTTCGGAGATATCGTGATTTAAAAATTGAAAGAAATCAATTCTGTATTTTATATGAAATTTCATTCACCATAGTAGGATTCATAAACGCAGAACCTGAACCGCTGGCCCTATGTACTTGAAGTTTTGGCAGTAGATGCTTATCATATTGCTAGTATCCACTAAGAAAGGAATTTTTTGAAATTTCATTGCTAAGGATGTAAAATATGGGATTAAAGTTTGTCTTGAAGTCCATTTCCGTTCCTCCCTATTTTAGCCCCTTAGTAACAAAATTTCTAAAAATACTTTCTTGGTGGATACACGCAAAATGAAAAGCATCTACTGCCAAAATTTCAAGTTCATATGACTAGCGGTTGAGGCTCTGCGTTGTTGAATCATACTATGGGAACGACTAACTTTGTATATAAGAGATTTAACTTCTTCCAATTTTGCAATCGCGATATTTCTGAAATGGTGATCCGTACAAAAACAAAATGGATACTAATTTCATAGGTAATTTCATGATCTACAACTTTGTCCAACCTACTTTTACCCTAATATTTGCTGTTTACGAGAAAAATGCGAGCATCCGGTATATTTGACCTTGAATAAAAAAAATGCAGAAGTGCAATCGATGCATGGGGACTTTTGATATTTCTATAATTATGGTATATTTAAGACCTTCACCTATTTACAGCTGTATGCGAATATATGCAAGCAGAAACCTTTATTTTATCTGGATTAAGTATGAAGTAGCAAACAAAATGGCAACTTGACTTTTTTGGTCATTATATTATAATGACCTGACCTGAATGGCGACTAATACGCGCGGCATTGACAAGTGTTGACACTAGTGTTACCGCCGCGCTTTGAAATAGGCCGGTAAAAAAACTGATTCTAATTACATACAGAGTACTTTAATACAATTTTATTGTAAAATAGAAATAGTTCTTTTTTGTATAGTAAGAAAATATTAACAATCCCTCTTCATTCATTTCATATCTCCACGCACAATGGCCCAAAAAAGGAGGCTAAGTGCGGACAAAAGAGTCCTCTTTCCATTCCATTCATTTCATATATGAGTGAACGGAAATTGAATGCATCAGTTGCATCACTAATACTGAATATAGCAACATTATTTTACGAAGTGACATTAGCTAATGTCAGTGGATATCGTCTAATTAAAAATCCGACTATAGGTTATTTTTGAAGGCCCCGTATGGATACTCTAAGCCCCGTACTCACCAACATAGCGTCTTCATCGGTAAGATCATCACCGGCGTAGATGATCCTGATCCTTTCACTCCAGTCTAAGCCGAATGCTGTTCTCAAGATGTAGATGGAAGCACGACCTGTCGGATGTATTTGGTAAGTTAAATATTGTTTGTTTTATATACTTGTCCTAATTATTTTGAAGCCTATTTCTTGTTCAGTTCCAATTGCTACCTCCCTATCCCATCCTCAGAGCCTCAGACTAGCTCCATGGTACCATATTATGGCGTTGTAATCCAAACTAAACGTGTATGCCAAATTTCAACTGGATACCTAGAAACGTACGAAAAATGGTTTTCTTATTTTGAACGGGCAACTTGCCTAAACATACCATACGAATAATGCAAAATTTTGCTAGGGCTTTTCCAAAGGCTGCGCAGATGGCCCCATCTATACTTTGATTATGTAGTATTTTAGTGATTAGTGCGAGTCTCTTCTGTCATCTTCTGCCAGGATTCCAGGGGAGGGCAGCTGCTGACTCCTGGCTACGCCCATGAGTATTGACAAATATTTACCGGCAGATGGCCATCTCGTACAACAACCACGCGAAAGGATGACGTTGCCCTTGTGAACTTTGTCGAGCTTCTATTCTAAATTGGTAAGATATAAGTAATCCCTACTTGTGCGAAAGGATGGCGAACGACGTTTTGGCAATTTCATTGCAAAGAAAGACAGAGTGGAGTAATACAACTTACCCTTGTCCCATTCCACCGGGGGTCTCGCTTCGAGTGCACAGTGAGCAGGTGCAGGAGTAAACCCTGCCTCGGTTATTAGTATGCTCGCCTGTTCTACCAGCGCGGGCCGAAGATGTAGTGGAGTCTCGCGATAGTGGAATGTCAGTAAAGGTCCTTTGTTCTCAACCCACGCTCCGTCTTTGCATACCTGAAACACAAGATAAAGTTACTGTATATACACCTTCCTATTCCTATCCTGTATATTTACCTTCCTAATCTTGTATAGGTATCGTGGGTATCTACGATGACCAAGTAAAAATACATGATATCGCAACGTGCACGATCCGCACGATGCACGGCCGTTACACATAATTGAAAGAAATGTATTCAGTAGGTAAGTATCTTCTGTGTATATATCTATTCCTTCATATAGTGTCTTCTTAATACCAGTATGACGAGGATAGGTCTAGAACTGTTTTCGATATTCGAAAATAACTGCGACACTGTCGACGATGTTGTTGTGCGTGGTAGCACGTTGTGATTCGATGTGGTGTCTTGTTATTGCTCGTTGTAGATTTCCACGATACGATATCACATCGTGAAACCACAGTATAGAAACGTAGTACCGAATTTAATTATGTCTAAGAGCCCTAACAGCGCTCTGCAGCGTAATAGTAAATCAAACATTTGTTTTCTTCCACACCTACCTCAGTACGAGAATACCTATACATATATTTAGTGTGGATCAATTTCGCAGATATTACTAACCTGTTCTTGTAATGCCTTTAGCAGATGAACCACTGATTCTTGTAACTCCATAGGCATTGGGTGTACAAACTTGCTGCCATCGGGGTGAAGAATCTCGAGACCGTGATTACCAGCGTACGTTATACCTTCAATGCCAACCTGCGAATAACATGTCAATTGATATAAGTAACTCATAACTCAGGTATAATGTCTTGTCTATATTTAGTTCGTGTTACTGTACGTATTGAAAGTTCACAGGCCATGGTCAATGTAGGTGATACAATGCGATAGGGAGGGTGATGATAAACTCGTTTTCCTACATCGCAAATTAATCGTAAGTACGCTCTGTACCGTTGCATTATGTTTAAGCTCACTCTTGTTGCTATATTTCGGTAAAGGCGACTACGGAGATACGGTTGCACTTTTTCATATGAAGTGGCAGGTATGTAAAGGTGTAACCGTATCTCCTTTCAAAGGGAGTCCTTTGTAGACTCCACCACACATAATCCACTTTGATTATATCCACAATGGCAGGCAGAAGTAAGATCAATAAAATTTTTAATATCTTTGTTTTTAGTCCCACGTCCCGGGTTAGTCCGAATTGCCGACTTTTGGATCATTTTGTCTCCAAGTCATCTCAACATTATATCAACGTCAATTCGTTGTATCATAAGCTTCTACTGTGGAGATCGAAAAGTTAAGTCTAGTCCAAGTAGCTCAGTTGGTCAGAGCATTCCCCCTGTAAGGGACTGGTTGCGGCTTCAAGTCGCGTGTTGGATGTTCACGTTTTCCGATCTCAATTCTTTATCTGGTGATTAAATTAAATAGTTATCAAAAATTTAATTTTTATCTTTGTACGCGTCATATGGTAGAAAACAATGCTATGTGTGTTATATTTCTACAAATAATACGCACATTGTCTCTGAATCAAGAACAAAAACGGTGGCCCCTATCTAAACATTATATAACTCGATCATTGACTTAAAGCATTCAATAAGTACACGATTGTGACAATATTATCGAGAGCACGTTAGGTACCTAAAGGTACAGTCGCCCTCTGAAGTAGCTTAACACATTCGAAGTTTGCCAATCAGTTTTGCATCCAAATAGAAATAAATTAGTCTACCTATATGTAATATCTTCAGAGGCAAGTTTTGTACTGTACTTATTTGTTGAATGAAATTTTTGAAGCATTTATTATGCTGATTGTTCAAATCGATTTACAAAGAGAAAAGAGAATTTTGACTTCGGGCGGGATTGGAACCCGCGATCTTTCCCTTACAGGGGGAATGGTCTAACCGCTAAGCCACCGAAGCCCGCACGAAGCCAATCCAAATTCCTCTATACTTTCCGTCTTTTGGGGCGACGGACGGTGGAGCCATCTGTCGATACTCATACGAGTGCTATCGGAACCAATGAATGATTTTAAAACCGTTTTTAAACATTGATCTGTAGATAATTATTTATTATTCTAGTTAATATTCATAATATTATAAGATGGTGATAAACTTGAGCATTAAATTGTAAGCAGTGTTGGTTCCGGTGGAATAGAATAAGGCCACCTCATCTCTTCCTGCCCCTCTAGACAAGTGGCAATTCGTTGCTTGGCGTATGATGGAATAGAATGCCAAATGTATGGGATTTGACGTATATGACAGGCGTCAACGAATGTCAAAAACGTCAAATCCTATACTATACATTTGTCATTCTATTCCATCAGACGCCGAGCAACGAATTGCCTCTTGTCTAGGGGGGCTGTGCGTAAAAGGCGACTAAGGGATAGGGCTGTTCTTCATCTGACAGTAAACATACAGCAATATTCTCGCGAAAGATAGTCAATTTGTCTTGACTAGAGCGTTTACTAGAAAGATCATAAAATGTTCGTAGCGATATTTAGTTCTAGGGAATGGTTGAGCAGTCTTTTTTTCATACCACTTAGGTGGCAGACAGGTGGTTACAGTGGCCTATGGACGTGTGCAATACCAATTGAATCACACTCATGCTGTCGACCCTGTAAGAACAGAGATCTTTTGTGCCGAAACAGTCTATTAGCACCTTTAGAGCTGAGGTGATCCGTAATTTAGAACGTGTTGTGCCCCGGCAGAGTAGAATTTGGGCCACCCCATTTCTTCCCATGCGGTGTCGTACAAGGCGACTAAGAGATAGGGCTCTTTAACATCAGACTGATATGTACATCCAGACTCAGCCCCTGATGCATGGCTCAAGTCACTAATAGTGCCCGAAATACGGCAATAGGCTCTCCCCCTATTACGTAGGACCTAATACAATAATTATTGGTGAAATTAATGTGGGTGATAATTCACCTCTACCTAACCCTCCAGGGATAAAGTCGTGATTATATGTAATTTATGTATATTGTGCTACTTCTCAGTACGACTGTACCTACTTCCTACGTCAAACAAAATAAATATTTTTGTTTTCAACGAAGATAACACCGCCAAAGTTCACCGACGATAGTTTGCGTACCGCATTAAAAAAAAAATAAACCACGTTCGAAACCTTGCTTAATATTTGCTAAGTGAACACTATTCAATGAGTGGTTTCGTCATTATTGTATCGTAATAAACTGCCGTTCGGTAAACTCAGAGCACATGGCTCTATGTTCTAGCTTGGATTTAAGCTGCTTTTACCGCTCGCGTTAAAATTTTCGAGAGTAGAATGGTGGCCCCATCTCTTCCTGTGGGTGTCGTAGAAGGTGACTAAGCAATGGGGCTTTTCTCCATCTGACAGTAAACATATAGCCCATGAATAAGTGTCCGCTTGACGGCAATAGGCTCGCTCCTATTACGTAGGACCGAAAATCATAGTCGGCGAAATTTATATCAAAGTGTTTCAGGTGATTTTGTTGATCACAATAGTTACCTATCCTCGAAAGAAAAAAAAACTTAAAGATAATTAATTAATTTGTTTCGAATCAAACTAACTATAACACAATGACTTAATTACATCAATTAACTTTATCTAAATTGACCTAATTATGTTACAAGTCAGTACTGCTTCATAGTGCATTACTAATAAGGAAAATGATGAGTGAGGGACAGCGTGATAAGTGAACATTGTGGTGTGACTGAAGACGTGATTAAGATTAAGATAAATATATGCTTAGATGATTCGGACACGTGGAGAGGATGGTTGAAAGACAGATTTATGAAGCGAGGGTAAATAGGAAACCCGGTTGGGGTCGACCTAGACATACGTTATGTCAATCAGATCGAAGGTATTTTAAAGAAAGGACATGTCAAGATACCCGAAACCGGTGAACATATAATATATGATAACAATTATGAAAGTAGAAGAAGCGAAAGATGTATGCAAGGATCGTACTCGTAGCAAGTGGAAAGCTGTGGGCTCTGTCTAACCCACTGAGAGAGGCTTGACTGTGTAGGTATGTAATGATTGTAAAAATCCGTTTTTTTTTCATGATCTGCCCCTCTGGACAAGTGACAATACGTTTGTAGACTAGATTAGATTGATCAATGTATGGGCTTGACATTTTTTTTTTTTAATTTTATTTAAATATTGTAGGACATTCTACACAACGCTATCTAGACCCAAAGTAAGCATAGCTTAACTAGCTTGTGTTATGGGTTCTAGAATGCGGATAAACATACTTAGATGAACTTAGAAAATTTATATTGACGACTGTCATAAATGTCATAAACATCAAAATACTTGTCAATACTGTCAATCTTCATACATTCTCCATTCTATTTACCGGCCAACGAATTGTCACTTGTCTAGGTGGGCTGGACAATTGGGTAGTACCACGGAGTGGAGTTGGAGTGGTAAGTGGTATAGGGCACGCTATCACTTCCAGTGGATGTCGTAGAAGGCAACTAAAGGATAGATCTCTCCCCCATCTGATGGTAATCGTATAGCCCATGACAAAGTGCCTGTTTGACGGCAATAGGCTCGCTTCTCTAGTATATACATTGTATATGGAAACTTACCATGTTTTTCACGTTGTTGACATTTCTTCCAGAAATAATGGCGATGTAGACGTCAGACATGTTCGAGAGCCTCTGCAGCGTGTGTTTGGTTTCTAAGGGCAACGTGGCCAGGTCCGGGTGTGGTGCAATCGGAGCCAGGGTACCGTCGTAGTCGAGCAGTAAGGCCAACTTTTGAGTGTAGCCAATGTATCTGGTGAGAAAATTTTATTTGTTGCTTAATTATATGAGACTAGCTCTTGCCCGCGGCTTCGCCCGCGTGGATGTCGGTTATCGCGACCAAACATAGCCTATGTCCTTTCTCAAGGTCTGATCTACCCCTATACCAAATTTCATCAAAATCGGTTCAGTGGTTTAGGCGTGAAAGCGTTACAGACAGACAGACAGACAGACACAGAGAGGCAGAGTTACTTTCGCATTTATAATATTAATATGGATAAGGCGTGACTATACATAAGTATTTGTGTACGTATGTTGTTATACCTAATTACCTATACTAAAACCTATACCAATGTAAATAGACAAATTCATGTCTATATTTGTTCTGGGCGGGAATCGAACCCGCGACCTGAGACGTAACGGTCAAATGCTCTACCGCCACGCCGCCGGCGCAAGGGTCACAATATAGTCGGTTCGGGGTATTCCGTAAACCGTAAGAGACAACAATATATTTTTATTGTAACATTTGTAACCCTCGAGTCAGTGCCTTTTAGGTAAGAGGAAATCCTTTCAAGTGTGTTCGTAGGCCTTGGTCTGTTCGCTGAGTTCAGTGACACCCGATTATGGGAGTCTATCAGTAGCAACCACATCGCGAACAAATCGTGTGACTGGCTGCTTGCGACCCGCCTACACAGTACTTAATGCTCTGATAGGTACATTTTACCTAATGTAGAGCGAACGACCTTATGTAATTTGTTAACGTTAAAATCATTACCCTCCTTTCTTCGGTAGTAGGGTAAAAATAAACTAAATCAAGAGAGAGAGTTGGAAAGCGAGCTCAAGATTGCAAATTGCAAGTACCTATAGAACTGTGATCTTAATGACTTACTTGGACAAGTACTCATCGAAGTCATCAATAGTCACCGGCTGCATAGTCGTGGCTCCCAAATCGTCGGCTTCCTCTTCTAACGAGTCCATGGCTTTTAGGAAGGCCTTCATCCAACTGTCCACGTCGTTCAGTTGCTCTCGTCTTCTGAGATGGTTCATCCGGACTGTGCGCTCATCTTCAGGCATGATGAGGGCTCTAAAACCAAACATGTTCTACTAGGATATTTTAAATGCATTTGAGGCTCAGACGAAAAGAATAACATAGACAGAACGCATAGAACTCTTTTTTATCGTGCGAAAAATCCCCACGGATACCCCCCGCCGGAGCCGATAGAGGAGGTTATGTCGAACTTGAACCGACTAAAACGCACGCTGTCTGTGGGCCGTCAGTTGCCGGAGGTGAGGTAATCGTAAACATATCCCTCGCACTCCGGCCGACCCAGGGCCATATCTCTCGATCTGGCCCTCTTCCGGTGTGGGGACCACGGTGTCCCCACCTCGCCCCCAGATAATGGGGAGGCACGCAAATCGCGTCGCGGCCTCACCCGTCACCCCCAAGACCGCGTAGAACTCACGTGTGAAGTGCTCGCACTCGTATGTGCGACTGAAATGGTACTAATTTAGTATTACTTTATGCGACTTCACACGCTAGCGCTATGCGTTCCGTCTATGTTATTCTTTCAGTCTGCGATTTGGGAAATATCACAGATATCAATGGGAATATCAATATTAGTATAACATTTCTTGGTAGATAATTTCAAAGGAACTCATCACTTTTTCAAGGAAATCGAGGCAGTAATTATGAAATTAACTACTGCACCATTTTAAGCCTAACAGCTAATTGAGCCGGTTATTAGGCGAATACGTCTTTAAACATCTTACTAGCATTTCGACACGCAACAAGTAAATTTTTCAACAAATGAGTTAGTCTCAAATGATTCATAATTTCTGAAAACCACGTTTACTTTTAGGGTACATAAGGTTTTGAACTCAGATAACCTCTGTGGCTTAGTGGTAGTGCGACTGCTACCCAGGAGGCGCGGGTTCGATTCTCACTCAGTGCAAATATTTGTATATTGTGCTATTTGCATTGGTCTGGTCATGCCTCGGAAAGCACGTTAAGACGTTGGTCCCGGTTGTCATACGAACATCTATGGCAGTCGTTATGGGTAGTTGGAGCCCACAAAAGTCCGACTACTCTAACTACAGACTTACAGACCTTCGATATCGCTTGGTTGTGATCAGATGGCAGTCGTTTTACGGAAAAATCGAAGTTCAGCCTCAAAGTTAGACTGGAAACCCGACCCCAACTGAGTTGGGAAAAAGGCTGAGAGAATGATGAAGGTTTTGAAATCAGTAACTTCTTTCAGTGGTATTATTAGATATCCACAGAAATTAGTAGCGGCCAGCACCCTGTCATAATTCAATCGTACTGATAACCACTGACCAAGAACAGATTTGCTATCTCTGATCCAGAGTCAATGATGTCAAATGTGTAGGTACTTGCAATCATAAGTACTGTTGATTCAGATATCACATCACATCATCATCATCATCGTCCTCCTACCCTTATTCCAAGTTTATTTGGGGTCGGCGCAACAATATTAATCTTTCTAATATATAAAATTCTTCTGTCACGGGGTGCGTAATCGAACTCCTCCGAAACGGCTTGACCGATTTTGATGAAATTTTTTGTGCTTATTCGGTATCTATGAGAATCGGCCAACATCTATTTTTCATCCCCCTAAGTGATAAGGGTGCAGCGGGAACGGGATTTGAATACCACGCGGGCCGAAAATATGGCGGTACGATGTTCGCCGGGGCAGCTAGTATAATATAAAATAGGATTTGACATAGAAAAAAATCCTAGTAGCAATTTTCTTTCGGAATTAGTTGAGGGAGGTTACTAGCACTCTACATTTTGCTTTTACGTGGTATTCGGTTCGTTGCGTTATCAGCCATTTTGAATTTAGGGTTAATTTTTGTAAGTCGAGTGTAAGATAAGTCGTTTCGTTTTAATTTAAGACGAAAAATAGTTACTACAAAGTTGAGTAAATTGCTTACATTTAAGTATTCATTATTTTCCCCTAGGATCGATATTTTCTGATGTAAAAAGGTAGAAAAATTTGGTACGATTTTTATGACCTAGGAAAATCTACTCGTAGCTATTTTCTTAGGGAATTCGTAAAAAGGAGGTCACTGGCAGTCTAAATTTCGATTTGCGTGGTAGGTATTACCCGTGGTATTAATATTTCCCCGACTGGTAAGCATCGTCATATTTTGGTCCATAGCGGTCGATCCTGCTAAATAGCAAATATTTAGGTCCCATTCACTTATTCTATCTTGCAGATTTATTTTTATTTTATTGTAAATGTTTTTTACTAAAAAACATCTATTTCTGCGACTAATGACATTGAGTTGCTCGGTCACAGGTTTGGTGGTCTGTGGTACTTACCTACGTATAGTTGATGATACATGTGATGACCTCTTATCGTTTGGCGTGGGCACAATTATGTACTGTTGTAATAATTACTTTATCTGGTTGATTTATATTTCTTTACAGTAAAGTACCACGCCTATCTTAATTAAAAATAAAACATACATAGCCTCCTAAATCTGTCGAACGGTTTAACAGTAATATAATGTTTGAATATTTTCATCATTTTAATGTCAGTGTCCTAAATCTTTGACCGTAATTGTAAACTGTTACTCATTTAATTACGCAGATACCGTCTTAATATGACCTAAATAAACAATAGTACAAGGCCAAATAATTCCTTTGAGATTATCTTCATTGTTAACGAAATATCCACTTTCAATTCTCATACAGAATGTCTTGAACTTCAAGCGTCTTTTGATATAAATTTGATTTCAAATCTTAAAATTTCAAAGACTGATAGTAAAATGCAGACAAGAGAAATAAAAAAATACCACGCTGACTTATCTTCACATACATATACTCACGCCTGTTGTAAATCCCCGAAGAGGTAGTCAGAAGCGTATTAACACCCAAAACTCACCATAACCTTCATAATTACTTTATTAAAAAAGGCAGTGTGTACCTGTGAATGACTTCAGCAGCATCATCCAGTTCGTAAGGGTTACAGATGAGCGCTTCGTGCATCATCTCTCCTGCCCCAGCGAACGGTGACACTATCAGAACACCTGGAGGTTTCTTTATTTGACAAGCCACGAATTCCTTTGCTACTAAGTTCATTCCATCTCTTAAAGGTGTAACTAAAGCTACTGCTGCGTCTCGGTAGAACGCTGCGAGCTCATCTTGTCCAATACAGCCAAATATGTATCTGAAAATAAAATTATAAGCGTTTAAGTTGTCATATTTATCAAATGGGTGAATTTTATTTTATACACGCCATATTTGTCTAAACGTTCGTGGCCATCTTAGCTCCAGGTAGCCTCGTAGGTCAGAGTGTGAAAGCGACTCGAGAAATTATCTCCGAAAAAGTTTAAATTAATTGCAAAAGGATATCGTAGACTCTCATTTGTGATTTATGAACTAAATATTTACTTAGTTCCAACGTTTATAAAAATTCAAGTGTTAAGTATTCCATACCTGATTGGTGACCAGTTAGGTGTAGTAAATCTTCCATTAATTCTTCCAACTAGCTGATCCATTTCTTCTTTTAAATCTTGATATTCCTTCACATCCGTTCTCGAGGGCACAGAAATCTGCAGTAACACCACTTTTTCTATATGTTCCGGGTACTTCTCCAATAGCCTCTCAAATGCTTTCAGTCTATGCACTAATCCTTTGGTATAATCCAGTCTATCGACACCTAATATTATTTGTTGGCTAGTAGAGAGCACTGGTTTAGCGTTTTGGGCCAATGACACGAATCTGTCAAAAGGTACTCCAATAGGCAGGGGTCGTACGCAAATAGTACGACCTCCTAATTCGACGAGGAGATTCTTTCTGTCGACACGACAACCTAGATTTCTTTGGCAACAATCGATAAAGTTCAGGCAGTAATCTGTTATGTGGAATCCAACCATGTCAGAACCTGTCGAGATACGGAGACATTAGAATAATCGTATATATTTAATAGTTGCTCAAATCGATTAAGAAAGAGAAAAGAGAATCGACCTCGGACGGGACTCGAACCCGCGATCTTTACAGGGGGAATGCTCTGACCACTAAGCCACCGAGATCCGTACGAAGTCGATCCAAATTCCTCTATACAACTGTATTAAGGGGCGAGGTCCCGTCCGAGGTCGATTCTCTTTTCTCTTTCTTAATCGATTTGAACAGTTAGCATAATAAATGCTTCAAAATTTCATTCAGTTGCTCAAATGTTTCAAAGTAGTTCCTTACCTAGTATGCCTTGTAGTAGTTCATCAGACCATGGAAATAGTCTAAAGATATCCCACGGAGGAAAAGGTATATGTAAAAAGAACGCTAACTTGCACTTTATTTCTTTTTCTTCGACTTGCTGCGGAAAAAATAATGATATTAAATTGAGGATTGAAGTGGGGATAAATGGCTTGCTAATTGCTAATATGCGGTTATTACTGCTACGTTATGAAGTGAAACGTTGTAGAAATGAACTTAATCGTACTAAAACAAACTTAACCTTCATATCCCCTGTGAAGGTTATTGTAGGTTATTAACGTAATCGTTATTAATATAGACCACTGTGTTCTTCATACATACATACAGGCACACCTCTTTCCTCATTGGGTAGGCAGCGACCACATGTTCTCACTTGCTACGATCATTAAACGCACCATTCGCTTGTTCTAGTTTCATAATAATTTTCATAATGCTCATCAGGTGCGAGTACTTTTGACGCTAGGCCTTCCTTTATAATATTCTTGATTTGTTTGACATACATAGGTACGTCCACAATGTCTACATCGACCCCTACCGGTTTACACATTCACCATCGCTTCATAAATTGGTTTCATCTATCTTCTTCCATTCATTCTCTCCAACTACAACTCTATTCCGAAACATCTAAGCGTTTAAATATAGTACATTAGGTTATAGTAAGATAAATACATATTTGTACTAACCTGTCTGATCCAATTAGCGGCTAACATCAGGTGATAATCATGAACCCACACAATCGGTGGAGCAAGTCCATTTTTCGCGGCTTTAGACGGCTGTAGTAACTCCAGAGCCTGCACAGTTTTGTTAGCAAACTCTTCATTGATTTGTACGTATGCTTTCCAGTGGTCAGCGATGAATGTGGCTCGGTCAGGCATCGAGTGGAACAGTGGCCAGAAGGTGCCGTTACAGCAACCATTGTAGTAGCTATCGAAGAGCTTTGGCTCGGCTCGTATGGGCACAATCTGTAAACAATAAACAAATCTATACTTAATTATTATGAAGCTGAAGAATTTGATTGATTGTTTGTTTGGTGATCTCAGGAACTACTAGTTCGAATTCAAAAAATCTTTCGAAGTTGAATAGTCCGTTTATAGAGGAAGGTTATAGGTTGTTTATTATGACTATGACCCTCCTACTCAAGGTAGCAGAGCAGTATTCATAAATGTCAACAAATCCGGCAGATTCCCATATGTTATTTCAAAATTATTAAATTGCAAGTATGTATGTGGATGGTGGATAGCTTGTGGATGATACGGCTTTCGAATTATACCACGGGTGAAGCTGGAGTGGGTGGCCTAGAAATATTACAGTGAGCAAAAATTAATTGAACGTCACATATGTAGCTGGACGTGGCAGTCAAATGCTTCAGACATATCTGAAAGTATACAAATAGCCTACTGTATTTGTTGCTCGCTAGCTTTCTCATTCTAGCGTTAATTCCCAGTCGCATCCGAAGCTTTTCAGCTCGGAGTCTGGGGTCCGCTTTACCAGTCTTAACTACAGATTTGGCTAGACCTCGATATTTTTTCGTGAAGCGATTGCCATCTGACCTCCACAGCCCAATGATAACATTAGGCGATATCGAAGCTTTGCAGCTAGACCGTTGTTTTTGGATTTTTTAGGGCTCCAACTACCCGTAACGACTGCCATAGATGTTCTTATGGCAACCGGGACCGACAGCTTAACGTGCTCTCCGAGGCACGACCAGACCAATGCAAATACCCATATTTCATGCACATAAATATTTTCACTGAGCGGAGATCGAACCCGCGCCTCCTGCGTAGCGGCCGCGTTCACTACCGCTACGCCACGGAGGCTGTTGCTCGCTAGCTATACGCGCAGTAAACGTTTCTTGGTGTCCTTTGACGGGGCACATGGGTCTGCTGCGGTGGACGAGCTCAAATGCACCAAACGTAGATTATTAATTATTACAAAACAATACGCGCGCGCCAGAGCCTCTTTGTCTCGCGATTTATGTCCAAGATACGTGTCCCGAGGTATAACCCGCGCCACGTATCTTGGACCTAAATCGTAAGTCATACGAGGCTCTGGCACCCGCGAATTGCTTTGTAATAGTCTATGCTTGGTGAATTTGAGTTCGTCTACCGCAGTAGCATCCCGCGCTATCCTCAAAAGACACCCAACATGTGTACTGCGCGTAAAGGGCACGCATTTTAGGTCCAAGATACGTGGCGCGGGTTATATACTCTGTGCAATCAATTACTCAATACACTTGAACAATACTTAGGTTGTATAAAAAATGAGTCACGTCATTTAATGGCTAAGGTTTATCTGTATGTTTATTTTGATTATAAGTTCTTTATAACTTGCTTTTTAAATATAGCGTAGGTACACAAGCTTACGATATCTTGCACTCACGTTCATTCCTTATATCGTTGATAACGTTATCAGTAAACTGGAAAATAACTGGAAATACCTACTTCCGGAAGTTTTCTCTGAGAAAATATATGGAAAGTAGAATATTGTGGAAGATTCCTCATCGAACTTCTGAAGTAAAGAAGTGCTCATCCAATTAAATAATGCGAAACGAAACGAAACTATTAGATAGAACAGATTCTATCTAATAGTTTCGTACAGATTTCAAATATGATACTTGTGACATCCTGATGTATTTTTAGAAAATTTGAGTAGAGTCACTCATACGAAAGTGCTCGACCGGAAGAATATCATCCTCGCACTTAGGGATAGCCTTAGGCTAATATTTTGCCGGAAGTCTTACCTCTATGCCTTTTCTCTTTGCCACTATCCAATTCTTTCCCCTTTGTATTCTAACAAGTGCTCGAATGACACTTTCGGTGTTAAAAACGTGTTAAAAACAGCTGGCTTGATATGATATCAATCAATTAGCCTACTGCAGTCCACTGCTGGACATAGGCCTCTCCCAATGTGCGCCACGTTTGCCGATCCTCCGCCTTCCGCATCCAATCCGTCCCAGCCACCTTTCGCAGGTCGTCGGTCGGTCCACCTGGCTAGGGGATGTCCCACCTTCCGTTTTCCTACGCTACATACTGATATGATACTGATAACCCGGGGGCGAGTTGGGGACTCCGTGGTCCCCACACCGGAAGAGGGCCATATCGAGAGATATGGCCCTGGGTCGGCCGGGGTGCGAGGGATATGGCTATGACAATCTCACCTCCGGCAACTGACGGCCCACAGAAGGCGTGCGTTTTAGTCGGTTCGAGTCCGACATAACCTCCTCCTCCGACTCCGGCGGGGGGGTATCCGTGGGGATTTTTCGCACGATAAAAAAAAAAAAAAAAAGATATGATACTGATATGATATACACACCTATAATGACTAGATTTTTAAATTTTCTCGGCCCAAAACTTGAGTATAGCTACAGCGTTTTCTGTTGCTCTACAAAGCTTCAGTACAGGTAACCGCTTACCACCAGGGGCCTTAGACAAAGTGACATTCTATTGGCGAAAACGCCAGTGGAATGACTAATTGTAGTATAAAATTGATATAAATCATTAACATAACAATATTTTTTTTATGAAATTTGAGTCTTTGTAACTCGAAATACATTATTTAACTTATCATTATTACTATAACCACCACAATGTCCCGAAATCCATTGTTAAAACCTTAAAAATGGTTCCCTTCAGCGCGATTCCATCAATAGAATGTCACTTTGTCTAGGGCCCCAGGTGGTTCGATAACTTGTTACTTGGATAACATCCGATCGATTAGTAAATTACACAAACAAAGTCGATAACATACGTAAACTCTTTGAACTAAGTCACGCGTGGAAGTGCAAGGCCGTACCTATTCTGTATTTGTATAGCTCTGTGTGTTTAATAAAGTAACATAGATTACAATGCAATATGCAGCCGCTCTGGTTGTTTATGGTTTACGATCTACATACCTATCTACTTGGTAAATATTTACACAATATTCATAGCCTAACCTGTGCACGTGTGATCAGCTGTTGACTAGTATTGTGCCATTCTACAATAGAATAAATTTATAGGTACTGTAACCATTGGGATGCAAATAAGCGGTTCTGCCCTCCTAGAAAAGTGGCAATTATCGTTAGCCGCTGTATTATTGTAGAATAACATAACATAACATAAACTCACGCCTATATCCCCGAAGGGGTAGGCAGAGGTGTAGAATAGAATGACGAATATATCGGATAAATGTAGGTACCTATAGGACAACCGTCAATGTCATGAACATCTGTTCCCATGCATTCGTCATAACATACATACATACCTACATACATACAAACAATCACGCCTTTATCCCTGGAGGGTTAGGCAGAGGTGAATTAACACCTACATTTTACCAATGAATAAATTAGGTCCCACGTAATAGGGGGTGAGCCTATTGCCGCTTCCCGGGCACCATTGTTGACTCGAGCCATGTATCAGAATCTGAGGCTGAGTCTGGGCTGTATATATCTGTTTGATGTAAAACAGCCCTGATGCATTCGTCATTCTATTTTAAAATATGCCGGCAAAAGTAATAAATAAATAAATATTGTTGGACATTCTACACAACGCTATCTAGACCCAAAGTAAGCATAGCTTAACTAGCTTGTATTATGGGTTCTAGAATGCGGATAAACATAGGTACTTAGATACATTTTTTTTTGTGAATACATACATATTATACATAGAAACACCCAGACCAATGCAAATATTCAAATTTCATGCACACAAATATTTGCACTGAGCGGGGATCGAACCCGCGCTTCCTGCGTAGCGGCCGCGTTCACTACCGCTACGCCACAGAAGCAGTCGAAAAAGTAAAAAACAAGGCACCTATAAATGATGTTAGGTTAAATTGCTACTCTTAGGGTAATGGTAATGAAAATGATTAATGACTTAGATACTATACTACTCTACTCTACCTGTAGTGCCAGTAGAGTCGTTTGAAAAGGAGAACCCTCCATAAAATTGAGATTCAATGAATTGATCTGTTACGTATCCAGAATTGGGTTCTATGAACAGTGTAAATGTCAACGAAATAATTGAAAGCCTTCGAGGCATGCCTACAATAAGTGCCTTCGAGGCATGCCTACAATAAGTAGTTCTACAAAATATACTAGTTAAGAAATCAAAACATATTGCCTACCTTCTCTGACAGTAATCCAGCAGTAGGTGTTTTGTCCAGGGGATCTGACTCAGGGATCTTCTCGTTTGGACCGAGGTGGATGCCAGGCCATCCCACCCAGATGCCGCCCCCGCGGATCACCACGGGAGCAACGGCGGTCACCAGGCCTCCAGCGCTGTTGACAAAAATACACAAATTACTTATTATCTTTCAATTTATGTTGAACTAGCTCCGCACGCGTGGATGTCTGGTTTCGCGACCAAATATAGCCTATGTCTTCTCTCAAGGTCTAATCTATCTCTGTACCAAATTTCATCAATGTCGGTTTAGTGGTTTAGGCGTGAAAGCGTAACTGACAGACAGATACTTTCGTATGTACCTATAATAATATCGCCGCGTGGTTCCCGGCAGAGTACAATAAAATTTGGGCCACCCCATCTCCTCCCATGCGGTGTCGTACAAGGCGACTAAGGGATAGGGCTGTTTAACATCAGACAGATTTAAACAGTAAACGGCAATAGACTCACCCCCTATTACGTGGGACCTAATACAATGATTGGTGAAATGTGAGTGTTAATTCACCTCTGCCTAACCCTTCAGGGATAAAGGCGTGATTGTATGTATGTATAACAATATTTTCATGGATTAGCTGTTGATCACGGCTTCGTCCACGTGGAATTTTGATCCCGTTCCGGCAACTCGTGGGCACCTTCAAAAATTAAAAAGATCTTTGTCTATACAGACTACAATAATCTATCCCTAAGACAAATTTCAGTCAGATCTGGTCAGTCGTTTGAGCATGATTGAGTTACAAACATCGATAAATATGTTCACAAAGTTTGCTTGGACCCGGAAGCTCTTGGTGGCCTACTACCTACATCCGAAAATCCACTTAATGGGGCATTGAGGGCAGCAACTGCTTTGCATTGGACGAGCCGTTGCTGCATACGGTTATTGTTCTCCTGAGGCTAGAATGACCCAGTTTTTGTTATTCAGGTTATGCACCCATAAGAACTAAGATAAACTGAACCATGAAGTATGAGAGGGAACCCCGAATTCCAAAGTGCAAGCTTTCAAATGAAAAAGACCATTGACCTCCAAGCATCCATACACAGCATGTCATCGAACCATTTTGTTTGATTACTTGACACAAATAATTATCAGTTAATTGAATTACTATTACTCAAACAAAGCAACAATACCTAAATCCCACGAATGAACCAATTTGTTAATCGCACGCACGCGCAGAACCACAGAGTAGGCAACACTACAACAGTGAATAGTGGGATATAAGAAGTGATATTGCCAAGCCGATACCGTTTGGTATACTGTCATTAACTAATCTGTGGTACTGCTGCGTCGCTTGGTGACGAAATTGGTCGGTAGGGGGTGTGGTCGCTTCTTTATGAATAAGTAATCTCTGGTACCGTTCTCGTATCTTTGGTTTAGCACATAGGGGGAAATGCGTGAAAGTCCGACTAACTAAGCTTATCTCCCGATGTTCTTTGATGATCTTAATAAATGAAAATCTTTAGCTTTCGGTTTAGTAACAACCAGGACATCACTGCAAATTCTAATATAGGTACTTAATATTAACTAAATATTAACGCTGAAATTGAATTATAAAACTACTTCCAAAATTACAAAGGTAGATAACCTAACTAAGCTACCTAACTAAAGAAAAAAAAACCATAATTGAAAATATAATTTTTGATAAAGATTATGATATAAACTATTATTTATTGTGTTGTAATAATAATTAATTATCATTGTTTAATAAAATTGTGAAGTTGGTAAGTACAAAGCACAAAAACGAAGAAATAGCAAGGACGTCGTAGCTTACTACAAATTGAATACCTATTATTTACATAAAATGGTTGAATTGATTATAATTATCACAAAGTCAATAAATATTTTATTTTATAACCGCAGTTAAGGAAGCTATTAACAATCGCGATAAACTAAGAATCAGCAAAGTATACACAGATCCTCAGTTGAGTGAATGATATTGGCAAAACGTTGTTCATTAATTCGCCCGGCAACCGTTGTATGTCATATAGATCAACATAGTTCCTGACCAAATGATACCTCTGCTTCACATCAATCACTTTATTAGTACACAAACTGCCACCGGTAGTGACGTCAGTGTATTTCGGGTTTGTCACGTTACACGTGCACTGGTGAATTAAACGACAATATGATTCGTAAAGAGGAAATCCGTGGAACGTTGAATTGTCAATGCTCAAGTTGGATTGTCCGAAAAACTGACCATGACGAATATTTTTTTGTATTGTGAATCGGATGTGCCAGCCTTGGGAAGAACTGGACTGGTCTAGCAATAGCTAGATTAATTCCTAAATCGAATTGTAAGAATCAAATAACCAAAGAATCAATATCGTTTATTCAGTTTAGGCAGGCACATAATATAGAGCACACAAGAACGTCAAAATTTTACAATTATCTCAAGAAATATTATAAAAATATTAAATTATGTGTTTCATAGCCGTTAATAATACGTGGGACTTGATTATAGTGACTGTTGTACAGGTGTTACCGTAGAGAGAGTTAGGTAGAATTACTAGTATATATTCCCGCTAACACCTCTAGCTCAGCCAAATAGATTGTGTTATGTATGAGTGGGCTCATGTCGCTCGTTAGAACTCAGGTTAGGGAGATAATATGAGATCTTTAGGTACTGTATGCTGTATGCCTAATTTATTAAGCAACCAATAAAATGCATAATTAATTAATTCGGAGCTGTCAATTGCCAAAGTTTTGCATAATGTGGACTAATGGTATTTTGATTTTTGATATCAAGCAACTATTCTAATTTTACGGTCAGATTCACAACGCAATAGGTAAAGTCGTTGAAAAAACCCGCAATAAGAACTCACGGTCACTCTCCCAATTGTTATTAATTACGGTATTTTGATCACAAATCACAAAATGTAGGTAGGTACTCGAACTCCGAGACGAAAACCTCCTCTCCAGTATATATATTAATCTATGACGAAAACCTCGGATACGACCAAGAACAACGCTATGATGATGATTTTGAGTCCTATTAAGTACTTGGAAATAACATTATTTACCAGCCAAAGGACTAACTAAAAGACTAGACATTAATTTCTTTATTGTATTGGTAAAATTTCAAGTATTTGTTGAACAAAATATTAGGTCTATATTTTGTACGGTGCGCGCTGATTTCTCAAAAGTTCAATGCAGTTGAGTTGAGATAAGATTACTGTGCAATAATCTTATCTCAACTGCATTGAACATGCTGTATGTGTGGAGTAAGTAAGGCTGTTGATAAAAAGAAGTATATAGATGTAAGAGAGCGCGAAGTGAGGAAGTATATAGATAGATGGCTAATAAAAATCCTATCCTACTAATATTATAAATGTGAAAGTTTGTGAGAATGGATGTGTGGATGTTTGTTACTCTTTCACGCATAAACGGCTGGACCGATTTGGTTGAAATTTGGTATGTATATAGGTTATACTCTGGATTAACATATAGGCTATATATCAGCGATGAACGGGATCAGAATTCCACGCGGGCGGAGCCGCGGGCAACAGCTAGTAAAATATATAGATGAAATGTGCCGAAAATTCAAAAAAAGTACGTTGTGGTGATGCACGTATGAATGATTAGAGCGCATGAGTATTAAGCGAATGAGTACTGAGTGAATGAGTACCTGTAAATGAAGAAGTATATATATGTAGATAGATGGCTACAATTAAAGTACACAGATAGATGAATAATTGCGCTGAGAATTAAAAAAAATTAAATTGTGGTGATGCACGTAGAATGAATGATTACGGAGCGCATGAGTACTAAGCGAATGAGTACTGAGTGAATGAGTAACTACTGAGCAAATGACAAATAAGGCAATTTATTAGTGGGCAGGCCAGTCTATGTCAACTTCGCAGAACTTGAAATTGGTGATATCTCGAAAAAGGGGCACGTCAGAAACACCCTAAATAGGCAGACTTGCGTGAAAGGTTTAATGATAGTAGAGGAACGTGATGCGAGTGACGTGTATAAATATAAGGTATATGAACTGATATCAGTTTTAAAACTATTGTACGGTTTTGTTTGTTTATAATAAGTTGATGTATTACTACATTTTTATCTTTTTTAAGTAAGATGTATTCTAGAATCGTTTCTTCCGTGTCTGTTAATTAAATTGATAAATTTAAAAAAACCCGCCCTCCTACTCATTATTTCCACTATGTATTTGGTTTATTTAACCCTCGGCGCCCCAACCCGAACGATGGTACGCGCGGCGTCGAGGGGGACGAGGTAAAAAAAGAGAAAGAAAGAGTATTAGCGGAGAGTGAGCGAGATACCTCACCGTGCATGCTGTCGGTCAGTCTGTAGCTTGCAACCTCTCAGCTGCAATGCAATGAGCAGTTTTCCAGTAGGTATTTATTGGGTTCCTAAAGACGCTCTAGATGGCGCAGCCGGCACTTTTGGTAACAAGAGTGTGGTGTCACATCTAGTGTTCCCTAATTTATGGAAAAAAATGTTCTTCGGTTTTGTAATGATTTACTTTACTTAAATATCCTGTCATTTTTTCTGATACAATTATTTTAAATATAATATTATTATTTTAAATTACAGACAGTGACGCGAAAAGAATTAAGCGTTTTATTATATTTTATCTATTATAATATGGGTAAATGAAATTGAACTTTGGCAACATCGCAAATTCATGAAAAAATACCTCAAACAAACCACAGAGTACATTAAAAATTACCAAAAGCTATGCTAGCGCCATCTCCTGATGACTTAAAAACCAACTGATTATTATACCTACTGGAAAACTGCTCATTCTGTAAGTGCACAACGATGAGCACAACGTTGCGCCAACCTTGATAGAGATTGTCATTGGTCGGACTGGGTGACGTCACTGGAGATCGACCAATGACAATCTATATGAAGGCTGTCGCAACATTGTGCTCATTGTTGTGCGCTTACAGAATTTCATTGCTGTAAACCTCGTTCATCAATTCGCAAGCGAGCTTGACATAGGCCCTAAAGATCATAATGGGCCCACATCTTCCTTCGTCATAATATTGAATGCATTGTCTGATTTATTAAATAATAATATAACTTGTTTTATCACTGCAAGCAGTCATATTAATGTGGGTTATCGTCCCGTAGTTTTAGTTTAATTTTAGCCGCAACTTGCAGGACTGATTGGCGTTATCTCAAGACCTAAATATACTATCTTCTTATGTTTCAGTAACAATAACATACGGATGACAGAAAACTGGATATTTAATAAGACAGCTAACCTAATTTTAACACATTTTACTTTTAGCTGTGCAACATTTTTTTGACTTCTATTTATTGACGACTGCACAAATAAAAAAAATTGTTTGGTTATAAAATAATTTATGGGAGGGATTTTTAAGTTCAAATTTCATTAAATCTTAGACTGAAAGCTAAGATAAAAACAAGAAAAGCGAGTGTTATTTTTCATTTTTATCAAAAACATGTGCAACTCAAAATTTTTGACTATTTTTTTGTACTTTATGTAAAAATTAAACTAAGTATACCTACGTATTTTGAAACAAATCGGCTAACTGATATTTTTCATTATTTTTATATTTTCTTTTAGTACCAAACATTCTTACTACATCTGCTATATTGAATTAGGTAGGTATGCAGTTAATAGGTAGACATGACAGTTGTGGAAAATAGTCGCTTGGGACAATTTTTTTACAACTTCAAACGTAGTACCGGTAACACGGGTAATTTCTATACTACACTAGCTACTACTACTACTACAGAATGATAATAAACTTCCTACTTGGGAATAATTTAATTTATGCTTCATAAGGCTCCATATTATTACAAAACAATAGATAACTATTTCTTAGTAATTATTATTTAGAGTGTGCAGTGGAACCAGTGATGTTAATTTATAATATTGGTATCAATTTTGTAATTAATAAATTTACCGTTGTACGAGCCTATAGGAAGTTCAAATGTAAAGTTGTCTAATATATTGATAATTTCATCAAAACAAGTATTTATCAATTTAAACGGCGACTATTATTAATAACTTGAAATATAGTTTTAGCTGTGTTGTTGACTTGATGTCAGTTTATTTATAACTACACATTAATTTGTATTCTAGGACCCTTACTAATAAAAAAATACCTATATATCTAGTAATACAGTGGCTAAATTGTTTGGCAGTTATATTTATATTTCCATGAGATTCTAAATAGTAGACATAGGTAACTAATTTAGAACTCAAATTTATCTACCCATTGTTATTGCATAAATACCTACCTACACTTTAAGCACTTCCTATTTTATGTTTCGATCAAATCTTGCAACTGAAATTATTTAGATTTTTAGCTAAGCTTTATCTTGAGCGACCGCATCTGACCCCATCACCAAGAGAAATAAGTCTGCGCCGGAAACGAAACAGCTTCAAGAGGTGAAAGATCGACCTAAGCGTACGTAGATAGTGTAGATACCAGCCCCCCAGGAATAGAATGACAAATGTATAGGATATGACGTTTTTGACATTCGTTGACGCCTATCATATACGTCAAATCCCATACATTTGGCATTCTATTCCATCATACGCCAAGCAACGAATTGTCACTTGTCTAGAGGGGCTGTAGATCTATGTTATCAGATCGAGGATAAGGAGGAGAAAAGGCCAGACCTCTAGGCAAGCTGCAATTCGTTGGCCAGCGTATAATTGTATGTAGAATAGAATTACTAATGTATAAGATTGACACGACACGACAGCCTCCGTGGCGAAGCGGTAGTGAACGCGGCCGCTACGCAGGAGGCGCAGGTTCGATCCCCGCTCAGTGCAAATATTTGTATGCATGAAATAATGGGTATTTGCATTGGTCTGGTCGTGCCTCGGAGAACACGTTAAGCCGTCGGTCCCGGTTGCCATAAGAACATCTATGGCAGTCGTTACCGGTAGTTGTAGCCCTAAAAAGTCCAAAAATAACGGTCTAGCTGCAAAGCTTCGATATCGCCTAATGTTAACATTCGGTTGTGGGGTTCAGATGGCAATCGCTTCACGGAAAATATGAAGGTTTACCCAAATCCGTAGTTAAGACTGGTAAAGCGGACCTCAGACAGCGAACTGAAAGCTTCGGATGCGACTGGGAATTAACGCTAGGAGGAAGAAGAAGAATAAGATTGACACGTATTTTGACGTCCATGACGATCGTCAACTGTCTAACTATTCTAATTATTTTATTTCATTAGATACAGTAGACATATTCCTATATCCTATCACGATATTGAATTGCGATAAGTATTTATTGACAGTCTCATCTCATGGCGCGGCGCCCCAAGGGTATTTACGGGCTAATGAACAGTTATTTGCACGGCGAGCAAATTGACTTTATTTCATTCAGTCCACGTTAAGCAATCAAATAGTGTGGGTACGCAACCATCAATATACTAAGATACGGAAGATACTCGTACCTATAAATTAGAGTAGAACTCCTTTATAACAGTTATTGCCATTATCATTAAATAAATTAACTGTATCAACTACATAGTTTATTATTTAACAAATATGTAGTAACTATACAGAGTAGGTATGTATGGGCACTATTGAATATTATAGCGATAAACTATTGTTAAATTACAGAAAAATAATATTGGGAAGTGTATATTCGTACCATTATTCGTACGAATAATTTTTATCAATTTTAAATTAATTGAAAAAACTATATATAGTTACCTACTTGTGATTGTGATACTGCACAATGAATAATATAAAGATATGCACAAAGATAATATTATGTCGATGCCGACGTCGATGAATATAGTTATTGAAAATGACATTTAGTCATAACGCGAGGTAGGTGAACTGCGTATTAGGCCTACATAGCGTAAAGGGTTATATGTACCTAGCCTTTTGGACATGTTATATATCAATCGAACAAAAGTGATGGAAACAATGATGTATTATTTTTATAGATACGTCATACACGAAGATGGCGGCTTTTAAAAATGGCGCAAACACAACATATTAGCTACTTCTAAAAATACGTCAATGTTATTAATTTATATGAATTATATTGTTATTTATATTAATAATATTTTATTAATACGTGTTTTTTATTAAAAACTTTTTTTTGGGTGGCGCACTGTCGCGATTCTGATTGGTGCATAAAATGATGACCAAAAGTCATCATTTTTTTGTCACCATTTTAGAGTGTGGATAACATATTATCTATAGTTTATAATATATCATTGGATGGAAAGGAATTCTTCGACACCCGAACTTTTTACCCCTACCCCTCTTTTTGTTCTTGTAATGTAAAAAAATATTTAGCTATTGTAAAATTTATTCATCATCAAAAATACCGTTTAAATCTGACCGTAGGCACGCGAGTTGACTATTAAAAAAATGCCAACTTACACGTGCTAGCGAGTTCCGGAGTTCCGAGCTAGCGAGTTGATGAATGAATATAATTTGAAGTATGTATAAAAAATTGTAAAACCTTCAAGTTATTCAAATTCCAGTTTTATTAGTACCTAGGTACTTATATAAATAGCATGCAAAATAACTCATAGTGAACACAGAACAGATGACCACATATTTGATTGAATATGGGCAATATAAAAATTATACAATCCATCAAGAACAATATAAGTCGCATATCACATTTGCTTATGATCGTCGCTAAGTGTCACTTCAGTACCTACTTGCACATTAATTCCGCATATATCATTCCAGTTACCTATCCATAGTCGTATCTAATTAGAAACTCAATTTGCACCAATAAAACGTAATCTTCGTTCTAACTCCGTCCGTAATACATACTTAGTAATTCTGTGACATAGCTGTTATCGATCTAACTTTGATGAAAATACCTACAGATACCCCCACGCTGCAGTCAGCGGGGGTGGTATAGTGATGTCGGACTGGAACCGACTGAAACGTACACTGTATGTGGGTCCTAGGTTGCCGGAGATATATTTCTCGCACTCCGGCTGACCCAGGGCCATCTCTTTCGAGCTGACCCCGTTCATGTGTGGGGACCACGGGGTCCCCATGCCATCTAACCCCCGGGACGAAGACCTAACTATGACTCAAATCACCGTTTACTCGTCACCAGTGAATGTGAGAAATCTTGCACTAGGCGCTCTGTGATTAATTTTATGAATTAAAGTTGGTACTCATTGCTCTGTGATTCCCCCACTAAAGATCGATTGGAAAAGAAGATTGTCCCGTAGACGATTTGTGGTCATTTTATCAAAAATCTTTCAGAAGTCCGTGTACCTAAGTCCGTACCTACGTCAAATACCATACATTCATCAATCTATTCTACAATACGCCGGCCAACGAATTGCCAGTGGTCTAGGGGGGCAGATCTGTATAACTCAATTCCACTGGTATACCTTTGGAGAGATGGTAGATTCTCTTTTGATTCGATTTGAATAGAATATAAATGCTTCAAAATTTCATTTCATTCAACTCTATTAAGGTTGTCGCAACGTTGTGCTCGTTGTTGTGCGCTTACAGAATTGCATTGCTGCTGTGCAATCCATCCATACTTCCATACTAATATTATTAATGCGAAAGTAACTCTGTCTGTCTGTCTGTTACGCTTTCACGCCTAAACCGCTGAACCGATTTTGATGAAATTTGGTATAGGGGTAGTTTAGACCTTGAGAAAGGACATAGGCTATGTTTGGTCGCGATAACCGACATCCACGCGGGCGGAGCCACGGGCAAAAGCTAGTTATCTATATAGCACAACGTTGTCGAGCACAACGTTGCGATAGCCTTGATATAGATTTTCGGTTACGTATCATAATATCTAAAGTTATTTCAACTATGTTCAAGATAACTACGGTTGATTCACATATGGTCATAACGCATATTGGCCGACTCGACTACTGGTTCATATCATACACATAATTTCGAATAAACTAAAATTATTTGAACTAACGGACGATTAATATAATGTTCATTTAAGATATTGGACATGTTGACTATGTTTGAAATACCTAATGGTCGATTCGCCTACGGTTTATTGGTACTACTACCTTGTGACAGAAATTTACGTTGTTGCAAAACCGACTTCACGTAGTCTTGTCTGCCCTACCCCTAGAGTGTAATTTAAGCCCGCGAAGGCGCGGAGGGGCGAGGCGGCGCGTGAGCTGAGGGGCAGGTGGTTCTAACGAGCACTGCCGCGGCTGAGGCTGGCCGGCGGCGCCGCGGCCGGCGCCGCTTATACTCTAGGGGTAGGGCAGACAAGACTACGTGAAGTCGGTTTTGCAACAACGTAAATTTCTGTCACAAAGTAGTAGTATCAATAAACCGTAGGTGAATCGACTATTTGGTATTTCATACATAGTTCAATAAACCTTAGCACAATTAATTGTAGTTGAATAAACCGTAGGTGAATCATCCATTATTTGTTTCGACCAGTAGTTATTACAAAAATATGTGAAACGATCTTTAGGTGTTTTAAACAGTGTAGTTCTTTTGACCGTAGTTGTCTTGAAAATAGTTAAAATAAATGTAGTTATTATAATACGTAACCAGATTTTCATTGGTCGATCTCCAGTGACGTCACCTAGTCCGACCAATGACAATCTCTATCAAGGTTGTTGAACGTTGTGCTCGACGATGTGTGCTTAGAGAATTGCACAGCTGTATCAGTGCACACCATGCACTCATCATGCCACGACTGATCTACATTGCGAAGTGCAGATTTTTATTATTTGCACCATCTTTTGAAAAAAATTACTAAATTTTTGAAAAGACTGAAACTTGGGACTTCCTGAACCACTAACCTACCGACAAATTCCCGCGTGTAGAAGGGACAATTACTATTACTTCTTCCTCTTAGCGTTATTTCCCAGTCGCATCCGAAGCTTTCAGCTCGAAGTCTAGGGTCCGCTTTTACCAGTCTTAACCACGGATTTGACTAGACCTCGATATTTTCCGTGAAGCGATTGTCATCTGACCTCCACAACCCAATGTTAACATTAGGCGATATCGAAGCTTTGCAGCTCAGCTAGACCGTTGTTTTTGGATTTTTGAGGGCTCCAACTACCCGTAACGACTGCCATAGATGTTCTCATGGCAACCGGGACCGACGGCTTAACGTGCTCTCCGAAGCACGACCAGACCAATGCAAATACTCATATTTAATTCACACAAATATTTGCACTGAGCGGGGATCGAACCCGGGCCTCCTGCGTAGCGGCCGTGTTCACTACCGCTACACCACGGAGGCTGTCGGACGCCACGGACAATTACTATTACTATCAGAATAAAATTGCAAGACACTTTTCAAATACGCTATTTGACCTGGATACGAATACAGGAAGTATGTCTTATCCCGGTTCTTACGCACTGATAAATATTCACTTAGTAAAATACACGAACATCGATAGTCACGTAGTTCCCGGTCAAACAAACAAGCCCTATTTAGATATCGTACAAGGTAACTAAGGGATCGCTTAGATATCGTACAAGGCAACTAAGGGATCGTTCAAGAAATCCTACGAAGTAACTAAGGGACAGTGGTGAAGGGTGATATTTTCAGAAGGGAAGCCTATGAAAACAAATCTTACCTGTTATAGAAGGAACACAGCAATTTTAAGAAATTCTCTCAAAAGATAGAGATACATACATATAGAGATACATTATGTAGTTATATTATTTATTAGGATATAAATTTTATTTTATTTTATTTATTTATTTAGAAACTCAACAGCTTATTTACATTTTACATGGTATATAACAGTGACATTAGATTCTTAAGCTAATTACAGAGTTTCATGACATTCGTATAGGCACTAGAGATAGGAAGTGACAGCAGTTAAATTATAATGGTAAATTATAATGGTAAAACTAACCTTAAAACTCTAAACAAGAAAAAAAAATGCACAATAAGGGCATAAAGAGAAGTAGAAGTTAAAACCTTAAAACACAAAGTAACATTATATTTACAAACTTAATCATTATAATTTATTGATTGATCACTGGCGAGCAACCCCACGATTTGGCTGCGAAAGGATGCCTTTGACAAATGAAACATGTCTATATTTTCAAATTTCTCCGTATAAATACGAGGCAGTCGTGTCATTACAGCATTTTTACCATAATTGGTACGGTGAAAGTGTACACTGAACAAGTGAGTATGTCTAGTACGTGTACGGGACTTATGTGTAGAGAAATCTATAGTTGAAAGGAGATCAGAACTATCCAGCCCTCCACGCAATATATCAATATATCACATCAATATATCAATATATAATTTTGGCATCTCTATCACGGCTTCACTTTGCAGAACTAGCAGTCAGGAATCTGGTTATAGGGACCCTTCACCACGCTAAGGGATCATTTTAGAAATCGAGCAAAGTAATAAAGTGATCATTGCATTCATTATCCTCAAAGCGATTACCCGTTTGCGTCTAAAATTGGCACTTTGGAGCCTGAGGTCCGTTTGTTATTTTTGATTGGTATGTCGACTGCCGTCTGACTCCTGAGACTCTTCTCAGGTCTCTACCGGAGCCTTGAACGTTATTTAGCAGGTGCACTGACTATCGCGTGAGGTTAACTTGGCCCCTAAGGTTGGTCCGCCTATATGTGATAATATACATACAAGCCTGATTCGATATAGTCTATTATATTCGTAATGAAATAAAAAGTACTGTGACATCTGTACAAATAAAATTCAAGTAATTATCAGTTTTGTAACGTAAAAACAACTTTTTAATGAATGCATGATATGAAAGTATTTATATCTATTATACACAGCACTGATGTTATAAGATGTAAGCGTAAGTAAATTTTATTTTAGAAAAAGAATGATTAGACTGCCGCACAAACCAATTAACAACCGGATTTAAAACCACGCGGATGATGTCGCGGTACAGTTAGCTATTAATTTATCAAGCTGGGTAATTTTAAATAAAATTATCACTGACACTTTTTAAATTAATATAACGCTTCCTAAAATTAATAGACCACTGAAAAATAAACAATTAGGTAGGTATAATTTTTAGTTATAGGTACATTTGTGTAGAGTTGCTGGTAGAGCATCATGATCTAATTCAACCCTTTCAAGTATTTTACTATGTCTATTCAATAAGTGTACTTACTAATCTATTTACTAATTAAATAAAATAAATTAGCTGCCCGCACTATATTACTTAGGATGTTTATTTTATATGAATTAAAAACACATTCGGACATACCTGGCTTTCCGCTCCAGTTCGCCGGTTTTGTCATTCCTCTTCAAGACAAACGGCAATCGGTTCGACACTACGATCATGCTGCCTTTGCTGTTGCACGACGGCCGACGACTGTTGATATCTCTATTCATTTTAGTAGGTGTAGGTACTTTCTTTTAGAACGTCCCTATTCACGGTCAATCACTAATTCGACAGCTCGCGTGCGCGGCTCTAGCGGAAGGATTTATTGTAATTAGGATTTATTTTATCACTGATTCTATTTTTTTTCATCGCAAGATACTCGTGCAGATTCTCGCGGCAGTTATGATGATAATGTTTACATCGACATCGTTGGCGGAGATCAAATGCGTACTGTTTCTTTTGTGTCTCCCGATCGCCTTTATAGACGCGCCTCGTAAGGGCGAAGTTCCAGCTTGCGTTCGAGTGCGTCGGAGGTTCACGGTGTTGTTCTTAGGAGGTTATCGCTTATCACTGTAACTGACCCCTCAATAATTGTCTCGCATCTTATCCTAGTCCAGCTGCGAATTTTATAAGCAAATATTCTTGATTACACGAAATATTACGCGGTACCTCCGCTTGCCGCGTACAAATGCGTACTGACAAATTTTTGATAAATTCATCTATACGAAATAATTGCCTACCAAAAGTAATTGGGTATGTTTTGTTTATGTCTTTATTGTTGAGATTTTATTTTTATCTGGCAAAAAGTATTTATATAAGTACACAGAACCTATGACAATCTCTGCGGCGTAGCTGTCACAAGTGCGTCTGTAGAGCGAAAGATCTCAGGTTGGGCTTTCGGGCCGGGCAGTGTCTTTCGAGATTTCTCTTAGGAAATTCTTAGTAGCACGAATTATGAAAGAGTACTTTGTAACAGCAATAGGTTCACTTCATTTAGGTTCTTAGGTGGCATCGAAAACCGAAATGCAGAAGCCACTCATAGATTGAGTGCCAAGTTAAGTTCGGGTAGAAAAAATTGATTTAAAACGTCAAGCAGCATAAATCCTAACTACTCGTAGTTAGCTTTTATTCCTTTTTATCTAGCCGTTACGGATACCATTCCCTTCCATATTAGTAAACGTAGATAAAGTGGAGTGCCTCCTATTGAACCGATGCGACAAGTGGAGAAACTCTATTGTACGTCGCAGTCTCCATATGCCAGTACGCCAGTACCATCGCTTAAGTTGCAAGCGGTAATCATTCTCTTTCAGGCTATTCATCCCTGTTGTTGGTTTGGTAATCCCACTTCATGTTCTATTCCACTAAACCTATCCTTGATGTCATATCTTTTGAAAAGAGTATAAAACAACGAGAGATTTTTGCTAGGGAATAATAAACACACAGGTTTAACGCTAGATGAAGAAGAAGATAGATGAACAGCCTCTATGGCGTAGCGGTAGTTAACGCGGCCGCTACGCAGGAGGCGCGGGTTCGATCCCCGCTCAGTGCAAATATTTGTGTGCATGAAATATGGGTATTTACATTGGTCTGGTCGTGCCTCGGAGAGCACGTTAAGCCGTCGGTCCCGGTTGCCATAAGAACATCTATGGCAGTCGTTACGGGTAGTTGGAGCCCTAAAAAGTCCAAAAACAACGGTCTAGCTGCAAAGCTTCGATATCGCCTAATGTTACCATTAGTTCACGGAAATATCGAAGTCTAGCCAAATCCGTAGTTAAGACTGGTAAAGCGGACCCCAGACTCCGAGCTGAGAAGCTTCGGATGCGACTGGGAATTAACGCTAGGACAGGATGAAGAAGAAGAATAATAAACACAGTACTCAGTTTTAGAACTAATGTGGTCAGATTGCTCAGGTATGGCAATGTATCTTTCCTAATGAGAAAGAGGCGTGGCAGCGTGTATGTATGCATGTACTCGTACGTTGAACAGCTTGCACTTTAATGGATTAATTAGCCTGTGTCGCTGCCGTTCCTGAGTATGCTCAACAAAGATAATGAAGAAGTTATTGTTCTTAATACCCTTGAACTCCTTCCTTAAACTCATAAACTAGGTGATATATTCCGTCATGAGAGTACTGGTCATTTTAGATAAGGAGTCAAAGTATTTTAAATTTATGATCATCTTTGGTTTTTATGGTTGTTAACCACTGTCATACCAGTTGGCGAAATATGGGTGATGATAATACACCTCTGCCTGTGGGCATGAGTATTATAGTTACATATTATATGTATATCCCACAGACACTGCACAAAATACCATATAATTTAAGACTTTACTGTTATGCTGTTAAAATTTACAATTAAATGGCATCTTGTAGAGCGAATGATTCAAATGAACTCTTCTTCATTTAATTTTGGATTTTTAATCTATTTGCAATAAAGTCTGAAATTGGATAGAATTTTTTGCTGCGTCAGTATTACAGTGGCCGACATAACTGTACCGCCTTGATAAAACGTTAATATAAAGCTGATAAATTCAGGGGTAATCGGTAAAAAGGGGAACACTCGTAACCCGAAGGAAGTAGCAGAATGGGGGTCAGGTCAGAAGTGATTTGATTGAATTAGGTATATCATGAAGTACTACCTATGGGTTCAGCTTCAGAGAAAATACAATTTTTTGGTGGATGTGCACTGAAAATGCATATCTTAATTCCTTCAAGCCGGTAAATAAAATAATAGTCCCTTTGGTGCAGTTAACCTTAAAACTAATTCATTTGAAAAAAATAACCATTGAGTTGTGCATAGTGTGCACGCAACCTTAGCATGTGTTGCACGCAACCACCATTCGCACAAGATGATGAAAATGCAGGAGCAGAGATAATAATGGTTCAATTACTACTACTGATTTACTTTTCCAAATGGCAAGATTATTTTTCTTGCATTTTCATTATGTAATGTGCATGGCATTCGCATGCATACACGAGGGAATCATGCTGTGGACAGCTGACCGGCGCATGACATTTATAACTGTCATCAATGACGGTGTATGAATGGCCGAGTGACTAACCAAACCCTGCTGTTTACTGTCCGCTACCGTCGTAGCTTCGAAACACGTGTTGTTGTTTACAACTCGACACGTTTTATCGGCACCTTCCTTATTAATAAGGGTGACTCGACCCCATTACTAACCCCTATCGAGGTCGAGTTGCGTGTACCTACCTCTTCATGTGGGTTATCGGCATGTATTAAGCCTTTTTTACCCGACTGCCAAGAAGGGTTCTCTCATGAATCTTAACACTCATGAAACGGAGGTTCGAAGTATATCACGCGCGAAGCCGGGGAGGGTTAGCTGAATAGAAGGTGCAGCGGGAACGTGATCAGAATTCCACGCGAGCAGAAACGCGGGCAACAGCTAGTTCAATACCTAGTTGTACCGAAGCTTAATTAATTACCCTTTCCTGCGATTCATCTGTGAGTGCAACATATAAGGTTGAATTTTCAGTAATTGCTTATAAGGAAATGCTGTACTTACCACATACCTAACTCAAATCTCTCTCTTTGTTGTTTTGTTGTATCTATGGTGTACAATAAAGTTTTTACTTTACTTTACTTACTTAAAGTCAGCAGCAGATCTATCTTGACGAACAAAGTATTCAAAATGATCCCAATACCTTGGTTTCTCCCCCTTACCTACTATTGACTGATTCTTCTGATATTTGGTGCACACCTTTAGTTCTGACAATAATACAATTTAAATCAATAAAGTTCATGGTTAAGATCATTTTGAGACTTTGCAATCAAGATCGTTGGTTCTGAGTCCGACGCTGACTGCACCTGCACCTAAACAAAATAATGCATTATCATAGAAACGAGTCGGTTCCATTACCGAACTTATTATGTCATCGCCGAAAACTATTAATTGGCAAAATTAGTTCCAAAAAACGTTTGTCATTGAAATCACATAGCAAATATGCCCAACGAAATAAACGATCGTAACTAATAAATTGCAACGTCTGTGACAAACGGTGTCTGCGTGTCTACGCGTATTACACGTGGAAAACATCCTAACATCATTCCACGATGGAAAGGTTCAAATCTGAGTAAACAATTGCAAATGGAATTTCTATTTGTTCCAATTAACATCATCTGTACTAAGACGGGTCTGTTGCACTATTGTGAATTGCACTCTGTTATGTAATTTATCGCGTGTGACGTTTAACGATTAATGGTCACTAATTAAATTGTTAATTGTTACGCCGAGGCCAATAATGGCGACGATGTCTGTAGTTTTTTCTTCGTGTGACTCATCTCATGGTCACGTGGAAGGGTTCTCTTAGATTAGTTAAGCTTGCTTGATAGTGTCGTAAATCGGGCTGTATTGAAAGGGAGGTGTCTTCAGGCTCCTCTAAATGTAGACAGATATATCTTCGGATGTTAGCAACGGACGCGTTCGCCGACGTGTGGACGGGGTGATTTGTTAGTCATTGGTAGGTATTTAACTATTTTTAGGTCCCCTTTAAGGAAAGCAATATTAGGTATTCATAGGTGGATGTACACCCCGTACATCCACCTATGAATAATATTCGTAGTAAGTATAGCAAACTACTTAATCATTGCGTACCAAATAAACTACAATATACCACCGCTCTGTATTTCGATTATTTCGAATTACCTAACACAATAATATATTTTTTTGAAATTATTTATGATTATAATTTTTGAAATTATAAAAAGTTTTACAAATATAAAACATCCCTACTTATCCCTACTTAATATTATAAATGCGAAAGTAACTCTGTCTGTCTGTCTGTCTGCCTGTCTGTCTGTCTGTCTGTCTCGCTTTTACGACTAAACCGCTGAACCGATTTTGATGAAATTTGGTATAGGGGTAGATTAGACCTTGAGAAAGGACATAGGCTATGTTTGGTCGCGATAACCGACATCCACGTGGGCGGAGCCGCGGGCAAAAGCTTTATTTATAAAAACATAGGTATTATCATTGGGTATTATTATATTAATTTTTGTCTAGTAACGCATAGTAACGTAGATTATTATTATAAGAAAAGTGACACAAGTGATACATAATAATATGCTTTTGTTTTACCGTGTTTATCACAGTAAATAATACGAAATACAAAGGCGTGTGGATGAATAAAATTACTTTCTTGAGGTAATTGGCCGTGCCTACGTATGTTCATGCCCCCATAGACATTGGCCGGCGTATTTTAGAATAGAATGACGAATGTATGGAATTTGACGTTTATGACATGGGTATGTTGCCGACTGTCGTATACGTCAAATCCCATACATTCGTCATTCTATTCTAGAATACGCCGGCCGACGGGCGACGAATTGCCAATTGTCTAGGGGGGACGGCCGACGAATGTGAATTTTATTCTTTTTAAAAATAAAGGACTGTTTCCTTTAAGTAACATTTGTTATTTCAAGCATTAAGGGTAGGTATTATCCCTCCAGGAAGGGTTTAAAAATTCCATTCTGTGTATTAATAACCACGGACAACAATATGAAAAATACAAAAAAAAAAACAGGAGAAAATCAGTTTTGTGCCTGACCATAGAGAAACAGGTTACCGGGGCCTCGATTCTGCTAAAGCAAAACTAGATACTATCATGCTACTGACACTGCAAGAAAATTTCATTTGATTTTAGCCTTTAGAGTAATGCAGTTTAAGTTTAAAATTAAATGGCTTTTTGTAGAGTGAAGGAAAGAGTGTAATGAAACTATTTTCATTTAATTTTTGACTGTAGAAATAGGTAAGGCTATAGAAATAAGGTCTAAAATTTTAAGTCATTTTTTGCAGAGTCTGTGGTATGACAGTGGTTGTGCTTTAACAGAATCGAGGGCCGGTACAAGTAAACATATCGTGAGTTGCTTTCATGTCAACTCGTCGTTTGTCAAAAAATCGCAAACTATACGCGCCCATATGTTTTCAAACATATGGGAGCGAATGCATTGCGATTTTTTTAGTCAATTGTGGTTTTAGAACGTAAATGACATCCGACAGATAGGTATATACCTAAAGTCCATACTCAGCCTATACATGGCTCGAGTCAACAATAGTGCCCGGAAAACGGCAATAGGCTCACATCCTATTACGTGGGACCTAATACAATGATTGGTGAAATGTGGGTGTTATTTCACCTCTGCCTAACCGGGGATAAAGGCGTCATTGTATGTATGTATGTATGTATGTATGTATGTATGTATGTATGTATGTATGTATGTATGTATGTATGTATGTATGTATGTTTGTTGCTATGAAAATTTGACGGTGCAGGTAGCCGGTAAATTTTTATGTCTATTACTTTACAATTACCAAAAAATACCCTTTGTATGTGCCACATGTATTACATTTCTCATTATGTATTGTGATATTCTTGGTGTACAATAAATAGGTACGTCTATTAATGTAATTATTATTAATAACACTACCAGTAGTGTCATTGGGTGGTGTCAAGGAACCGTCACGCATGGTGGGTAGGTATACTGTCGTAAAGGCTTATTGATTAGAAGACAATTGGATGCGAGATATACAAGTGGTAAACATACCTACGTTATATTTATAGTCTTTTGTGTGTTTTTGTATTGCTAGCATAGTCAGTGGAAGACATTGTAGAGTTAAAATGTTAAATACACATATCTAGGTACAAAGAAACCAATACAATACGGGACAATTCTTTTCATCTATTTTTCTTTTCTATGAAAATTACCTACCAACTTGTCAATAACAAACTATTGTGTAGGTCTAAAGGCCCGTGTTCTAGAATGGTAGTCAGTTTTTAATCTCCATTTATCTGATTAGTTTGATAATTATACAAGGTTACTGGTAACTCGACGTATTCCTGTCAGGGGGTGTTAGAAAATACTACAAATTTGACCCCACATATGTATGGCCGAAAATTAGTAGTTTTTTAAATATTTATGTAATTGACTTTTTTAGTTTTTTTTTCGTATTAACCCAGAATTTAGCCTTTAAGTGCAAATAAAAAAAACTATTTGTGAATTTATGTTTATAAATTCTAATAAGTCCCACTTTACAAAAAGTTTTTTAAAATTTATAAGTACTTGAAGGCTGAATAGTGGGTTAATACGAAAAAAAAAAGTCAATTATTTCGAAAACTATTCATTTTCAGCCATACATAGGTATTGTGGGGTCAAAATTGTAGCATTTTGGGTCCTATAACACCCCTTGACAGGAATACGACGAGTTACCAATAACCATGTATGTAATTATAATGATAGATAGGTATATCAAACTAATCGCGCACGTCAGGGCCAAGATACATTTCACAGTATTTAGATTTGGGGTCAAGATATATTTCTAAAAGGACAGAATAGCCTGAAAGGCAACCAAGTTCTGCTGGAAACTGCTGAGGCTTTTGTCTCACGGGCTAACGTCCTTTCTTATCCACAGGTCCCGGAGATCAGCCCCCTAGACAAGTGGCAATTCGTTGCAGCTCGGCACATCATGGAATAGAATGAGAGTTTTGGCGCGAACACGATCAAAGAAACATAAGCGGTTGTATTTTATTTTCCAAAATTAGTGTGAGTTTGAGTTTTTATATGTAAACATGGTGGAATTTTAGACATAACGTCTTGAAAAACGCGCACAAGAGTAGGAAAGTGAAATATTACAGTGGATTGTGACTTCTCGTGTTGGTTTCAAATCTCCGTAAGAAGCCTTTAGTAAAGTTTCCACCACTTTACTGAGGCAGTATTGTCATCATCATCGTCAACTCACCATTATCATTATCATTATCATCATCCTCATCCTCATCATCATCCAAATAAGTATAAAAATAACTGATGACAACGCAGTAACAAATATAGAAAGGAACAAATATAAAAAAAAAGGAATAGAATGACGAATGTATAGGATTTGACGTTTTTGTCATTCGTTGACGCCTGTCATATACTTACGTCAAGTCCCATTCTTTGGCATTCTATTCTACAAAACGCCGGCCGAAGAATTACCACTTATCTAGAGGGGCTTTTTAGTTCAGTCGGTTCAGTTCATGCCTAGTTAGCCCGCGGCTACAATGAAAGGCGCTTCTGTCCGACCCAATCTATTTAATGGTACAGGTAAATGCGACCTATATGTCATCAATGGACAATGATTACCGCTCCCCCGATAACTTCCAATACATGCGCCGAACTCGTGCCAACTGCAATCATTAATTGATGAACAAATATTTACAGACATATCTTTGTGTGAACTCGTACAATAACATACTCTAATGCAAATCCCTAGAGTACTTTATTGTATGATTTTATAATAACTAGGAAATGCAATTTCCTGGTTAGACAATAATATAATAACAATAAAGATCCTTGGTTCCAGTCGTTATCTCTGCATGAACCACGTAACACTGAGGGTTTTATATACCTACATATATCAGCTTTTTACATGATGACAGCCCCTGTGGCGAGGCGGGGCGGTAGTGAACGCGACAGCTACGTAGAGGGCGCTGGTTCGATTCCCGCTGAGAGCAAATATTTGTATGCATGAATATGTCTACTTGCATTGGCCTGGGTGGCTCTGTGACTCAGAGAGCACGTTAAGCCGTTGGTCCCAGCTGGCATACGACCATCTAATGACAGTTGTTACGGTAGTTAGAGCCCTAAAAAGTTCGAAAACTAATGTTCTAACTACAGAACTTCGATATCGGCAATTGGTTGTGGAGGTCAGATAGCAGTCTGTTCACGGAAAATATCAAAATTTTGCCGCATCGCAATTAGAATGGAAAAAGCAGACCCTGGACTTCAAGGTGAAAGCCTCGGATGCGACCGGGACTAACACAAGGAAGATCATGATGATGATGACGACTTGTGAGTTATTGCAAAATTTTGGACGTAGTCGTCAACATTTTTTATATTGCTCTTATTTTTTTTCTAGGAACCTTGTGTAAGCTTGTATGCTGTGTTGATGACTTTTTTAGCATTTCGTAAATTTCTACTGTTCTGTTAATTTTGGAAGAGGATTATGATAAAATCGTAACTCTCCTTTGACTTTGCCGTAGTCGGGTAAAAAGACGTTACAATCGGAGTAGTCTCTCATAGGTAGGTCTAATATGATATCTACACGATGTGATTGCAGCTTTTCAAATGGCAGGCGTTTAGGTATAGTAACTATAATAAGTAATTTTTCTATATTTTTTATAATTGATATCCGCGTCTTCACCCGCGTGGAATTCTGTTCCCGGACCCATGGAAACGTTTTTTTTTTGTAAATTTAAAATACCTTCCGTGGGTCTTACGGAGCATACGACAAAAACAGCCGAAAATGGACCAGCCGTTCTCGAGTTTTGAGCTTAACACCATTCATTTTTTATTGACAAGAAGAAGAAGATTTTTATAATAAGATATACTTACAGAAAAGTAAATAACATTAATAAATGATTGATATTTGATCTGATTTGATGCAATATCCACAAGAA
The DNA here is from genome assembly GCA_914767945.1 of Eilema depressum. NCBI lineage: Eukaryota > Metazoa > Arthropoda > Insecta > Lepidoptera > Erebidae > Eilema > Eilema depressum. The sequence continues at coordinate 4,844,824 of OU612020.1, forward strand.
GTATCATGCAACAGTCGGTATTTGCGTTCGTGATCCGCCACGTCGATACTGCTCCCTGGTAATTAGTTGTTTAGACGGAGATTACGATTATCTATCGCGTGAGACCCGTACACGTGAGTGGTACGCAGATACAGTAGTTCCAACCCAGAAGGTCAGGGCGAACTATATGAATGGTAACGTATATTTTACGTCACAAGTTACGGGTCAGAAATAATTATGATCATAATTTATATACTCATGCTTTTTGCCCTTCAGGGTAGGTAGAGACAACAGCCGGCCATTGAATTCTGTCCTTACATACTTCACGAGTTTCCTTTACTGTCATTAAAGCTTCCATGCAAGCCCGGCACACCTGTTTTGACCATTTCTGACCTGGCCCTCTAGACAAGTGGCAATTCGTCGGCCGGCGTTTGGTAGAATAGAATGCGAAATGTATGGGATTTGACGTATATGACAGGCGTCAACGAATGTCAAAAACGTCAAATCCTATACATTCGTCATTCTATTCCATGATACGCCGAGCAACGAATTGCCACTTGTCTAAGGAGGCTGCGCTTCTTTTATGCATCAGTATAATATGTTGTGTGAGGACGACCCCGGCCTGCCTGTTACCATCTTCTTCTTCTTCTACATCCTAGCGTTAATTCCCAGTCGCATCCGAAGCTTTCAGCTCGGAGTCCGCTTTACCAGCCTTAACTACGGATTTGGCTAGACCTCGATATTTTCCATTAAGCGATTGCCATCTGACCTCCACAACCCAATGGTAACATTAAGCGATATCGAAGCTTTGCAGCTAGACCGTTGTTTTTGGACTTTTTGGGGCTCCAACTACCCGTAACGACTGCCATAGATGTTCTTATGGCAACCGGGACCGACGGCTTAACGTGCTCTCCGAGGCACGACCAGACCATTATAGGTTAAAAATGGAACCTGATTACTTTACTAAGAAGTAAGATTGCACTATCCGTTTGTTTGTCTGTCTGTCACCATGCTAGCTAGACAAAATTTCAGAGATTATGTAGGTATTTCTGTTGCCGCTGTAGCAACAAATACTAAAAACAGATTATAATAAATATTTTAGATGGGCTCCTATACAATAACCGTGATTTTAAGGTGGGCTAGTAGATTGTAGGTACCTTTCATCTGCGAGTCCGGTTTGCACTTATCATCATCTTCATGAAGACGCATTTTCCTGATTGCCTCCGTGGCTAATATTACATCGGAGCTCAGGGTCCGCCTTCCGGCTCTTCCTCCTCTACTTTGCACGATCTTGGGCGTCTATGGCAGTGAGACCATTAACACGCATGTCACTCTCCACGAATGTGAAGGGACCCGGCAGGCGACCCCTGAGTCCGGCTCGCACACAGCTTGTTTTTAAATCTAGGCCTATCGATCGCAAATTTTCCATCCTTCACTTGTTTACTATACTTGTATTATTTATCATTATTAACGAAGGCTAGGAGAAAGAAGAACCATCTAGTGCATTACATAAATTTTCGAGATAAAACTCGTTAGGATCAGTGCGGGGCAGATCGGTATCAGTTCTTAGTAGTATGCCTGGCACCCGGACTTTGCGAGTGCTCAGTGATAGCTCCATTAATTAATTGACATCAGTGTATAAATCTTAGGTCATGACGTCATATTCTAACATAAATTGTGACCTGTTTTCTAGGTCTAAAAAGGCCACTTAATTGGAATCGTATTAGGATAATATTTTATCATGCGGCGTTATTTAAGCGAAATTAGAATCTGCGTAGTAGCCAAATGAATTGTTGTGATTCTGCTCATAATGACTGACCATATAACTTTTTAATGAATGTTTGAGATCTACTGGAAATTCATAAATCATCATCTTCATGTAGACACATCTTCCTGATTGCATCCGTGACCATGATGACCTCGGAGCTCAGGACCCACCTTCCGGCTCTTCCTTCTCCACTTCGCACGAAATTCATAAAGTTTCTAGTTTTAGCGGAATCGCTCAATGTGGCCATTTTAGACCTGCTGGTGGTAGCATGCGAATGTCATGCTATCTCTTTTGATCTGGCCAATCTCGGTTGCGCTCAAAAAGCCTTGCAAGTTGGGACAATAGGTGCTTTCTCTGCTCCTCCTTTCAATGATTTGATTTGTTTTGTCAGGCGCTCTTTTACAGGAGTAACTGCCGCCTAACCGCCGAGACAAAAATCTATATCGGCTAGCAGATGAGGTTGGCTTGGCCTTGAAGATTTTAATCGGACCTCAAATATCCATAATTTTTCTTAAATATATATTACTAGCTTTTCGCCCGCAGCTCCGCCTGCGTGGATGTCGACTACTGCCATCAAAAGTATTTTTTCTAAACTGACGGACTTGTTGTATAAACGTTTGACGCCTTATTTTGCTCTCTCAGTAGTGCGTTTTTCAAAATATTAAATGAAAACTGTAGGCCTTGTCATAAATAAGTGGCAGATTTTTAGAATAATAAGTACATCAAAATAAAAATATTATTAATAGGAATCTTTATATCAATAGCTAGTAAATGGCTAGAAAAAGACTGGTAGGAAAAACATACTATTATCTAACATTTCGTTCTTATGAATCAATCAATCAATTAGCCTATTACAGTCCACTGTTGGACTTAGGCCTCACCCAATATATGCCATAGCACTCAATCATCCACCGTATTTCCCCACTGTCAGTTCCCACATTTCGGCCCCATGAGTCTTAACAGGGGAGTAGAAACCTCGATGACTTTGCCCAATGCTGCCCAACCCTTGTCGACCTTTCGACGTATATCTCCTTCTGGGCTTCGTCTTCTAATCTAAAATTAGCATCTCAGCAATGAAATATCGTATCAGCACGACACAGTCGTAGACAATCCAGAAATGCCCAGGTCTTGATGATGTCAGAAAGCTTCTCGTAATCTACAAATGTGATACATAGCGGATGATTATACTCTCAGGTCTTTTGTATAATCTGCTGAACAGTATTGGCTACAATACTATAACCCTTTTAAAACCCAGCTTGCTCCGGTGGAACTCACAACTATTCATGACGACTCTCAAGAACAACTTGTATAGACATAATTATGACTCAGGAGTGATGGGTCTTTAATTAATTCTTCTTCGTCTTCTTGGAGAACAGTACCACTGCACTCCAGTTCCATGTCCTAGATGCTTCCGCTGGATGACGGAATCAAAGAGGTTCGCAAGCTCTGTTAGAACTGGGATATCCCCTGCTTTTAAGAGCCCTGTCCGCCAGTGCGATATTAGCAGTATGAAGGTTACTGTAGTATGCTGAGGATACAATAAATCACCTATTGGCCTATTGCAGTCCACTGCTGGACATAGGCCTCTACCAATATACGCCGTGTTTGCCGATCCTCCACCTTCTGCATCCAGTCCGTCCCAGCCACCTTTCGCAGGCCGTCCGCGTCGTCGGTCCACCTGGCTAGGGGGTGTCCCATCTTCCGTTTTCCTTCTGGCGGTCTCCACTCTAGGACTCGTCTGCTCCAACGGCCATCAGTCCTTCGGCAGATGTGGCCAGCCCACTGCCACTTTAGCTTGCTTATTCTGTGAGCTATGTCGGTAACTTTGATTCTATGTCGGATGACCTCGTTTCGAATTCTATCCTTCAAAGATACTCCAAGCATAGCTCGCTCTATAGCCCGCTGCGGACGGACTAACTCCACCTTCTATGGCCACCACCGTAGGTCATAACAGGCAGGACGCACTGGTAGAAAATGTTTGTTTTGAAGCATTGCGGCAGGGGGGAGGAGAAGCCGACGTAGTTTGCCAAATGCTGCCCACTCCTGTTGGATTGTTCTGGCTATTTCTTTCTCCGAGTTGCTTTTACCGAGCTGGATAACCTGCCCTAGGTAGATAATATTTTTGAACAACTTCGAGTGTTGAACACAATCTTGGTTTTATCTAAGTTTACACCAAGGCCGACTTGTCGAGGAGCTCCATTCAGGCTGTGCAGCATTTCGCCCAGTTGTTCCAGCGACTCCGCAACTATGATGATGTCGCCGGCAAACCGAAGTGGGTGCGAGATTTACCTACTCCAGAGTCTTGTAGACGTCCTCCAATGCGTTGGTAAATGTTGAGGAAATTAATATAAATAAAACAACATATCATTTGTGGTGGTTTAGTTTTTCATAATTATCTAAAAATATAGTAAGAAAATAAACATTTCGTATTATATTCCTTGTCATCTAAATCAGAAGTGCACTGTGCTTGATTAATAGAGCCCACAGCTGATAAAAGGAAGTTATTAAATTGTGTTCTGCTATCTCTAATGATTATTGACTTAGTATACTTCTCGTCAAGAAAGGAAGTGAAGTTTTCTAGAAGGCAGGCGTTCGCCCCTTTCACCCATTTGGTAAAACGTTTCGAGCCATTGATATAAATTGTAACTTTGTTTCTAGCTATGAAGACGCCTCTTGTGTTATATCTGCGTATAGATTTAAATTCACGTACCTTACTGTGTGAGGGCTTATAAGTTAGTATTCATCTGAATGATGACGTGCTGTATTACTTTTAGGCTTTCTTTCATATACGGTACATCTATAGCTATAATCGCTGTGCTATCATGTCGTCTAGTCAATGTGATGAAATACTATGGTATCATGGTAGCTGGTAGCTGACGCAGTATATGCTCTAGTATATTATTTAATGCTCGATGCCAATACTACCAATAATGGGTCTGATATGTAGTTCCGAATGTTGTCCTCGCGACGCACGCTGCTATTCTACTATAATAGGTACCACTCGCAGTCCGTGGAACTTAACTGAAGATTGGATACTCCATCGAAGTGAGCCAGTCTCAAGAACTTCTTTTCTATTTCCAATCAATTAAATAAAGAAACCGCAGTACATCCCAACTAGCAAATTTGTCTTGCAAACGAGTCCTTTTAAGTGCTGCAGTATTATAAAAAGCTTATGGGTATCTTGACTATGAGATTATATCTTATAAATGCATAGATTAAAACATTTTGCACTCAAAGAGCATGCGAACTTTCAAGCTACTTTTATAGATGTATTTAAGAAGTCTTTTAAAGATATTTATCAGAAGAGAGGATTTACAAGTACCTTGAATATGACTCCTTGCTCCTCAGGATTAGTGTACACTTGATTAAGCATTTAAGAAGGGAATATATTCTTAGTAAAGTCTCCACTACGTACCTCATAATACTTTTATTCTTACTAAATTCCTGCTTAAAACTGTTATAAGGGCAACAAACAGTAAGTTCAATTTGTCTCACCAAAGTCATATTTAAGAACTAAGGTATGTAAATAGAATTGGTTAAGGACAGTTTGTCTAGGAAGAGTCTCTTGAAAATTCTTTCATAAGAGTTTTTTGAGAATATCCTCACTAGAAATAGTCTTGTGAATTCTTTTACAAGTAACAATTATTGTAACCATAATTTTTAGTAGTGGAAACGTAAAATAATATGGATTATCAAAATGGAAAAGATTTAAAAGGAGTGGAGGCTACCGAAGAAAAATTAACAAAGTAAACTCGGAATTACTACAACAGCCGGAGTACGTACAAGTCTTAGCGGAACCATGTGAATTTAGAGCTGTTAATGACTGTGATGGTTCCGTATAATATAAAATGAAGAGTTAGATAATTCAAGTAATAACGAAGCAGTAAATGATACTAGTGAAGACGATTCGAACAGAACTGATTTTAACCAAGATTTGATGTTTCGGGAAAATATTAAAATGTGGGCGATTAGTAATAACATACCGCATTCAACATGCAATCAGCTTTTTGAGGTCACTAATATCAGATATAAGTACGTTTTACCTAAGGATGCCCGCTCGCTCTTAGAAACGACTAAACAAGAAATCCGAATTTCCAGCATAGGGACTGGATATTATTGGCACAACAGCCTAAGGAATCAACTAGAAAAACTTTTTGTAAATGACCATATTCCTCTACCCGGTAGAACTACGGTTTGCCACTTTACAACATCTTTTTTCAGGCACGTTGATTTTGTACGTTGTAGTATCACAACCACAAGCGATACTTAACTCATAAAACAGTCAACATCCATAACGACAACCATTATAACAATCTTGACTCGGCTTGGCAGTATTCACTGTCAAAACCACATTAAAACAAGTAAAACAAGTAAAACATTAAACAATAAAAAAAAACAATAAATGACATGTATGTACCACATAATCAAAATTTGTTTTTGCGATAGCAAAGAGATTAATATATATAATAATTATAAGTAACATTTACATCAATGTGTGATAGTGATAGCTTAAAAAAGCGGAACCCTAAAATTATTAAAATGGCTACAAGAATTTGTCTCATCCAAGTGTTATGCAAGCGACTTTGTCTTTGAGGCGACTTAATAAGTATTACAAAAGATCTATTAACCTTATGCTTATCTTAGAGAAGAACAGTCAGTCTTATGTATGTTCGGCCATATTTTCTTTTTCTTTACAATAAAAATTTTCAACAAATTTTATAAATTATTATTCCACTAGATACATTACGAAGAGGGCCCGTGAAAATTTTGCCAATTATTTTCTAAAACTACTCGAAAAAATTTTCTCCGCCAGCTCATTAGTTGCAATAGCAAGGACATAAATAATTAAAAGCATGCAGGACATAGATACAATTATTATTAAAATGGAGATGAAAGTTTTATTATTATAAGTAGAAAATACTTTAATTTTCAATAGTACCAACACAGCACGCTTTCTGTGTAAATAATACACTTGCAATAAACTTACCGAGAGTATCATAAGTGAAATCACACTTAAGATGGATTTAGTAAGAGTTTTCAAAGACTGATCGCTCTTACGACATCCTAAAGCAAGGCTCACCCAAGTAAGATTTTGTTTACAGTGGAATAAGCAAAATAGCTGTAAGATGAAATAATCTTAAAGAAACCCACTGTAAAATATTCATAAGAGTAAATTCCCTTAAGAAGTGCGCCCAAAGCCACACTTACAGATATCTGTAAGTGTATTATAAGTATCTATAACTTTTGGTCTTGGGATATTTTTAAGAGAACATTTTGCTAGTTGGGATAACTCTTACATAGTACATAAATTAATATTTTTCACATTCTTTGTAATTACAGAGAGTGACGTTTTATGAATATTATCATTTGATAGATCAAAATGTGACCTAGCGTTGACACCATCACTTTAGTACCCGTTGTCATGGTAACCAATTTGCTAGCGATATTAGCGCCATAATATTTCGTATTTTCTTTAATATTACATTATTTCGTGGATTTACCACATTTTAATTGTGATAATTACTATTCGGCGACAAAACCAAATTCAAAAAACCAAAGATCATAAAAATCTGTTCAGCCGTTCTTGAGTTATAAGAAAGTACGTTTTCGGCACTTTTTAGGCACTTAGGGTCTGAATTTCGAAAAATCGTTTCTTATTACACCTCCACGCTTCTAAACAAACACTCTCTATAAATTTCAAGTCTCTAGGACCAGCGGTTTAGGCTGTACGTTGTCTCTAAGTCAATCCGTCAGTCAGTCAGGACTAAGAGTTTTATATATAAGACTAGCTTTTCGCCCGCAGCTCCGCCTGCGTGGATGTCGACTACTGCCACCAAAAGTATTTTTTCTATGATGGACTTGTTGTATAAACTTTCGACGCCTTATTTTCACTCTCTCAGTAGTGAGTTTTTTAAAATATTAAATTCGGCCCCATGAGTCATAACAGGGAAGTAGAAACCTCGACGAATTTGTCCAATGTTGCCCAACCCTTGTCGACCTTTCGACGTATATCTCCTACTGGGCTTCGTCTTCTAATCTAAAATTAGAAACACAGCAATGAAAAATCGTATCAGCACGACACCGTCGTAGACAATCCAGAAATGCTCAGGTCTAGATAATGTCAGAAGGCTTCTCGTAAATCACAAATGCCAAACATAGAGGCTGATTATACTCTCAGGTCTTTTGTATAATCTGCTGAACAGTACAACTACAATACTATATAGTTAACCCTTTTAAAACTGAACTCGCAACTATTCATGACGACTCTCAAGAACAACTTGTACAGAGATATGACTCAGGAGTGATTGATCTATAATTCTTCAGCAAGGCCTTAAAGCCTTTTTTGGAGAACAGTACCACCGCACTCCAGTTCCATATCCTAGATGTTAAGTTCTGCTGGATGACGGAATCAAACAGGTTCGCAAGCTCTGTTAGAACTGGGATTCCACCTGCTTTAAAGAGCCCTGTCCGCCAGTGCGATATCATCAGTATACCATAACTATGAAGGTTGCTGTTGTATGCTGAGGATATAATAATCATCAATTGGCCTATTGCTGTCCACTGCTGGATATAGGCCTCTACTAATATGCGCCACGTTTGCCGATCTTCCGCCTTTCACAGGTCGTCGGTCCACCTGGCTAAGGGGTGTCCCACCTTCCGTTTTCCTTCTCACGGTCTCCACTCTAGGACTTGTCTGCTCCAACGGCCATCAGTCCTTCGGCAGATGTGGCCAGCCCACTGCCACTTTGGCTTGCTTATTCTGCGAGCTATGTCGGTAACTTAACTTTGGTTCTATGTCGGATGACCTCGTTTCAAATTCTATCTTTTAAAGATACTCCAAGCATAGCTCGCTCCATAGCCCGCTGCGCGACTTTTAGGTCACGGAATAACCACACCTTCAGTGGCCACATTTCGGCACCGTAGGTCATAACAGGCAGGACGCACTGGTCAAAAACCTTTGTTTTGATGCATTGCGGCAGGGGGGAGGAGAAGACCCGACGTAGTTTGCCAAATGCTGCCCACCCCAGTTGGATTCTTCTGGCTATTTCTTTCTCGAAGTTGGTTTTACCAAGAGCTGGATAACCTGCCCCAGGTAGATAATATTTTTGAACAACTTCGAGTGTCGCTCCTTCGATGGCAATCGGTCTCAGTACAACATGTTCGTTGAACATAATCTTGGTTTTATCCAAGTTTACACCGAGGCCGACTTGTCGGGAAGCACCATTCAGGCTGTGCAGCATTTCGCCCAGTTGTTCCAGCGACTCCGCAACTATGATGATGTCGTCAGCGAACCGAAGGTGCGAGATGTACCTACCTACTATAGAGTCTTGAAGACATCCTTCAATGCGCTGGTAAATGCTGAGGATACATAAATTACTATGTGATACGTCAAAAATGAATATAAATAAAACAACTTATAATTTGTGGTGGTTTAGTTTTTCTTATTGATCTAAAAATAATAGTTAGAAAATAAACATTTTGTATTATATTCTTTGTCATCTTAATCAGAAGTGCACTGTGCTTGACTAATTGAGCCCACAGCTGATAAGTGGAAGTTATTGAATGGTGTTCTGCCATCTCTAATAATTGTTGCCTTAGTATACTTCTAGTCAAGAAAGAAAGTGAACTTTTCTAGAAGGCAGGCGTTCGCCTATTTGGTGAAACGTTTCTAGCCGCCCCTTGTGTTATATCGGCGTCAATGGATTTAAATTCACATACCTTACTGTTTGAGAGCTTGTAAGTGAGTATTCATCTGGATGATAACGTGCTGTATTACTTTTAGGTATTATTTTATATCCAATACATCTAGAGCTATCATCGCTGTGCTATCATGTCGTGTAGTTATCGACATCGATAGATCGAGTGATGAAATACGCGTAGTGCAATATGATTTATCGGAAACTGTAGTTTGGTATTATCCGGCGCATTAAATGTAGCTGACGCAGTATATTATTAAATGCTCGATTCCAATACCACCAACAATGGGTCTGATATTATGTAGTTTCGAATGTCGTCCTCGCGACGCACACTGCTTAATATCACTCGGGTCCGTATAACTTGCTGAGGATTGGAGACTCCATCTAAGTGAGCCGGTCTCAAAAACTTCTTTTCTATTTCCAATCAATTAAATAAACTACAGTAGGTACATAACTCTAATTTTACTCATAATATTTATTTTACACATTCTTGCTTATTAAACGTGACAAAAAGTGACGTTTTATAAATATTATCATTTGACAGATCAAAATGTGACTTAGCGTTGACTCCATCAAGCCTTAGTTCCGTTGTCATGGTAACAATTTTGCTAGCGATATTAGCGCCATAATATTTCGTAATTTCTTTAATATTACATTATTTCGTGAATTTGCCACATTTTAATTGTGATAATTGCTATTCGGCGACAAAGCCAAATTCAATAAACCAAACATCATGAAAATCTGTTCAGCCATTCTTGAGTTATAAGAAAGTACGTTTTTGGCACTTTTTAGGCACTTAGGGTCTGAATTTCGAAAAATCGTTTCTTAGTACACCTCCACGCATCAAAACATACACTCTCTATAAATTTCAAGTCTCTAGGACCAGCGGTTTAGGCTGTGCGTTGTCTCTAAGTCAATCAGTCAGTCAGGACTAAGAGTTTTATATATAAGATTAACATTACATAGGCAATAGGCCTATAGAAATATACAATTTCCAAGCTGGTGGGTTCATATCGGTGATTCCCAACACTTTGCCCACAAGTGGTATACGGTTACCTATCTTAATCCCGAATTTTAATATTCCGAATATCATAATCCCGAAAACGTTTGGCCATTTTTTCATAATCCCGTTTTTTCAAATTCCGAAGTTTTATTTGCCATATAATCGCAACTCCGAATTTCATTTGCCCAATTATTCATTTGTACGACGTTTTATAATCCAGACGAACGAGTTCCAGACACACGAAATCTAAATGCACAAAATCCAGATGACCGTAAATCCATATGCATGAATGCCCAAATTTTAAAACACAATTTTTTGAAATGCATTTAATTGATAACCAGACAAACAATATCCAGATTTTTAAAACCAGCTAGCATTAGGCATGCAGCATGCAGCAAGCATCAGGAATTTAGCATGCAGCAAGCATCAAGCATGCAACATGCAGCAAGCATCAAGCATTTAGCATGCAGCAAGCATCAGGCATGCAGCATGCATCAGGCATGCAGCATGCATCAGGCATGCAGCATGCATAATGCATGCAGCATGCAGCAAGCATCAGGCATTTACCATGCAGTAAGCATCAGGCATTTAGCATGCAGCAAGCATCAGGCATTTAGCATGCAGCAAACATCAGGCATTTACCATGCAGCAAGTATCAGGCATGCAGCATGCAGCAAGCATCGTTTCTGTCACAGCTCCGGCGCTGCGGGGCTCCAGCGGCCCCACACGAGCTTATCGTCGCAGATGGTTGTAACGCCCACCACCGCAGCTTCGGCTTGCTGGCCGGCTGCGCCGGCCAGCCTCAGCCGCGGCGGTGGCCATTGTAACCACCTGCTCCTCAGCTCGTGGGCCGCCTCGCCCCTCCACGCCTACGCGGGCTTAAATAACACTCTAGGGGTAGGGCAAACAAGACTACGTGAAGTCGGATTTGCGGCAATTCATTTCTTTCACTAACTGTTTTTGTGTCAATTTTTGACTTTTCAAACCAATAATTTAAGGGTTAAACTGTTCATTTTTACCATATAAAATTCCGTACAGGGATAAATAAAAAATAAAAAAAAAACCTAACCTATCCGAATCGGATTGCACTGAGTCGAGGTGTTAACGATAATTTTAATAATTTCGACATTGAAATTTCTAAATTAATGTACCTTAATTGCTAAATTACTTACTATACCTAATAAATGAATCATATAAATTTACTGAATTTTACTATACTTGTATATAGTTTAGCTGGAATACGATTGTATGGGAACCAAATAAAACGATTATGAAAATTTGGTAAATGGTACGATGGGAAACAAAAAAAAATATTTTGAGAATCTGGTATAACTATATTTGGATTATGACAATATGGGAAACAAAAAAAAGCTATTTGAAAATTTGGTTTTAGTGCACCTGGTAATTGATTTATCTGGGAAATGAAAAACGGAATTATAGAAAGTTGTCATTCATTACATCTGTCTTTTAAGAGTTCTACCAACCGTTTTCGGGGTTTTAAGATTCGGGTAACAGAAATTCGATATTTCAATAGGTTACCGTGGTATACATATTTAGGCAGAGTTGAAATCCGTAATCGCAAATTGCAGTTTTTCACCTGTGCCCCTCCACACTCAGGCATCGGAGGTCACAGAATGAACTCCATCCTCCAAAAGAGCAGGTCTGGGGGTGATGGACGGAGCCGACTGTCACCCTAGCATAAGCAGGCCGCAGCGGTGCAAAACGCGCCTCCCCATACCCAGGGGCTAGATAGGATCACTGTGTCCCCACACCCGAAGGGAGCCTCTCAACCGAAGGGAGGATCTCGAAAGAGATGGCCCTGGGTTGGCCGGGGTGCAAGAGATATGCTTCCGGCTATCTAACGTCCGGCAACCGAAGACCCAAAGACGGCGTGCATTTTAGTCGGTTCGAGTCCGACATAACTACCGCCGGCTCCGGCGAGAGGAGTACCCACGTGGATTTACCGCACATAAAAAGAAGAAGAATAAAGTAATTTCATCTCTGCAGCAGTGTTTTGCAACTTGCACTCTAGACTGTCTGTATTTATATATATTCAAGCGTTTGAATCATCGTTGTTGGTGCAGTATTCAAATGCCGTAATCTATACTATTATATAATTGTAAAGTGATCGTGTCTGTACATTGGAGATATTTAAAAAAAAAACTTGGGTTATGTTATGTTAACGATACTGAACACGAAAATGTTTTTTTTTGAATTTCCTGTCTGTTTGTCGGTTTGTCTGTTTGTCTGTTTGTCTGTTTGTCTGTTTGTCTGTTTGTCTGTTTGTCTGTTTGTCTGTTTGTCTGTTTGTCTGTTTGTCTGTTTGTCTGTTTGTCTGTTTGTCTGTTTGTCTCTTTGTCTGTTTGTCTGTTTGTCTGTTTGTCTGTTTGTCTGTTTGTCTGTTTGTCTGTTTGTCTGTTTGTCTGTTTGTCTGTTTGTCTGTTTGTCTGTTTGTCTGTTTGTCTGTTTGTCTGTTTGTCTGTTTGTCTGTTTGTCTGTTTGTCTGTTTGTCTGTTTGTCTGTTTGTCTGTTTGTCTGTTTGTCTGTTTGTCTGTTTGTCTGTTTGTCTGTTTGTCTGTTTGTCTGTTTGTCTGTTTGTCTGTTTGTCTGTTTGTCTGTTTGTCTGTTTGTCTGTTTGTCTGTTTGTCTGTTTGTCTGTTTGTCTGTTTGTCTGTTTGTCTGTTTGTCTGTTTGTCTGTTTGTCTGTTTGTCTGTTTGTCTGTTTGTCTGTTTGTCTGTTTGTCTGTTTGTCTGTTTGTCTGTTTGTCTGTTTGTCTGTTTGTCTGTTTGTCTGTTTGTCTGTTTGTCTGTTTGTCTGTTTGTCTGTTTGTCTGTTTGTCTGTTTGTCTGTTTGTCTGTTTGTCTGTTTGTCTGTTTGTCTGTTTGTCTGTTTGTCTGTTTGTCTGTTTGTCTGTTTGTCTGTTTGTCTGTTTGTCTGTTTGTCTGTTTGTCTGTTTGTCTGTTTGTCTGTTTGTCTGTTTGTCTGTTTGTCTGTTTGTCTGTTTGTCTGTTTGTCTGTTTGTCTGTTTGTCTGTTTGTCTGTTTGTCTGTTTGTCTGTTTGTCTGTTTGTCTGTTTGTCTGTTTGTCTGTTTGTCTGTTTGTCTGTTTGTCTGATGACGCTGATCTCGAATATGAAAAAAAAACTGGGTATTAGTTGCCGTCGATAAGGTCAAAAATGGCTTGCGCCTATTTTATACATTGACTATAACCCAGAGACTCCAAAAATACGTGCAAGCCATTTTCGACCTTATCGACGGCAACTAATACCCAGTTTTTTTTTCATATTCGTGATCAACGTCATCTATACATACATGTCAAAAAACGTATTTTTTAAGAAATGTCATTAAGGTCGAAAGTAGCTTGCAGTCGGCTTTTTTAATCTCAATGCGATAGTCATTATAAAAACTATCTAGAGGAACCTATACAGGGATAAAATGTAGCCTATAATGTCATCCAAACTATAAGTCTGTTATTTCTTTATCGTGTGGGTATCCCTTCGGATGCCCACAAAAAGGACATAACAGTACAGCAGGATGGCTGGTACCTTATATACTCGAAATACTTAAAAGTATACGCCAACGCGCATCTTAGATCTTCAGATAACTAAAATATGTAATATGACTTAAATTATACATAATTATTATTACTGTCTAAAGTTCATTTTTGATATTAGCAAAGAAGTTCACCTCATTAATTAAAATCTTCCAAATGCATGGGATGTATTGACGACCCTAAATTTGACATAGTTTGTAGTTTTTATAATACGTTTCGTTATCTTATTTCAAGAAATGTAAATATAGAAAAAATAAAATTAAGCGTGAAATGTAGTTCCGTTTGTTCTTTGATATTTGAGGCTGAAAAACGCACTCTTTCATCATATACCTATTTAATACGTTTGTTGTCTCACTGTCACTTCTGGTTGACGTATCATCAGTCTTTGAAAGACGCGATTCGAAACATAGGACCGTGATCCTATGTTGTGTTGGGCCGAATTTCGCGTCATATAATTACTAATCAGAATCGCGACAATGCGCCACCCACAATAAATATGTTTTTAATAATGAATTCGTAATTTTATGAAATATTATTAATATATCACTGAAATATTAAAGTAAAATGTTGTAATATAAATAATAATATAATTCATGTAAATTAATAACATTGACGTATTTTTAGTAAGACACTATATGTCATTGCGCGCTCGCCATCTGAGAAATTTCGATTGAGAATCGCCCCCTGCAACACACCGTCCTCTTTTTGTAGCCATTTTGTAGCACGGCGCCGTGAATTTCGACGGCGCGGCGCCGTCGCCGTCGACGGCGACGGCGGACGGCGCCGTGCCGTGGAGTTGTGGCCGGGGCCATAGGTGTCTAGTCTATGCAACGAAGTATACAATATTCATACCGGTTGGCTATGACTTTTAACAGGTTTAGACCCCGTCTCGGACGTTCACTTTTAATGACCTAAGCAGCGGTCGGCAACCTGCGGCCCGCCATCCTTCTCCGATTGGCCCGCGACAATTTTTTTATACCACTAAGATGGCAGATAAGCACATGACTCACCTGATGGGAAGCGATAACCGTGGCATGGTCAGGCAGTCACACTGGTGCTGCCAACCCTGTAAGAACCTTCTTATGCCCTTATTATAATCGCTTGCAAAAAGCATAGCAGGGCGATCATTCCATCATGGGCGAGGAATGTCGTACGGTGTTCCACAGGGATCCAACATCCGAATACCATCACGGTAATGCGAGCAAGAACTCGGGACTGCACACGCAATTGGAGTTCTCGCTCGCCGCCTTGCTCGCGGCGAAGGTACGAAGTGCGAACGAGTGGGCTTCCGCCACCTATTTCTGCGAGCAAGTAATGCTCGTGAATCAGACGTCAGACCGGGTCCGGAGCAGACTCTCCAACTGCACATCTCGCGACAATGAGCTCGCGGAGACAGGCGTCGTAGGATTATCAGGTGGAGCCACCTGACATCCTAGCAGACGCAGGCCGAGGTGGTGCCATATCCGGGGGCAAGATTGGGACACCGTGGAGATATGTTTCTGGCTATATCTTAGTTCATACTCCGGCGAGGGGGGGAGGTGTGGCAGTGACAGTGCGGCCCGCTTATATCTTTTTTTGTCACTATGCGGCTCTTGCCTGCGAAAAGGTTACCGACCGCTGATCTAAGGCGATAAAAAAGTTAGCAAGCAAGTAAAAAACTAACACCTATTGACATAGTATATAATTATTCTAGTGACAATATTATAGAACTGTGTACCTTGGGGTAAGTTTTATTTCAACTCAATTTCAATCCTTATATTAAAATGATAAATTAATCTTCTTTATCTTTACATAAGTGGCGAGAGGTCCCTATAACTAGATTCCTGCCGGCTTGCTCTCCAAAGAGAAGCCGTGGTAGAATCTAAATATATATAACTCATAGGTGACTGACTGACTGACATAGTGATCTATCAACGCACAGCCCAAACCACTGGACCTATCGGGCTGAAATTTGACATGCAGGTGGATGTTATGACGTAGGCATCCGCTAAGAAAGGATTTTGATTAAATCTACCCCCAAGGGGATAAAATAGGGAATGAACAACATTCCGAACTTAACGCGGACGAAGTCGCGGGCAACAGCTAGTTCCATACAAACTTGCTATAGTTAATGAATTGTTCGATATTGGGAACAATTTCCCACCGGATTTCCCATTCAATATTTTCACCCCTCACCACTGCTTTACGTAGTATACTTAAAATGAAGTCGCTACTTGTCTGTTCGGTTAGATCTTCTAAGCTACTCAGTTTTCACCAATATATAGAGTAATTCAAGGGGAAGCCTAATGAAATGGAATCGTAGATTTTCTTATACCCATTAAAGATATTCAAATTAATACATAGCAGTAATAAAATTTATCTGAGATTCAACGTCAATAGATCATTTCATGTCAATTTAGGAGATATATAATGTCTTAATGTCAAAATATACAATGTCAAATACATAATGTCCATCCGATAGCAATGTCCAATGAATCATCATCAGCGTGACGAGCTCATTCATTCATTGTAAAAACAGCAGTGTTGGTTAAATTTTTATACATATACCTAGATGGGTTTATAAATCTTATAATAAGTAATTAATTCTAGTCATCACCTTGGAAATACATAAAGGTATGTTTATTATGTCGAATGCTACTAATCTGCTCCTACTAATATTACAAATAAGAATGTTTGTGATTTATCTTTGGATTTTGTTACTTAATCAAATAATCACACTCAACAAGTTAAGGTTAGGTTCTGAATTTTGTACAAAGATAGAATATAATTTGGATAGGTTTCCATGAGTTGCGGGTACGAGATGAGAATTTGCCGTGGGCAACAGCTAACAATATAAGAATCTCCAACAGATAATAATGATAAAAGTAGATGTAGTTGTTGTGGGTAACGTGAGTGCAATCATTTTCATCTCTTCACAGAAGCGTTTTGATAGCGTATGTCCATATATGTTATCAAGAAACAAACTTTTCAGTTGATGATAAATATATTGAACTGATATATCTGATATTGTAATGGGTTCCGTCACAAATGTTATATTACTAGGAAATGACGAGTTGGCCGTGACCAGCAAACATACTGTGGACCTGCATCCTGCAAATTTTCAACCACTGTTAAGTATATCGGCATTTTTTGCAGTGTTAGTAGTAACTAACACTGCAAAAAATGCCGATAGACTTATTTTTATATATACCTATACAAATTGTGATGACAGCCTCCGTGGCTTAGCGGTAGTGAACGCGGCCGCTACGCAGGAGGCGCGGGTACGATCCCCGCTCAGTGCAAATGTTTGGTTCATGAAATATGGGTATTTGCATTGGTCTGGTCGTGCCTCGGAGAGCACGTTAAGCCGTCGGTCCCGATTGCCATAAGAACATCTATGGCAGTCGTTACGGCTACCCGTAGCGACTGCCATAGATTATTATATGCCATAGATAGATTGGAGCCCTAAAAAATCCAAAAACAACGGTCTAGCTGCAAAGCTTCGATATCGCCTAATGTTATCATTGGGCTGTGGAGGTCAGATGGCAATCGCTTCACGAAAAAATATCGAGGTCTAGCCAAATCTGTAGTTAAGACTGGTAAAGCGGACCCCAGACTCCGAGCTGAGAAGCTTCGGATGCGACTGGGAATTAACGCTAGGATGAGAGATACAAATTATTAAAGTCCAAAATTAAATGCAAAATAGTTTGTTATATTTTCCGTTCACTCAGTCTAAAATTACATGGCATTTTTGGCAGTGTCTGTGGTATGACAGAGAGGTTTAGGTACAACTACAAGTACTGATCAATAATTTCACTATTGTAGAACATCTCATACTTCTTAAAATACAAATAAAACTATTGTAGTTACATCATTAAAATCTATTCGAACTTGTATTATAATGTCACATTATTGATCTCTATTCCTTTGTTTAGGCAAACCTTGTCTTCATCTTTGATTATTACATTGTAAGTAATCAAAGGATTTTATAATCTCTTGAGCTCATAATTCTTATCTTGATTCATCTGTCCACATCACACTGTCTCTTTTTTATTTATCAACTTCTTCTTCTATCGTGGCGATGGCGCCTATTCTCCCAAATGGTGTTCTCCCAGTGTGCTGCTACCTGGATAGCGTTCTCGGAGGCGCACATGAGGTCCTCCGGTGTACATGTGTGTGGGCTTGTAGCACACGTCAGCAGGTGGGCCATTGTCTGTGGTGTAACTCCGCATTCACATCTCAGGTCTGCCCCACCTGAAAACGATAGAAGAAGAAGATTTATCAACATCACAACGAACGCAGTCAAATTCATGTAACGGTAGGTCAATCTGAAATGTTCCTAAGTGGCTAGAAACATTAGGTGGTAAAATGTTCTCATCGCACTAAAATGACTACATTGGTGTCGACTGCGTCTCGTTTAGTCGTTGGACGCATGTATTTATTGAAGTTGAGAAGAATAACGACAGCGTACGTTGAACATAACCCCGCGTTTACATACTGCCGCTCGCATTGCTCATCGCCTTGCCGGCAATATTCACGCGAATAATGCCCTAGCATTCAAACACTCGCATCATCGCGATGTTCATCGCGTTGCCCAACACTCGCATCATCGCGATGTTCATCGCGTTGCCCCGCATACAGTATTCGCCTTGCGATGGAGATGGAAGTGGACACCTAACCGAATGCAGTATAGGCATTTTATTAGGCTAGGCTATCTACTTAGATACTTAGCTAGTAGGTAATCAGGCTAATTTGGTAGGTAGGTAGGTACCTACCTACCTACCTATTTTAATTTGGTAGGTAATTAGGCTAATTTGGTAGGTAGGTACCTACCTACCTACCTATTCTAATTTGGTAGGTAGGTATCTACCTACCTACCTATTCTAATTTGGTAGGTACCCTAGCTACCTGTTTGGTAGGTATACTTAGGCTAATTTGGTAGGTAGGTACCTACCTACCTACCTATTCTAATTTAGTAGGTAGAGGTACCTACCTACCTACCAAATTAAAATAAGTAGGTAGGTAAATTAGGCTAATTTGGTAAGTAGGTTACCTACCAAATTAGAATAGGTAGGTAGGTAGGTACCTACCTACCAAATTGGCCTAATTACCTACCAAATTAAAATAGGTAGGTAGGTAGGTAGTACCTACCAAATTAGCCTGATTACCTACCAAATAGGTAGGTAGGTAGGTACCTACCTACCTACCTATTCTAGTTTGGTAGGTAGGTACCTACCTACCTACCTATTCTAGTTTGGTAGGTAGGTACCTACCTACCTACCTATTCTAATTTGGTAGGTAGGTACCTACCTACCTACCTATTCTAATTTGGTAGGTACCCTAGCTACCTGTTTGGTCGGTATACTTAGGCTAATTTGGTAGGTAGGTACCTACCTACCTACCTATTCTAATTTAGAAGGTAGAGGTACCTGCCTACCTACCAAATTAAAATAGGTAGGTAGGTAATTAGGCTAATTTGGTAAGTAGGTTACCTACCAAATTAGAATAGGTAGGTAGGTAGGTACCTACCTACCAAATTAGCCTAATTACCTACCAAATTAAAAAAGGTAGGTAGGTAGGTAGTACCTACCAAATTAGCCTGATTACCTACCAAATAGGTTGGTAGGTAGGTACCTACCTATTCTAGTTTGGTAGGTAGGTACCCACCTACCTACCTATTCTAATTTGGTAGGTACCCTACCTACCTATTTGGTAGGTATAATTAGGCTAATTTGGTAGGTAGGTAGGTACCTACCTACCTACCTATTTGGTAGGTAATCAGGCTAATTTGGTAGGTACTACCTACCTACTTACCTATTTTAATTTGGTAGGTAGGTAGGTACCTACCTACCTACCTATTCTAGTTTGGTAGGTAGGTACCTACTTACCTATCTTCTATATACATATGTATTACCTATATTATTTAATTAGATCCGTAGCAAGCATTTCAATAAATTCTATTGATTTTTCGTTGGACCATTCGATTGGTTGCGTCATTGTCATGATAATAAATTCGAAGTAATCCTGTGACTGTGACACGCGCGTACACAACGAGCGCTCGATGCGAAGTGTGCGCGACGCGAGTATGTGAATGCTTCATCGCGCTAGTATTGCCGCTCCTTCTCGCGCCGCCAAGCCGACACTCGCAGCAACATACGCGGCAGTACTCGCGGCATGACGAATATACCATTCACACCACGTCCCTGCCCACTTCTCTCGCCACTTCCCTCGCTCTGCCGCGAGTATGTAAACGAAGCATAAAAGATTATCGTGCAGTCGTAGCTTTAGGTGCATACTGCAATAATCTTGTCAAAATATTAAACTGATAAGGTAAGAAGATTTCGAATTATCAGACTCAAGTACTACTCATACAACATATATGAAGGTGATATATTTTTTTCATAAAAATAACTTAACCGAACGGAGTAGACGCATAAATCTAGAGAGAAACTGATCAATTTATCTAGTGATAAAACTGATGAAGATGTGAATAGAATTTAAATCTGCGCTTAGCATTTAGTTAACTCAAGGGAAATAGCAGGTGAACGTTGTAATGTTTCTATACGTAGAAGTCTCATCATTATCATCTCTCTGTGGCTGTCCCGTTTGCTTTCGAACCTTTTTCTTTTCTTTTCAACTTCGCATCCTTGACAGTTAGGTTATTGATATGCTTGTTATTCCCTACGACGTCAGGTACGAGACAGTGAAATATGCTGGCATATTTCACTATCTCCGGGACCAGGTTGGGAGGTCGTATCAGGGAGAGCGACTCTCCTTGGTGAAACCAGTGGTGGTCTGCGAGCAAGGTCGTGTTAAAGGTTGTCTTGCATATCAATGTACTGCATAGGTACAATCTTTATGCATGATCCACACCCCAGTTTTATAACCTAAGCAGTCGTAGTTTTATCTAATACATACGTACAATATGGATACGACATATAGGCAATAATTGAAACCATATACTTGGTACCCCCTAAGCTTCAAGCAGGAAAAGTTTGAACAAAATTGGTCCAGTATTAAGGGCAGAAACTAGAGTTTTAATTTTATAGAATTTGAACACTCTGTAGAATCGCATGTTGCCGCTTAGCTGTTCAAGTAAGTTACCTACTATGCCTATTGTTGTGTGTCGTGTGTGTGAAGTTGTTGTGTGTGTGTGTGAAGGTGTGTGCGTATTTATTAATGACTTATGACACAGTCAATGACTTTAAAGCAATGGATGAAACTATTTAATGACTTATACAAGTGGTTGCATTTTCTACATTTATTTTAATAATTATTTTGTTAGAAAATTTCGGATTTTATAAATCAGGCAATTTAGGTTTAAATTTAATTTGGTTCTATTCCTACGGACCAGGATGCTTCGCGGTTTCAGTATTTGCACATATGTCGTATCCATATCGTATATGACGCATATACGCATGTTGAAAATGCCCTATGTTGAAAAATATCAACAACCCTGTAAAGGTGAATGTAGAAGAGATAATAAAAAAATAAAAATAAAGTATCCCAGTTTTAAGTAGTTATTTTGTATTAATTTCAGAACAGTGTAAGTTTTATAATCAAAAGGGAAGTTGCAGTGAGCAAATATCAATATCAAAATTGCAATGAAGATAACAAATGCAAACGTTAAGAATGTAACAGTAAAAGGGTACTCGTTGATGACTATAAGGCTATGGTGCTACAGTCTAGCGTTTCTGAACCTGTTCGTGACTGGATCGGAGGCAGTGATGATAGACTTGCGGGTAGATGAGGACCCTAAAGTGAGGGCTTATCATAAGCTCAGATGGTACTTACTTACTTGTTGGTTTAACGTAAGTAAACAGGAATGCATTGTGTCCAAATAATTACTTTTATTTACCTCCTTAGGGTTGACTCCGAATGTGGCCGCATACGACAACTGCAGGCGCACAGCCCCCCTAGACAAGAGGCAATTCGTTGCTCGGCGTATGATGGAATAGAATGACAAATGTATAGGATTTGACGTTTTTGACATTCGTTGACGCCTGTCATATACGTCAAATCCCATACACTTGGCATTCTATTCCATCATACGCCGAGCAACGAATTGCCACTTGTCTAGAGGGGCAGAGCAGATACGCCGGATACGCGTAATTCACTGCGGCTTCTCAATGGTCCCCTTTATCCGAATCGGAGTTTAGCTAGTAATTGGTATGGGGGTATGCGGGGGGTAAGGGTATCTGCTGCATGTGTCTGCAGTCTGCAGTTGTCGCATGCGGTCGACTTCGGAATCATACCTTTAATATTTCTTTCTTCTTAATTTTTGGAAATGTTTAGGAAATAATTACATTACAGCCATATTGCACAATTTCTGTTGATGACCTTTCCCTACATCCCCTTTTGTATATACTGCGATTGGCAAGAGAGGTCTAAAGCGGATATCAATCAATTGAACAAGCTGAGACGATTACGCGATATCTTCATGACATCCATCTTGTTCCCTGTGACTGTCGTAAGTAATTAAGGCTTTATTTGGGATAAAAAAACCACTCCCATCTTTTCCCGTGTGTGTCGTAAAAGCACTCAAAACGGGCAATGATATTGTCTCGGGGAAAGTTATGACAATGAGAGCAAAATATATAAACGAATGCGATATATATACAAATTATTATAATGGGTATATAATGGGCATATGTATAAGAAGTATAATATTTAACGGGTTACCGCACACGGGCCTCTGGTCAAAACCACAAAACGTCGCCACCGCATTTAGGCCACCAAAGCGAAGAGGAGAGGAGAGGACAAGTCAGCTAATACTATAGGCTAGCAGTGGCGCGGGGTCCCTATAACACGATTTCGGCCGACTTGTTTTTGCAGATAAGGTAGCACACGGGCCATCGGTCACTGGTATTGTTATTTCTGTTCCAGTTCTCGGATGTCGCGTTCTGGACCATCTTTTTGACGTATCCTGAAATTATAGCGTCACCTCGACTATACGACTATGCATCTCTATGGACTCAACACTCTGTACACACTCTTTCTCTAGGATTCGTCTTCATGGATTTGCTGCTGACTCCTAGACACAGACCGAGTAGCCACAAGTCCGGCTTGGCTATTTTGTATGGATTTATGATATTTTATAGCTTCGTGTGAGTATTGCATTTTATTATTCGATTCTGACCAATATGGTGTGATGTTAAAGCATTGAACACTTACGTTACGGGTTCGATTCCCCATCAGTACAAATATTTTCTTTGTGTTTAGAAAAAAAAGGTCAAAGTAAAAAAGAAGAGGTAATGTCTTCGGTACCTACTATCGTAGACTGTGTCTATACATTACAGTACACCAATATTTTTTTTACTACTTAGGTGGCAGACAAGCACACGGCACCTGATGGGAAGTGGTTACCGTGCAGGCATATGGACGTATGCAACACAAAGGGCGTTACACTCGTGCTGCCGACCCTGAAGAAACCTTCTAATGCCCTTCTTGAAGAACCCATATTGTGGTCGCTTGGGAAAAACTCGATCTAATACTGCAGCTATTTAAACCAACTGCTTTTGTTATTGATTGTACTTCTCCCTTCCAGTGTGTACGTGAATTACATTCGGGGTGACATGGTGTACTCGTTTCTGGAGACAGCTAGCGGGACTACATTCGTGTTGGTATTTTCGGCCACACTTTCTTTGATGACCGTCTATTATTACGTGCAGTGGTACATTGTAGACTACGTTTGGAATAATGATACAAAACTAAATGGAGAAGGAGAAGAGAACAGAGTTAAGAAGTACATGTAATAGATAGCTTGTTTACATATTCTTGTTTTTTTTAATCATTACTAGTAACCAAAATATAATTTCGATTCTGTTTCTTTTGTTTGAAAGGTGGTTTAGTCGAGAGTGTTTTTAGCTATGTTTCATAAAAATCCATTCAGCCATTTGAAAGATATGAGGAGTGAAAGTAGCAATGCAAAATCGAGTATTTGCAAAAATTCCCATGTCGGGTATCAAATGAAAGGTCATAATTTATACATCACGATACCTATAAAAAGCATGAAATAACAAAAAAAAAAATGTAAGAACCCCCGTCCCAAAAAGAACATATATAATTAAGTATCTACAAAAGGGTCAATACTTAGGGTAGGTCATATGTACTGTAATAGTTATTATTTGACTTTTTATATGTTCTTTTTTTAAATTATTTTATTATTAAGGTTACAAGGAATATAAGTTTATCAACTCATATTTTCTAACCGACTTCAAACCTCCCCCTTAGAGGTTGTACGACAACAAAACGGACGCTTAGTGGACGCAAAACCATCTCAGGATAAGGATCTGATAATGGAATCTCAGGGAAAACTCTCAAATTCTATAGACACGTGCCTGTTTAATTTTTATTTTTGTTTTAATTTTATACGTATGGGACAGGTGATTGATATGTGTTTGACGTTTATGATAATCGTCAACATATAGATATGTACCTATATGTATATGACATATGCATTGCATCCTATGCATTGCATCCTATGCATTGCATCCTATGCATTGCCTCCTATGCATTGCATCCTATGCATTGCATCCTATGCATTGCATCCTATGCATTGCATCCTATGCATTGCATCCTATTAATTGCATCCTATGCATTGATTATTCTATTCTATTCTGTTCTGTTCTGTTCTGTTCTGTTCTGTTCCGTTCCGTTCCGTTCCGTTCCGTTCCGTTCCGTTCCGTTCCGTTCAGTTCAGTTCAGTTCCGTTCCGTACCGTTCCGTTCCGTTCCGTTCCGTTCCGTTACGTTACGTTACGTTACGTTCCGTTCCATTCCATTCCATTCTATTCTATTCTCTGGGGGCTGATATCAGCTGTAAACCAGTTATCTGGAGAAATAAAGTCTAAAATCACTAGGATTAACTGAAGAGACTGATGGGAATTTCTAATCTTTTCCGATTAGGTTTTATTAGTTTGTTTACAATGATTACTGAATGCAGTTGCACGTATATTTAAATAATCTGTTAAGCTCGTCTGACCTCTATCCATTATCGCGAACTAAGTTTGCAATGACAAAAATATTGCACTGATAAGGCACATTTTAACAATATATATAATACATTAAACGAAAATTGAGCAAACGCCAAGGAAGCAGAAGTATATACAAGGCGAAAAGTATAGTAAAAGTAAAAGAAGTGTTAAACCTCAAGAAGTATCTACTTAATCTACGTCACCATAAAAAATAGCAGGTCTGTTCATATTTAATAATCTGCCCCCTAGTCAAGTAGAAATCCGTTGACTGGCGTATATAATTTCAGTTTTAAATTTTCATTTTTTAATTGCAGTTTGAAGGGGAAATCAAGTTGAATTTAAGTTTGTTTTATTAAAAGATAAATGAATGTTATAAAGCAGATGGCAGACGTATATTCTCTGTTGACTATAAGGTTAAGGTTCTACAGTTTAGCGTTGCTGAACCTTTCCATAACAGCAGTGGTGGCGCTGACGATAGACATGCGGGTGGATGAGGACCCTAAAGTGAGGGCTTATTATAAGCTCAGGTGGTACTTGCTGACTTGTTGGTTTAACGTAAGTAAACAAGATAAATAAATATTAATCTTTTATTGTATGTTATTGAGTTTTTAAGGGTTAAATTAAATATTGATAATGTTTTCATTTAAATTCGTCCAGAAGGCCAGTTGTCCTATTAAAAAGGTGTTCAAAATTCAATCTCGACCTGTCAAAATCAAAAACGTCGAAGACGATATTCCCATAATATTCTCGTTCTCGAAATATCTACAATTGTCAAGATAGAACATTGACATCGTGATCGTTTTTAATAACATTAAGGTGCTGATAAACCGGAGCATTCACTTGTAATGAGCATTCTTACGAATGTTACATTACAGAAAAATAAACGAGAGCGTTTTAGTGAGCTTTCTATCAAGCATCCTGGCGAGCATGCTTGCAAAACGACTGTAAATTTGCTTCGACTAGAGCGTTCGCTAGAAAGATCATGTCATTGTAAATGTTCGTTTCGTAGTATTATTTGGCTCTTGGTACACTTGGCTCGGTTCGTCGTTCGATTCGACCAATTTAAAAGCGGCGAATGCTCGATGTTCTGTTACAAGTGAATGCTCAAGTCTATCAGCACCTGAAGGCCTTGAGGCAACATGAAAGAAAAATGACTGACTCCCAAGGAGCTATTTTGAATTATTGCCACTGACATGATGAAGGAGAAGAAGTGCACCTTATATAATTATGTTTATTAATTAATTCCTTGATCCGGTCTAGCTGCAATGCTTCGATATCGCCTAATGTCACTATTGGGTTGTGGAGGTCAGATGTTCGCTTCACGGAAAATATCGAGGTCCAGCCAAATCCGCAGTTAAGACTGGTAAAGCGGACCTCACACTCCGAGGTGATAGCTTCGGATGCGACTAAGGATTAACGCTAGGATGAAGAAGATTAATTCCTTGATAATGTTTTACTTCTAGTTTCTATTTACTCCTGTCCTGAAAATTCTACCCTCTCTAGGGTGTAAGCTAAACCTGCTTTTCGCAAAATTAAAGCGAACATTTACATACGTTTATATAATTATGCCTTTATTATTATTTTACGGTAGATACACGACACGCAAAAGCCTCCTTTTAATAATGTTTTCAGATCATCACCTTGGTCTACATCCCCTTTTGTATATACTGCGATTGGCAAGAGATGTCTAAAGCGAATGCCAATGAATTGAACAAGCTGAGACGAGTACGCGATATAATCATGACAGCCATTTTGTTCCCTGTAACTGTCGTAAGTAATTTTGATTCCTACCACACAAAAATTTAAAAGCCAGCAAGCATAAAGCATACCTACTGACAATGGCAAAATAAAGATATGACAATGTAAGTAATAACTATAGCAGCAATTTATAAGAATGGAAGGAGCTCAGGAAAAAGGTGACTTTTCCTTTTTTTTTAGTGATTGAGAAAAAAGTTTTGGGTAGGTATCATCTTTGACCCAATCATAAATGGATATATACCTACATTTTATTCACAAAAATTACCCATTTGTTCCGAAAGCCTTAACTGGAATTGCGGTCAAATTTTAATGTTCCCTTGACATATGCAAGAGAACATTAAAATTTGATCGCAATTCCAGTTTGAAAAACTAATAGTTAGTATAAGAGGGGACAACACTAAACCTAGTCTGATCAGATTACCTGATGATATGTATATAGGTATATCATTGGGTGCGGCTTTAAAAGACAACGCGAAATAGCTATGCTACAAAGCTAAAATCTCGATACCAAAAATCAATATTGAAAATTTAAAAAAATCAGTATCAAATATGATAGGGGTAAGATTTCCAGAAAAACCAGGTTCATCTGAAGATCAGCAAATTATTTGAATGAAAAACCATCGCTGCAATTTTTAAAGTGGTAGCAGCAGCGTTCGAAGGCGCAGAAAATGCCTGTTGGTTATGTGCCTATTAGCAATTATATCAAAATGTAGGCACAGATGAACATCTCTGTTTATTTAACTAACACAAATTATTCCCCTTTAAATAAACATTTCTGTTCCAGTGCTCGGATTTGACGTTCTGGGTCATCTTTACGTCGTACCCTGAACTTCTGGCGTCTCCTCGACTATTAGACTATGCACCTATGTGGGTCCAGCACTCTATGCACACTGTGTCTCTAGGATTTGTCATAGTGGACTTGTTGTTGACTCCTAGGCGCAGACCGAGTAGTCACACGCCCAGGCTGGCTATGTTACATGGCTTTATGATTATCTATACTATTTGGTAAGTATTTGATTAGTAGTAGTTAGTAGGTAGTTTCGATACAACCTGTCTTCTTCTTCGGTCCTTCTGGGGTCCGCGTTACCAGTCTTTACTGAGGATTTGGCTGGACCTCGATATTTTCTGTGAAGCGACTGCCATCTGACCACTACCCAATGGTGACATTAGGCGATATCGAAGCATTGCAGCGAGACCGTTGTTGTTGGCCTTTTAATGGCTCCAACTAACCGTAACGAGTGCCATAGATGTTCGTATGGCAACCGAGACCGACGGCTTAACATGCTCTCCGAGGTACGACCAGACCAATGCAAATACCCATATTCATGCATACAAATATTTGCACTGAGCGGGGATTAAAATCGCGACTTCCTTCGTAGCGGCTGCGTTCACTACCGCTACGCTACGGAGGCTGTTGACAACCTGTATGGCATGATAATTTTTTATTGCTAAATACATATTGTTACGACTCTAAAATATGCTCTTTATACGCAGTGCGCGTTTTTTTGTTCTTTTTTAAGCCACTTAGGTGGCAGACAGGCACACGGCTCACCTGATGGAAAAAGTTTACTATGACCCTGTAGACCCCATATTGCCGTCAATTAGGAAAATCACAGCAGGGAGGTCATTCCACAGCTAGAGAATGGAAGAGATGACGCACAGTGTGTAATGTTAAAATTCTCTGCTTAAGGCGAACGGCGCGGTGATACTGTGGGCATCGTATCGAGAATAGTAGGGTAAAACCGGGATAGTTGCCCCAGTGGGATAGTTGCCCCAGTTTTAAATTCTATATGTTAGGGTCGTTAATGACGTTAACACGTTACTATAATTGTAAGAGCATAAGGAGCATAACATATAGAATTTAAAACTGGGGCAACTATCCCACTGGAGCATCTATCCCGGTTTTACCCTATGGGTTGCTACGGTGGCGCAGGAGCCGATTCGCGCGCCTCTGGGCATCCTTTCTCTCTCGATTTGGAGTCAAATATATGCCGGCAACCATACCTACATCAATTAGATAGTTTTATTAGTGTGCAACTACTATTGTCAGTGATTGTACTTCTCCTTTCCAGTGTGTATGTGAATTACACTCGGGGTGATATGGTGTACTCGTTTCTGGAGACAGCTAGCGGGACTGCCTGCATCTTGGCACTTCTAGCCACGCTCTTTTCTATGACAATCTGTTATTACGTGCAGTGGTACATTGTAGAATACGTTTGGCGAAATTATAATATAAATGTACAATTAAATGGAGAAGTAAAACAGAACGGAGTTAAGAAGGAGAAGTAAATACACTAAACAGAAAGTTAACAATACTCTTTTTAGAACGTTACTGAATCCAAGGGATATTATGATGGTATTTATTAATTAATACATTCATGTACTAATTTAAATAAGAAATAAAAATATATAGGCAGGTACCTACTTTATTACAATTGTAAATATATACTTTATTAATTAAGAACGAATAAAACATCGTACATTGTTTCTTTAAAAAAATAAAGGAATGTCTCCTTTAAGTTAAATGCGTCAACTTAAGGATTTAAGTTAGTTCCCTCCAGGGCCCGACTTATTTTTCCACCCTGTATACCTACAGTAGTGCAGACTCAGCCTCAGGTGCATGGTTTGGGTCAACAATAAATAGTGGCACACCCCCTATCACGAGGGACCGAATACAATGATTGGTGAAATGTGGGTGTTAATTCACCCCTGCCTAATTATCTGGGGATAAACGCGTGATTTATGCTTTTTTTTTTAGTTTTCTGTATGTTTGTAAAATATAATTCAATTAAAAAGAGCAGATTTCTCTCTGAGGTCCGGTCAGGTAAGTAATCGATCAGCAAAGGTTTTTTGAGTAGTGAGAATAATTGTTACTGGCGACATTTTCTAATTAGTCAAAACTACAGGTACATACATATTATCCGGGGTGCGTGGTATACCTATGTCTTATGGGTCACGCACTCCGCCATCCCTCCCCCCATTTGAGACCCGAGACGGCGTGCGATTTTAGTCGGTTAGAGTCCGACATAACCGTTACCGCCAGCCGGCGGATGTGGTTTCCGTAGGGATTTTCGCACAAAAAAATATACCTTTCCTAACGTCTCAAGGGGTTGTCGTTTGAGTAATCAAATTAAAACAAGGAAGGAAATAAAAAATTACATCATACCAAAATTATAAATGTATTAAAAACATATTTACAAATATATATAAAATATATCACCATATATAATTTTATACGCTATCTACGTACATATAATTCAGTACGAATTGTATATAGGCATATTACAGTACTAACCCTAGTTATAAATAAATAGGTACCTAATTGAGCAACTAAGATAAGAAATATTCCTAACACAAATACACAGTAAAATACGTGTATACATCAATTCCTACTTAACTGGTAGGTACTTCATTGTCATAGTACAATAGTACAACTAGTTATTAAAGGTGCGTACCCACTGTATTGCTTCAACATAAAAAAACGTGTTCTTCAACACTTAACCAGTGGATCAAATTATTACCAATTGTTAATAGTGTTAACAACGGGGTATTAACCAACGGGAAACACTCACAACTGAGAGAAGAACTACTGAATAATAAATTGATTCTTCTTCTTCTTCTGTCGAAGCGATGTCGCTTCTACTCTCAAACTCTATTTCCTATAAATTAATTTAGTAGGTACATAGGAAGACGCCTTAACGTAGCGTTTTTGGCAAGTCTTTTGGCAGAAACAGCTCAGGTTCTTTATATTTGCCATACTTAACCCCGCGTTTACATACTGCCGCTCGCATTGCTCATCGTGTTGCCAGAAATATTCGCGCGATTAATGCCCTAGCATTCACACACTCCCATCATCGCGTTGGTCCGCATTACAGTATTCGCCCTGCAACGGAGACGGACGTAAACGTATGGAGGACAACGCTGTAGCAGTGTACGCAATAAGCTTTTACAGCATAGCGAATTAATTAAATAGATTATTAATAAAAACTATCACTTTCAACTACTATACACTTTCCGTAGATCGATATAAATATTTTTTAAAGTAAATATTCGAGGAGCAATAACGAAAGTCGTGTTTTATTTAGCTTAGCGCCATCTAGCGGTCTCGTATAGTTCATCGCGCTAGTATTTGCGCAACATACGCGGCAGTACTCGCGGCATGACGAATATACCATTCACATCACGTCTCTGCCCACTTCTCTCGCCACTTCCCTCGCTCTGCCGCGAGTATGTAAACGTAGCATAAGGAATATTTTAAGTATTGTACACAAACATAAAATAGCTATGATGGAGTAAAAAGGCAAAAATAAATATGGGATGTATAGGTACATTTTTCTTAAAATTAAATTAAATAGGTACGTACGTTTCCGGTACGTAAATGCCTTGGACTGGTGTTCACAAAACTATTATTAGAATTAAGAGCGAATGTTTGTTTAAAGCCATGAATATAGTGGGTACGCAGCCTAGTATTAATATAATGAATTATATATCATTTTCACAAGCACTTTGCAAAACAATAGAACTAACCCTTCTGACTTTTCATGCAATTTTAACAAAACAATTTCCAATTAGATATACAAATAAGTCCAAAATAACAATCTTACTTAATTATTAACAACGTTTAGGAAATTTTAACTAACATACTTCAAAAATGGTGTCTTTGTAGATTAAATTTTTTGTTTGTTAATAATAAAGAGCTCACAGCCTAGATTTTATTTGTTTACACTTTGTACTTGACCCAGTAATTCCATTGCATAATAATAAACACAGAATATCCATAAAGTAGACATTAAAAATCCAAATACAAAACTTTTGCAAACATTATGAAGTTATCACAGTTTTACCTTTGGACCCACAAAACGTAAAAATATTCAACATTAGTTCTACCAATATGATTTAAAGTGAATGTTTCAGCTTTATCATTTAACAAACTTTTAGATTTCGCAAGGTTATATTATAATACAAACATTATTCAAATCAAAATAATATTTTATTAGCAATACAGTTAATTTCAAACCATGACATACGAGGTTTGATATTTGGTATAGCTTGCACACAACTAAAATAACCATTACTACCATGTATACCCGTATTCACAAACATAAGACCCGTGGATCCTATCCTTTTCATGAACTATGCAACTAAGCATAAGTAGATGACCCAACAATGAATGCAGTAAGAAATTATTTTCTTAGCATATTATGGCTGTTCAACTTACGTTAGTAGATATTGTTTGTGAATATAAGCATAACTTGTCACCCTAGCTAATCTTTTACTCAAGTTCTGAACAATACTCAAGAATGGATTGTTTTACATTTGTTAAAAATACAAACAACTGTTTCCGTTACATTCCATACCTACTAATATTATAAATGCGAAAGTAGTTCTGTCTGTCTGTATGTCTGTCTGTCTGTTAGCTTTCACGTCAAAACCAGTGAATCGATTTTGATGAAATTTGGTACATAGATATATTAGACTTTGAGAAAGGACATAAGCTATTTTAGGTCGCGATAACCGACATCCACGCGGACGGAGCCGCAGTAACAGCTAGTGTCTTATAAATTTCGAAAAAGTGAACTAATGTCTTGGATACATGACTTCAACCCGCGACTAGTCCTTTCCTAAGGACAATACTCTGACCAACTAAGTTACTTCGTCAAGCCCTGGATATTCAAAATTCTCCTATAACCCTCCGTCTTGTGGTAGCACTCTGTCTTACTCCTCAACACTTATGACTTGATTTGGCGTTGTCGTGTTTTCATTTCATTGAGCGTGTCTAAGTATTCTACTTATGTTACTAGTTGTATACACAATGTCATGATTACCGCACAGCACTGAGCTTCCACTTGAGCAGCAGGAAAGCCGCGATCCTGAGCACGAACACGAAGACTGTGAGCGCTAGCACGTCCCACCAGAACATGTCTGGAGACATCGCTATCTCATTCAGGAAGGTACGCGGATGTCTGCGAAGGAAAGAAAAGTAATACCCATTAAAATAACTAGTATTTATTTCTAACCTCAGCTCACACTTTGTTTAAATGAAATTATTTTAAGTTAAGCTTTGTGAGGGATTAAAAAGGTAATCTTTTCATCTGAAATGACTTAACAGATCCGGTTGAAATTTGGTAGAGAATTTATAGTCTAGACCAATGGCGAAGGGTGAAAACAATCAGAAGGTAAGCCCGACGGAAAAAAAAGCATACCTTGATCTAATTTTTCGTGCACCATGCGACCCATTGGGAAGACAGCAGGAATCGGGCAATAGGGGCCCTTTGTCACTCGTGTATAAGCTACTGTCATATCCTAGGAATATATATGATCCAAATCTGTTTAGCCGTTCTGCCATCTATCCATCCATCCACGCATGCTAACCTTCACACAACAATAGTAAGACAAATCCCTCCTTGGTGACTTCTTAAAATGCGAAAACGGTAATGTCATAGTCACTCTTCTTCTTCTTCATCCTATTGTTCTCATTCTATTCTATTCTATTGTTAATCCTAATACCATTCGAAACTTTCACTTCGGCGTCTGGGGTCCGCTATAAGAACAAGTCAGTATATTTTTTGTTCCACCCTAAGATAATACTCACTTGTAATGGCAGTATAAAGCTTGGTTACAATCCAGTACCGGCCTCCCAAGACCGTAGATCGCTCCTATGAAGCCCTCCAGCCCATAACGTAGGTAGGACATGTAGGAGCCCCAGTAAAGGTAATGCGGAAGGTCACGTAGAGTCACGCCGAAACCAGCGAACATCATCATAGGTACTGACAGTGTTGGACCCAGGAAGGTGCCGTTCTGGAATGAATAGAGTCGTTTAAGGGACAAAAAAGTGGACAAATGCTCCAGCAGTCTTTAAGTTGTTGTACCATGTTCCAAGATAAAGTTTAAAATAGTATGCAACAAAGCACTAGTGTCATCAATGTCATCATACCTACTGCTATCATACCCTAAGAGATCTGTATTAAAGACAAATATTAATGAAATTGTATACATAAATATTTTAGGACTTTCTATACAGCGCTATGTAGCATAGCTTAACTGGCTCGTGTACTAGAATGTAGATAAACATTCCTAGAGGTGATTTTGATGTCCTACCAAGCCTCTCTGGGGCCCAAACCAAGATGCGGCTTTATGGAAGAATTTAGATCAGCTTGGAGCGCGGCTTGATGGCTCAAAGGCCAGAGCATTCCCCTGTAAGGGAAAGATCGTGGGTTCGAGTCCCGTCTAAGCTGTATTCGCTTCTTATATCTTAAACCGATTTGTATAGTTAGCATACTAAATGCTTATCATTCAACTATTTCATTATTTTATGTAAGCGGAAGTTTATAATAATTACCACAACGTTGAAGACGGCTCCGATCATGAGCCCCAAACTTTGTGCGACGAGTACCGTGTACAGTGAGATGGCAAAGAACATGGCGAACCGGACAATGTCCAGCGGCTGTGCTGACATTGTGTATACAATTACACTAAATATTGCACATGCAGTTATCTGTAACAGAAAAATAACTTGTTAAATAATCTTTTCAGCCAAGTTTTTTGTATTCCTCTCAGCAAATCCTTTGATTCATTGTCATGGTGGTGCATTGAAAAATATTGGTCTGCCATATTGGTTTTGCAATGATGCCACTTACGATACCCGGCTTTTGATTTCGCATGTCGGGAGGATGAGTGAAATCCGGCAAGTTTCGGCTTGCGTCGGTTTTGTGAACTGTTATTTCTGTCGTACAACACATGTCTACAACTAGATATCTTTTTAGAGTTGTTTAAACCGAAGTTATAGCATTAAAATTTAATGAACACAAAAGATTTTGCCCACCGTATACGCGTAGATAGTCTCATCTACGCGTATACGGTGGACAAAATCTTTTGCATTCATTGAGTCCGATGCACTGTTTTATTCGGATTTTCGATCTTCTTACCGATCTACTTTACATCACTATTAATTGTAATTCAACAAAACGTATATGTAATGAAAAAGTACTACTTACCGATACAGGTAAATCCACGAGTGTTATGGATATGTAGTAGGATCCCAGAGAATACCATCTATTGAAGTGCTCTTTGGATAATATAGACATCTCAGATGGAACTGTAAACAAAATTATCAAATAAATTATATACCGGCAACACAGAATTCCATGAATTGCAGAAACGGAATCAGCAATGCCATTATGTAAGCGCACAACGACGAGCTTAACATAGCGCCAACCTTAGTATAAATTGTCATTGGTCGGACTGAGTGACGTCACTGGAGATCGACTAATGACAATCAAGGCTGTCGCAACGTTGTGCTCGTCGTTGTGCGCTCACAAAATTGCATTGCAGAATTCCACTCGGGTGGAACCACAAATAACAGCTGTTTCTAACATAGTATACTTACACGTAAGAATCGTCAGCATCATTGGCGACATCATATGGTGCATCAGTATTGCGAACAGGAGGTTGTAGTTCTCCAGTACCCTGGACCCTTCGTTGCCGGCGTCGATGAACAGACTGCCCAACATTATGCCGACCACCACGTTCACAATTAGACGCAGGTGAGTCATCGTCTGGTGGAGAAATTTTATATCAATTAGAAACTATAAGTGTCAGAATATAATATATAGTCTGAATTTTTTTTTGTGAGAATGCTATTTTGCTCATAATTCTGCTGCAATGCTATGATTTTGAGCAAAATAATAGCAGCAATCATAGCATATTGTGTACCAAATATATTTTCTTGACATTGCATGCAAATCATATTGTATACGTATATATTAATATACGTGTATATTTTTTTAAAATAACGGATAGCGATGATCCCGGACACATCCAAGATTTTCACTACGGAGACCAGGATCCAGTTTCTCTCTGGTATAGGCAGAGACAACAGTCCACCATCTGCTTCTGCCTTGCACACTTCACAAGCTACCTCTACTATCATTAAATCTTTCATGCAAATTGATTATGTATCAAAAGCACTCGAAACCAGTTTGGCACTGGTTTCGAGTGCTTTTGATACATAATCAATTTGATCAGTTCAACATTCGCCAGAGTGTACTGTCCTAAGAATCCCATAGAACTTACCGAATCTCGTTTAGCCTTCATAAATCCTCTCCTTATAAGCACCGATCTTTGGTTTGACTGGCTCGTTTCCTCGTCCCCTCCGGTAGGTTCTGTCTCTCGAAGTACGCTGAGGGGGAACTTCTTTCGCAGTGCCTCCATGCTGTGGATACTGCTAGGGTCGTCGAACCACTCTAATGATCTTCCATTCTCTGATTTGTTGCTCATGAGATCGATTTTATCAGCGCCATATTCACCGCATGAGAGCTCGATTACTGAAATGCAGAGTTTTCAAGAGTTAGTTTTTGAATGAAAACTATTTGAATCTACAAAACGTAATGGAAAGTTCTAGAAAGACTGGACATCATTCCCAACTTTCATCAATCATATCTTTTTCTAATTGACAGCCTCCGTGGCGTAGCGGTAGTGAACGCGGACGCTGCGCAGGAGGCGCGGGTTCGATCCCCGCTCAGTGCAAATATTTGTGTTCATGAAATATGGGTATTTGCATTGGTCTGGTCGTGCCTCGGAGAGCACGTTAAGCCGTCGGTCCCGGTTGCCATAAGAACATCTAGTGCAGTCGTTACGGGTAGTTGGCGCCCTAAAAAATCCAAAAAAACAACAGTCTAGCTGCAAAGCTTCAATATCGCCTAATGTTACCATTGGGATGTGGAGGTCAGATGGCAATCGCTTCACAGAAAATATCGAGGTCTAGCCAAATCCGTAGCTAAGACTGGTAAAGCGGACCCCAGACTCCGAGCTGAAAAAGCTTCGGATGCGACTGAGAATTAACGCTAGGAGGAAGAATATCTTTTTCCGTGATGGGACAGATATCTGACTTCCACAACCCATTGCCTACACGTGACAACTAACTTATGTGTGGCAACCGAGAGTAGAACGGCTCGGAGGACGTTATCTTAGGTACGGAGGGGTCTTAATGTATGGAGAAACTCTAATACTACATTGTCTGTAACGGCATTAGGAACTATTTTCATTCTTTCACGATTTGATACTTACTATAGTCAGCAGGATTGTGATAAATTGGACAAGGTATGCCGGCCTGTTCCAGATAAGGCACGAGGTTCCTGGTCGTACCCTGGTACATGCACCGTCCTGCTGCGAGCACGTACACGTGGTCAAAGAGAGCGAAGAGTGAGGCCGAAGGCTGGTGGACCGTACAGACGATGGTACGACCTTGATGAGCTAAACTCCGACAGAGTTGGACCACTTGTGTACAGGAGGAGCTGTCGAGACCTCTGAAATTTGGACAAAAAAGCACATCACTATCACTATCACTATCACTACTCACTACAAGTCAAATGTCATTATATCCTGAGTATTTAATCAAGAGCAATAACCGCGTGGTTCCCGGCAGACTAGAATTTGGGCCACCCCATCTCTACCCATGGGGTGTCGTACAAGGCTACAAAGGGATAGGGCTATTTAACATCAGACAGATATATACTCGTACATACAGCCCAGACTAAGATGCATGACTCGAGTCAACAATAGTGCCTGGAATACGGCAATAGGCTGACCCCCTATTACGGAGTACCGAATACAATGATTGGTGAAATGTGTGTATTTATTCACCTTTGCCTAACCCTCCGGGAACAAGGGCGTGATTGTATGTATGACTGTATATTTAATCAAGAGATTACAAATTTGTGAAAAACGATAGTCGAAAGTCACAGCATGATTAGCGTTGTAGATATTGATGATCTATTAACAAGATAAGGCCACGGACAATGGATAAATAACGTAGTTATCATTGCTACAGTATTTACGATCCGTATCCGGTTTGCGAAACCTTGATGCTGTTTATTATTTACGCTAATATTATATTTTGTTTTGTAGACAATCAGAAGCAAATAGAAGTGTCTAATACACAAAGATATTATATATAAAAAGAAGTAGATTCGTTATTGCGCGAAAATCGTGAAGATTCGAAAACGAGTCAATTGGAACGTTTGCCTCTAGTACCGCGTGCCGAGCGGCGCCTGCCGGACGTAGAGCGGAAGCATCAGTGACTTATAAAAATAACGAAAATGCCATCGTATGTTTATAGACACTGCACGAACTATTACTCTAAAGTTAATACATCGAAAGGGAGTTCATATCACATGGAAATAATACATATTTCGACTGATAAAGACCAAATTTCTGACTTTCATAATATTCAAGTTAAAATTGTTAAAAAGAGACAGTATGATATAATTTGGTGCGTGAGCGACAAGGACGTGTGTGATCCGAACATAGATTAAAGTACAGATGAGAATATCGTAGGCATTAAACTCATTTATAATTGCCTACTAATACTATGTGGTTCAAGTAAGTTAATAAGTGCGAACTTCACTTCACTGGCAAGTATCTACTTAGGTAAGTACTACTTGTTAAAATTTGTAGGTACTATTGGCAGCAACAAAATAATGAAATAGAATAAACATACCTAGCTTTTTTATACTTAACTAGCTGCCCCGGCGAACTTCGTACCGCCATATTTTCGGCACGCGTGGTATTCAAATCCCGTTCCCGCTGCACCCTTATCACTTAGGGGGATGAAAAATAGATGTTGGCCGATTCTCATAGATACCGGATAAGCACAAAAAATTTCATCAAAATCGGTCGAGCCGTTTCGGAGGAGTTCGATTACGCACCCCGTGACAGAAGAATTTTATATATTAGAAGATACAATAACAATGACAAACAAACATCTTTGTCTAAACAAAATTACGCAATTATCTCAAACTTCACTTTACTGGCAAGTACCTACTTAGGTACTTGTT
Organism: Eilema depressum; assembly: GCA_914767945.1. Classification (NCBI taxonomy): domain Eukaryota; kingdom Metazoa; phylum Arthropoda; class Insecta; order Lepidoptera; family Erebidae; genus Eilema; species Eilema depressum. The sequence goes on from OU612020.1 coordinate 4,883,370, forward strand.
AAAATTGTACTACTGACAGCAACAAAATAATGAAATTTAAAAATTATACCTAGCTTTTTCATAATACATTAACAAAGTTAAACAAACATCTTTGTCTAAACAAAATTAGGCAATAACCTCAATTCAGAGAGCTCTGTACCTTCTTTTTCAATAATTTTGTTAGCCTATGTCACCGGCTAGCAACCGCACTGTGATTGGTACATTGTTATCATTAAAGTCCAAGTGACAAACAATAGCTGTCTTCTTCTTTTATATTGTATTTTTCATGTCCTCTCTTTTCAATCCATTGGTTATGTAGGGAAGTGTAGATGAATTAAAAATGTGTGTGTGTGAGTTCGGCACATTTTTCTACGTTGATTTGTAAGCATATGACATGTCTATGTTATGAAATGTCTTTGCTAATACATAATATTATTCTTCACTTCTTCTTCAAGCAGGTTAACCATCTTGACAAATCTCTGCATCACACCACAGATTAATAAATAGTTACTACGTAAATCACACTAAGGTTGACTGAAGTAATGATCAAAATTAGTACCTAGTCCAAAGATATTATATATAAAAAGAAGTAGATTCGTTATTGCGCGAAAATCGTGAAGATTCGAAAACGAGTCAATTGGAACGTTTGCCTCTAGTACCGCGTGCCGAGCGGCGCCGGCCGGACGTTGAGCGGAAGCATCAGTGACTTATAAAAATAACGAAAATGCCATCGTATGTTTATAGACACTGCACGAACTATTACTCTAAAGTTAATACATCGAAAGGGAGTTCATATCACATGGCAATAATACATATTTCGACTGATAAAGACCAAATTTCTGACTTTCATAATATTCAAGTTAAAATTGTTAAAAAGAGACAGTATGATATAATTTGGTGCGTGAGCGACAAGGACGTGTGTGATCCGAACATAGATTAAAGTACAGATGAGAATATCGTAGGCATTAAACTCACTACATACTACCTCCCAATTTTAATTTGTTGTTTTTTTATAATTGCCTACTAATACTATGTGGTTCAAGTAAGTTAATAAGTGCGAACTTCACTTCACTGGCAAGTATCTACTTAGGTAAGTACCTACTTGTTAAAATTTGTAGGTACTATTGGCAGCAACAAAATAATGAAATAGAATAAACATACCTAGCTTTTTTATACTTAACTAGCTGCCCCGGCGAACTTCGTACCGCCATATTTTCGGCCCGCGTGGTATTCAAATCCCGTTCCCGCTGCATCCTTATCACTTAGGGGGATGAAAAATAGATGTTGGCCGATTCTCATAGATACCGGATAAGCACAAAAAATTTCATCAAAATCGGTCGAGCCGTTTCGGAGGAGTTCGATTACGCACCCCGTGACAGAAGAATTTTATATATTAGAAGATACAATAACAATGACAAACAAACATCTTTGTCTAAACAAAATTACGCAATTATCTCAAACTTCACTTTACTGGCAAGTACCTACTTAGGTACTTGTTAAAATTGTACTACTGACAGCAACAAAATAATGAAATTTAAAAATTATACCTAGCTTTTTCATAATACATTAACAAAGTTAAACAAACATCTTTGTCTAAACAAAATTAGGCAATAACCTCAATTCAGAGCGCTCTGTACCTTCTTTTTCAATAATTTTGTTAGCCTATGTCACCGACTAGCAACCGCACTGTGATTGGTACATTGTTATCATTAAAGTCCAAGTGACAAACAATAGCTGTCTTCTTCTTTTATATTGTATTTTTCATGTCCTCTCTTTTCAATCCATTGGTTATGTAGGGAAGTGTAGATGAATGAAAAATGTGTGTGTGTGAGTTCGGCACATTTTTCTACGTTGATTTGTAAGCATATGACATGTCTATGTTATGAAATGTCTTTGACCTAGTCAAATTACATACTTGCATTGGATTCACCACAGTAGTAAATAATTATGTATAATCGGTTATACAACTGTATAACTCCAGACACGTTTCTTGGACCTAAAATGTGCTCAAAATGTGCCCTATACGCACAGTACACATTTGTTACCCCGCGTTTACATACTGCCGCTCGCATTGCTCATCGTGTTGCCAGAAATATTCGCGCGATTAATGCCCTAGCATTCACACACTCCCATCATCGCGTTGGTCCGCATTACAGTATTCGCCCTGCAACGGAGACGGACGTAAACGTATGGAGGACAACGCTGTAGCAGTGTACGCAATAAGCTTTTACAGCATAGCGAATTAATTAAATAGATTATTAATAAAAACTATCACTTTCAACTACTATACACTTTCCGTAGATCGATATAAATATTTTTAAAAGTAAATATTCGAGGAGCAATAACGAAAGTCGTGTTTTATTTAGCTTAGCGCCATCTAGCGGTCTCGTATAGTTCATCGCGCTAGTATTTGCGCAACATACGCGGCAGTACTCGCGGCATGACGAATATACCATTCACACCACGTCTCTGCCCACTTCTCTCGCCACTTCCCTCGCTCTGCCGCGAATATGTAAACGTAGCATTAGGTGTCCTATGAGGATAGCACGGTGTACTACTGCGGTGAACGAACTCAAATTCACCAAGCATAGATTATTACAAAGCAATCCGCGGGCGCCAGAGCCTCGTTTGTCTTGCGAGTTAAGTCTATGGCTGCTCACATAAAGAAACTGACAAGTTTCCATAGCAAAAACAATGATGCTAATTCGTCGTTTATGTCCTAACACCACATATGACAAAAAATATCGCATGCATTCACACCTATATGTTTAAAAACGCATGGTCGCGAATACTTTGCCATTTTTTTGACGAACGACGAATTTACTTTGATGACTTGTTTCTCTATGTAAACACGCTATGTAAGATTAACAACGTGTTTGACCTTTGTCTTGGAAGATCTGTTGATTGGTATATTATATTTCAAACAAGACATAAAACTTAATACATTAACGACCTGTGCAATTAAGACTAATGGATGTTGAGTTTAATAGAAATATCTGGTAGAAATTGCTTTAATGGCTTCTATAACGAGTTTATTGTTATCCTCCTCTTGATGTAGGTACATACATCACGTGATCAAGTGAAGAGGTGAGCAGAAGAGTATCTTCTCCCACTTCGGTTTGATTTTCAGTCCCACTTGGAACTTACTTCACCTAGTGACCTTTTATGATGCCCACGAGAATTTGATGGGCTACTTCGTCGGGAATCCTTAATAATTGAATAAAATCTGTAATAAATAAATATTTTATGACTTTGACTCATACTTCTAAAAGACTAGCGAGTCAATGTATAAAGTCTTCAAATTGGTAAAAAATGCCTGTAATACAAAATCGTAGATTAAATAAATAGATATCCATTATCAAAACCGTGTTAGCCTTTGGAAGCTCTATATGACATCGCGAAACTTAACTGCTCTTCCCACAAATTGTTTCACCCTGTCACAATTACTGACCCCGGCCTCCTCATACCGTGGTGTAATTAATCGATGACCCCGTACAAGTCTATAAAAGTCTAACGACTTATATCTGCGTCTTAGGCCCTTTTCACATGCACACGGTCACGGCAGGTCGCCGTACCGTGTGAAGTAGAAATGTATGAGCTACATAGACAGCTTTTACATGCACACGGCCACGGCACGGCGACCGATTTTTGCTTTGCACGGTCGCTGCGCATGAAAAGGGCCTTATGGTGCGACCTCTACCTTGCTCTGCGTTGCTAACTGACAGTCGGACGATGACAAACGGAAATAAATAAAATAATTACCCACATTATAAGAATCCAGGGCCCTATGATACAGAGAACCACCTGTTTTGAATGACAGTGACCTATTTTGCTTTATCACTAAAAAGCATGCTAGAATAGAAAACCCAGGATTAGAAATATGAGGTGTATAACCAGTCTTATAATAATTCACCTTGGTTGTAATACTTGGTTTAATAGAAATAAATAATGTTGAAATATAAGATGCTAATTTAATGACTCTGATACACATCCTGGAATTTTAGGAGGACGAAAATACGGCCGAAGCGGCTCTTACAGGATGCCCAGTTTTTATGTTACAGCAAAGATAAGAGGAGTTGAACCTATTTTTTATTTTGTTTCTGTTTTAATTTTGAATTGTGTCTTGTATAAATTGATGTGCGTTGTGTTGTGCAATTAAATGTGTTTTCTTTCTTTCTTCTTTCTTCTTAGTTTTAGGTAAAACTGCACCGTATGGGGATGACTCGATCCTCAGCCTTGCACTTTCTGTTCTGGATAGGACAGCTGGAGGGGGTCGAATTAATACGCTCTTCAGAATAGCCATGGTAGTAGTGCAAAAATACTGCCAAGAAGACAACGTCTCTTCTTTTCTTCAAGATAGAATAGTTTGGGTTGTGGAGGTCAAATGGCAATCGCTGCACGGAAAATATCGAGGTCTAGCCAAATCTGTAGCTATGACTGGTAAAAGCGGACCCCAGACTCCGAACTGAAAGCTTCGGATGCGACTGGGAATTAACGCTAGGAGGAAGAGAATAGTTTGAGCGAAGATGGCCTTCGGTTCAAGAGTTTCAAGTGAAGACTATCTTTTGAGTACTCTGTTGTAACTAAAAGAGTACGAGCACGCCCTATAGAAGACCGCGGCTTAATAACCTCGTGTTGACTGTCGTGTTTCCGACGGTGAGTAGGGTAGCCAGAGCACACTGGAGAGATTTTGTGCTGTCAGTGAGAAAACCAAAGGCTTTGTCCTATTTATCTTTTGCGTTGACGGCACAGAATCTCTCTGTTAATATACAGGGTCGGTAGCACGAGTGTGACTCCCGTGGTGTTGCACTCGCCCATAGGCCACGGTAACCTCTTACTTACCATCAGGAGGGTCGTGTGCTTGTCTGCGACCTAAGTAGTATAAACAAAAGAGTACTTACGTGGTAGGTTCATCGAGGAACATGACGAGGGGGTTGTTGATCAGCTCCAGCGCGATGGACAGCCTTTTCCTCTGGCCGCCAGATAATTGTGCCCCTCGGGTGTTCATGTGCTCGTATAGACCTAGGTTTGTGAGGATGTCTTCTATCTGTAAACACATAATTAAAATATTACTATTGATATGAGCTGAATATCTTCAAATTAAACCTTTCAAGTATAATGACTTCTTATTGCTTCTTATAGAATTTGAATTAGGTTTCAAACACAGACGAACTGCATCCAAATTGGTTCATCGTTTAGGAGTTACACACAGACTCACTACTCTCTTTTACCCTTATTCCTACTCTATTGGTCATTGACTTAATGAAGGTAGGTCTTCAATTCGCTGGTATTTTAAGATCTTTTATACAAATTACCCTTTCTAATTGGTTCTTCAATTTGGCTCGTGATGGTTCATTTCAGTGAAGCTCAAAAAGCAAATAAAATGCCTCTTGGACGTTATCAATCCTCACTATTGATTTCTTAATTCTTTACTTGGACAGCTATGGAAAAGTGATGGCGTAATACAATTGGCTCGTCCTTCATGGATATGTTTTAAGCATATTTATAATGTGTAGTAAATATACTTACAACTTCGCCCTTCTCATATTTGTCAAGTTTGGTGGGTAGTTTCAGATCAGCAGCTAACGACATGTTCTCTCCTACTGTGAGCAAGCCCTGAAGTCGATCATCTTGTTGTATGTAACATGACATCTTTTTGAATCGTTCTGAAAGTAGAAAAATGGTTATCTATAATATCTATAATATAAAAATGAATCCCTAAATGTGTTGCTAAGCGCAAATCTCGAGACCGGCTGAACCGATTTCGCTAATTCTTTTTTTAGAATATTCCTCGAAGTACGAGGGTGGTTCATACGGAGAGAAAATTTAAAAAAAAGAATCGACTGTTAGGCGGTAAGAAGTTCGCGGGGTCAGCTAGTTGTTAATAAAAATGTAATATCATAGAGCATTTTGACAGCGAACCCCAGACTCTGAAGTGAAAGACGAAGCGACCGTTGACTAGGAAAAGGTGACAGAACATTTTGGCAGCAACTCTTGCCCCCTAGACAAGTGACAATTCGTTGGCCGGCGTATTGTAGAATAGAATGACGAATGTATCGGATTTGACGTTAATGACGTGCGTTGACGACTGTCATATACGTCAAATCCCATACATTCGTTTTGTCCATTCTACAATACACGGTCAACGAATTGCCAAATTGTCAAATTGTCTAGGGGGCAGTACAGCTCCGCAATGAATGGAGCTTACATTAGGAGAGAAACAACTATAGCATAGTAGTATTTCTCCATGCCCAATATGCCCATACACGAATGCATTTATCGAAAAAAAGGAGGCATTCCACAAGGTCACTTAAAGGACAATTTCAAGTCTAATAAATTCTCTTATAGTTATAGTTCTAGGTTGTTCTAGCTTTATCTAACCGCAAGAATCCGGGTCTGCGGTTCATAGCTTATTATTGCGCTGATAAAATATGTTACACGCATGTAAATGCAATCTTATCACGTTATTGATACTACTTATTTGTAAGTCTATTCACGGAAACGTTTATTGATGAAGACGGAATAGTATTCTTTAGATGGCTGATGATTGAGACACTAAAAATACCTTCAATTAAGTAAATAAGGTGGAGGTCTTAACTATAGACTTCTATGTACGCTAAGCAGTTTATACGGCATGGCACAAATGTACAAACACGGCAGTTTTATTTAGAGTATGTCAATAATTCCTAGTGCATACCATATTCTCCGTCACACATGTCGTGGTGATGAAATACCGTGTAGTTTTTAGTCGGTTCGAGTCAGAAATAACCATCTTATTAGTTCCAGTGAAGTAAAGCCGGAGAGGCTTCTACGACGACGACGACAAAATTAGGTGGATTTCACTCGTGAATTTTTTTTTTTTTTTTTTTTATACCACTTAGGTGGCAGACAAGCACACGGCCCACCTGATGGAAAGTGGTTACCGTGGCCTATGGACGTATGCAACACCAGGGGCGTCACACTCGCGCTGCCGACCCTGAAGAAACCTTCTAATGCCCTTCTTGAAGAACCCCATATTGTAGTCGCTTGGGAAAACCATCGCGGGGAGTTCATTCCACAGCTTGAGTGTGCGAGGGATGAAGTTCCTTTCATACCGCACAGTGCGCACCGCTGCGGCTAAGTGGAACTAAACAACGTTATGATATTTTTTTCAACGATTTTCATTTTTGTTATTTTATTTTCTTATCATGTTTATTCAACGATTTTCAGTTTGGTTAAAATATTTTTTTTCAGTAGTGACTAAACTTGTTCAGTACGACCGTAGTGAATACGATTGATGTACTTACGCATACCCAAGAAGGTCATCTCGATACTGAAAATGGCCCTGGGTTAGGCGGGGCTCGAGGGAAATCGCTTATGGGTCACTTTACAAGCTGGCTGTGTGGTTTTAGTCGGTAAGAGTCCGATGTAACTGCCCCCGCCGGTGTGGGGATTTACTAAAAAGCAATAAAAGGTACTTACTCATAATCCTCCCTCTGCCGTTGATGAATACTGCTCCTCCGACACCAGTGATACGGTACCCTGATAACACATCGAGGAGTGTGGACTTGCCCGCGCCGGAGGGACCCATGATGGCGATGAGCTGCTTCGGTCGAAGTCTGCCATGTACGCCATGGAGAATTTGTTTGCTGCCTGTAACAAATTTACGATTAGTTATTATTTATCGATAATCCATACTAATATTAATGGGAAGTAACTCTTGTCTGTCTGTTACGTTTTCACGCCTACACCATTGAACCGATTTGATGACATTTGATATAGAGGTAGATTAGACCTTGAGAAAGGACGTAGGCTATGGTCGGTCGCGATAACCGACATCCACGGCGGAGCCGCGGGCAACAGCTAGTTTTCTATATTTGACTCAAATGAATGACGTACAGAGGTGAGGTTAACGCAATGTTAAAATCAGGTATTGAGATCTTTTTGAGTACTTTGCTAGTCAATATCGATCTGATGCTGCCAGTACCAATGCTCTAATGCGCACTAAGCCATCTCATAGGTGTTCACACAATGAGCAGTGTTCCAGTAGGTATAATAATCATTTGGTTTTTAAAATCATCAGGAGATGGCGTTAGCATAAGTTTTGTTTTGTTAATGTACTCTGTGGTTTGTTTGTAGTATTTTTAATGACATTAGCAATGTTGCCAAAGTTTAATTTCATTTACCCATATTATAATTTTTTTTTTTTTTTTTTTTCATTATTAAATATTTAATAAATTTTATTGAAGAATTACAAGTTGAAATACATCTTATAATTAATCTGAATCATTAAGAAAACTAAACTAATATATTTTAAGACTAAAACTAATATTATACAAATTATAATTTAAAAAAAAAGAATAATAATAATAATAAAAATGCGTGGTGGAATTCCCATATTATAATAGATAAAATATAATAAAACGCTTAATTCTTTTCGCGTCACTGTCTGTAATTTAAAATAATAATATTATATTTAAAATAATGTTATCAGAAAAAATTACAAAATATTTATGTAAAGTAAATCATTACAAAACCGAAGAACATTTTTTCCATAAATTAGGAAACACTAGACATGACTCCACACTCATCTTACCAAAAGTGCCGGCTGCGCCATCTAGCGCGTCTTTAGGAAAGCTATAAATACTTACTAGAAAACTGCTCATTGCAACACCACAATTCTTTTGAAGTGTGCCAACAAATCGACAACATCCCTATTGTGCGCCACGATGTCGAGGAGTATTACGTCAACAAGTTTTATAGTTTCTGCCTACTCCAATGGAAGAAGTAGAAATATTTAGTTTTTAACCGACTTCATTGTATAGTTTGTTTGTTAATAGTTTCCATTATCACTATTAATAGTGAAATAAGACATCAGTGACGCCAAGCGCATAATACATAGAGCGCATAACACATAGAGCGCATAGCACACAGAGCGCATTACACACAGAGCCACACAGAGCGCATAACTCAGAGTAGCTTTTGCACTAAATGGTGTTTAATTCTAATGGAATAGATCTGCCGCAAGAGAGCAAATGCTTAGGGTAGAGCTTGTAATCAACATTTAACAGCGTTTATCGATATTTTTTTAAAGACTCAAGACAGGACCCCACCGCGTTGGGATTGCTGAAAACTGCCACTTCGTTGCTTTAGTGGTATTGGTTGACTTGCGTGATAGTACAATCCTAATAAAGGGCCTTCATATAAAAAGAAATATTAATTACATAATACTATCAAGAGCGCCTATAATTTCCTCAACACTAGCTTGCCTTGATTAGCCGGTCAGAAGGCAAATAAATCTGACCTCCGTTACCTGTATAGCGAGCAACTATACTCATTATTACTCATATTATATTGAAGTTCCTTTTTACGTCATGTCATTTTGTAATGAGAAGATGTCCATTAAAATAGATAATACTCCATGGATATAACACCGGTGATTGGACCCCATCGGAACCCGGACACCGAGGTGAATGACTCGGATGAAACTGGGATTAACGCAGGGATGATGAGAACTACTTATTTATGTAGAAAATAAGTTACCGCCTACGAGCTACGGTCCAATCCGGTCGTGACGAGAACAGCCCTGTAGACGGTTCCTCGAAGGCTCTCCACGTGTTCCTCTGACCAGCAGAGGGCACTGTGAAGATCAAGTAGGTAAGGGGCGGTAATAAATAAGAGATAAAATTTAATTTTGTTGCAGTAGGTTGTGGTTTCCTACATAGCCGGACACTTACATAATTATAAACGTTTATAACACTATGAAGTGTTATTTTAGCACTTCATTACAAAACTTGTAATATTACACTATTAAATTCTCACAAGAAATTGACCTAAGCACCTCATCTCATGTGGCAAAACAAGCACCTATTTATATTGTGTTTGACCCAATATGATGGCTCGCTGAGTTTCCGCGGTTCATTTCAATGCTGATAACCTTAATTGACGTCACTGATAAATTGGCGCGTTCTGTTGCACTTGAAGAAGCAATATAACGAAGTGAGTTGACTTGAAATCGCTACTTGCGGAATGCAGTGACCTTGAATCTATTGATGATAAGTTATTGTTACGATATGTTACCGATATTTATTGTGTGTATTAAAAATACTGAATTGTTTCTGCCGATCTGCCGAGGCTAGCACGAAATTATAAAGGCATGTATTTAAATCGATATTTATATATTCCCTTTTTTCTAACAAAATATTTCAAAGTTATATCAAAAATACTGACTTGCACACTAATTATGCACACTAACTAAATCAAATTAAATATACTGTTTAATGAAATTTGCAGAACAATTCCTTTGGTTACATAAAAAAAATAACCACGAAGGCAAAAGCGGGAAGCCTTCTAACCTAATCTATCCAAGTCGGATTTGCACACCTTTTTCAATAAATCTATCATTTGATTTAGTTAGTGTGCAAGTCAGTTTTTTTGCACAGCATTCATGTTTCTGGTATGCATTCAGTAAATTAGTGGAGTTACGTAGTTTTCTGAAAAATTATACAGATGTGCATTTAAAAATATCCCAATTATAAATATTTTGTGTGAGTATGTGTGTCCACAGACGCGGAAATGAATGGGATAGTAAGGGTTTGTGTATAATCGACAAAGGAGATACAGTCATACAGTTGTACTTTTTCATATCAATTTGTATGTGAAGGTGCAAGCGTATCTTCTTTGTCGACTGAACATCATCATATTACTCGAGTACCTGGTTGCGTCCAGATTTGTACTTTGGACCTTACGGTCTAGTTTCTTACTCTTTCTCTTCGTTTACATCAGTTTCATTTGACTTTCACGGGAGCAACTGTGCTCTGACTTCCAACTCCGCAAATAAAGCCTACGCCTGAATAATGTCCGCCAATCACTAGGTGTACCGTCTTGAGGCTGCTTTGGGTCCTGAAGATTTTGCCCGCGCCTCATACATTATTTGTACGAATCAATTGTACCTACTTCTCAAGTGAAAACGCACCTTAACACCACACCCCACCACTTAGGCAAGTCACCGCTTACCTGGCAAGTCTACTACTTTCACATACTTCGGGAAACAGGTTTCATGGAATGATGCGGGAGCAGCTTCGAACGAACATCGTGCGAGAGAGGCTAAAATCCCAGATCGGAGTCGACTAGAATTGCAAACAATTTGATATCTGCGGGGGTCAACAAGCTGGTGCAGTGTATCAGCTTTTACCGGTCGACTACAGTTGTCGCATTGTGACAAAAATGGTTAGGTATATTTACGGTGAGAATTAACACTGGCTGCATGACGTTGTAATCGATAGCGGTCTAAACAAAATGTTTCTAACCTTTATTATTTATACCTGTGCTTGTAGAAAGTAGGTAATGAAATTTCGCCACAGGTTATATTCGGGGCTATTGCCTTTTGCGATTGGTCAATCAATAGGGTACTTGCATAAGTCCGGGAGACGTGCTTCACTGAATTATTTACACCGGTAACGACATCCTTTACGGAGTAAATATACTAAATATAAAATCGTCCGGAAATCCTTGTTTTCGTGCGTGAATCCCCAAGGACACCACTTTGCCGACTAGTGGGTTAGTTAATGGTTATGTTAGATTTGAAATCCGTACGCCGTGCACCGTCTCGGGTCTCAATTACCGGGGTGTAAAGTGACCCAATGAAGCGCTAAATAGCATATTATATATGTTTCTACGAAATTATGCACAATGGCCCAAAAAAAGAGGCTAAGTGCAAATAAAAGAGTCATCTTTCCATATACTTACCTACAATTATTAGATAATAATCTGTGGATATCCCCACAGCTCCGAACAGTATGAGTTTTTAATATTTGCTCAGTTTTTGCTGCCCACAGACCTTTGGACCTCGTAATTAATTCATCTTCAAACACAATAAGCTTCATTTTAATTAGTGACTTTTGATTTGTGTGCTAACTGCTATCTAACTAACTTAAAGTTAGTAAAGTTAGTGCTCTTGTACTGGAGCCGCTTACATTGTACAAGGATGAAGATCGACCTTGCACTTTATCTACTTTACTTGTATACCGTTATCGAGGAAGTAATTAGTTTATCTTAATGAACTTTTATTAATTTTTATTTATGTTCATGATTGCGTTTTTATTGAATGCATATAATATTTACAGTATTTTATCATATAAACCGAAGGCATGCAACAAATCAATCAAATTTAATTTTGAAAATCTATCAAAAATCTTTTTACAAAACAGGCAAGTCGGAAACGCTAGCTAAAATTGGATTTCGCCAATAAAAAGGAACTGCGATCGTGGCAAAACAATGTAACTTGTGGTGCCTACTTCATTGAATAATCGCAAGAACACAGTTAAGTTAAACGGACTTCCAATGGTAAAATCCATGGCCTTGCTCAATGATTTCTTCGTAAAGGTAGATACCTACTAATATGTAATACTATACCTACTGACGAATGACGATTGATTCATTACATGACCCTGTCCTTAGAGACTCCGGTCAGAAGCTCTGCGGGTTTTTTCGTCTTGTATTAAACAAGTATAGGATATAGGTAGTTACATCAGAATATGTCCGGCTCAAAGTACAATCGCACCTGACTACAATATCCAATATTTTTTCACCAGCTACCTAAGTCCAATTCAAGTTCAGAGTCGAACTCGACCTATTATATCATACCAAAAAAATATGCAAAAACTACTGAATGGGTTTAATGAGACTAGTGATAAATTATGAGTTGCGCCGTTTCTTCTCCATTAGCGCTTAGGAAGCGGTGGTAAACTTAGTTTTAAGGAGTTTTTGACGTCAAAAAGCTGTAACAGTGTTGCACTATTTTGAGAAATAAAGACTTTGACTTTGACTTTGACTTTGAGTACGAGATTTTTTTTTAAAGAAAAAAAGAAAATTGATTTAGGCACCTAAAAAAAAAAAAAAGTACTTCATACTAATCAAATAGGTCTCTCAAGCGGGGTGTGCAGAAGCATCTATCAAGGCCGTCAAGTTAAGGAACTCTATTTTAAGGCCAATAGCATCATACATAGTGGGACTGCACCATTTTTACCTTCTAGTAAGGTGCAGTTAATTGACGGACTACATTTAAAAAAATACCATAATAACATTTATAAATACCAAGATTGTTGCTTATTCTTTAAAAAAAAAAAATCTAATTACATTTACTGCCAGATTTGTGGATAAATTTGGCAACAAAACTCACCATCTATTACTAAACGCTAGTCTGTCATTTCATTACCGATATAAAGAATTATAGTGATCCAAAACAACTAACTAATATAGTTAAGTTAATGATGAAAACTACCTCCTACTCTCCTACTAACTACTCCTACTCTTTGGATAAGATAGGGTCATCTTATCCAAAGGGTGTCGTAGGAGGCGACTAACGGAACAATATGCAGACGATATCACTGTGAGAGAAAGAAACCTCGATATAAAACCAACCCGTCTGGTCAGCGTGGAAACAGTAGGTCGAAGCCTTCCAAGGGAGATGCTAAGGTATGTCCAGCAGTGAACTGCGATAGGCTAATTTGATTGATGGAATGAAAATCTAGAAACATATATAATATATGATCACGTCTTTATCCCTGGAGGGTTAGGCAGAGGTGAATTGACAGTCACATTTTCAGCAATCATTGTATTCGGTCCCACGTAATAGGGGGTGAACCTATTGCTGAATTCCTTGCACTATTGTTGACTCGAGCCATGTATTTAAGGCTGAACTGTATACACCTATCTGTATGATGTTAAACAGCCCTATCCCTTATCACCTCACCTTGTACGACACCGCATGGGAAGAAATGGAGTGACCCAAATTCTACTCTGAAGGGATTATTAATGATGTATTTTATCTAATGGTGTACAATAAAGTGTATAATAATAAATAAATAAATAAACTCTGCCGGAAAATCTATTTCTGTAATAATATACAAACTGCGCAAAAAGATTTAATTGAAGGGTGTGGCGTACAGAAATATAAACAAACACAGACTGTATGTGTAGTATATGTGCAGTAGGTAAGCACATATAGTGAGACATCTGTGTACGAGCACTTGATAACATTGTTTATAACAATAACGTTGAACCGTTGTGTTTTACTGTTACGAAAACGAAATATATGTTTATGCCTAAACAGATAATTGTATCTTTAAAAACATGGCTAGTACGCAGTAAGATAATCTGCGTGTTATTAAACAACTCAGATGCTATGTCACTTCCTTGAAAATAAACTTATTTACTAGATATATTTACTAGATACGAGTATGAATATTTGCATTGGTCTGGGTGTTTCTATGTATAATAATAATGTATGTATTTACGAAAAAAATGTATTTAAGTATGTTTATCCGCTTTCTAGAAACTATACCACAAGCTAGTTAATCTATAGCGTTGTGTAGAATGGCCTACTATATTTATTTATTTTTATGCGCAAAGGAACAATCATCCTCGTAGGCAGATAAATCATCTGTTACTTAACGAGGGAAGAAAGGCCTCCAATGGTCCCCATGGCTTAGTACAGTAGCCATATGCCGTAAAACGTTTCGAACGATTGAACAGGCCCTCGATTCTGCTAAAGTACAACCACTGTCACACCACAGATACTGCAAAAAATGGCATTATATTTAAGACCTAATAGACTTAGTCACAAAATTAAATCAAAAGAGTTTCATTACACTCTTTCATTCACTCTACAAAAAGCTATTTAATTTTAAACAATAACGGCTTTATTGTAAAGGCTAAAATCAAATGGAGATTTCTTGCAGTCTCTATGGTGGGACAGTGGTTGTGCTTTAGCAGAATCGAGAGCCAGGACTCGATAGCTGAATCCGCAGTGAGATTTTGCGCAAACTGTTGGTGACGTCACGTTGTCGAGCACAAGTCAACATGTTCGTATCAAGTCTCGACAACGCAACGTGACGTTACCTTTACAGCATGCGAAATTGAAATCTCACCGCGGATTCAGGTATCGAATTCGATCGTTCGAAACGTTCTCACAGCATGTGCCTGCAGCTACTACTGTCTCTCCTCCTGAGCTACGAGTGCTGTCTCAGCCCCCAACCCAAAGAATACTAACGCCAGAGTCATCTGTCAGTCAGCTGGTGTATACCTGTTTGTAGGTAAGGTTGACAAGTGTCCCATACGCCCATTTCCCGTTAGGTACTTGTACTATAAACAATGTTTGTTGCTATAGTAAAACCTCAGTTCCTAAATACTATATGTACCCTCATTGGTTGAAGATGACTCTTCAACACTTGGCAAGCTATGAGCAGTCAGAATCGTTAAACTTTCCAAAGACGAGCAGTAGCAGTCCCCGCAAACTGCAGACATTTTGTTCTGCCTGTCGGGTTGGTAGTTGTTAGTTTAGTTTAAAGGCAGTCGTGACACCACTCCAACTTATTTGTCGGTCGATACCAAATCGGTGCGCACTTTCATACAATGTTCATACTGATTAACAGTCCGATTAAACTATCGGCTTATGGACTCAGACTTGACTGGTATATTACGATTTCATAATCATAATAAATCAGCCAAGTCTGAGTCCATAAGCCGATACATGGACAGTCAACGACATAATTAGTTGGAGTCATAGTCATCAATAAATTAAAATTAAACTACTTACTTTTGTCGTTATTGCTTTTACATGAGAGATGAAATTTTGTTGTAGTTAATGCTGAAGTTGGAGCAAATTGAATATGCAGCAATATTTTGTCACTACATGCATTGCGAAACTGATTTTACCACATTAGTAAAACGCTATTAATATTACTAATTAAGTAATATGTGGCTGTGGTATTACTGTTTCGATACTTGGTGTTAAAACCTTACAATTAATTTTATTACCTACATTAGGTTTGTGAGAAGGTTTGTGATCGGAAAAGGATGGTTGAGCGAGGCTCTTTATCTAACACTGGTTCTATCTGTTACATTGCTAACTAGGCAAAGTGAACTCCAACCATCTGAGTCACATTGTGATCCACGTGGATAGGTAAATGATTAAACATTAGCTTGAGGTTTATTGCATGGCTCTTCTCACAGTCCTAGCTGTTGCATTGCAAATCAGGCAATAAGTGTAAACTCTGACCATCCATTAACATGGTGAGATACTCGTAAATGATTTCAGTTCATTAAGTACGTAAAATCAGTAAACGAATGTTCATAAGTATTACTTTATCCTAAATCAATAGATAGTGTTACCACCTGTTATAAGGTTAATGCACTATATTATTATAAAGAAAGATACAGGTTGTTGACTCCACTAGAACTAATAAAAACGGCCTTGGTGTGATCTAACTTCCGAAATAGATAGGTTTTTATAATTATATTGTATTAGTTGAATTACATTTTAGAGTGAGATGAGTACCTAATGAGTTAATTACCCACAATAAAGTAGCGCATAGTAGCGTATATTGGGAGAGGCCTATGTCCAGCAGTGGACTGCAATAGGCTAATTGATTGATGGACTGATTGATAGACACAAGAAATGGCTATCTGGTTATACTTTAAATACCGCGAAAGTATGGTACCTATGTGCGGGTGGTGTACCAGATAATTAAGTCCCTCTAAAATTTACTTACTTATTGTTATTAGTGCGCAAGAAAAGCATCCGTTTTGCACACGATAAAAAAACAAAAAAGAACTATTGGATTTTTTTTGTTTTAATTCAATATAAATACCATAATTAATGGTTTCTTGGATCAAAATAAATACCGTAATTATTAATATCGTTGATAAGAAAACTTATAATTTGTTTTTTTAAACTTTTAATTAGTGTTATACACTATTATATTAAGAAATTACAATCACAATTATTTACATATTGTTTTTATAATCATCTAACAACAGTAAATTGAAGAACATAATTGTTTTCAGCGATGTTGTCTCACATTAATTACCGACCTTTGGTTTTTTGTTTCTAGTATATACTTTTTGTAAATCTTTGAAAGACGTTTATAATTTATAATTATGTAGTTTTTGTTAACAATGCTTAACTGCATAGCATTTAGAATTTTTAATACATTCGACATGCAAATATTTATTAACGTAGGTATTATAGTGCTTGATTGATATAAGTAGTTGAATATGTAAAAATATGAGGACCGGTAACTATGACCAGAATCTTGAGAACCAAAATAACCGGGTCCTTCAAGAGGGACGTGAAAAAGTGTCCATAAAAGCCGTCAATAGGACCACCACTTTAAGGTCAATAGCATCAGAAACGGTGGTCCGCATCTTCTGGACTGCACCTCAGCTTTTCACCATATACCTAGCAGGCTGCAGTCAATCGACGGACCATCCCTACTAATATTATAAATGCGAAAGTAACTCTGTCTGTCTGTCTGTCTGTCGGGCTTTCACGCCTAAACCACTGAACCGATTTTGATGAAATTTGGTATAGAGGTAGTTTAGACCTTGAGAAAGGACATAGGCTATGTTTGGTCGCGATAACCGACATCCACGCGGGCGGAGCCGCGGGCAAAAGCTAGTATACTTATAAAAAAAAGAAATTACAAAACACATTTTGCCACCAGGCACTTTTTATTTGAATTTTCCCGCGTTTTTTATTTGAATTTTTCTAATAACTTTGCAATAAAATTTGTCTGTCAAAAATCATTGCATGTTAATTAGAATTTTACTTTACCATTTTACAAATGTACTCTTTCATTAAAATAATGAAGTTCGTGATGAATCACAACATGGAAATGACATTGAATGTATACTAAGAATTTATGTATCTAATATTCTAAATTTAGGTTAGGTTTTTCCCATGTTTTATTTGTGATAAATACCACAGATTGGTACAAAGATGACTGGATTGAAAATGAATAAAAATGAAACCAATTCTTTATTTTATAAAGGAAGGCTAAAATTTACAAACCATTTTTATTTCGGTTCTCCAAATGCGTCAGACATTTTTGCATGATAGAGTAGCAAATATCCACGCACACAAACTTTCACTATATTATTAAATACCTAAATAGGTACAGCTGCGCCAAGAATAGAAAAATATTATATTATAGGACTTTTCCACTCCAGAAATCGAACCCAAAATAGCAGGCATGAGGGCAATCTTCGCCACCAGGGCAATCAAATGTCAACGAACGAAAAAAGAAATATAAATATTGTCATTCAAATTTTATTGAGTATTCTGATAAGACATACTGTTATTGGAATATTAATCACAAAATATTTTTGGCGTTTAAATTCGGGCATTACACTCGCACGCTTGCTTTTATACTTATCTGTGTTAGTGTTGTCAAAATAATGCTCAATCATAGCGTTTTAGTCAAAACAATGACAATATCGAACATGTATTTCGTCTGACTTCAAACCAAAGTTTGCGTTCATTTTAGCTCAATAACTTTAAACCCCCGAAACTATCTAACAAAGCGGTAGGTAGTTTTGCGTTGTAAAAGCAAAATACTACGGCTATTATTGTTACTTATTTAGTATGCTTGAATATGTAGGTATATTCGCATTGGTCTGGGTGTTCCTATGTATATTTTAAAGTATGTATTTACAAAAAAAAGTATGATAATCCGCATTCTAGATTCCATAACACAAGCTAGTTAAGCTATGCTCACCATGGGTCTAGATAGCGTTGTGTAGAATATCGTAGAAGTTATTATTATACTGTCTCTGTATACGGATCTAGGTGAAATTTATTCTAGAATACTACACATTTTTGGTGTAGGTTACAATATTCCTGTAGATCGCCGAAAAGGATTCTAGATTCCATAATACAAGCTAGTTAAGCTATGCTCATCATGGGTCTAGATAGCGTTTTGTAGAATATCGTAGAAGTTATTATTATACTGTCTCTGTATACGGATCTAGGTGAAATTTAGTCTAGAATACTACACACAGTTCGATTCCGTTTGACAACCGGACTACAACTGCTACTGAAAAGTTGCAGTAGTCCGATCAACCGGACTAGCAACCGAACTACTGAGACTAAAGGATTTTTCCTAGTGGTGTAGGTTACATTATTCCTGTAGATCGTCGAAAATGGACCACAATACACGCAACGCAAGTGTTAGTATTTTATAAAGGTACATAAGCAGAGCATACAAACGTGGAAAGTGGAAACAAAGAGACGGCCGTCGCTTCCTCACAGATGACAAACGCCTTTGTGGCGTATTATTGTTTGAGCGCTAACAGCTGCTTGGCTGGGGGTGATTCACGACAATCAAAGGTCGCATGTGTTACCGTTAAGTATGTGAGTTCGATGTCGAGTATGCAAACATTGTTAGTGCTATGCGGGTGCTTGATAGAGCACGTGAGTGGTTGCTAAGGGACAGTGTCGTAATGATACAGTCGCTTATTCGATCAAAAGAACTTCTAACTGAAAAGAAACTGTCAGCCATCGAACTGACTAACGGCCGTTCCCAATAACCTAACTATCGCCAGTTTTGACATTAGAAAGGATAAAAACGTCATCAATCTCTATGGTAACGCAATTCATAGTAGCAAAATAACAATAGGATTTGGCAAAGGAACTATCTCTACCTTTACCTTTATCTGTAGATATGTTATTGGGAACGGCCGTAAACTGACAATGTTTCGTCGTTTGTCCTATAAAGGGTATCCCAGAGACCCCGATCAGTCTTGATATTGGTGATACCGACAGTGGCGAAGGATCCCTATAACGCGATCCCTGCCGGCTTCCCAATCCATCGCATAGTGCATGACAAACGAGATCGAGGTAAGTTTTCTTCCACCGGTTTTCCTTTAGATAATTTTCGCTCTTTGCCACTTTACACTGATACAATATTGGCAAAATCTCTCTACCCTATAAGGAGACGGGCGTGGAAATAAGACGCGCTGCTAGTGTTACTACCGTGGGCCTATTTCTGCTAAAAAGGGGGACGGTAAGTCCCAACTATCATCCCCAGGCCCACGGTCATAGATAGAGTGTGGAGATCTTTCTGCAAACTCCGTCACCCGGTAAGCCTTCAATGGCTCGGAGGAGTGCTAGACATCTCCCGCAGCTTATCTCCATTTAAAATTTATATACGGAAGCCTTTTCAGATATACAAATGTGATAGTTGAGCGATTTGCTTGCTCACACAAGTGGTTGTTGAGGAGATACTAAACTTATGATAATATTATGATAGAACGACCCATATTCGCAGTATCAGCTGTGTGTGACGTCAAAGGTGACTGACACTGCTGGAGATAACGATAGCTGACAGTTACCGAATATCGAACTGGGTACCTAACGTTTTTCTTCAGTCAACTTACAAGGTGTAAGTTTTGTAGTTATACCTATTGTCAGTAGGTAACTATTTAGATCATACTTATGTATCTATCTTTCACGCAAACTAAATGGTTCGGTTCGAATAGTTGTACCTAATAGGGTAGAATAGTTACTTAATATCTTTTAATTTAATATTGTTGCTGGTAAAAAGTAATATTTAACGCTTACATATCGCGTATTTACAATTGAACTACGTAATCCAAATTTTGACCTAGATAACTTTAGCTCATTTATTTCACCAAGAGCAAACCTACATGATTAAAATCAAACAGTCAAGTAGTGAATCTATGTAGATTAATGAATAAATAAACCGACTTCAAGACCAAAAAAGTAGGCTCCAGAAACAGGTCCTACAAACTACCTACTGGAAAACGGAAAATCTGAGAGGAATTCCCTCAGGGAATCCCGTACAAAAAAAAGGTAGGTATAACCTAACAAGGTTATTCAGAGAATTCGTTCCTTGGTCCGACCTTGTTATAACTAAGGAGGCTCTGGCGCGCGCGGATTGCTTTGTAATAATTTATGCTTTCAGTTCGTCCACCGCAGTAGCACCCCGTGCTATCCTCAAAAGACACCCAAGAAATGTGTACTGCGCGTATAGGGCACATCTTATGCACATTTTAGGTCCAAGATACGTGTCCGGAGTTATACGCACATTTAGTTACAAATTCGCAAAAAAAAACCGTACCGCCGCCGGTCTACTCGTATATTATTCATGTTCGGTCTATAAGACTATATTACCGACTACCGACCTTTTACCTCCGACGTTTTTTTGCAGAACGAACGTCGAAAGCCTTGAACCGCTTCAACACTTTTAATTGGAACTAAATCTTGTAAGATGTTTCCGGTAGTTGATAAACTAGAAGTTATTTTAAATAGGCAGTGCAATAACACCAGTTTTTCAATGTCGGCGACATGTATGAAAATGCCAAATGTTAACGAAAAACCGCCATAAGATGCAAACTATTCTATAGAGAAACACTTAAATGATTCAGCGTCTGTCCTTGTCGTGGCACCATATGCACTGGAATTCTCGTCCACATCCAAATTTGGTAGGGTCCATACACCACTATCTATTTATTTGCACTATTTAGCTATTTATTAATGGATAGCGATGCTGCTAAAGCATAATAGTCTGAGAACTTCTTAATAATATCTCACTCTTATTGAGTCTCGCATCCAAAAATTTCGAGAGGGGCCGGAATGCGCTTTACTGCTATTTCTCCTCCACTTCAAATGGTCGTGACCATGTGAAGTGGAGCCTATTTTATCTATCTCTGTTTTTAGCATTCGGCTGTTGCAACTAGCAATGTTTATAGATAACGGTTACCGCCTGCCACCGAGCAAGCTGCATGCGTTAACTTTATGCGTGAAATATTTGATAAGGATGTGTGTCGAATGTTGCAACGACTACCGGCTGTCGTCCTTGGGCGCAATGAGGTTTTAGGTTTACGAGATGATAATATTATAGAGAGACGACATAAGGGGAATGGGATTACGAGTATGTAAATTGCAAGCCGTCGGTCCTAGCGAGTCACCAAACTGATGCTGTGTACAAGTTTTTCTCACGTTCAACCTTGCCGGCAGTCAATATAAAACTTTTCAATTATTAAAGGAAACGTTGCAAATGAAATGATTCAGCGATGTTCCTGGTTGCCACTAGGCTTTCACCTCAGAGCCCGTGTTCCGTTTACTTCTCCTCTTTTCTCCTAAATTTGGCATATACGGCTTTTATGGGCACTTTTACTCGCTGACTCCTAGAGAAGAACCTTCGCCATAGCCTCGTCTGTCAGCCACCCAGCCAACAAGTGTACCGGTCTTCAGGTGGTCACAATAGCGACCATATATTCTGATAGTCCATGTTTCCTATTTCGTCACGATTCAAGTTAGAGTTCTGGATCGTTTTCAATAAAAAATTGCAAAAAAGTAGATGCATATCATGTGTAAATGATAAGGGAAAACACAAAGACTGACGGACGCCAAGAAGCCTTGGCAGAAACCGATCTGAAATGGTGGCACGATTTACCTACCTACAGATATAGAGGGATTTAATTTGGCCAAGGCCAGTCGAGGTCCTATGGATTTCTTTTATAAAGCACTCTAGTGTGGTGTGATGTAATCAAAATGGTGTAGGTAGGTACCTATTACTATCTATTGCTCAAAATACGCACCGGATAGATTGTAATTTATTTAATGAATTATAAAAAGTTGTTAGATAGACTTCAGCCTGTCAATTAATAAGTCATCAATGTAATAAAATATAGAGGTGGTTTTGAGGTCATATTTCGGAGCAAAAAATTGGCAATTTGATTAAAATTGACACTCATTTTAGCGATTCTTCCTTATTGATAGTCTTCCCGTTATTAATTTTCTTTTTTACTTAGACTAATATCACAGATTACATAATACGAGTAGTTGCAAATCACAATCCAGAGATGTGAAAATTATCTGTCGGTGCCGACAAGTATAGCCTTGTCTTTAAGGTGACCTTCATTCCTGACCTTTATCCTTCCATCAGACAAGATGAAGTCATATTGACGTACAATACGTAAAAAAATTCTAAACAACCTACTATTCTCTCAAAGGGTCAGAAACCAAAGTCCGAAGTGGAAGGTGATTGCGAACTTTAAATGACGTCACTAAACCAATGAATAATTTAACTCTAACTCTTTCTAAAATACATACATTACATACCTACATTCTATCATCGCACCTCTCGCCACAGACAGTCGTAACGTGTGGGGATAAAATCCCTCCATCTCCACACGTTACGACTGGAAATACGGACGGAAACGGAGCCATGAGCAACGCTAGATCATTATTTATTATGATAATAGGTATAAATTATGTTCAATGTCAAGTTCAACATTTATTGGACAACAATATCTACAAGGCTAAAAAAAATGAATTAAATTATATTAAGTAGGTATTATAAGTACAAAGTTCAACTACATCATCACTACATAATTATTATAAACTGTCTGTCCGTCCCTATGTATGCTTAAATCTTCAAAACTACCTACTGAATGGATTTCGAAGCGGTTTTTTTTTCAATAGATAGAGTGATTCAAGAGGAAGGTTTATATGTATAATTCATGCATAATATTGTAGAGAAACACTGATAAATTTAGAGAAATGCAGCGGGAACGGGATCAAAAAATATGGCGCTACGAAGTTCGCAGGGTCAGCTAGTTGTATATAAATATTAAGTAATCTGTTGTTCAACGGCTAATCTGTGGCGAGTATAAAGTTCACGGCGGATGGTAATAGTGGGTAGGTATAAGGATATGTTGTAATTATTGTGAGTGCAGTTGTTGGCAATCGGCTACCATTTGAATTATCCGATGATTCATAACACGAAGGTCGCAAAAAAAATTACCGCTTTATCGTATAAATTATTTATTCATAGCGACATACTAAATCGTCAACAAATTAAAAATACAAAACTAGAATTTTCACAAAGATGTCATCGTTGGCCTTTTTTGCCCAGATGCTTTTTCATGCCCCGCATAAAGAACCCGGGACTGTAGGAAGAGCGATGTGTATGTATAGAAGAAACAAAAGAGTAAGCTAAGAGAGCTAAGCTCGCCTTTGTACATCAATATTCGATTGTTATATTTTGCTTCGAAAACTAGCAAACTATTTCAATTGTAGACGTTTTGCTCTTAGGGCATTTTATATAGCGATTAATATGACATCAAGAACGTTTAGCTTCGAGGACCTTCTGCTCAGAACTGCTGAATGTATTATTTTAGTGTACAATAAAGAATTAAGAATAATAAAAAGGTTAATTATAATAATATACGAATATGCTCGCCCCGTATTACGTGAGACCGAAAATCAGAGTTGGCGTAATGTGGGCAATAGTACACCTCTGCCTATCTCTTCTAAATAATACAAATCGAAGTAAAAACGCATAAGTTAAATATTGTATTACACGCAGTACCGAGAATTCTACACGAACGACGAAGGCAATCTTGTTAGCTGACCTACTAAAGTCGATTTCGTGTCAAAATAAATAGTCATTGTTTCTATTTACTAGCAATCAATAATTACTATTGGTTGGTACTACTTCTAATGTACTTTGGTCACTGATTAATTACAAACTGTGGGAAGAATAGGCAGTAAATTTAAATATCGATATTGTGCTTGTACCACAGTCTAAAAGAATGATTCCTAAACCAACCGCATATGAAAACGACAGACATATGCAGTAGATACAGCGTACCCATTACTTGTTAAACTCCGATACGGATAAAGGGGACCATTGAGAAGCCGCAATGAATTACGCGCATCTGCTGCGTGCAGTTGTCGTATGCGGTCGGCTACGGCTTTTACGCACTCTTTCATTTATATGAATGAGTTCGTTAGACTGTCTGTCTAACGAACTCTTGCACTCTCTTACATGAATTCGTTCCACTGTGCTTATACTGCAAGTATACCGACGACGGCCGGGATGCGTGCAAGTTTTCGGCCGGGGATGTATTACCATAACGCGGTTAACGCGACCTTTGCTCATATCTTCGGTTCTACTCAACCGATTGCGATCAAACAAACGTAAGATTTTAAGTCTGAGTAAGCCCTTTCTAACAAAAAAAACCGCATGAATACCGTCCAGTAGTTTTTGTGTCCATCGCGGACAAACAGATAAACAGACAAACAGACAAGAAATTCAAAAAATATATTTTCGTGTTCAGTTATTCAGTATCGTTAACATAACTTCTTAACTTATTTTTTTTTAAATACCTATCTTCAATGTACAGACATGACCACTTTACAATTATACAAATAAGTAGTATAGAAGACTATGTTATGATATGACAGACTAGCAGATGCCTGCGGCTCCGTTCGCATGGATGTTGCGGTTAAAGTTAGCAAAATATGCTGTAATATCTGTACTGTACCCAATTTCATCAAAATCGGTTTAGTCGTTTACGCGTGAAGGCGTAACAGACAGAAAAATACGCCATACCTCTACCATACCATAAATAAAATGTGTTGATAAAAATGATGTACCAGTGACTCTTATTTTTCTAACCTACACGTTCCAAGGTTGTCTTTGGTTTGATTCAACTTTTTATCACTCTACGTTCGTGATAATAACCACAGACAATACACTGCGATGGGTCGAGGTCCATTCTAGATTGTGGTTAAGTCACGGATATGTTGGAATGAAGGGTTTCAAAACGAGTTGTTTTATAACCTTAGTACCTACCTACGTGCTTCCAAAAAGAGAACTAATATACTCGTAGTATCGAGCACTGGCTTAATTTTATCATTTTTGGTAGCAGGCAGTTGCTTTAGTGGCAGACAAGCACACGGCTCACCTGATATAAATTGGTTACCGTGGCCTATGGACGTATGCAACACCAGGGGCGTTATACTCCTGCTATAGACCCTGAAGAACCCCATATTGTAGTCGCTTAGGAAAACCACAGCAGGGAATTCATCCCTGTTTCCCAGAGTATTATGTTATCTGTGACAATACTTACAAAGGTTTTGTTTACGTTGTGTATTAAGTCATGCATGCCGCATGTTTTCTTTCGTGAGCAGAATACAGAATACAGAATACATGAGAAACAAACGTTGGCTAATTGGCATGCGGTGTTTGTAACAATTGGACTAACACGTTCACTCTCGATCATGTTCATTTACGTAAATGGCTCGTGTATAAATAAATAATAAATTATAATATTTATTGTTTTTAGGAAGTTGTGAACTTGATGACCTTTAACACGTGGCGAGCGGTAGAACGTTTGTGCGTCAGGGTTTAGGGGTCGAATTCGTGGAAGCGTTTCTTGCCGTGTTGGTTCCCGGTGACTTTAGGCCACGGTAACCACTTTCCATCGGGTGGGCCGTGTGCTTGTCTGCCACATAAGTTTTATAAAAAAAAAGAAAAAAAAAAGAGTTATATTGCAGCATTGCAGCATTGTCACATTGGCGTTTGTAAGAAATTTTAATATTTATTTTACAACACATCTTACCTACATTGAATAAGGAAGTATGTTAGTTTGTTTCGTACCCATGTCACGACCTCAGTAACAAAACAATTATATATTTATGGTCAAAGAATACGAAAAGTCTGATTATAAAAACGGTGAATGAGAACTTCCTCACTATAAGGAAGCAACAGACTAATGCGAATTTATTGATTACGACATTTATCATAACATTGTATTAAGCGTTGAAATAAATTTAGCCCTACTTTTCGGTTACTTTTCGGCAGCCAGGGTGGCGGGGGACGTTCTTGCTACTTTTCAACGGCCTCGGTCATGGGTCGCAGAGTGACCCTGACTGCTGAAGGTAGGGATAAGGTAAATAATAAAATATTACCAAATAAATCGCGATAGAGTGCGTTAAAAAGTGACTAGGTATTTCAATGAGCGATATTCGTGAAAACTTCCAACAGTATCTCGTACCTACTAACTTACTCAAATAGAAAAGTGATGGGCGAAGAGCAAGCTACAAAAAATGACAAAAATGAATGTAAAACCAGGTCCTTACTAGACTTAAAAAGAACATCTTAAAACGTTATGGATGGTCTCCTAAGAACTTTTTGCTGTAACTATAACGGAAACCAGGTCCTTACTAGCCTTAAAAAGAACACCTTAAAAAGTTATGGATGGTCTCCTAAGAACTTTTTGCTGTAACTATAACGGTAACTCCTTGTCCTCAGCCCCGTCAAAAATACACCCTAAGTATATCTCGCTTCTCTCACTAGACGTATTGTTTACGCAGGCACTATTTTTAAAGTACCCATTAAGTAATATGTAACACATTCAATATGCATAACATTGGCAGCTTGACATTCTGACAATATCGTAATTACTAAATGTTATTTGATACCAATACATATTTATAGATAGATACATATTATTCATTTTGTCTACAAATGGTTTTACAAAAACTTTCGAAGCAATAATTTGTTTGTAAAGGAATACTTTAATTTACATTAAATAAGTAATCTGATGACCTTTCTTAATTACAGTTTATACGCAGCACAGTGAAATATGATGCATTTGCCGTAAGGAGAATGCCCATTGTTGGTTTCGCTTTTAGTCGCTCGCGTCAATATTTCAAATGTTAAAAAATAATATTGATTAAAACATGACTTTTCGACCCTAAACCACTTCTGTAGAACTTGGGGTTTGAAATTGAATCATAAGAATGCGTAAAATTATAGAATACCATTTTAGTAATACCAACACCATTTTTTGCTAATGTTGCCATTACATTAAATATAAAATAAACTATTGATGGTTGAATGTAAATATAGAAATCTTTATAAAATAAAACGGTTAAATAATAATAAACGTGATAATAATTCGCAATGTAATATTAAAATACCGTATATTGCACCTTATTTATCTTAATATATTTCGTGTATGTAGCGGTAGTTTTATTAGGATAGCAAAATATTCTTTGTTTCATTGGTAGTTTTATATGGTATCCCTCACAAATGACAATAACTAAAAACTCAACTCAGTAGTTTACAAAGAGAATACAACTTACAAGTTTATTTATTTCCTCTTCTGTAATACAAAATTATTGTTTGAATAATCATGGATTCACGCTGTATCTCTCTTGTACGCTTACGCCAGCTACGTCTAAGTGAAATATCTCAGATAATGTTTGATATTGGCGGCAGAACTACTATTTTGCGGACAAACCCTATTATTTTGGCGACAGATTAATCCCACCCCATTTAAATATATTCAAATTAGTAATCTCCTATTCGTGTATGTTGTCGAGTTTATTTAATGATAATCAGTTACTCATCAACGTATTTAGTGTCACAAAAATGCCAACATTAAGAAAATGAACTCAAATGTCAATGTCACAATATTTTCTTCTCAATGTTATTGGTTTTCTAGTTTTTATCATTTAATTTCTCAATAACCCGAAGTTCTGTTACAATATACGTTTATATTTCATATAATACTTAATACAGGCTTTACAAAGCAGCTTATACATATGTGACAGGGCAAAAAAAGTGTGAAACAATCCCCATACTAATATGGGCATTCTCCTTTAAGTCTGGAGGCAATAAAAGCATAGAAGTTAGCGGAGTAACTCATATCATATTTAAAACGGTCAAGAAGTGGAATTCCCTGACTGACTATTTGTATTTTTGGACTGCTCTTGCTCTGGGAGTCTTCAAGTTTAGAGTGGATTGGCTACTTCTAGGCAAGCGTGCTGCACCTTACATCATCACTTTATCTGATGAAATAGTGGTCAAACGCAACCCTATCAATAATAAAAAATATCTTATAAGATCATTTATAAAAGTTTACCCCTAATCTTAATCGCAGAGAACTGTCAGTACTGTCAGGATAAGGCCACTTTTCTACCAGATCTGCTAGAATAAGAAGCTAAGCTATAAAACTACGTGAACGTTTCTACTGTGCTGTGCTATGTAGCGTAGCGAGTAAGATGTGCTATGAAATATTCTACAAATACTCAAAATTCGAATCTATTCTCCATCCATAGCACACATCTTTCTATACAAAAAAAACAGCATAACTGAACCCCTTTCCACCAGCGTTATGCTATGTGGACCAATGAATATGATTGGTGAATATCAAAAGAATCTATAGCAACGTACCATAGCACATCTCTAGTGGAAAGGCACCTTTATTCCTGTCAGTTTTCAGTTACCTAAAAAAGTAATCTAATCAGCAACCGGATCAGTAATTGATGCCAGTTGTCAGAGTCGACTTTCCAGTTTTTAAGTGCCACCGTTTATGTTGCCGGATCCCCAACCCTGTTTCTGCTAAAATCGTTAAGGTATAATTCCGAAGCCGACCACATACGATAACTTCATACGCATGCAGCAGATACAGCGTACCCATTACTTGTTAAACTCCGATACGGATAAAGGCGACCATTGAGAAGCCGCAATGAATTAAGGTCCAACCCCACCAAACGGACGGCATCGGCCCGGATTTTACAATCTTTAAACAAAATTAAATCTTATTATCATAGTGTTTGAAGTTTATATTACCAAATCACGTACAACAGCTTGACAGCGACGTGCGGCGGCATGACACACGTCAAGCTGTCATGCGTGACTTGGTAATATAAACTTTAAATGCTGTGATATAAGATTTATTTTGTTTAAAGATTGTAAAATCCGTTCCGATGCCGTCCGTTTGGTGGGGTTGGACCTTTCCGCGTATCTGCTGCGTGCGTCGGCATTTGTCGTATGCGGTCGACCTCGGAAGCATAGCTTTATGTGGTGATACTTTTTCTTTTTTCTTTACATACCGCCAATTTCCAGAAATGGTGGACCCGATTTTGTTGGGTTTACACTGGTAAATAACTGATATTATTAAACGTAACTTGGGTTATATTTATTTAGGGGGAAAATTACTGTTCCGCGCAATAAAATAAAACCCAGATTGAATTTCATGCAAGCACTAATGATCTATAAAATTACACTAATTTGCGTGGTTATTAGGTAGATTAGGTTCCCAGCTCAAAAAGAGTCTTTTGAGATGTTAGCCGTGCCTCGGGGCACCGTTGGCTGCTGGGGCTGGCTATCAGACCGTGAACCGAGAGGATATAAAATAAAATGTTATTCACACCCCACATGTCGATGAACTCGTATTGCAGTTCAAATTTTTTGTTTATATTCTTTGCCTCGCTTTCAAGTTTTTCTTGTTCTTTTCTTGATACATTTAAAAAGATGGGTCAAATGCATTTGAAACGGCGGCTAGGAATGATTCTGTTTCACTTTTATTAAACTTTTCATTGCATAAAATTAATGAAGTGTAGAGTTAAGATAGAACTCTTGTTTTATGATAGAAGCAGGCAGTCTATGCTTACCCTGGTGGGAAAAAGCTTGAATATTATATAATATGTAGCATGCTTCTCACCGCTACGTGGCATAGCGGTAGAGCTTTCGAATTTCGACTGCTGCATCAGAAACCGCGGGTTCGATTTCGATTCAGTGTAAATATTTGTATGCATGCATATGTACATAGGGATATAAATGCAGGTCAAGAACATAACCCTCTCTTTTTAGCTTCGCCACAGTCGGATCATTATGTCGTATATCTATCTGTCGTATTACGTATATCACGTGTAGTAGGTACGTAATTATTTTCCAAACACCGAGAAAACATAACGTCTTATCAAATACCGACTAACATCGGCGCCTTAGTTATCACTCGAGGTTCTTAGTTCATTAACAATGCGACCATTACTATTCATTAGCAAACGAACGTTTAATTTATTAATATTTTCTGTCGTTAATGGCTTCAGAGCATGACTGTATTTCCGTATTTACATGCATACATATGCCCAAACAACTTTGAGAATTCTCGTTACAACTTTATTAATTACAACTTTTAAATGCGAAATCAACTTTTTCTCAAGGAACCGGGGTCCCGGAGATCAGTTAGACCCCTAAGAGCTAATTCTCCAATTTATTATTTTTATAGACTCAGCCACAGATGCATGGTTCGAGTCAACAATAGTGCCCGGAATGTGGCAATAGTCACCCCCCCTATTACGTGGGACCGAATACAGTGATTGATGTGGGTGTTTATTCATCTCTGTCTAACCCTCCGCGGATAAAGGCGTGATTATATGTTTGTATGTATTATTTTAACATTCCGAAAATCAGACGACATGGCCGTCTCATTAAAAAATATGGATTATAATAACAGATAATCACCACTCAGACTGCTGCTACTACTTTAACGAGTCATCTATCATCCAGGCTCCATAATTTTAAGTTGCCCCAGGCCTTCAATCGATTAAAGACGGCTCTCTAACGGTGACTAAATTCATCAAAAGTATTCAACCGGCTTCGAGAAATTAAAAGAAGCACGGAAAAGTGAAAAATAACTGGATTTATAGAGTCATTTCAGAAAGCAATAGTGCGTGTAAGAATTTGTACTATGTAATATTTGTTGATGATGTGCTCTCTATTGATCTGTTAGACGTTAGTACCAACTCAAATAGGTAAGTATATAGAATAGGTGATGATGATGACCTATTCTATAATTATGTTGACCTATTTGAATTGGTACTAACTAGTACTCGGAGAGTATATAACAGGAGATGTCCTGTGATACCACATGGATTAATTGATTACATCAAAGTTCACAGAAAGCAGTGTTCGCACCGCCTACTCCAAGGCTCCCAGGAGAAAGCCTCGCGTGCAACCGGTAGCGTTGCTAAGATGAATGTTATTATTAAATGAGTTTTCTGTAAAGGTTGATTTACATCAGACGATCGAATGCTCCTTCTATCCTATCCCCTCTACGTCAAATTCTGTTAGTGTAAACAGTGAGAGAACATTCGTTCGTTATCGTTACTCTTTCTTACGTAATCGCTGAAAATGAAGTTTCATTTACACTAAAATATTAAGAAAGAATACTCTTGATATAGCTCTAGCTTTTTGTTCGTTTGGTCTAAATCAACCTTCAGGCAAATATAAAGAAAAAAAAGCAAAATAAATGATAAACAGTACTGTCAGTATTTCAGCATCGTCATCTCAGCGTTATTCCCGATTGTCCCCGAGGTTCTCGGAGTCTGGGGTAAGTTCCAACCCAGAAAGGAAAGCGCTAGAACCTCTTTCGTTAATTAATAGGAACCTCCTTACAAAGAAGGTTAGCTAGGATGTGAAGAAGGTCTTGGTAGACCACCATACAACTTTGCAAAGTTCCTAATACTTACTACAGTGAAACCTGGTTAAGTGAGACCTCAAGGGACCTGCAAATTTGTCTCACTTATAGAGGTATTCCACTTACCCAGTGTCTCAGATATCCAGGTATAAAAAAATGACTGTCTCATTTACAGAGGGGTTCCATTAATAGAGGTCAGAATACAGGTTATTTTCAGTTATAGAGGTGTGATTATTTAAAATAATGTATGATGTATGACCCTCATTATACGTGTGTCTTAATATGAATCTTTATTGGGAATTACAAAAAATAATAAATTACCAAAGGTGCGTTTGATTATAAATTAAGTATATCTTTGTTCTGAATTATTCTATAAAAAGTAGCTATAAAATATTAAATTCGACACTTTATCGACATTTTATCGCGTTTCTTCCCAATTTCATAAAAGGATATTAACTTTTCACATACCTACCTGATAGCTTTCATTTCGGCAATTTTTAAATAAACATCTGTATGATAGTAAAGCAAAACTAAAACTGAAGGTCATTGAGGCTCAAAAGTAGTTACGCAATTTGCAGGTTAAATAAGAATGAGTAAGTAAACAAAAAAAACGGTGTTATCTCAGTTATAGAGGTTAATGTATATAAAATTCACTCGCTGTCTCAGTTATAGAGGTAACTTTGACGATAAAATTGAAAGAACGAATCCCAGATATAGAGGTTTGCTTCGTCCCACTAATAGAGGTAATTCAGTGCCAAAGTCAAGGGACCTCAGCATGAGTTTCAGTTATAGAGGTTTCTCACTTATCCAGGTCCCACTTATCCAAGTTTCACTGTATATACAATCATTTACAGCGCATTGCTATAACTACAAGGATTTTATCGATACACATCTACATATGATATATCCTGCGCCACAAAATTGTCAACATCCTATAGTTTTGGAGGGTCAATTGAAAAGATGTACCTCTCGATCGGGTTGAATGAACTTGGCTCTTGTGGTCATACAGAGTGTGAACAACAAACAATTCAGGCTTCAAGTATAATGGGCTGGCACATGTGTTGTTATCAGCTTATCATTCTGATTCTCTTTATCTCGATAACGATGTGTTTATCGCTTGTCGTAGGTATATCCGGGTACAATGGAACGTAATGATAGGTTAGTACGAAGGTCGTACTTACTCAAATTTTAAAAGAAGTCGAAAGCAAAAGTTAAAATAGAGTTGATGTTTTTCAGGGATGCAAGCACAGATTACCTAATAGTTATGCAAGGTTCGTGTCACTTTAAGTAAGTAGGTCCCTACATATCTTTTGCAATTAAATATTCCACTGATGAGTGATGTGATGATAGATTAAATAGATTTTGCGCATTGGAATGCAGCTGAACATTTTTTTAATAATATCAAATCATAAATATTATGTTCCTGTACATATTGATTTTTATGGTTACTTTGTGTTCATGTTGTTTACATGCTTTCAGTACGTATTTGAATCATAGCTGCGAAACAAATGCGTCAAAAAATCTAATTTTTTTTTACATTTGTGTGTATATTTTGTATTTTTTATCATTTTCACAAATCTTGGTAAAGATATTAACATAATAGGTCACCTAAAGGTTATTAACTATAATTATAAAAGTATTAACATTAATGGAGGAGCTTTGTAGACTTATTTTACTCAATTAAGTACATATTTGTTTAATATAAAAATAGATGTTTCTAACGAGCGAATGCTCATTCTATCCACTCTATATCAAATTCTATTATAATAGTGTAAACACTGACAGGCTTAGAGTATCTATCTTACCTCTGACAGGACATTCGTTCGTTGTTTTTTCTTACGTAAATGCTGAAAATAAGGTTTCATTTACACTAAAATATTTAGAAAGAATGATCTTAGAATGATTATGTTCTAATTCATTCCAGTTCACGTGTTTCCCTCCTCCTACAGTCCCGGGTCCTTTAAGCGGGGCGTGAAAAAGCATCTGATGAGGCCGTCAAACTGAGTGCCACCATTGTAACATGGTACATGTCTGTAATGGTGACCCTCTTTTCACAGACTTTGCCTTCAGCTTACCATCAGGCGAGGCGAAGTCAATTTGACGTGACGTGTGTATAAAAAAAAATTCTAGCTCTATGTTCATTTGGTCTAAATCTATCATAACTCGAGAACGACTCGACCGACTCGGCAATTTTTTATTCTATAGATCCAAAAGTTCCTCGGAAGGTTTAAAGAAATATCAACGTAGAAAAAAAAATATCAGCCTTGTTTTTTTTTAATAATAGGCACTGTACTGTAGGTATGCCTCAATTGAGGTAGGATCAGCCCATGACAATTAACATTAAAAATATTTACTATTACGTAGGAGCAAAGTAAACATGTAAGAGCAAAATCATTTCTAACTTCCGATGTGTAAGATCGAGGTTATATTAAATTATATTTCCGTATTCGCAGAAGCCAATGACCTTGTTAATGAATTAGGAAATATAGGTGAATTTGTACCTATTAAGTTTAATACATTCACCTTGAGTGGTTAGTGCCGACCATAGATTTCCGATATCCATTGTAAGTTGATACCTTATACCTACATGGGTAATACAGTGCAGTGGTATGTACCTTATTACGTGTAATAATTATAATAAATACAACACATACTTATAGGGATACTCAACATTATATTTCTACCAATCCATAAATTAAAGGATATATTTCACAAAAAAACAACAAAAAAAAAACAAATAGTGTAATGGTTTTTTTTTTCGAAATTATCGTTACATTTAGCTTTACTAACATAATACAGAATGAATAATGCTAATTGAACTGTAAAAATAAGAAAAAAAATAACGGTTTTTGATACGGTTTTTTTGTTCGAAAGGTTAGACTTAAAATATTTGGTTTAATTGTAATAGGTTAGGTAGATAGAACCGGAGATAAGATCCACGCGGGCGGAAGGCTAGTTATTTCATAAATTAAATGTGTAGGTATGCAAATTTATAGGGAAAAATCAAACTTGCAATATTCATAAAATTTGCCTTGAAGGTGCTAACACACAGACATAAGCTAGTTACTAATTAGTTAAACTAATAATACGTAATGTACTAACATGCTGTATCAATAATATGTTTTAATAAATTTCATTTTAAGGTCAAATCGATTGGCACATGCATGATGATAAGTAACATAGTATTCCGTAACGAAATACGCGTGACACTTATATTATCTAGATAACATTTCAAGCAATCAGGGCTTATCCAAGAATTTATGACAAAGGGTAATGTGTCACTATCTTTTTGAACGCGTAAAGGTGGATTTAGACCAAATGAACATAGCTAGAGCTAGGACAAGAGCATTCTAAGAGCATTCTTCTATATCTATACTATTAGATATAGAAGGTTTTTTGCTGCAGATAGTAGACGCTCTAAATGTAGGCGTAACTTAGATAATGAACACGCGGGGCTCTGCGCAACGGAAAGTGCGTCGCCGCCGTTGCCATGGTGCGGAGTGTATATATTCTTTCAGTGGTTTTGACATTTTTAGTTGTTTATTTTCATATTAATATTTGTAAATATAGTTAAGTGCTGTAAATAAGTAGTGTAAGTGAATTTTTTTAATGCAAAACTGCAGTGGTACTCGCAGTGATACGGACTTAACTTCAAGTCAACCCACCTCGCTCGTTCGGTGCCCCCACTGTACCCAAGCTCGCTTTTTCAAAGGTAAGCGGGGTTTGAAAGTACATTTTGGAAAAGTACACAAATCTCAAAATGTACTTTCAAACCAAACTTCATCACAATCCGACACCACATCCCAAATTCCATTTTGGCAAACGCTTAGCAAATTTAAAAATTCGGTTCCGATTTTAAAGAGAGTTCCCCGGGGTGCCAGACCATCTGTGGCACAAAATCTCGCTTCATGCATTGCCCAAGTAGTCCGGGAGAACTCTCAAAGAGCTTGGGAACAGCTCCTCACTTTCCCTTACAGGATTTTACACATATCACATGTCTCGACCCCTAAAAAAACTCTGTCTCTACAAATTAAAGAAAATTGTCTTGCTACCCATATTTTTGACCCTAAATTCACGAGCTTCCGAAAAAATTCCGTTTACCATTATGTAGAATCCAAATTAAGGGAAGGTGACATAAGGGGCGCATCAAGACTTCTTTTTAGCAGCGATGTGGTGGCTGCTTACTCCTCAGATACTCTTACAGATAAGCATCCAGCACCTGCTGCTGACCTTTCATTTCCTGAACCTCCAAATAGGGATGACGAATTTCTCTCTGTTTCAGCCAAGGAGGTTTTAGCTGCCGTTAGTTCTTTCAAGAGCGGATCCGCTGGCGGTCTAGATGGTTTGACCCCGCAACACCTAAAAGACCTACTGAGTCCCGGGGAAGCTGGCGATGCACTTTTGAAGGAGCTAACGGCGTTAATAAACCTCATGCTATCAGGTAATGTGTGCGATGCCATCGTCGACTTACTTTATGGCGCCAATTTATGCGCCTTGCGTAAGAAAGACGGTGGTATTCGTCCCATTGCCGTAGGGTGTACGTACAGGCGTATGGCAGCCAAACTATGTTGTAAAGCTTACAGCGAAGATTTGACCAACCAATTTCAGCCCCTGCAACTTGGCTTTGGCTCCAAAGGGGGCTGCGAGGCTGCCGTACATGCCCTGTCAACGTACCTTGGCTGCAATGGAGGAGAAGTCATTCTTAAAGTTGACTTGAAGAATGCCTTCAACTCAGTGAATAGGGACACATTGTTGACACAAGCAAAATTGGAAACCCCCAAAATTTTTAAATTTCTCTGGCAATGTTACAGGTACCCTTCAAAATTACTATACAAGGACAACGTTTTAGAATCATCAGTCGGGTGTCAACAAGGTGACCCTCTTGGGCCACTCATTTTCAGCCTTGCTATACATCCTGTAATTCGGCAGCTAAATTCTAAATTTAACATATGGTATCTAGATGATGGGACCCTAGGAGGAGACGTTAATACAGTTTTAAAAGATTTGGCTTTTCTAAAAGATGAATTCAGATCCATTGGTTTGCAATTAAATCCCACTAAATGTGAAATTTTTCTGAGTGATAACATTGACATCATTTCCACATTATCAAAATTCAACGTTTTGGCCCCAAATTTAAAAATTGTTCAAAAAGATTCACTCCGCCTCCTTGGGTCCCCAATCTTAGAGGAAGCATATGACTCTTTCGTAGAAGAAAAGATTCAAAATTTCTGTGAAGTTTCGGACCGTTTGCAACAAATTAACATCCATTCTGCTTTCACTATAATTCGGTATTGTCTTTTCGTTCCTAAATTTACACATGTTCTCCGATCAACTCAACTTTTTAAATATTTGGCTCTTTTAGGTAAAATGGATAGCGTGATTCAAAACACACTATGCAAAATTCTAAATGTGGATATGAACGACCGTGTCTGGCTTCAGGCATCCATGCCTGTGCGTCTAGGCGGGCTCGGCGTTCGCAAAATTACCGACGTAAGTCTGCCAGCATTTCTATCTTCGGTGCATGGCACGGATGAATTAGTTAGAAGAATCCTAACCCCTAGCCTAACTAATTCGGAAGTGCCAGGCAAGGCCGAAGCTTTAAATGCTTGGAAAATGTTTTGCCCAAACGCTGATTTGCCAGGTAACCCATCTTCCCAGAGGCAATGGGACGTGCCGCTCTGCAACATGGTAAGAAAACATCTCATTTCTACTTCTACCAATGTTGCGGAGCGTGCTCGCCTTTTGGCTGTGGGGGAATGGGAATCCGGTGTCTGGCTTCAAGCCCTACCATCGCCCAACATTGGTACCATGTTGGACGATAACACCTTCCGTATCGCTGCTTGCCTTCGTTTGGGTGCTCCTTGCGTTTCTCCGCATCGTTGTCGCTGTGGAGAAGAAGTGGGTAGCCTTGGACACCATGGCCTCTCATGCAGCAGGAGCGCAGGACGGCTTTCGCGGCACGCGTACATCAATGACATTATCCGTCGGGCTCTTGTCACCGCCGGCGTTCCAGCCGTACTAGAACCTACTGGTTTGGCGCGCGACGATGGCAAGAGGCCGGATGGGATGTCATTGGTGCCTTGGAAGATGGGAAGGCATTTGGTGTGGGATGCAACATGTGCTGACACCCTTGCGCCTTCACATCTTCCAGGGACTGCGGACTGCGCCTGCGCTGCCGCTGCTTCGGCAGAGACCCTTAAACGGCGCAAATATAGTAATTTAACAGGTAATTACATATTTGAGCCGTTTGGGGTTGAGACGCTGGGATCATGGGGTCCAAGTGCCCGTCTTTTATTTAAAGAAATTTCTAAACGGCTTATAGACGCTACCCGTGACCAGAGGGCTGGTTCATTCCTTGCACAAAGGATTGGCATTGCCATTCAACGTGGCAATGCCGCCAGCCTTCTGGCCACCCTCCCAGTTGACGTCGATGGGGAGGAATTTTTTGACGCCTAAACCTGCAGCTTTGTATATAGGTATATAGATATTGTTTTTATACTAGTAATTAATTTATGTAAATAATTGTAGTTAATTGTAATTTCTTAATAAATTTATTAGATATATAATTGTAAAGTGGTCGTGTCTGTACATTAGAGATATTTAAAAAAAAATACTTGGGTTATGTTATGTTAACGATACTGAACACGAAAATTTGTTTTTTTTTCATTTCCTGTCTGTTTGTCCGCGATGGACGCAAAAACTACTGGACGGATTTTGATGCGGTTTTTTTTTGTTAGAAAGGGCTTGCTCAGACTTAAAATCTTACGTTTGATTGATCGTAATCGGTTGAGTAGAACCGAAGATATGAGCAAAGGTTGCGTTAACCGAGATGCACGCGGGCGGAGCCGCGGGCGGAAGGCTAGTTCTTAATATTTTAGCGCTTAGAATGAGTATTTACTTAGTTTGTATCATATCCATTCGACGTAAAATTAAATTGGTGTAAATAGTGACTTAGCATTCGTTCGTTGTTCTTTCTTACAAACACTGAAAATAAGGTTTCATTTACACTAAAATATTAAGAAACAATGCTATTGTTCTAGGTTTATGTTCGTTTGGTCTAAATCCACCTTTACTGTATCACAATATGAATCAGTATAGATCATTGCAGTTCGTTGATATTTTATGTATACCACTACATAAGCGATTCAGGATAAAAAAAATGTGTACCAAGCAACAATACTGGTCAAATTATTTAAATAGTCATTTTCAACCCCTATAGACTTAAATAAACTCATTATTCACATCTGCAAATGGTTTAAATGCATACTAAGTTGTGATTTGCTCGTTTAGAATGTCAATTGAAGATCAAAGCTTAATTTATTCACTGATTAGTGATTACAGTATGAATAAACTATTATGACGCCACTAATGTCGACTACATAACAATAAATTACCACAATATAGAAAAAACGCTACAAATAGGTTATTAAATCGAATATCCAACATTGATAGGATCCTACCAAATTTGGATAGGTGGGGGGGGGACACTACTGACGGTGGAGGTGAGCGCTGATGCATCACAAGGTGGCCACCCTAAACCTACATCTGGGTCGCAAGTCCCAGTCGCCGTCACGGTGTTCCTCTCTGTATCACGCTATGGACCCGGCGACGGTGAATCCATGGAGTTCTCTGGATGAAACGATATCGACTTGATTTGGCCCTTATAATATTATCGGTTATCGCGACCAAACATAGCCTATGTCCTTTCTCGAGGTCTAAACTACCCCTATACCAAATTTCATCAAAATCGGTTCAGCGGTTTAGGCGTGAAAGCGTAACATACAGACAGACAGACAGACAGACAGACAGAGTTACTTTCGCATTTATAATATTAGTATGGATGGATATGACTGCCTCTGTGGCGTAGCGGTAGTGAACGCGGCTGCTACGCAGGAGGCGCGGGTTCGATCCCCGCTCAGTGCCAATATTTGTATGCTTGAATATAAATATTTGCATTGGTCTGGGTGTTTCTATGTATAATATGTATGTATTTACAAAAAAAAAAAAAAACTATCTAAGTATTTATATCCGCATTCTAGATTCCATAACACAAGCTTAGTAAGCTTACCATGGGTCTAGATAGCGTTGTGTAGAATGTTGTAGAATATTTATGGATATGGATTTATGATGACAAGCGCGGGCACACGATTTCGTTCAGAGGGGTATCATTTCATTTAATAAGCACAGTCACCTTCAGAATTCCGTTATCCGTATCTATAATCCTTTGAGCACCTAAGTCTAATTACTTGGTCGGCAGCACGAGTGTAACGCCCCTGGTATTGCAAACGTCCATATGCCACCGGGACACTTCCCGTCAGGTGGGCCATGTGCTTGTCTGCTATCTATGTGGTATAAAAAAGCAAGTATTGTAGAGCACCTATTACACACAGGTAGAAGATGAGAAAGCAAGAAAGAAATGCATTTATTTTCAGTTAACACATTGGTGGTTACCAGTGTATTACTCACTTACTAGATAACGTGTTGTATCTCTTCATACAGTTTTAGTTTCATATTGTACCCAACTACCTAACTACGAGTAGGTCTACAGAGCGTGAACCCTCTTTTAATGCAATTAGTTTAATTGAACACATTGGGGTCGCCAATGTTGGTGGCCAAGGCCGATCGGGGTATCTAGAATATCCTTTCTAGGGCATACTAGATACTTCGGCTAACAGAGACTGATGCAACGAAACACTGTACGGTTATAGTCTTAACTACCCAAATCAACGTTAGCTGAGATGAGGTGAAGATCGTGAGTGTTTCTGCACGCAACGAATAAATAGGCTTATTAGACTTATTACTAACTAGCCTTCCGCCCGCGGCTCCGCCCGCGTGCATCTCGGTTAACGCGACCTTTGCTCATATCTCCGGTCCTACTCAACCGATTGCGATCAAACAAACGTAAGATTTTAAGTCAGAGCAAGCCCTTTCTAACAAAAAAAACCGCATCAAAATCCGTCCAGTAGTTTTTGCGTCCATCGCGGACAAACAGACAAACAGACAGGAAATTCAAAAAAAATATTTTCGTGTTCAGTATCGTTAACATAACATAACCCAAGTATATTTTTTTTAAATATCTCCAATGTACAGACACGACCACTTTACAATTATATAATAGTATAGATGTGTAACTAAAAACATTATCCTACTTTCTTCGGCAGGTTCAAAAGAACGGATTTGGATAGGTAAGGTTAGATGGCTAATGCCCACGAAGGCTAAAGCGTTTAGCCTTTGTGGTTATTTTATTCATAACAATATAGAAACAATAGATTTCTTTAGCTGTTTGATTAAATGGCTATACAAGCAATTAAATGTCATCGATCTAAGTGATTTGCCTTGCGGTTTAATTAAATGGCTGAATTTCATTTAAGCTGTTAATTGAACAGCGCCCTTTAATTAACAGCCTAGTTAATTATTGAACAGCTGACTAAGTTGGCTGCGACATACTTATACACTACTATGCCACGTGCAATAATATCGTTCTGAAAATGACATTACAAGTCGTACATTATATTTACAACATACAATATTATCTTTTAAGAAATGTTCAATAGTTAATCCCATATATTTAAATAAATCCACTGTAAATATGTCACGATATCGTGCTTGACTGCTTCGTTAATCCATACATATTAGATCAGCTATACTCTAAGTGTGTTCCGCGGAACCCTAGGGTTCCGTGATACCTCTGTCGGGGTTCCGCAAGAATTTAGAAATAAAAAAATCAAAACACCTCTCTCTGGTCGCTCCGCGGCTGTGCGGACTCCGCGGCCGCGCGGAGACAAAACGCTATGAATGTTATTTATTTATTTATTTGTATTTGTATAAGCTTGTGTTACATTAGCTGGTACAATATCTCATAAGTTTGGTCTCAACAATTTTATACTTGTACAACGCGTTCGCTCTAAGTTTGCCGGTCTGTGGAATACGCGTACCCTCCCCCACGTGACAACAAAACTTATAATGTGTCATAGTTTTACCCAAATATCTAACGTACACAATTTTTATTGTTACAATTAAATAAAAAATTTCGAACGTCATACACTCATACCTATCGCCAGCGGCAAACTTAAAACGAGCGGGTAGTATACTTGTAAGCGCTCAGTCTCTTTGATAAAAGCCGCCTCTGAATTAGACGCTATAGTTGTCAACAAGCGACTTTCGTCTCTAACTTCAAAGGATAAAGTCGATATTGTTTACAACGCTATTTTTAAATTTCTGTTTTTATTTTTGCTTTTTGTTTATCAAAGGTGCCGACTCGAGTATTTTCGAGAATATTTGAGATCGAGTCTAGGACTAAGTATAAAAGCGGCGATCGCGCGTTGGCGTCGTCAGTTGATGATTAGCGTTCGGAGCGATAAGTTACTACCTACTTACAAGCTCGCTAGCGAGAAACTAGTGTTCATTGTTTTACTGCCAGCTGTATTCTGTTGTCTCAGTTTTATACATTTCTTCCCTGTAGGTTCTAAATTTAGTCTCTTATACGCAGTAACGATTGTGCATTATTTAAACCCCACTATCCTGACTTGTAACATTATAAATAAAGAAGAATGGAAC
Source organism: Eilema depressum (assembly GCA_914767945.1). Taxonomy (NCBI): domain Eukaryota; kingdom Metazoa; phylum Arthropoda; class Insecta; order Lepidoptera; family Erebidae; genus Eilema; species Eilema depressum. The sequence goes on from OU612020.1 coordinate 4,925,757, forward strand.
GTTGGCTTAAAGGTGTTAAACGTGTTCCAACAACATCTTCTAATGACGCTGAATGTTCAAAAGCAATGCGCGCGGAGAATTTAGCAATCACCGATCCAGAAGATGATGCCACGAGTGCCACGACGTCAAGCTCGACGGTTTCAAAGACGAAAAAAAGGAAGTATGATGAATCTTATATCAGTTTCGGATTTGTTGATTCCAACGGCTCACCTCTCTGCATGCTCTGTAGTAAACTGCTTCCTAATAGTTCCATGGCACCTGCCAAATTGCGTCGACATTTAGAAACCGTACACCCCGAGACTAAAGACAAGAATAAAGAATTTTTTGTTCGCAAAAAAGATCAGTTATTAGAAAGTCAAAAAAATATGATGCATGTAACACAAACTACCAACGAAAAGGCCACGGAGGCATCATATTTAGTTAGCTATCGCATTGCACAAGCAGGTGAAGCGCACACTATCGCTGAGAAATTAATAAAACCATGTGTATTAGACATAACAAAATGTATGCTTGATGAAAAATCTGCAAAGCATCTTTCTACTGTTCCGCTATCAAACGATACTGTTTCACGACGAATCCATGATCTGGCAAGCTACGTCAAACAAGAACTAGTTACACGTCTACAAAATACACGATTCGCTTTGCAAATGGACGAGTCGACTGATGTCGCTGGTTTGGCTATCCTGCTGGTTATTGTGAGATATCCATATAAAAGTTCTTTTGAAGAAGACATGCTTATGTGTTCATCGCTGCTTACAAACACTACCGGGGAAGAAATTTTTAATAAAATAAATATATTTTTTGAAGAACATAATCTCAGTTGGAACAATTGCATTGACATTTGTACAGATGGGATGACAGGTAAAACAGCAGGAGCAGTGTCACGAATGAAAAATAAAGCGCCTAATTGTAGTTCCAGTCATTGTATTCTGCATAGACAAGCACTTGCGATGAAGCAAATGCCGTCTAATCTAAAATTAGTTATGGATGAAGCGGTAAAAATAATTAATTTTATCAAATCACGACCACTACAATCCCGATTGTTCTCATTATTGTGTGAAGATTATGGCAGCAAACATAAAACACTGCTGCTCCATACAGAAGTGCGATGGCTGTCTCGGGGAAAAACTTTAACAAGGCTATTTGAACTTAGAGCCGAGTTACAAATGTTTCTTTCAGCAGATACTTCTTTTAATTTGAAGGACCGTTTGTATGATAAAACTTGGTTGTTCCGATTGTCTTTTATGGCGGATATCTTTCAAAAACTTAACGAATTAAATTTATCGTTGCAAGGTAAACAGACAACAGTGTTTCAGGCCTATAATAAAATAACTGCTTTTAAAAGAAAATTAGATTTTTGGATCATTTGCATTGGTAAGAAAGAAATAGAAAGTTTTACATTACTCAGTGAGTTTGTTAGCGAAAACGACTCAGAAATGTTTGAAGATAATGTGTTTGAAGAATTGGTCCAATATCTCAGTTCGATGCGCGCATCTTTTGAAAAGTATTTTCCCGAAGAACACAATACAAAAATTAAAGTGAACTCCTGGATTCATAATCCTTTTTTACCCAATTTGGAAAAGCCTGAAAACATGTCAAATGAGATATATGAATCTCTTTTAGAAATGTCATCAGCCACAAGTATGGAGTCATTGTTCAAAACGACGCCTCTTAATGATTTTTGGTGCAGAATCCAAGATGAATATGCAATGCTTGGCCAAATGGCTCTGGATATTCTTCTCCCGTTCCCAACTACATATTTGTGCGAAACAGGATTCTCTACCTACGCAGCCACGAAAACAAAATATCGCAATAGACTGGACGCCGAAGCTGATATGAGACTCCAACTTTCTTCCATCAAACCTGATATCAAGCAATTGATGAAAAATAAAAAACAGTTTCATACCTCCCACTAGTTAGATTTTTTCTTTTTTAATGTTTTCTATTATTGTCCTTACCAAGTGGTGAAGTAAATAATAATTAGTAACTGATACATTGTACTTTTATTATGCTGATTAATAAAGAATACACTTATAAAAATAATTGTTTTATTGTAGGGTTCCATCAAGTATTTTGCTTCCCAAAAGGGTTCCGTCATTTAAAAAGTTTGAGAACCACTGTATTAGATAATACCAAAGATAAGTTATAAGCAAACTTCTAATTACGCGTGTGGTGCAACTGTCTTAGTTTACTACATTGATAAAGATATGTGGCCTCATTTGACTCTAGTTGACAAAACAACTCCTATCTACTACTCCTACTAACTCTCTATCCTACCTACTACTAACTCTGTCCTACTAATATTATCTACAAACGTTTTCACGTTTCATATAGGAAGATGTTTGAATGTTTGTTATTAAATCACCATCTAACGGCTAAGCGGATCTAACTGAAATTTAGTACAGGTATAGATGATATTCTGGAATTATACATAGGCTACTTTTTATCCCGGGAATAGGTTCCCACGGTTTGCGGGAATGATTCAAATTCCATGGCCTCCATGGGGGCGAAGCGAAGGACATCAGGTATTCCCAACATATTTAAAACCAAGGTTTAACATAAAAAATAGATCCGTGATGGCAATAACATGAAAATTAAAATAAATGTAGGTACCTACTTATGAACTTCAATATTAGGTACATTGTGTATTTTCCTTCATGAACCATGATAAATATTTAAATTTTTAATGTAATTTAATTAAAATGTTAACCTTCCTCTAAGTTAAAGTGGACTCGACAACTGATAATATATAATCAAACAGCTATGATAATAATTCGCTGTTATAGAATAACCTCCTTTGAATTTACCTTAGTCGGGTAACAAAACTAGATGCATTTACTATTATGTACTGACTTTCTGAATTGGTTCGATTGAGAAAAGAAGTTTCCATCGTATTACACAGTTCCTCGATTATTGCCTTCTTATTCCCAACAAGTAAACTGTAATTTTATTTACCCAACTAGTTACTCATTTCAATGGTCAAGGATACTCAAGCGAAAGACATGAGTATACAGTGACGTGCTACGGGGCTCCCCGTATATTATTTACACTGCGTAGGAGTGAAATATATACTACTAGCTGACCCGGCGAACTTCGTACCGCCATATTTTCCGCCCGCGTGGTATTATCTCTAAATTTATCAGTGTTTCTTTACAACAGTGGTTCTCAAACTTTTTAAATGACGGAACCCTTTTGGGAAGCAAAATACTTGATGGAACCCTACAATAAAACAATTATTTTTATAAGTGTATTCTTTATTAATCAGCATAATAAAAGTACAATGTATCAGTTACTAATTATTATTTACTTCACCACTTGGTAAGGACAATAATAGAAAACATTAAAAAAGAAAAAATCTAACTAGTGGGAGGTATGAAACTGTTTTTTATTTTTCATCAATTGCTTGATATCAGGTTTGATGGAAGAAAGTTGGAGTCTCATATCAGCTTCGGCGTCCAGTCTATTGCGATATTTTGTTTTCGTGGCTGCGTAGGTAGAGAATCCTGTTTCGCACAAATATGTAGTTGGGAACGGGAGAAGAATATCCAGAGCCATTTGGCCAAGCATTGCATATTCATCTTGGATTCTGCACCAAAAATCATTAAGAGGCGTCGTTTTGAACAATGACTCCATACTTGTGGCTGATGACATTTCTAAAAGAGATTCATATATCTCATTTGACATGTTTTCAGGCTTTTCCAAATTGGGTAAAAAAGGATTATGAATCCAGGAGTTCACTTTAATTTTTGTATTGTGTTCTTCGGGAAAATACTTTTCAAAAGATGCGCGCATCGAACTGAGATATTGGACCAATTCTTCAAACACATTATCTTCAAACATTTCTGAGTCGTTTTCGCTAACAAACTCACTGAGTAATGTAAAACTTTCTATTTCTTTCTTACCAATGCAAATGATCCAAAAATCTAATTTTCTTTTAAAAGCAGTTATTTTATTATAGGCCTGAAACACTGTTGTCTGTTTACCTTGCAACGATAAATTTAATTCGTTAAGTTTTTGAAAGATATCCGCCATAAAAGACAATCGGAACAACCAAGTTTTATCATACAAACGGTCCTTCAAATTAAAAGAAGTATCTGCTGAAAGAAACATTTGTAACTCGGCTCTAAGTTCAAATAGCCTTGTTAAAGTTTTTCCCCGAGACAGCCATCGCACTTCTGTATGGAGCAGCAGTGTTTTATGTTTGCTGCCATAATCTTCACACAATAATGAGAACAATCGGGATTGTAGTGGTCGTGATTTGATAAAATTAATTATTTTTACCGCTTCATCCATAACTAATTTTAGATTAGACGGCATTTGCTTCATCGCAAGTGCTTGTCTATGCAGAATACAATGACTGGAACTACAATTAGGCGCTTTATTTTTCATTCGTGACACTGCTCCTGCTGTTTTACCTGTCATCCCATCTGTACAAATGTCAATGCAATTGTTCCAACTGAGATTATGTTCTTCAAAAAATATATTTATTTTATTAAAAATTTCTTCCCCGGTAGTGTTTGTAAGCAGCGATGAACACATAAGCATGTCTTCTTCAAAAGAACTTTTATATGGATATCTCACAATAACCAGCAGGATAGCCAAACCAGCGACATCAGTCGACTCGTCCATTTGCAAAGCGAATCGTGTATTTTGTAGACGTGTAACTAGTTCTTGTTTGACGTAGCTTGCCAGATCATGGATTCGTCGTGAAACAGTATCGTTTGATAGCGGAACAGTAGAAAGATGCTTTGCAGATTTTTCATCAAGCATACATTTTGTTATGTCTAATACACATGGTTTTATTAATTTCTCAGCGATAGTGTGCGCTTCACCTGCTTGTGCAATGCGATAGCTAACTAAATATGATGCCTCCGTGGCCTTTTCGTTGGTAGTTTGTGTTACATGCATCATATTTTTTTGACTTTCTAATAACTGATCTTTTTTGCGAACAAAAAATTCTTTATTCTTGTCTTTAGTCTCGGGGTGTACGGTTTCTAAATGTCGACGCAATTTGGCAGGTGCCATGGAACTATTAGGAAGCAGTTTACTACAGAGCATGCAGAGAGGTGAGCCGTTGGAATCAACAAATCCGAAACTGATATAAGATTCATCATACTTCCTTTTTTTCGTCTTTGAAACCGTCGAGCTTGACGTCGTGGCACTCGTGGCATCATCTTCTGGATCGGTGATTGCTAAATTCTCCGCGCGCATTGCTTTTGAACATTCAGCGTCATTAGAAGATGTTGTTGGAACACGTTTAACACCTTTAAGCCAACGTTCCATTCTTCTTTATTTATAATGTTACAAGTCAGGATAATGGGGTTTAAATAATGCACAATCGTTACTGCGTATAAGAGACTAAATTTAGAACCTACAGGGAAGAAATGTATAAAACTGAGACAACAGAATACAGCTGGCAGTAAAACAATGAACACTAGTTTCTCGCTAGCGAGCTTGTAAGTAGGTAGTAACTTATCGCTCCGAACGCTAATCATCAACTGACGACGCCAACGCGCGATCGCCGCTTTTATACTTAGTCCTAGACTCGATCTCAAATATTCTCGAAAATACTCGAGTCGGCACCTTTGATAAACAAAAAGCAAAAATAAAAACAGAAATTTAAAAATAGCGTTGTAAACAATATCGACTTTATCCTTTGAAGTTAGAGACGAAAGTCGCTTGTTGACAACTATAGCGTCTAATTCAGAGGCGGCTTTTATCAAAGAGACTGAGCGCTTACAAGTATACTACCCGCTCGTTTTAAGTTTGCCGCTGGCGATAGGTATGAGTGTATGACGTTCGAAATTTTTTATTTAATTGTAACAATAAAAATTGTGTACGTTAGATATTTGGGTAAAACTATGACACATTATAAGTTTTGTTGTCACGTGGGGGAGGGTACGCGTATTCCACAGACCGGCAAACTTAGAGCGAACGCGTTGTACAAGTATAAAATTGTTGAGACCAAACTTATGAGATATTGTACCAGCTAATGTAACACAAGCTTATACAAATACAAATAAATAAATAAATAACATTCATAGCGTTTTGTCTCCGCGCGGCCGCGGAGTCCGCACAGCCGCGGAGCGACCAGAGAGAGGTGTTTTGATTTTTTTATTTCTAAATTCTTGCGGAACCCCGACAGAGGTATCACGGAACCCTAGGGTTCCGCGGAACACACTTAGAGTATAGCTGCTTTACAATATTGTGCATGTATTATACATATAAACCTTCCTCTTGAATCAGTCTATCTATTAAAAAAACCGCTTCAAAATCCGTTGCGTAGTTTTGAAGATTTAAGCATATATAGGGACGGACAGACAGCGACAGCGACTTTGTTTTATAATATGTAGTGATAGTGATGCACCAGTGGAAACTAAATGTTAGTTATCGTCCAGCCTTTTAATGATTTCAGTAATTTGAATCTTATCAACAAAATATACCTATTTTTATTACTGAGAAGATTAACAACTAACTATGCGACGATTTAACCGCACACCTGCTTCAATGATAAATATATGAAGTAAAAATTATTAATATTAACAATTTACATATATTTTATGTAATTGCGATATATAAGTAGGTACTAAAGCTGCAGTCAATAATATGTCAAGGAGAATGTAATAACTAACAGCAAGTAATAATTTAAGAATTACATAAATGACATGGTAGAGCACGAGTCAAACCGAAACGAATATGTAAAACGTCCTAAATATTTGCCATCTGCAAATACTGGATTTACACTTGAAACTTGAAAGCCATCATACTGTCACCTATGTAATTTGGTTTCATTAAACATTAGTATTAAGTATATCAATAAATGACACAAATAAATAAGAGTCATTCATTATTAATGCAGGGGCGGATCCAGCTTTCAATTCAGGGGGGGGTCATGGTGTAGCCGAGACATAGTTTCGGGGTGTGGGGAGGGGGGGGGGGGTTGTCTAGTCTCCCAATAAAATGTCATTGAACAATACAATGAAAATAAATGTCTAAGAAATTCATGACGAAATAATGGAGGAGGAATGAGGTGAGAGGAGAAAAGTAAGATACCTTGAACGACTGTTGTTAAATACGATCCAGAACCCGGTTAAGCTGCTGGCCCCCAAGTTGAAGGACGCAGCTGGTACCTACTCTGGCTTGAGGGGGCTGGAGGACTCCTGCAGGAGACTCTATGGCGAAAAAAGATGTCAGAGCACCTTCGGTACTAAATCCGTATCAAAAGGCGAGAAATCGAGGCTACGAAGTCCCAGCTTTATCGGGACATGGTGGAGTTGAAACTACGACTTGGACAACCAAGCGCAGGGCACGCCGTGATAGTGGTGGTATTTCTTACCACCACTATCACGGTGAACTAGCTAGCCGCAGCTAACTAACACCCATCATGGAGAACTGGCTAGAAAGGCTTCAATGGGGAACTCTCGTAGCGGTTGACGCACATGATCACCGGATATGGATGTTTCGGAAGTTAGCTGCGGCGAATTCAGAAGGTGCCAACGCCCGGGTGTCATCACTGTGATGCAAGCGAGGACACGGGGCTGCATACGCGGACCGAATACCCGGCATGGGAAACGCCAAAGCGGGTCCTTGTGGTGGCCCTCGGGATGGGAGTTCTCTCGCTCAGCACTCTCTCTCTCACTTGCTTACAGTGATGGCGTAAAACCGTAAGCTCGCGGCTGCCACCGCCTCCATCTGAGAGCAAGTAATGCTCGAGAAGGATGCGGGGGAACGGGTCTGGAGAAGATTCAGTTGTTTCCCATTCCGCATACTACACAATGCGCGAAGGACTCGGGCGACGTAGGTCACTCAACATCTCCATTATCGTATCAATATCTCCATATCGGTCCTCATTAGCACGGGCCTGGAAATGACAGGGGGAACCGCCTGACACTCTAGAAGAAGCAGGCCGCGTTGGCGGCGCGATGCGCGCCTCCCCCTTTCATGATTATCGTACATATTTTCCTGATTGCTTCCGAATCTGAGGTGACCTCGGAGCTCAGGGGCCGCCTTCCGTCACTTCCTCCTCCACTTCGCACGACGTTGAGCGTCCATGGTGGTGAGATGAGACCATTTGCACGCATGTCACCCTTCATGACTTCAAGCCAAGACTTCTTGGGCCTATCCTTTCTACCTGGTCCCGGTGGCTGTGCTACTGCCAGCCATTTGCTACCCACGTAGCCTGGCGGTTGCTGCAAGATGTGGCCACACCAGTGAAGGCGGCTCTCTTGCATTTTATGTGTGATGTCGCGGACATGAAGGCTGCCGCGGATCTGAGAGTTCCTTCCTTATCTTTATTTCATCTCCGTGACACGTAGCTCCTGCTTATGTCGCTCCAGCAGTGGCCACGCCTTGCAGCCGTGTAAAAAGACAGGCCTAATGATCGTTTTATAGACCTACCCCGTCAACCAGACTGGCATTTTAGGTTCAAATGTGACGCCAATGATTTCCCGCCCCTTGGCCCACATGGCGGTAATTCGTGCCTTGACGTCGCGGTTGATGTGACCAGTCACGTGAAGTACAGATCCCAGGTACTTTTTTTTTTATCGTGCGAAAAATCCTCACAGATACCTCCCCCGCCGGAACCGGAGGAGGAGGTTATGTCGGACTCGAACCGACTAAAACGCACGCTGTCTGTGGGCCGTCAGTTGCCGGAGGTGAGATTGTCGTAGCCATATCCCTCGCACCCCGGCCGACCCAGAGCCATATCTCTCGATCTGGCCCTCTTCCGGTGTGGGGACCATAAAGTCCCCAACTCGCCCCCGTGTATGGGGAGGCACGCAATGCGCGTCGCTGCCGCGGCCTGCTTCTGCTAGGGCTCCAGGCGGCTCCACCCGTCACTCCCAGGCCCGCGCTCATGGGGGACGGAGGTCATTCTGCGACCTCCGACGCCCGAGTTACCGATGCTCGTTGCGGGCCGCGCGGTTAGCGATTCTCCTGCGCTCCTCGCGGGCCGCAAGGTCTGCCCGCGGGGGCGCGCCGTAATAGCGGCGGTAAGACCCATCATGGGGGAGTGGCTAGGGAGGCCACACGGCGGCCTCTCGTTCTGACTGACGCAGATCATCACCAATCATGGATGCTTCGGGCAGTATCTGCATCGGACCATCATCATCATGACCCCCACGACCCCCCCCCCCCCCTGGATCCGCCACTGTATTAATGACTAGAACTTATTTCTGTAGAAAAAAGTACCGTTAACGACTTATTAACGTATCGGAGGTACCTTTTAATTAAATTTTGAAGAAATAACACCTCCCAAAAGTTAATACCTGAAACACATCATCGATCACCATCTGATTATGACAGAAAAACTGATTGCATATAAAAAAACAAGAAAATAAGGTAACAAAGTTGACATAATACAAGTACCTATAATAATCCTATTAGGTTCATCCGGCGAGTGACTTTGAAGTAACGTAATTAATTAGCTAATTACCAATTATGGATAATACCTGTGCTAGCTCATAGCAAGGTCACAGGGCCATGATGATGTACAATAAAGAATTATCTATCTACAGAGATAGATAGATAATTCTTTACATCAATATTATTACAGATTCTTATAGATAGTAGATATAATTAAAGTTGAGTGCACAATGGACGGCCTTAACCAGGCCCTGTACAGCTCTCTTATACAAGTGGCAATTCGTTAACCGGCATATTTTAGAATAGAACAACGAATGTATGGGATTTGACGTACCTATATGACAGTTGTCAACATATGTCATAAACGTCAAAATACGTGTCATATACATCAAATCTCATACATTCATCATTCTATTCTACAATACGGTGGCCAATATTATAGGTACAAAAGAAACGAATTGCCACTTGTCTAAAGGGGCAGTGCAGACTAGAGTCTAAAGCTATGAACCAGCCATAACTGTTATTAGCTTCGGTGTAAATGAAAGCCTGGAACACAACTACTATAGTAGAGATGCGCCATGTACAGTGTAAATAATAATATAATTAAAATGTATAACCGTTCCCACAGTTCGTTCATAGATATGTAGGTCCCACTTGATAAGCAGCTGATGATTGCCTCTACGCTTCATTAAGTGAATCGCGCCTTGTTAACAAAGAAAATTTAACAACGAAATGTATTTTGTATATTTATGATTATTTCAAATGTAAGGGATCGATGAGTGAACAAGGTGTATTAAAGTCTAATAACGTTTTAACTGTTTTCGAGAAAGTACGAAAGATCATACTTACGAAGTACTTAAGTATCGATAAAGAAAGTGCACAGATTCGTCTGTCAGTGCAAACCGGTAGGGAAGGAACTCTGTGTAATCTCACCACCCAACAAAAAGGCTTTCGTTTGATTTTACGACAGCATAGTCCTTGAAAATGTTACGCAATGAAAAATTAACCTAGGTTCTACATATTTTAATAATTCAAATACTGCATTTTTACTTAAATTCCCGTAACTTGACACAATAATCGTGACACGTGCCGGACGTCACATATTTCATGTAATTCTTTCGTTGGCCTTCATTATTTTCCTTATTTTATTCTATTTAATGTTTCATTGAATATTATTGGCATATATGTATTAGGTTATACATAACTCCAATGTAGAAATGTGTTCTGAGAAATTTTCACTTGCCTGGATTCATAAGGTGAAATTTTCACCCCAAAGTTACACAATATAATGTAAACAATATTGATAATATGAGCTGAGATGTTAATTATTTAATTTATTTATAACAGTGCATGTTATCATAGCAATAAAGAGAATTTAAATAAATAGGAATCCGAAGCAGTTTCATGACTAATCTGCTGATAAAAATAAAATAATTAGGTAATGGGACTTCCCAACTATTGTATGCAATTTGTTAGTTTTTATAACACACTCGTTGTTTATTTTTTTGAGAAACTTGAAAAGAAATTAAGAGAAATATATCTTTGGTCATCTTTCCCCTCTTTCTTTAACTTAATCTTTGTAGAGGGCGGACAACAGAAATAAATTTTCTGACGCAGCTAACGAGAATTCGGAAAAAATTCTTGGAAAAATTGACATTTGCGTTTCCGTCTTTAGTAATTTTATAAACATTTGTTATTTATTTACGTGAGACTGGCCGTCAAGATAGGCCACCATTTTAGGGTTCTCTACATCTGGAATTGTGGTCCTTATTATCAGGGCTTCACCCTAGTATGTTATCATTCAAGAGTGTATAGTCAATTGACAGGCTGAATATAAAAAAAAATTACAGCGATTCTTTCGATAGCAGAAGTCATTAATTAAAACAAGAAGAAAAAGAACATCATCTCTATATCCACGATTGCTGACCTTTTGAGAATTAGTTCTTTAAGTTTCATAGACAGCGCTAACATTAAATTTTGATTACAAAAACAAATATTTTCGTTGATCGTGAGCATGTAATCGATCAGAGTCCAATGTTAGCTCACGAACACGTTTACATAAAGACAACGTAATTGATATTTTATTATCAAGCAAATGACTTACAAGCGATATAATCATAACAACTATACTATCTTTAGTCATTCTAGCTAGAATAATACCACGGTTTTATAGAGATAGTTCTTATTTGTTACCAAAATGCCATGAAGACAAAAAGGAAGTTTACTTATGTGTTTGTTTTGATACATTGTTAGATTCGTGTCATGAAGATATGACACGAGTATCATTACTTTCTTTGTTATGCGTACGATGATGTGCCAGGGTCGATTATATACTGGTCCCGCCTCTTTCCTGGACTGGGTCTAATCGGTCGGACTGGGTCGGACTAGGTGACGTCATTGGAGATCGGCCAAATACCATCTCTACCTAGGCTGTCGCGGCCCTGTGCTTGAAAAATTGCACAGCTGTTGGGTTAAAACCTTTCGTTTCTTCTACTTCCAAAATTGTCTTCAAACCAGCTTTGCGGATTGAAGATTCATCACTTAAACTCCCTAAAATGTCCAAGATCTGGTCGATATACGTAAGCCTAGGTCGATTCTGGGTCCCGATACAGTAACGCCATGATTTCAAGACGCATGATTTCATTCGATTAGAAAGAAAAACGTAAATATTACTTTTGGTATTCCGTGAAAAACGAGAAAATTCTGGTCTGATCAGCACAGCAGTGTCTAACTAGAAGCCTGGTTCAAAGCAATGCGACCTAAGAAATAGTGAGCGAAATATAAGTGTCAATACACTTCTGTCTACCTTTAGACAGACATGCTGGACATGCATGAGCACCTTAATAGAAATATATTTAGTTTTAATTGACCGATTAATTCCATTCAATTATAATGGATATGAATTAGGTTTGGTTAATTCGTATCTTACTGATAATTTTAATTATTTTGTTTCAAATTTGGAAACGCCTCTATATAGTGAACAATACGAAACATTTTCTTTCATAATTTTTATAAAAGAAAAAGAGAAAAGATTTGGTAATTACCTTTAGTAAATCCTAATTGCACAGTACAAGTAATATTGCTAAAGTGTATATCCACGGGTTCTAATTTGGGGGCCATTGCCAGACCCTGCGCAGGAGTCTCTGGCTGTGCATCCTTCGAGGATCCCTGGACTGCTGGGAGCGAAACACTAGCTTCCACATTCCCGGCTGACCCTGCCGTAAAGGCCACACTAGAGTTATCAATTTGTGCCCCGGCGAGCATCATTTTAGTTGCGAACTGACACTTTTATTAATCGTTTTAAATTCCCGCGCGTGCGCGTATCTTAGCGTCGCGCGGTCGAGTGCGCGCGCGCCTTGCCTCGACTCGAAATGGACTATTGGATCCCTTTGTCCGTAGTGGCCGGTAAATAATTGCACACACATTATTTTGTTTCATTGCACGTTAATTTGTAAATGCGTGTTGTACAACACTCGACACTCGATTAGCGCGAGTGTGGGTGTACGGTACGGTGCATGTGTGCGTGCGTGAACAATACCCTTTATTGTAACGCTTGTAATTGTTTGTTATGTATGAGGAGACAAAGATGAGGACTACATCTTATAAACAATGAACGTTTTGTAAATGAGGACGTAAGGTAACCAAAAATATAATATGGTTTCTTAAGTTTGTAAGGACGTTCGTTTTCAATATTAGTATTTTTCTAATTGTCTTAACATTTAAATTAGGTGCTGTTTTACATGTTTAAAGAAGATATGAATACTATTAATAATACTTATAAGAAATCGTACCAGCAATAGTGTCAATTTCGAACATATATGTACTTACATATGGTTCAACCTGCTACCTAGGTTCGATTCAGGCATACACTTTTCGCTACTTCAACTGTGTATCCCTCTGGGAAAATTGTTTATTCGAGTGTTGTATTGTAATTGTCAATGAAATCTTTGAGATGAACCAAATATTTGCTGGTAATAATCAGAATTTATTATATTACTAGCTGACCCGGCGAACTTCGTACCGCCATATTTTCCGCCCGCGTGGTATTCTGATCCCGATTTATCAGTGTTTCTCTACAATATTATGCATGTATTATACATATAAACCTTCCTCTTGAATCACTCTATCTATTAAAAAAATCCGCTTCAAAATCCGTTGCGTAGTTTTGAAGATTTAAGCATACATAGGGACGGACAGACAGCGACAGCGGCCTTGTTTTATAATATTGATAGTGATAATTCGCAGACTGCCCGTGCCCGGCGTCGCCCATGTTCCATCCATTCCCGTAGATTGTCCAAAAGTTTTTTCACATGGGTACCTATTCAACCTTATTGAAATTCTTCAAATCCTGCGAAACATTTATTGGGTTGGAGATGAGATGAAGTTGCAGAGTGCATGAAGTCCCGCCAAGACCTTTGCGCCAAACTGGTGCACCCTCTAATTCACAGGCTCTGGATAAGGCTTTCCTCTCATGTTGAAAACGTGAACCAGGAAAATGCGCGCTTTCCTGGTTCTGCTGGCAGCCGCACTTCCGTCACTTCCGGGCCTGCGCTCAGAGTATCAGCCCAGCCCCTTGCCTGCTATCCAATTCGTCATATGCCAATCCAAGATATACCTAGGTGGAAAGCCTCTGACCGAACCTGCACAACACGTAACACTAAAGAAAAAGAAAACACGCAACATCACAACAGGCTAAGCAAATTAATAGATAATGAAAAAAAAAACGGTTTTATTCTTCGGTAATTGCTAATAGGTTGTGGAGGTCAGTTGCATCGCAGTTAGACTGGAAAAAGCGGACCCTGGACTCCTCGGTGAAAGCCTCGGATGCGACCGGGATAAACGCAAAGATACTGTAGTTTGATCGATAAAAACAAGTACCTAACTGATCATAATGCCATCTGTTACATCAGTGTGATAATTTTTGATCTTTAATAAATACTCATACAACTTAGTTTGAATAATAACCGCTAGATGGCTCTAAGTCACATTATATTGCGTTGTATATATTTTTTGTATAGATGGCACTAAGGGTCATAATATATTTTCTTTTTGTCACGCGTGTGTCATTAATTTTTCACTTTTCTTCTTCATCCTATTCCACTTTTCCTGACCATTCATGCCACCCGCATATGGTGCCGAATATTCCATCAAGAACCAAGCGGTTCGGCGACTCCTTTCTGCCGCACCATTAAGAACTGGGATTTCTTACCAGCTCACGTGTTTCCCTCTTCCTACAGTCCCGGGTCCTTTATGCGGGGCGTGAAAAGGTATCTGATGAAGCCGTCAAGCTGAGTGCCACCATTGTAATATGCTAGGTACGTGTCTATAATGGTCATTTAATTGGTCAACCCTCTTTTCCGAGACTTTACCTTCAGCTTACCATCAGGCGAGGCGAAGACAAATTATTGACGTGTCATATATTAAATATAATATATATATATGTATAGATATCCCTATATCCTATCACATTACGGGATTTAAGTATTTTAAGTGCAGAAAAAATACACATACCTAGGTACCTACCAACTTATTCCAATTATCTCTGCTTCTAGTCATTGCTTCGCAACTTCTCTTAAGTTTTCCTCTCCTGTTATACCCTAACACTTAATGCTTTCCTTTCGACATTATTTTTAACCCTATACTTACATCGCATGTCCAAACTAAGGCATGCGAGCAACCGTATAAGTTCCATTTGATTCCCTCAGGGGATCAAAAAGGAACTGCTATTCCACTTCGATCCCCGAGGTGATCGAAAAGTTCTTCAACTAGAAGTAGATAGCTTCCTATGTAGCTTTATTTTTCTATGTCGGTAATTTTATTTTTAATTAGTTTTAATTTAAATTGTTTGGTGTAAAATATCTGTTTGGTCTTGAAATTCCCAAACGGTACGAATCGTCAATGCTGCTTATTAAATTGCATTTTTGGTTTTCATCATCATCAAATTTTCATATTTACGACTTCCTTTTTTTTACCTGTACGAAGTTTATTTTACATAATTAATTATTTCGACTTCCTTTTAAATCATGAATTGCCGGTTGCATTATATACTCAACATTACGTTATTATAAGGTAGGTATTGTACCTAAAATACATGTATTTCCCGGGGGGGGGGGGGGGGGGGGGGGGGTTATTATTATGTTTTATTTAGTATTAGACCAGAAAATCGCTACCGCCCACAGTAACGAAGGTATCTTGGTTTTCCTGCAGAAATCACCACGCCTTCATACAACCGCATACGTCACGCCGCCGTCTCCGGTCTCAAATGCAAAGAGTAAGTAAGTAGACTCAATAAGGTTTCCTCGCATCCCAGCTGATCCTAGGCCATCTCCGACAATGACTTGGCCCCCTACTAGAATCTTAAACTTCTTTGAAAGGAATGATGTCTTAAGTGAGCAGCAGAACGGTTTTATTAAAAATAAGTCCACAACGCTTGCATGCTTTAAATTAATAAAAGAAATTATTGATGCTATCGATGAAAAACAAATCCCCATAGCCGTCTATCTGGACATGAGTAAAGCATTTGACATGGTATGCCACAAGACCTTATTAGGAAAACTCGAACAATTAGGCATAAGAGGTCCTGCACACGGTTGGCTCGAAACCTATCTAACTGACCGACGACAATGCACAGAAATAAAAAAAATGTGCTATGCTACCAACACCCAGCAAAATTATAGATCAGAATTTTCGGTAAACCAGTCTGGAGTACCACAGGGTAGCGTACTGGGTCCCATCTTATTTATAATATATATAAATGAATTACCAAACGCTACAGACCAATACAGTATCTTATTCGCTGATGACACCACCATTTTAACTAGATGTAAAACTCTGGACGACTCTATAAGCACTACAAACCAAGCCTTGACAGACATTGGCAGATGGTTAGATTCCAATAACCTGAAAGTAAATTCTAACAAAACAAAATTTATAAGACATTTAACATTTCAAAACAAAGATAAAGATAACATTACATTACCTATTAAATTCAATAATGACAACATTGAAGAAGTAAGTGAAATAAAATACTTAGGAATAGTAATTGATAGATTCTGTAGTTGGAAGCCTCAAATAGATAACGTATGCAAAAAAATAAATAGGTTCATATTTGCTCTGCGTAGAATTAAAACGTTAACCAATATCCAGACGGCTCTAATGGTCTATCATAGTCACGTATGTTCTGTTTTAAGATACGGTATTATAGTATGGGGAAATTCCACCGATTCCCAAAGAGCTTTCATAGTCCAGAAGAAGTGCATCAGATCTATCTTTAATTTAAAATGGACTGACTCGTGCCGACCTCTATTTATAAAACATAAGTTACTAACACTACCGTGTCTATACATCTACGAGATATGTAAATTTGTAAGAAGTAATTACTCGCTTTTTCCAAAAAATGAAAATGCCCCATTCAAAAGGAAAGTTGTTCAAAAACCGCTACAAGTGCCAAGGAACCGGCTAATTCTTAGTGATAAAAACTGCTACGCGATGGCGATAAAAGTATATAATAAACTACCAATTCAACTCCGGGAACTAATGAATACATTTAATGCAAAACTTTATGCTTGGCTATGTGACAGATGTTTTTATTCAGTTGATGATTATTTTAATTTTAAGGTATAGCAATTTATAAAAAGAACCGCCCTGCTTATATTGCATAATGATACGTATCTAGCCTATCTGTAACTCATTAGAGTGTAAAGTAAACTTCTCCAGAAAATAGCGTCAATTGTTGTTTGAAATCGATTAAGTTGTGTATGTGGACATAACTATAACTATTGGACAATTTTGATAATATAATTTTTATTCGCATGCTTTCATATACCTTAAATTTGACATTTTAATTGACATTTTATTATTATTTACCAACTAATAGGTTTTGCCGAAAACTTAAGTTATGGCTAATGGAAAAGTCATTTTATTCTCTTGATGATTATTTTGATTATTAATTTTTTTTTTTCATTGACATAGTGTAACAAACTAAGACATTATTATTGTATTAATTAGTCACATGATTATCTCGGCCACGGTTACTATTTTATATATTATTATTGACATATATTGACATGCCTTTTTTCTGACTATTTTATATTATTATTGACATATATTGACATGCCTTTTTTCTATTTAATTTGTAATATTTTTAATTTGTAATATTGCAATGCCTGAAGATGGCGCTAAGTCTTAAGCACTACTATATACTTGTAACACCAATGTATCTACACTTAGTGAGCAATAAATGATGATTTGATTTGATTTGATAAATGCCTTGGGAAAAACCTTTAATGATAGTTGTAAGGAGAAATTAATAAATAAAAATGAATTGCAATATAAATATTATAATTATAAATATATAATATAATTAATGTTATTTGTGTAATTTGTAATTTGATTTAATGACTCGTGTAAAGATTTTTATGTAATTTATAATTGACAATTTTATTTATAGTTATACAATTGTGTCAATTTTAATGAAATAATTATATTATTTTTGATGTTCTATTTCGATAACTAATAATGTTAATTTAATGTTTTAATGTTTGCATGTCATGACAAAATGGCAAAATGTGTCTTATGCTCATAAATTGTTTGTCACCTTGTGTTTACCACATTTTAAGCAAATAAATAATATTCTATTCTCGGGTGTGGGAACCATATAGATAGTCCATATTTGGCCGCGGTGTAAGGGATATGTCTACGATAATCTCACCTCCGGCAACCAACGGCCCATAGACGGTGTGCGTTTTATCCGTGGGCATTATAACAAAATAATTTTCACCATTGACACTCGAAAAAGCGCGAAAAGTCTCCGAAGGCTTTTCGCGCTAAAGCGGTAGATATTAATGATAATTTGCTGTTTTTAGGGTTCCGTAGCCAAATGGCAAAAAACGGAACCCTTATAGATTCGTCATGTCTGTTCGTCCGTCTGTCTGTCTGTCTGTCCGTCCGTATGTCACAGCCACTTTATCTCCGAAACTATAAGGCCTATGTTGTTGAAACTTGGTAAGAAGATGTATTATTAATTCCACACAAAAATAAAAAAAGCATTAAATTTTGGGGGTACTTAGAACAAACATACGAACGAACATACTTAGAACTGAAACTCAATTTTTTTTTTTTTCATCAAACCCATACCTGTGGGGTTACCTATAGATAGGTCTTTAAAAATGCTATTGAGGTTTCTAACATATTTTTTTTTCTAAACTGAATAGTTAGCGCGAGAGACACTTCCAAAGTGGAAAAATGTGTGTCCCCACCCATCCCCCTCCTCTAACTTTTAAAATAAGAGAGTGATAAATTTAAAAAAAAATATATGATGTAAATTGCCATGCAAACTTTCACTAAAAATTGGTTCGAACGAGATCCAGTCAATAGTTTTTTTTTAATACGTCATAAACCGCAATTTTCGCCTTTGCTACTACGGAACCCTTCATGGGCGAGTCCGACTCGCACTTGGCCGATTTTTTTTTTGTATGTACTATCCATAGCAAAATTTAATTCATAATCACAGAGTAATGGTTTTCTCGCAGTCAATGATAAAAAGTAGCGTACCTAACACGTGAAAAAAGAATTCATCTCGGCTCTTGTATCCCTCGATCCGCTCAGCTTTCTATCTAGAATCCCTCGCTACGCTCGGGATTCTACCGCAGAAAGCTTCGCTCCTCTCGGGATACAACTCAGTGCCTCGAAAAGAATTCATCTTTTTTTCACTTGTTGGGTAATCTACTATAGTACACCTGGAAGGACCGTTAAAAAAGGTATTGCATATCTATTAGAATAATCAAAATGGACGGAAACCAACTAGCCTATTACCACACTATTACTATACAAATAATTAAAAAAATGTAATTACCATTTAATAGAAAGAACTAATTTAATAGTGGTTTTTTTTTTCTATTCCATGATCAAAACAATATAGAAATCCGTGACAAGAACCAAATATTAATTGTTGGCCGTCCAATACGAACTACTGGAGTAAAAGAAATAAATACTCTTTATATTCATACTAATATTATAAATGCGAAAGTAACTCTGTCTGTCTGTCTGTTACGCTTTTCACGCCTAAACCACTCAACCGATTTTGATGAAATTTGGTACAGAGATAAAATTGGACCATAGCTATGTTTGATCGCGATAATCGACATCCACGCGGGCGGAGCTGCGGGTAACAGCTAGTAATAAATAATTAAAAAAAATGTATTACCGGTTACTCAAATATTTAGAACAAAATTATTCTATTTTCTTTCTAAATAAAATTATGAATTGCGAAAAAAAACGGGTAATTAAAAATTCATTATTAGGCTTAACTACTGATTTATTTTTATTTTATTTAGCCTTTACAAATTCAAAATTATAAATACTCATATTTTTATAGCTTTACTCAAAATGTTCTTGGCCGTTTCGTAACTCAAGGACCTATTGTCACAAAAATAAGGCCTAGCTAGTGATTACTTTCTGTTTATAAGTCCATACGAGTTTATATGTCGATTTTACGAAACAATCCAGGCCATGCACTCCGACGAAGGTATAGGGTTCATATAAACTTAATACTAGGATTCTCACGGAACGATATAGCTATGATGAGTTAGAGTGTCAGATAGCGATATAGATAGGTACCTATGAGGGATTGATAAGACCGTAGGGACTTTCCTTGAGGTCACTTATGCAGTGTGCCATTCCAGAAACAACCTCCTTCTTCCCAGAAACAACCTCTTTCTTCTCCTCCTTTCTGTACATCAAAAAATATTTCAACCTATGCAGTAATTTAGAGAAAGGATATTTTTTTTTTTCAAAATAAGTTTCTAAATAGAAAAATATTCATAAACTGAGTGTTTATATAAAACGTATCTATATGAAATAGACACAAAGATTGTTTACGTTTAGTTAAGTAAGTACCTAACCAAATGGAATTGAATAGTGTAAAAATGGAAATGAAAAAAAATGGAATAGTGGTAATTACTTCGGAAGGACGCAAATACTAAGATACGTGGTAAAGACCAATTAAATCATCATCTTCATGTAGACGCACTTTCCTGATTACATCCGTGGCCAAGATGACCTCGGAACTCAGAGTCCGCCTGCCGGCTCTTCCCACCTCCACTTCGCATGATCTTGGGCGTCCATGGTAGTGAGACCATTTGCACGCATGTCACCCTACACGACGTCAAGCCAGGACTTCTTGGGCCTACCCCTTCTACCTGGACCCGGCGGGGGCGCCATTCCCAGACATTTGCTACCCACGTAGCCCGGTGGTTGCCGCAAGACGTGGCCACACCGGCGAAGGCGGCTCTCTTGCATTTTATCTGCGATGTCACGGACATGAAGGATCTTTTCGCGTGACGCCGCACATCCACTGCAGCATTTTCATCTCCGTGACACCCAGCTCTTGTTTGTGTTGTGTCGCTCCAGCAGCGGCCACGCCTCACAACCGTGCAAGCGGACAAGCCTAATGATCGTCTAATAGATCTGCCCCTTCAACCTGACTGGCATTTTGGGATCACACGTGGCCCACGCGGCAGCAATGCGTGCATGCGTAAAGACCAATTAAATATTCCTATCTAAATTTAAAAAACTGTCAAGTCACTAAACACAGGTTCATTATAAGGGTCAGATTTAATTATTTTCGTATACAACCTTGAAATGCTTCATAGCATGCGTGATTTCCGTGTATCAACACTATCAACCTTGTGTAGTTTGGAAGGTCTGATGGTAGCTTTAGTGTTAGATGACATCACAGCCTACATGTTGCTCTGGATAGGAAGTCCACGTAAAGTCACAGGTCACAATCAATAAGGTAGATTGTTACAATATATGGTGCATCATCCAACTTAAACAACCAAGCTCTTCTATACAGTTTTGAACGCGTTTAAATTATCGTGCAAAGCGATTGATCGAGTAAGTATGATGAGTCGTTCATTATGAACGCGAATACGATAATACTTAGCCCAGCTGACATCTGACCTACGGTCTTTGTCCGTCTTTAGAGATAATCTAGCGTGGAGATAATGTATGATCGCATTTGTAGTGTACTAATAAACAAAGTGTACTTGAGTAATTATTGACGTACAAGGATCTATCAACAGTTTTGAGGCCTAAACCAACTTTACTCGTAAGTCCGACGCAGCGTTTCCTCTTAGGTTTGGGACCTTTGACTTAGCATTCTACCATTGGGTAGGTACATCACAAAGGGCGTCATCGCGTCAGCATCTACCATGAGGCACTATAACCGATGTTTTGGGCCGCGATCCAGAAAGAGAGGGATGGTGCTATCTGGTATTTTTATACCACTGAGGCAGCTTACGGTCCACCTGGTGGTAAGTTGTTACCGTGGCATATGGACGTATGCAACACCATGGGCGTCATACTCGTGCTGCAGACCCTGTAGGAGCCCTTCTTAAAGAACCCCTTAAGATATGATTCCGTAGCCGACCGCCTCGATTCACACCATGGTCCGAATATTTCGTGGTGTGAAAGAGGAACGACCCATACGACAACTGCCGACGCACGCAGCACATAGCGTAATTCATTGCGGCTTCTCAATGGCGCCCTTTATCCGTATCGCAGTTTGACAAGTAATGGGTACGCTGTATGTGCTCCATGCGTCGGCAGTTGTCGTATGCGGTCGGCTACGGAATCATACCTTTATTGTAGTCGCTTGGAAAACCACAACAGCGGCCTTACCATAAACCTTAAAACAGGTCAATAATTGAACTGCTGTCATTTCACCAACTGCAAATGTCACTTTGTAATGTCATATAAATATAATAGGATTACAAAGTGACATTTGCAGTCTGTAGAATGACAGCAGTTCAATTATTGACCTATTTTAAGAGTTCATGGTATGGGCCCAGGAAGATCATTCACAGTTTGACCGTGCGCGGAATGGTTTTCCTTTACACATCTATCTCCCTCTGGCGCTCATCTATTTCTTTTTTTAATAAACGTTGAAATCGGTAAGTTTTTCTTCTTCTTCATCCTCCTAGCGTTAATCCCAGTCGCATCCGAAGCTTTCACCTCAGATCCTGGGTCCGCTTTACCAGTCCAACTGCGGATTTGGCTGAACTTTGATCTTTTCCGTGAAACGACTGCCATCAGACCTCTACAACTATACCTATAGCTAGACCAGTTGTTACACTTTTAAGGGGTCCAACTACCCTTAATGACTGCTATAGATGTTCGTATGGCAACCGGGACCGACGGCTTAACGTGCTCTCCGAGGCACGAGTAGACCATAATGGGGTGTGACGTCAAGCTATACGTCGTTATTGTCAAATAAATTTACCATTAGTGGTACGTGACCATGATGATGAGCATAATTAAAATGTAATAAAAACGATATGAAGAACGGGTGTAATTTATAATTTTGGTAATATTTATTTAAGAAACTCTTCGATAAATATAGGAAAAGTAACAGCCTCTGGCGTGGCGGTAGTGAACGCGGCCGCTACGCAGGAGCCGCGGGTTCGATCCCCGCCCAGTGCAAATATTTGTATGCATGAATATGGGTATTTGCATTGGTCTGGTTTTGCCTCGGAGAGCACGTTAAGCCGTCAGTCCATATTATGAACATCTATAGCAGTCGTTACGGGTAGTTGGAGCCCTAAAAAAAGTCTAACAACTGGTCTAGCTGCAATGCTTCCATATCGCCCAATATCAAGTCCAGCCAGATCTGTAGTTAGACTGATAAAGCGGACTCCAGGTACCGAAGTGAAAGTTTCGGATGCGACTGGGATTAACGCGATGAAGAAGAAGACGAAAAAAAACCTATCGGATTGAGAACCTTCTCCTTTTTGAAGTCGGTTAAAAAGTGAAACAACTGGTGAGACTTGAGCCCACAACCAGTCCCTTACAGGGGAATGCTCTAAGCTACCGATTCTGAATTTTCTTAATTCACCTACACTCTTATCATTATTATTTTAACACTAGCTGCAACTCATGCCTTTATGTTTATAACGAGGTAAGGTATGAGTGCGGTGCTCTAAACTCTTTTAAAATTAAAGTGCCTAAGTTATGCGTTATAATATCAGCTATCTGCAACAAAAAATCACGGCGTAATAGGCCTAGACTTCGGATATTAATCGGATCAAAAAGGCAAAAGTAAAAATAAAAGGTTTTTGTTTTATGTAGGTAGGTTATACCTACTGTTCTTTAATAAGCTATTATTTCGTCATCTGGTTAAAACAACCAGTTAATTGGACGCCTATGCCGTTCATTAACAGTAGTGACATGAGAACTCGCTGGTGTCCGCGAATCCACCTGACTTTTGGCCATATCGCCATATTTGGCCATATCGGTGGTTCCACCAGATAATATTTTATATACTCCTAAACTACTTTTAAACATTCTAGCTAGACCTTGGATGGTGAACCAGGAAACCCACTTTTTATACCTACCACTTTTTACGGAAGCCTTTGATATGGTCAGCAGTGGACTTCGTTTTGTCGAGATTATTATGGTGGCACTTCACATGGCTATTTGCATTTGCGTGCCTATTTATTATTATTTTTTTTTTATATACCACTTAGGTGGCAGACAAGCACACGGCCCACCTGATAGAAAGTGGTTACCGTGGCCTATGGACGTATGCAACACCAGGGGCGTCACACTGGTGCTGCCGACCCTGAAGAAACCTTCTAATGCCCTTCTTGAAGAACCCCATATTGTAGTCGCTTGGGAAAACCATCGCGGGGAGTTCATTCCACAGCTTGAGTGTGCGAGGGATGAAGTTCCTTTCATACCGCACAGTGCGCACCATTTCCGGTCGCAATGTGTGAGGATGAATTCCCCGCCTATGACGAGAAGTGCGATGATAGAATGTAGCTGTGGGCATCATGTCAAACAATTCATCTGAGCACAAACCATTGTATAGGCGGTAAAACACACACAGTGAAGCAAAGTCTCTCCTGAGACTGAGAGGTTCCACATCGCCTGTGAGTATGGGATTGCCGACGAGCCTCAACACCCGTCTTTATACCGAGTCGAAAGGGTCAAGCTGGCACGCAGGCGCTCCGGCAAAAAGGCGACAGCAGTACTCCATGTGGGGCCGAACCTGTGCCTTATAAAGGAGGAGTCGTTGCCCCGCAGTGAAGTACTGTAGGCACATGCTGTAACTTGCATCTCGAATGATCGAAGTGAGCTCGATAGCTGAATCCGCGGTGAGATGTCAATTTCGCATACAAATTGACATCTCACCGCGGATTCAGCTATCGAGTTTACTTCGATCATTCGAGATGTTTGTTACAGCATGTGCCTGCTGCTTCGCCCTGTTGAGCACCCCAAGTTTCTTTGATGCCAACTTGACCTTGTCTTCCAGTCCTTCCAGATGACTTCGGTATTGGACGTCGCTGGAGATATCGACACCAAGAATCCCGATAGGTACTTGTGGAGATGGTGAGCGGTGTGCCCAGGAATTGCGGCGCTACAACAAATGGAGCCTTCTTAGCGGTGAATACACATACTTGTGTCTTGGTAGGGTTGAATTGGACTAAATTTAGTATTATTATTAGGTATATACTTTATTGTACGCCAAATTACAATATTGTGATACAGGAATTATGATAACAGAAGCAGTACAAAGGGCGGCCTTATCGTATACGTAAAAATAACTAACTATACAATAAAATAATAATAATAATTATATAATAAAATAATAATTACCTAATACTTAATAACTAACCTAATAATAATTACCTAATAATACCTTGTGTGTACAGTGTTTTTTTTTTAATTTGTTCCTTTCGGAACAGGCTAAGGTTCTATGACCATGCTGCCTTGTCATCAGTTATTTTTATATACATTTACTTTTTTATACTTTGTATTTGGATGATGATGAGGATGAGGATGATGATGATGATAATAGTGAGTTAATGATGATGACGATGATGATGATTGCTGCCTCAGTAAAGTGGTGGAAACTTTACTAAAGGCTTCTTACGGAGATTTGAAACCAACACGAGAAGTCACAATCCACTGTAATATTTCACTTTCCTACTCTTGTGCGCGTTTTCCAAGACGTTATGTCTAAAATTCCACCATATTTACACATAAAAACTCGAACTCACACTAATTTTGGAAAATAAAATAACACCGGCGACCATTCATTCTCGTTTTGGCGGCAAAACTCGTGTGTACAGTGTATTTGATAAAGCAATGGCCTTATTGCCTATTTGACAAATATGGCCTATACCAATTTTTTTTTTGTTCTGTACGGCCAGTACCTACTTAGTACCTTTTAACAGTAGACAAAATGTAACAATTCACATGTGACACCTCTTTGAAGTGAATACTTTTTTAACCGACTTCAAAAAGGAGGAGGTTCTCAATTCAATAGGTTTTTTCTTTTTTTTTGTATGTACACCGATTACTCTTAGCTTTATGATGCGATTTCCGTGATTCTTTTTTTATTCGATGCGAAATAGTTGTCATTTGGTCCTATAGAAATTTAACATAGTTTGGCCTAGTAGTTTTTATTTTATGATGATTTTTGTGTTTTCTTAGTTCAAATTTTTACCCAACTTCTATTATATGTTGTCCCATATTTCCGTCGTTTATGAACTGGTTTCGAAAAACCTTTTTGCATTGGGTTCGGTATTAGTCACAGATAGTTCGATATTAATTTCAAGAGTACTGGACCTAGAACTCCGGAGATGCACCAGAGAACTCCTCGAAATCAAATAGGTGATAAGAAATTAGCTAGTTTTATGACGATCCTGTGACATGGTGTCTATGTCACCTCATTACGATGGTCAAGGGCGTGCTAAAATTACCTATTCTACGTCGGGCTAAATGTCATCATTCATCATCATCATCATCTTCATGGAGACGTATTTGCCTGATTACATCAGAAGCGACAGAAGCTCATATGAATTTATGAGGAGAACTCATTTGATGTATAGCATGAATGTCTCGTTTAAGTTATTGCCAAGTTTAAGTCAATACTTACTATGGTAAGTAGGTACTATCATTGAAGTATACTGGACTGAATTAGACCACTAAATTTCTGCACCTTTCGAAGGCCTATCCATAGCTACTAAAAAAACAACGAAATGTTATAGACTACCCGTAGCAATCCTACTGCAGCTTACAGAATAGCCTATTATAGACACTAAAAAGTAAAAAAAAAAAAAACTACGTTTAAAAAAACCGACTTCAAAAACCTATTCCAATAAAAATAAAATGCACTAAAAAGTTGAAAATAATTGTGTATTCTTCAAAAACTTTATTACAAATTATTGTCAGTTTTGGAGTCGGTGTCAGCCAAGGTAGGTTTGTAACTTCTCACGTGCGTGTATGCGTTTTAGTCGGTTCGACATAACCTCCTCCGAACTGTGGCAGAACAATTATTACAGTTACTACATACAAAGTATGTTGTCGTTGGCACCGACACCGACTCCAAAACTGACAATAATTTGTAATAAAGTTTTTGAAGAATACACAATTATTTTCAACTTTTTAGTGCATTTTATTTTTATTGGAATAGGTTTTTGAAGTCGGTTTTTTTAAACGTAGTTTTTGTGAAGTAAATTGTATTTGCCATTTTGCATCAAATATTTTGCCAAAAACAACAAACGCCCAGTAGCAAACACAAATTAAGCCATCGTAGCCATGTGAAGTGCCACCATTAGATAGTGATGATAATGTCACGGAAGGCTGCATATTATAAGTATGGGTATTATATCCACATAATAGTGGAAACACTGACGAACCATAGCTTAAAACAATAAGTTCTATGTAAACTTACTACTAAACTGACAGAACGGTGGAAAATACGGAACAAAAAATGTTTAGTAAGAAAAATCACTATTATAGCCACAATGCTGATTTTTGTAGCTGTCATCAATGTCGTATTATTATATAGACACGGTAATATTAATAGTCTAGGTATAGTATAATATATTAATAGTCTATGGTATAATAGTAGATACATATAGTCATTGATAGAAGCAAAATCTGCTATATTCTTGCATGCCTGGCCTGCAAGAATATAGCAGCTTTTAAAAATGACGCACACACTAAGTAGAAGAATTAAGTAGACACTCGTTTGAAGAAATAATAAGGCTTTATTATTAATTTATATGAATTATGAAGACATATTTTATTATTAAGAATTTATTATTAATGGCGTACTTTTTTGTGTAGTGCATTGTAGCGTCTCTTATTGGTGCGTAAAATCAGGACAATTTATTGTTGAGCCATTTTAGAGTGCCTCCAGCGCATCTGTCAGCGTGTCTGTTTATAATAATACAGATTAAATTTTAAAGAAGGCGGGATATACGATATACGATAGATGTCAAAATTCTAACTAATTTATTTAATTCCCTACCTATCTATAGTAAGTTTCTGCATCCCGTTCGTAATTAATTCGAAATTCAAAGTCTTTCCCGCCTCACTCAGGAACCGTGTCTTTAGTATTCCTCACACTAGTCATAAGTCTTAAACGGCACATAAATCATAAACTATTTCAATATCCACAAAAACATAAAATATGCACGCGTGATATTGATTTTATTGCAATTGACCTGGCGGCACCTGGCCTTCAATGGTATAGAGTTTCAGTGTGCGTTTCATAATTTCACGAGTGCCTAGTTCATATTCCAGCAGACATTTTTAGTTTTGCCTACCTAAGTGATCGTTAAGATAATTAATATTTTATGACATGTGTCATTAATTGGTAATATCAGTAAAAAATTGAATTTTAATTTACCTAACTATTACCTAGGCTGACGATAATACGAAATATAACTTGTATGAACTGTGAAACACCCGCGCACTGGCATACTGGCAGTCTGTTGACGACCTCGCGCTCTTTCGCACTCGCGTCGGACGCCGGAAATGTAACAAACAGTATTAAACTCGATATTAAATACTTTTTAATAAATTCTAAATTCAATTTTTTTTAAATAAAATTAGATCTTCAAATGTTGTGATTTTTTTTGTAGTGCTATTTATTTATTTCAATAACGAACACATGGTGTTGTAAAAGTTTGTACAATTAAAAGTGTATTAGATATATTATTATAATTTAAAAAATGGCAAAAGCAATAGCGATGCTGCAGGGGTTAGGACAAAAAGTGAGTGGCAAAGATCACCGTGAGTGCAGGACTCTTCAGGTGAATATGCCGTTGCCGAGACCTGTGGACATCGAATTTAATAATATAACGCTAACAGTATCTGAAGGATTACGATCTAGAAGTAAGTTTATTTTGTTATTATGACAATATTTACACTTTCTCGCACCTAGTGTACCTACATGCAATATTTAAATGAAGGTGCCAGGTAATAAACAAATAAACGCTGTGAAAGTTGTGGGTACATTCTAAAATATTTTTATCATAATTTACTTATATTTTGTTTTTTTTACTTTACGAACTTTTTGTTCAAATATTTGCTTATGTACTCGACTACGTAGGCCGTTTTAAATTAACATTAAAATTCATCTAATTTCGATATAAAATCGTAGCTCTTAGCAATATTTTTGAAATAACATTAAATTGACAAATCAATTGGTTATGCACAAGTTATGCAGAAGTTGCTGATGATTAACAAATTAATTTGCAAGTTTTGAATCTATATTAGTTAATATAAATTATGAAGTTATCCCTTCCGTTATATGAAAATTCATAAATTGCGGGCATATTATTATATAGCTAAAAGGGCTTAAAGGGGTGATACGGGGTTATCCAAGTATGTGACGGGCGAAACCGGAATGTCAGCTAGTTAATTATCTTTCTCATCCTAGCGTTAATTCCCAGTCGCATCCGAAGCTTTTCAGCTCGGAGTCTGGGGTCCGCTTTACCGTCTTAACTACAGATTTGGCTAGACCTCGATACTTTTTCGTGAAGCGATTGCCATCTGACCTCCACAGCCCAATGATAACATTAGGCGATATCGAAGCTTTGCAGCTAGACCGTTGTTTTTGGTTTTTTTTTTTTTTTACGGCTCCAACTACCCGAAACGACTGCCATAGATGTTCTTATGGCAACCGGGACCGACGGCTTAACGTGCTCTCCGAGGCACGACCAGACCAATGCAAATACCCATATTTCATGAACACAAATATTTGCACTGAGCGGGGATCGAACCCGCGCCTCCTGCGTAGCGGCCGCGTTCACTACCGCTACGCCACGGAGGCTGTTAATTATATACCTACTTATTACATAAATATATTATTACTATTCGATACATCATTACTATTACTATTAGATCACGTCGAAACTACGTCCCCTCGCCCAAACGTACTCATCAGGCTGGCAGCGTTTCCCCTTTGTATGGCTTATTTACATATTAGTCTTTTCTACACTTATAATATTATAAAGAGGAAAGATTTGTACCTATTTTTGTATGTTTGTAATGAATAGGCTCCGGAACTACTGTACCGATTTCAATAATTCTTTCACCTATAGAAAGCTACACTATCTGGGAGTAACATAGGCTATATAACATCACGCTACTACTAAAGGGAGCGGAGCAGTGAGCATAAATGTCAATAAATCGGGCAGATTTCCATACATTAAAGTTGGACCGGAATCCGAATTCCACGCGGGCGGAGCCGCGGGCAACAGCTAGTATTATATGTAATCAAAGATATTAGTATAACTTGTTACATATCCAGTGTAAGTATCCATTGCCCTAAATGGTACCTATACTTCAGGACACGTATCTTGGACCGAAAGCGTGAGACAAAGTCCTGGCGCGCGCGATTGTTTTGTTATCCATACTTCCATACTTCCATACTTCCATACTAATATTATAAATGCGAAAGTAACTCTGTCTGTCTGTCTGTTACGCTTTCACGCCTAAACCGCTGAACCGATTTTGATGAAATTTGGTATAGCGGTAGTTTAGACCTTGGGAAAGGACATAGGCTATGTTTGGTCGCGATAACCGACATCCACGCGGGCGGAGCCGCGGGCAAAAGCTAGTAATATATGTTTGGTGAATTTGAGCTCGTCCGCCTCAGTAGAACCCCGTGTTATCCTCAAAAGACACCCAAGAAACACTTGAGCACATTTCAGGTGCAAGATACATATATATTATGTCCCGAGCAATTATTAGATAAAATTCAGTAGATAATGCTCAAGGTGAAGGTTGTCTGATAGTTACTTATTATTTATGCAGATATAGCATAATGCATAATATTTACTTGTTCGTAACTAGCCGACTCACTCAACAACGAGGAGCCCAAACTAGAAATTTAAGTTTACTTTAAAACAGTATATCTTAAAAAATAAAAAAATAAGTAAAATAAAAAAAAAGTTAGTTAATGCCCTTTGTGTTTTTGGCATTTTGCCCCTAAAGGAATAAATTATGAAATGTCCAAAATTTCAAAGTAAAAAGCATGAAATATAATTAGAAATAAGTGTTAGAATACATGCATTTTTCCAAATTTTATGCCCGAGAAGAAAATTATGTAGAAAAGTAATTACATTTTAGGGTTCCGTAAACAAAGGGTAGCGACGGAACTCTATTACTAAGACTCCACTGTCCGTCTGTCACCAAGCTGTCTCGTGAACCGAGATAAGTAACTAGACAGTTGCAATTAACACAGATGTTTTGTTGATGTTGACCTATTTCTAATTTTCCATCCGACAGAACCTGTATGGTTCACAAAGTGCCCGCTAGACGGCGATAGGCTCGCCCCATATACGTAGTACTTACCGAAAATCATAGTTGGCAAAATGTGGGTGATAATACACCTCTGCCTACCCCTTCGGGGATTTACAGGTGGGAGTATAATATAATATGAATGTAGGTATTTCTGTTGCCACTATGACAACAAATACAAAAAAAAAATCAGAATAAAATGTATGTTAAGGTCATTTAATACTTGACCGGTTTTATTGAAATTGAATACTAAAGCTCCTTTTGGTTTTCATTTACATAATTGGAACCGGTAGGTGGTGCATACGATTTTTTACGAATTTACGCCCTTGCGTAACCGGGACGGGACCCGGGACGCCAGTCCGCTAAAGTTTGAATAGGTAGGTACATAAATATTTGATAGGTAGGTAAATAAACACCACCGCCGGCAGCCCCCCTAGACAAGTGGTAATTCGTTGGACGGCGTATTGTAAAATAAAATGATGAATGTATGTTATTTGACGTATATGACAATCGTCAACGTATATCATAAACGTCAAAATACGTGTCATATACGTCAAATCCCATACACTCCTCATTGTAATCTACAATACGCCGTCCAACGAATTGCCACTTCTCTAGGGGGGCAGAACGATTGCACAGATTTGGCGAAATTTGGCATAGTGATGATCGTAGTCTGACAATTCTGACATACCACCAGAGAGTTTCTGTACCGTCAGTGCAGAAGACAAAGCAGGGCAAGCCTTTGGTGTTCCCACTGACAGCACAAAAACTCTCTAGGGAGGCTACTTACTAATGGATAGGGCTGTTTTCCATCCGACAGAACCATACAGCCTCCGTGGCGTAGCGGTAGTGAACGCGGCCGCTACGCAGGAGGCGCGGTTTCGATCCCCGCTCAGTACGAATATTTGTGTGAATGAAATATGAGTATTTGCATTGGTATGGTCGTGCCTCGGAGAGCACGTAAGCCGTCGTTGGTCCCAGTTGCCATAAGAACATCTATGGCAGTCGTTACGGGTAGTTGGAGCCCTAAAAAATCCAAAATCAACGGTCTAACTGCAAAGCTTCGATATCGCTTAATGCTAACATTGGGTTGTGGAGGTCAGATGACAATCGCTTCACGGAAAATATCGAGGTCTAGCCAAATCCGTAGTTAAGGCTGGTAAAGCGGACCCCCAGACTCCGAGCTAAAAGCTTCGGATGCGACTGGGAATTAAGGGGAAGAAGAAGAACCATACAGCCCATGATAAAATGCCCACTTGACTGCAGTAGGCTCGCTCTCTATTACGTGGGACCCAAAAACCCACCTCTTTGAGAATTTAAAGGCGTGATTGTATATACTCGTAATATGTATGTTTTATATTTTAACTCGTCAACTCGGAAGTACGTAATTTAATTTATAATGAAGGTATAATTTGCATGTACTTAATTGAGAACTTTGATCTTTAATGATTGACCTTAGGTTATAAAATGATAATTAGGCAGATAAGTACTTATTACCATAATATATATCTAATATATAAAATTCTCGTGTCACGGGGTGCGTAATCGAACTCCTCCGAAACGGCTCGACCGATTTTGATGAAATTTTTTGTGCTTATCCGGTATCTATGAGAATCGGCCAACATCTATTTTTCATCCCCCTAAGTGATAAGGGTGCAGCGGGAACGGGATTTGAATACCACGCCGGCCGAAAATATGGCGGTACGAAGTTCGCCGGGGCAGCTAGTAATATATAATATACTCGTATATTCGCCGCCAACTAGCTTAATCAGTCGTTTAATTAACTGCCTAGGCTGTTAACTAAACGGCGCCGTTCAGCTAACGGCCCAGGAATGTCAATCAGCCGTAACGTTTATTACATTTAACAAACTGGCTGACAATTGCTTAAGCCATTCGCACGATAGGGCACCACCCCGAAATAAGACACAAAATTTAGTGGCAGGTTTTTCAGTATTTTCAGTTTATTTTATTCATGAACAATTTTTACATTGTGTTTGAACATTTTTACAATATACCTATAATAAAATGATAATAGTACGAGAAGCTTTATTGAGAAAGCTGCGCAATCCCACTTGGATAGATTAGGTTAGAAGGCTAATGCGGGAGCAGAGCTTCCGCTTTAGCCTTCGCGGTTATTTTTTATAGCCATACAGAAACAAGTCATTTGTAATTAAACGTTATCGATCCAAGCCATTTGCCTAGCCGTTTATTTAAATGACTGAATATCAATTAGGCCGTTTATTGAACGGCGCCGTTTAGCGGTTAATTAAGCTAGTTGGCTGCGTGTCTATGACATAATATTTTAGTACACTAGCAACTTTACTCTATGGTTCCCTTCTTCCATTGTCAACGAGTGTGTACCGTGTACTCTTTTACAGAATTACATTTTATATTACAAATAGTTAGTATTTCAATGCAACTAACACCCAAATCTATACATGGTGCCGAAAAAAGCAGTTCAGGATAATAATCTCCATACAAAAGTAGTAATTTCGTGCAATACATTACATCTCAGTACACGTGGTTCGCGATACCTCGGCGTTACCTACAAAAATGGCCGACGACTTGGAAAAGGAAAAAAGAATGTTGATCATGTTGCGTGGCCAATGTAAAAGATCCCTAACGCGCCAGGAAAGATTCCTCATTGACCATGAGGCAACGCTTACGTTGGAAGACCTTGAAGTACGCTTGAAATTACTAAGTGACGTAAGCAGTAAGTACACGGAGTACCAAACCAAATTGCAATTCATTGACGAAACCGCAACAGAAGACGATTTCGAAGAGCGTTTTTTAATACTACAGGCTAAAATAAGCCGACTTATGAAAATTTTTCAAGCAATTCCAAAGACGGAAATCAAAACCGAATCGTACAAAGCCCATCTTCCTACATTAGAGATACCTACATTTAACGGGAAGGATATCAGCACTTACAAGCCCTTTATCGAAATGTTCGAGGCTATGGTGGATCGTGATGAAAGGATACCCGCCGTTCAAAAGTTATGTTTTTTGAAGAAGTATCTTCGGGATGAACCACTACAACTCATCGACAATCTTCCCATATTAGGCGACTCGTACGAAGCAGCGCTTAAATTGTTACAAAAAAGATACGAAAACAAGGCTCTCCTGGTAAATAACCACATCAATTTTTTGTTAGATTTGCCTAATATAAATAAGGGTACAGCTGTACAGTTGAGGGACTGTGTTGCCAAAATTAGACAACATTTAACAGCCTTAACAAACCTTGAGCAACCGGTAAATCACTGGGATGCCATAATGTCCAATATTGTGCTTCGCAAACTTGATTCTTACACTGTTCGGCTGTACCATAGTGATAGAGATATAACACAGATTCCTACTATTCAAAATATTTTAAATTTCATGGACAAACGCTCTGCTTCATTAGAAGCTAGCCCCTCTCCAAATGATAAATATAAATGTAATAAAAGCAACACCAGTTCATCATTTACTAGTACAGATGGTTCTGAGAAAACTCTAAAATGCATATTGTGTTCACAAAATCATAAAGTACATGTTTGTCCTAAATTTATTTCAATGTCCATTGAAGATAGGCTGAAATTTGTAACAAGTAACCATTTATGTAAAATCTGTTTAACTAGGCATGCTAAGAAATGCAGATATTCTTTTAAATGTGGAGTGTGCCGAGCCAATCACAACACATTAATTCATTCTGAGAAGCAGTACTCGCCCTTAGCGGGGAAGGATGTACATGAAAATCCTGTAAGTTTACATTCTTTCCATTCTACCAGTATAAATGTTTTATTACCCACAGCCAAAGTTTTAGTAACTGATGCACAGGGTAACAAACACCTGGCAATTGCTCTCTTAGATAGTGGGAGTCAGACGTCATTCTGCACCTCAGAGCTAGCTAATAAGTTGAATTTATCAACATTTGATTCAAATAAAAGGATTGTAACTTTGGGTGGTGTTAAAGGGGAATGTAAGAAAGGTATTAACCTAACAATCTCCTCCAGAGTACAAAATTTCCATATGAATATTACATGTTCTATTATTAACAAAATTACAGCAAAGCTTCCTCAGCATAAATTTCACTTAAAAAACTTTACAATACCAAAAAATATTGCCCTGGCTAATGATGAATTCAACATTCCAGGTGAAGTATCTCTCCTGTTAGCAGCTGACATTTTCTTCAGGATCTTGCAAAATGGCAAGGTCGAGGGAGACCCAGGGGATCCGGTTTTGATCAACACTCGCCTTGGATACATCGTGTCAACCTGCGGTCATACATGTGAAAGTAATACAACCTTTACTATGCATACAGTATGTAGTTTAGATTATGATCTTGACAACCAAGTCAAACAGTTTTTTGAAGTGGAAAAGGTTCCTGAAGTGTATCATGAAACATTGCCTGAACACGAGTATAGTTTAAAGGTATTTCAAGAGTCAGTTAATTTAGAAAATAACCAATTTACAGTAGGACTTCCATTAAAAGTCGCTTTACAGGATATTAATTCATCCAATTCATATGCAATAGCTTTGCAAAGATTACTCAATTTACAAAAGAGATTTAAAAGGGATCATACATATTACAATCTATACAAAGATTTTATACAAGAGTACCTGAATTTAGGTCATGCTAAAATACTAGATATAAAGAATTGTAGTTCTCAAGATCAACCTTTATTTTTTCTACCTCATCATGCAGTATTGAGATCTGACAAACAAACCAATACACTTCGTGTGGTATTTGATGGAAGTGCTCGCATGAAAGAGGGATTCAGTCTCAACGATATGCTGTGTAATGGGCCAGTTTTACAAAAAACATTATTTGAAATCTTACTAATGTTTCGTACTTACAAATATACTATACAGTGTGACATACGTCACATGTACAGAAATGTTTTCATCCATCCTGACCATCGTTGTCTACAAAATATTTTATGGAAGGACAATGACGTCATACAATGTTTACAACTCCAGACAGTTACCTATGGACTAACTAGTTCAGCTTTCCTCGCTACTGCTTGTCTAGTAAAGTTAGCCAAAGATTATAAAACAGAGTTTCCTCTTGCAAGCGAGGCTATTTTGAAATGTTCTTATATTGATGATATTCAGTCTGGTAGTGATACACTTCAGGGAGTTATCTCCTTAAAAGATGAATTACAAACACTTATGCAAAAGGGTGGTTTTCAGTTGCATAAATATGCATCAAACACCCCACAAATATTACAAGACCTTCCTAAAGAAAAAATTAGTCAAGGTTCTAGGGAAATTGATCTAAATAAATCAGTCCACAAAATTCTAGGGCTTAACTATGACCCGCAGAGTGATGTATTCAAGGTAAGTGGTAAGAAGTTAACTGCTGCTGCTGCTGGGGAAAGCGTTCCCACTAAACGCAGTGTCTTGAGCAGCATCAGTAGACTATTTGATCCCATGGGTTTTGTTGGACCTGTCACTGTCAAGGCTAAATTATTTTTGCAATTGTTATGGCAAAGTAACTTAGACTGGGACTCCCCATTGCCTACAGAATTAGCAAAGGCTTGGAATGAGTTCTATTCCAATGTTGTACACATGCCAGAATTTACAGTAAACAGATACTTACAAACAGCTGATTCTGAGGAAACTGAGCTGATAGGCTATTGTGACGCATCACCTAGTGCTTACGGTTGTTGCATTTTTATAAAAGTTAAAATCAATGGAAAGTTTCATGTACATTTTGTCTGTGCTAAATCTAAGGTGACTCCCTTAATCTCGCGACTAACCATACCTAAGCTTGAATTGAATGGCGCTTTGTTATTGGCACGGCTTATGAGTCATGTGAGCAACATTTTTAATGTTACAAAAATTGCTTTATTTTGTGATTCTAAAATTGTGTTAAGTTGGCTTAATATAATGCCAATAAAGCTCCCTGCTTACATCGCTAATAGAACGAAAGAAATACAAAAACTTACCGCAAGCATGAGTTGGCTTTATACACCAAGCTTATTGAACCCAGCTGACATTCTTTCGCGCGGTTGTGATCCAGAAGAATTGCATGATAATAAGCTATGGAGGCAGGGACCTGATTATCTTACAGATTGTGAAAATTACAACTTCTACTTATCAGCAATAGAGGCTCCACTTGCGGATACTGATGTATCTTCCCCTGAGACGTCAGTATGTGCAAGTACCTTAAAAGAGGAACCTACAATTTTGCCATTGTTTGAAAATTATTCAACATTGTTTAAGACCACTCGAGTCATGGCTCTAGTTTTGCGTTTCATTAACAAATGTAAAGGTAAATCATATAGTGCTAGCCTTTCTGTGCGGGAACTTAGAGTGGCTCTAACTTACATAGTGAAGGGTATTCAAATTT
Source organism: Eilema depressum (assembly GCA_914767945.1). Taxonomy (NCBI): domain Eukaryota; kingdom Metazoa; phylum Arthropoda; class Insecta; order Lepidoptera; family Erebidae; genus Eilema; species Eilema depressum. Next base: position 4,963,057 of record OU612020.1, read on the forward strand.
TTTATTTCAACTTTGAAATCAAATGCATAAAGGAAAATAAGCCATTCAAATCAAATCTAAATTCATTAACGCCGTTTATTGATGCCGACAATGTTCTTAGAGTCGGTGGTAGATTACAAAATGCTAATTTAGATTTTTCACAAAGGTGTCCAATAATTCTCCCTAAGTCCTGTCACATAACAAAATTAATTATCAGGCAAGAACATATTAAACTAATGCATGGAGGCCTAAAAGTTGTACTGAGTAACTTAAATTTACATTATCATATCATTAATGCTATAAGAGAAATCAAAAGTGTAATTCACAAATGCATCACATGTTGTAGAGAAAGAGGAAATACAGCTCAGCAACTTATGGGTTCTCTACCTATAGATCGTGTAAATCCTGCTCGTGTATTTGATAAGGTAGGGTTAGATTACTGTGGACCTTTCGAGATCAAACAATCAACAAAGCGTAACAGTTTAATAACCAAGGGCTATGTTGCAGTTTTCATCTGTTTTGCTACTAAAGCAGTGCATATGGAGGTTGTGTCAGACATGACTACCGATTGTTTTTTGTCTGCTCTTAAAAGGTTCATATCTCGCAGAGGTAATCCCTCTGATATATATTGTGATAATGGTTCTACATTCAAGGGAGCTCAAAATAAATTAAAAGAATTATACCACATGTACAACTCAGAAATTTTTAAAAATTCTGTCAATGATTACGGTTTAGAAAAAGGAATACAATTCCATTTCATTCCCAAATACAGCCCCAACCATGGAGGTTTGTGGGAAGCTGCAGTTAAGTCGGCAAAGCACCACTTAAAAAGAATCGCGTCATTTAAAATTTTCACTTATGAACAATTCAATACCATAATATCTGAAATTGAAAGCATCTTAAATTCTAGACCAATCACGCCTATGTCACAGGATGTTACAGATTTTTCATTCTTAACTCCAGGACATTTTTTGATGGGTACGGTGCCGACTTCCATCCCTCAACCGAACCTTGTTGATATTCCTTCCAATAGGCTACGTTTTTGGCGTTCATGTGAACAAGTAAGGCAGCAATTTTGGAGAGTGTGGTCTAATGACTATCTTTCATCCTTAAATAAGAGGACCAAATGGCAAAGGGAATCCCCTAATTTGAGAGAAGGAATGTTGGTCTTATTAAAAAATCCCAGCACTCCTCCACTCAAATGGCCTATAGGTCGAGTTCATAGAGTATTTCCAGGTAAAGACAACTTAGTGCGCGTAGTTGAAGTTCAAACTTCAGATAGAAAGCTCCATTGTAGAGCAGTCTCCAAGGTTGTTGTTTTGCCAATTGAAACTTGAAACTTTTTGTTCAAGTTCAATATAACATTTCTTTATAACGTTTGTTTATAACATAACTTTTGTTATTATGTATGGGGTAAGTATTATACATGCATGCCTACATATATACAGTCACACAGCCTTCCCAGTGTAATAAATAATACAAAATGTATTGTATGTATAATACTTGCTTTATTTCTTTGTTTCTTCTAAGGTTTGTTTATTTTAGAAATATGGGCTATTTCAGGCCGCCCCAACTATGTCTATGACATAATATTTTTGTACACTAGCAACTTTACTCTATGGTTCCCTTCTTCCATTGTCAACGAGTGTGTACCGTGTACTCTTTTACAGAATTACATTTTATATTAAAAATAGTTAGTATTTCAATGCAACTAACACCCAAATCTATACACTGCGACATATACATACTTAAACATATATTATTTCATACATAATAGCCCATTGTATTCATAAAATATTTCTGTTTGTATAAATAGAATAAAACATTACGCGCGTAGGTAAATCAGTAAAACTTAAAACCATAGATTATGATAATTTTATGTTAAAAGAAGGTTGGATAATAAAGCGAACGATTAAGATTAATGCCAAGATTTTTCTTTAAATTTTATTCGAACGCCGTTATGGAGATTCCAGAACAAACAGAAAGACAAAGAGACATTTTTTTAAACGTGCTTTTTTGTTGTGGTATCAAGTTATAAGTACTTACCTACTTACATTCATTAAACAAACTGTTATTTTAACGTTACAATTTGTTTATTCGGGGTAAAATTGTTATCAATCGCGTTGGCATGTCACTTTTTGTTTGTCCAATGCTCCAATCTGTACCTACCCCAATCGAATTGCACTGACCATGATCAAGGACATAGATTTAATAATTAATAATGCGTCATTGATTCTATCGCGGTTTATTTGCTATTATTTTATTGTTTACACTCTGAACCCGACGTTCTGTGTCTTCAAAACTTCGTTGATAAATAGGTGTAAGTTGATAAATTAGGTGCAATTTGTAAACTTTTATCGAATCCACGTACGAGTACAGTCGCCATAAACAATATAAGTAAGTACCTATAACAAAAAAAATTAATGCATGATTGTTTTTGGTTATTTTTCTGTTCTGCAACTTTAGAGGGCGTCTGCATCGACCAATTTGCATTATTCGGTATGACATTTAATGTGATACAGATAACTTTAGCGGTAGTTAGTAGTAAGTATATCTATCTAGATATCTAAATATGTATATTATATGTAGTGACCTATTTGGCGGTCAAAACTTTCTAATTTAACAGTTACAGAAACTGTTTATCGGTAGTCTAAATTCGCAGTGTGGTGGTAAGTACAAAATAATTATACACTAGACTGGTTTTAGACTCACAAAAGAAGTACCTACTCACATACTACAAAAATACATTTATGCAAAATATTAGGTGTCCATTACACGCTCATGCAAGCGTCATTCATGCATGCCATCAATCATGAAATACGGGGTGCCCCTTGTTTCGCAGACAGAAATTTTATAGAATTTCGTTTCCCAGAAAATGAAAAAAATTTTGGTCCTTGGATTTTTATTGTTTCAAAACAATTTTTTTAGAATGAAACATATTTCACGGAAACACATTTTAATAAATTTTTAATCACATTTTTTTGTTTAACAAACCCATCAAACAGTAGAATTATTTTTTAACGAATATTAAGAATTTGGTTTTTTTTTTTTCAAATACAATTAGAGATTGTTAAGTTACTTTTTTCGTTGACTGTATCTACGTTGACCCTCTGCTGGGCTGTACCAGCAGGTTTGCGATACACATTAGTAGATATTCTAGCTACTGAGACGAAGCAAGTTCATTCCCGTTGTTAGGTTATTACATATCTATTTAGGTATTATTATTAGGTACAACTCAATACCAAACATGCCGACGACGATGAATGATGACAAAATTGACGTAGGTATCCTACAGAGATCAGACTCAAGTAAAAAAAAATTAAGTTGTGAAAAATGCAAATAGGTAACTGATATCTATAACGTTTGAATTATTTTTTTGCTTCAATAGAATCGATAGGTAAGGTAGGTATAATCAGCATCTGACATTTTATTAATCTTTTCTCTAATTATTAATCTGTTTGGTGCTTTCGTCATAGGTAGGTAGGTAGGTACTTACTGTTTATTTTTCAACGAAATAAAAACTTGCTTAACACATTAGTAGAACATACCGTAATTAATATTATTTTCATGATTAATTCCTTTAATACAAGAGGTCAACTTCTGTTTCGTTTTTATATAGGTTTTTTTTTCTTAATAATATATTATTATGTTTTTAACTTGTCTGTTGGTTGAGATCATTGATGTAATAAATCCTACTAATACGAGTTTTATAAACTCCAAAGTTTGTAAATATGTGAGGATGTATGTTTGTGTGGATGTTTGTTACTCTTTCATGTAAAAACTACTAAATGGATTTTAATGAAACTTTACAATAATATAGCTTACTAGCTGACCCGGCGAACTTCGTACCGCTATATTTTCCACCCGCGTGGTATTATCTCTAAATTTATCAGTGTTTCTCTACAATATTATGCATTTATTATACATATAAACCTTCCTCTTGAATCACTCTATTTATTAAAAAAAAATCGCTTCAAAATCCGTTGCGTAGTTTTGAAGATTTAAGCATACATAAGGACGGACAAACAGCGATAGCGACTTTGTTTTATAATATGTAGTGATATATGTAGTGATACATCAGTGATACATCAGAATAATACATAGGCTATATATTAGCGATGAACGGGCTCAGAATTCCACGCAGGCGGAGCCGCGGGCCACGGGCAACAGCTAGTGTATCTAATATAATAAGTGGGGTAAGAAATACTTCAACGTATTATAGAGGAGTCAAAATAAATCCAACCAAAGTATGACAAAGAATAAGCCTTGAGTCATAGTGTCATTCATTACTCACACTTTGTAGTACCTATCAATATTAGTGTTGTTCCGCGTTCCCGCGCTTGCATCTAGGACTTACACCTCCAATCCCCAGGATCCAGTAGGTGAATCCGAAAAAAAAAACCTACTGGATCCTGGGGTCTTGGAATTGGAGGTGTAGGTAAGTCCTAGTCCTAGATGCAATCGCGGGAACGCGGGAACAACACTAATATTGTTAGGTAATAGACCATTGTAAGGTAGGTACTGCACGTTGCAATTGATTTGATTAACCACTATTCAATTAATCAATTAGCCTATTGCAGTCCTCTGCTGAACATAGACCTCTCCCAATGTGCGCCATTCGCCATTGCTATTAATTTCTGCGTCGGATTTCTCTTTTCGGATTATTTTTGTCGAAGATCATGCCCGCAGTTTTTTGAAAATACTTACATAGGTACTCGTATAGTTTAATTTCCTGATGCAATATTTTGCATACTGTATCCAAGACTGAAAAACTGACCGACTAGGTACTTACCTACTTACTTAACTATTTCATCAACGCAGAGCTTAAACCGCTGTACCTACTTCAAACTTCAAACTTGAAATTTTTGCAGTAAACTCTTTATGTTGTAAGTATCCGTAAATGTAAATATCCGTGGTGTAATCAACTTAAGTGGTAAAATGTGTAGGGTATCTTAGCATTCGACAAAAAACGAATGACAAATTTTCATTTGACAAACAACGTTTGACAAAATTATACTTGATAAATATATCATTTGACAAACTATTGTTTAATAAATTACTCATTAGACAAAATTATTATTTGGAAAAAATAATTACATATATAAAACATCATTTTACAAATGGATTATTTTAAAAACATGTTAGTTGACAAACAGATAGTGATAGATTATTGAGAAAGCTGCTCATTCCGACTTGGATAGATTAGGTTAGAAGGCTAATGCGGGAGCTTCGCTACGCTCCGCTCCCGCATTAGCCTTCGTGGTTATTTTTTTTCATAACCATGCAGAACTTTATTTAGTCAAATGATCATTTTTAAAATAAAATTTTAGCAATCGAAATGTTTTCTAAGTAGTTAATACATTTGCGAAACGTGTGTTATGTCAAATGATTATTTTTAAAGTAATATGTTTGTGAAATGAAAGTTTGTCAAATGATTAGTTTTTCAAACGTTGTTTATCAACTGATGTTTTGTCATACGTTCTTTGGTCAAACAAGGGTGAATCACAATTTACAATTTTAAAATAGTATAGCTACTTACATATAAAAAAAAGTTTGTAAATATTTTAATTAGGCTAGTTTTGCCCTTGATTGTACCTGCTAATTAATAAAATTATGAATAATTTAATCTGAAGGTTTGAAGTATTCGAAAACCGAGTTTTAAAAAGATTCTGTTACATAGACACAGACAGTGTCAAACGATCTTCACTACAAAGTCTTAAAATAATCTTAATATGGTAGAATTAAGTAAGAGCAAATCAAAATGTTTTACTGATTTAAATTGTAAATATCAAATAAATAAATGAAAAAAATGAACAATCAACAGGAAAGGGGAAAACCAAGGTCCTAACTAATAAGATCATTTTGAGTAAGTACTGAGTCAAGTTGGATCTGATGCTGATTGTATGTATAGATACAGGCAAAGCTAATAACACCATGTTAACAGTCGGGTTAAAAGGCGAAACAGATATTGGAAGGTAACATTATGTTTCATATCATAACTTTTTGCTATGTACTGAGTGCGAGGTTGTCGAGCTTACACCGTCATAGATGTCATAAAAAATATATTAAGTAATGGTACATATTTTATTCTATTTTAACAACTAATTGCCTCAGCTTCCCAAGCTCGTAAACAGATAAAAAATCTAGTAGTAGGTACTTATATCGCCGAAAACAGAGGATATTATAAAATATTATTTCGCCATTTTTTACGGTCTCACGTAAAAGGATTCGAGCCTAATGGCATCAACAGGGCACTTTGTCATGTGCTGTATATTTACCATAGCTTAGGACGGAGATCTGCCGTTTCTCTTAATCGCCTTAGTTTTACGTATGATGTTTAGTTTAGAACTGCATTTTTTTTCCTTTTTTCGATGTGATTTCCACCGGATAAGTGCTATGCCACGTTGCTATAGATACGTTTGATATAATCTATCAATCATATTCGTTGGTTTATATAGCACTAGCTGACCCGGCGAACTTCGTACCGCCATATTTTCCACCTGCGTGGTATTATCTCTAAATTTATCAGTGTTTCTCTACAATATTATGCATGTATTATACATTATAAACCTTCCTCTTGAATCACTCTATTTATTTAAAAAAACCGCTTCAAAATCCGTTACGTAGTTTTGAAGATTTAAGCATACATAGGGACGGACAGACAGCGACAGCGACGCTGTTTTTAACCGACTTCATATAATATGTTGTGATAAGTGATAACACTCTGGTGGAAAGGGATTCAGCTAAACTATGATTTTTATATAGAGAGATGTGTGCTATGGATATGTGCTATGAATGTTTGCTGTGAATTCCTATGAGAATAGGAATCGACTCGGATTTCGAAAATTTGTATGAGAAATAGCTCGAGCTGGGCATCTTCATAGCACATCTTTCTCGCATAGCACATACATAGTAGAACAGTGGAAACGATCAAATTGTTTCATAGTTTAGATTTTACATTTTCGTAGCATAGCTAGATAGCACATCTCCGTTGGAAAGGCAGCCTTAGTGAGGTTAATTTTGATATAACCACATCATCGTTACCGCTATAACCTATTGACGTCTTAGGTACCCGTTTGCATGCGTCATACAGTAAAGGAATGGAAAAATGCTTGTTTTTTTTTTTTAGATAAAAACCCGTACAGAAAAAAAAAATTAAAATAACAGCTCGAGGTAATATTTTTCTATTAAGGCTTCGAGGTAATATTTTTCTATTAAGGCTTCGATTTGCATTAGTCTAGATATTTTATGAATATATTAAAATAACTGACGTCAACGACTTCGATTGCAAGCAAAAGTAACCTTGATAATCCGTTTTTGGTCATAACACTCAGGTTTTTTGCGTGTGGAAACCCCCTCGCGGGTTCAAGTCTCGTCTGAACATTCACTTTTTGCTCAGGATATTTCTGAAAAAAAAAAAATCCAAATTGATATCCGTTCAGAAGTTTTTACGTCCATCGTGTACAAACATACAAAATCGTTTATTTAACATTTTTAAGTTACCACAGAGCACTTATCATAAAGTATTGGTAAACCTGGTGCGGTTTTAACAAACCGCACTTCCTTAAAAACTTGTTGGGTGAAGGACCTAAACCGTTGCCAAGCGTTGTTCTCACTGCAACAATCGCTTGCGTCTTGCATCAGGGCTGCCACTGACACCTTTTGGATTATCCTACTAATATTATAAATGTGAAAGTTTGTGAGAATGGATGTGTGGATGTGTGGATGTTTGTTACTCTTTATTTTTTATTTTTTTTTATTTATTTAAACATCTTGCACATAATTAAAAAAAAAAATATACAAAGGCGGACTTAATGCCAAAGGCATTTTCTACCAGTCAACCTCTTATCTTATCAGTCAAACTCTTTCACGCATAAACGGCTGGACCGATTTGGTTGAAATTTGGTATGTATATAGGTTATACCTTGGATTAACATATAGGCTATATATTAGCGTCGAATGGGATCAGAATTCCACGCGGGTGGAGCCGCGGGCAACAGCTAGTGTTAGATAATGATATTTGAAAAACCCTGTAGTACCTTTTCCCCAAGGATTCCACCCCAGGTGGTCATTGAGTGTGGTTATATTCGGGTCTCAATGACCGGGGTGTAAAATTACTCAATAAAGCATTTCTCTAGCATCCGGGTTGACCTGGGACGGGGCCGTTTACTGGTGCATCGCGTGGAGGTTCCAGACCAAGCATACCAAACCTTTAGTACCTACCTATGCAACATCGCGGTGGATTATGGTACCTAAACCACATACTGAATGTAAACTTACTTAATAGCTTTTGAGAAAATCACTAAGTGTAAAAATCAAGATAGATAGTTATTTCCCGCAAATTCGCATTCAAATAACTAACTTGAAAGAGTGCTACCTGTTTCTTAGATGTGTACTAAGTAACTAAATGTGTTTTATTTTATTTTTATTTATTCGCGAAAACAAACAACTTTAGGTATTACACTAACATAATTAACATAATTGGAATTATTTAATTACATCATTATCCTCATGTTATTACAGTAGTATTTTGTCTAAACTAACTTTTATTTAGGTATTATAGTATTTTGTCTGTTATCCAAAAAGCAATAATCATTTTTGTAATGTCTCAGTTCAAAAAAAAATCTTGTAATTATATTAGTACTATGTACATAATTTTTAATTAGCTTTAGTTATTCCTCTTTTATGTTACCTACTTTCTACGTGTGTCCAAAGTGGTCTGCTGGCTCATCTTTATTTTAGACAGCAAAATCTTATTTTTACTTCAAAGGGTCAACCCTTAAAAACTCATTACCAACGGGTACACTGCTGCTGCCGTGTTGTTGTTGTGGTTGTTTTACGTGAAGTTATTCACATTTGATGTGATTGAACTTCAATGTCAAGGATACCTCTCTTGGCTCTCCGCATTGCCGGCTTAATAAATATGTTAGGAAACATATTTTTAATGAATAATTAAGACAGTGACTTATGTCACATTCCAGTGAAAATAAAAATTGTGTTAATTTATTACCTGTTCCTATAACTGGTGATATTCGCTCTAAATTACGCACGTGGCCTGCGTCATGGCATTCCAAGTTTCGGTGATTCTTCTATCAATAGCTGAATGGTACTTGAATTTCAAAGATAGCTCCTATGCTACGGAAGTCTGCGCCACGTGCATGCAACGTTGAGTCGGAAATGCAACCGAGCCACAGCTCACACCGGTTACGGTTCTTAGCAAGCCAGTGCGTTGCATTCATGCCTTTCCATTATAAAAATAGATTTTCTGACCAGCTGCAACGGTAAGCAAGTTTGCCGTGCGGCTAATCGGTGAGTTGGGATACCCAATGCAGTGCGCGTGGCGGCTAACCGGTATCCCATTTAAGCAATCCATGCCGGTAGTGAGCACCGTAGTTATATTTTATTTCTAACTCTGGGCTTTATTGCTTTTAGCTTTAGTTACCAACATAATATTTTAACCCCAGGCACGTCACAAAATGTATATATGCGCAGTAGGTTAGGGTGTCTTCTGAGGTTATAGTGTACGGGGTGCTACAGCGGCGGAGGGCCCCATATTCACTAATCATGGATTATATCAAACCAATCCTTCAGGTCCTCATTTCACTTGGGATCAAGATAAAATATATGCCGGGAACTATACATGCACTATGGACTTATTGTACTGTATGTGACTCTAATCTGGAAAAAATCGAATCTAAGGCCGTACGCTGGCATAGACGGGTGCGGGTCGCGGACGTCCGGCGCGGGCGCCCGCGCCGTGCGCCCGCCTGTCCGTCGCGGGCGTCCGCTGCTCCGTCGCGGACGCCCGCGACGGGCGTCTGTCACCAGTATAATTTCAATAGCGTCGATGTACAGTCGATAACTATGGATCATTTATTGATATATTACTTAGCCAAAAGACGACGAGTACGACGACGTGAACAAAGGTGTCAGCCAATGAGCCCATATGTCACGTCTAGATTGTTGTGTGGAGAATTTGTAACCAAGTTTTCGTTATTAAGAGAAAATGGGCAAAAATTTTTACAAAAATAATTATCCAATTTGGTGCAGTCATTGGGAACATTCGAGGGTTTCATTTTTATTTACGCCGCGCCCGCGGGCCGTTCCGGTTCCACCGCACCGCTATGTCCCTGCATTTTAAATGTAATATCTTCGGAAATATTCATTTAAATTAGATGCTGTAAAGGGCCATATTGATCTATATTAAATGGACAATTTATTAAGGGTACTTAATTGGATAAGGATTAATGCTGAAATGCTTAAAATCATTTTTTTTTTCGTAAAATGTAAAGGATAAAAAATGGTTATTGCGGGTTATTCTTAAGTGATAGACATATTATACATATAAACCTTCCTCTTGAATCACTCTATCTAAAAAAAAAACTCGCTTCAAAATCCGTTGCGTAGTTTTAAGCAGCTAAGGATTATTCTAAGTTTATTGCAACGACTGTACAAGCACGGCGCGTGTGACACGGATAACGTAGCGGCGGTCGATGATTTTGTTGAAACAGACCCGCACGCGTGCTCCGTCGCGCGGACACACGGCGCGTGCCCCGCTACCCGCGTGGCGGGCCCCGCCGCCCGCGTCGCGTGTGACGGGTATCCGCCTCACGGAGCGCTGCTCTTGAAATAACATGAAACAAGCACGCGAAGCGGACGCCCGCGACCCGCACCCGTCGATGCCAGCGAACGGCCTAAGTGTATACGTAACGCATTACATGCATCGTGCTTCAGGTCATTGGATCATTGTATCGGACACACCTACATTATAAGATAAGTACCTACTACGTTCCAAGTTCACATCAAATGTGATCAGCATAGTTATAATCTAATCGGCAGGTAAAATGCACTGCACGTTGTACTTAATATATCATTTGCATAGCGTATACTCTTATTGCAGCGTTTATAACATTAAATCATTCATCAAAGTTCCATTACTCAGTCGTCCTCGTCCCATGATAAATGATGATTATTATAATGCAAAAAAGGAAGCTTAACTATATACTCGTAATACTGGAGAAATTTTGCAAAAACGCCTAAATGAATTTTACTGAAATTTGGGATAGAGTAGGTACGATCAGGAATAGGACGTGTTTATTTTTTATTCAGGGAATAGGTTTCTATGGGATGAATATGTAGAATGTATACCCATTTGGCAAGAATTTGGTGGCGTCAGAAGGACACAGATAGTACGGATAGTTCAATTATTGACCAGTTTTAAGAGTTTATGTTAAGGCTGCAGCCCGCCATACCACATATCATACGAGCCTCATCTACACTGTCATTTAACCTTTCATACAAGCCCACCGGCTTAAATAATAATTGTATGAGTCAGAAACATGCAAAGAAAACATAATTATTATAGTTCATTCACTTCTTGTACTTGCATTCGACTTGAAAGGAGTTGAGTCGTTCAGTTCATACCAAAAATGTCCTCCAACCATTCCATTGCATTGCAAGCATTCCAGTGATTGCGATTTATTCAAATTTTAGCACAGAACAGATAATATTTTAATAAACAGGTAATCTGATCATCGTATGTGTCTTGTAGTTGCACCAAGTTATCTTTTTTTTTTTTTTTTTATATAGGACACGTCAATTTGACTTTGCCTCGCCTGATGGTAAGCTGAAGGCAAAGTCTCTGAAAAGAGGGTCACCATTACAGACATGTACCATGTTACAATGGTGGCACTCAGCTTGACGGCCTCATCAGATGCTTTTTCACGCCCCGCTTAAAGGACCCGGGACTATAGGAGGAGGGAAACACGTGAGCTGGTAAGGAATTTCTTTCTTTTTTATATCACTACGACATACTGTCGACCACGTAAGAACCTTCTAATGCTCTTCTTTAAGAACCCCATATTGTAGCCGCTTGGAAAAACCACGGCAGGGAGTCAGGTGATGAAGTTCCTTTCATACCTGCCCCTCTAGACAAGTGGCAATTCGTCGGCCGGCGTTTTGTGGAATAGAATGCCAAATGTATGGGATTTGACGTATATGGCGTCAACGAATGTCAAAAACGTCAAATCCAATACGCCAAGCAACGAATTGAACTCAACTCCCAACTCCCATGCTACCTGAATGTTTTTTTCTGGCCTGATACGCGCTTGGATGGTTTTTATTAATGATTAATGCCTGATATGATTATTCATTTTAACCGTTTGAGTAAGGTCGATGGGCTGTCGAAATGTCAAAAATACACTTGGAATAAATTGCAACTCAAGTTTTATTTTTTGCAACAAACAAGAACTCATGCATTTGTATACCTTTTTTTTATCGTGCGAAACATCTCCACGGATACCACCGCGCCGGAACCGGAGGAGGAGGTTATGTCAGACTCGAACCGACTAAAACACACGCCGTCTGTGGGCCGTCAGTTGCCGAAGGTAGATTGTGGCCTCGCACCCCGGCCGACCCAGGGCCATATCTCACGATATGGCCCTCTTCCGGTTTGGTGACCACAGAGTCCCCAACTTGTCCCCGGGGGTGGGGAGGCACGCGATGCGCGCTGCCGCCGCGGCATGCTTCTGCTAGGGTGACAGTCGGCTCCACTCGTCACCCCCAGGCCCGCGCTCATGGGGGACTGAGGTCATTCTGCGCATTGTCGGGTGTATACTGTGTATAGCCCAAGAGAATTAGATCAAAAAGTTATAAACTTAAAAAAAATCATAGTTGCAATTTTCTTTCGGCATGCGTTGGGGAGGTCACTGGCAGTCTGAATTTCGTTTTGCGTGATATTCGGTTCTTTGCATTAACTTCAATTTAAGGGTGATTTTTGTTTATAACTATTTTTCTTTGTGTGTTATATACTTTATAGGTACCTACTTACCTATTTCAGGAGACGGATTTTTATAAAGAACACCATTCAATTTATTACGAACCTTTCCTGATGAAGGTGTCAACTATATAATAACCCACAAGTTATTATTGTTATGATAATTTAAATATGTCCATCCTAAGGTTGCCTGTAAAAGATCGCTTGTAGCGATAAGGCCGCCGGAGGGGCCGATTGTACATAATTGTCTTATACTGTCCGTTTTACTGTAATGTAAATTTAGGGGGCGATGCGACACCTGGCTTCAAATAAGTCTTGACATCCATAATAAGTTACAAAAATATGCATTAAAGCAATAAACTTCGAAGTAGATAATGTGTACTTATTTGCATATACAAATATGCAGACATTTATATTCTGATGTCTAGACATTACCTTGTTTGAAACCCTGTTTTATTACCTAGACTAATACAAAACAAAACCTAAAAATATAAAAACTCATATAATAAATAATAATTTTTCCTCATTTTTAAGGACTTCATTGTTTTAAAAATTTCCCTTCTTGTGATTTAACTGTAGATAACATTTTACTCTATGACACTTTTTAACTTTTTACCCCTTTCTACACCCCTACTTTTATCCCCTTTTTTATTCTGTAATACCTATTTTTAATAAAGTAAAAGATGTGAAATTAGGTAGGTGTTTACACTGTTTGCTCTAAATGTTTATAATATTAATACAAGAAACGAAATTCTTCATTAATCTGAAATTTTATTTCTCTAAAGTTTATGCCTTATATTTTATGCCTTTGAATCTTTTTTATTGAGTTTTATTTTTAATAATTATCGATCATGATGTGTCCAGTAATTACATTATAATGGCGCAAATTCAATAAATCATAGTTAAATCCAGTAACCTGTCGAATAACCTTGTTTACATCTTACAATAATAATTATTGCAAGTTTATTTAAAATATGCTGTAAAATTTATTTATTTTAAGTCAGTGTAACTAGGTCTAACAGATCTACTTATATACACCGACAAATACCATGTATTCCATATATTTTCCAAATATTTAAAAAAAATATCCCGACTTCTATTGAAAAATCGAAACGTCACCACGTGGCGCAGTCGTTTAAAAAATAAGTATCTTCTTTTACATAATATAAGCCTCAGGAAACCATCAGAACCATCTTAAAGAGAGCACATCGATGCGCAAGTTGGTGTGGAACTGACTAAAACCATACGGAACCCTGATGGGCTATTACCGGGTATACCTACCTTCGACGCGAAGTACAATAGTCCTTAGAAACTCTCAGTTAACATAACTAGTAACTCGTTCCTTTTTGGGGGAAGTAAACCGTTCTCGTATTCCCTTCATATTCTCATAGAACGTACTAACGTACCCGTTACCTCCACTGGCAATATTTTTATTGTTGTAGGTACTTATGTTGTGACGTAATAGGTAATAGGGATCTTTGACTACTTTTTTTTATTTTCGAAAAATGATCACTTTATAATACGAGTGATATAATGCTAACTGCTGAAATAAAATATTCTTACGACAAATATTTTTCAAGATTTGATTTTGAGCTGCCCGAAAACGCTCTATACAAAATCGTACAATTAGCTGACGTCTCGCGCTTGTAGCGCGTACCTAGTGCAAATGTAGGTATGAAGCGCAAGAGAATCTCGCATTTATCTCAGTTTTCGATGCATTTCCACGTGTATTGCTCATAATAAAAGTAATTTGTTTAATAAGAAATCTAAAAAGTTATAAATTTGAACTTAATTTGATTGATTATATTTTGACATAGTTACTTTAGGAACCTTAAATAATGTACAGTTATTGTTTCAGTTTAGTTAGGCAATATCTTATTTTGCAAGGCATATTTTTTCACAAAAACTAAGATTGCTGAAGAAAAAGAAGATCTGCTTTAGCAGAAACGAGAAGAAACAGACGACCTTGTCAACATCCCTATTATGTAGCTATGAAGTTAGATGTTCTGTAACGAGATATCCAGTTATGTTCGTATAATGCTGGCCATGACTTACAAACGTGTGTATTTATGAATGAAATATAGACTTGTTGAAGTAGAATTAATTGTTAGCGCTTACTATAGAATATACGAACAAGGAGATTTGCCAATAAGGCGGTAAATTGCTCAGAAAATTACTTACAACGACATGGGTAATGCAATATAACAATCAACTTTAGTTGCCGCGTGACTGGACAATCATATGCGTATCTTGTTAAGTTCCATTGATCTGGGTATATTATAAGTGCGATTTCGTCCAGGAAAAACTTGCTGCAGATAGGCATGTGGCATGATTCACGAGTGTTTGCAATTTGACTCTCTGTCTGATTTCTGTTTATTGTACAGTACCTACTTATTTGATTTCATGGGTTAGCAAAATTCAAAAATTATTTCTACTGTATAAATAATTAAAACGGCACTTACAAAACGTCTAAATGAAAAATTATATTAAAGACTAGTTTAGCAAATTGGCCACATTGATTCGAAACACGGCCCCGGCCTGAGAAAACACCGGCAAGTAACTCAGTGACATTTTTTTTATCTATTTACAAACAGTTACTAGGTACTTAGTTCAAATACAATAATTTGCTTGAGTAACATATTTGAGCGTAAACTTGGTTGTCAATTTGTGAAAACGGTTCTTTTTATGACGAAAATCCTTCATTACATTTTTTTCTAAATATTTCAGTAAAAGCTACTAATTAATTAGATAAACAATAAAGGCAAGTCAATTTAAAAATAAAAGCCAAATCTGAAATTAATCATCTCTTTTTGACATTGATCTATCACGGTTTTAATAATGTTATGATTGTGTTAATATCTTTCTTTCCCTTTGAATTACATTTGTCCCACACACAACTCTGTGTAGGCACCTATCGGGTGATAATAATACAACAGCATGTTTTTTTTTCTATTTGTGTGCTACAATTATATCAGTAGTTCATGTATATCTATAGGTACAGGAACTTCTAATATAGTGACCATCACATGGAAATAATGACACAAATAAACAAACCAGTTCACGTACAGAGGGACATGTGAACAATACATATTATCTGTCATTTTACGATATTATCTTAATAGCCGTAGCACATGTACGGCATGTACCTAATAATGCAATTTATGTAATTACGTACCATTATTATATTACATTTTCAAAATGGTTTTTATAGTAAAGTGTAATTGGATATTATATTGTGATATGGTGGTATATAATGTATCTAGTACGTATATGTATTGAGGGCCAGGTTGAGAAATATGGCCCTGGGCCGGCCGGGGTGCGAAGGATAATGTTTACGATAATCTCATCTCCGGCAACCGACGGCCCACAGACGGCGTGCGTTTTAGTCGGTCCGAATCCGACATAACCTCTTCCTCTCTCCTCCGGCAGGGAGGTATCCTTAACGTATATATTTTACTATTACTAGCCAACTTACCCCGGCTTTATATATACCCCGGTATACCTACTTCGAAACCCTGTGTTACTCCAATATACCCGCAATTTATTAATTTTCAAATAATGTATGGAAATCGACCGGATTTGTTGACATTTATGATTACTGCTCGGCTCCCTTGGGTAGTAGCGTGAAGATGTTTAGCCTATAACCTTCCTCGATAAACGGACTATTCAACACAAAAATATTTTTTCAATTCGAGCCAGCAGTTCCTAAGATTGGGCGCGTTCAACTAAATAACCAAATTCTTCAGCTTTATAATATTAAGTTTACATTATATTATGACGTAGGTATAATAAATTGGAGGAAATTGGCAAAATAGGTAGACATTAATCGGGCAAACCGGTACCTACATCTGCTAATTTATGGATGAGGAAAACTGCCACAAGTTTCCTCTCGGAGCTAGAAGGCACATGTAAAAAAAGAAAAGAAAAAAAAAAGAAAATGTTTCTAATTATTATCGTTTTCCTCTTGGAAGAATTTCCTCTGTTTAACTCCAACAGCACCGTCGCGTCGTTCTTATTTATCCATTATAATAGGTATTATCTATATACTTAACTACTTATGTTATGTACTTATGTACTGAAACTTTATTTGAGTATAAAATAAGTCAATGCAATCAATTAGCCTATTGCAATCCACTTAGACCTCTAATAAAATTAAAATAAATCTAGTGAAAATTCCTCTGCCATTTAGTTTAGGTACATGGGTCATTCATCAACTCGCTAAGCTGAAATTCGCTAGCGCGCGCGAGTTGGCACCTTATTATTTTGTCGCCAGGGAACATTCATGTAGAATATTGTTCTCAATTTCTGGGATGACTCTGCATAGTACATACTTTTATTAGGCGCTCTCGACCCAGGTTTTTCTGATCTATGCTCTCGACAGATAGATTCATTAGGAGGTTCTCAGGTGATTCAGATTTCCACTTTTTTTAGTAAGGACAATGACCTAAGTTATAAACATTTAAGGTAAATAAACTACCTAGTGAATCCTTATTGAGAAAAGTTTACCTGGATCAGCTCTTTTAAATTTCTTTGTCCATGCTCAAAATCTTGTTGTCGGGCAGATTAGAATAGAGAACCTAAAGGTATGTTCACACTGGTCCGTGCCGTGCCAGGGCCATGGCAGGAACGTGGCGGACTAAGCATCCATATATCTATTAATAAGATACAATACCTTCATATTTGTAGTACATAACATTGATTTTGTACTTGTTTACTTTGTATTTTATTGCTTAGATAAATAGTCTAAGCAAAAAGTAAACAATATAAATACCTATCTACATAATGGGCATTTATCGATCGTAAATATCATATCGCTAAAATCATCTCAACACTGTGGTATATTGACCAGATCATGGAAGTTGATATGAGACAAGGTTACTAAGTGCTTTTTAAGTAATAATGTGCCTGATACATTAAGTGTAGGAGGCATTATTAGTATTATCCCTACTAATATTATAAATGTGAAAGTAACTCTGTCCGTCTGTCTGTCTGTCTGTCTGTCTGTCACGCTTTCACACCCAAACCACTGAACCGATTTTGATGAAATTTGGTATAGGGGTCGATTAGACCTTGAGAAAGGACATAGGCTATGTTTGGTCGCGATAACCGACATCCACGCGGGCGGAGCCGCGGGCAAAAGCTAGTTACTTATAAGAGCCGAGCTACTGTGGAAGTGTGGACTGTGGAACTGCTAACTACGCACTTCCTACCTGTCATGCTTATTAGTTGAGGCGTTAATAACAGGAGCTCAATTATTGAATGATTATTACTGTAATAAAAATAATTACAACGATTTTTTTTTGTTACTTTAACGTGCTCGTATTGGAGTAGCAAATCCTTACTCGGACATGATAATTTTTTTAGCAAGTTTAAATTACATAGCTACCAATTATAGTCATGTCTGCATATAAAAAAGTAGTGGTGATGTGATGACTAATTTACTCAGATATTGTCGACGTAAAAAGAGCGAAATGCTTTAGCCGCACACGCCTTTCCTTCTCCTAAGGCGTCCACTACACGGTAGGTTTTGCTGTCAGTTTAACCACAGTCACGGCCGTGATTGACGAATAAGCGTCTAGTCTAAGGCGGTGGGTTATTCCCAGTTGCCACCACTGTCAACGCCACCACTGATGACAAATGGGATGGGGTGGAGGGTTAGTTGCATGTAACTTCTACAGTGTAACTATTATTCGAACATAATTCATGATTATACAATCTCAGGTTCGTGAAAAACATCAGTCGAGGCTGGCAATGTAGGTATAGGGAACGCCATTTTAGAATCTTCTGCTTCTGGAATAATGGTCCGAATTTTCGGGACTGCACCTTAGTATCCAGCGGACAGCGGAGTACTGTCAATTGAGGGACTGAAAATAAAAATAGACTTATGACAAGAATGTCTATATAGCTTCTACGCTGCATTCTAGTAGCTACAGTAAATAATATAGATACTTACGAGTACATAAATACGATATTGGTTTTGATCATTTTATATCCCTAGAGAGCAGCCCCTCTAGACAAGTGGCAATTCGTAGCTCGGCGTATCATGGAATAGAATGACGAATGTATGGGATTTGACGTATATGACAGGCGTCAACGAAAACGTCAAATCCTATACATTCGTCATTCTATTCCATGATACGCCGAGCAACTAATTGCCAATAGTCTAGGGGGGCAGGTATCAGAAGAAAACATTCATGAGTTGTTTAAACATTCATAATATCTGTCAAGACTGCAGTTATGTAGGCAGTAGATTAAATCTAGCTAAATACGAAACCCAACCTAATGCCCTAGTTCGTTGTTTCGCGCATGAGGTACATTGCAATCAGCCGAGTTAACATGTATTCGCATGCGGAAGCTGCTCTCGTGTATTCGCTCGAATAAGCATCCTTCCTCGTACATTGGTGTTTTAACATCCATATCGAGTGCTGCAGTTAGATAATAGTCTTACATACTTAAAACAATTAAAACTCATTATGACATAGTGAGTCTTAGTTGTTTTAAGCATCGATATATATATTTAACATTAAGTTCGATATATAGGTATATGTCGCAGTCAACTAGCTTAATCAGCCATTCTATTAAACGGCTAGGCAAATGGCTTGGGTCGATGACGTTTAATTACTTGCCTAGCCATTTAATAAAACAGCTAGGAAAATTACTTGTTTCTGCATGGGTATAAAAAAAAATAACCACGAATCGGGAGCGATTCGTGGTTATTTTTTGGCATTAGCCTTCTAACCTAATCTATCCAAGTCGGATTGCGCAGTTTTCTCAATAAAGCTACTATTATTATTTTATAAAATATTGCGAAAAAGTTCAAACAATGTAAAAATGGTTCATAATTTATTCGTGAACAACTAGAAATAACACTAACTTTGTGTCTTATTTCGTTGTGGTGCCCTATTGTACGAATGGCCTAAGCAATAGTCAGCCAGTTTGTTAAATGTTGTAATAAACGTTACGGCGGAATATCATTCAGACCGTTAATTAAATGGCGCCGTTCAGTTATCAGCCTAGGCAGTTAATTGAACGGCTGATAAAGCTTATTGGCGGCGACATATACATATTAACTTAAGGTTTTAAGTACCAAGTTTTAAGTAGGTACAAATCTAATACATTGTACTGGATTTGTTAGACCAAAACAAAAAGTGTACTCGTAGGAAATTCTGGCTGTCATTGAAAAAATGTCACAATCTGTGAATTTGGTTAAGTATACAGATCGACGAATTTATCTACAAATTGCTATCAGAATGACGCACACTTTTACTCATTTATAACTAAGTTCATCGTTGTTGTAATGTTTTGAAACCTTGTAAATCATTACAACAATAATTAACAGTAGGTATTTGCTTACAAACTTACCTACATACCTACATAGTTAGTTGCTTTAGTTGCTTATCACCAGTTTTGCACTGTTAAGGGTCAACGCACACACAGTGTATGTATAGTAGAAAAAAATGCGTAGATAAGTGTAGGCGTTGACAATTCTCAAATCTCAAGTTCAATTTCTCAGTTCAGATCTACAGGTGAAACTAATAAATCCAATTTTCCCGTTAAAGTGACTCACCTCTAATCTCGGGGCATAATGGCTGACTGACTGATTGTAAGCGTATGACCTTATGAACCTTCCACTAAGACTAACATATAAGAGGAAATATTGATGTGTGTACTAACTAACAATATGAGAATGTATACTCTAAGAATATGAGTGTAAGTAGGTATATGCTTGAAATCCATATCCATCAACAAAATAGCCTATATCCTTTCCTAACGTCTAATCAACCCCTTTACCAAATTTCATCAAAATCGGTTCAGTGGTTTGAGCGTGAAAGCGTAACACACAGACAGACAGAGTTACTTTCGCATTTATAATACATACTAGCTTTCGCCCGCGGCTCCGCCCGCGTGGATGTCGGTTATCGCGACCAAAGATAGCCTATGTCCTTTCTCAAGGTCTAACCTACCTCTATACCAAATTTCATCAAAATCGGTTCAGCGGTTTAGTCGTAAAAGTGAGACAGACAGACAGACAGACAGAGTTACTTTCGCATTTATAATATTAGTAGGGATAGGGATTAGTATGCAAGTATGCATTATATTGAAGCAAATAAACTATTTTTGGACGATAAAAGGATGGATTGTTTGTGCCGGAGCAGAGTAGGGCTCCGGCACAAACAATCCATCCTTTTATCGTCGGTTGCCATATTATTTGAAACGAAGCTCTAATTATATCTACCTATCTCGAGTCGATACTCGTATATGCCAGGAGCCAACCGTACGACATATTAGCGACATAATCTAACGCAAAAAAAGAAATAAGTAATACAATATTGATAATTATCATTTCATGCACATGTTTGTACTCTAGCGAAATTCATCATAATACTTACATCTGTGAATTCCCCTTCATATAGAGGCGATAGAAGCCTTCGAATTTAGTGTTTTAGACTTTAGAGTCTTTAGACTGTTTCGTACCTATGCGCTATTAGTCGCGAGTGCAACAAATATGAGTTCATTATTATACTAATGTCAACATGTTCTGCGCTCTGTTACGAACCTTGCAAAGGAAACCTGTCTGACTGCTTCTACTCGTACAGTAGGTAAGTAAATACTTACATATATGACGTGGTCTATCCTGTGGCTAGTTTTCCCTTTAGATAATGTCGATTGTCGATAGTTCGCTAGAAGCTGTCTTGTCTGACTTCTGACACATTTAGTCAAATGGGGGATTTGTTGACTCTATTCAAATTCATATTCATACAACTTTAGCTACTAGCTGTAGGTCGCGATTTCGCCCATGTGGAAGTCCGTTATCGCGACTTTTGGTCAATAAAGAGTAAAAAAATGTGAAATGCACAGACAATCTCAAAAATAATACTTAACTAGGTATATCTGGGATATCTGGTAATAAAATCTCACAGCCACCCTTTTTTAATCGCTAATAATAAAAATTCCTAGGTAAATATTAGAATCACAAGAGAGGTAAGATTACAGAATCATTCGACTGTATAAGTGGGTATATTTTTGCACACTCATAAAGTCATAATGTAATCTGATGGAGTCGGCAGTATTATCACTAACTTTTCTTTTCGAACGTACGTAATTAAGACCGAGCCAATTACCGTCCATTGAGTAAATGTTCCACATTTCCGTTCTGTTACTGAGAATATCTGACAGAAAACCCTAAGTAAAACCCTGAGTAAAACCCTGAGTAAAACCCTGAGTAAAACCCTGAGTAAAACCTTAAAAGATGCCTCGGACCGGTACCTACTACGGGGCGTAATATAACACTTGCAGTGGGAATGTCGTGTCGTCATGTCATGTAGTCATGTACCTACTTATAGGTCTTTTTATCAGATGGTACCTAACTGAAAGCGGTACCTTATTTAGTCTTGAAAATTAAACGCCATGAATGCCATGAAGCCAATCGTCCGTTAAATAAAATATCCATAAAATACATGAAACATTTAAATGTTCTTAACGTACTCGTATAAAATATCATTATTTTTTGAAAATTGCTCAAATGAAGAACCTACCTATATATTTTTAATGATTGCCATTATGAAACACTGTGCAAGCAAAAAGTGCATTAAAACCTTATTTACTTTAAAAGCACCCACATTTTGTGATCAATGTCACCTGTTGGTAGAAACAAAAAAAATGTTTTTGAAGAAATGTCACTAAGGTGGAAAATGGTTTTCACTTGTCCCATATAAGAGTGCAAGCGCAACGCAACAGAACAATCTGGCACCCTGTTGATGTTGATCGGGCATTTATTTTATGTATACTTTTCTTTTGTATGGTGTACAATAAAGTTTATTTCTATTCTATTCTATTCTATTCTCGACCATGCGTTCCCGGGAACCACTGAATGTCACTCAACGTATTGATAGTACAATTACTTCAGTAAACGAAGGAGTTGCACAACCAGTTTGTTGTTATGTTATGTTCAATGTTCATACATAATGTACGAGTAGATATTTTGCAAGTAATTTTGTCTGAATGCATGATATCTGCATACGCGTTTGTAAGAACTGTGTACTTTGTGACTAGTTTTAATGGACATGCCATTGAACTAGTTTTATATAAAACTAGCTGTTGCCCGTGGTTCCACCCACGAGTGATAATAATCCATGACCCGCAGAGAAATATTCCCTGTATTGATAAACATGTATTAATAAGTATTATTAGTAATATTCATCCATCTTTTGATAAATAAAAGAAAATATTGACAATTATATATCAGTTTTCACTTCGAACAGACGAAGGACTACTGGGCGTAGAACCTACGCCCAGCATACTCAGTGAACAAAGCCTATAACTCCGGAGTTATTAGAGCACTATTTTTTCTTTTTGGACACCACTATGAACTATTTATGAACTATTT
Source organism: Eilema depressum (assembly GCA_914767945.1). Taxonomy (NCBI): domain Eukaryota; kingdom Metazoa; phylum Arthropoda; class Insecta; order Lepidoptera; family Erebidae; genus Eilema; species Eilema depressum. The sequence continues at coordinate 4,986,198 of OU612020.1, forward strand.
TTTGAAGTATGAATTATATGTTTGAAGCGCACGCAGATTCCCCAAACGGAGGTGAGTACGCTGGGCGAAACCTTCGCCCAGCAACTATGGCTGTAATTTCGTAAGTATAAGAGAACTATTATTTTCCTTTCGCAACTATTTAAAACTATTTCAGAACTATTTTTTGGCATTCATGAAATATCAAGATTCCATGGTGAGTATGCTGGGCGAAGGGACACCTAAAACCTGCCTCCCTATCCAGCCTACTCGTTTTTAAAGAAACTAGCTCGAAGTATTCTGCTCTAGTTCACACCGCTCCTTCTATTTAGCTGATCCTCCCTCCCCAGCTTCTCTCGTCGACATACTTTGAACCTCCGTTGCATCCCTTTAACCCCTATAAAAATCTGTAAATTGGGATTGGGAATTTACTAATCTTGACATTAGTTATTTTTTTATCTACTGTACTGCTCTCTTCCCACGTTCCTAACAAATAAAGAAGCTTTCTATTGGAAAAAGGATTTTTTAAATCGGCCCAAGTATTTTCAGAGCCTATTCAATACAAACAGACAAGCAATCAAATCTTTCCTCTTACCAGTTACATACCAAAGTACAAACCTTTTGAATAGTTTTTCATTTGATGTCTTAACAAAATGTAAACATAGAGCAGTGTTCAAGATAAAGGAAAACTAGATACTCAAGATGCGACTGCGCACAAGCAAATAAGTCTTTATAGGAATAACATTATGTTGTAACTTGCTCGGAGGAGTGCCGCAGGCCGCAGATCACAAGATGTTTGTTTGTATACTCGTATGTATGTGCATCTAAAGTGGTAGGGTATCACTTTCTGGCTTTACTTTCAATCTTTCTTCAAGTCTTTTCACCAGGAAGTCCAATGTCTACTAATCATCTCATTCTCGTAGCCTTTCCCAACTCAGTTGAGGTTGACTTTCCAGGTTAACTGTGATGCGTCTGAGTTTCGATATTTTCCGTGAAGGGATTTTTTGTGGAGGTGAGAATTCCACAAAAAAACCGCGATATTGAAGTTCTGTAGTTAGACTACTTGGTCTTTTGAGGGCTCCAACTATCTGTAACGACTGCCATAGATGTTCGTATGGCTAACAAGACCGAGATGACTGCCAACGATGGCCGACAGAGGTTATCCAATGTCTACTAATCTTCATGCTTAAATCTAGGTATAATTCGCAATCAGAATAATAATTTTTTAACATTTGTACGATGGATACGTGTGAGGAAGTCCCTGCCACTAGTTTAACAACTTTTTGCGCACCAATCTTAATGTTTCCTCCCTTAAGAATCTTATACTTATACCTAGTACCTACTAGCAATTAAAAACGAAGATATAAATGCATCGATAAAGCGGTTCTCAAAATTATAGCGTTAATTTTTAGCGTTGTAAGTGCAACTTTTCCGAACGAGTCAAATGAATGACTTCTGTAAGTATTAAGTAAGGATAACAACCTTCAACACCTTCGCCAACTTGTCCTTTCGAAAGCGGCGATGGCGCAATGGTTAAGGAGCTAGATCAATTAAGAAATTGAAATTACGTATACAATCCCGACCCAGTTCACTACCGGCTCGCCGGTCTTGCTCATGGCGATGGTGTACTGCACGGATGCGTTAAGCTGGGTCCACATTTGTAGCACCTTGACGTATCAGGATCAGTCATATCGTATCATATGGACGCTCATTTTGTCCATATCGTATCATTAAGGCGTATTTCATAAAAAAAAAACGCGCCCCCTTCTGTAAGCAAGCTATGCTCGAGAAGGAGACGGTCACAGAACAGCTTAATGAGATTAACCTAAAAATAGCTTAACCTCATTAACTGTTTTGTGGAGACGGTAGAGCGGGAACGGAGGAGATCCACAGACCGCGCAGCCCGCGACGAGAGAAGTATATAAAAAAGACAAATTACTTCTCTCCATTTTCTTAGTAATGACCGCGTGAGCCTACTATTTCCGAGGCTTACCGTGTCACCTGCCCTTGGCCTTCTATAGGTCGTTCACATTTAAGGCGGCCTGGTTTAGAACCACGACAATTAACGTTTGTTGGGTAATATTTTAACGAGTTCACGGCTGTTCTGGTCGGTTCAACCTGTGTCGACAATAAGTGCATCAATATATTAAATATCATAGCAATTTAAATATGTTTTTAATAAGTAATGCCCAAATAACATAATCCAAAAGGTCGAATGGTGAAAATTAACTAAATACATACATAAATACCTACGCTAATGAATATTTAGTACACGACTGTCCATTTTCTGTCGAGTAGCGACTCCGAGAATCTGCCCAATCCACGAATCAGGCCACTTCATGAATTTGTCTTATACCGAGCTATAGGTTTATACCTAGTGGGTATTACAAGTTCTATTAAACTTGTAATACCCATTATAAAGATATATCTTTCAGAGGTCTGTGTTTGACTACGCTACGGAGTTCCGTAATCCGCGGCTGACAATGATGTCACAATGTTCAATCAGTTGTTTTACTCAGCTTGCGAGCCCACCAACGCCTTTCATTACTTGCACGGAAAGACTTTTATTGTGCGTTGAATATGGGGAGACTTGTGATGCGGTGAGACTACGGGCAGGGACTTTCTGACCGTTACCTTTCTAATAATAAGTCTCATCACAATCAAATAGAAAAATAGATAATATTTAACAAAAAAATGTGTTCAGAATCTAACATAACGCATTTTTTATAAAATATCTTCAATGTACCTACAGATATGGCTTGTACATTTTTGTAAATTATTTTATCGTTTTACGGATTTAACACAGCACCCTAATTGCAATTACCTAGGTCATTTTGGTAATAAAAAGTGTGATTATCGAGAGCAAATTTTGTTATTGTAATTATGTACCTATATGAAATCGCGTGACTTTGGTATCAACAGATAAGACAATTTACTTAGTAATTCTGAAAATAGCCAATTGAGGCACTGAATCTTGCAATTCTTTGTTTATTCACACGGAGGTTATAATACTTCTAATCTATACCATCTACTCGTAATACATAGTACCTAATTAATTGACACACACTGCACTTCTTATACAGACAACATAAAACTTCAATTATGTGTCAACTACAGAAAAACTTAAATTGCCATAATTAATGATCACGAACAATAGTTCTATAAACTATTGTTTACTGTAATTAACTATAAATTATAGCATAGTGATATAATTTTTACTACGAGTATAATAAAGAGCCGCGTGGTTCCCGGCAGAGTAGAATTTGGGCCACCCCATCTCTTCCCATTGTGGTATGTGGCAACGCTACTATAGTGCTGTTTAACATCAAACAGATAATATACAGGGTGTATAAGGTATATACAGGATAAGCCGGCAACAGATGGTGGGTCTACTTACATAGGGAGTTATTCCGGTTGGATACCCTGTATTTGATACCCTGGGGAATAAGTTTATGGCTGCTCTGGAAAAAATAAGAAAAAAAATATATCTCAATTTTTTTTTTAATTACTCAAACTTTTTTCAAATCCTTCGAAATTCGGTATCCCTAATGATAGTTTCAACTACCAGGAATGTAAAATAAAAGTATGCCATAGTCGTGTCCTTCCCTTTTTTGTTTCACCGAGATGAGATAAAGTGGGTCGAAAGTAAAAATCTGTGAAAATGTTACGAAAAAAATATATTTTGACTTATTTTTGGAAAATAACTACAAATATTCTATAATTTTACAGAGTGGTGATGGATAGCCATGCTTTTTAGCTTGCTAATACAGACTAAATTCTGGGACTGGTAGTTGAAAATATCATAAGGGGTACCGAATATCGAAGGATTTTGAAAAAGTTTGAGTACCTAATTTAAAAAAAATATAGATTTTTTTTTTCTTATTTATTCCTGAGCAGCCTTGAATTTTGGGACATCCTGTATATACAGCTCAGACTTAACCTCAGATGTATGATTTAAAAACTGTTTTTCATTTGCCGCCATTTTATTCACCATACAATCACGCCTTTATCCCCGGAGGGTAAGCAGAGGTGAATTAACAATTTTATTGATGGCTTTTCTTTTTGTAATGCCCGCGGTTTCGCCCGCGTGGAATTGTGTTCCCGTTCCCGTGAGTTTTAAGAAACATACCAAAGCCGTTCTCGAGCATTACGCTTAGCAGCATCAATTTAATTTTCATGAAAATAACCACTGTTTCACCTAATTCGTCAAGTTACCAGCAGTCATTATGTTTCAGGTCGGACGGCTGACGGGCCCAACCAACATGTCTTTTAAACAAAAAGTTAGTTTTTATAATAATGTACCAAGGTAAATGAATTTACAATTTACAAAAAGTTAGTTTTTATAATAATGTACCAAGGTAAATGAATTTACCCGTCAGCCGTCCGACCTGAAACATAATGACTGCTGGTAACTTGACGAATTAGGTGAAACAGTGGTTATTTTCATGAAAATTAAATATGACAGTATAAATCACCTTTAATACTTCAACCTAATCACAAAAAAATCAGCAAGCAACATTCGCTGATTGCCTCTTATTACAGGAAAATTGTCTGCGACAATGATATCCAAGGATATAAAATAGTAATTAAGTAGTAAAAGATTTGGCGTGTTGAAAAATAATAGGTTTATTTGACGCCTTAGCGTGACTGATACTTGTAAATTATTCACAATCTAAGCGACTTGGACTTGCATAAATATTTACTTTTAATACTTCAAAAGATAAAATAGTTATAGGTACATAGTATCAATTATTTTGTGAAGGATTGATAATTAGTTGTTTAAACTTAATACATAATATATGTACTACCACTAAGGTTATGAATAAGTAGTTGTTAGTACTATATATTGGGTTGTGAAGGTCATATGGTAGTCGCTTCACAGAAAACGTACGCCAAAAAACTACCACTCAATCCTTCAGCCATAATTACCATCCAAAGGTTGCCTGGTAGAAATCGCTTAAAGCGATAAGGCCGCCCATTGTACCGTTTCTCTAGTTTTAGTTAAATAATAATGTCTTTAATTTGGTGTACAATAAAGTGTATAATAAATAAATAAATAAATAAATAAAATATCGAGGTCTAGCCAAATCCGCAGTTAAGACTGGTAAAGAGGACCCCAGACTCCAAGGTGAAAGCTTCGGATGCGACTGGGAATTAACGCTAGGATGAAGAAGAATTGAAGCATCAGTAGCTTAGTGGTTAAGGAGATCGAGAGGTCCCGGATTCGAATCCAGGCTAATAAACTACCGAGGTGAACCCACTCCTTACACAAGCAATTTAGTTTAGCTGGAGGGGTTAAAGGGGAATATTAGTAATCTCGGTTACTAAAAAGTTTGCAGTTTGGTACTCAGTGATGGTGGTGATGATTGGGGTTAGCCGTCGCGTCTCCCTAGCAGAAGCAGACCCAGATTGTCCGCGCATCGTATCTGATTCGGACCATGTTTTGATCTTGGTGTCAAACAGCTAATTCAAAAGAAGCCATTCCTCGATTCACACCATGGTCCGAATATTTCGTGGTGTGAAAGAGGAACGACCCATTTCTACTAACGCCTATGGAATAGGATAATCTTGATCCTTGATCCGGTGTAGCGGAACACGATGCTATTTTGGTTGCTTCGAGACAGTCATACCCGTATTGTTTTGTTCTATATACGTACCCGAGTTGAAAACCGAGAGGGTTTCCGAACGCAAAAAAAGGTACTTAGGCACTCCATTGCGGAGCAGAAAAAGAATTAGCCATGACTTGTTATTGTTTGTCAACATGAAATCAATCAACTTTATCCTCAAAAACATCAATTAAATATACATTATGTAGGGATATACTTAGGTTTTCCAATGTTTCCAAAACCTACTGTAAATATTTTCGTGTTTATAAACTTTTGCCATTCATCCTCTCTGACCTTTGAATAATTTAAAGTTTAATTGAAATCACTTTTATGTTGAACTATTACTACACTTCATTTTTAACCTTAATCACTTTTACGATTCCAATAAAAACCTATTAAAAATTACTGTGTGGTATAATTATTAAATCAAGTCAATTCAATTCAATTTATTTTTATTTCTGAACAAACATAGTTTGTGTTGAAATGTCAAAAAAGTTTTTTTGAAGATGATCTTGGGAAGTTTTAAGCTACGTACGACGTACGTCTTGCAGCTTAAGTAATCACTGGCAAGTTTTAGACACGAAAAAATATAAGCAAATTTAGCTACGAGTACCTAACTTCGTCAAAAATTGCATATTATTCAGTTAACGGAAAGTATAAGCCCTTCTTGAAGAACCCATATTGCAGTCGCTTTTGAAAACCACAGCTAGGAGTTCATACCACAACTTGAGCGTGCGTGGGATGAAGTTTCTTTTATACCGCACAGGCGCACCGTTTCCGTTCGCAATGTACCTACTGTAAAATAGTGAGTACACTGGCCGAATGAATTGAACAACATCCTGACTGTTTATTCTCGCCTAATGTGTCTACGTGGGCTGTGATTTATGGATAGAGTGGAGTCTATTCTTAGTGTTTCTTTGCCTATCTGCCACCTAAGTAGGTACCTAATGATACGTACGTCTTATAAGTAGGAAAAGATTTATTTCAAGTCCTAATAACCATTCTATGTTAAAATGAATTGCATTTATAATATTAGTATGGTTAAGGATACTGCGAAATGCAGAGATTTCTACTGTTAGGTAAAGAACTGTTGAATTGCATGTTCTTTTAAATTATATTATACCTGCTAGTATACGATACTAAGTCAGACTTGAAAACTGCCATACGTTTATTTACAATTGGTTGAGTAGAACCGGCGATATGACCAAAAATAGAAACGTCAAAGTTGGATTTCACATTTCAACCGCTATCCTCGTGGACAGAGCCGCGGTCGTCATCACTAAACTACCTATTAAAATTGGATGACATGTGTTGTTTTCCAACTCAGTCCGCTAACCTATAATCTCGGTTGTAAGGCACCAGTAGGACTACCTATGTAATCACGAGTACGTACGTATAATGAAAAACTCGTGCGCACACAGTCGCGTGCCCTTCACATGAAATCACGTGTATTGTTAATACCAGAGCAACTAATAAGATAGTACCTAGTTACCTATTAAATACTATTATGGGCATTTATTTATGCGTCACATAGCGTATGCCATAATACTGGCCTCATTACTGGTATGAAGTATGTGGTTTTGTGATACTAAAGACTGAATTTTTCTACTTCAGAATTTAGTTTTGTTTATGATTTTTCACTATTTCCATTTTACCTACAAAACTACCAAAAATATTTTTGTTTAGTTCGTCAATCGACTGCCGCCCGCTGCATTATCTCATCATCCATCGTTGATCATACGATGAGTAGACCCTATCTACTTTTGTTGATTTATCGAATTGCATCTCAAAATACTTTTCAAATTTCAATTGGCATTTTCATTACAATATTTCCCATTCATATATTTTCCTAAAATATCAATCAATCTATTATCCTATCGAAGCCCACAGGACTTCGACTCGAAGGACATAGGCCTATCTAGGGATTGCAAAATTCGAAAAATTTTCAATTTCGAATTATTCGAATTCCACTTGACCTAAATTCGAATTATTCGAATTATTCGAATTTTTCCAAGTTTTTTTTTGCAAAGGAGCATATTTTATAACATTTGGATTTTTTAGTGAGCATACCTACACTGATCAATAAGAAATAAAAGGCAGCCCATTTTTATACAATTTGCGTTTAATAAACTTTACTTAATTATATTTGCTTGGTATCTTATTATGTGAGCATTCCCTCATTCATACTCACTCTCAATTTAATGAAAGTAAATCTTCTTCTATAAAAGTAAGGGTTTCGTCTTCTGGTCTTGAAGCTGGACGGACATTGTGGTAGTGTCATATAAGCATCTCAGCACCGTTTTCCATGTATCACCAATCGACACAACACCGCTGCATGGCATCCAGCACTGCTCACGTTTCGATAGAGTCGAAGGCTTTTTCGTAGTCCACAAACGCCATACACATGGGCGATTGTACTCCTGATTCTTTTCTACAATCTGCCGAACAGTATGGATCTGGTCCACGGTACTATAGCCTTTTCGAAACCCGGTTTGCTCAGGTGGCTGGAACTCGTCGAGATTACTCGCGAAGCGATTTGTGACGACCCTCGAGAACAACTTGTAGACATGGCTCAGGAGTGAGATGGGCCTGTAGTTCTTCAGCAAGGACTTGTCATCTTTTTTGAAGAACAGTACCACTGCACTCCCGCTCCATGCCTGAGGTGTTAGCCCTTGCTGGATGACGGAAATAAAGAGACTCGCTAGCTCTTTTAAGATTGGAGCGCCACCTGCTTTCAATAGCTCAGTAGTAATTCCGTCATCACCAGGGCACTTGTTTTTCTTCAGTTGCCGGAGAGCCACCTCTACCTCGCACCGCTCGATATCTGGCGTCTCCTCGGTGTAATGGCGCGTGACTGGGGATCTGTGGTCTTCATAGCTGTGTCCCATCGGTTTACTTATCCGTGATGCATAAAGCTGTCCATAAAATTTCTCGATCTCCTCAAGTATCTCGAACTTTGAGGTAATCGTTTTGCCATCCCCAGTTTTAAGTTTCCTCAGGTGGGGCCTCCTCAACTGCTGAGCGAACACTTTCGACCCCCTATTTCACTCAATTGCCTCCGGGATAGTGCGAGTGTTGGAGTGTCGGAGGTTGCGTCGTATCAGCTTTTTGATTTGTTGGTTTAGGGCTCTTCCATCCGATGAAGATGATTGTGTGAATGGTTGTTCATGCCTCTTCCTCATAAGTTCGAGACTCTTGCTGTCTGCGTTTTCCGGGAAACAACTTTCCAGACACTTCCTGCAATGTTTTGACCACTATGCTGGCCTTCTCGTCAATGCTGCTAGAGGTTTCCAGCATTGCGAAAAGATTCTGAAGTTCTAGTTGGACTTTTCGGACCCTAGAGCTACTTGGAACGGCGTGGGTCGGAGGGTTTATCTTATCATTCGGAATCTTTTAGCCTTGATGTTGATATTTAGAGAGCCTCGGATAAGTCGGTGATCGCCTCCAGTTTTAAACTTGTTGAGCACAGAGACATCTCTAAATATGTGCTTACTGTCCGTTATGAAAAAGTCTATTTCGTTCTTTATCGCAGAGTCCTGGCGTTGCCAAATCCATTTCCTGTGGGGTTTTATCTTAAAGAACCTATTCATAAGAAGAGCCCCTGTAACTCGAGAAAGTTGACTAGCATTTGCCCTATGCGATTTCTGCTCCCCACTCCATAACGTAAAATTTTCGTCTCGCTGCGTTCTTGTACTCCCACTTTGGCATTGAAGTCCCCCATAACAACTTTGTAAGTGACCTTGGCAGTGTGATTCATTGCCTTAGCAATATCCTCAAATACCACCTCGGCAGTTTCTTTGGGGTAAGACGAGGTCGGCGCATATTCTGACTGTTCGTGATTTTCAGGACAAGGTACAGACAACTTCAACAACGCTGCTGATGAGGTCCTTTTTACCAGAAAGCCGACTCCTCCCTGGGAGAGCTGATCACCTTCTCTAAAATAGAACAGGTCGCCTGACTCAAGGGTTGTCGTGTCCTCCTCTTTCTTCAGATCTCTGACAGTCTCAATATGTGCCAGTTTATGCGAATTAGTTCTACCTCGAGTTCGGTGAGGTGCTCGTCCAGCCGTAGTGTACTGCAGCTATAATCTGCCAGCAGTAGATGGTTTCGGTAGCCTCCCGCTACCATGGCTGGGAATAGCGGGACCATCGGGAACTGGGGGCCTTTTATTTTGGCGTCTGTGCATGGTGAGAGTGTCTAGCCTACTATTGCGTAGTAGTTTTTCATGATAGTAACCGAAATTCGAATAATTCGAATACTTGGTTTTAAAATTCGAATTTATAAATTGGCCCAAAAATTCGAATAATTCGAATTTTTCGAATTTCGAAGTATTCGAATTGCAATCCCTAGGCCTATCCCAATGTTGGGAAACTTTGGCCTACTATTTCCACGCTGGACGGGTTGGTACAGTTGGTTTTATTTCAAGTTTTCCTTTTCTCTCAGTGATATCGTCTGCGTATATTTCTGTTAGTCGCCTATTAAGACACTTTTCAGTTAAGATGGGGGGGGGGGGGGGGGGGTGTATTCTTTCTCCGTCACCATACCAATATAAAAAAACTATAGGTATTATTATATTTTTAATCATACATTAACAAACGGGGAACAAACGATCCGAGGGGTATAAAAAGAGGTCCAACGGGTGTAGATATTGTTTATTAAAATGAGGTCGAACGGGTGTTTTTGTGACACGGGTACGTAGTACGTAGCTACTTCGGCATTACGTCAAATCTCCATAACTCATTTAGTCAAGTACGAATGAGTGACAAAAGATGGTATCTATTTTTGCAAAACCGCGAACATTCTTAACGACATATTGTGTGAAATTAACTGTAAGGCCTCGTCCTAATTGGCTAACGTTCGTTCTTGCAAACGATGCAATTTCGTCGGGCAGTGATAATTATTGTGTGATGGTCCAATAGCCTGTCATAATAGACCATGCGATTCCATTTCAATAGCTGTTTATGGAACTGTAGTTTTTGCTGTCAACTTGCATGTTTCTTAGAAAATTACAACTTAACAACTTTGAAAAAAAAAACGTCTTTATGGATCTAGTAATGCACGATCATCAAGTTTTTCATAGCATTCAAGTTCTGAATGCTATGAAAAACTTGTGCTTGAGTGATGACTTGCGAGATTAAATTAGTATATGTATTTTAAATTGATTTATGTGTTTAATCTCGTCGTGCAATGAAATCTTATCGTTTGTTCTACGATCGTACCCCAATTAGGACGTCTAAGGTTACTATAAAAGTTGACTTATAGAAGAAGAGATGAAGGTCTAACACGAATTAGAACATTAGTAGAAGAATTTTTCAAATTCATTTCGGATCACTAATAACAAGCTGGGTAGTACAAATACGTAGGTAGGTATGCAGTGCAATACAACATAATAATGAACACTGACAAACTAATTACATAAACACAATCAATCAATTAACCTATTGCAGTCCACTACTGGACATAGGCCATAAAAAAGAACTATCAAAGAGCTGTTAATTGCATTTCATAAGAATATTAATATATTCAAACATAGCACTTAATATTTAATTATTATAAAATTGGTAATTTATAATATCACCATCATTATAACTTTATGATCTAATATGACATTAATAGTAAGTCATTTAAGAATATAGAAATGTATCGTAACAGATACAACTGCAATCTGTGGTTTGACGATATATGAAATATTGGAATAAATAAAAAAATAGTGAAAAATTCACCTAAAAGGAAAGGACATAGGCTATGTTTATTCACGGACATCCACGCGGGCGGAGCCGCGGGTAAAAGCTAGTACGCTATATTTAAATGAACGAAATAATGACTACGAAATTTTTGAAGCATTCATTATGCTAATGCTAACTATTCAAATCGAGAAAAAAATCTATTTAAATACGCTATATATGTTTTGATTACCTTACGGGTGTCTAAATATACCTTTTTTTTTTTTTTTTTTTATCGTGCGCAAAATCCCCACGGATACCTCCCCCACCGTAACCGGAGGAGGAGGTTATGTCGGACTCGAACCGACTAAAACGCACGCCGTCTGTGGGCCGTCAGTTGCCGGAGGTGAGATTGTCGTAGCCATATCCCTCGCACCCCGGCCGACCCAGGACCATATCTCTCGATCTGGCCCTCTTCCGGTGAGGGGACCACAGAGTCCCCAACCCGCCCCCGGGTATGGGGAGGCACGCAATGCGTGCCGCCGCCGCGGCCTGCTTCTGCTAGGGTGACAGGCGGCTCTACCCGTCACCCCCAGGCCCGCGCTCATGGAGGACGGAGGTCATTCTGCGACCTCCGACGCCCGAGTTGCCGCTGTTCGTTGCGGGCCGCGCGGTTTGCGATTCTCCTTCGCTCCTCGCGCTCCCGCTCCGCCGCCTCCCAATATGTTGTGTGTAGTTTTAACTATTTCTAGATTCAAGTGCTGCAGAACAAGGCCTAGATTCTGCTGAAGCAAAACCACTGTCATACCACAGACACTGCAAAATAATGGCATTACATTTTAGACGGGTTACTAGCATAATGTTTTTTTCGCGTAATGACAATTCAGTTAAGTTGACATGAAAGCATGTTACCTAGATAGCTGAAAGACAATTCAGCTAAATGACATAAAAACAGAACAATGCCGTTAAAGTCTAAAATTAGTGAATGAAAGAGTGTAATGAAACTCTTTTCCTTTAATTTTGGACTTTAGTTCTATAGAAATTAAGTCTAAAATTTAATGCCATTTTTTGCAGTACCTGTAAACTGTAAACGATTCGGCCAACCTCGGTAATTATCGTGAATCCCTCGTCTCTCACATAGAGTTATCAATTTACAGATAATATACGAGTAGTTTGCGTTGGCCTATAAGGCCAACGCAAACGAGGGATTTTTCTCCGCGGCGGAGTAAAAAGTACGCTCCGTCAATAAAAAGTCCTCTGCGGAATTACCACGTACTCAACGCACACGGTGTGCGATCATTTGCTGTCCGGAAATGTAGAGATGTGCACGCTATGGAAGCAAATATTCAGAGGAAAGAAATGAATGATGAACGAGATGTGAATGATGTGATGTGAATTATAAAATTAATATGAAATTGTTATTATTAATTATTTTACAATAATAAATGAGCAAAACTTACCATATTTAGTTTTTTCTTCATTCGATAATAAGTCCCATACAGGAGTGGAATAAACCTCTTGGCATACCTGGTTCCAGAACTTTTTCTTTAAATTTCGGTCGTGATACTCTTTTTTTGACGTATCATATAAAGCAGTTCTTTTTTCGACTTCTTTTATTAAAATATTACATTCTATTTCCTGGGTCATCATTTATCGTCGTGAATAATAATTAAATTATATATAGGAAAGAAATCGCCGCACTTGACGTTTGTCATTATCTTATTTATCTATGACTGTACAGTACATACATAAACTGCATGCATACAGGGAGATAAAAAGGTGTAATGTCAATGAAGTTTGACCAAAAAGTTTGACTACGAGGAAGCACCGATACATCACTATCGAGAGCACAACGCGGATTAAATTCCGTCATATGCGTTGCATCGCACAGTCACACGTGCTCTATTTTTTTCGGGGACTCCCCCGTACTTTTGTGCGGTCCGCTCCCTGCATGTCCGCGGTAATTCGAGCGACTTTTTGTACGCGGTACTTTTAATCCTTCGTTTGCGTTACTCGATACAATTGTAAGCGATCTATTTTAGAGGACTAAAAAGGCCGCGGATAAAAATCCCTCGTTTGCGCAGGCCTTATATGACAACAAAACCTCCTCTGTAGCTCAAAACTAACACAAAAATATTGAAACAAGAAACATAATTGATTATTTTGACGTATATGATACATTTATGTTTATGAACGCTAATTTTATTCGTGTAAATATTCGATTCTATCACATTTTATCAGAATTAACTTACAGTAGTTATGTATCATGGCTTCAACAAAAAAAACGTGGCAAAATAATTGTTGCTTAATCTTGTGAAATTGTAAATAATGTATGTAACTATTTTAAAAAAGAATATAATTTATTTAAAAAAGAAGAAAATTTACTTTCTTCTTTTTTATTGTATCAACAAAAATCGGTAGAAGTCGGTTTCAAAAAATTTTAATTTCGTGTTTATTATCAATTATTATTAATCCGATGTAATATCGTACTGTTACTTATGTACAACAAACAGTAAAATATTGACTTATATCTATGTATTTTTTTATTTAATGTATACAAGTAGAGCTTCAATATATAAAAATAATGAATTTTCACATTCATGTCGCTCTGCATAATTTTCTTAGGTCTACGGTTAGAAATGTCATCTTGGCAGATGCTATACATTGCGATTATGATACTTCAAATTGAATGCTACCTAAAAGAAATCGCGGTAATGTATGTCGTGTCATTTAAGTCTCCGGATTTAGGCGATGATACCCGAAAAAAGCCGAATCTTTAACTGATTTTAATTGTACTGTATGACAGTGGTTTTACTATAGCAGAATCGAGGGCCTGAACATTAATTTGATATTAATTTCAACTTGACACCTTAACGCATTCTTCAGAAAAACTTTGTTACAGACAGGCCGACTGACAGACGTGCAGATCTTATAAGGAATCTATTATTTTCCTTTGAGGTGCAGAACCCTAAAAATAATGATAATGATTAAGGAAAAGAAAATGAGAAGCAGGGTCATGATCATCAATTATTCCTCGTGGCCTTAATGAGTTATGCCCTAATCATTTCAACAATTAAATCCATTAAAATATCATTTTATAAAGCAGTTAAGATAATCATTATCTCATTAGAATTGGTTTTTACCGCGTGAAGTTTTTGGTAGTTAGGAGGAAAACAATTAAAATTATTTTTTAAAGAATTTTACCGAACATTACTAGTACGGCTAGTACCCCCTTCAGTTAAGCTTCAAGAAGAGCATTAGAAGGTTTCTTCCGGGTCGGCAGCTCGAGTGTGCGCCTGGTGTTGCATACATCCAATACGTCCATAGACCACGGTAACCACTTCCCATTAGGTGGGCCGTGTGCTTGTCTGCCAACTAAGTGATATAAAAAAGTAAATTACTTGTGTAAGGAGAGGTTTCACGGCTCTAACAACAAGACTACTGACGCTTTATAATAATAAATAATAACGTTAGAGTATACATTACTATAGAGCGCGCGTATCACTCAGGTCTGTGGCATATGTGGTGCCGAGCGTAGGCAGATACTTTGCGATGGTATTGTGCACCTATATGGTACGATGGTATAGCCTCCGTGGCGTAGCGGTAGTGAACGCGGCCGCTACGCAGGAGGCGCGGGTTCGATCCCCGCTCAGTGCAAATATTTGTGTGAATGAAATATGAGTATTTGCATTGGTCTGGTCGTGCCTCGGAGAGCACGTTAAGCCGTCGGTCCCGGTTGCCATTAGAACATCTATGGCAGTCGTTACGGGTAGTTGGAGCCCTCAAAAATCCAAAAAAAAACGGTCTAACTGCAAAACTTCGATATCGCCTAATGTTAACATTGGGTTGTGGAGGTCAGATGACAATCGCTTCACGGAAAATATCGAGGTCTAGCCAAATCCGTGGATAAGACTGGTAAAAGCGGACCCCAGACTCCGTGCTGAAAGCTTCGGATGCGACTGGGAATTAACCATTCATGCATTACCGAGAATATTAATAGTTGCACTTGTGAATGTAGTGTAATGTTATGTTTTTTTGTTCCATCTGATATGGATGGATAAAATTACAAAAAAAAACAATAAATACTACAAATATACGATGTAACATAAAATATTGATATCGAATTAAATATTATTTGCAAAATCACTTTGATTGGTATTGTTTTGCTACTGATTCAGGTTGAGCCAGGATCCTCGGTACTGTTCATACCCGTGCCTACTGTTCTTATTTATTACTAGCTGACCCGGTGAACTTCGTACCGTCATATTTTCCGTCCGCGTGGTATTCTGATCCCGATTTATCAGTGTTTTTCTACAATATTATGCATGTATTATACATATAAACCTTCCTCTTGAATCACTTTATCTATTAAAAAAAACTGCTTCAAAATCCGTTGCGTAGTTTTGAAGATTTAAGTATACATAGGGACGAACAGACAGTGACAGCGACTTTGTTTTTTAATATGTAGTGAAGGCGCGCTCTGTAGCAATGTGTTGGTACACATATTTATTTATTTATTTAGGCATATCAACTTTACAGTATAAACAAACCCCAACATTGATGAGTCACAATAGCAAGATATTATTACGCAGGTGCTACTTACTCAAATTACAGATATGCACAGCATTGACTGAATGTCTTATAAAAATAATAATATACTAGCCTTCCGCCCGCGGCTCCGCCCGCGTGCATCTCGGTTAACGTGACCTTTGCTCATATCTTCGGTACTACTCAACCGATTGCGATCAAACAAATGTAAGATTTTAAGTCTGAGTAAGCCCTTTCTAACAAAAAAAACCGCATCAAAATCCGTTCAGTAGTTTTTGCGTCCATCGCGAACAAACAGACAAACAGACAGGAAATTCAAAAAAAAATATTTTCGTATTCAGTATCGTTATCGTAACATAACCCAAGTGTTTTTTCTTTAATATCTCCAATGTACAGACACGACCACTTTACAATTATATAATAGTATAGATAGATAGATAATAGATGAATAGAAGTTAAATGTCCAAATTATACTTACATACTACATAAATATGTCAATAAATAAGTCAGTTAAATAACATAATATATTAATTCATGAAAGAAAAGAAAATAGGACATAAAACATTTCAAGTCAAGTTTCCAATAATTAATCATCACCCTGAACACCAATCCACATTGCATTTTTTTTTATTCGTGTAAATGGGTGATAACATGTGCTACGATTTCTGCGTAGACTATCGTCGCGTCGTAGCAGCGTAGACCTTTTAGTATACAAGTTTACTATTTGACTCGTGCGAGATCATTACATGTTATGACAGCTGTGTCATATTATGGTCAAGGGTCGGTTGCCATTCCGGGTAAAAGTGTTCTTCTGTTTTTTCATTTCTCAGTGCACAGAGAATAAAATACCCGGATTATGTTAATAAACTCGAAACACCTCTTTTTCTAAATATTAGTAAACTGAAATTACTAATATTCCCCAATCTAAGCTAAATTGCTTATATTAGGTGTGGATTGTATTAGTTAGTGTTTAATATAATTCAATAACAATGCAAATTATACAAATAGTAAATAATGCAATTTTTTTTAATATTTATGAGATAATAACGGTTAATAAAGGCCGCGTCCTTAATTAATGTGCGCCAATAATAATAATAAATGTAGCCTTCTATTCTTATTTCTTACAAAATACTTAAAAATATTTTGTTTTCCTTTGTTTGAATTTTATTTCTTTAGGTACCTACAGTTTTTATATCTGAGCGAAGTATTGTTTATTCTGCACTCTTGCGTATGAATTTTTTTTAGTATTTTTGCAAGCATAATTAACAATTGTTTACGTTAATGTTTAGCGGAAAATTTTGTCTTCTCGTTAGCGCAAAACCGGAAATAGAAAATTTAAGTTGTGTATTAATGTGTATATTCATGGCTTACAATAAAAAGCAAAAATTTTGAATGAATATTCATGCAGAGTCGTAAAAAAGTTTATTTCACAAATAAGTTTACACAATATTCATGTAGGTACTTAGTGTCTTTAAAACCAAGCAAAAACTAAGAAGCACCTACTGTTGAAAGTATTAAGGGTCTTTGAGATTTCTTTGAATTACATGATTCTGTTTTTTACTTCGATACTAACTTACGTGGGACCTAATACAATGATGGTGAAATGTGGGCGTTAATTCACCTCTGCCTAACCCTCCGGGGATAAAGGCGTGATTATATGATGTATGTATCTGATTATCAGTAATCAATCAATAATACTATCAATATCTTCAGTGTCTACCTAAATTATAAATAGTAACACAACAAAGTTGTCCTTCTTTTTTGGTTAAATTTTTTAAACTTACAGTCCACAGTTATCTAATTGAATGTAATTGTTTCAGAAAAAAAGACAATTCTGAAAAGTGTGTCTGGAATATTTAAATCTGGTCAACTAACCGCTATAATGGGACCTTCCGGAGCTGGCAAATCTTCACTTATGAACGCACTTACTGGATTCTCGTAAGTCTTATTTGTTAATGTAATTTAATGTCGTATTTTTGACTTTAATAGGTATAAACTGAAATTTATGTCATAAATAATTAACATAATCACAAAAAATACCTCTAAACCATAAAGGAAAAAATTAATAACAGCACCATAAGAGCATGTACCTATACTGACTTACTTTTTTTTGGTCAAACGAATAGACTACTTAAGATATGTTTGCGGTGAAGGCTGATATTGAATTAATACCTGATTTTTAGTCGGGGTATAGATATTTCTATTAAAGGCATGAAAAAGACACATTTTGAATTTTTAATTCCGTCTTAGACTATGAACTTTATGTTACGCATATATGTTATGCTAACATGAAGTTACTCAAGAATCGTACGTAATCAGCCCCCCTAGACAAGTGGCAATTCGTTGCTCGGCGTATGATGGAATAGAATGCCAAATGTATGGGATTTGCCGACCTTCATGTACAGCAGTCGCATTCGCTTCTGCAGCATCACCAAGACAGGTACCAATAGTATACCTATTAATCTTTTTTTCTAGAACGCAAGGAGTGAGAGGCAGTATACGCGCAGGTGACAATATATGTGAACTCAATCCGAACAGCAACGTTCAGCGCGGCCTTAATTCATATAGAAAGATGTCTTGCTACATACTGCAGGATGACAGGTTAAATCCATTGTTCACTGTATCCGAACTCATGAAGTTTGCAGCTGATATGAAACTAGGAGACACATTGACAGAGAAGTTGAAATTGAGTGTGGTAAGAACTTTTCATTGATGTAGGTTTTATACAAGAGTATGTATAAAACTCAACTTTTTTATACCACTTAGATCGCTGACAAGTACACGGCCCACCTGATGGAAAATGGTTACTGTAGCCTATGGACGAGTGCAACACCAGGGAGTCACACTCATGCTGCCAACCCTATAAGAACAGAGAGATTCTGTGCCGTCAGCGAAGAAGACAAGTAGGACAAGCCTTCGGTCCCACTGACAGCACAAAACCTCTCCAGTGAGCTCTGGCTACCCTACTCACCGCCGGGAACATAACACGAGGTTATTTAGCCGCGGTATTCTATAGTTGAGGTACTTCCCCAGTCGGATTGCTCGATTGACACGGAAATACCATCATGTTTTGCCTCCTATATAATGTTGGTGTCAAAGTGAAGAGTAAGGCTAACCGTCGCTCTAACTCGAAGTTGCTCGTGAAGTCGTGACCAAAGGTCAATAAAGTTCAAAATAAAAAAAAGTGAGACCTTGTTTAGCTATTTTTTAATTGATGTATTTTGTTCTAGATAACAGAGATACTGCACACACTCGGATTATCGAATACACAAGACACGAGATGTATTAATCTCTCCGGAGGACAGAGGAAACGATTGTCTATAGCTGTAGAGTTGATCGATAACCCTCCAATCCTGTTCCTTGACGAACCAACTACGTAAGATTTGATAAAGTTTATTTATTCTGTTCTATAGGTACGTACCAAGATACCGAATTTCAAAATCCCGAATGTACGAAATCGAAGTAGGCACGAACGCACGATATACCGAAGTTCAAAATCAGAATTAAAATCAGAAAGAAAGAAACTTTTTTTTCAGAATCCTGAAGATAATATTTTGATACGTTACCAATGGTTTAATTTTTATGGTTACTTTTTTACAATGGGGGCTGTTTTTTATTGAATAGATATATTCATGTTCTTATTACCACAATTCAGATAATTTTAAAGCATTTGGTATGCTAAACTTAACACATTATTTGAAATTGGAAAAAGCGAAATCGATACTCGGGCAGGACTCGAACCCGCGATCTTTCCCTTACAGGGGGAATGCTCTGACCACTGAGCCACCGAGCTTCGCCCGAGATTGATCCAAATTTTCCAATACATCCATCTTAGGGCGATGGTGGGAGCAATCTACCGATATTCGTACGAACTATCGGAATCAATGAATGATGTTGCAATCATTTTTAAACATTGATTTTTGATTACCACAAGTTTCCTAACACGAAGGATATGGCGGAGGCCACGGAGGTCGGTCGCCATACCCTTCTAACCTATATTATAAAGCATTATTGAAGTTCAGAAGAATCCCTTCAAAACATGTTTTGATATTTTTTTCACTGAATCGTTCCATAATTATATTTGGGGGTAGTTTCTTATTTAATTAGAAGCTACTACCACACATTCATGTGATGATCAGTTCATCGTACCTTTGATCCCGTTAATTATATTCCTTATAGGTCAGCAAGCCTTAGAAAAGTAAATTCTTGTACAGTTTTCTCAAGTTATTTCGCATAATTCATCGAATACCAAGAAGTGCCTACGCTATCAGTGCAGCAGTGCAATAAAACTGAGTGCAGGCGTAGCAGTGACCATGAACGAGTTATACTTCACCTTGGGACCGGATCTTATCTAATTTTCTTATTAAACCCATCAGTTTTTTAATTATCTCATTAGTTCTTTAATTACTTATTATGGAAGACCAACAATAACCAACAGTTAAATTTAATTGTTGTTATATAAAGCTAATAACAAATCCGGTTAATTGAGTCAAAAATAGTTTTGTTACAATGGACAAACAGTTTTTGTAGGTATTAGTTATGCAATGAAACATTCTTCGAATTTCATGAGCATGTGACCTTGAGGTGATTTCTAAGGTAATGTCTGTGGTAATGAGGCGATAGTGCGCCCGTGCATCGCTAGTTTGAAGTAACCCCACGGATAATAACAAATTATTATTATCCGTGGAACAAATTATTAATATACTAGCTGACCCCGTGAACTTCGTACTGCCTTTTTTTAATTTTTCTCGCCGTAAGAACCATCTTCGTACTTCAGGGAATATTCTAAAAAAAGAATTTGCGCTCAACAACACATTTAGGGATTCATAATTTTTATATAATAGAAGATATTAGGTACCTAATGGTAGTGAATATGATTTCGTGACACGCTTACCTTTTTAGATGGGTTAAGGAAGTTTTTTGCTTACAGAGGACTAGACAGCAAAACAGCCGCACAATGCATCGAAATGCTCAAAAACCTCGCTCAAAACGGACGTACGATAGTTTGCACCATACACCAGCCGACTGCATCTGTGTACGCTTTGTTTGACCAGGTAAGTCAGGAAAATTGAAAATATTTATACTAGTTAGTTACCTGCGTGCAAGGCCTTACCATTTACCAAGACCTTCAAAATATAACACCAATCAAAAACTAAGCGAACCTCAGACTTCCGAACTGAAAACTTTAGATGAGAATGATGATGAATGGGCCAGGTGAGTAGGTCAGTCGCGAAGACGAGGCCAAGAAAGCCTCATCTGCAAGCCAGTACATCTGCTGATTGTATGCTTACCTTCTCGGGATTGCAGGTGTGGGGTTAAGAAAAACCTCATACTGAAATAGCAAGCAAGAAGCACACAGCAAAATTTTATGGAAGCAATTAATTTGCCCTATCTTTACGCCTATATTAGCCTATATCATAGTATAAATTCTCATCTGAGTCGCAATGTTTCGGGCAGAAGATTATTTAAGTCTATTTGTTCATAGGTATACATTCTAGCAGAGGGTATGTGCATATATAATGGTGCGAGCGAAGACACTGTGCCGTATTTAGCGTCTGTCGGTCTACAATGCCCCAAGTACCACAATCCGGCTGATTACAGTAAGTAGCACACATCACCTAGACTTTATGATTCTCACCGTCCTCCTAATACATTTAAATCTCGTTTTCTAGCTAAAGTGTTACGAGTATTTTATATTTAAACTAAATACCCGCACTAGAGCCAGCGGGCATGGTTTATTCGGACTCGAACCGCATGCCGTCTTGTTTCATTAGTTATCGAGAGGGAGATTGTTGTTTCTGTCATATCCCTATCCCTCACACTCCGGCTGACCCAGGGCCATCGGAATAGCCCCCTCCCGTGTGGGACCACGGCGCGCGGAACCCCATCTTGTCCCGATAGCTAATGAGCAGTTTTCTAGTAGGTATTTAAAGGGTTCCTAAAGACGCGCTAGATGGCGCAGCCGGCACTTTTGGTAAGAAGAGTGTGGTGTCACATCTAGTGTAATTTATGGAAAAAATGTTCTTCAGTTTTGTAATGATTTACTTTACTTAAATATTCTGTAATTTTTTCTGATACAACGAAAATACCACTAACAAACCACAGAGTACATTAAAATTACCAAAAGCTATGCTAGCGCCATCTCCTGATGACTTAAAAACCAACTGATTATTATACCTACTGGAAAACTGCTCATTGCCTATAAACAAAATAAAACAAACAAAGCAAAAAAATAAGTTAGTAGTCAGCTTATTAAATTAATGTAATTTATGAATGGATATTAAATTAAAACGTTAGTTATTATGTGCGTATATAACAATAAAATGAATCATTCTTGTGAACAAGCTAGTCCATTATACATATCTATCTCATATATCTACATACAAGCTATTCTTTAGGTAATCGTTATGAGCGAACTGTCTGCCCGTCAATCAAAACAAGAATTTAATTTTATTTGTGATTATATTTTTTCCTTCTTATGTATTTAATACAATCTACAATAATTATTTTTATGACTTTATTTCAGTGAGTAAGATTGTCAGGCTTTTTGTATTCATGTGGATTTCTTATATGTCTTACGTCTGCAATTTATTTAATCTGGTCACGGTACTATTAGTGTAGATAATATTATCATTATCCTTGTCTGGTTAAAATCACGACAACATCCAAGAAATTTCAAATTTCCCTAGAACAAAGCCTGTACTGCACCTCTCTTATACTGCCTTCTATTAAAATATTCACGATCTAAATATTCCTACAGTTCTGGAGATAGCAACAGGAGAATACGGGCAATTCAACGAAGTATTAGCTGAGAAATGTACGAGTCACGAAACGATAGCGAAGTCAGTGCAACAGCTTCCTACTGCCGAGAAGAAAAGCGAAGCAATCACCTTTGGAAAAACTTCAGTAATAGTCAACCCACCTGATGAATTGTACAAGTTTGGGAAATTGTTTAAAAGATGCATACTGCACCAATATAGAGACTGGGTAAGTTATTATATCGTATTAGAAAGAAAGAAAGAAAAAAAAAATAAAGAAAAATATTTTATTTGTGATCCTCACAATGTGTGATTACTACTATACATACGAAATTGCTACTATACATACGAAATTTCTAGTATACCTACATACGAAAGTTGACGGACGGACTGGCAGGTATCTTGACCCCGAAAACGTCAAAGGTACTCTTTATGCGCAACATGCGTTTTTTATGTATTTTTTGCGGTGTTCAAATTCACCAATTACCGATATATAATATATCAAACGTTTTTCTCGTGAATTGGTGCCGGTAACCATAATACTTACTGAATGACGTCAGGATGGATTAACATATATATATATATGTGTTATAGCACAGAGATAGTTCGGAATAGCACATAATACATACATATGCTTCTTTTTATTACGGGGATAGATTCTTGTGAGTCGTAGGGCCCGTACGTAAGTACCTCACGTGAGTGTCGCACCGCGAATTAGTAGATATATTTTTTTTCGCCTCGCCTGATGGTAAGCTGAAGGCAAAGTCTCTGAAAAGAGGGTCACCATTACAGACACGTATCATGTTACAATGGTGGCACTCAGCTTGACGGCCTCATCAGATGGTTTTTCACGCCCCGCTTAAAGGACCCGGGACTGTAGGAGGAGGGAAACACGTGAACTGGTATATTTTAGAACACAGCTCAAATGCTCAGAGGAATATAGCGATCGAGTAAATACACCCTGTAATGGCTCCATACCTTTTACTCATCCAGAAAACGTACGCTTCGAACGCTTAGAGTCATAGTTGTCCACTGAATGTACTTATTTACTTACTTCTTCTTCTAGTTACGTTTTTTGTCAAATTTTGAACACACCTCCTATCCTTTCATCGCCTCTCGTATAACCCGCGCCACGTATCTTGGACCTAAAATGTGCTCAAAATGTGCCGTATACGCGCAGTATACTTTACTTGGGTGTCTTTTGAGGATAGCACGTGATGCTACTGCGGTGGAAGAACTTAAATTCACCAAGTATAGACTATTACAAAGCAATCCGCGGGCGTTAGAGCCTCGTATGTCTTACGATTTAGGTCCAAGATACGTGGCGCGGGTTATACAACACCTAGTAGAAGAGATGGAATGGACCTTGTATCATGCTCTGGCGGTAACTATGCAGCAAAAACTTAAACTAACTTAAGCTTAAGTTAAACACGAAACAATACATTCTGCAGAAGCTTAACGAACTCTTAAGCAAGGTATTTTTAATATTAATTTTATGTGGAATCTCAACACTTCGCACGTTACTAAGTATTTACGATTTGTTATGTAAGACTTAAGTCATGAAGTGAATACCTAGTTGTTATTAAATACTAACTGTTATGTTATCCGCGGCTCCAGGGTTTCCAGTTTCCAGAATATCCTACGTGCTCTTTCAGATTATAATTTGATTGATCTTAGATGTTAGGTACCAAATTGAAACAAGATCCATTCTTCACCAACTTTCAACTCATAAATGTTTCAAATTAGTAGAATTAGGTACCTAGGTATATATAATTATACGTTGCATTTTCTTAGATTTTCTACCACGTTTTTGAACTTTTTTTTCTATTTCTATTTAAAAATAGAGTTTAAAACTAAAGTTTTATAGGTTAATTTATGTTTGGTGAAGTTACGAAATTAATTTTAATTAAAGCTCAACTACAACTACTAAACTAGCTAAATGCATTATGCATGAAGTTAAATAAAGAAATACCTAAATATCCGTGACACCGCTGTTGTTGTTCAAGCACCTAGTCCTAGTGGTCTTAATTTGATAGGCACTAAAGTTTTAGTTCCATACAGCCAGTCTTTAACACGTACGCTCGATTACATGCACGTCATCTTATTACATCATTGTTTTTTACTGGATTAAATTCCAACATACTTACCTATCTTGCCTTATAATTAAATTATAGAAACAAAAAAGTAGGTATCTCATCCGCTTGTCAACTTAAGACTATAATAATTATATACTGCTGTACATATAAAACTTTAAGATAGTATATTTATTCTGTGTAGATAGCGAGAATGGAAAATATAAAACTTAACTACCTAATCACTACATATTTATACAGTTGACTAATGTCACTTGGTGGAACTTCCTTCATATTATATTGAATTAAATCACAGGAAATAAAACCGGTCAGGTTTAATATAAATATTGGTACAAGTGACTCAATTTTACATACTTATCTAATAACGTTTTCGTTTTCGTACCGCGCACGACATTGAAAATTACAAACGAATAAATAAGTAATTGCAAAAAATATACAATCATATTATTATAAAAACGATCCATACACGTGTATCCCCACATACACCTCATTCTTTACTTTGAACTTGATCTGACTAAAACTGCACGCCATCTTGACTCTACAAATGCCGGGGTATGAGATTGCCTAAGGCCCCCCTAGACAAGTGGCAATTATAAATATTTGGGATTTGACATTATTGACAGTCGTCAACGTATGTATTATGCGTCAAAATACGTGTCAATACGTCAAATCACAAGTCTACTCTACAATACACCGGCCAACGAATTCCCACTAAACTTGTCTAGGGGGGCAGAGACCTGCTTCTGCTAGGGTGATAGGCAGCTCCAACCTAACCTAACTATCAGCAAGATTGAACTATTCATTTCAATACAACGTTGTTTTTACAGACAGTATCACACCTAAAACTATGTATGCACGTAGTGATTGGTGTGCTTCTGGGACTATTGTACCAAAGCGCTGGGACCGACGCGTCCAAGACCTTCAGTAACCTGGGTTTCTTGCTGGTGTCCACTGTTTACCTGAGCTATACCTCACTTATGCCAGCTGTACTGAAAAGTAAGTACTCGTTTTATGCTGTAACTAATAGTGCGTAAGAATGGATGGCCAATTCTCCAAATTATAAATTGTTCAAAGTCCAGCCTCGATCTGTTCCGACTTGCAGGTTAGGATAGGATGTCTTGGCCTCTTGGGCCCTTGATATGTTGGTAGAGCCCCTAAGCATCGATTCCAAATTCCGAAATGTCAAAACGATATTTCAAATTCTTGAAATTTTGATTTTATTTTGACAGATTGAGACTGAATTTCGAATACATTTTTATTACGAGAAATGGCCTTCACTTCAATAATATAAATTGAGGACCTTGCAGCAAAAGAGGGGCAAGTCCAATTTTAGAAAATGTTAGATATTAACAAAAAACGTATTAAAAAAATAACTGTTACACTAATATCTGTGAATTAAATACTAAAATAAAATTTCAATATATCTCTACATTTTATCAAAATGTTTAAGCGTAATAGATCAGTTACGGATTTTATACGATTTTTTAAAATTTGGATCTGCCTCCCTTTCGCACCAAAGTTAGCTAAAAATGTCATCATATTTTGTACAACAGGTAATAAAAGACATATATTTAATTATTTTTTTATTTAAATCAGTTCTTTCAGTAGCTGGAATGTCAAATAATCAAAAAATTACGAGAAATAACGAAGTGTTAAACAAAACTACAAATTTATAAGTCAACTTCAGCTTGATCGTCGTCGTCTTCGGTAGATACATTATCAGTCGGTCCAACGGCTTCACTTCTAAGGGCCCTATAGAAATATAGTTTATCTGGTGGAACATAGTTCTTCACCAGTGTCATTACATCTTTGTATTTGGTTTTTTTCAACGGCAAAGCATGATCGTACAGCACGTTCTGAGGTAGAATGGAATGAGGTAGATTACTCCTACCATCGCCGTAAGATGGATGTATTGGAAAAATTGGGTCACTCTCGGGCGAAGCTCGGTGGCTCAGTGGTCAGAGCGTTCCCCCTGTAAGGGAAAGATCGCGGGTTCGAGTCCCGCCCGAGAATTGATTTCGCTTTTTCCAATTTATTATAATTTGTTTAGTCTAGCAAACTAATTGCTTTAAAATTATCTCAATAGAATGGATAAGTTTGTTTGAATATTTCTCATTATAACAAAATGTTCAAACACAGGCGTTCCCGTTGTAACACTAACAGAAATAAATAGTGTCAACATGATCTTTACTATATTGATGATGAACATGATCTTTACAAATGACATTAATATATCATTTGCTGCAAAAAGGGGGCAGATCCGGATCTGCCACTTTCTTGCACCAAGCTGAATGGGGTGGCAGATCCGAATTTTGTTATAACTCTCTTGTTTTTCTTTTGATTTGCACCGTTTATGCATCAAACGATAGCTATTTTTTTTGTACACATTATAGGTGAAAAAAACTCTAACAGCAAAAATTTGGATCTGCCCCCCTTTTGCTGCAAGGTCCTCAATTGCAAGCAATACAGGTGTAGGTACTTCACTTGGGACCCACTAAAATCTTCGGGGTCAAGTCATCCTACCTCACATACTTTTCAATAATATTTTTTTTTCGAGGGCCTAAATACGTTGTTCAATAATGCATTTCGTATTGAGGAAATAGTAAATAATATTAATTATAAATAAGTGCAGTTTAATTGTATTTCCTAAGTGCCTAAAAAGGTTTTATTCAAAGGTCAAAATACCTTAATAATAAATCTGTGTATCCTTTTCCGAGAAACGAAATTTCCTGTTCTGCAGTACTTAGAAGCACGCACCAGTGTAATTATTTTACACTCGGCCATGCAGCGGAATTTCCAATCACTTTTATATTGTTTTTATCTCTGTAAAGTTTTAAGGGTTATTGACCTCTTTGATGACTTACCTACTATACAGGGTGCTTTTTTTTTACTCTGTAATGTTTAAAGGGTTATTGACCCCTTCGATGACTCGCTTACTATACAGGATGCTTTTTTTATATCTGTCATGTTTTAAGGGTTATTAACTTCTTTGATGACTTGCTTACCTACTACACAGATTGCCCCAGAAGTCAAAGTACGAATCGGGTAAAGGTCAAATCAATAAAATTAGGTACCGCACAAAATTAAAAAACAATCTAAGTTATGTATTTTACTAGCTGTTGTCTCGTGGCATTTAATATTACTTCCGTTACCGTAACCTTTGGGAACTGTACTGTCAGTTCGTTGTCAGTTAGTATTTTATAGTTCTCGAAAACGTCTTGATACTCACTTGACTTATACTATCATAAACAATTATTTTTTATACTGGCCAATTTTAAAATTGTATTTTTCAATACCCAATATATTATAGTAATTGGTCGATAATTATTTTGAAATAAGGGGCATTGAGTACCTGATGTCCATTATAACTTTAAAGGTCCACATGGAGTCTGACCTGGTGACCGGTAATTAATTAGTTACCAGTAAAAACTCGCGATTACTACTCATGAATATCTAAAAATATTGATTTACTTTAACCCTGTTTCGTAGTAAATGTTATTTGTATTTAGTAGAAACACGTAAATTTTTTTCAATCACGCAAATCTACTATCATTGCGATATATATAGTATACACAATACATATTACTTAGACCTATACAGGCACGTTTTAATGAGTACGCAATAAAAAGCATGAAAAAAAAACCCCTTAACATAGTATCAACTTCGTTATTTCGGTGTATAATGTTGCAACCCATTAATTTTTCACAGCCGCCGTCTTCTTAAACCATCTTTCGTTGGCTAAACTATACCGTACACCTTTTATCTTTTTATTTATTTTTTATCTGCTCCTATGTTTAGTTTACATTATAATTATTATCATAAAGTATTGTCTAAAGTCTAAAGCCAACCTCACTCCTTGAAATAAACTACTTTTTAACGGATTCTATCGTGATATAGGTATTTGTTATTATTCACTTTTAGTCCGACGTTTCTGTTATAAAGGTACATATATTAAATTTTTATATTAACTATATATTATTATAATATATATTCCATCATAATTACAGTTTGGTATACTTAGATAATGTATTACTTACATAATATACATTACTTAAGCATAATTAAGATACAGAAAGGATTAAATTGCTAATATTTCAAGGCCTCCATTATACATTATGCAAAAAGTCTTAAAAATAGAAATAAAAAGCAATTAAAATTCAAGACCGAACATTAAGATAGTAGACCAACCGACACATTTCCTGCAATGTGACATTTGTATAAAATAACCAAATGAATGCATTTACGGTCAGCATTAGGTCGACCTAGACAAGCAAAGTAGGACTCAAAATGATATTAATGCCTTGGTATTGCCTCTTTCCTATTAACTGATTGTTCTGATATCTGCCCTCTAGGCAAGTGGCAATTCGTCGGCCGGCGTTTTGTGGAATAGAATGTCAAATGTAAATGTATGGGATTTGACGTATAATGACAGGCGTCAATAAATGAAAATCCTATACATTCGTCATTCTATTCCATGACACGCCGAGTAACGAATTGCCACTTGTCTAGAGGGGCTGGTATACATTTAGTTCGGACAATAATATAATTCAAATGAATAAAACAGTTTTGATATTAACATCATTAGTAGGTCCCGCGCACACTCAAGCTGTGGAATGGATTCCGTTTTTCCAAACGGCTTTCTTCAACAAGGATATCTGAAGGTTTTTATAGGGTAGGCAGTACGCACATGACGCCACCGAATGTCCATGTTGCACTTGTCCATAGGCCATCGTAACCTCTTTCCATCAGGTAGGCTGTGCTTGTCTACCATCCAAATGGTATTAAAAAAATCTGCAACGTCTCCGGGCGGCGACTCTAGATAGAAGTTTACACTAATAGGCGTCTCTCAGTTGATAGAATAGAAAGGATAAAAGTATAGGTTTAAAGATCGAGTTTAAGTTTAATCATCATCATCATTTCAGCCATAGGAAGTCCACTGCTGGACATAGGCCTCCCCTATAGATCTCTCTATAGATAAGTTTAATAAGTTTAGTTATTTTCGTTTCATCAAATTCCACCTATCCTAGTTTTGGCTAGAGATGATTCAATTCTTGTAGTAGTCAAGACCCAGATAAAGTATCCGAGCCGGGTTTCAACTTGACGTGGCACTTTGACGAACACTTGCACTTGCTCAGTCCCAAACCTAACGGTACGCATCTATTGGTGGCTTTACATGACTGGGCAGATAATGTTGTACGATGCACTCAACAGCAGTGACAACTCATGAGGAACTCACTTCAGACGAGGAGAGTTTCTTGCCTGTGCAAGATACGATTATCAAAAGGTCAGAAAAAAGTTGCTTCGTCTAAGCATTCGCAGAAACAATAGCCTCTCGTTCGTCCACGCTTGGCGAGAGAGGTTTGTTCCCTTTAGATACACTTTCCTTTTTGAAGCACTTTTTGAAAATCCCCGCTTTTATTCCTTTTAGATCAATATGTAAAAGGATATAGTTTCCGTCTAAACAGAATTTTCAAGCAATAATCCTATTTTGACATGGCGATAATGTCACTTGCGAAACTCGTACGATATTATCGTAGGCGAGAATTTAGTGTTTGCCTGTGTGTAAACACTTGGATACGATAATTGTATGGCGATTATTGCTTGTGTGTGATACTCTCCCCGTCTAAATGAGCCTTTACTGTCGAATCTAACTCCCACGCGATAATATCTAACGAGCTAATCAATATGCGTATGTTATTTACTTCTCTTTATCAACTCTCAAGAGATCATAAAACGTCATTCTTCCTTTTTTGAGAAATTGCTGATAAAGGTACCTACCAACATAATAAAAAAGACATAGTGACATAGAAACTCCGCTACGTTTGAAGTGGCTTAAAAAACTAAACAAACGAGCTCATGTCAACAAAAAGCAGCAATCAAACAGCCTCATGTCCGTGCCTAAAACAAAAAAGACATAAAAAACATATCAAACAAGTTATAGGTACCTACTTGAAATTCTCATTAGATAAATAACATTACGATATAAATTAATTAAAGGCCTACAATTTAAGTTTTTACTATCAAGATGTATCATGATGTATAATGTATATTATACAAATATAAAAAACCCGGTTTTTCCCACCCTTCTCAAAAGACGACTGTTTATTTTTTACATTAATTTGAGTTAAGTAAATTATTTATGACCTTTTATTATTTCCTCTTTATTATTAACTCTAAAAATCCTATAAATTATATTCGTAATTCAATCAATTTCAATCAATTAGCCTACTGCAGTCCACTGCTCGACATAGGCCTCCCCCAATACGCGCCACGTTTGCCGATCCTCCGCCTTCCGCATCCAGTCCGTCCCAGCCACCTTTCGCAGGTCATCAGTCCACCTAGCTAGGGGGTGTTCCACCTTCCGTTTACCTTCGCGCGGTCTCCACTCTAGGACTTGTTTGCTCTAACGGCCATCAGTCCTTCGGCAGATGTGGCCAGCCCACTGCCACTTCAGCTTACTTATTCTGCGAGCTATGTCGGTAACTTTGGTTCTTTATCGGATAACCTCGTTATGAATTCTATCCTTCAAAGAGACTCCAAGCATAGCTCACTCCATAGCCCGCTGCGCGACTTTTAGGTCACGGACTAACCCCACCGTCAGTGGCCAAGTTTCGACACCGTAGGTCATAACAGGCGGAGCGGGACGCACTGGTCGAAAGCCTTTGTTTTGAGGCATTGCGGCAGGGGGGAGAAGAAGACCCGACGCAATTTGCCAAATGCTGCCCACCCCAGCTAATTACCAATGCCAGTTAATTACATATAAGTATATCTATAAAACATATTATTAAAAATATAAAAAATATACCTATATTACTATTAGAACTATCGGGATATTTACCATGTATTGTTTGGAGTCTAGTTCTAATAGTAATGTGAACGACCATGAAAGTTTAAATACCTATATAATACACCTATATACCTTTTATTATTATTATACTCGTAGGTACTACCAAGCAACTATGAAAAATTGATAATAATAGAGGCATCACTTTGTACAATTTTCAGCAACTATTTACACTACAATAGGTATGTATTACTTTTTAGGTACTTCTGGTTAGGTATTTTACACTACAGACCCTTTATTCCCAGGTCTTCACTTTCTCAATTTTGCACATGGACAAATATGTTTCACTTACCATCTCTTACCCATAAGGGTTATTTTATTAATGTTTTTAATTATTGTTTCTTTTCTATTATAGTTCCCTTGGAGATGTCAGTTCTGAAAAAGGAAAACTTCAACAACTGGTACAAATTAAAGACGTACTATGCGGCGCTATTAGTTACTGGCATGCCTATGCAGGTACTACATATTTTAATAACTTGTTATATTATTCATTTTATCGACATCATTAAAGGTAATATACCGCTACAAGCCCTAGAACCAGCGCTTAATGCTGAAAATCTGTGAATAAAATGATAAGAAATGGTAAATTTTTCCGTATTTATTATACAAAGGCTATAAATATAAAGTTATATGGTCGTCGTCCTCGTCGAGGCTCATAAAATTTTAGATTTTGTTGGCCCAATATTTGGCCACTGCTACAGCATTGTCCATCGCCTTACTCAGGTCCTCGATAGTACAGTTGGAAGGGTACAGTGGGCAAGAAGAGAGCAAGTGCATCTTGGATTGGAATGGAGCCCCACAATCACGACGACGCTTGCGACTGGTCTAAATAGCCCCATTTTACTAAATTTCCCTTGCAGCGTCCAACTTGGGTCCGCAGGCGATTTAATGCCTTCCAAGTTGGCCACGGAAAATGATGTCCAGGCGGCAAATTTTCTTTAGGTCTAATGAAATCAGTTGGAACTGAATGACTGGTTCCCTATGCCCACATAATAATATGCTCTCTTACGCGCTGTGGGGAGCTGTTTGTAGTAGAAGTAGTCCTTAAAAAAACTTATATTGTAAGATGTTTACATAAAATA
This sequence comes from Eilema depressum, assembly GCA_914767945.1. NCBI lineage: Eukaryota > Metazoa > Arthropoda > Insecta > Lepidoptera > Erebidae > Eilema > Eilema depressum. The sequence goes on from OU612020.1 coordinate 5,018,768, forward strand.
AATCTTTTCTTGACTGTACAATGTACATGACATGTCCTATCTCCTAGGTTCCGAGCATAAAATTCAAGTTTTCAGACCGAGAAATGTAGACTGTGTAGGTAGGTAATGGAGATACGGTTGATCATTTGGAACATAATTAATGCACCTGGGTGAATAGGGTACACTATTTGGTTGATTTAATACACCTGGGTGAATTATGCTGGTGAATTAAGTCTACGAAAGGATTAAAGATGCTAAATAAGTGTACTTAATGCATCTGGGTGAATAAGGTACACTATTTGGTTGTGTTAATGCACCTGGGTGAATAAGGTACACTATTTGGTTGTGTTAATGCAGCTGGGTCAATAAGGTACACTATTTGGTTTTGTTAATGCACCTGGGTGAATAAGGTACACTATTTGGATGACTTAATGCACCTGGGTGAATTATGCAGGTGAATTAAGTCTACGAAAGGATTTAAGTTATAAAGTTGTATGCAACCGTATCTCATTTGTCGACTGAACCTATTATTATTGATGAGGGGAGTACACCAGCCCCCCTAGACAAGTGGCAATTCGTTGCTCGGCGTATGATGGAATAGAATAACAAATGTATAGGATTTGACGTTTTTGACATTCGTTGACGCCTGTCATATAGTCACATTTGGCATTCTATTCCATCATACGCCGAGCAACGAATTGCCACTTGTCTAGAGGGGCAGAGCAACAAACGCAAATAACACCTCTGTAGTTGCACATCCAAGCCGTAGTCGCTAGTTTATCTCTTTGACTATAAGTCAAAGGTTCACCCAAAGTTTACCACCCTACTTGTATAAAGAAAAAACCGAAATATCATTTTTTTTTTTGTTTATCAGATAATCTACAGCTTCGTCTACTCTGTGCCTTCGTACTTCCTATCGGGGCAACCGGCTGATCCTTATCGATTTATCATGTTTGTGATAACTCTCGCCAACGTCGCACTCTTAGCCGAAGCCATGGGCAATGTTCTAGGAACATGCTTTAATCCTGTGGTGAGTACCTTACTTTATAATACTTACTCTCCGAAACTCTACGATATCTCCGAAATGATGACCCGTACAAAAAAAGTGTAGGAACAATTTTGTAGATAATAGCATGATCTACAACTTTGTCTAGCCTTTTTTGCAAAGATATTTATGAAATGTCTTTGCTTTTTTGCGATAACACTTGCTTGATATGTGCGAAAAAATGCGAAAAACCAATAAGTTTGCCCTTTGACCTGCAATAAAAAAAATGGTACAGGTCCAATCGATGATGGGAACTTGTGATATTTCTTTTATAATGATATATTTTAAGACCCCCACCAATTTTCAGCTCTATGCGAATAAGTAAGCTCAAATGTCTATTTTGTCTGGATTAATAACCAATAAACATTCATAATGGCCGTTTGATTAATAGACAGGAAGGCAAAAGTAGAGTTTCACTTCAAGAAAGTAAAGAAAAATTATTTTGATAAAAAGTAAACAGTAGCTGTAACAAAATATCTTATTAGTTAATATAAATCTCAGGGTAATTAAGCAACAGACTGTTTACATATCGCAATAAAAATAACGAATACCTACATGTTCTTGCGCATTAGTCGCAACAGGAAACCCGGAACTCTGTCATTTGCGTAAACTGCTACCTATTATGTGTCATTTCATCTAACGAGATAATCAATTAAAATGCTTTGGTAGTTAACCGTCTCAAGATCTCCATTGTACCTAGGTAATGAAAGTTAATTTACGACATCTTCATCAGTATTCTTTATTGTACACCAATAGAATAGATTCACAGTAATACAAGTAGGCAGCATGTTACGGTTCAATGTACAATGGGCTCGCTACAAGCGATTTCTTCCAGGCAACCCTTTTTAGTCACTGGCATATAATCTTAACCCCAAACACATCACAAAATGTACTCTTTATACGCAGTACGCGTCTTTTGGGTGTCTTTTGAGAATATCACGAGGTGCTACAACGGTAGAGGTACTCAAATCCACCAATCATAGATTATATCAAATCAATCCGCGTGCACCAGATCATCGTTTCTCTCGCGACTTGGAGTCTAACACCCGTATTCACAAACAATTCTTCGCTATGCGTACTACCAAAACTGTGCAAAGAACGACAAATTCTCAGTGCGTTCGTTTTGGCAAGCCTTTTTATTCATTGATAACACTTAAGTAATACTTCGTTTAGGGAACGCACTGCGTTAGATACTGCTCCGTGATGTTTGTGAATTAATTTTACCAGCCCTATGCGCTCGAGCACACTATGAGACCTCACAGTATTGTTTGTGAATACGGATGTAAATTATGCCGGGAACTAATAAAAAGTAAAGACTATTAAAAAAATATGTCTTCAGGAAATTCGTACTGATGCAATTTTCTTTTCTCTTTTAGAACGGTACCTTCCTTGGGGCTATATGGACATGTGCGATGCTCGTGTACGCCGGCTTCTTAGTCATGTTTTCACACATGACTCCTCTCATGCGCATCATTTCATACGGGTCTTTCTTGAGGCACGCCTTCGAAGCATTGGTACTAGCATTGTACTCAAATGGACGACCACCACTTATGTGTCCTGATACCGTGAATTATTGTCATTTGAGGTAAGTAAGTTATTCTACCACATCTGAAAATTCTGTCGATTTCTTATATATATATAGATAAATTTTTGTTAATATGAAAATAAAATGTAGTCGTGAATGCAATATGCAGCACATATCAATATCAATGAGTTTTGGTGGCAGTCACTTCACGGAAAATATCGAAGATATTGAAATGAAACACTTCACTTCATTCTGGACTTTTATAGTAATTTTTATTATTTAGTAATATTATTATTTTTCATAGTAATAAAGTCTAAAATTTAGTGCTCTTTTTGCAGTGTCTGTGATATGAAAGTGGTTTTGCCTTAGCAGAATCGAGCGCCTGATCGAGACTATCACCCATTGCCATAGTTAATTTGATTTGGTACATGATTACTTACATACATTTTCTGTTCCAGGTATCCCTCAGAAGTGATAAAACAGCTAAGCTTTAAGCCGGACAACTTCTGGCTGGACACAATGATTCTTATAATAGAAATAATCGTAGTGAGAATTTTAGCTTATTTCACATTGAAACGAAATGTAAAGAAATCTGCGTAGGACATGAAGGTTATGACTTTATGAGTCAAGGTTTAGTAAGGAACTTGTTATAATAGTATTTTATTTAATAAATCGGATGTGGGTCTAAAATTATCAAGTTTGTAACTTGAGTACGGCCATCGAGTCGAGACAAAGAATGTGAAATTGAATAGAAACAATATAGAATACTACATTACACCAGCAAAACCTTTGTTGTTTTTTTTTATTGATTTGAATAATACAGGTAAATTAGAGCTATATGTCGCAAATCTGGACTCATACCCAACTTTCTTACATATTTGCCTATTATATAGCTACATAAGAGTTTTATAAATATTTTGCTGAGGAAGCGCTATGATCAAGTTCAATGCCCACTTTGAATTTATCATAGCGATTTCCCACCAAAATTTGAATTTAAAGTAATCAGCAAGGTAATAGTGTCAGTCAAATTTGCCTGCAAAATTTACATTAATTGTGCCCCTTAATATCTCCAATGTTATGCTGGTGTAACGGTATAGATACTGACGGTTAGATCTCGACAAATATTTGGGGCACAATGAAATTTTAATAGGTATTTTGTTCAATGGTGAAGGGTGAAAATTTGCAGAAGGGAAGTCGGTGGAAAATAAAATTACCTCATATAAAAATATATATCACTTGTAGTCGTAAGGGACAAGGACATACGAGTACATAATTTCCTCACGATGCGATGACTTTACTTTATATTATTTATTTTCTTTAAATTTAGCCTCAATTTTTATACTTAGGCCTCGTAACCACTTAGCAACAATTGATGCGCAACGTGATGCTCAACAAGATGTGCAACGCAACATCGCGATACGTTGTTAGCTGAAGCGCAACATAACGCGCGGTTTGTTGGTTGTTCGACGATATATTATGCGTAGAGAGATAACAACGTTGTTTAACAGTCTCATGTTATTGTATGTAACATGTTGCGCAACATGGCGTTCGTCAATGTTGTCTTTTGGATACGAGGCTTTATAAACACAAACAGATTTTTAAAATTATAATTAGGATACGTATGATTAAATTGTTTTTTTACTGAACTTGCCGGTGTATTGTTGAGCGTATTGTTATGCACTCTAAAGATCCCATTATGTAAGTATTTGTAGGGTAGGTAGTAAATATAGATTAAGCTTATGTGATTATTTTTATTATATCGTTATTAAGTACCTAAATGTGATATAAATTTATAATGTAAATATTAAGCTAAGGCAATATGTAAATAAAAGTGATAATTTGATTTCTAGTATTATAATGTTTAGATATAATGTCAGAGGAGAAAGTCTTATGTCGTCAAATTGGCACTTTTTCCGACTCTGTTGCAACTGGGTATTTTAAGATAACACTGCCCTAATCTTGTAATACGACCCTGAAATCTCATTATTACTAATATATACTATTAATAATCTCAGTATCTGTTAAGTTACTATCGATATGCTTCTGAGGAAATCTCAATTTAAAAATGTACCTATTAAGTTTATTGTACTCGTAGCTTTTGATAAATTAAGTACATTTGAAAGAAAGTTGTTTAGACATGTTGTTTTATTCCTGCAAATATGTTGATATGTAATTAAATTTTAAATGAACTATTTACTGACATGTAAAAATCGCAAAACCGAGAAACCATAAATGGCTTCGTAAGTGCCTGCCTAGTTGATTCAATTTGGGTGGTAGTAATCAATAAATAAAGATAAAATTAAACAATTTTATTAGGGAACGACATTAATGTTGTTTAGCTATTTAAAATAAATTCAATGACAATATTAATATTTAAATAACGTAACAGGTTTTCATGTTTTATTCATACTCTTGAATTCCTTGAGTTTGAAAAAATATTTAATTAGTGATATCTTAATGATCTAGTTTCAGTATTTATTATTATAAGTATATAAAGAATATCTTTTTAATGAAGTTAAGGAGGTAATCCATGGTCATGGCCTCTGCAGGGTGGTGATAGTGCATTCGACAACTATGTTAGGGGACGCGAGTTCGATTCCGATTTGTGCCTATACGTGAAATATCTATTTGTATTGGCCTGGTATTTCCTACAGTAATAGTGCCTCGGAGAGCACGTTAACCCATCGCTCCCGGTTATCATACGACCATATATGGCAGTACGGGTAGTTGAAGCTTGGTTGAAGCCCCAAAAAGTCTGACAACTGGTCTAACTGCATAATTCGAGGTTGATGACATACATGGCAGTCGCTTCACGAGAATATCGAAGTTCATCGGCGTCGCAGTTAGAGGGTTGGAAAAAGTGGACTTCGGTCTCCGAGGCTTTGGCACAGTATAGTTGTGTATTGTGGTCTCGAATGCGACCGGGATTAATACAAGGATGATAATAATAAGTATATAAAAATAATAATTATACAGTGCCTGTGTTAAGCTTCTGTTTTTAATTCTAAAGTTAGGTAGGTACTTATGTATAAGAATTTTCAATGTGATTTTAATAATTTTTAACTTAGTAGGTGTTTAGGTTATCAAAAGTTTGATTTCGATTTCGGAGCACTTCAAAACGTCTAATTGTTTGAATGTTTGCACAATTATTAAGGACCGAAGACAATACAATAATTTTCAAAGATATTTCTTGTTTTTTTTTTATGAATCCACTACTTTAACTTCGCAAGTAGGTAGGTAAGGTATCTAACGGATTTTTTAACTCGATTTTTAATTTTGATCACTTCAATTAAAATTTCTAAAGAACCGATGACAAATATATTAAAAGTAAAAACATACCTCACCATAGAAATCAAAAAATAAGTAATAAGTAGTGGAAGAAACATAAAAATATGTAGTTGGTTGTAGAGCTGTAAATTATTGCCAAGACAGGCTAATCATTCAACTGTTACGCAGGGGACGCGAGTTGGATTCCGTGCAAATTCTGGGTAATACCGTGCCTCGGAGAGCACGCTAAGCCGTCGATAACTCTTACAGTCGTTACGTGTAGTTGGGGCCCTAAAAAGTCCGATAACCTGGTCTAACAGCAATACGTCGATATCGACAATGGGTTGTGGAACTTGTGGAAGTTCAGCCGCATTGCAGTTGGACTGCAAAAAGCGGACTCCGGGCTCGAGATGAAGGCTTCGGATGCGACCGGGATGCTTGGTTTGGATGTTCTATCACGTTCTAACGACTGAACGAATTTGGCTGAAATTTGGTATAGGGATAAATTAATTAGGTACAGTCGGGAGTAACATTAGGTACTTTGTATATCGGGAATATATTCCCATAGGTTGCGGGAACGGGATCAAAATGCACCCCATAATAATGATTATGAAGGAGATTCTCTCGAGCCCACTATCTACGTAGGTAAGGTACCTAGGTACCTACTACAATCTGTATCAGATCGATCTTAACTAGCAAATTAATCAAAAAGATCTTAATAGGTACCTTGGTATTCCCCCTTCCTGTTGACAGATTTTTCTTATATTTGGTACACACCTTCAGTAAATCAATAAAACAGTTTGATTTACTCTTAATATCCTGGTATTAAGATCATTTTTAGACTTTGCAGTCAAGATCCTTCTGACGCTCTGACCGGGTACAAATACAATATTAGGTAAGTACCTATCACAGTAAGTATCTTTGTTATCAGATATTTAAATAAGATTATAGCACATCCTCTTACATAAATTGTGATATATGGTTAATGGAAGCTAGCAATCCACTGTTCGTAGGCGACGGGAAAATACTCTGACTCAGGGCCGGATCAAGTAGGTAGGTAAGTAGGCGGAAGAGCCGTAGCTCTATTGATGGGCCCTTGATCTTTTTATTATTGTCTGTCAGTCAAAATGTAATTTGGTACAGAAATGGACTAGGTTACAGGACATAGGCTACCTTTTACCGCGAAAAAAGAGTTCAAATAGGTTTCCAGTAACCCATTCAGTTATAGATTCGCGGAGTGATGGATAGGATGGTCAGACCCCATTTGCGCGAGGCTCGTAGGAATTGCAACTCATGCTACTTAGGAGAGATAATCCGGCACTGCTCTAGCTACATACAGGACCTAATTTACTATCTTCAGTCTTCACACACAGTTTAATATTATGACTCCATTGAGCTGTTCTGTTCCTGTTCATTTTAACAGCTCAGAATTGTTTTAATGCATATTTTAGCTATGTAACTACTATTATACCTTAAATACTAAACCGATAGAACAGTTCTATCCTGGGCTACAAATACCTAGGTACATACTCAAATCAATGTGAGAGTTTATACCTTAATAGATACTCTAAGGTTTATACCCATCGACATTGGTGAGGAAAGGCACTGCCATCTCCATTGCCCAGGGTGCACTGCGTCAGCGTGAAGGTTCCGTACCAACCACGTTTTACAAACAATCATCTAAATAAATGGGCCAAGTGCGAGTCGGACTCGCCCATGAAGGGTTCCGTAGCAGCAAAGGCGAAAATTGTGGTTTATGACGTATTAAAAAAAAACTACTTGCTGGATCTCGTTCAAACCAATTTTTGGTGGAAGTTTACATGGCAATGTACATCATATATTTTTTTTAGATTTATCATTCTCTTATTTTAGAAGTTAGAGGGGGGGACACACATTTTTCACTTTGGAAGTGTCTCTCGCGCAAACTATTCAGTTTAGAAAAAAATGATGTTAGAAACCTCAATAGCATTTTTAAAGACCTATCACTTTTATTATTTTAAAGATCACGTATGGGTTTGATGAAAAAAAAAATATTATATGAATATTGGAATATTTGGATGAAAGTCTTTTAGATTCCGATGAACAATTCAATTGTACTATTAAATTGTTTTACATTACACTCAGTTCAATCGTTTTATTCTTTTTCTTTTAGGAAATTAACGCTAGGACTAGCTTTAATCCGAGACGCATCCGAAGATCTTACCTCGAAGTCTGGGGTTTGCTTTACCAGTCTTACTACGGATTTGGTTGTACTTGGTCATTTTTCGTTAAAGCAACTGCCATCTGACCTCCACAACACAATGGCGATATTGGGCGATAATAAAGTATTGCAGCTAGACCAGTTTTTAGACTTTTTTAGGGTTTTAACTACCCGTAATGACGGCTATAAGATGTTCGTATGGCAACCGGGACCGACGGCTTAACGCGCTCTCCGAGGCACGACCACAACCAGTTAGGGTTGCCAACCATACTGTTTAAAACAGTATTATACTGTTTTACACCCAATTATACTGTTTACTGTTCAACAAATAAACAGTATCCAAAATACTGTTTTCAGCATCAAAATGCATAACACTACAAAAATGTGCAGCAATTGATACAATATTAATTAATTGGGCACCAATTTGCAATTATTTTATAAGTTTAGGTGTTGATTGTCCCATGATAATCCAAAATTTATTAATGATAAATCATAATATAGAAAATAATACAGTTCACAGCTATCTTCTATTTGCCAGCCATATATTAAATCTTTTAATTAATCCACCGGTGGCACACACCAATGACTTTTCGATGATTTTCGAAGTTATGTGTGTATTTATCGCAAGTTTATAAGTGCCCGGTTAATCAATAGGCTCGCCACCTATTACATTGGGACCTAAACATAAACAGCTAAATGTGGGTGCTAGCACCTCTGCCTACCCCTTCGGGGATATAGGCGTGAGTTTATGTTATGTTTAATTTATCCATAAAAAAATTGATGGGAACCATATTACCATTTTAGATTTTACGAAACCATGCTTTCTTTTAAGATAGACAGACCTAAGGGGGCAAAATAGGTGACGAACCGTTGTATGTAAAACCGTATTTTGTGAAACGGATTTGTATGATCTTTGTTTTGATTCAGGGAGCCAGAATAGGATGACAGGATCAAGGGAGTCAGGATTGGATAACAGGATCTAGGGAAATCCTCAAAATGATGGCAAAACACTGTTTCTGCTGTTTTAACATAATTTAATTTCAGTATTTGCATTTAAAAATTATCTGCTCGTGATTTTAAGCTGCTGATGATAGGAACCTAAGCAAAGGATGGACGATGGATCGATGATAACTCACTAAAAAGAGAAAAATAAATTAAAAGCCTCTCGGGCTAGGCTAGGCACCGCATTTATTTTTCGCTTTTTAGTGCCTCTTTTTCGTTTCTTGAAGTCGGTTAAACTTTTTTGTTAAATTAATTTATGTAATTGTAAAATACTGTTCTATTTTCTAAAATACTGTTCAATTTTCTTCTCAGACCTAAATATACTTTTTTTCTCGAAAACAGAGTTGGCAACCCTACAACCAGTACAAATTTCCATATTCATGCATACAAATTTTATCAAATATACTGACAAACAGAAGTAGTAGGTACACTTTAAGTATACAAAATCGAAGTATCAATACTGTTTTGGTCGTAGTCTGTCGTAGTACCTATATAGGGTGGCTACATGCACGATTATGGCGCCCCTATTAATTTCACGACTTTTTTTGCCAAGCTGTAAGTGTAATTCATTGTCAGTTCATGTTCAACAAGGCATGCATGGCATAGTAAGAAAAAGTTGTGTGAAAACCTGATTTAATAAATGACATTTCATGCTTACCTATTGTTTTACTAACTTTCTTCCCCACTATCGCCTATGAAACTAAGTTTTTTTCCACGAAATGTAATACAAACCCTAGATTGTTATACCTCGTAAGATAGCTGATGAAACGTAGATATTTTAAAACACATCTGCCGAACAACTGCCATAATATTTTTTTTAGATATCCCTTAGAGAAAAATAAACCTGCTAATTATTTTTGTAATTTCTTAACTTTCACTTGTCTACTACGGCATATTCAATTAACTTGTGCACTATTTTAATGATTGACGTCCTAAAACATCTTATTACACATGTAAAAATGCAATAATAATAATAAGGCACACAAAATAAACAAAATTAAATTTAGTAGCCTAAAAACCGGCAATTTTCAATAAAAAAAATTAAAGTCGTAAATCTCGAAAAGTCTTAAATTTGGGGTAGGGTGTTTCATAGAGAAATAAGTCAGAACTGATGGGTACTCCACGCCCTGAACGAATCTAGCACGACTTTTCCTTTAACCCTGTATAATATTAGTTCCGAGTCCCATCCCGGGGTGGCAGCACTTTCCATACTCTTAAAGTAGGTACTATACTCTTTGGACATACGGTGTTTCACTGTTTTTGTGTTATTTATCTGTGGTAAACAAAAACATATTAGATAGTCTGTGCTTCATTGACACAAGAAATGGGCTGTTAAGAAATCTATCGATATTTATGATTATCGCTATGTATTATCGAACATGTATCATCATCATCATCTGCATATAGACGTATTCTCCCGATTGCATCCGTGGCCAAGATGACCCCGGAGCTCAGGGTCCGCCTTCCGGCTCCTCCTTCTCCACTTCGCACGATCTTGGGCGTCCATGGTAGTGAGACCATTTGCACGCATGTCACCCTCCACGACGTCAAGCCAGGACTTCTTTGGCCTACCCCTTTTACCTGGACCCGGCGGGGGTACCATTGCCAGGCATTTGTTCCCCACGTAGCCTGGCGGTTGCCGCAAGACGTGGCCGCACCAGCGAAGGCGGCTCTCTTGCATTTTATCCGCGATGTCACGGACATGGAGGCTGCCGCGGATGCGAGAGTTCCGTACGCGATCTTTACGCGTAACGCCGCACATCCACCGCAACATTTTCATCTCCGTGACACGCAGCTCTTGCTTGTGTCACTCGAGCAGCGGCCACGCCTCACAACCATACCAACATATAAGAGAACAGGCCTAATGATCGTCTTATAGACCTGCCCCTTCAACCTGACTGGCATTTTAGGATCACAGGTCACGCCAGTCATTTCTCGCCACTTGGCCCACGCGGCAGCAATGCGTGCCTTGACGTCGTGGTCGATCTCACCGGTCACATGAAGTACAGATCCTAGGTACTTAACCTGGTCCGTGCGCTCGACCAAATCATCGCCTATGCGGACGGGTGTGGGATCTGTGGAGTTTAACGCTAAGTATTCTGTCTTCGCTACATTTAGCTTCAGACCGCCGTTCTCAAGCGCTTCTTTCCATCCTTTCACGCGTCGCACCAATCTGCTCCTGTCCGCGTCCATGAGCGCAATATCATCAGCATACATGAGCAACCACGGAGGCTGCTCATGTGAGTTTCTAATGCTGTCCGACAAAACATCTAATACCACGCTGAACAGGTAAGGACTAAGGACGGATCCTTGGTGTACCCCGACGGTGATGGGGAAGGCTTTCGAGTCGCCAACAGCAGTCCGAACCACGGAACCGGAATCGTAGTACATGTCTCGGATGGTGTCAATGTAAGTCTCTGGGACACCCTTGGCCCGCAGTGCCCACCAGATCACCTCGCGAGGAACACAGTCGAAGGCCTTCTGCATGTCTAAGAATAGGCAGTGCAGGGGCGTGTTCTTCGCCCTGTATTTCCCCGCCACAACCCTTAGGGCGAACACTGGGTCCATGATCCCGTGCCCGGGACGGAACCCGTACTGGCACTCCGAGAGTGTACTTTCCTGTCGGATCCGGGAGTCGATTATCCGCTCATAGAGCTTCATGGTGTGGGACATTATCTTTATACCGCGGTAACTACCACACTCCTGCACCGATCCCTTGCCTTTGAAGACTGGCGTGATGATGCTCAGCCTCCACTGGCTCGGGATCTCGCCGGTGAGGAGTACGCGGTTATAAAGATTTGCTAGAATGCCCACACCACGGGCGCCCATTGCCTTCCAAGCCTCGATGGGGACTTCGTCGGGTCCGACAGCTTTCCGGTTCTTCATGCGGCGAATGGCAGTCTGGACTTCCGCAGGCGTTATCGGTGGCACTAGTCCTTGATTCGGAGGGAGGTCTGGTGGCTGCACCTCTTTATGGTGCTTATTCAGCAGCTCGTGGAAGTATGAGCGCCATCTCTCCTTCACCGCGACTTTCTCGTACAACAAATTGCCCCCAGGGTCTTTAATGCAGCGGCACTTGGATAGACCCTGCGCCGCTTTGGCCCTGGAACGCGCCAACTTATATATGAGCTTTTGCCCCTCAGACGATTCCAACTTGGTATATAGAGGTTGCAAGTGGTCTCGTTTGGCCCTGGCTACGGCTCTCCTGGTGGCGCGTTTTGCATCTTTGTACGCATCGCGGTCATCGGAAGATTTGGACGCTTGCCACTTCTCTTATCGAACATGTATATCGATTGAAAAATGGTGGCATCGTGAGTGGACGCCGTTGCGCCACAATAAACATAAAAGAAGACGACTAGAGGGAGTATACTAATAATTTTAAAAGCGTGCACTCAACCCTTACAAAACGTAATTAATAATGATGAAAAATATAAGTAGGTATCAGGTATCTGAAGAAATTAATTGGTATTATATTATCAGAGGAGGTAGGACACGACGCGCGGTATATCCGTCCCAATCGAGCAGTCCGATTGGGGAAGTACCTTCGCCCTACAGAAGACCGCGGCTTAATAACCTCAGTCCTCGTGTTCTGTTGCCGACGGTAAGTAAGTAGGATAACCAGAGCTCACTGGAGAGATTTTATGCTGTCAGCAGAAAACCAAAGGCAATCCTACTTATCTTTTACCTTTTACGCTGACGGCACAGAATGTCTCTGTTCTTACAGGGTTGGCAGCACGAGTGTAACTACCCTGGGTGTGGCACTCGCCCATAGGTCACGGTCATCTCTTACCATCAGGAGGGCCGTGTGCTTGTCTGCGACCTAAGGAGTACAAAAGAAAAGTTCGATTTTTAAAACTATCTGTTATTTTTTGAGAATTATCGATATTTTTCCATCCCTACGATAACAGAAAAAATAAAAGTTTTTGAAGTTTGAACTAGAAGTAGAAGTTCATCAAACTACTTTACCAACAACACCTACACAAAAAGTAAACAATAATTCAGTTTTATCTCCTCTCGTCTACTGTCTTATCTAATGTGACAATTATTTCGTAATTTATTAGCTAAACGAACATTTCGAGTGATAGTGAATCACAGTACCGGCTTCGTACTTCTAACAAAAAGGAATTCAATTTTATAAATGTAAGTTTCTTCTATACTTAATAACTTACAAAACTTTTGATATTCACATATCTAGGTGTTATGGAATCATTTAATTTGACTTCACCGTAGGTGGAAACTCATCCTAATAAGCAGTTTACTCTTCGGCGCGGTTAACCTAACCGACGTTACCTACTATGAGATATTGGGAGTCTCAAAGAAAGCTTCCGCTCAGGAAATAAGACAAGCATACAAGAAATTAGCTGTAAAGTTTCATCCAGATAAGAATCCTGTAAGTATAATATTATAACTTTGTTTAACTTCATTCACAAAATCTAAAGAAACATTATTGTAGTGCCTAATAAATAAATAATCTAGCTTTATCAAGTACTTTACTTTTTTTTTTATTACAGACACCGAAGATCAAAAATAGGTTTCTATTCTCCAGCTCAATTTTATTGTATGCTCAGGATTTTTATAATTCATTCTCCATTTATGCTAGGAGGATACTAAGGTTAAGTATGGTTATAAAAAAACACCCACATAAGTGTTCAGAATCACCTTTCTCAGAATATTTGCAACAGCAACACATTGTTCTGCAGATAGGGGTTAAGAGAAATTGCAGCTAATCAAGACTGACATTCAGAACTTGCCCAGACTCTGCTACTAGAACCTCTGTGGAGAATCAATAGTGTGCTATTCACATTAACCAGTCTACCCACGTTAACAAACTCTCACCTAACACTCGCGGTGCCCGGGCACCGGTTGATATTTGAGAGGTTAAAAAGTAATGTAGATCCTGTAGGTACATACAGAAATTGCCTGATTGGCAGAATCCTACAATAGCAAGTTTTCCAACAGGATTTTTTTAATTACTTTCGCACTTTCCTAACTAGAATTTTATTATCATATTATGTACAGTCTGAGAAGTCATCCCCACACTTTTTTCCAATTGGAACCAAATAACTACTTTTGCCCTATAATGTAAAATAGTCTTATCAGAGTCTTTAAGCGTTGTGAAAACACAATAGCTTTTGCGGATTAATCTTACGCTCTGAGATTAATCTCTTGACTGACCCAATTTATTGAGATTGTAAAATATTGAAGTTCAGCCATTTCATAGGTAGACTGAAAGCCATAATAGTATTGGGAAACGGTTCAGGGAATGATGATTACTTATATTGTTTTAATATTACATACTGTGGGTGCTAGCACCTCTGCCTACCCCTTCGGGGATATAGGCGTGAGTTTATGTTATGTTATGTTATGTTATTACATACTTAATGATATAAAGTCTTAGTTAATAAATAGGTACTTTTTTAATAGGAATAAACTTAGAAATGATATACAAAAGCAGTCAATAAATATCTGGTAATCTAGTTAAGTACCTAACTTGTCTGTCACTGTGTTTACAGTATAACACTTGTGTTACCATATACTTTCCTCCTCTATTCGCACTTGGTTGTACAATGCAAATATGAACAAAAACAGAGATGTAAACACAGCTGTAGTGGAAACTTTTACATAATACCATTCAGTTGCTATGTGAGATAAGTAAAATGAAATTAAGGTCATTAAAACATTTTTTAGAGAGTCTGCATAAGTATTGAGGTGCGGGCAACAGCTAGTTCTTAGTAAAACATATATTCGGCGCATCCATCAAAGAAAAGGTGTAGCAGCTTGCTGATGAGGTTGACTTGGTCTCTGAAAATTTGATGGGACCTCTGTTTAAGGTCACACCAAACCTCGTTTGACTGACATTTATCTATTGAAAGAAATTAAGCTATGTTCTGAATTACAGGGTGAAGAAGAACAAGAAAAATTCTTAAAAATCACAGAAGCCTATGAGACGCTAAAGGATCCAGCCAAGAGGCAAGACTATGATCGTTATGGCTCCCAATCATACTCTCGGAAGTACGACTATCGGTCACAGTCAGAGTACGACAACTTATTTTACAATGGGCTGTACCACAACGATCCTTTTGTGGAAACTTTGTCAGGGGCTACATTCTGTGAGTAGGCACAACATAAATAAATCTAGCAGATGGGTATGTCTGAACCTAATGGGGAATATGCATTCCTTTTTTTATGTTCTTAATCAATCACTGACATAGTTAAAAGGACAGTAAACATTACCTGTTATATTTTGTATGTTAATTTATCTAAAAAATAGTATGGTTTAAATGCTCACTATCTTGGTGCCATCACTCACACATACACACATTTCCATGAACCGGAATGATTGAGCTAGTCCCTACCCACAAACAGGCCCTCGATTTTGCTAAAGCAAAACCACTGTCATGCCATGAACACTGTAAAAAAATCCATTTCATTTTAGTCTTTAACTCAATGAATTTTAAGTCTAAAATTAATTGGCTTATTGTAGAGTGAATGAAGGAGTGTTATGAAACTTTTTTCATTTAATTTTGAACTTTAAATCCATAGCAATAAAGTCTAAAATTTAATGCAATATTTTGCAGTATCTGTGGTGTGACAGTGGTTTTATTTTAGCAGAATCGAGGCTCAGGACTATAAGTTACATACACTGAAGTCATATTCAATCTAACTAATAGGACAATATGAAAAAGGTGGCTAGATGCGGAAAGCGAAAGATTGGGAGCAATGGCGCACATTGGTAGACGCCAATGTCCAACAGTGGACTACAATAGGCTAATTGATTGATTGAATACAAGCATTTGGATATTGTGAAATCCTTGCTCAATTTTAGGATATTTTAATAATTAATATTATTTTCTTAATGTTATTTTCTAACATCACTAATGAACTGTATTTGATGTTTCAGACAGTTACTTGAAGGAGGGCTTTCACTTTATAAACTTTTATTCTCCTTTCTGCCCTCCGTGCCAGAATGTGGCTGATGATTGGAAGAAGCTAGCTGAAATGTATAAAGGAATTGTAAGTCTTCCACTGTTAAAATATCGTCTTATTTTACCTGTTGTGAAACAATCCGGTATTCCTTCACATAAAGCGTCACATATACTATAATATCGATGTAGAAAGGAAAAAGAATCCTTTCTAAATCTATTTGAAAAGTTAACATAAATGCTTCAAAATTTCATTCAATATACTATAATATGCCAACAATTGATGCAAAACATGTGACGCTCAACAACATGAGCAACGTTGCACATTCTACGCGCAACATGACGCATGGCTTGGTGTTCGTCGATGGCTGATTATGCGTGGACAGAACGTTTTTTTGTTAGACGAAGTTCCGCGATGCTGTCAGTAACATGTTGTGCAACATGACACGCGTCAAATGTTGCTTGGTGTATATAAGGTTTATATTGGTCCCCTGACCAGGACACCATTGTTTCAAAGGTAATTTTTCAATCTTTCGCGTTGGTTGAAATTCACGCTAATTTGTGTATAACTGTTTGTCTTTACAGGGAGATGTGAACCACATATAAAAGTTTCGTGATACTCTGATTGCAGGTAAAAGTTGGTGCAGTGAACTGTAAATATCACAACACATTTTGTTACAATAACATGAGAATAGGCAGTTACCCATCACTACTATTCTATCCCAATGTAAGTATCTATAATAAATGACATTCTTTTTCAAAGCAACTTGAACACTAGTTGAAAAACTGATATTTTTAGAATACTAGATAAGTGCAGAGGGGCAAGTCATTACAAATCTATACTAGGTATCTTTTTTTATACTTTATTAACGGACTTAAAAAAGGAAGAGGTTCTAAATTCGTCTGTACTAATTGTGTGAAACAAACAGGTAAAAAAATTGACCTGTCGAGAAATTAATTACAAGGTGCATTTGTTGCAGTGTAGGTGCAATAATCGCAATTTATAGTTATTATAATAAATCAATTGGAGTAGGTAGGGTAAAGGCTGAGACCAATACCGTTAACTGATTTTATCCTGTGAAAAAAAATGCGTATGAGTCTAGAAAGGAATTCTTAGGAGATCAGCGGCGATTACAGCGGGACCTCCACCAATCTCCTGCGAGGCTTCTAACCTATATGTAGACGCGTGGTGTTATATTAGGTGGAGGCCCTCTCAGCTCTTTCAACTCCTAACCTTGTGGCAATGGCCATCAATATTCATAGAAACTTCTTATCGTTATAACCCATGTAGCCACTTTACTTACAAAGTACCTAAGTTTAAACCGTAACCAAGATATTAGTAACGGTAATTATAATTGTCATAACCGTGCATATCATAATTTTATGTTATAACCGTGAAAATAAAGCAATTATAGATAATAATATTCAAACTGCACGTCAGCTACTTACCATCTAGTGGGTCCGTCAATTGACTACTTCAATTGATGGACCATTTATTTATAAAAAAACTTGTACTTTCAGGGTAAAAACGGCAACTTCGTGTACTACCGAGGCGACCGTTCTTTGGAATCCCTCGACGAGTTTGTGCTACAGTTCCTCCGCAGCCAGGTGCATGTACCTGTTGTGGCACAGATCAGGAACACTGACCGGCCCATGGCATATGTAATGGGCGTGAACAGGCTCGAGAGGAATGCGCTTACAAGAATCGCATATAATTTGGTAAGTTGAAGTTTTGTTTGACATGATACTGTCTCAAGTTAACGCGAATGGCTGCGACCATGAAACGTCGGGCTGAAAGTTAATAATAACAAATGTTAATACGCGTTAAAAAGTAGTTTTATTTCAATGAAGTTTTGTGTTATTTATTTTAATCTCATTGAGCATGTAGATAAATTCAATAAGGTATTGAAAAAAAAGAGGTTTTTTTAAGAATATTAATGTAAGTAATTCCCCTAACTCCTTACAGTTCAGCTAAATTGCATGTGTTCATGTCGGTAGTGTAATAGTCAGGATTCTAACTCGGGACCTCTCGATCGTATATAGTAAGGGGTTGTCCATTAATTACGTGATGTTTTTTTTTGGCAATTTTGACACCCCCACCCCCTTCCCCCTCTTTAGACTCACGTGATTAATGGACAACCCCTAAGAGTGATATTCGAAAATATAACTTTTCGAAGTCGAGAAAATAACAAGTAAAATGAACAGTAAATAATAATGATCATCATCACCATTTTTGTGTGATTCCCGATCATTTGTCGAAGTCCGGGGTCCGCTTTCTGCAATACCTAATGTTACTTTAGCAGCAATTAAATCAATGAATTTATCATGATATTTCTCCCATTTCTCGCAGCAAGGTTTAGTCCAATTGGTGTTGGTAGATGACGATGATATTCGCAAGAAACTAGCTCGCGATGACTACACAACGGTAGTATTCAGATACAAGGATGTGAACAGAGAAATAGAAAGCACAGACGAGAAGGAAATACTGAAGGAGATTGTTGAAGCACTGCCTAGGGTTGAACAAATTAACACGGACAAATTGAAGGTAGGTGTAAAATATTACTAAATTTATGTATGTATTTAGGGACTCGAGTCGAGTGATCAATAGATTAGATTTGGTTTAGCCACTTTTTTCGTTTTAAAATATCAAATAATATCAAATATCAAAAGCGGCATTGATAGGATCTTACCAAATTTGGATAGGTAGGGGGGGAACACTACTGACGGTGGAGGTGAGCGCTGATGCATCACAAGGTGGCCACCCTAAACCTACATCTGGGTCGCAAGTCCCAGTCGCCGTCACGGTGTTCCTCTCTGTATCACGCTATGGACCCGGCGACCGCACGGTGAATCCATGGAGTGCTGAGAATCGGATCTAGAGCCATACTAGTGTAGATAATGTGTAATTGTGTGATTGTGAGAAGTGATAGCTGTGAAGTACTTGTTTCACCTAGTTCGAGAGATATCAGACTTTTCTGTTAGGAAAGTTAATAACTGACAGTTGAACAAAATGTACCTACTCTTGAAAAAGACCCCAATTGACGACATTGAACTCCCCTGCGTAGAAACATAAAAAGATTAAGAAATTTTGGTTTTATCTTATCTTACGCCTCTGTATACAGCTAAATAGATATACAGTCGCGAATTTAATAAAAACTTGTTTGTTTACAGGATATAAGGAACAAATTACGTACCGGTTCACATAAGCCGTGGGTATTATTCTTCTCAGCAGAGGAAGTGGATAGGTTGCTGCTATTTCAAATGAAAATTGCGTTCCCTCATATGAATTTCGGTAAGATGTATATCAGGTAGAGTTTCCGCCTTTCAGGCCCCTGATTCTGCTAAAGCAAAGTGCCACTGGCAATGCACAAAATAGCATTAAATTTTACACTTTGTTGCTATAGACGGGTCTAACCCCACCAAACGGACGGCATCGGCCCGGATTTTACAATCTTTAAACAAAATCAAATCTTATTATCACAGTGTTTGAAATTTATATTACCAAGTCACGCACAACAGCTTGACAGCGACGTGCGGTGGCATGACGCACGTCAAGCTGTCATGCGTGACTTGGTAATATAAACTTTAAATGCTGTGATATAAGATTTATTTTGTTTAAAGATTGTAAAATCCGTTCCGATGCCGTCCGTTTCGTGGGGTTGGACCTAAAGTCCAAAATTAAATGAAAATAGTTTCATTACACTTTTTCATTCACAGTACAAAAAGCCATTTAATTTTATACTCTAACTGCATTACTTTAAAGTCTAAAATAAAATGGTTTTTTGCAGTGTCCGTGGCATGACAGTACTTTTGCTTTAGTCGCGTTAGTGCTATTAAACCTTTAGGGCTTTTTTCGGGAAGTTCATTTCAAATCAGGCAGACCAATATTCCAACAGTTTTGAAGTGGTAATTACTTATTCCATTAAGACAAAGCTAAAATAGTATACAACAACATGCTACAGTCTTATCATACTACTGCATATCATTTTCAGCCTTGTCTAAATGGAACAAGGTTAATATTTAATTAACACTTCAAAAGAGCTCGTGCATTTTTCCGCCTGGTCTGAATTGACCTTTATCGTGTACATTTAAATGATCATCATCAAGTAACATTATGCCAATTCTGCATTTAGGGATTTTTTTTTTTTAAGCAATTAGTATGCTGGTTTGCCACCTTTTCCAATCTTAATCGAATTCAAATTCATGGGATTCAACATTCCAGGAATTCAACTTTAGTGCAATGCAACTTTACCCGAACTCACCTTGATAGTCCGAAAGGATTTAACTGATATTCCGGGTGCATCCGAGGCTTTCATCTCATTTTTTCTTAAGAATATTAGCAACCAAATTGCTAATGATCCCTATAACCCCTCCAGCTATTAGGAGTGGGTTCACGTCGGTAGTGTAATGGCCAGGATTCAAACCTGGGCCCTTTCGATCGTAAGGCCGACTCCGTAACCACTAAGCTACCGACGCTTAAATTTCTTATTTATTTCCATCTTACAGGAGAAATCGACTGCGACAAGTGGGACCAACTCTGTACCTCGCTACATGTCGACTCGCCTCCCTCGTGGGGTATCCTCAAGAGGGGCGGCGGTTACCAGCGCTCACATCCTCACGCCAACCTCAAGAACTTCATACAAACAGCTTCTGAAGCACTCAACTTACATACATTATCTCCGTCGGACCTGCTTAGAATACTGGATGGTGGTGAGTATAGTAGATTCTAAAAATTAGCATGTACTGTACACGCCTTTATCCCCGGAGGGTTAGGCAGAAGTGAATTAACACCCACATTTCACTCATCATTGTATTAGGTCCCACGTAATAGGGGGTGAGCTTATTGCCGTTTTCTGGGCACTATTGTTGGCTCGAGCCATGTATAGGCTGAGTCTGTAATTTTTGCATATGCGTAAAGTTATAATAGCATGTAAATACGCAAATATTAAAAAATCGCTAAACTTTAAATAAAAGCGTCATTAAGTTAATGATTAACGTGGCGGGCTTATGCTCGAGAGGTCTCTCGTTCGAATCCTTGCCATTACACTAGTGAACTCACACCTAACACAAGCAATTTAGCTTAACTGGAGGGTTCAATGGGAATATTAGTACATAATTACTCGTACTCTTTACTTTATGTGTGTTAACATTTGCAGGTGACGTAGGACCCTGGGTTCTCCTCGTAGCCCCTCACGGGTCTTCCTGGGAACACATCGCAGATTCCTTCACTACAGCCAGTCGACACTTCGAGAACAGGGATGATATCAGTGTAAGATAACATTTCAAATGTATATTGACTGGTTTTTTCTGGTAATCTTATTATATTAGATACCGAATAGTTTTTGGTTTTTCTAACTGGATTTTTGTTATCACCGGGATTTTAGCCTTGCAGCAGAGAACTGGAAGAACACGAAATGTAGTCATTTCGTGTTCTAATGATAAATGATATACAAGTGATATACATATCTTCCGGTAATCTGATGAAACTAGGTTTAGTGTTGTCCCCTCTTATACTATTTTAAGATTGCGACACCGATTCAATGCAAAAGTTCTCGGTCGGTTGCGTATCCGTGGATATATTAACCGATTCTGCCCATTACTACTACTAAACTAGTCTAATATGGTTGTTATAAACATTTCAGTTCGGTATAATGGCGTGTACGCTCAACACGGACAAGTACTGCCGTCAGGTGACACACAGACACCCTGTGGTGCTCGTACAGAACGGGGATAAGCAGAACATCTACAACGGGAAAGATTACGAGCAACAACTCAGGGAGTTCATCGATATGATTTTAGATAGTAGTGGTAAGATCAAAAAAAGTTAATTGTCTGGGACTATTTATTTAATTCTATTTAATTCTTTATTGTACACTGAAATTAACAAATTAACAAACATAAACACATTATGATGTACAAAGGCGAGCTTAACTCAGTATTGAGTTTTCTCCCAGCATACCTTTGGGGGATAGAGGAAAAAGCGAAACAAAAGAGTAAGAAACAAGTGCACAATATTGTAGAGAACTACTATATATTGTGGACTAATGTGGCTCTACCTCCTAATATCTATATAAATAAAAATAAAACCCTCCAAATGTATATACGCGCATAACTTCCAAATGACTGCACCAAATTGGATGATTCTTTTGTTTTGTGTTCGTTTTTGTGTGGCCAAGGTTTGTATGAAAAAAAATTTAATAGAAGGTGTAGTGGGAACGGGATTTGACTTCCACGCGGGCAGAAAAAAATTCGGCGGTACGAAGTTCGCCGGGTCAGCTAGTTTTTAGTAAATTTCAATTCGTAAATTCAGAGAATTGAATCCACAACCACCAACCCTTTCTACCGACAATACACTCTCTGTCATGTACGTATCTTACGTATGTATGTATCCTATGTTTGGTGTGCAATAATAGTACATTGCTTTGTAATAGTCTAAGCTTGGTGAATTTGAGTTCGTCTACCGCAGTAGCACCCCGAGCTATCCTCAAAAGACACCCAAGAAATGTGTACTGCGCGTATAGGGCACATTTAGAGCACATTTTAGGTCCAAGATACGTGGCGCGGGTTATACAAGCAAGAAAAGGAAAAGAATAGTACATTATGGTACAAGTGAGCAACGTTGGTGATTACCGCCGAGGCGCCATTGAGACCCGAGCCGCCAGGCGAGGGTCTTAAGACAGCCGAGGACGGTAATCATCATGCTCACACGTGCCATACGACGTTTTACAACACACTTGCGAATAAAATAATACTACAAATACTAAATAAACAATACTACAAATTAATTCGTTTTCCTATGCGCGCGCATTTAACAATGGCGGTCGACCATATTTAAAAAAAAAATGAGGTTTGAACTTAACTTTTTTTTACTCTGTTTTTTTTTCTGTACTTAGAGAAAAAAAAAAGTTAAATTTGAGTGAAAATTTTGTTTATTTCACAAGTATTACAAGTTGAAATTATTTATTTAAATACGAAAATGCATCAAATGGCGTATTAATTTATTCGTACTATTAAACACGTTATTTTTTGTATCAAAACTTTTTAAAGAACATAGACAATTATAGACACTTCCTATAAAATTTAAAAAAGAATCTATAACTCACTTTTGTGAATAATAGCAATGAAAAAGTCACAGTTTTATAATAGGTGTCATTCCGTGCTTAATTGCGGTAAAATAATATCACTTTTATGAGCAGGTGTGTTGTAAAGAGTATTTATCTTATCTTACTCTAACCAACCAGCAACCTAGCACTCAATTCTGCTTCTGTCACACCACAGATACACTTTTATACGCTTAAAGTTCAAAATTATTTTTTTTAAAAATCATTACACTCTTTCATTCACTCTAAAATAAGTCATTGAATTTTAAACTTTAACGACATTATTTTAAAGACTATAATTAAATGGATGTTTTTACAGTGTTCGTAGTATGACAGTGGTTTTGGATGCGTAAAAGCCTTAAAGTTGTTGTTTCATTCGTTTGTTCCTTCTAGAAATTCAATTCTAACTCAATATGTCAACTATGCCGACAGATTTGCAGCTAGATGAGAAGCAAGTGCTAGAGATATTGGACGCGTCGAGTCGCGAGCAGGCCTGGCTGGTGGCCTACCTGCCGCCGCGCTGTGGCCACGTGTGTGACCAACTCGCCTACGAGTGGATGATTGTTGCCAAGAAGGTGAGCGTACGACATGACTGGCTGAGTACTTGATGCAGCATACATACATACACACACACACACACACACACACACACACACACACACACACACACACACACACACACACACACACACACACACACACACACACATAATAGGGGGTGAGCCTATTGACGTTTTTGCGTTGCAGCATACTGGTACTTAAGTTCATCATCAGCTTCCACATTAAACTTTTACAGGTGCGTCTGAACCGAGGAGCCCAGGGTTAGCAACTGCCGTCTGGCTCCCTAACCCCAAGAAGGAAAGTCTGTACCAAAGCCTCGTTCGTCAATCAGCTGGCGTATCGGCTTTTTAGTAAGGTGGATATGGCATCAACATATTTGAATGGGCCTATATACCTTTGATTTTATTTAAAGATATAATGCTTTTTTAACGCTACATAATATTTGAGCAGTGCGGTCATTTGCTGCACTTCTCACGTGTTTTTTTCTCTTTCTCTTTCAAAATTAGCACTTGAAATTGTATATTTTTTATTGTACATGTTTTCAAAAATAAACTGAACGCTTCAGTTTTTCATAGGAGACAAAAAACAAATCTAGGCCTTAACCCAGCTGAATATCTTTTTTATCATTTCCAGCTCCGTCCACTAGAATTCGTCCGTGTTGGAGTATTGAACTGTGGGGAGCAAGCGGGCGGTTTCTGTCACAACATCAGGTCGCCCACCGCACGACTGTATCCTATTGCTTCTGGACATCACTACAGGTTGGTTCACTTCTTGCCCATGGTCCACCTACATAGTTCACCTGGTTGTACCAAGGGTAATTTTTTTCCCCTTGGTCCACCGCAGTCTAACTGGGTGTACCATGGGAATTAATGTTTTCCCGTAGTTCACCTGTTGTAGCACGGGTATTTTTTTTCCCCCGTGGTTCACTGCAGTCTAACTGGGTGTACCATGGGAATTAATGTTTTCCCGTAGTCCACCTTAGTTCACCTGGTTGTACCACAGGTAATATTTTTTCGCCGTGGTCCACCGCAGTCTAACTGGATGTACCATG
Source organism: Eilema depressum (assembly GCA_914767945.1). Taxonomy (NCBI): domain Eukaryota; kingdom Metazoa; phylum Arthropoda; class Insecta; order Lepidoptera; family Erebidae; genus Eilema; species Eilema depressum. Next base: position 5,043,421 of record OU612020.1, read on the forward strand.
GGAATTAATGTTTTCCCGTTGTCCACCTTAGTTCACCTGGTTGTACCACGGTTAATCTTTAGCTTGTATTTTTTTGTATTATTTTATTGTATTTTTTTAGCTTGAGGTAGTAAGTTATTGTCAGGGTTGGGCGATCAGCCCGGGCACGGGCATCTGAAGACCTGAACGCCGTGCGGTTTTAGTCGGTTCGAGTCCGTGTAGTGGTAAACCCGTCAGCAAAGAAGAGAAGCAAGACAAGCCTTTGGCGTTCCCATTGACAACACAAAACCTATACCCTACTTACCACCGGAAACAATACGAGGTTATTATACCCGCGGTATTCTGTAGGGCAGAGGTAATTCCCCAGTCAGACTGCTCGATTGGGACGGAAATACCGTCGTGTCCTATCTCCAAAAAGTCATACTTTATAATAGATTAACAGTTTCGTACTATTTAATTCTGTTCCAGTGTAAGTTTACAACACCTTTCGCAAGCCCCGTACATGTTGGAGTGGGCGCTCGAGTACATCGACGACTCAGTACAGAAGCTTAGCTGGCAAACGTTCAGTAGGAATGTTATAGCTGAAGAGTTGAACCCAACTAGGTAAAAGCACTCACATACAATAGACACCTTTTTCTTAGCTAGTAGATAATGTAGTTGGTTGAATACAGGTAGCTTATAATTTTAAGTGAAGTTCAAACACACAGTTGTAACATTTATCTACCTATACTATTATATCAACTACGAGTATACTGAACACAAAAAAATTAGGAACACCTGTGTGTCCGCTAAGGACGTAAAAATTACTGAACGGAATTATCAGATCTAAAATATCACGTTTCTTGATTGCGTAAGGGTGCTTACATAGCGAAACAGGTTATCGGTACGAGTAAACCTATTAGCGTAGCCGTGATTTCAATTCGTCGTTTGTCAAAAAAATCGCAAAGCATTTATTTTGCGCCCAAATGTTTATAAACTTACGGGCGAGAATGCGTTGCGATTTTTTTTGACATAATGTGGTGTCAGAACGTAAACAACGAATTATCATCATTTATGTTGCTATAGCAACTTATAGGTGCAGGTAGCGTTTACCGGTAACCTGTTTCTCTATGTAAGTAAACGATATGAGCCTCGATTCTGCACAGGTGAGGACCAGAGTTCATACATGCCCTACAAATGTCGTTCAATCATATAGACGTCTATCGTTATTATGAATTACCTTTTCCAGTGGCAAGAAGCCGTGGCTGGTGTACTTCCACTCTCCAAGGTGTTATAGATGCTATGAAATGTTCTCCGACTTTGCAATCGCAGGCATTGTAAGTATACAACATGATTATAATTTTTTTGATATTAGGTAGCCAATAGGTCTAATGTAAATCTGCAGGTCAGTGCCCCGAACCGTTCTCTCGATACATTTCCGTTACGATTATGATAGGTTTTCGTGCTCGGGGTACACTGCAATAGTGGCAGTCACCTTCAAAACTCCAGTGATGCTTACCATCACAAAAAGACAATTTAAGAGATCAAAAATAATGGTTCTACCGCAGGGGCAGGACAGAAAAGAGATAGAATAATATTTATGTTAAGAATATTAGCAATCGAAATTACTAATATTCCCTTTAACCACCCCAACTAAACTAAATTGCTTGTGCTAGGAGTGGATTGACGTCGGTAGTGGCCAGGATTCTCAACCTTGGACCTCTCGATCGTAAAGCCGACTCCTTAACCACTAAGCTACCAACGCTTAGAATGGGGAGAATTGACTTGTTTCTTTGTTTCAGCTTTTAGGTAACGCCGTCCAACTCGGCAGAGTGAACTGTTTAAACGAAAGAAGCTTGTGCCAACACGAACAGATCATGAGCTATCCATCTTTAAGGTTGTACCTCAGTAGAAACCAACACCAACGGTTCAGCTCAGTCATCACCATACAAGTGAGAGACTACGAGAGCTTACTACAAGAAATTAAGCCTCATTTACTGAAATATGATGAGCATTTATTAGCTGGTTTAGAACGAAAAAGTTTTAGTATAAAACACGATGAGTTTTAGCTGGTGAATATCAAATTTTTAGAACAATTTTTTAGCGTACGGAATAAATATAAAGGTGGATTTAGACCAAACGAACATACGAGCTAGAGCTAGAACAAGAGCATTCTTTCTTAAGATTTTAATGTAAACGAAACCTTGCTTTCAGCGTTTACATAAAAAAGAACAACGGACGAATGTTCTGTCACTGTTTACACTAATATACCTAATTTGATGTAGAGGGGATAGATAAAGCATTCGCTCGTCTGATGTAAATCAATCTTTAGAACAGCATTCTTAGTACTTACGAACAAGTAACTTTTTATTGTGTGTAGATATGAAAAGAGTATTCACCATTTACTTATACGATCATAATGTTATAGTGATTACACTTATTACTTAAAACCCCATTCACACAGGAGCGTTATAATCGGTCGATAATATCGCACGCGTTATTGCGGTACCTATCTGTTTTTAGAACATATATTATGCGATCATACACTGCTGCGATAATAACGGCGTACTTAGTTCTTACAAGGAATAGGGACGCATTACCGCGATGCGTGCGGTATTATCGACCGATAATAACGCTCTTGTGCGAACGAGGCCGGTGCATTTATACCTCTGAAGAGATGACGCACATTTTTAAGAAGTTTTAACAAATTTTCCATCATCTTACACGCACTGTACTTTTTACTAACTTCTAACTCGAATATTCACTCAATGTTATTTTTTCATTGCATTGCACTATTCTGTAAGACTAAAATAATTATGCTTTATAAATATGAATCACTACAATTTATGAATCTGCTTACAATCTCATTTTATAATTAATATTTTTTTTTATAATATAAGTCATAAAATGTTCCATTTTATTGCAATGGTATAATAAGTGTAATGTGATATTAATTTTAATTATTCAGAGATACTGTCATAGTCGTAATAGATACTATCATTCCATTGACTCACATCACGTGCTTGTGCATACTTTGTGAATTCCCGAAGGATTAAGCCGATTATTAGGTATATTAAACCCCTTCTTACCAGTGGCACTACTGGTAGTACCAAGGGGATTTTTTTGCCCGTAGTACCACTATCCTGTCTGGAAGTACCTACCTGTAGATCCTGCCACCAACTGGGCATGTTAATTGTCCAACAGAAAACAGCACTATCTTTAGTGAGCTTGTAACCCATGGGAAAACATGGGCCGGCCTTAGTGTGCTTACATAGAGAAACAGGTTACCGGTACCGGTTACCTGCACCGACATGATTCCATAGCAACAAACCATGATGATAATTCGTCATTTACGTTTTAACACCACATATTTTGTAAAAATAATTGAAACGCATTCGTGCTCATGCAACATTGAAAACATTGCGAATATTGAAATAAAACCACTTTAACGGATTCTATCGCGATTTATTTGTTATTTACTTTTGGTTCCGACGTTTCGGCCACTTTTCAGCAGCCATGGTCGCGGGGTATTTCAATGAGTGACATTCGCCGCATTCGCGTAAACTTTACTTTTTTGACATGACGGCGACACGGATAGGTTTACTCGTACCGGACCGCCCGTACCGGGAACCTGTTTCTCTATGTAAGCATCCTTATACGCTATGATCAGGACAAACAATGAAGCTATAACCTCGACTAATACACAGGGTGGATTTTCGAGACGGGGGAGTAAGGGAAGTGCCTTAACCGTTATAATTACAGCAAAATGTTCCTAGGAGACCATCCATAGCTTTTTAGGATATTCTGAACTGATATATAAGGCGTAATGAGGATCATTCACGTTTTTAGCTGAGTATGCAGATTTATAATGATTAAAAAAACAATAAACACTGTGAAAAAATTATTTAAATCCGATCAAAAATGACGAAGATACAGCAATTTTAATGCAGTAATCTCAAAAACGCTCGCCGCCGCGCCAAAATACTGTGTGACGTCATCTGTTATGACAGCGCGCGCCGCCGCTATGGAGAGTATGAAGACTTAGGGCTCTTTTGGGTTAATACTCCATAGCTGTTTTATTTCGTAACGTATAATTTTGAAATTTTGTACGGATTTTAAGTAATTTACAAAGCTTCCAATAATATAGTTTTTGTGCTATTTACTTCAATATTTTTTTTAATAAAAATAACTATATCTATACCTACTTATCATATTATGAAACTGAAGAGTTTGTTTGTTTGAACGCGATAATCTCAGGAACCACCGGTTCAAATTGAAAAGCTCTTTTTCTGTTGCATAGTCCATTTATCGATGAAGGTTATAGGCTATATAACATCACGCTACTACAAAAGGGAGCGGAGCAGTGTTCATAAATGTCAACAAATCCGGCAGACTTTCATACATCTATGTTAACATAGTAATAAAGAGGGAAGATTTGTATTTTTGTATTCGATTAAACTCAAAAACTACTAGACCGATTTCGAAAATTCTTTTACCATTAGAAAGCTGCATTATCACTGACTAACATAGACTTTATTTTATTTTCAAACAAATTAGAAATCCTTACTAAAACTTCAATAATGAAATCCAAGATGTAAAAAAATTACTTAAAATATTTCTTACATCGCGTGCGCTGCGAAAACTATTGATGATAGAATAAGATAATGTACTGCGGAAATATATAACTTAAAAAGGTCTACATAAAAGTCCGCGATAGCATATATCTATCTCCTAAGAAAAACCCACAGCAATCATTTTTATCTTTTAAAAATTACAAAATAATAATGTGTCATTATCGAAGCTATTTTTAACAATACAGTATCATTCCTTATCCAATTAAATACGTTCAATATATTGTGCATTTAATGTAGATTAAAATTGCGATTCAAACTATTTGATTACAATGAAGAACTTCAGCGTTAGGTAAGCGTAAGAGCGGGAAACATGCGGTGCGGTGTGATGCGAGCGCTCAGGCGGGCGTTCGGCCTCTAGTCATATATTATAGTCATTATAGTCTCTAGTATATATTAATCTATGCGTTCGGCAGCCCTCTGCCAGTTTGTGTCGTCGAAGACTCACCGAGCGGTAGGTTATAGCGCGCGGCCTTGAGCGAGTGACGGAGGCCTGACGCAACGCAGTCCACTGTAGTGTATAGACTGGAACGTTTGTTATTGTTTCGGTGGTAATAATGCCCCCATACAAATATTCAGGGTCGGCAGCACGAGTGTAACGCCCCTGGTGTTGCATACGTCCATAGGCCACGGTAACCACTTTCCATCAGGTGGACCGTGTGCTTGTACCACTTAAGTGGTATAAAAAAAAAAAAAAAAATTTAATGTGCCAAAATGCAAGAATACAAGTGTTAAGTACTACGCCTAATAAACTGTTTTTTTATGTTCCGAGAAATGCTAAGATAAGAAAAAAATGGGTTAAAGTAATGAGAAGAGATGATAAAACTCCTCTTTCAAGCGAAAGTGTTTTACATTGTTGCGAAGATCATTTTGACGTAAGTAGGTATTGTGTACCTATTACTATTAGAACTATCGAGATATTTACCATGTATTGTTTGGAACTTCCAATAATGTAATGTGAGAGGCCATGAAAGTTTAAATACCTATATTGCGTATCTACCTATGTCTATACATGATAACAAAATTCAGTCTAGAGATTATCCTGCCGGCGTATACTATATAAGTACCTACCAATTCTATCATTTTTAAAAGGTACAGACTTGCACCACTGCGAATAAGTCTCCTAAATACTTTTGAAGTGGTCATGACGGCAATACCTACTTAAGTACTTCATTTTATTATAAAACTTAATACCTTTTCCTTTTCTGAACCTGTATTATACTTCAGCTATTTCACGTCATTCCTAACGTGGTTTATTACTCGCTTGACAACACAGTAGGTACAACTTTCGACAGAACATCATAAGGTAGGTAAATAAGTACAAGCGTTAGGACGAACTACGTATATTATAAAGTATTTTAAAAACAAACTGTATTTGAATAATCACCAAAGAACTTAAAACACAAATAAAGTACTAAGAAAAACCAATAAAACGCAAGCTACTAGTCGATTCACGAAAGAATTTGTACTGACTGACTGGCGACTGCGCTAGTCGGGACGCGTTCATAACAGATGACGTCATCGTCAAATCGCAGTGTAAGCGGGCGTTTTTAAGTACTCGTTATGAAATCCCTAATAGCTTCGTCACTTCTTGACGGATTTTGATTATTTAAAAAATAGGATACTCAGAAAGGTATAGCGCACCTGGTATACTGATTAAAAATACAATATTCCATTATGTGATTCATCCTCATTTAGGCTAATTATATTTGCGAGATCCGCGCAAAAATTACTAAATCAAGTAGACCCGGGCAAAGTCGCAGACCCAAATTTAGAAAGGATGACCGCAACTACGATCAAAGGAGCAACGAGTAGGAGGTTATCTTAAGATTAAGTAGGAACATACAAAATTTTGCAAAATATATTTTTATTAGTTTAGGAAATGCATTCAAAGGCACAGAATGTACTCAACTTAATTTTCTAAACAGCGCAAAATATTTTATATTTGATGCCTACCTACCCCTCTAGACAAGTGGCACATCGTTAGTAGAATTATATTCTAATCGATGTATGGAATTGACATAGCCGTTGTCCTACGTGAACGACAAGTGCGGCAACAACGCGACGCGATGCGTGACATTCTTTTATACTTCACGTGACGCATTTACGCGATGCAACGTAGGACACAATACAGAACAACGACTATTTGATATTTAAGCGTCGCATCGCAACGCAACGCGTCGCGTTGTCACACTTGTCGCTAGGACGGACACGTAGGACAATGCCATACTACATGTTACTGTTATGACAGTTGTTAACATAATTCTATTTTCTATTTTATTAACGATGTGCCACTTGTCTTGGGGGACTGTTCACATAACCATAATTTTGTTTTATATAACTACTTAAAACATATGATTAGATAATATAATCAATTTATTGTACTAAATGCCTTCACTGACAATAAACTGAGAACTCAAACAGCAATAGTTTCTTATTTCTATTTCCCAAAACTGTTCAATGTATAGCCGGCATTTTCACGAACAACATCTGAAACAATGTAACAACACTTATCAATATCAAATTCAAAAGTGGCAATTTGTTAGAGTATTGTAATTAATGAATCTTCTTCTTCTTCTTAGTGGCTTCTGCAGCAAATTGCCGCAATTTGCCAATGTCAAGTACGTTGCCACGTTAGCAACGGCAGTAATTTTGTTTCCGTGTGTCCACCCCCACTAGATTCAGGTGATCAGGACGTGTGGTTGGATTTTAGGGGGCATTAATGAATCTATTCTATAAAGATTTGCCACCTGTCTAGAGGAACAAACATTCATCATTTTTAAAGAGATTTCCCAGTTGGTATGTGTATCAGGGTATCATGTCCCCTGTGACCCCCCCTCGGACCGCGCCTGGGCCTACCTGATGAAAAGTGGTTACTATGCAGTCTAAGGATGTGTACAACCCCAGGGTGTCACACTCATGCCGACCCAGTTAGAATCTTTTAACAATCTTCAGGAAGACCCCATACATGGTTATAAAAGTTCAGTTTTGCATAAAAAACTTACATTATCATTTCTATTCAAGTGGGCATCAATAATATCCTGATCTACACTGCATGGCAGAAAGAAATCAACCGCTTCAAAACATCCCTTGGAGTCCAGCACCAGGCGATCTTCTCCCACTTCTAAGCTCAAGTCTTTCATTTCCACCTATAATTTTAAAATTACATATTTTTAGATATAATAAGTAAGAATGAAAGAAAATTACTTTGTTAACTTGGATCGCAACCATAACACGTATAGCTATCAAAAACATCAAATAATATTAATAAAAACAAATAATATAATGAACAGAAACATAAATTCTACAAAACAACAATAATATAATACATAATTCAGGCATGTGGTGAACATTCAAAATTTAACAAAAGTAACCTATGAACCATGCTAAAGAGAGATGACCTACTATACTAAGCTGTATTAAGCCCGTACCAGACGCTCCAATTCGGTCGGGTCCAACCATCCGACAGCTTCCGCAAGCCGACAAGTGTTGCCGTTTCGGGAAAAATAAAAAAGTCAGTGTTGCCGTTTCGGGAAAAATAAACTTTACCAAAATGTCACTAGATTGTAAGGAATAAAATAAAAAATTAATTATTTATTATTATTATATTTTAATTATTTTATTCCTTACAATCTAGTGACATTTTGGTAAAGTTTATTTTTCCCGAAACGGCAACACTGACTTTTTTATTTTTCCCGAAACGGCAACACTTGTCGGCTTGCGGAAGCTGTCGGATGGTTGGACCCGACCGAATTGTAGCGTCTGTAGCGGGCATTACTCGTTCATGCAAAGTTTGCTGCTGGCATACTGACAGAGAAGGAGACGGGACCAGCAAACTTAGCGCAAAACAAGTGCTATTAGTAGTTTATATTGTGAAAATCTGTGGACAGCCTCCGTGGCGTAGCGGTAGTGAACGCGGCCGCTACGCAGGAGGCGCGGGTTCGATCCCTGCTCAGTGCAAATATTTGTGTTCATGAAATATGGGTATTTGCATTGGTCTGGTCGTGCCTCGGATAGCACGTTAATCGTCGGTCCCTGTTGCCATAAGAACATCTATGGCAGTCGTTACGGGTAGTTGGAGCCCTAAAAAAAAATATCCAAAAACAAGTCTAGCTGCAAAGCTTCGATATCGCCTAATGTTATTATTGGGCTGTGGAGGTCAGATGGCAATGGCTTCACGAAAAAAATATCGAGGTCTAGCCAAATCTGTAGTTATGACGGTAAAGCGGACCCCAGACTCCGAGCTGAAAAGCTTCGGATGCGACTGGGAATTAACGCTAGGATGAGAGATTGTGAAAATCTAAGACAATTAATAAGCAAAAGATCTGTATGTAATCAAAATATTATATATTATGCAGATTTTATTAATAAAAAAATTATACTTTAATGCCAGCAACACTCATAGGTTCACAAGAAGCAGTCCTTCATAACAATCCATTAATAGGACCACTACAGTACACACAGTTAATAGTACTTACATTTGGTGGTATTTTGAACTCGGCCAACAAGTACTCAATCTCTCCAGTAGGTGGCTCACGACGTAATCTAAATTGCAGTTCCCTTCTTCTTCCTCCGATAACATTTGTTTGCTTTGCAGTAGATTTTTCATTTATCTCTTCAATCAAAGGTGGTTTAGTCTGATTCTCACATGTCTTTATATCCCTAATTTGTATTCTATGAGATTGCAGAGTACCCATACATTTTCTGTTCTTCAGAATGGTGTATTTATGCATGTCTATTTCAAATTGATACTTGTCTTGCAATCCCTCAAAGACAACAGTTAGGAAAAATATTTGAAATAAGTCATCCTTTTCAATTTTTTTGAAGAATTCAGGGTTAACGGCGACATCATAAACAGTAACTGGGGCACCAGAATTATCTGGCTCAGTTCTGCCTTCTCCAATGCTCATGGGTACCCTATAGCTAGAGGGATCCTCAGAACTGAGAATTTGCATAAGTTCTTCATTGCTTATATCCCTAGGACATGGAATAGCTTCAGTCAAGCAAATGTTAACAAAAACTTTCTTATTATCCGATTTTGTGAAGGTTTTCACGCAAAAACCTGCAAACATTAATGCAATACATTAAGTACTTAGATTTATTAAAATAAAACGTGGGTGTGTGGAATATCTGTACATACCTGGTCTTGGTTTGACAAGCTTCGAAGGTATAGGATCTACTGTAGCTAAAAGTTTATTAAACTCCTCTTCAACCGGATTATCCTAGAATTAATTCAGTCATTGTTACACATTGTTATGGATATGGATTAATAAACCGAATAGGTATGTAAAAATGTGAGTTACTTACTTTTATAAATCTCATGTTGTTTTCCATGATGGTTGGATCAATGTCTAAAGATATTGATTTTTTCGTCATTGTGTTAAATCAAAGAGGTTTATAGCAACAGAATGCGATACAATTCTATAGCATGAAAATTAAAAAATTCGAAAAGCAATATTGACAGTTTGACACTGGTTTGACACAAAGAGGAATAAATAAATAAATGTTTGATAACAACGACAACACTACAGTACGGTTCGCATATAAACGAAACGAAAAAAAAGAAGTCCTACCAAAGAAGTAAGGAGAAGAGTGGCAACTCTATATAAAAGCTTGCATGCGTAGCGTAGACTTGCATGTATGGAAAGTGCTGCCGCCCCGGGATGGGTGGCGGAACTAATCACGATAACAGTACATGAGGAGGTTATTTTTAAACTGCATCATTTCCACTTTTCATTATTTTGAGATATTCGAGAAAAACAACTGATAGCCTGGCTTTATATTATTTCTGCTGATTTATTTTTTCATTTTGTCATCATTTGGTATGTCCAATATTGTGAATATTTTTGCAAAACCTTTGGATGTTATTAAAAAAACAAAAATGGAAATGATGCATTTTGTTTGAAACTGTTGGATATGATACAGTTTGAAACAAATGTTTGAAATAATGGCGGTTTACGATGATCGAATCGATGTTAGAATTAAATTAGATTAAATTAAATTAAAATTAAATTGACGTGCCTTATTTAAAAAGAAAAAAAAAGATTGATTTCATCATCCGAATTTATTTTCAATGGAAATGTTATAGTTTGTTTAAAAATAGATATTCAGAAATAATAACTTATTGGAAATGATACGGTTTGTAACCAAATGAGTATCGTCGTGTCAGCACGTATCATGCATGACTGATTGGAAATGATACAAATTGATTCAAACCCATCTTTTTAATGCTGATTTTAGTCAGGAATTGCTTCGATTTGAAAAAAATACTTTGTTTTAGACTATAGAATTTAGTATTAAGAATCGGATGACGCGATAAAATTAAAAGTATCAAAAGTTGGAAATGATGCGGTTTGAAAATAACCTCCTCACAATATTATAATATATGTATAGGTATTATACGAGTACCATTAAGTATGCGAGCATAAACTCTTAAAAGGTTAATGATTGAACAGCTGTTTTAATAGTACATGGTAAGCCCTATAGTATATTCATATTATTATATCTACGAGTATATCTCATCATCTGCATATAGACGTATTCTCCTGATTGCGTCCGTGGCCAAGATGACCTCGAAGCTCAGGGTCCGCCTTCCGGCTCTTCCTTCTCCACTTCGCACGATCTTGGGCGTCCATGGTAGTGAGACCATTTGCATGCATATCACCCTCCACAACGTCAAGCCAGGACTTCTTTGGCCTACCCCTTTTACCTGGACCCGGCGGGGGTACCATTGCCAGGCATTTGTTCCCCACGTAGCCTGGCGGTTGCTGCAAGACGTGGCCGCACCAGCGAAGGCGGCTCTCTTGCATTTTATCCGCGATGTCACGGACATGGAGGCTGCCGCGGATGCGAGAGTTCTGTACGCTATCTTTACGCGTAACGCCGCACATCCACCGCAATATTTTCATCTCCGTGACACGCAGCTCTTGCTTGTGTCGCTCGAGCAGCGGCCACGCCTCACAACCATACAGGAGAACAGGCCTAATGATCGTCTTATAGACCTGCCCCTTCAACCTGACTGGCATTTTAGGATCACAGGTGACGCCAGTCATTTCTCGCCACTTGGCCCACGCGGCAGCAATGCGTGCCTTGACGTCGTGGTCGATCTCACCGGTCACATGAAGTACAGATCCCAGGTACTTAACCTGGTCCGTGCGCTCGACCAAATCATCGCCTATGCGGACGGGTGTGGGATCTGTGGAGTTTAACGCTAAGTATTCTGTCTTCGCTACATTTAGCTTCAGACCGCTGTTCTCAAGCGCTTCTTTCCATCCTTTCACGCGTCGCACCAATCTGCTCCTGTCCGCGTCCATGAGCGCAATATCATCAGCATACATGAGCAACCACGGAGACTGCTCATGTGAGTTTCTAATGCTGTCCGACAAAACATCTAATACCACGCTGAACAGGTAAGGACTAAGGACGGATCCTTGGTGTACCCCATTATTATATCTATATCTATAGAACATAAACTCATTATATTTTAAGTTTATGCAATAAACAGATGCGTTATTATAGATTTTTCATTTTATGTTGAAGGACGGCTACTTGTACAAACACAGAGGGCACCACAATGCTAGGCCCGATATCGATAAATAATAATATGTCAGTTTTTATACTGACAGTGTGATATTGCAATCTAAAAACTTAGGGACAACGTCATCTAATGAGTCAAAAAAAATCAGCTCTTATACCTTATACTGACAGTGTGAATGAAACCTTAACGCGATCTAAAAAAAATAGTGACAATGCCATCTAGTGAGCCAAGTAAAACTAAAAGCGCATCTATATCCGAATCCGAACGTCAGAGAGTTGACAATGAATGACACTTACATGACGTTACTCGGCAAATGGTATCGTTTGTTCCCGCCCCCATCACCAGAGTTCACTACAAAGGGGGTTGGGTAAAGTTGGCGTCGTTTTGGAATTGAGCGGCCATCAATTAAATTGGTATAATATGAAAGTACAGTTAGTATAAAGTGATCAAAAGTTACTATGGACAAATTTCTCTAAACTATATTGGGACGTAGATATACAGGGCGTCCCACGGCGATGCCACATGGAGGGAAAGTACCTTAAATCCTTAAGTTAGCTCATTTTACTTAAAGTAGATATCATTTTATTTAAAAAAAAAAAAACAAAACTGCATTCAAAGATTTTTTTAAATTCGCTTGCTACACCCGGTAATCGAACCGACTAAAATCCGAAAAAGTAACATCCTGTATTTTTATTGCCTCAATCGATAGTGTCAATCATAAGGATCAAATCTCTCTAAGAAACATGGTAAATTAAATAAAAGGAAGTTCTCAAAATCTTAACTTATAAATTCAATTTGGCAAAATAAAACACTTTTACTCAAAGTTCATCCATCCATCTGATACAAATTCCATATTTAAATTTATTTTTTTACCTGTTACCAGGGGGGAGGGTCCTCCCTGGTAACAGGTGATTATGTTTTTGAGCCGTTTGCGGTTGAAACGTCGGAGACATGGAGTCCCAGTGCCCGTTTTGTATACAAAGATTTGGCATTGGCAAAGCGAATAAAATCTATCTTGAAAATTTTATCTTGAGCAGAGAATAAAAACGCATAGAAGCACATTGAAGTTTATGTTCTTCTTCTTCTTCTTCTTAATGGCTTCTGCAACAAATCGTCGCAATTTGCCAATGAAGTTTATGTTTCTCACTATTCTTTTTTCAAAATATTTTTAGAGTCAATAATCAATTACGGTAATTAGCCTATTGCAGTCCACTGCTGGACATAGGCCTCTCCCAATAGGCGCCACGCTTGTCGATATATGAGTAATAAAAGATAATTATGACTTTGATCTCGAATCCCTATCTTTATTATACTTGGTTATAGAGATTTGTAAATTCTTATACAAGATTAGGATAATAACATGCTTGAAGGCATGCAGAACTCATAATACGAAGTTACGAAGTAAAACAAAAATAGAAATCTTAAAAAAAAAGTGTACTTAAAAACATAACATAACTTTTTTTTTTTAATAACTAATATACGGACCGAAATAGTAGATTTTAGTGTGTCACCTCACTAGGTGCCTAGTATTAGTGATAACTTCCCATCCCTAAATTAAACGTCATGGGAACTAGGTCGGAGGAATAGTCTATGTCTGACTTACTGGACTATTTTATTACTTTATCGAGCCCTTCTTCATCAAATTATTATCTAATTAGTGCACTTATGAAACCATATTGAGGATGATATTTATTTCCGAGTCATAGCAGGCTTTCTAGATACGTCTGTGACGAATAAATTGAAGGTAAGTGTATACTGTCTTTATAAATTGTTTGCCATATTTTATCTATTTGAACTTTCTTTTATGACTTTGTGTTGCAATTAACTTTATATTTTTAAGGTACAAGTGGTAGTATACTATGTAAGAGATTTTTTTTTTCATATAGAATATTCTGTTGTGTTGTGGCGAAAAAAAATAGACCCAGTTAGTCAGCTGTGTTCTGTGTTAGTGAATGTAAAGATACGTATGCATAATAGGTGCCTGAGCAGTGTTTACTTGTATTACGAGATTACTGATTTACGGTACCTGTGCTATGGAAAATATTTGGTAATTTGGCCAAAAGAATAGTTTGTCCACACAGAATCTTAGAAAAAACTTCAACTAGTAAGTAAAATAGATTTTATATACCAATAATATGTCATTTATTAAGTTGTTTTTATTCTAGGAACTTTTCTAAATTCCTTACACACATTTTCTAGTATGTATGAGCTGGTGTGTTAAGTTTCTTTTCAAAGTTAGAACCAATTCTTTAAAATATTTACTTGATATTGTGTAATCATTTTGTTCTAATACTAGTTTCATAAAACTTCATTAACTTTTCACCATAAATTCAAAATTTATTTAACATTAGTTGAATTAAATATCCTAGAATCCTAAGTGGAGGACACAAAAAGTGAGTTTGAAGGTCTGGAGTCAAAGTTATATCCTTCAGTTAGTTCTCGGCATCTGAGGCCTTCAACTTGGATCCACTTACCCTTTCTCCTCCCTTTGATACAGTTCATACAACTTTTATGGCATCTGGCCATGTAGAAAGCCTGTATTCTTGGTTTGGATCAGTCATTGCTGAGTCCGGACCTTAACCCCATTGAGCAAGTATGGGACCTAAAAAAACAAATACAAACTGTCTAACCACATCCACAGAACATCAGAGAGCTTAAATGTGTGTGATGAAGAGAATATCCTGAGAGCAAAGCCCCCAGAATCTTGTCTAACAATAAGCAGATATGGCTTTTGGTTGAGGTTGGTTTAGTCCCAATGTTCTTGGTCCCTATACTCCAGTCTAGATTCACAGTAACCAGGATAATAGATCTGTTTAAGAATTCTGAAAAAGTACATCTTGATTTCTGAAATTTGAAAATAGAGTTTGTTCATGTTGCCACATCACTTAGGAATTATAGTACTGTGATTGATAGGCCAAAGACATAAAAAGTACCTTTTCTGTATTAATTCAAAATGAAAAAAAAAAAACATTTATTTTATACATAGAGTTGCATAAAAAGAGAAAGGTTTATCGGCACTACAATTTCAAGGCTTTAGGTGATTTATTTCAGAAATGCTTTTGGTACTTACTTCTTTTATTGAAAAGGTCTCTTAATTGTATGCTGTCTGTCCCTTGCATTATTGTAATCATAATTGATTTGACAAGTTACATGTTCTTAGGTTGATTTACATCAGACGAGCAAATGTTCATTCTATCCCCTCTACGTCAAATTTTATTATTGTAAACAGTGACAGAACATTTGTTTCTTGTTCTTTCGCTGAAAATAAGGTTTCATTTACATTAAAATATTAAGAAAGAATGCTCTTGTTCTAGCTCTATGTTCGTTTGGTTAGACCAAACACCACCTTTATAGAAATTATGTAACAGTAAATAGCCAAATTTAATATTTTAATACTACTTTATTACTGTTCTAACAGTACTTTCTGATAGTTTTTCTTCTATCCTTGTACTACTGTAAATGTACCTGGATAAACACTCCTTTGCAAAAAGCGGACACCTTTCAGTCATTGACTTTACTATGGATAATCTTTCAGTCATTGACTTTACTATGGATAATATTAATATTGGTATGTTATATTCTATTAGCTTAGACGCTAGATTTTTTTTATTATCAATAAGAATATAGTTTTTAACACTTATATTATACTTCAATCAGTGTCTATGAACCGAGAGCTGTGTAAAATGGAAATTTTTATGGGTATAATGAAATTAAGACATCCTCCGTGGCGTAGCGGTAGTGAACGCGGCCGCTACGCAGGAGGCGTGGGTTCGATCCTCGCTCAGTGCAAATATTTGTGTTCATGAAATATGGGTATTTGCATTGGTCTGGTCGTGCCTCGGAGAGCACGTTAAGCCGTCGGTCCCGGTTGCCATAAGAACATCTATGGCAGTCGTTACGGGTAGTTGGAGCCCTCAAAAATCCAAAAAAAAAAAAACAACAGTCTAGCTGCAAAGCTTCGATATCGCCTAATGTTACCATTGGGATGTGGAGGTCAGATGGCAATCGCTTCACAGAAAATATCGAGGTCTAGCCAAATCCGTAGTTAAGACTGGCAAAAGCGGACCCCAGACTCCGAGCTGAAAGCTTCGGATGCGACTGGAAATTAACGCTAAGAGGAAGTAATGAAATTAAGACTGAGTATTTTTATGGTATTGAAAAAAAAAAAATATCCGACTGCTGTTTAAAAGATCGAAACAAGTTTGATAGTAGGCGGTACGCATTTGCAAATTAATGGCTACAATAATTTGCAATAGCAATCAAACTTGTTTCGATCTTTTAATTTTATAATAATGAAATCCGTCCAGCCGCCGTTAAGCCTGTAGAGGGGAACAAGGAAACTATATACATACAAAACCTTACCCTTGCTGGCGCAGTCGAGTCGGGTGAAAAGAGACATTCAAAAATAAAAATAATTAACAATTATGATCTCCCTTTCAACGATTATAGCATGTAATCATCTGGCATAGTTTTCTGTCGAATATGTTCCCATTAAGCCGAGATCACATATATATAAGCTCTCTGATGTTTTGTGGTGGCGGTTGGATAGATCGTACTCGCTTTTTTAGGAGGTCCCAAATATGCTCAATGGAGTTAAGGACGGGGCTCTGGGCTGGTCAATCCAAACTAAGAATACCGACCTCTTGCACACAAGCATCTAGCGCGTGAACGTTGCAACCACCCAAAGTGCGCGCGCGCGCGCGCGCGCCCAAAACATAACAGTCCCTACACCATAGGGGGTGATCAAAATATACGTCCGTATAGCGTTTCCATGGTCTTCGTAACACTCACAGACGTCAGTCCTCACCAAGTTTTTTTTAAAGGAGTGTATAAGTTGTTATACAAGATATATACTCTAAGGGTTATACATATGTATAGATTATATTCATTAGAAACCATAACATGATTGTAGGATGGACCTCTCCTCACCTCTTTTTAAGAGGCAGTAAAGCTAATGTCATAGCAGTAATGTTGAGCATGACTTCTCTGACCTTTGGTAAAACGACAAAAGGATTTCAGGTTGCCTGTATGAATTCAGAACAGTGACCATACTTAAACTACTGATATGCTCCATAAGGCTCAGCCTGCTTTATTGCACAATCTAACTCCACTGCACATGTCACCCAGTTGCATTATATCTTACTATCCACCAATATAAACAGAATAGTATGCAATGAACAAAATAATGCACCTTTAGGTGAAGATCCAAATGAGCAAGACATGTTCACGGCTAGGAAAGCCTATAGCTGTACAATTTTGCAGGTCTAAAAAGGTCACATTGAGCGATTCTGTTAAACACGAGTAACTTTATGAATTCCTAGTAGACCTCAATAGATTACTATAAAAGTCGTATAATGGTCACTCATATGAGCAGAATGCCAGAATCACAATAATGCATTTACGAAGCAGATTCCAATTTCGTGTAAATATCGCCGCATAACAAAATATTATCCTAATACAATTCCGATAACGTGGCCTTTTTAGACCAGCGAGAATACCTTCCCTAAAAGTGACAAGGCTTTGTGTGCAAAGTGGAGAAAAGAAACTTTAAAAAATGAAGACTGGTTCATTGAAAATTGAGTCATTAATAGACAGAAGGACCGAGATATCAACTAGAGCATTTTGAACTCAGTAAAAAGGTCTTTCGCAGGAAGTGGAGTGGAATGGCTTGTCCAACAGATTAAAATATGGCTTCTTTTGAAAAGGAAAATGGCGGGTTTTTACATTGCAATTTATGATACATTAAATACTAATTTTGTGCGTTTTACTGATAAGCGATTTTACACACGTTTGATTGACACGCAACTCTGCGTTCGTCGCCTCTATTTAAACATCACCATATTATATTGCGATATGTTTATGTTGATGATGAGGGTCAGCACGCGTGGTCGCTTCGTAACGGAAAGCTTACAACGCGTTGCGTCATCGCGTGGCCCCACGCGACAAGCGGCGCGTCACCGCGTCTCTGTAAACAAGGCCTTAGACCCTCTAGTGTTACAAGCCTCAAAAGGCCGTAGACAACAGACAACGCTTACCATCTAGTGTCTGTGTCACATTCTGCCAGTAACAGTCATCACTCATCAGTTTAGTTTTTGAGAAAGAAGTTATTATACTTTTAGAGTTACTAACATTCAAGTGTTCTTTCTAATTATACAGGTGAATTGATTTGATTTTGATAATTGATAAATAATTTCTTCCATAAATCTTCTGTACCTGTAAATTATTAAGTTTATCATGTTTTTGATTGTGGTATATTTTTACTCCCTATACATATTTAATAACTCTTTTTTTTTGTTTCTAGGAAATAATTATATATGGCATAAACAGTGGATCACAATGGCAGATAGACATAGCCTGAACTATGATGATGTGAGAGAGCTCAAACTGGGTGCTAGCTTCACCAATAATAAGGTGTCTCAATATCACACCATAAAATGTAAGTATAACATTGTGTCCTATAACGCCTGTAGCACATCTCCGCCGCGAAACCGCGTATAGCGGAACCGCGGTAGTTTCGCCATGTTCTGTCAGTTGTACGAGGAGCGAAACTCTAGCGAAACGGCATGTTCTAATGCATAGATTTACCTATCTTCTATCTCTTTCGCCGCGCAGTTTCGCCTTATGCCGTTCACACCTCCGCGCTTCGTCCGCTATTTTGTCAGTGTTGTCACGTGACAATTTTACGTAACACGTAAATTGCAGGGCCGCATTAGGGGTCTTTTAAATTCCAAATGAATCAAGATCAGTAAAAAAGTTTTACTTTGATTATTTTTTCGTCGTCTACAGTTTTTTGTACAGGATGGTATTACCTACATCTAGGTACACTAATATTCTAAAGAGGAAAGTCCTTTTCTTGTTTTTTTTTGTTTGTTGTTGACTGATTTCAATAATGGGAGTAACATAGGCTAGCAAATAAAGACCCGCGACGGCATGCGTTTTTAGTGGGTCAGAGTTCAGTTCAGTTCGACAATCACTCCTGACCATATCCAAGGGAACTTTAGCAGTGTAAAAAAAGTGGGAACGGAATCCGAATTCCACGCGGGCGGAGCCGCGGGCAACTGCTAGTATTATACATAGCTGCTGCCCACGGCTCCACACACGTCGAATTCTGATCACGCTCCTACTTTTTTTCGGTAGTCCCTTCAAATACCACTCCGGTCGGCCATCGCACCTACTCAAAACCGCACGCCTCCTATTACGCACTCCCCGACTGATTCTAGGCCATAATTTAAGAGCCCTCAGGTGTGAAAAGCACGGTGTCCCCATTGTACTCCGAAAAGGAAGGATATGAATGTCACACCACTTCACCAGCGGGGTGAAGCGGTGACAGGTGGCTGAATCTGAACCCTCGGTCTGCACTCGGCGACCAGTCCACCAATAATGTCAAATGTGTTATGCCTAATGAATTTCGGAGTATCAAGTTTCTGCCAGATGGAGGGAACCTCTCCACAGGGCCACATCCGTCGCTACATCTTCTTTTCTCTTTATTATATTTGTATACATATTATTATTTATAACTTAATTGTATTAATATAATATTTATCTAAATGTAATGTTAACGTATAATGGTACCAAATATAAAACTAATTTATATATATTATATTTGTGCAAATTAGTGTCCCCATTGTCCATACAAAAAGTGAACATCTCCTTTCCCTATCACTCACCATAAAGTAACTAATAATTTAACTAGACAGCCAATTACCCGATTTCGGCCCTGTTGATTTTGAAAGTTCTTGACGCACGGTATCAAGTTCGCGCATGCGAAAAAGACGTTATCATGTTGAACGGAGCAATCAGAAGTCAGGTAGTTGGCGCATGCGTTCTACACGGACCAGTTAGATTCGGGTACGCGCTCCATATTAGATAACAAGTGTCAAGTTCCGCTCATGTTTCGCTGCTCCAGCTACACTTGAACACAGCGAAACTCAACTAGCAGTTCCGCTGTCCGCCGCGAAACAGCGGAGATGTGCTACGGGCGTAATATATACCACACTAAACTCACCATTGTCTTATTGTTAGACTAAGCGGAGCTCAGAAGTCCTAATGAAGACAATATGTATATTGAATTTCCTATTTGATTTTATTTTTAATAAACAAAGTCAAAGATTTACTGTTTTATAATCATTGATATGGAGTCACACAATGGTAAAATCTAAAAACTAAGGCATGCATGTAATGATTCTATATGATAGTTTGATCATAGATTTCCTAAATAGTTGTTTGATGTTGATGTTATTCAATGTTTTATATCATAGCTCGATGTTTGACTATCATACCACAACATCCTGCAAACGGGCAAAAGCGAATAATTTGTTACACACCTGTTATTAAATCTGAAGCCACAACATAACTAATTTTCAGCAATATTTTTTATACTTTTGGTTTCTAATGTGTATGTATCTTAACTTTTGCTGACAGCCTTGCAATACTTTTTCCAAATCCAAACTTTACCCAAACTTTGTCAGGAATTATTAAATAAGTTGATGAGTTTTGTATGTGGACGGACAGACTGCTGTCAAAACCAAGTAAATGTCACTATTTATGTCAGGGTAGATGAAAGCTGGGTTAGGTATGAGAAAAAAAATTGAAAGGACAGCAAGACAAAAATGACAGTAATATTATATCTGACTAACTGGAATCCGTCTACTTTTCTTATAACCAGAACCATCTCTTTAATTTTTCAGATGACTTCAAACCGGCGTCAGTTGACGTTAACAAAATGGCAACTGTGGATGTAGGAACAAATAATCAAGTGACTGTCACTGTTCCACATTTAGGTATGTATACATTTTATGTTGAATATTAATTAAAAGTACTCCGGGCAACAGTTGCAAACTGAAATGGTAGTAGTCGAGTACTGAGTCAGAAAAGTGATATGATCAAATGGCATTAATCTATTTGTCTTAGAATATTGGGCGTTAGGGTATTAAATGAGAGTATATTGGACATGTGAGTCTATACTTTTAATTAATAAATCAATTCTTTGATTTGAGAAAATAGGTACATTTTGCCCCCCTTTCCCTAACGAGATCTGTGTGCGCAAATACATCGCGCAGCCGCCCTAGACTGATGCTTGGCACTTGGTAACTTTTTTTTTTCAAAGCGACATTCTTTGATTGGTTGTTGGCACATAAGGTGCTCACTCACCGAGAGCAATCTCCTGTAATGTAACGTTACAGAGTCAAGCTTTTAAACCGAACATTACAGTGCGCAACCTGTAATTACGTCATTTTTTCTGTCGAGTGGACGGCATATCGTGTCATATTTTGTTTGCCCAGTATGTAGAATGAGTTCCTCCGGAGTACACGTGCTTGGGCAGCAGCACACGTGAGGGAGAACAGCATTACAAAGCGCGATATTTGTAATACATTTTTTTATACAAGCTTTAACAAAATCGAATCTGAGGTATTGCATTACAAACGAAATCATGATGAGTTTTCGTTTGTCATCATCTCAGATTCGATTAGGAAGTCATTATTCGCAATGCTCAAAATTGAATCTGAAATGTTACAATACAAGCAAAGGCTCCCGGTGAAGAAATACCTTTATAATTTGCCTCACATAGTTACTTGATTCGTCATTCAATCAGTACTCATTGATTAATTACGACTTTGAACAGTGTCTAAAATGCCCTGACCTTGCACAATAAAATGTGTAAAGCAGTGGTTACCTTGTCTATATTATTGACACTGATATGTGATAATCGTCTACTTACGATTTTATTAATAATAATATGTCCTCGGCTATAATTTGTTTTTTATAACACTTTACACAGAATTATTTACTTAATCTGCAATCTATTTTAATGTGTTATAGTATCTCAATCTAGGTCATATTTTTAGATTGTTCTGAAAGTTGTAAATAGTTACCCAGACTAAATTAACGATCAGTCATTCATTGCATTGATTTATGCGACGGTTTCCATAAAACGCGATGAATCTTGACATCTGGCATTGGAATAATTCTCTCTTTGTTTAAATATATGGCGTTTTAGGGTTTCCCATTTTAATAACGACGAATAGAAATTAAAGCGAGATTAAAAGACGGTGATTGGGTATTAGATAAGCAGTTTTATTACAAGATAAATATATATAAGATAATTAGATTAAAAACGTCTTTCTTTACCTTGCATGCATAGGTCTGTGTATAATTCTTTTTCCCTTTTTCATAATATTTTTTATATTTTTCGACGGTAAATTACTTACTGAAAATGTTGCATATCCGCCTACTGGGCTCTATTAACTTGCACACCATAAAAATGCTCATGGTCAGCTTTTTTAAATGTAGAACACATCAATATGAAGTCTCAGGGTCACCATTAAAGATACCAATAATATGACAATAGTGGCCTTCAGCTTAGCCACATCACATCAAATGCTTTTCCACTCTCAACTTCCTTATTAGACCTTATTAATGCTGATATGAATAATTGTTCTATATAATTTTTCCTAATCCTAATTATAGTAGAAAACGATATTTTCCGCATATTTTATGGTCATAATGATTTTATGTTCATAGTAAATAAAAATTCTCCTAAATCTTGATCGATCCTATTTTCAAACGCTTTAATCTTAATCCTTGTCCTTTATACTATAATGAATGACTACAAACACTGTGTCTAAAGTTTGCCTTAGTAGGTACCTAAGTTTTATATGTTACAGTGGGCTAAATTACCACAAAGATTTACAAGACGACGTTACAAGTTCCAAGAATTTATTCCAGGAAATAGCAATATACAAAATTACATATTATTACAGATGGCGCGGGCGTCCCACAGACCGTATTCAAAGGCAACCAGAGGCCTTACACAAAGGAATGCGTACTCATCATTGATAGAGTTACCGGCGAGATTACCCTAGAAAAGCTCTCAAGCAATATACAAGTGAAAAAGACTAGGTGAGTACAGACCTTTATGCCCATTGTGACGTGACGCGAGTTCCATGTTTTTATTTTACCTAAAAAGTACTTAACGCGCCTAAATAAGTTTTTACTAAAAAAAAAAAAAAATATATTACAAAGTACTAAGAAAATTTATAAGTTCAGATTAAAGGTATGATTCCAAAGTTGACCGCATACGACAAGTGCCCACGCACGCAGCAAATGCGCGTAATTCATTGCGGCTTCTCAGTGGTCCCCATTATTCGTATAGGGCTATCGGAGTTTAACAAGTAATGGGTACGCTGTATCTGATGCATGCGTCTGTTGTTGTCGCATGCAGTCGGCTTCGAAATCATACCTTAAACGATTAGAAGATATGATCAAGAGGTATACAAGTACGGCAATAATAGAGCATGTTAAAAAATGAAAGTGTGCTTGAGATGAAGGTTTTGCTTTTTTTCTTTTGACACATGCCAAACAAGATAGTATACAAATAAGATACAAATATGATTAGAATTGGGAAGTGGGCCATTAGCACCACTTGACTACTTATTCAGAGAAAGTTGGTGCAAGGTAGATAATTATAAAAGGAACGCCATGACTGAATACTTTCTAAGTTAAATGTTTCAGTGATGATGAAACAAGACAAGTCATGTGCTATTCAGAGAATTAGGATTTTTTTGTACCCAATTAGATAATACTCAGAATTATTGGTAATTGGTAGTCAGTAAATATCAAAGGTTATAATTATGGAAAGCAGCTACCGGTAGCATTGTAAATGTTTTGTTTGTTTACCAATTATAATTTTTTTAGATTACATACACAACTGTAAGTCTCAATCAAGTGTATTAATTAGTGTATATTTTTTAGTTTACGTCTATGGCAAGGAAATTGCTAAATCCTTATTGCTATTGTATTTTTTAAGAACCAGGCCATTACCTACGAAGCTATTAAATGGAGTACATATTGAAATAAAATCAAATATTTTTTAATACTATCTAATAAGTGGATTAATTCTAGATTGTTACATCACGCGCAAAATTTAGTTTTTCCTTAAAATATCTTCGGTACTTAACGTTTACTTTAACAAAACGAGCACTTTATCAAAATAACTAATTTGTCAAAATTACCACTTTATCAAAATGACCTTTTGTTCTTAATGACTACTGCTTTTCACAAAATGACCACTTTATCAAAATTACCTTTTGTTCTTAATGACTTGTATACTGCTTTACACAAAATGACCAGTTTATCAAAATGACCTTTTGTTCTTAATGACTACTGCAGGCTTTTCACAAAATGACCACTTTATCAAAATTACCTTTTGTTCTTAATGACTATGTACTGCTTTACACAAAATGCCGTGAGGCAAACCCGGATAAAGTAGTGTGGAACAGTATGTTTATTCCATACACTTGTATATTCATTCAATATGAAAATCAAAATAGGATAAATCGTAGACTGGTCTTATCTGTTGCACAACGCATATCAACAACAAAATATCTCTTAAGCATAGTTAAAACCTTTTGTTCTTAAGTGACAATAGTAGATTGTATGACAAGGGAGAAAAATATATGGTATTTTTACGGCGAGGGCGCTACTTTGAACCACGAGTGAAGCGAAGGATTTTTTTAGAATAGAAACCCGAGCGCAGCGATGGTTTCTAACGTAAAATCCTGAACGTAGCGAGGGGTTCAAAGTAAATCCTCGGAGGGAAAATATGTAGGTACTTACTGATTACATGAACTGAGCCGGAATACGCGCGCTTGTTTTTTTTAGTCAGCACTGGTCGCCGCGCCACCGTGCAGCCAAAATTCGTTCGATTTCGATGTATGACTATGGTGTAATGTTCCAATTTCAAATTACATTTCCGCCCACTAAAAAGCACTTAACAGAAAAGTGCTATTTTGCTCGCACTTATAGAGGAACAAAGTGACACTTTTCGAATAGAAGGAATGAAAATGAGCATTGTTACTTTGTCCAACAGACAAGAGACGAATCAGAAGCCGCGGCCGGTGACGCCGGTGACGAACGAGTTCACCAACACCACGCAGCGCTCCACGTCGCGCACGCGTGTCGCCACCAACCGACGTACCGCCAACCCCAACACAGGTACCTATGCAGCATTTCTGCCATAGAATTGAATTTATATAAGTATTGCTAGTCTATCCCTTCCAAGCACTATGGAATGGCAAAATCCCGATTCCAAATAGCAAAATTCCATTCTAAAAGCTTGTTTGATGTCTGCTTATAAGTATATTGATATGTTCAAAAGGGGAAAGAACTTGCAAGTCCCCGTGCTTCACCCAGGTGGAGTACCTAGGTGAAGCACGGGTCCGGACCCATCCTTTCAAACTGCAAGGGTTGCTTGTTACAAGTGGTTATATGCCGCGGTAACCACTTAGACTATGTGCTTGTTTACTACCTTAGTAATAGAAAATTAGGTCCCTAATATAAAATATTTGTTGGCAGTGCCTGGAGTAGCTCAGCCTAACCCGCAGGCCAGGTTCAATGGCACTTCTAATCTACCCAAGCCCAGCAATATGGTGCGATCGCCGCCTAGGCAGCAGAAGACTTCTCCGCCGCAGGCCGCTCCGTAAGTATACTAATAATAATAAAGTTCCTATTTATACAGGTGAAACCGGTTAGGTTCAGTAATAAATATCGTAGAAAAGTAATAAACAAATAAATAAATATTCCACAACATTCTACACAACGCTTTCTAGACCCAGGGTAAGCTTAATTAGCTTGTGTTATGGAATCTAGAATGCGAATAAACACCCAGACCAATGCAAATATTTATATTCATGCATACAAATATTGGCACTGAGCGGGGATCGAACCCGCGCCTCCTGCGTAGCAGCCGCGTTCACTACCGCTACGCCACAGAGGCAGTCAAAAGTACAAGTTTGTTATCAATATGTGTAATAAAGTTCCTTTCTCTGGAGCTGTAACCACTGGTAGCTTGGTCCCTATTCCCGATGGAATTTTTTATTTTTTCAATGTATTAGTTTAAAACGTTATGAAATAGATAATCAAGATTGTTTAAATCTAGTTAGGTACCGAACCGAATGGAGTATACTATCCCATAATTTGCCCTGCCAAAATGTATTTAGTGGCGTAAAGTGAATATACATTTTTAACATTCTACCTTGCCCTACCGGTGTGGATACTTGACGGGGCAAACTGGAAGCATCCGACTATTCTTCCATTTCTCATTAGATATTGTGTTGAGTTTTTGTTCATGTTCGACAATTTTGTTTTTGGGGGCCATTGTATACTTCTAAAATTATTTTCAAGTTTTCGTCCAATGCTTACATTACGTTTCTAGTTACCGACGTCTTTATGACCAAAGTTTGTTGGTATAGCCTTTCATCCAATTTCAAGTAAGCACCTCTATATTTTTATCCATTTTTATTAGAAATTATTTATTATGGCAATTAATTAAAATAAGTGGTGATTATAATATGAATACTGGCAACACTGGCAATTGTCAGTGCCATTTTGTCAGTGTCACTTTTTTGTGATTATGTGGGTACCTTGCTATTGCTATCAAATATCTGTAGTGAATATTTCTTCCAAGTACCTACAGAATCGGATCTTTAGTTTACTTTTTATGTTATTTTATCAGATTATCAGATGTTAATTATTGCAATATTTTCACGCTAATAGTTCATTTCGCGCTGTTTCCGTGCTGTGATCGAGTTTTTTTATCGATAATATTGAAGGATTTGAGTTTTTTTACGATAATATTTTTAATTAATTGTGGACCTTGGCGTACGTATTTACGATACAAACCAGAAACTACTTAGTACACTGAACAGAAATTGAAATGGAGGAAGAGCTTGATGGGTGAGTGAAAGAGTTAGGAACTGATTGATTAAATGAATGAATGAGTGACAGAGCGAAAGCCAGACAGCTTTACAGAGTTAGATTTAAGAACATGGGTTCAAATGCTGTCACGACTCCATCGTGCCAGTCACACAGCCACACAGTAAAAGCAACATATGATTACTAGCTGTTGCCTGTGGTTCCGCCTGCGTAAAATTTTGGTTCCGTTCCCGCAACCCATAGGAACCTATTTCCAGAATAAAAAGTAGCCTATGTGTTTTTCCAGTCTATAATCTATCCCTGTATGTACAGTCAGCGTCAGAGAAAACAGACCCCCTCATGGTTTCATATCATTAACAAGGGGGGTCCCTTTTCTCTGAAGCTTACTGTACCACATTCCGGCCAGATCCGTTCAGCATTTGAAGTGTGGTTGAATACAAACATGTTCACAAACATTCACATCAATGATATTAGTACAATTTATTTTTATATACAACTTAGATGGCAGAAAAGCACACGGCTTACCTGATGGAAAGTGGTTACCGTGGCCTATAGACGTATGCAACACCAGGGGCGTCACACTCGCGCTGCCGACGCCGTAAAAACCTTCTAATGCCCATCTTGAGGAACCCCATACTGTAGTCGCTTGGAAGAACTACAACAATTACTACCTGGATCGCGTTCTCGGAGGCACTCATTAGGTCCTCCGGTGTACAGGTAGATGGGCATGCAGCAGAGGTTAGCAGGTGGGCCATGGTCTGTGGAACAACTCCACACTCAGTCCGCGTCAGCTGAGAAACCCCACCTAGACCGATTCTCAGCAGCATACTGGGAAAATAGAATTTGAGAGTGGAGGCGCCATCGATTCGACAGAAGAAGAACAATTACTAAGTTGATACTACGCTTGCAGGTGGTCCGGCGGTGGCAACAGTACGCTTGCGTCTCTGCCTATGATCGGACTGGACGACGCGTTAGGTGGTCCATCCGCTGCCGCTCCCGCCGCGCCCCCCGCGCCGGCCCCTGCCCCCGTCCCCCAACACAACGGCTACGCACGCCCTGCTTACGAGCGAGCCGCGCCGCCCGCGCCTCACGCCCCTCTCGCGTCGCTCGCGCCTCTCGCTCCTCTCGCGCCAATCGCGCCTCTCGCGCCTCTCGCCGCTCCGCTGCCGCCTCTCGACCGAGGCCACCACAATTCGTACGCGCCTCAACACCATCAACAGGTTCCACAGGTAAGCTTACTGATCTATATTTTAACTGTTTGTGACATAGAGTGGCCTGGACGCCAGGTGCCGAAATCCAATTTTAAATGTTCTTCTTCTTCTTTCGTATCAATGATCCTCTTTTTCACTGAATCTTTTTTCAATGATTCTGCCATCTCGACTGCGCTGTCAGTGGCTTTGTTTAGGTTTTTACTGCAGGAGGTAGGACGTAGGGGACACGAAACAAAGTGCGCCATGGACTGCACAGGGGCTCCGCAGTCACATGCTAATAAGTCCGGGTCTCGCATTCCCCACCTGCATAGATTTTGTCTCGACCAGCCGACTAGTGTACTAGTGACTAGTGTAAATGTGAAGACGAGTAATACACGATGAAAAATCGATATCAATTGATGACATCATAATTCATCGGCTCTGTCATACTTCTCGCCACAATTTTCTGTTACTGGCTTGATAGATATTTCTTGATTAAGATATTTACAGCATTATTTGTGTATTTTAGCAACCACCACAACAGGAAGACAGCTCGTCTAGTTCTTCCAGCGAGAGCGGCAGCGACTCTGACAGCGCCAGTGACAGCGACGATAACGACTCTAGCGCTCACCACTCGCTCACCAACGGTGAGTTTGCATTTCCCTTGCCTAATCTCATACTTTGTCTAATCTCATACTTTACCTAATCTCATATTTTCCTAATCTCACACTTTACCCAATCTCATGCTTTACCTAATCTCATACTTTACCTAATCTCATACTTCACCTAAGCTCAAGCTTTACCTAATCTCATACTTTGTCTAATCTCATACTTTACCTAATCTCATATTTTCCTAATCTCACGCTTTACCTAATCTCATACTTTATCTAATCTTATACTTTACCTAACCTCATACTTTACCTAATATCATACTTTGCCTAATCTCACATTTTACCTAATCTCATACTTTACCTAATCTATAATTTTTTTAATCTCATACTTTACACGGAGTGTAAGAACATCATGTCGCAAATAATTAATTTCAAACATTGTTTTCAATTCGCAGGTATCGCACCCCCCAACCCCGCGTTACCAAGCGACGTGCTCAACGATGATCTCTGCCTGTCCGAATCCGGCAGCGATTCGGACTGACCACACGACTTTTTCTTACTTTATTCGGGTTTTGGTGTCTTACTCTCTATACGTTACTTTATGCGCTCCATAAAACAGATTACTCGTCAAACTTGGCAAGTGACGTAATCACATCTTTTTTTTTTCTATATTTTCTAATGCCAGGGAGTGTACATATTTCTTCTCAAAACGGGACTAAGGTTGGACTTCACTCTGAGATAGAAAGGTTACCAGTTGCCATAGAAAAATATTCTTTGTTTGCCAATATTACCATTCAGTACCAAAATAACAATTTTTTTAACTACAAATTCTTTTTAATTCTATGTTTACTTCAGAAATTTTTTTAACAGTATAGACATTAAATCTTAGGTTGTAAGCTATTTCACGCGAGGCCGAATTATGCCTATAACTTTATATATTTTAGACATTTGATGACACTACAGACATGGTTTTTTAGCCAGTCGGTTGATTTCGTCTCGGCTTACCTCACAAACCGTAACAATATAAATAAAATGGCCTTATTTTATATTTCGATATAAGCGTTCGAAGCTTATTTTGATAATAAATTTTTTCATAATATTGTATCAAGTAAATATAACTAATATTTTATGAAAATTATGTAAATTTTGCGTAAGAGCATTTCTCAAATTTTTTGCCACTAGACAATAAGCCTCTGTCCCATGTTTTCAATATTTTTTTATGGCCCATATATGGTCACTTACTATTTTTTATAAATTCATTTATGTAGTAAAACTACTCTACTCATTAAAAAAAAATAAACAAAAGAGACATAAATACCATAAGATTTAAAAAAAAATAATAATCAAAAATCAGCTTCAAGCAGATGTATGAAAAATGAAGTGTCCCAATCTCAATATCTTACCAAACCATCGGTCTTTAGTTGAGTGGACATGGGCATTGCATATGTATCAAATATTATTTATTTATAGCTGTAAGTCATAATTCATCATAAAACATCCTTTTTAGCATTACTTCATTATTATTTTTTTAATTAATGATTTTAACTTGTCCCACAAAAAGTTCCACATTGTAATTTCTGGTTTTGTTACCATAATTTTGGGTTTTTTTACTAGAATCGATTAATGCACATATTTTAGAACAATGGCAAAACTAGCCAACTTGGTATCCATCTGGTTTTAATTTCGATAGGTTCTTTCTGGTGCCGGTGTGAACGGTGCAAGTCGTTAGTTAGGTTAGCGGTCAGAAAAAAATTCCAGCTTTGTTACTCAAAAAACATAGGTAAGTGCAGATTTTATTGTTATTTCACTGAGACTACTATTAAAGCTCCCAATCTTGATTTCCTAAATTAAATCGAATAAGAGTAATCGTTTAAGTTGTATATGTTAACAAATAAAATAATTATGTTGTACTCGGTTCGTTACTTCTTTTTTTGTTACTTTTGTGTGGTAACGTATAAATGAAAAAGAGAGTAACAAAATAGGAAATCATTAGGCTGAGTCGACGACGGCGTCAATTTCTTTGTTTTTTTTTTAGTTGTATTATTATTATATATTACAGATTTGTGATAGTAGTATGAAATAGATTCGGAGCTTTTTGTCAGTATTTTTCAGTCGGTTTTGTTAGTTTATTTACAAATGCAGCTTTTAAATATCTACTTGTTTGAAAATTTACATTATGAAATTCGGTAATGTAAACTTCGGTATTTTGATATGTAACCATTAGGATTGATTAAAAAGACCGTTAAATGTTTGAGCATGGTTACGCTTAATTTTTTTACAGCTCTCAATAAAAATGCCTCTAACCCCGGCTGAAAAAATGAGGCGGTACCGCGAAAAACTCAAACAAAACCCAGAAAAGATGGAGGAGCAGCGAATACGAAACTTAGAAAGGATTAAATCTAAATATTTATATAAATCAATAAATAAGATGTCAGAAGATGAAAGTCTGAGTGGTATGTCAAACGATTTTATATTTAATGTATGTTATGATAATAAAAAATATTTGATTTGTTATTCTATGATATGATTATTCTAACATTAAACTTTATGTGAAATAAAAATCAATGATTTAAAAATCTTCAAAGTAAGTATTCTGTGTATTGATTATTCTATGAAACGAAAATATGAGAAAAAAATTATGTGAAACGAAATTCTATAAAACAATTAGCTATAAAACAACGCACACCCCATATGTATATATATATATATATATATATATATATATATATATATATATATATATAAATATATAAAGAAAAAAATATATAAAGACAGGTCAATAATTATTATAATTTGAACTGCTGTGAACACTAGCCTTATAAAATCCTATTTCGTTACCAGTATTCCATTTTTGTTACTGTCCCATAAAAGCCGAAGGTATTTCTTTTAAAAATATATTATTATTTAACTAAACCTGCCATTTTTATGCAAAAAAGTATAAATTAATGTAATATTATTTTAATTTCTGAACGTACTTTATAATAAAACAACATCAAAACTTCTTTACTGTGATTATAAAACAGAGTTGTGGACAAATAGTAACGTAAAGGATATAATTACAGCTTTTATGTAACATGTTGCTGTGTAAATGTTAAGTTTTTTTTAGAAACGTTAAATGATGTTTATGACACCCTATTTAAATCATTAAAAGTTGTCGAAATTGATTTGATGTTTTAATTAACGTAATTGATAGTAGGTAACAAAATAGGAATATTTCTCCCCCTTCGGCATATTTCTACACATTTCTCTACTTATTTACAAATTAAACAACGAAATAAACCTCATTTTCAAAATCTTTAGACACCTATCTACAAATAAAAACAAAATGAATAACTTTATTTTAACTTTTTTATTTTTGGACATTATCTTTAGATGGTGCAATTATTTTGAGAAATGCTCGTAAGTATTAAAAATAATTGAATGAAATTCTAAAGCATTTATTATGCTTTTCAAAGGTCGATTCTCTTTTCTATATCTTAATCGATTTGAGTATTATAAATAGAATATAACCTAAAATATGTAAGGGTTTACGTGCAAATTCATAATTGTAACTAAGTATAAAATGTTTTGGTGTCTAAAACTCCTATTTTTTTTATTTCTTACTTTTAATCTGCTGTTTCTGAACTATGCGACATAGTTACTTAGGTCGCTACTTTCATTATGTTATAACTTATAAACTAAGCTATAGAGGAATCTGATCAAAGTATACAACCAGGGACGAATCTGTTTTAGTATGCATCTTCAAAACTTTCACTTAAACTTTTATCCATACTAATATTATAAATGGGAAAGTAACTCTGTCTGTCTTTACGCTTTCCCGCCCAAACCACTAAACAACTAAACCGATTTTGATAAAATTTGGTAAAAAGATAGATTAGACCTTGGGAAAGAACATAGACTATGTTTGGTCGCGATAACCAACATCCATGCGAGCGAAGTCGCGGGCAAAATCTAGTATGTAATAAA
The DNA here is from genome assembly GCA_914767945.1 of Eilema depressum. Taxonomy (NCBI): domain Eukaryota; kingdom Metazoa; phylum Arthropoda; class Insecta; order Lepidoptera; family Erebidae; genus Eilema; species Eilema depressum. Next base: position 5,076,026 of record OU612020.1, read on the forward strand.
TTAATGAGTATCTTCTATCACTCTCAAAACAAAAAAAGGATTTCGTCTAGTCCACGGGTTATGGTAACGGCCGGTGACTTCTGCTGAGTGAAGTCTAACCATAGTACTTGGGATCAGTCAGGACTTGAGCCCTCTCGGACAAGTACGCCTCCCGCCTAGTGTTACATGTTAACTTGCCATGTTTTGAAATATTTTTATAATGTAAGAGATGGTACATAAAGTATAATATTTTTTATGTCAAATTTATTTTATTCATAATGTTTAAGTGAAATGAACTTAATTGTTATGTAATGTTGACATAATGAAGGAATAATCGTAACGTGCCTCTGAACATAAATCGTTTTTTTTTATTTTATGCCAATATTTGTAAAACATAGATGTAAGTACGTAATGGTTGGAATAATATTTTTATCCCGAAGTTCATTTATTTAAATTTAGTTATTATCGTAAAATCGCAATAATCCCTGTACAGAAAGGTGACGAATATTGTAATATAGGAATGGTGTAAAATTGATAAACTTATAGGTTTGTCGGAGAGATATAAAGTGTTTGTATATAAATAGATGATTAGTATATATCTTAAATACGGTTATTGTGTACTCGCAAAACCGGGAATTGTGTGCCTTCAGCAAACTGCATTGCTAATTTATTTTGGATCATTACGTTTAAATATAAATAGACGTTACCTACCATATTATGCCCACATGCTCTTTTTACTTATGAAAATATAAACAAAAATAAGAAATGAAAATTGGTTTTTAATTTTATTGATATAGCAACACCTCAGATAATTCCAGGACGTCCTCATAATTCAGATATTATTTGAAATTTTACCCGGAATTAGGCAATAGGCTCACCCCCTATTACGTGAGATTAAATACAATGATGATGAAATCTGGGTGTATTAAAACTCTGCCTAACCCTCCGGGGATAAAGGCGTGATTGTATGTATGTATTTTAAATTTATTTGATGAAATGATTAGTGCCGCGTTGCCGGAAATTAGACGATCAAGTTACCTCCTTGGGTCTGTCTTGTTAGACCCTGTGATGGGAAACCGTCAGTTTTCGTCATCTAGCGTCGGGTACACGTTAGCCTTGAGGGTCTCTATACCTCTAAAATACTCGCATTGGATTCTGTCGATTATCGAATCTGTTTACGTGCACCTTGTCCGACAAGGTGCACGTAAACAGAAACTTATTTCGTGTTACGGGTCGACAAGGCTTGTCGACCCGTAACACGAAATAAGTTTCTTAACCGTGGGTTACACTCTTCCAGAGGATTACTATTAGCATGAAATTTTGAAGCATTTATTATGCTAACTTTTCAAATCGATTTAGAAAGGAAAAAGAATTGACTTCGGGCGGAAATAGCGGAACCTATAATCTATGGCAGTCTTTACGGGTAGTTTGCCCTAAAAAAGAAAAAGTATAACAACTGGTCTAGCTGCAATGCTTCTATATCGACCAATATCCCTATTGGGTTTTGGAGAACAGATGGCAGTCGCTTCACAGGAAAAATTGAAGTCCAACCAAATCCACAGTTAGACTTGTAAAGCGTACCCCAGACTACGTGGTGAAAGCTTCGTATGCGACTGGGACTAACGCTAGGATGAACAAGAAGAATTAATATACTCTACTTATTACCTAGATTACTGCTAGACCCTAAATAAGGTTACCTTTCCTAGGGGCCGTGGACTGAATAAGGTTTAGAAACGCTGACCTACAGAATTAAGTTATTAAAAGTTTGTAACCTGACGAGAATATCATCCGTCATTATTGAATACTTTGGGTTTGACAGGGTTTGACAGTTTTATATACATTTTTAGTCTGTGGTTGTATGGTTTGACATCTTGACATATATCTAGTAATGTCACTAAATGTCATTTTCCGGAAAATAGCGGCGTTTGCCCTGTGCTATCTCGGTATTGATACGGTGTTTTGTGTTTTACATTTTGTTGGATCGTTTGTTTACATGACTGCTCGTATAAAATTGTGATGAAAATAAATTTTTGAAGTTTAGTATTGTAATTTATTGCAATACGTCATGTTGTAGATATCGGAAGATACGTGTTCGTTATAAAAATGTCTAACTCACTTTCGAGTAACAAAAGTCACTCTAAGAAAGTGAATAGTAGCAGAGAACGCGATCGAAATAAATCTGTGGCTTCAGAATCTGGTGGTTCCAGTCAATGTGATACACCCCCGCTCAGCGAGAAGGTAAACTACTACTACTAAAGAAAGGTTATTCTCTTTGTAACTCTCTCTGAAGATGGTTCTAACGTAAACTTGACATTGCTATATACACAGGTCGGTAGATAAAAAGGTAACTCACGTTTATAATCGAAGAAGAAGATTTATTATTCTGCGTTTATGTACAGTAAATTTTTAAGGAGTCTTATTATCCATTTACACTTTTTAAGTCATTGTTATTATGAATATTATTTAACAATAAGCATATAGATAATGTTTACTACGTATGATTGTCTGACATGTTAGTGGAATAAAAAAACAACCCTCCCTGGCTTCACTCCTTTCATACTTCAAACCCCATTGCATACCTTTAATTCATAATGATATATAGTTTTCAAATAATTGATGGGAATTTATGATTATAGTTCTGCTTCCTTCTCACACACGGATAATGTGACTTTCTATTGGTTCAGTTGATCCTGAGATTACCCCCTACAACAACAAACATTACCTCTTTTGTAATATAACAGCCTTACTTCGATTACAGAGTATTTAAACTTGCCTTAAAAATGCCTAAAAACTCTATTACATCTTGAAATTTGCAGCTCAGCTATTACAGAGATGAGCCAGTCAAACAGACAATGATAATATTCCATGCACATTCATATGTGTTACTAAAAGCTGTTATTTTATTCTTACAATAAGGTTTCAATTATATTTATTTGTATTGATTGTTACTTTGAAATTTCTATTAAAATTCATACACCTTTTCATCAATTGGACATAGTTCATTTAGGAGGATCTAATCTACAATATCAGCTAAATACTTTTGTAGTTAAGATTTTAATGATGGTTTCACACACTACTATACTACTTGTATACTACACAGTGGCAAAGGGTGAATGCAATAAAAAGGGAAGCCATTGAAAAAAAATCTTACCTTTGAAAGAACAACCATTGTAATCTATGTCTATACTAATATTATAAAGAGGAAGGATTTATTTATTTTTTAAGACTGTGATTGTTATTGAGAAAATGAATAAAAAAATCAAAGTGGAAATCACTGATAATTTTAACTTATCCAAAATTTTAATTTACATAGGTACTTACAGTAGGCATCAGATCAATCTTAACTAGCACAGTACTCAAACAGATCTTAATACTTTGGTATTAAGAATTTTTGGACTACTTACAGTACTTTACTAAATAGAGTACAGTTACTTACCTACTGAATAGAGTACCGACAGCATCAGATGGATCTTAACTGTACATTAATATAAAAATGAATTTAATCATAATTAAGTCAATCCACATTACCTGGATCAGTATACTATGCAATTAATGCAATTATATTAATTCAGTTAGGTATAATTCTTTTCTTACTTTTCTTGCCTACATTAGGAGTAGTCAAGAAAAGCAAGAAAAGTAAATCATGAAAATAATAACAAAAAATGTGATGGTATTTGAATCAAAAGCACAGCAAGCTATACAAAAAATAATTCACTTGTGTTGTTATTATTATGGGTAGTTATTATTATGCAATTAAATTAACACGTTGAACGCCACGCGGCCCACCGGTGAGCCTAGCGTACTTTTCCGTTTGAGCCACGCCAAAAATCATGAAACCGCAATTTTTTACAACTTCAGATTTTCATCCCAAAGCCTATAAAATGCGATAAAACGTGTAGAAAATAAAAATTAGCGACTTCTACCGTCTAGTTTTAGAGATATAGTAAAAGGCTCACATGAGGGTCTCGTGGCCTCTTACAAAGGAAAATAAATTTTTCCTTCGGCGGGGGCCGCGGGGTCACATCGCGGCCCACCCGCCCTCCAAAGCCAAAGGAACATTGGATTGGTCGAATCAGTATTAAAAACTGCCATAGTTGTGATTCATCATCATCTTCATAGAGACGTATTTTCTTGATTGCATCAGAGGCCAAGATGACCTCGGAGCTCAGATAATCGGATCCTTGGTGTATCCTGACGGTAACGGGGAAGGTTTTCATGTCGCCAACAGCGGTCCAAACCACAGAATTGGAATCGTGGTACATGTCTTGGATAGTGTCAATGTAAGCCTCTGGAACATCTTTGGACTGCAATACCCCTGGTGGGTATTGCGCGTATCACCGCGCGAGGAACACAGTCGAAGGCCTTCTGTATGTCTAGGAATAGGCAGTGCAGGGGCGCGTTCTTGGCCCTGTATTTCTTCGCACAATCCTTGGGGCGAACGCCGGATCCACGGTCCCGTGCCCCGAGCGAAACCTACACTGACACTCCAAAAGTGCACTCTCCTTTCGGATCCGGGATTCGATTATCAGCTCGTAGAGCTTCATGGTGGGAGATATTATCTTTAAACCGCGGCGCGCGGTAACTGCACCGATCCCTTAGCTTTGAAGACTGGCGTGATGATACTCAGTCTCCACTGGCTCGGGATCTTACCGGGGAAGAATATGCGGTTGTATAGGTTTGTGAAGATGCTCACACCACGGGCACCCATTGCCTTCCAAGCTTCAATGGGGACTTCGTCGGGTCCCACAGCTTTCTGGTTCTTCATGCGGTGAATGGCAGCCTGGACTCCTGTCATAAATGTGATTTTTAGAGACTTTTTGAAGATAAGGACTACGGTTTCGAAGAGGTACGCGTGTACACTGACGGCTCCAAAACAGAAAATGTTTCAGGAGCAGGCGTACACTCCCTGGACCTCGGCCTAAACATCCACTTACCACTTACTGGGCAAACACAGTTCGATTTTCCAATTTGAATTTGTCGTCATAACAACAGCTGCGACGGAAAGAAACAGACTGGAGGTGAGGGGCTTAAATATAAGACTCCTCACCGACAGCACAGCTGTCCTGAAAGCACTAGACCACCAAATAACCAAACAGCATACTGATAGCGGAGTGTCAGGCAGCTTTACACAAGCTATCCACCAACAACGTAGTAACGCTACAGTGGATAAAAGGGCACAGTGGGTCCTACGGCAACGATGCCGCGAATTAACTGGCGGGGTCGGGGGTGCTTCATCGCCGTGGAAACGACTGCCCACGTAGTATTAGAATGGGAGGCAGTAGCCCCCCAACGTTCTCGAATCCTCGGCACAGTGAGGTTGCTCCGCGAAGCCTGTGAAGCACCCAGTAAGCTTCTGCGCTTCTGGGCGGTGTTAGGCTGGCTACTATAGCCTGCACTCTTCAAAAAGGAGTTTAAGTGCGGACAAAAGTCCCCTTTCCATTCCATTCCAAGACTTTTTGAAAATTCTAATATAAAATGTTGTAAACAAGATTTTATATAAAACGTAATGCGAGATTTTTATTTGGTGAAGAAGAAAATATTATATCCTATTATATTTTGAATAAAAATATTCGCAATTATGTATTAGTTCGATTCACACTCCATAATCAAAATAACAATTTCTACTGAATCGTAGGACGACCCTTGCATCTTACAAGAACCTCGAAAAAATCTTACAAGTTTTTACCGGATTTCAAAACCACGCCGTCCGAATACGCTGCAGGGCCTCGCGGCTCATTCCTTCATACGTTTTGTTTGATAACTGCAATCTGTGGCTTGTGGGAAGCGTTTTCGTTAGACCTGTCAAAAGGCTCACGGGTGACCTACGTGGCTTGAACGGAACAGTAAGGGAAGGCTCACCGGTGAGTCCTGTGGCCTGAACGGAAAACCTCGATTTTTCGTGCGGCGTTCAACGTGTTAAATTAAAGTATTCACTTACTGTATTCTAACATGTTTTTTTTTACATAAAAGAAGCTAGTAATTAACTGAGAAAATGAATTTACAAAAAAATATCATTATTTTTTAATTCATGTGCAAAGAAATTGCTTATCGACCTAGCACTTTTCATGTTGCACATGTTTCAAAAATCCTATTGATTTTCAGGATGGCAGCTCATCAGGCAGATTTGCAGGTATCGGGGCAGACTCCGTACAATGTATGGCAGAACAATGTGGGGCTGAGATGAATGCTGAAGCATGTACAAACCTGGCTGAGGATGTCAGTTATAAACTCAGACAGATTATCAGCGTAAGTCTGGGTATTTATTAGTTGTAGCTCATGGCTCTGCCTGTGTAATACTACTACTACTTCTATTGGGGACGCCGTTGACCGGACGGCCTTTCTACATGGGCCATTTCACCCATTTGCCCTACCCTTCTTCCTCTATTCATATGGCAATCGAAACCGAAAGCTTAACATGCTCTCTGAGGCACTACCGGCTGACAATGCACAGAGGTTGTCCTCTGCCTGTGGAACAATATCAGTATGTAACAAAATCCCTGTCACCTAAAAGGTACATATAAGTATCCTAAATACATACATGACCAGAAATAAAAATATTGAAAATAGGTGTATTGTTAAAATTTCATTGCCAGAGTCTACTTTTAGAGACTTCATTGACGATATCATTAGTGTCTCAAAAACTGCTGTGTGCAACACCAGTGACGTCTGACTCGTGCTGGCGATCTTGCAGGAACCTTTTAATACCCTTCTTGAAGTACTCCATATTTTAGTTGCTTGGAAAAACACAGCAGGGAATCATTCCACTGCCTCAAGAATGATGCGTGATGAATTTATTAAATGAGATGAATACGTAATATTTTTTTAATTGAATGAAATTTCATAAATTTAGAGTGTGGTACCACAGTGGTCAGAGCATTCCTCCTGTAAGAGGGACTCTGACTGGTCGCGAATTCGAGTCCCGCCTAAGTCGTTTAACTTTTTCCTATCTTATTTCACTTAATCTATTTTTTCAATAGCTTTACATTTCGATGTCTATGTGTATAGTTTTAAAAAACTTTATCAGTATTTATTACCTAGATATTAATTTTCAGACACTTGGCCTACATAGTGGGATGATGAAGAAGTCTACTGTTGACAGCTGGGATGTCAATTCAGTTCTAACGCTGGCAGATACAAGCCCCGTTGTCGGAGCGTGTTCGACACAGTATGCGCCGCTCGGTGAAGAAAAACTGTGTGTGCCTCTTGTAAGTCGCTCCTTTAGCTAATACCAAAAAAAAAATATCGCCCATAGTTAATATTAAAAAATTAACACTTTCTCCTATCCTCCTGGAATTTTTTGTTTTATGCTAGCGAGATAAAAAGCTATTTTGATACCGAAAAAAAATCGTGGGTAATCGAGAATGGAGAGAAATTGCCACTGACTCCTTTTCATTTACCCCTTGAATCAAATTAGTTGAATTATTAATTGAATTTATATAACTAATTGATAAATTCTTTACAGGACAATTTAATAAATGTCACTGAATTCGCAACAAACACGCACAGTTATGTGTATTCTTCGGCGCCAACTGTAACTGTAGAGTGGATCACAGATGAGAAGAGTTTAAGCAACGCCAGCCATATTAGCGTTAGTCTGCAGAATTATTACACGAGAGTGGCTAGAGGTGAGTCCAAATTTCTGTAAGATTTAGACACATTATATCGACGCCCTTTTGCAATCGACTGTGTCACTATCGCTTTCAAATCTCCGTAATTAGAGCGAGATACAGGACAGCATTGGCGCTACGCAGGAGGCATGGGTTCGATCCTCGCTCAGTGTAAATATTTGTATGCATGAATATGGGTATTTTCATTGCCTCGGTTAACGTTAAGCCGTCGGTCCCGGTTGCCATACGTACATCTAAAGTAGTCATTACTGGTACTTGGAGCCTAAGAAGTCCCACAACTGGTCTAACTGCAATGCTTCGATATCGTGGAGGTCAGATAGCAGTCGCTTCACGGAAAATATCGACGTTTAGCCTAATCCGCCGTTAGAATGGAAAAATGCGACCCCCGGACTTTGAGGTGAAAGTTTCGGATGCGACTGGGATTAACGCTAGGATGAATAAGAAGAGCGAGATACAGCGAGCGAGCACCATAGCGTGCACCTGCGTCGACGGCGTCGGATAGCCGTCGATATATTATATCGAGATAGATATATTCAGCCGGGGTTTCTCAACATACAAGAATACTGTTAAGCAGGTTATAGTCAAGCTATAAATTTGTTGTCACTTTGTTGCGGATTTCATTATTATGTCTAAATTGATTAACCATAATATCTCTTAATTGTCTTATTGCTTTTGTTTTGTTTTGTTGTTATTTTTAGTTTATAATTATTATTTAAGGTATTAATAATGTGCGCTTTTTAATTGTCATGCTGAGTACACATGTTTTGGAACTCAATCTAAAACCGAACCTTGGAATATGATATGATAACTTGTAAAATTTTGATTGTTTTCTGTTTTGTGTGCCAAATAAATAAATAAATACATAAATAAATAAATAAATTATGTGTTTTGACCCTAGGTGACATCTTATCCACAAAAGAGATTACATCCTCGAATGAAACATCGCGATCGCCTGTCTTAAATGAAAGACGAATCATTCGCAAAATATTAATCTTCGGATCAAATGTCACCAGTGATATTATCACGCGTGTTTACGGAGATTAGCCCCCTTTACACGGGCAGTTTATCGCGACTGAAAACCGCATTCGTGTGTAAGAGAGTGTAAATATGTTGGAAGAAGTTTTGTAAAACCGTATGAAATACACACTCCAATACACGTCAGTTTTGCGTGGTCTATACAGCGCAATTAGCCTTTACCACAGAATAAGTAACACCCGTATTCACAAACAATACTTCGCTATGCGTAGAACCAAAACTGTGCAAAGAACGACAAATTCTCAGTGCGTGCGTTTTGGCAAGCCTTTTTATTCATTGATAACACTTAAGTAATACTTCGTTTATGGGAACGCACTGCGTTAGATACTGCTCCGTGATGTTTGTGAATTAATTTTACCAGCCCTATGCGCTCGAGCACACTATGAGACCTCACAGTGTTGTTTGTGAATACGGGTGTAATAGTACTACGCCTTTACACAGACGCTGATTCCGTTACAACGAAAAATGATCGCATCGCGATTTCGTTAACTTGGAACTCAAAGAATCAAAGAAGAATCAATTTCATTTATTCAATTTAGGCACATAAAGAGCACATATGAACGTCAAATATTACAATTATGTCAACTTCAAAAAGATAATCGCGAACGATTATACGTACGAGTACGAACATTCCGCCGCGCAATCCTAGACGCTCCTAAGCACGCGCGATGAGTGACCGTGTAAAGGGGGCTATTTGGGTCGGCAGCACGAGTATGATGCCCTTGTTGTTGCACACGTCAGTAGGTACTGCACATAGACCACGGTAACCATTTTCCATCAGGTGCTTGTTTTTTTTTTTATTTTTTTTTATTTTAACTTCATGCACATATGTACAGAGGCGGACTTAATGCCATAGGCATTCTCTACCAGTCAACCTAATAGGTGGTGCAGAGAATAAAAAAGTAGGTGCATTAAGAAAGAAAATAAACCTATAAACCTTATAAACCTTACATATATCTATAAATTTAGTATATAAGCTGTAAGTTATAGATATCTACATCGTAGTAGATACCAATATACCTACGCATATAAATAAATATGTAATAGGTAACTAATACTATATACAATACATACATGGAAATATACCTACATAAATATATGAATAAAATATACAAACACATAATAATAACAATACATAATAAAATATAGATACTAAATATAGAAAATATAGATACTATGAAGTTTCTTCCAATTTAATTTTATCGAGCATGCGTTTCCGAACCGCCGATTTAAACGTGCAACGGCTAGTGGCCCTCCTGATCCCGGGAGGTAACTCGTTCCAAAGAAATATGGATTGTACAGGGAAGGAGGAGTGAATGAAGTCAGTGCGATGAGTAGGACAGCGCAAGACGAGGTTATTTGTCGAGCGTAGCTTTCTGCTATGATTAGAGCCAAGATATTGAAAATAGGGAGAAAGGTAAGAGGGAGAATTAGGAGAAGTTAGGATGGTATAAAGAGTGGTAAGCGCACGTAGGTTCCGGCGCAGACGAATCGGCAACCAGTTCAATTGAGATCGACTAGCAGACACATGGTCATACTTGCGAAGGTTGCAGAATTTATAAGACGGTCAAATCTGTTGAGATATTCCGCGTTCAGGTCGAAGTAACAAACATCACCGTAATCAAGTACCGGGAACAACAATGCCTGCACAAGCATTGCTTTGGTGTTAGTAGGTAGAAGGTTCTGCAGACGATAGAATGCACGGAGTGAGCCAGTGATTCTCTGACAAACGCGGGATACTTGATCTCTCCAGCTCAGGGTAGAGTCAATGACCAAGCCAAGGTCTGCGACTGCCGAGCTCACGGGTATGACTATACCGTTGAAAGTGATAGGCGGGAGAGAGGCCGCATCCACCTGTCGCTGAAAATAGTGGCTTCCTATAATAATTGCCTGGCACTTACCTGGATTAACCGTCAGCCCAAATCTGCTCGAACAGCTGTTAATATGCTCTAGGTCCTGGTTCACCTTACCTATCGCTGTGTTCAGATCATCCACACCCGCTTGGGCGTACAGTTGTAGGTCATCGGCGTACAAATGATACGCACATTGAAGATTTTGAGTTACGAGATTTATAAAAATTGAAAATAATAATGGAGATAAGATGCCGCCTTGAGGGACACCGGCGTCAATGTTACGCCAACACGATAAAGTCTCATCGCGACGAACAGCCTGCCGGCGCCCCTGAAGATAACTAGAGAACCAATCCAGTGCATCCGATGAGGTCATCAAGTGTGACAGGGTATTTAAAAGAAGGTCGTGGCTGACCGTGTTAAAAGCATTAGAAAAATCAACTAGGGCTTGTCAGCTTTACCTTTCTATTTATAATATGCGTGATATGCGTGGTTCCCGGCAGAGTAGAATTTGGGCCGCCCCATCTCCTCCCATGTGGTGTCGTACAAGGCGACTTTAACATCAGACAGATATATACAGCCACGACTCAGCCTATACATGGCTCGTGCCAACAATAGTGCCCGGAAAACGGCAATAGGCTCACCCCCTATTACGTGGGACCTAATACAATGATTGGGGAAATGTGGGTGTTAATTCACTTCTGCCTAACCCTCCGGGGATATAGGCGTGATTGTATGTATGTATCTATGTACCTATGTTTAAGAAAAAGTAATTTCATGATATTGATATTTATTTTTCACTTTCTTTTCCAGCAATATTAAATCTCAGGAAAAAGCCGAAAGTGGTAGCTGTAGAAGACTTAGCAACGAACACTCGCATTGGGCCGATATTCCCGAATCTCTTTAACCTGGCCGTGCTGGTACTCAACGATGACAATCTGAATGCCCTCAACGTACCTGCTAAGAAACCACTGCAGTCTAATGTGCTGGACATGGTGGACGCTCTCTGTTCCAACCCTTGTAGTTTGGATACCAATATACAACAACAGGTGGGTTATACCATTGAATAAGGAATGCTCAAAAGATTGTACATACCATAATTAAACTAAAGGTTCAACCCCACCAAACGGACGGCATCGGAACGGATTTTACAATCTTTAAACAAAATAAATCTTATATCGCAGCATTTAAAGTCTAAATTACCAAGTCACGCATGACAGCTTGACGTGCGTCATGCCGCCGTACGTCGCTGTCAAGCTGTTGTACGTGACTTGGTAATATAAACTTCAAACACTGTGATAGTAAGATTTAATTTTGTTTAAAGATTGTAAAATCCGGGCCGATGCCGTCCGTTTGGTAGGGTTGGACCTTAAGAATACATTAAAAATACTTCCCTCCTATTGGCGTAGACGAGACACCTTTACTTTTCCCTTCTATTCCTTTCATAATAATAGTACACCATACATGCACGTCGTTTGTGGGTACTCTTCACTCTTCACCTGGCCTTTCCTTAAAATCGTCCCAACTAAGCAGTCCTTCTGGGGAAGTACCTCCGCCCTACAAAATACCGCGGCCAATATGACCTTGTGTGGTTTTCCCGGTGGTTAGTAGGGTAGCCAGAGCTCACTGGAGAGCTTTTGTGTTGTCAGTGGGACCACATATTACCACCACGCACAGCCTACGTAGGCCGAACGCGGCCGCTACGCAGGAGGCGTGGTTTTGATCCCCGCTCAGTGCAAATATTTGTATTCATGAATATGGGTATTTGCATTAGTCTGGTGCCTTGGAGAGCACGATAAAGCCGTCGGTCCCGGTGCCATACGAACGTCTATGTTACGGGTAGTTGGAGCCCTAAAAAGTTCAACAACTGCTCTACCTTCAATGCTTTGATATCGCCATTGGGTTGTGTAAGTCAAATGGCAGTTGCTTCACGGAAAATATCGAATTTCAGCCAAATCCGCAGTTAGACTGGTAAAGCGGACCCCAGACTCCGAGATAAAAGCTTCAGATGCGACTGGAATTAACGCTAGGATGTCGAAGAAGAAAGTGTTTAAGTGTTATTGTTTTCTTCTGATTGCAGTTCCAGAGATTGTTTCCAGTGATGGTGTCAAACATACTCGGCAATGGTTCCTTAGCAGAGAAGATGGTCGCTATCCTCACCAAAATCACACGTACCTGGCCGCCGTTTATCACTATAGGTAAGTGTTGTTATAAAATTTTATTTTTATCATAAGTTTTTTGAACATGTATGTTTTTAAAATGTTTATCTCGTGTAAATGTAAAAACAAATTTTAATTATGTAACATGACTTTGGTTCTATTTCGACTGGTTATAAATAATCCGGGTTCATACTAAAAGGCCAACGTGCGCTATAATGATCAAATGTGATGATAAAGCTTAGTGGTTAAGGAGTAGGCATTACGATCGAGAGCTTTCGGGTTCGAATTCTGACCATTACACTACCGACGTGAACCCATTCCTAACATAAGCAATTTTGCTTAGCTGGAGGGGTTAGGGGTAATGTTAGTAATTTGGATTACTAATATTTAAAAAAAATTGTAGAACCTTCCAGAATTTCGGCTACCAATATTCTCAAAAAAATGGTAGAACCTTCCAGATAGTATTTACGTGTATTTATAATGCGTGTAACAATAAGTTCATGTAGATACCGGAAACAGGATAAGTATTTTGGCATCTGATGAGGCCGTCAAGCTGAGTGCCACCATACGATTGTAACATGGTACGTAAAAGAGGGTAACTATTATAGACATAATAGTTACCCTCTTTTCAGAGACTTTGAAGGCAAAGTCTCTGAAAAGAGGCTTACCATCAGGCGAGGTGAAGTCAAATTGACGTCTCCTATATTGAAAAAAAATTCACACAGGCGTGGGCGCCATTGAAAACAGCTAATTACAAACGAGCATGGCAATAATACGCGCGTTGTTCCAGGCAAGGGCATCCTGTTCGACTACCTGGCGCAGGGCACGAAGGAGCGTCTGACAGCGCCAATGATCAAGTGCGTGATGGCGCTGGGCCGCCAGGCGCTCGTGCAGTGCCTGGCCGTGCACCTGGACCACCTGGACGCTGGCCTGCAGCGGCCGCGCCGGGACCATCTGCGGACCGACCTGCGGGAGACGCTGCTGGTGAGTGGGTCGTTACAGGTGTAGGTGGAGCACCTGGACGCGCCGGGACCACCTGCGGGAGACGCTGCTGGTGAGTGGGTCGTTACAGGTGTAGGTGGAGCACCTGGACGCGCCGGGACCACCTGCGGGAGACGCTGCTGGTGAGTGGGTCGTTACAGGTGTAGGCGGAGCACCTGGACGCGCCGGGACCACCTGCGGGAGACGCTGCTGGTGAGTGGGTCGCTACAGGTGTAGGCGGAGCACCTGGACGCGCCGGGACCACCTGCGGGAGACGCTGCTGGTGAGTGGGTCGCTACAGGTGTAGGCGGAGCACCTGGACGCGCCGGGACCACCTGCGGGAGACGCTGCTGGTGAGTGGGTCGCTACAGGTGTAGGCGGAGCACCTGGACGCGCCGGGACCACCTGCGGGAGACGCTGCTGGTGAGTGGGTCGTTACAGGTGTGGGCGGAGCACCTGGACGCGCCGGGACCACCTGCGGGAGACGCTGCTGGTGAGTAAGTCGCTACAGGTGTAGGCGGAGCACCTGGACCACCTGGACCACCTGGACCACCTGCGGGAGACGCTGCTGGTGAGTCAGGCGCTGCAGGTGTAGACGGAGCACCTGGACGCGCCGGGACCACCTGCGGACCGACCTGCGGAAGACGCTGCTGGTCACTACAGGTGTAGGAGCCAACTGTCGCGCTGGCTAGAGATGTATTGTGTACTAGTGGGCAACTGTCGCGTTCACTAGAGTTGTATTGTGTACTATTGAACAACTGTCGCGTTCACTAGAGTTGTATTGTGTACTATTGAACAACTGTCGCGTTCACTAGAGTTGTATTGTGTACTATTGAACAACTGTCGCGTTCACTAGAGTTGTATTGTGTACTATTGAACAACTGTCGCGTTCACTAGAGTTGTATTGTGTACTATTGAACAACTGTCGCGTTCACTAGAGTTGTATTGTGTACTATTGAACAACTGTCGCGTTCACTAGAGTTGTATTGTGTACTATTGAACAACTGTCGCGTTCACTAGAGTTGTATTGTGTACTATTGAACAACTGTCGCGTTCACTAGAGTTGTATTGTGTACTATTGAACAACTGTCGCGTTCACTAGAGTTGTATTGTGTACTATTGAACAACTGTCGCGTTCACTAGAGTTGTATTGTGTACTATTGAACAACTGTCGCGTTCACTAGAGTTGTATTGTGTACTATTGAACAACTGTCGCGTTCACTAGAGTTGTATTGTGTACTAGTGGGCAACTGTCGCGTTCAGATTTTTATTATTGAGACTATAACTAAATGAAATGTTTATTTACAGGATGCATCGACGTGCTTACTAATAGCTGAACCGACGACCTACTTAGAAGACTACGTGATGACTGACTACACGTTGTACGAGATGCTAGGTGACTCCATTCTGCCGCGACGGACTTTGTTCCCATATACAGGTACATCACATAACCTGTGTCCTCACGCCAATGGCTTTTTGTGATCCATACCAAAAAAACAGATATAATTAATTAGCTGGTTTTTTTCATCCAGCTATATCAGGATGAGTATAATATTTTTTTTATACTAAACGTGTGGAAGTATCACTTTAAATTGGACAAACAAGGTCATATAGTATAAAAAAAGATTCAAAATTGTATGTGATTGATTACAAGCTGAAGCTCACTTTTGAGTGCAGGTGTCACATTCACAGCAGAAAATGAACGCTGTTGATTACGTACATTAGACACCTTAGGGCCCCTTAGGCCCATTTAGACGGGAAGATCGAAAGGATGAAAAAAAGTTGCTTCATCTAAATCTAAACATTCGCACAAACAATAGCCGTTCGCGCGTCGTTCCTGGCGAGAATTGCGGCGCAATTGGACATTTTGACAGTATTCGTTTTTAACCGACTTCAAAAAAGGAGGTTCTCAATTCGTAGCCTATTTTTTACAATCATCATCATCCTTGCGTTTTTTTTTAAGAATTTTAGCAAACAAATTACTAATATTCCCACTAACCCCGCCAACTAAGCTAAATTGCTTGTGCTAGGAGTGGGTTCACGTCTATGGACGTGATGTAATGTAATGGCCAGGATTCGAACCCATGACATCTCGATCGTAAGGCCAACTCCTTAACCACCAAGCTACCGACGACGCTTCAAATTCCACTTGTATCAGTAGCTTTTTCACCTTGGAGTCCGGGATAAGTTTTTTTTCCAGTCTAGTGTCAATCCCCACTAAAGGACTGCAGAGCTGAAGGACTGAGCGGCTTTCCATATTTTTCGTGACGCGACTGCCATCTGTCCTAAACAACTCATTGGCGATATCTATATATATTTAAAAACATTATCTGTTTTAGATACATATACCAGTGGAAACACAACTCCAGAAAATTCTACAGAGGAAGAATTCTACATGCCTTTGAGGCCTGTGTTGAAACGGCCCAGACTGCGCCTAGTACCGGCCGCTTTGCCATCGAGGAATGGCTTCCATAGGGAGATAGTGTTCGAACCAACTAACTTTAGAAGTGATAAGTGTATAAGAATCAAAATAAAAAACTGTAGGACTCAAGTGTCCAGACCAAATATAGTGAGGACTCAAGTGAATCATTCGTATTCTAGTCGAGGTGGTGTTGTAGTAGCCAGTGGGCTGCTCAACAGATTTAGGTATAAGTTAAATAAATCTAGTGATGATTTTCCAATATTTGGAGCTCTTATGTTGTAAGCTTTAATACTTTATCCTATATAAATTATTACATTTTTATTGGTGTGTTTTATTTACGCTTAAGTTCAATATTTCGTAACTTGATTTTGGGTCTGAAAAATATGCACAAGTCAAACATATCCCATTATTTTACCTGATTACCCAGGCAATGGCCAAGCGCTTCAAAAATGTGTTTTGTTTTACAAGTTTTATCTCACAAGTACGACGGGGGCTACGCATACATAGAGGAATATTGGTCGTACTCTTGTTTGGTAGTGAATGCTGGCACAAGAAGCAAGAAACTGGTCTATAAATATTTAATGTGATTTTTTATTAGAAAGGTCTTGATCAAAATTCAAATCTGTCGTATTTTTCATCGTGATTGGTTGAGTGGAACCGGAGATATTACCAAAAATCGCGATAACCGAACGTCAGCGCAGATGCGGGACGGAGCCGCGAAGAAAATATAAATGTTGCTGAGAAATACAGCTTGGCAAAAAAGTCGTGAAATTAATAGGGGCGCCACAATCGTAGATGTAGCCACCCTATATACTACGACCAAAACAGCTTTGATACTTCGATTTTGTACACTATTTATAAAATGTACCTATTACTTCTGTTTGTCAGTATATTTGATAAAATTTGTATGCATAAATATGGATATTTGTATTGGTCGTGGTCGTGCCTCGGAGAGCGCGTTAAGCCGTCGGTCCCGGTTGCCATACGAACATCTTATGGCAGTCATTACGGGTAGTTAGAGCCCTATAAAAAGTCTAAAAACTGGTCTAGATGAAATACTTTATTATCGCCCAATATCGCTATTGGGTTGTGGAGGTCAGATGGCAGTTGCTTCACGAAAAATGACAAAATTTGGTCGAATCCGTAATAAGACTGGTAAAGCAGACCCCAGACTCCGAGGTAAGATCTTCGGATGCGTCTCGGATTAAAGCTAGTTCTAGCGTTAATCCCTAAAAGAAAAAGAATAAAACGATTGAACTGAGTGTAATGTAAAACAATTTAATAGTACAATTGAATATGTTCTAATCGGAATCTAAAAAACTTTCATCCAAATATTCCACGCCAGAAAAGTGTTCATCTGAGCTTTGGGGTGGGTCTTCTTTTCTAGGCCATCCCGCTCTATGCTTTCCTGATGTGGTGAAAATTCCTTTATTTCTTTGTCCTTCCAATGCGATTCGTCTTAAGGTACTGACGGATTTACCTAAAAAAGATGCGAACTTTATATAGGAATAACATAAAAGGGTGTATACCCATAAAATCTGCATAAGAAACTTCGTTGGTGATATCATCAAAAAAACTATCAATATTGTTCGAACGCACTACTCTACTGGTGGAATGTATGAAATGACAACTTCAAGTACTAACTTGACGTGATTGACAGAGTGTTGCCAGTGATTAAATATTTTAGTTCCGTTTCATGACTTTTTTGCCAAGCTGTAAATATGTTAATAGACATTAAAATTCTGTAGAAAGTATAAAAAATTAAGTGATTTCGAATACCTTGTTGCTAAACATCGTATGGACACTAAAAATAAAAACTCATTCACCGTATGATGAATATTCATGATGTGATATAATATTTATTTTTAGCACAGAAACACAAAAATTTATGGCATTGAAAACTAAGACGTGCTTGGTTCCTGAACGTTTCCTATTTGGGGAACTAACATGGCTCCATTATCTGACACGAAGGAAGAGCCGGTGATACTATTCGCTTTGTCGCTTGCGATAAACAATATAAGGTCAGCAATTTCTTCGGCAAGTGCAATTTTTCCCAAAGGTGCTGTCTTCTCTAAGTTATTCCAAAAGCCGTCTTGCATAGTCTTATCCACGCCCACAGTTTGAGCAATGTCTGTTCGGACTAACCCTGGATTGACAGTATTCACCCGGACACCTTTCGGTGCAAGCTCAAACGCTACAGACCTCGAGAAATGATCCAGTCCAGCTTTTGATGTGTCGTATGAAAATGTGTCTGTTAACGCTAACCGCATAGCTGCTACACTGGAGACGTTGATAATATTCCCTTTGGTGTTGATGAGGTGTGGTGCACTTAGGTGTGTTAGGTAAACTGCTGCCCGAAGATTCGTGGCTATTATCTTATCAAACTCTTCCAAAGCGTTTTCAGATAAAATGCTTACGAATCTTATTATGCCCGCGTTGTTGACTAAGACGTCAAGTTTTCCGAAATGGCTAATGGTCTCGTAGATTATTCTTTTCAAGTCTACGTCGCTGGTCACATCTGCTGCTATGGCAAGGGGCTTGGAACCGACGGCTTCGCATAACTTGCATATATTGTTAAGTTTGTCTTTGTTTCTTCCAACTATAACAACCTTTGCTCCTTCTTGTACAAATTTTATTGCTGTGGCTGCACCGATCCCCGAACTTCCTCCGGTAATCAACACGACTTTGTTGTGGAAACTCATCCTCGTTCGGTCGGCGAGAGACCAATGTGTTATGACTAGTTAACGCTACAAACTATATTTATACATAAAAGGCTTCATTTGTATGTGTAACACGTTACGTGTACGATAAAAAATAATAAGTAGGAAGGTATAAAAGAAACCAGTTAAAACGCATCGTACCAGCGTACATACCGCATTCTTCAAATCTCTTTTAAAAACAATAGTGATTAGATGGGTTGTATGTACCTAAGTAAAAAAACACGAATTGAGCTTTTTTAGAATTAATATTCTGGACTTCCGGCGTGGGCACTTCGTACATGGGTAGATATATGGTATGAGTAATTGAGACCTTAGACTGCGTGCTGTTTTAGTCGTTTCGAGTTCTACATACTTAACCGCCCGCCCCGCCGACTGACTGAGGGTTTCTGTGGGGATTTGTGCAGGAAAAAGGAATGCCGAGTACTTCCGCTTTGCAAAGCATCATTCCCAACTGCATACATTGAATATATCTCCTCAGAAATAAAACGAATTAGGTAGGTATGTATTTTCTCAAAAAACCTGCTCCGGAAATTAAAGTGGCCTTCAATAAAAATATCCACGTGTTCTAGGTTTGCGTGTGCTATACATAAGATAGGGGAAAGAATGACAAAACGGGCCACTTAACAACAAACAATAATTATAAAAAGGAAACTTCTTTTTCATTAAACTTCTTCAAAGCAAAATAATCAACATTCTTTACTCTACATTACGCACGAATCTGACTTTGATAAAGTCACAGACAATGAAGATCATTTCTAAGACCTTCAATATGCCCAAAAATTAATGAGTCAGCACATTTTTCACATGAAATACTGTGTGATCATGCTCATCTTCTACTTCTGCGCAAGCGCAATGTGCCCGTAAACGATATTTTGGACATTGCACTGAACCCCCGCTTGATTCTGAGTACAAATGAAAGCAGCAGGTAAGTAGACTACACTCAGCGTCATCGTCATAAGACTATGATAATTTATCTCAGTTTTTTTTATTTTTTTTATCAAATTTCTTGCATGTCGATCCTCTTGAAATTTTTTGTTTTTTTTTCACGTTTGATTCTCTTTTTAAGCCTTATTTTTTACTTTTTCTTTTTAAGTCTCATGTCTTTCTGGTTAACCTTTTCTTCACCACCTGCCCATTCCACTTCCCCTCGCCGTACCCTTTCAAGTCCACCTCCCCGTTGCATCTTCTCTACTCCACTATGTACTTCCCTAAGCTCTTATTTTTTATCTTCAAAAATGACGAACTTTCATACAAACTTTCATCTCCCATTTCCCCCCCTCTTAACCCCTTTTGTCGCGATAAAAGGTAGACTACGTCCGTCCCATACTCCCATAGATCTAATCCATCTCTGTGCCAAATTTCATCAAGATCTTACTTTATAGAAGGAAAATGGATCCAGTGAAGGCAATAGGCATCCCGGTCCGTTTTACCTGCGTCGGTTTTGCCTTTTTGCTATTAATAACAAAAACTGAAAATTTAGAGGACATAAATTGAAATATGGTAGGCATGTTCAATCGTATAATGTCAGCTTACATACGGTTATTATTAGAGTACCTAATTACAAACCAAACCAGGTACAAGTAGGCTAATTGAAAAATACAAATTTTACATCAACATCTAAAGAAAATAACTTTCCTCGCTCAATCAATGCACGTGCAGCCGGTGGAATTGATTACAAAGCGGGAACATGACTGCTAACATTTTAACGTATAAAAATATAGATGGCATTACACGTTTCAAAATTATCCAGGAGGACCTTTTGGCCCACAGGGTCCGTTTTGCCTTCCTTTCCCCTACTTTTTTTACCGTTCTATAGCACGTGTTGTAATTTTTACTTATTTTTTTTTGTTTCTACTTACCTACCTACATTATGCTTCGTGTTTACTAATTTATTAAATACTTATAAGTTTGTTAATAATCTGTCGAAGCATTTATCATAGGACCGATATGGCCGTTGGAACTAACGACTAACGAGTCCTAGAGTGGAGACCGTGAGAACGCAAACGGAACGTGGGACTCTCCCTAGCCAGCTGGACTGACGACTTGATAAAGGTGGCTGGGACAGACTGGATGCGGAGTGCAGAAGATCGGGAGCAACGGGGCACATTGGGAGAGACTATTTCCAGCAGTAGACTGCAATAGGCTAAATGATGATTGTGAATAATCCTTCGTTTGCTATGTAGGTTTTTGGTTACTATGCGGACATGGTAAGTATAGGTACTATTCATCTGCACCACCATTCGCCCATAATAAACAGGTATGAAAAAAAACTATAGGTAGATAGGTAGGTACTCCATTTCACGGTAATATCTGCTATTTTTAAAAATTCTGCTTTTTTAAACAATTTAGAAACTCATAAGGACTAAAAACCGAAATCCAACCGCTAGTTAGTCAGTCAGTTAGCCTAGTTTATTTGTTTAATATGTGTTTAATAACAATTTTCGCTACAAGATTTTTCACCTTTAGATAAATAACTACCTAAGCAAATGAGGTTTGGGTTACGATTAACTGCCGGGCCCCGGTAGAAGGGGCAGATCCAAAACAAAACGTGATGGCGTCGTAGAGGATGATAGTCGTGCCAAAATGGTCCCACTATCACTATGGATAACCAAAAGTGGAGAGGTAAAACTGGAAAGCAGACCCCGGACTCCGAGATGAAAGCCTCGGGTGCGACTGGGACTAACGCTAAGATGATGAAGACTAATAATGACTGTAAACTGATATTTTAACCTCTGCAAGATGAGTGTGCATAGGAAGGACTCCTTCCTATGCACACTCATCTTGCAGAGGTTAACTATTAACTATAGGTGTATTCCCCCCTTCCTGTTGACTGATTGTTTATAGATATATTTGGTACACACCTTTAGTTTGGACGATAATACAATTTAAATAAAATAGCACAGCTTGAATTGAGACTTTGGTAGTCAAGATCAATCTGATACTGACTCAACTGACTGTACAGACACAGTACAGAGGTGATAACGCTAACGCAATAATACTAAAGCACTCGCAAGACTCGCAAGGCGGCGGATTGCCTTCGACAGAAAAGAAGGCGCTGCTCACGTTCTGCCCTCGCTCTCTCTAAGATTTACTTCTATGGTAAACATCGAGGAGATAACCACATGGTACTGATGGTACATAGTCTCCATAATTATGTCTCCTTTTAGAATAATCTGCTGTCTCTAAAAACTGACTGTAGTATTCAAATCGATTTAGAAAGAGAAAAGAGAATCGACCTCGGGCGGGACTCGAACCCGCGATCTTTCTCTTACAGGGGGACTGCATGTAGTAGCTAGGGATACCTATTTTCTGGAAACCGAGGTATAAGAAGTTTACATAACTAGGTACTTAACAAAAATAAAATATTAATTTGATAGCAATGCCGAACTTTGATGCAGTTAATGAGCTCATCAGTGCAGTGTTTACCCGTGGTCCCAGTGGGTCGACCCATTACCGTAGTTTCATAATGTTTCCGTATACTTAACTAGTTATCTACTAAGAAGATTTTCTTTTTAATGCCTGTCTACTACAAAGGAGTACCCTAGCTAACTCTTGTCCGTTATCATTTTACGATGAGATAGCATTCTTATAATAATATATATTAAAAACTAGACAATTCCAATTTTCAAACGATTGGATCACAATTGACAATTTTAGATAGCCAATTTTCGGTAGCGGCGACAGGCGGCTTGCAATGTCGAGCACGGATGTTTACAAGAGTCGCGACGACGACGACCCGAGGCGCCGCGCACCTGCAGGCGACGGCGAGGCGGCTCGCGGTCGGCGCCGCGTCTCGCACTCACACCGTAATGTAACGTGACGAGCATTTTATATTATATCGTAATGACCATGTTTGTGCTGTCTGTATAATCCCGGGAACTAATTCATGTATAAACGTAGTCATGATACTCCAATGATGTTATTGAAGTTCCTTGGCGTATGTTAGCATTGTTAGCTAGTTATCTACTAGCAGAGGGCATTGACTTCGTTATTATTTTGTAGGACTGCGTGTGACCAAAAAAGTTAACCAAAAGCAAATTGATAATGAAATATACGTATAGGTATATTTCATGCAGTGCTGTTTACTTTATTGATTTGCAAGCTATGACAAATAAAAGCCGCCTTCCTCCTTTGATTTGATAGAGATTCGCTTCTTTTTACGTTTCTTACTATTAGTAAGAAACGTAAGTGCGACCCACTTTCTGGCCATTAAGTCCAAGTTAGACACACAGCTTAACAAATTATGTACCTACCTACAAACTTTTATACATTTCTGAATTTTATTTTTATGCACTGGTTTCAAGTAATTATTTCCTGTTCGTGCTCGCGAATTATCTTATTTATAGAAACAGCGGCGCCTCATGCACACATTTCCCACATAAAGTAGGTATTATATGTACTCAAATTAAACCCGGAAGCAGACAGTAGTGAACTCATCACAGTTCATCGTATTTATGGGTCAATAAAGACGCTAATGCGTAGTTTACGGATTGGCTATGCATATAAATGGTTACTTAATGTAAACTTTGGTTATTTGGAACGGTATTAACGCTTATTGTACTGACAGAAATAGAGAATGGTTAGTAGTAATGGATAGTAATAAGGATATCTCTAAACGGAGGATTCGCACTGAGCAAGTATTAATCCCGTGACCTCTGACTTATCAATCGAACGTGCGACCATTCCTCGGACCACTGTCGAAGGGCCCCTATAAACGGATTCCTGCTGGCTTACTGATGGGTCGCATGGTGCATAAAAATTAGATCCAGATAAGTTTTTTCCACCGTCTTCCACTTTGAAAATTTTCACATTTCAACACTGCCTCGGATTTACATTGCCATTAGCGCGTCCGGTGTAAGTAGCGGCCATTAGCTCTGTTGCTATGTCTGATCTTACCAACTATGGGGTCTACAAATATTTTGGAACATTGCCTGCGTTTACTTGATAAAAGATGCCAAGTGCTTTCTCATTTAATACGGACGCCATAAAAATAATCTTAAAACCGTTATCGGCGCATGTTTTAGTTTACCTGAAAGTCTTTTATTTATGGGAAAACTAGACGTAGACGTACTTATCCTCGATTTCATCTACGTGGTTTTAGATGTGGGTTTGGTTTTTTGACCGGAACCCTAATCATTGTTCTAAAATAAAATTAAACTGAGTTAGCATAGCTTAGAATAGCAGCTATCTGCCAGGGAAAGTCCGATCAAAATCAGCTCGACCTGCCGACCATTCCAGATAGGTATTAGCTTAGTGATACGGGTATATTATACAAAAACTTATAAGTTTGTTTTTAATTTATTTGTAGGTATATAAATGCCCAGATAGATTCCAGCTCATTACCAATTCAGTAATATTATAAACGGACTATCTTTCTTTATTTGTGTAGATATATACCTACTTATTTAGATTAGAATAATTGCCTGCCTACCTATCTACCCACATAAGGGTTAGCGTAGTGAGTTTTTATTAAATATTTATAAGTAGGTACTGATTTATTAATTTATCAAAGGATTTAATAAAGGTAAGGTAAGTGAAAAAGAAAACACCTATAAAGATCGCCCACCGGGCACCCTGCTTTAATAAATCAGCTACAGCACGCAAAGCGTGGTAATGTTGACACGTTGCTGAATATTTATGAGAACGTTAATTTAGCATTTTTGACTGTCAAATTTTGCCACTGTCACAGTAGATGAACATACAGTAATACAGCTTTGCATTGTCCTTTGCATAAAAAGCAATACATATCCCTAGAAATACAAACATACAATCAATCACTCGGCTTATTGCAGTCCACTACTGGATTTTCAGGTCATCTGGCTATACCTATTGCTGGAAGGCATCTCACCTAAAGTTTGCCGTCTCGTGGTCTCCATTCTAAGATGATTGCTCCAGCGGTGTTCATTGGTGTTTCGACAGACGTGTCCAGCACATTACCACTTCAGCCTGTTTATTCTGCGTGCTATGTCGGTAACATTTTTTTTTTGTATCGGAAGACTTCGTTACGAATTTTGTTTCATAGAAATCCCAAGCATAGGTCGCTCCATAGCCCGCAGCGCATTCGATTCGGCACCATAGAAGGCACTGGTAAATATAACATAGGTATTATGTATAAAACAATACCTATATAATAAGTAATTTTTCTTAGGACACGTCAATTACTTCGCCTCGCCTGATGGTAAGCTGAAGGCAAAGTTTTGGAAAAGCGGGTCACCATTACAGACACGTACCATGTTACAATGATGACACTCAGCTTGACGGCCTCATCAGATGCTCTTTCACGCCTCACTAAAAGGACCCAGGACTTTAGGAGGAAGGAAACACGTGAACTGGTAAGGAATTCCAAGTCTTAATAATGCGGCAGAAGAAGGAGTCGCGGAACCGCTTGGTTCTTGATGGAATATTCTGCACCGTACCTATGCGAGTGGCAACTAAGTCCTGCACGTGTTGTCCTATATAGGAAAGGAGAGGGTAATTTATATAGTAAGATCTTTATAATCATTGTAACTGAAACAATAAAAATCGCATCAAATAATTTGATTCTTTTTCTGTACTTAAATAAAAATTACTAGACAGGGACCTATGTTAAACCATTGATTTATATTGTTTTGTGTTCAACTAACAGTTATATTACTGAGTTTACAAATGCAATCTACTTGTGGGTGTCGACCTGTCACAGTTTTGGTTTTGTGCCCGTCCACAAAGACGGATGGACTTATTGTGGACGTACAGATGTGCACCGTGTCAAGCAACGTTCATGTAATAATTATTAGGCTATTAAGACAAGCCGTTTCGCTGCGACAAGGATTGTCGTTTTACCGCCTCCGCCTGTACAATGGTTTGTATTCAGGAATTGTTCAGGTGGCCCGGGCTCCGGCTTTCGTAAAAATATCTTATAACCCGATTGCAGCCCCATCCATCGATGCCTAATATTACTAACAGAATTTTGTCAGTAAGGGACATTTCCCTTGTGACCGAAAATACTTAACATAAGAATGATCAAAGGTGCTTAGAATGTGTGTTGATGATCGACATGGTATAATTCACCATATTATCTGGCCATGGTAACATTAACACATTTCCACGAACATTATATTTCCACGAACACTAACGGCACCGAGATCATTGAGATCAATAAGTATAATATTTCTTTACAATCCGACATTATCAGAAATGGGTTATCATTGGGAAGGTTATTTTTCACATTATATCACTGAAAATGTAAACAAAGTCGAATACCCATTCAACTTTGCCCATTATGCTTTTTTTTTTTTTTTTTTTTTTTAATACCACTTAGGTGGCAGACAAGCACACGGCCCACCTGATGGAAAGTGGTTACCGTGGTTTTATGGATTCTTTGTTTATTCCACGAATGTTCCTTTCAAGCAAAAGATTTGTTTATAATCTCTTTGGACTCTTTGCTGCAACTATATTAATTTATCATGCTAAGCGGTAAAAGGAATCTTATAGTCTGACCTGACGTTGAAGCTATTACTTTGATTGAACATGCAACGTCCCTACCTCCGATCCGAAAGTCGAACCCATATTCTGTCCTTCGTGGTCAGACCTGTCTTATCAAAGGCGTAGCCTACCTGATTAAACAATTTGACGAATATTTCCGATCTAAACCGATAAACTACGAATTATTAGTAGGTAGAGTCAACATCAGATTGATCTTGTCCAAAAAAATACTAAAAAATGATCTTAAGTAATACTTACTACTGATGTTAACACCAAACTGTTCTTTTGATATAAATTATATAATTTTTTGGTTTGCTTTTATTTTGGTAACAGTATTTTCAAGTAACGTAACAGATTTTTTTTTTTTTACATAGTCAGTACAATATAGGGTACAGTTATCTTGTACTAATCAAACTCTATATTCTTATGTATAAATCAAATTATATAATTGTTCGAACTAAAGGTGTGTACCAATATATTAGAAGAATCAGTCAACAGGAAGGGGAATATCAAAGTATTAAGTAAAAAATAAACTTAAAACATATACCTAGCCACTTTTTCAAAACAATCTATACAGTAAAGATTGAGGGACATATTTAAAACATTTATAAAAGTTTTGAATGTTTTTTAATCTTGATGAATATTTTGGGAAATGTTTATCTGTATTTCTACTAAAATATGAGTATAAAATTTGGCTTCTACTTGCATCGATTCGCCAAGAAATAGGTACCCTTGAGTAAGGATTGGGAGACCGCATTTAAATTGCCATATTTTTTAAAATTATTATTTTACAAAAATTTTTAAATCGGTTCTACAATTTTTTTACAACTTCTACTAAATCTAGATAACATTAGTTTTTCGATTCACGATTAGGACACCCAATCGTCACGCACACCAAATTGATCTGATGCTGACTGTACGTAGGTTACATTCGGTCACGAACTTTTCGGGTAATGTAGGCCTCTAAAAAGCTACTGTTTAGTTTACCTCGTGGTTGACCTGTTTATGAACCGATATGTGGGACGAGTGCTATCTTCTATCTGTACATATCTACCTACGTATTTAATACCTATAGGGAGTTTATAGGTACTGAAAATTTGTATTGCCTCGGATATTGACGACTGTGCGTCATACCGCAAACCATTTTATACGGTTCCCTCAGACAGTGCGCGAGGGATGGTGTTATAAGGTATTGACGCATGTTGAAGTACCTATAATGAAAATATTACTGCGTAAATGCGTACATGCATTATATTCACCAGTGTAAATCCCCTAAGGGGTAGGCCAGAGTGTATTTTAACACCTACATTTTGCCAACTCGGTCCCACGTAATAGAGGGCGAGCGTATTGTCATCTACCTGGCACTTTTGTGTATTTGACGTAAATATTTATATTTTTTTATAATGGTTTTATGTACATAATAATTTTTATTCAATTGAACTATTGTCGATTATGCGTTAATTTAAATAAATCAATCAATCAATCAATTAGTCTATTGCAGTCCACTGCTGGACATAGGCCTCTCCCAATAAGCGCCATGTTTGCCGATTTAAATAAATTACTTCTTTAGTATTTTAGTACAAAAAACTATCTTTATTTTTAAATCAATCAATCGATAAAATATAAAAGGCTAGTGAAATTATGTATCATAGAATCATAGATCAATAGGTATAGGTGCGGAATAATACGGTTGCACCTAAACCTTGTACT
The DNA here is from genome assembly GCA_914767945.1 of Eilema depressum. NCBI lineage: Eukaryota > Metazoa > Arthropoda > Insecta > Lepidoptera > Erebidae > Eilema > Eilema depressum. Next base: position 5,103,971 of record OU612020.1, read on the forward strand.
TAATTACCGGTGTCAGCTCTCTTACTCTTTCTCTTGATTTGGCTTATCTTAGTTTTTGCGGGAGTGACTGCCATCTGACCTCTGAACTCTGAAAAGAAAACCTGCGCCAGGACCTCGTCCGTTAATCAGCAGCTTTACCGAACTGGCTAACCGGTTTGGTGGACTTGAACTCCGAAGATCTTAGGGCACCCCTCTACATCCAGCAGTAGTGAAGGTTGAAAGGGTCTTAGGGAAAACCAGTAGAAAAATAATTACCTCTTGTGGAACAACCATAGCAAATTTAATTTTGTATCATATTAAACATCTCTACCACGGCTTCCCTAGGTAGAGCAAGCCGGCAGGTCGTGTTATAGAGACCCCTCGTCACTGACACCCAGTTAAACGTCTAAATGTGAGAATAAATAGGTGTACTCTGGTGGTGGCTCTCTTTTCACTTTCTTAATCGATTTAAATAGCATAATAATTGCTTCAAAGTTACATTCAATCGTTTGGGCGGAGTCATCATAAATCAATGTTTGAAAATTATTGTAACGTCATTCATTGATTCCGATAGTTCGTATGAATATCGGTAGATGGCTCCCACCGTCGCCCTAAGACGGATGTTTATGAGAATTTGGATCGACTTCGTACGGGCTTCGGTAGCTTAGTGGTCAGAGCATTCCCCCTGTAAGGGAAAGGTCGCGGGTTCGAGTACTACCCGGTCGATTCTCTTTTCTCTTTTTTAATGGATTTGAATAGTTAGCATATTATAATAAACTAGCCTTCCGCCCGCGGCTCCGCCCGCGGCTCCGCCCGCGGCTCCGCCCGCGTGCATCTCGGGTAACGCGACCTTTGCTCATATCTTCGGTTCTACTCAACCGATTGCGATCAAACAAACGTAAGATTTTAAGTCTGATCAAGCCCTTTCTAACAAAAAAAAACCGCATCAAAATCCGTCCAGTAGTTTTTGCGTCCATCGCGAACAAACAGACAAACAGACAATCAGACAAACAGACCGGAAATTAAAAAAAAATATTTTCGTGTTCAGTATCGTTAACATAACATAACCCAAGTATTTTTTTTTAAATATCTCCAATGTACAGACACGACCACTATACAATTATATAATAGTATAGATGCTTTAAAATTTCTCTCAATAAATAGGTGCGTTGGTTCCTTGTGATATAAACGTGGCCAGTGGCGAGACTAGTCAGATGGAGATGATATTTTGCGGTCATGGTAAAAATAGAGAAAGCATCGTGCGAACGTACAACTTGACGGACAATCCGATACGGATTCGAAGTTGAATGCCTACGGTGTGAAGACGAAGTACAAATTACAAATGTGTTTTCTTCATGTTCATATTTTGTAAAGATAATAAAAAGGTTTGATGTATTACAACATCCATATCGATCACAGAAAGTGTGGGTAGCTCAGTGGTTCAGGAGTCGGCCTTACGATCAAGAGGTTGCAGGATCGGATAAATGGTTTTCCACACCATTTTTTATTATGTTTGGCACTTCAGGCCAAGAATACTAAATATAATGAAAAATGTTGTGAGTATACCATAGACATGTAAATCTCTACATATTTTGTTGCGTATTTTTAGAGAAAATGTTGCGAAAATCATGAGCTACGGACGAAGCTTAAGATAATTGAACGCGTTTGTAACTGAATAAACCGTAACCTGAAAATATCCAGATCATAACATAAATTCTACCATTGCATCTGAGTTTAATAACAAATTGACATGTTGACGTCACATCCCTTAGCGCCATCATAGAGTAATATTATTGTCTATGTAACATAATTTGGCGGGTGGCGCCGCACGTGGGACGGGTCGCCGGTCGGCGCGAGCGCAGACGGCGCCTGGCTAGTATTGCCAGGAACGTATGAATTTCGCACTTTATTAGATACTACTTCAAGCAAAATGGCAGTTGTATTTAAACGGGAATATTTTTTCCCACGTGTTGGTACTTGGTAAAAACAAATTAGATTTAAGTATCTATTGCACTACGACTACCGATAATCTTCAAGGTCTGACATGGTTGTCATTAGATACGGTTTTAGTTGGTGTGAGTACAAAATTACTGCCCCGCCGCGCGCCGCCCACTGACAGGGAACTCGGAACATATAATATCTTGAACCTAACATGTGTTTAAAATGTGCTCTATATGTCCAGTAGGTACACGTTTCTTGGGTGTCTTTTGAAGATAGCATGGGGTGCTACTGCGGTGGAGAATTTCAAATTCGCCAAGTATAGATTATTACAAAACAATCCGCGCGCTAGGGCCTCGTTTGTATCGCGATCTTATACAAGATCCAGTGTCCCAAGGTACTTAGGTATATCCGTGGGGACTTCTGCACAAAAACAAAGGTTTAATAATTAAACTTACCTATTCGTTACCTATTATATTTGCGAGATTTGCTACTTTGTAAGAGTCTCTAAACGAACAGTAAAGAGAGTAGTTTACTCAATTCTCTATCTCTTGTAAATAAAACACCTATGAAATCAATAGGGAATAACGATAATCTGACGGGATGACATAAAAATAATGTTATCTGTTTGCTGAAAAAGAAGAAAAGTACTTTTCTTGTTGTAGTAGTCCGGTCAACCGGACTAGCAACCGGACTACTGAGACTAGAGGGACAAATCATACATACCTTGATTGACTTACCTGTCAGGGATGGCAAAAGATCGGAGTCCGCTTCATTTCTGCCATTTAAGTTAGGTATATGCCATTTATCGACTATATCGATATTCCGAAGACAACTGACTGTAAATTCACAAAATGACAATGTTTACCTTACAGCACTCTTGTGTCATTATGTACCTAATATTATGGTTTGATGATCATTGAAGTATTGCCAAACTTTCGGCTGTTAATGTAATCAATTTTGATCGGAATAGTGGCCGTCTGGACTTTGAAGCGTCTAGGAGATAAACGTAGATTGACATGACATAAACACTGTAGTTTTATGTAACTTTTGGCTTCTGATTTACCTTCAGTAACTATCAAGAATCTTAATCACATACTGACAAGCTTTGTGTGAATTGAAACTTAAAAAACAAACCATAAAGTAATTTTTTACTATCAGAAACAGGCCCACAGAAAAATTTTAACGCTTGCAACGCTAATTTACAAGTAGGTATGTAGTTAATAAGCGGTATAACTATTCACGTTAACGCGATAAACTTGGATTAAATAACACCAGACTGCTTACAACTGGCGTGCTAAAATAGATAACTAATTGCATAAACAAACTGCATGGGGACAGATCAAAAGTTCTCCAATACATGGTAGGTAGATACATGTGTATGTGATTTGTAATACCTAGTCTGAAAATATCCAAACAGTATCTATTTATCATCAAATATTTGTAAAACAATAAAATACCAGCCTATGTGACGTGACGGTAGTGAAAGCGGTGAGCGCGTGTTCGATTCCCGTTCACTGCAAATATTTGTATGCATGAATATGTGATTAGACATATTCTATTCATGTATAGAAATATTTTCACTGAGCGAGTATCAAACCTGCGCCTACAGCCTAGCATTTGAAATTTCTACCGCTACGCCATCCACAGAGGCCGTCAAAAAACAGTGAAGATTATCAGTTCTTTCTTAGTTGACAAAGGCGTCTTATCGCACCCCGTCTGATCACAAGCATCATGCCATTATCCCTAACCTAATTCGTACAAATAAAGAACCTAAACACATTCTTCTAATGGCTTTACTTTTGTGTAATGTACGAACTCTAGACTTTCATTACACGATAAAACGCAGACTAAGAAATGGGCCGACGTTATTTGCTCCAACAAATCTTTACTTATCGTTACACAACTTCAGTGATATACGTAATACTAAAGGCTGAAACTTTCACGGCAGGAAATGTGAGGCGTCCGCCAAAAGAGCCCGACTCTTGCCCGGAGCGAACGCGTTCCTCCAAGGTGGTCACATCATATCGTTTACAAGAACGTATACTTACATTATTGGGGAGATAATAACTAAGACTGCTATGAGTTCGTGTATTAAGTGAGGTGTTGTGTGATAGTACTATTTTAAGGTGAGTTTAAAGTTGTGAGTTGAAAGCTTTTGAAAATGAAAATGACTTCAATTTGAAAAGTCTTTTAATTTCTTGTTATCTTTTAAGACTTACTTCTGATTACGATCATGTCATGAATATGATATGTTTGTATGATATAGAGCCGAGAAATTGTATGTATACCTAGTAATGTTGTATTGAACTACAAGTTTCAAAGTTGTTGGACAGTTTACTAGTTATGTTTAAGTATCTGTGTACCGGAAATCACCAGTTTGAAGTTTGGCTTCATGATAAATGTTTTCATTTTTGTTTATCAAGTTCAATTTTAGTAAGGGTTGTTCAAGTTCCCATGTAGCCTAAAAATTATGTCACCCTGATTACAATAGTTCAGCAGTGATTCATTATAATGTACCTACTAGACTAGCAATTATTGTAAGACCTTACTGGATCAAAACCCCAAAATAAACAGGGATTAAAAAAGAACTTCAATTTCGAAAGTTTTCATAGGTCGTACATAAATATAGAGAGAAAAAAATGTATTTTTGCATGAAATCGAGTAACCCAAAAACTACCAGGTCACTTTTAAAAATTCGTTCACCATTAGGTATGGTGCTTACATGGGATTAGAACTTCTACCGGTGAAACCGCTAGAGTTGAACCGGCCACGATTCATTTAAGTATGTGCTGAGCAAAGTATAGCTATCTCCTCTAATTTATCAATAATTCTTCATTATTTTTATGATCAATAGGCCCACGTTCAACCACTATCTCACCTGTTAAGTGATGATTGAAAAGCTCTATCTTCTATATTTTTATACAGCTCTATATTTTTTAAGATAGAGCTTTTAAGGCGTAATTGAAGACATACTTTATGGGTTTCAGGTAATGGCAGGAGAGCGAATTATCATCAATAAGACATTGTCAATCTCCAAAATCTCAATGATTTTGGTAAGAATTTCCTAGCAAGAAAACCCAAAATCTTGATGCTCGATCCGAGAATTTAACTTTCCACTTGCACCACTACCTAAATAGGCATGAAATATTGTAGCAGTTATTGTAGTAATATTCTTATTTAGCTTCGCTTCACTTTTTCGCTTCTTAAAATAAGATAGTATCTTCATATTTGATAGAAGAGGCACTTTGAGAAGAATACAAAGTAATAACATTATAGACTGATATACTTTCCATTAGCAGGCGCCAATTTGAACATTTGGCATTATATCATATCTGTTTATATATTTATGATATTTCCACACTGAGTTTTACGTGGGCATGCCCATTCCGTCTGGTTGCGTATAATTGCACCGATCCGCGTTAAAGTTTTGAGTGCAGTTCAAACAAACAAATCAAACAATACCAAGAAATATTTTCAAATAGTAACACTATGATGTAATTTACCACTCAACCATAGACTTCAACAGTTTTAGTTTTTCTGTCATTTACGCGTTTTCACATGAACTTCTCAATTTGGTGACACTGGCGACCCATCCTTGCAAGACAACTAAATATGAAAAACTGGGACCGTATTTCCTTTGTAGCCTGTACAAGCACTTGAATTGATTGAGACTCCGGCCAAATGCACTAGTCAAGAATAAGCTCAGTCCCTCTAGACAAGTGGCAATACGTTTGTAGAATAGGATGTAATAGATTGATCAATGTAGGGGATTTACATAAGTTGACGACTGTCATAAACGTCATAAATGTCAAAATACGTGTCAAACCCATACATTTGTCAATCTATTTTACAATACACCAGCCAACGAATTGCTACTTGTCTAGGCGGGCTGACTTTTTAAGATCGAAGACACCAATTTACATTTCGGAGAGCTTGCGTTAAAATTGCATAACTACGTTAAGTTATGCTGTGGTTTTTTTAAGCGCCTTCAATATGAGGTTCTTCCAGAAGGGCATCAAAAGGGTCAGCAGCACGAGTATGACGCCCTGATGCATACGTCTAAGGGATGGTATTGGCTTGCCATCAGGAGTGGGCCGCTATCTATCTGCAACCTAATTGGTATAAAAAGACTTAATATCTCTTTCGTAAATGGTCAGGATAGTTCCGTTTACCGATTTTTATTAGATTAAATCAGATTTTTCCAGATTGCGTTCACTGTATGTGTATTTCTTTGCAATCTCTCCGTAAGTACCTACTCTAGGTTCACTTACTATCTTGTTATGATCGATGTCTGAGATTGCGTTTAGGAATTTGACGTTCATTCTATTTCTGCGCATTGTCTATGCATTTGTACACGATTCCCACCCGACGGCGCCAAGCCAATCTACTTTCAACGATTCCAACTATTATTGTCTCATTTCAATAAACATAATAATTATCTGAACAAGTTTTATCTGACGTTCAAGCCATAACCACAACTACTTACAAAGTGATTTCGCCTTGATAAATTAATATAAGCATGTTATTTATATTTTCTTCATTGTTGACACACATTTCTATTAGGGACTGTTAATAAGTACATTCTACTTTAATACCTATCTAGTCTTCCGCCTGCGGGTCCACCCGCGTGCATCTCACATGACCTTTCTAACAAAAAAAATCACATCAAAATCTGTTAAGTAGTTTTTGCGTCCATCGCGAACAAACAGACAAAAAAGACAGGAAATTATAAAAAATATTTTCGTGTTAAGTATCGTTAACATAACATGCCTATCTCTCATCCTAACATTAATTCCCAGTCGCATCCGAAGCTTTTCAGCTCGGAGTCTGGGGTCCGCTTTAGTCTTAACAACAGATTTGGCTAGACATCGATATTTTTTCGTGAGGCGATTGCCATCTGACCTCCACAGCCCAATGATTACATTAGGCGATATCGAAGCTTTGCAGCTAGACCGTTGCTTTTGGATTTTTTAGGGCTCCAACTACCCGTAACGACTGCCATAGATGTTCTTATGGCAACCGGGACCGACGGCTTAACGTGCTCTCCGAGGCACGACCAGACCAATGCAAATACCCATATTTCATGAACACAAATATTTGCACTGAGCGGGGATCAAACCCGCGCCTCCTGCGTAGCGGCCGCGCTCACTACCGCTATGCCACGGAGGCAGTCTCATAACATAACATACCTATATGTGTTAGTATTCCAGACTATAATAATAAACCGCAATAGTCCTACCTACTTAATTTAAGACAAATCCGTTAAGCCGTTTGAACAACTTCAGAAACTCTCACATTTTCTTATAATATTGGTAATAATAGAATGATAGAATCCTACAGTAAATATACAGCCCATGACAAAGTGCCGACTAGACGGCAATAGGCTCGCCCCCTATTACGTGGGACCGAAATGTGGGTGCCTACCCCTTCGGGGATTTACAGGCGTAAGTAGGTATATGTATGTATGAAAGCATTGCGTATATAATTTTTGCGTAATTAATTATTAATATTGTTAATCCAGAAAATCCAAGCAATATAAGTTGAGAAATACCTAATATGGTTCAAAAGGTTTGAAATAACGATTCATTGCGTCATGGGACTGTTATTTATTTCCCAATCTCTAGCGGAAACTGAATGGGAATTTTACAATACCGGACACTCGACAAATATGTATGACTTCACGTAAATACAATATAGGTAATTATTTAATATTACCTACATTAGATATTACCTATACGTTTTCCTCTATTATTTATCCTCTAAAGCCCGGTTTACACTCTGATTAGTGGGAGTGCGAGTGCTTAGTGCAGGTGCTTAGTGATTAGTAATAAACATGTTTGGACAGAAAATTGTGAGTGTGAGTGCGAGTGTGGCTGCGAGTAGCGTGATTAGCGCCGTCCACACTTTGATTAATGTGAGTGCGAGTGATTAGTGTAGCTGCTTAGTGATTAGTACAAAACACGTTCATTGGACAAAAATGTGAGTGCGAGTGCGAGTGTGAGTGTGAGTGAAACTATGAGTAGCGTGATTAGAACCACGTTCTATTTTTTTTGCGAGTAGCCTTTCTCCGTACAATCTACTAAACAGGTGGATGGTTTTGTTGAGTACAGAGGTCTCAAAATATTGGTTTCGGGATTTTGACCTTCGACATTCTATTATTGCAATGTTTCGTTGCCTTTATAGATATAGTAGCTAACCCCGTGTATAAATCGTCTACGTAGAGTTTTTTTTTTAGATAGGACACGTCAATTTGACTTTGCCTCGCCTGATGGTAAGCTGAAGGTAGTCTCGGCAAAAGGGGTACCCATAATTTACACGTACCATGTTACAATTTGACTTCGCCTCGCATGATGGTAAGCTGGAGGCAAAGCCTCGGAAAAGAGGGTCACCATTTATAGACACGTACCATGTTACAATTTGACTTCGCCTCGCCTGATGGTAAGCTGAAGGCAAAGTCTCGGAAAAGAGGGTCACCTTTATAGACACGTAGGTACTATGTTACAATTTGACTTCACCTCGCCTGATGGTAAGCTGAAGGCAAAGCCTCGGAAAAGAGAGTCACCATTATAGACACGTACCATGTAACAATGGTGGCAATCAGCTTGACGGCCTCATGAGATGCTTTTTCATGCCCCGCTTAAAGGACGCAGGACTGTAGGAAGAGGGAAACATGTGAACTGGTGAAGAATTCCCGGCCTTAATGGAGCGGCAGAAGCAGGAGTCGCCGAACCGCTTGGTTCTTGATGGAATATTCTGCACCGTATGCGGGTAGTATCTAAGTCCTGCACAGTGCACATGTTGTCCTATATTAGGAAAGGAGAGGAGGAGGATGATTTGAAGCGTCGGTAGCTTAGTGGTTAAGGAGTCGGCCTTACGATCGAGAGGTCCCGGGTTCGAATCCTGGCCATTACACTACCGACGTGAACCCACTCCTAGCACAAGCAATTTAGTTTAGTTGGAGGGGTTAGTGGGAATATTAGTAATTTCGGTTGCTAATATTCTTTAAAAAAAAAAAGAAAAAAAAGAAAAAAAAAGAAAAAGAAAAAAGATGGGATTAAGTGATCCGTTTCCCATAAAATGCAAACGCGATTGACAGCCTCTGTGGCGTGGTGGCAGTGAACGCAGCCGCTACGCAGGAGGCACGTGTTCGATCCCCGCTCAGTGCAAATGTTTGTATGCATGAGTATGGGTACCTATTTGCATTGGACTGGTCGTGCCTCAGAGAAGCACATTAAGCAATGCTTTGATATCTCCCAATATCGCAATGTTTTATATTACATAGTTCCCAGACAAGCACATGGCCCACCTGATGGTAAATGGTCACTGTGGCCTATGAGCGAGTGCAACATCAGGTGAGTTACACTCGTTCTGGCGACCCTGTAAGAACAGAGAGATTCTGTGCCATCAGCACAATAGATAAATCGGACAAGCCTTTGGTTTTTCCACTGACAGCACAAACCCTCTCCAGTGAGCACTGGCTACCCTATTCACCGCCGGGATCACAACACGAGGTTATTTAGCCGCTGTATTCTTTAAGGCGGAGGTACTTCCCCAGTGGGATTGCTTTATAGGGACGGATATACCGTCGTGTCCTAGCTATTGGGTTGTGGAGGTCAGATGGCAGTCGCTGCACGTAAAATATCGAAGTCCAACCAAATCCGCAGTTAGACTGATAAAGCGGACCTCTGACTACGTGGTGAAAGCTTCGGATGCAACTGGGATTAACGCTAGGATAATGAAGAAGAAGAAGCACACGCGATATTTCATCCATCGTTGTTGCTTGCATACACAATAAACACATACTAAACACAACACCTAAACAGTATTGGACGCTACTCACACTCACAAATTTACTAAGCACTCACAAATTTACTAATCAGCTAAGCACTCACAATTTTCCTAATCAAAGTGAAAACCGGGCTTTAGGCATTACGAATCCTTCAATACAGGGGGCAGATTCGGATTCAGTAACACACCATGTTTGCAAAACGCGTGATTTCAATAATTCGATTAGAAAGAAAACCATCTTTGGTATTCCGTATGGTACGTCAAAATAAAACCTATCTAGGGCTTCGTGAGGTTCTTAAACCGTCTTGTATCGTAGTTTGATTCGATTTCTTTTAGATTTTGAGGCTTTCATAAGTTTTGAAATCACGCGTTTTAAAAACTTAACTGAATCATGCCCCAGATTTGATAATAGAACTTGTTGAAGGTTTTCTGTGGCTGTAATTGATATTTTTGGAACTGGTTATAATAATAACAGGGATTTTTATGAGCCTAAATAAGGAAGAGGAAACGTCCATAAAAGGAAGAGCCCGTTTTATAATTATTTTTCCTTTTAATAAATAATAATAATAAATATTGTAGGACATTCTACACAACGCCATCTAGACCCAAGGTAAGTATAGCTTAACTAGCTTGTGTTATGGGTTCTAGAATGCGGATAAACATACTAAGATACATTTTTTTTTGTAAATACATACATATTATACATGGAAACACCCAGACCAATGCAAATGTTCACATTAATATGCACACAAATATTTGGAGTGAGCGAGGATCGAACCCGCGCCTCCTGCGTAGCGGCCGCGTTCACTACCGCTACGCCACATCACATAGGCAGTCAGATTTTTATTAATTACTCACGTCTTTTCTTCCTACGGGGATAGGCAAAGACAGCCTGTCCTCTGTTTCTGTATATTTTTTTTCTTCTTTTTATGGTATCTGTCATTTGATATGTGACAAGACTATCAACAAGCTAATTCAAAGACGAGTACACTTTAGAACATCTGCACTTGCGAAATCGTGTGTACTTACGAGTTGTCTAAGGACACTACCAAGTTTAGCTAGCTAAGTTATGATATTCATAAACTGAAGTACCTAGTTATTCCAGATTAAGATAGACTACAGTGCTAATTTTATAGTTATCTCGAAGTTCTGTTATATTTAATGGATGGTAGTCTTTATCATCTGAACTTCTTCCTATTTCTTCACAATTTAGTAGGGTCTAGTCTAGTCTGTAGTCTGAATTTTTAAATCTTTGTATTTTTATATATCTGTCTTTCGTCTTCCCTACACACTTTTCACTAAATTATCTACCTACTTCAAACTCTCTCCTCTCGCAGGTCTGCTGGAAGAGATTTCTAATAGAAATAAGTAGAGCCTCTGTACTACTATTCCCACCTATGTATCTCTATATTTGTTCGTGTGTGTACATAAATATTTAAATAAATAAAAAAAATCCCTATTGGTACGAAAATTGATAGGTAGTATAATTTTATTGTTGCATAATACAATTATAATTATTGAAATATTGACATAAAACTTAAGGTTCTCAGAAAATATCAATATACTGTAAATTTGTCAAAGCATTGTGTGCTAAGTATCTAGAAATTCTAGACTTTTATTTGCCTGTGATGGTGAGGATTTTTAGAGAACTTCTAGAGAATTTGAATTCTAGAAGAACTCAAAAATGTCACAAGAAAAAGAAAGCTTAGATTTTTAAAACTCCAGGCTTTCTTTTCTATCGTGTCGTTTGCCATACATAGCTAACACATCACGTCACTCACACAAATAATTATGACATCATGAGGCATTTTTAACTCGACCACTTTTTAATACAATTTTACAGTAGATAGATCGCAAGTACTTTGGTCTGTCGATCACGACTAGTATTTGTTACACATTTTTTGTCGTAACGACTACGTCATTACGATCGTAGTGAGAGACAACATGACGTAATGCTAGGAACACCATATAAAATGTTAATTTGAAGATGGTCTGTAATTTAATCACTAAGTAGTAAGTACCTTTTATTTTTGTGTGTTATTTTTGTGGGTTACGTATCATAATAGCTACGGTTGCTAGGTATAGGTACCAATTTTCCACATATTGGTAATCTCAACTATCTACCGTTTTATTTGCCTAATTTTGATTGCACTATCGTTTTTTTTTTTTAAATTTTATTACGATGTAAAAGATTAATTGATGATTGTTGTGTGATGTAATGGGTATGTTTAAGGACTCATAGCACAACTTTTACTTAATTTAGGTTATGTAAAAAAGCTTGCCTACATATTATTTATGTCTAATGATTTCAGATATAAGTTGATGATGCGTTTGATACGATTGAGACATGGACAAAGAGGCACAATTACAATAAAGTCTTCAACATAGACTTAGAATTGTAAGCCTATTTATTAGCCTTGCATAGAGCCTAATAATTGAGACCCTTGTTTGTACTGAGTTAAAACATTCAAGCTGATATCCAAGCCTCCCTAGTAACCCGTAACCATAACCACCAAAAGCACTCTATCCCACCTTTGTGAACCTGGACCCTGATTCTGTTGTGACACTGCAAAAATGCCATTACATTTTAGAATTCATTCGTATGGAGTTAAAGTTCAAAATTTAATGAACAAGAATTCATAACACTTTTTCATTTTCATTCACTTTATAAGATATCATTTAATTTTAACGTATAAAAAGTCTAAATATAAATGGCATTTTTTGCAGTGTCTGTTTCTTTATAATTACAAAAAGGAATTCAAAACGGAATATATAGGAATGTCCTGGAAAAAATAGAGTCGATGGTAGTATCATTGGTACGATTGTATCGCTAGGTGCGCGCACTTCAAGCTCCGCCGACCGATGTCACGCTACATAATTATGGTGTCTAATGTAATGTATGCGCTCATTCATTTTACTCTTGATTATTGGGTTATATCATAGCACCTACAGATACTAGTTATTTTGTCGTAGAATGTTAATAGGTATGTCATAAAGTTAGTAGGACGAATGACGATATCGTCTTTGATGATAGGATATAGAGGAATTTATTTCTTAGATCTTTGATTTACCGTGAAATTACTTATATCATAGTGATATAAAATGTGGCTATACGAGTATATAAATGTGAAACCATAAAGGTAAATCTAGGAAATGAAACACACAAGTACAAAGTAATAAGATGAGCCTATATGAGTTTTTGAAAATGCGAATACCTTCTTTTATAAGCGGTTCTCCATGCGACAGTACACATACAGCCATGACAAAGGGTCCGCTTGACGACAATAGGCTATTACGTGAATCAAAAATCCTAGTTGGTGAAATTTGGGTGTCAGTACACCTCGTGCCTCAGAGAGCACGTTAAGCCGTCGCACGCACATCTATGGCAGTCGTTACGGGTGGTTGGAGCCCTAAAAAGCCTAGTAACTGCAATGCTTCGATATCGCCAATAGGTTGTGAAGGTCAGTATGGCAGACGCTTAACGGAAAATATCGGAGATCAGCCAAACCCGCAGTCAGACTGGAAGAAGCTGACCCCAGACTCCGTGGTGAAAGCTTCGGATACGACTGGGATTGACGCTAGGATGAAGACGAAGAAGTACCTACACTTCTGCCTACCACTTCGGGAATGCAGCAGGCGTGAGTAAATGTATGTATATACCGGTTTAGATATAATAAGAATGATATGACTTATTCTTCAGAGTCAATAGGCTCGTGTTGGACTACTATTTCACCTGTTGGTATAACCCGCGCCACGTATCTTGGACCTAAAATGTGCTCAAAACGGGCCCCATACGCGCAGTATACATTTCTTGGGTGTATTTTGAGGATAGCACGGGATACTACTTGCTTGATGCAAATTCACCAAGCATAGATTATTACAAAGCGATCCGCGGGCGCCAGAGCCTCGTATGTCTTACGATTTAGGTCCAAGATACGTGGCGCGGATTATATCTAAGTGATGCTGTGGTTAATGATGGAACACGATTCCTAGAAGTAACCTAAACACAGGGCTTTTAATAAAGTGTATTGAACCACAAAAAAGGTTGTAGGGTAGTGTTAAGGTTCAACCCCACCAAACGGACGGCATCGGAACGGATTTTACAATCTTTAAACAAAATTAAATCTTATTATCACAGTGTTTGAAGTTTATATTACCAAGTCACGCACAACAGCTTGACAGCGACGTGCGGCAGCATGACGCACGTCAAGCTGTCATGCGTGACTTGGTAATATAAACTTTAAGTGCTGTGATATAAGATTTATTTTGTTTAAAGATTGTAAAATCCGGGCCGATGCCGTCCGTTTGGTGGGGTTGGACCTTTAGGGTTCGCTTCGCTCGCCCTGATTACCTAATATGTATTGTAAATATATGTTAATATTTAATATACAAATACTTAATTTAGCTATTGCATATAAGTGTGGTAAAATAACAATAATTATATTAATTAATGGTATTGTAATTTGCCACCAGCGATCACGAATTACATGACGTAATGTCGTAATAAATATACGGCGACACGAGTATGTATTTATTATACCGTTTGTATGCTTTATAAACCTGTCATTTTCTGATGAAATTGAAAAAGATATAGTTTTGATAGTAGTAACATATCTAAGGGATAAAGAGTCAGTTGGCTATGAGAGAGCAACGCCTGAGGTGTTGAGGTCTGATAGGAAACGGTGGGTGGTTCTTCGCTCCAATCGTTATTCTCTATCGGAGACTAAGCCTGATTAAACTTACCCATCTCATTGGTGTATAATTTATTAGTTATAATCATGGGGGACAGAATACACGGAGTAGCGGGCACAGATAACATGCCTCTGTGGCGTAGCGGTAGTGAACGCGGCCGCTACGCAGGAGGCGCGGGTTCGATCCCCACTTAGTGCAAATATTTGTGTGCATGAAATATGAATATTTGCATTGGTCTGGGTGTTTCTATGTATAATATGTATGTATTTACAAAAAAAAAATGTATCTAAGTATGTTTATCCGCATTCTAGAACCCATAACACAAGCTAGTTAAGCTATGCTTACTTTGGGTCTAGATAGCGTTGTGTAGAATGTCCTACAATATTTATTTATTTATTACTAAAGTGCACGGGTAAGGAACAGCTGGAACACAAACCCTTTCCAAAAGTAATTCAGAAGAAGTGAAACTTATCTCCCCTGTATTCAGTCGTGCCGTGTGTCCTTAGTGCTTTATGTTGCCAAGTATAAGCTGACGGAGTTTACAGGATGGATTTTTTATAAGCAATTAGGAAAATATTGTTACCTACAGTATATGTAGTATGTATTTTCATTTACATAAATTAAATTAATTTATTAGATAAATGAATTTTAAAAGAATAGTAATGTTAAGTTAAAAATAAATAAATCACTATTAGAAATTACTATCTTGTTTTATATTATTGTATAAGTTACGAATGTTAATAGCCAGCTGGACTGCTAATAAATCATATCTTTTGCGTAGTAGCAAGTGACTAATTTGCCAATTGAGGTGTAATAAGCTGTCTTTAGTGACAGATCTTGTTCTGGTAATTTTATAACATACATACATAATATAAACTCACGCCTATATCCCCGAAGTGGTAGGCAGAGGTGCTAGCACCCACATTTCGCCGTTTATGTTTAGGTCCCAATGTAATAGGTGGCGAGCCTATTGCCATAAACCGGGCACTTATAATTTTATATTGAATTATATTAAGATCTTTTAATCAATTAAGTAGAGGTGAGGTAATTAAGGCCGCGGGAACGCGCTGGATGCGAGCCGCTTCCAACCGGTCCTATTGGAGATCTATAGGGGAGGCCTATGTCCAGCAGTGGACTTCCTATGGCTGAAATGATGATGATGATGATGATGATGAGGTAATTAAGGCTGTTTTCCGTTCGACAGAAGACATACAGCCTATGACAAAGTGCCTGTTGCATCCGACAATAAACAAACATCTCGATCTCGATTCCTATTACTTGGGACCGAAAATTATGATTGGCGAAATATGGCTGTTAATATACCTCTGCCTACCCCTTCGGGCATTTGCAGGCGTGAGTATAAGAGTATATCTAATATATAAAATTCTCGTGTCACAGTTTTCGTTGCCATACTCCTCCGAAACGGCTTGACCGATTTTGATGAATTTTTTTGTGCTTATCCGGTATCTATGAGAATCGGCCAACACCTTTTTTTTTCATCCCCCTAAGTGATAAGGGTGCAGCGGGAACGGGATTTGAATACCACGCGGGCCGAAAATATGGCGGTACGAAGTTCGCCGGGGCAGCTAGTATTATATGTAATTCTGTCTGATTTCATCAGTAGCAACAAGTTAACTAATCTTGCTAATAAATTATCTTTTGATTATTCTTAATGCAATCGTAGTTAAAATGAAACAAAACAAAGTTTTTTTTATATAGGAAACACCTAGGTAGGATATAGGAGAACATATTACCATGATGTCACTCAGCTTAACAACCTCAATTGCAACAAAAAAATTACAACTAGGTCAAGACCCAACTCTCGAACTAGGTATAAACTTTAGTTTCAGAGGTAGACGGTTTTAGAGAAGAGGGTTTTTTGACTGTATTCTCTAATAGTACCTACTTAGTTACACCACAGTTAGAGAGGCATCATCATAGATCCTCATAGGTATGTACCATAATATAAGTGGAGACTCTACATTATGTAGAAACCAGTTTATAACTAGTTTATAAACAAGAGAAAATAATAGAAAACGAAACACAGTAATAATTTATTCAACTTAAGTTGCTGACTCAGACGCCACTTGATGGAGACTCTAAACAATGGTGAAGAACAAAACAGTAAAACAATATACTTAGTCTGATTGACGAAGTTATTTGAAAAAAAATGTACCTAATAATTCCTTTATTTTATTATTTTTATGTAATTTTACCATGGCACACACCAATGACTTTTCGATGCTTTTCGAAGTTATTATGTGTGTATTTATCGCAGGTTTATAAGTGCCTCGCCACCTATTACATTGGGACCTAAACATAAACGGCGAAGTGTGGGTGCTAGCACCTCTGCCTACCCCTTCGCGGATATAGGCGTGAGTTTATGTGAGTTTATATGTTATGTAATAAAAAAGTGGTCAAATTTGGAAGAAAATCCTTGGTGGTGAAAACAAAAACCGGGTAGGTTACCCGAAAACATGTACCAAAAACGGGTTTTCTCTATTGAAAGAAAAATTTGAGATCGTTTTAAAAAAATTGCTTATGAAAATTTATTCTTCAATCGGTGTATAAGATCGCCGGTAAATTACAATAGAATCTTTTTTTGCAATCTTCATACAATATTACAATGTTGCTAACCAACCGCAGCTCGCATTCACGCACATCCCTTTGCTCTTGAGCTACCAAACCGTAAAGCATTGTTCCATCGCTATGGTGTATGACGTCATCGCTGGTATTGAGCGCAGGATGACTGATTGTGATTGGTATAATGATTATCTGACAACGTTTGGCCGCAAGCCACCTCGTCATTGTCGTGGATAGATAGCAAACGTAGATAAGGCAATGAGATCATAGTACTGATTATATCGGTCGATCGATTTCTCGTGGGGTGAGTTCTAAGGCTTGCTAAATGTTTGTATTAGAGCAGATCTATGGTAGTACAGGTGGGCCATTTTTACTCTTCTACTACGTATAGTCAGTGTGAGTAAAAAAATCCTATTCTATTCACCTTTGTATTACCTAATTGATCAATAAATACTTCGATCAATAAGCTAGCTAACCGCCTCACCGGCAGCAATAGACTGGCTTCACCAACTGGACGTCGACATATGAGGACTCGAGCAAAAGCGAAACGACATGATGATGAACTGCCTAAGTTTAAAATAACTTGCTTGAGCCAGTTATACGACGAATAGGAAATAAATAATAGTTACTGTAATTAAATTTTAAGAGAATAATTTTAAGAGAATTTAAAAAATCATGAGAGAGGAGGCGTAAGATCAATGTGCCAGATTTTTTTCTTTACCTATCTCTGAAGATTATCTCACTTTACATTTTACCTTTCATTTTGAATCTTGCTATAAATGTAGAAGTATTGATAAAGAAAGTATCTAAACTGCCATTGTCATCTCCCTATCAAATGTTTTAAATTAAACATCTAAATATTAAAAAAAGATAAAATAGTGTTGTTCCTATAAATAATGAACAAGTAGATATAATCGTACAACTCTCAATTTCAAAACTGACGAAATGTGGTCATTAAGTTTGAGTTAATTGATTTATCGTTAAACAATCTATTAGATATAAATACTAGATATAGTGTGATTATAGTTCAATCTTAAAGTGACAAATGAACGCCTGTGGGTGTGGTTGTGCGTATCTTGTCTCCATATCGGTAATCGAGCACATAAATACTCTTATTTATTCACTCACATTTCGATTAACAACCAATAAAATTATCTGTTACGCTATGTCATTAGTATGTACAGTCAGCATAAGATCAATATTGACTAGCAAAGTACTCATAATCATCTTAATACCTTGATAATCCAATCTATCCTTCCTTGAATGATTGTTCTGGTATTTGGTGCACACCTTTAGTTTGGACGATAATACAATTTAAATCAATAAAACAGTTTGAATTGATCTTACTATCCTGGTATTAAGACCTTTTTGAGACTTTGGTAGTCAAAATCAATCTGATGCTGACTGTACACAATTTACAAGACAACCGCTTTGTTACCCAGATAATTATTAAGATATCAAGCTACAGTTTTGACCTCAATCAATTAGAATTCTAATTGGATCCTGGATAAAATAAGAAATCACTATAGCTATAACAGCTATTTATACTAGGTGATGCCTGGGGTTCCCATTTCTATAACCCATGTAATCCTATTAAAAAGTAGCCTAATGAAGCGTCGGTTCGATCCCTGCTCAGTGCAAATATTTGTATGCATGATTCTGCATTTTTATGCATTTGTATGAATGCATTGTTCTGGTAGTGCCTCGGAGAACACGTTAAGCTGTCGGTCCCGGTTGCCATACGAACATGAATGGCAGTCGTTCGGGTAGTTGGAGCCCTAAAATTCCAATAACTGGTCTAACTTCGTTTGGCTTCGATATCTCCAATGGGTTGTGCAGGTCAGATAGTAGTCGCTTCACAGAAAATATCTAAATTCATCCAATCCCGCAGTTAGACTGGAATAAGCGGGTCTCAGACTCAGAGGTGAAAACTTCGGATGCGAATGGGATTAACGCTTGAAGAAGAAGAGGACATTCTATCTCTGTATCTGTATGAGTATTGGTGATATTGTTAACATTGTACATGGTTCTTTGGAAAGGATTAGCTTTACAACCGACATATCATAAAGAAGGTAATATTGCAACTAGCTAGAGCGAAACTAGGAAATATCAGTCAATCAATCAGTCTATTGCAGGCCACTGCTGGACATAGGTGTTAATATTTAATAATTTAATAATTGTCCTTAAAATGCCGCAGTGGAGTTTGTTGCGCCGTTTCTTCTCCATTAGCGCTTAGGAAGCGGTGGTAAACTTAGTTTTAAGGAGTTTTTGACGTCAAAAAGCTGTAACAATGTTGCACTATTTTGAGAAATAAAGACTTTGACTTTGACTTTGAATATATATATCAATGGACATAGGACTCTCCTAATGTGCGCCACGTCTGCCGATCCTCCGCCTTCTGCATCCTGTTCGTCCAAGTCACCTTTTTCAGGTGACGACCTGAAAAGGTTCATCTGGATAGGGTGCGTCACACCTTCCGGCCACTCAATTTCTCGGTCTCAAGGTCGCCACAAGTTGATACTACTGATGTATTATGTAAAAATCGCCTATAAATAAATTCACTCTGACGTAATATATTCCGTTAATTGGTTATAGGTATAAACTTTTTATGTTGACCAACCCAAAGCTGGTAGTTTTCCCGCGTTGAGTCATGAATTAATAACTTATACAACCATATTCGGTTGTTTTTTGCACATGATAAATAAATTATCTCCTAAAAAAATCAACAAAAACGTTTAAAGTGCTCTCTTTTAGATTATGTACACGTGTTAATTTAATATCGTCGTCATATATGGTGAAAAACGATACCATGATGTCATTATTCAAAATATTCGAGCAGTGCGGCCAGGGATTGAAAAGTTTGGATAAGTACGAAGTGGGTAAATTTAAAATTGATTATCGTTAAAATTGTATGAATTTATGAAGCATTTTGTGTGCGAATTTTTCCTATGAAATTAAATTGAACCTAAGTCGCCCTAAAACGTATGTAGACCAGATTTTCAACTACCCAGTACAGGTCCGGGCAGCTCAGATAAAGTATTCTCCCTAGAAAAGAACTGGGGGCCAATTCTGCTAATTTAAGTTAACGCGGCGTGAACCTAAGTCCATTCCTGGATATTGACTTATGCGATGTTATTTATTTCATTTTCTACGTATTCACCGAAGCAGGATCTAGCAAGTTTCTATCGCGTGGTAGAGGGAATCACAGGAGGAAGGAGGGGGAAATTACGACCCTGGCTAAGGGAGTATCATTGCGATGCATCAGTGCCAGTGCATATCGTCACTGTCTAAGTGTGGATTATTGTCGAGTCTTTGAACATTTTAACTTAATTTTGCTATTTTTTACGACTCGAAGTAGGATGGATGGAGAAAAGGGAATATCGTCATCGTTGACAAGAAGTATTGTACGACAAGAAGCAATATGGATGCTGATAGGTTAGTCATATAATTGTTGAATACTAGGCAATCCTATCAATAGACGGCATTAATAATGACATTAATTCGTTTTACAGCTTTATTGTATTTCTTATCTTATTTACCTCTTTAGTTTAACACAATTATTAGCGTTGTAGGTTGGTTATGGACCGACTCCAACGGATAGTAGGCGGAATCCTTATACGTTTAAGTGTGGTAGGTCGACTATTTTAATTATAATTTATAAAGTATAATAACTATAAATACTGATTTTACGCCTCCTATTTCAATTTCTGTTACACCCTCTTTTGGCAGCTTATTACTTGGAGATAGGCATTGTTCGAAGGCAACTTCTTTGGTAAATATCTCACCAGTTTCTTATGATAAGTATAAAGATTGGACTGGCAGAACCAGTTAAATTCCTATCCAATATTTAGATACTCCAAAATATTTCCCACAAAAAATTACCCTATTAACAACGCTGTAAAACATAATCACATCATAATTTTATATGTTAAATCTCGTGTCACAGTGTTCGTACCAAACACCTTCGAAACAGCTTGACCTACTCTTATAAAATTTTTTGTATATTATTATGCTTTATTGGCCTGAGAATAGTTTGTAGGCTATTTTTACACCCCTAAGTGATAAGGGTAATGATCCACTCCATTTTTTTTGGACAATTTTTTGTTTCTGTTTTGATGATTTGGCATTAAAATACATAGATAATCAACCCTTAATTTTCAACACCAACCCACATGTTTCATATCTACACACAAGCTAACCGGGCAAACGTTGTTCTCTCACATTCATTGATTAATTGATGTTTTGATACCCTCGCGCCGTTGAGTGAGGCGAATTAACCAGGTTTTGAGTGAACGATTTTAAGCACCAGTGTCGTTTCCACTTTTTTTTAATATAAATTTATGATTGGCATTATATTATTATTAACAAGACTTTTCGTGTTCTGAATAATAATGCTTCAGGGTGGTATCGGTACGCGCAAAGTGTACCGATCTTCAACTAACATTGTATTAGAATTCTTTATTGATAGCAGCAGAAAAATTAATAGCAATAAAAAATAACATTTCTTTATGACCATATATTATCTACATATCTAGTACAGATTTGTAATCCAGTTAATCAGGCAGTGATCCACGGACACTTAGTTAATGACGTACTTATAAAATCAATTCGCGTATTATGTATTATGTATTTAACTATTTACTAACCTATACCCGCGGCTCTGCCCGCGCGGACGTCGGTTATCGCGACTTTTCCTCATTTGTCCGGTTCTACTCAACCGATTGCGATCAAACAAAGTCTGAACAAGATGTTGTGTCAATCGCAGACAAACAGATAAAAATTCTAAAAAACAATATTTTCCTGTATCTTTAATAAGCGTTAATATTTATTTAATCCAAGTATTTGTTTCCATAACTACAATGTACAGACACGACCACTAACAATTATATGATATACCTAGATAGATTTCATATTGTATCCAATCTCAAAAAGCTGTATTTAGAAATGATCGCATTGAACAAAAGTGAAAAGTCATTATAAAGTCGAGTCGCAAAAACGGCACAGTCACGGTCTTATGTCAGACGATAATTGTTACCGCGGCGATAGTTTGAATTAGTGTATTGTCGCTACTCGCTATTAGCGCAGTATACGCCTTAACAAGGACGATATTACGGGTTATGACTTCATTCGACAAAAACTTGCGACAAATTTTGCAATATTTATTTATTTATTTATTTATTATTATTTATAAATGTGCCGAACGTTCTACTTCGAGTTTGAATGACAGATAAGTCGCGTTAAATTTATCAAATCGATTGAATAAATCGATAATGATACCTTTGTTGAATACTGGGAGAATTCCGATTGTTTTCGCGTTTAGTCGCTTCAGGGTTGTATATGGTGTGTTTTCATATTTTTTCAAGTAGATCATCCTTGTGTTAATTCCCAGTCTCATCTCGAAGTCTGGAACGGATTTGGCTGGACCTCGATATTTTTCAAGTAGATGTCTTTCCGTATATGATTTTTACTTAATTCTCTATAATTTTCAAAGGTCCATATAATCCAATTCTCGCCGGCTTTCCATTGGGTCGCACGGTTCATGACAAACTAAATCAAGACAAGCTTTTGGTTTCCAATGGCTCCTCCTTACTGCATCCTATCCTATTCTAGTCCTGTTATTAGTTTTTAATTGAATATAAGATAGCTGGCAATATTCCTATGAGATAATTAGAGCAAAGGTAGAGGGGACTTCCCTGTTCAGTGTTGCATCCGATGATGTAACAGCAACAGTCATGAGGGTATAAAACCGCTGCACTTTGATCTCTAAGTAAGTAGCAATTAATTAAGTAGCAATCTAATATATAAAATTCTCGTGTCACAGTTTTCGTTGCCATACTCCTCCGAAACGGCTTGACCGATTTTGATGAAATTTTTTGTGCTTATCCGGTATCTATGAGAATCGGCTAACATCTAGTTTTCATACCCCTAAGTGATAAGGGTGCAGAGGGAACGGGATTTGAATACTACGCGGGCCGAAAATATGGCGGTACGAAGTTCGCCGGGGCAACTAGTTAATTATAAAAATACCTATAACCGGGGCATAGTTTCATTTGGCTCGCTTCACGAGTAAACTCTACGAGGTTAAGAAGAAGCAAACAATGTAGGAAATACAAAGACAAAGACATGTCGAAGAATAACTGAATGAGGGTTTTCCGTGAGGAATTCTTCAGGGACAGTTGTGATTAGGGAAAAGGGAACCAATTAATGGCAATAGGCGCATAACCAATTATATAGGAATACCTTGGGACATATTATCTTGAACCTAAAATGTGCTCAAAAAGTGCTCTGTACACGCTTCTTGGGTGTCTTTTTTGATAGCATGGGGTGCTGCGGTGGTGGATGACCTCAAACTCACAAAGCATACTAGATTCCTTTCATGGTCAACTGAGCCCACATCCCATTGAGCCCGCGGGCTCAGTTGACCACGTTTAATACAAAACAATCCGCAAGGCTTCGTTTTGTATCGCGACTTAACTCCAAGATATGTGCCCCGTGGTATAACCAAAACAGTTGGTTATTAGAGTGACTATTCATATTTATATAGGTATAACATAGCCAAACTCGTGCTTAGATTTAATTCCATTATGTCATATTAACCCTGATTTACGGCGTAGACAACTAAGGAAAACCTAGCAGAAAATCCATAACTACAATGTCCGCAGAGTACGAATTCGAATCCTGGCAATAGACCAGGGGTTTTAGACAGACTGTTATAAATTACGCTCAAGTATAGTTCCCGGTATATATTTTAAATCCAAATAGCAAGAGAAACGACAAGAAAACGGAAAAAGGCCTTGGAGCGCGCTTATTGATGTGATATAATCTATAATTGGTGGATATTTGAGATCCTCCGCCACCGTAGCGCCCCGTGATTTCCTCAAGAGACACCCAAAAAACGCGTTCTGCGAATAGGCACAGAGCATATTTTGGGGTCAAGATATATGGCGCTAACTATATAATTCATTCGTGTCCCATCTGTCTTCTATTACATGTGTATATCTCGGCGCTAACAGGGTGTATTCGGACTCATAGATTAATGCTATAAATCGCACGCCGGTCCCTGATAACAGCAGTTCTCTTGCCAAATGTTACTGTACGCGTAATGACGTCTGTCTGCCGTGTGTCCAATGTGCCACGATTAAAAATACTTTGTTTTACTTACACGTAGGTATCTGAGGACCCGTTTGAGTCCTAGGCAACTCACTTAACGACATTCGTCTGCCATGAACGCGGGCCTGGGAGCCGTCTGTTAGCCTAGTAGAAGCAGGTAGAAGCGGCGACGCAAGCGCGCCTCCCCCTATCCAGGGACAAGTTTGGGACACCGTGGTTCCCACACCCATCCCGCACCCTGTGCGAGAGATGTGTAACAGGCTATTGCACCTCCGGCCACTGAAAACTAAAAGACGGTGTGCTGTTTTAGTCGGTTTGAGTCCGATCGCCGGCTCCGGATGGGAGGTTTCCGTGGGGATTTCTGTACCTACTATAAAAAACGTAACTTCTCCTACGAAATAATCTGTTGTAGTTTTGGTAAAAAATATCTGTCTGTAGGTAAAAATCACACAGAGATATGTTTCCAGCTAACTGAACACTCAAAGATGTGCTGTTTTAGTCGGTTCGATGCCGACATAACCACCTCCGCCGGCTCCGGTGGGGAGGTAGGTATTCGTGGGTATTTCTGAATTATAAAAAACGTAACTTCTCCTACGCAATATTCTGTTGTAGTTTCAGTAAAAAAGTAACTGTTTGTAGGTAAAGTATAAATAAAACCACACAATCATCCCAAATCGTCAAACTAACTAACGTTTATTTCACAGACACTGTCTACAGCGGATATAAACGATGCATTCGACAATAAAACCAATTATATAGTTTCAAGTGCAGTGGAGCCGTTCCATCTCATATTAGTAGAACATCGACATCAATATACGAGTATATGGATGTATGGATGTATGGATGACTCAATGTTTATTCGTTTATCAGCTATCACGTTTTAGTGCGATCTCATACGGCCGGATGGATAGTAAATTGTAATAGTCGGCAGTTTACCTTCATAATACGATAAGGCGCACGCTGAAGCTTAAGACGTGCCTTTTATTATGAACTATGTGCTCTATAGCTGAAATATGTAGAACACTTATGCGTGAGCTAGTTTTCGTGTCATAATTTAAAACTGTGTTCACATACATAAATATATTTTCGCTCGTAAATCTTCGAAGGAGTAAGCAGAGCTGTTTTCACACCCACATCCTATATTTGGTCAACTATGATTTTAGGACGCTCGTAACAGGGGCTGAGCCTATTGCCGTTTAGCGGGCACTTAATCATGGGTTACTGTCGAATAGAGCACAGTCCAATCTCATAATCTCCTACGATACCCCACGGTTAGAGATGGGGTATTGTACTCCTACTTCACCGGGAACCGGCACGGCATTGATAGGGTCAAAGAATACAGATCACATCATGGAATCTTAAATTGCGCAGAGTGGAGGGGTGGAGTATCGTAATATTCGTTCTTAGCGGATGTCTACATCCTATAAGAAACCTACCTGCAAAATTTCAAGTTTGTAGATCTTATAGTTTCTGAAATTTCATGATTAATCAGACAGTGGTATTTCACTTTTATATATAAATCTCTCCTTGAAGTATGTCAAATCCTTCCATTATTTTAGTTAACCAGTGCCAGGGATTATAAAGAATAATGACCACCAAGAGATGAATAAGGGGCGCTAGTCTTGAGTTCTTAAATTTTCGAAGGTCTATATAGATTAACAAGATCTCTTATTCAAACTATACTTAGATAATACAACTATTTCATATGTTGTATCATTACACTGAAGTACAAAGCTAAAAGTAATTATTCATTATCACATCCAAAAACGTGAAAATACTTGTTCTAAAAGAATGTAGCGCGCCTATTATTTGCTATGCTAAATTCAGTGTTGTCTCATTAAATGTCACAGCATAATGACATGAGGAGTGTTAACGCTCGACTGAACAGTACAAATTACAGAACAATTTGCTGAGAATTATTTGTAATGGATTAATGCGTGCAGAGTACGGCAGGCGGTTATTATGCAGATATTATACGCCCGTAAACGGTGTCTTATTCTCATCACTGTTGGCAATGCAATAATAAAGAATCATTCTTGTCACTATCGATGACTCCGAGTTACGCCCCTAGAAATATGCACAAAGGTATATTCAGGTGTTCTATAAGAGAAATATTTTTATAGCAAGTACAGGTACTTGTTAAGACCGATTTGATCCTTATTCGTGTTCAATCTTTGCTTTACCGAGTACCTTACTTTATTGTATACGTACTATGTTTTTTGACTTATTGCTTTTGTTTTTTTAAACGTGCGTTGCATTTGATTCTACTTTTTTAACGTTTCGGCTTTGCCTACTTTCACGTAAAAAATATTGTGTTTCTATGAGTATATCGAATATACAATAAGCATTAGGAATATTGCCGGTAGGTAGAGAAATTTTCATCTACTTTGCGTCAATCGACGCACTAAAGGACCAGCATTGTATGAGAAAATATTAATTGGATAACTTCATCAGGGATGGTCCTGACTGTCCTACTAAAGACGACCGTACTAACGTAGCGGTAGAGTGCTCGGGTGCTGGCAGAGGTCGCGGGTTCGATATAATTATAGTATGTATCTTTGTAGAGATTTTCCTTAAACTGTATATTTCTTTAAGATGTCAATTTTGAAAAAGGCACATCTCATAAACATACAATATCTAAGTAGGTATATACCTATATGAAATAACATTTCACAAGAACTTTTTTTGCAATTTTCCATAGTTAATTGAACTCTTATTCTAACTCAAAAACAAATTTTATAAATCTTACACTACTTTAGAAAATACGTAGTTTTTTTCCTTTCCTGAACATTTTACATTTTCAGACTTGTGTCATGTGTCCCTTTCGAAATTGCATATTCAATTAATAATAGACACCACTATAAAATATAGTGACAA
Source organism: Eilema depressum (assembly GCA_914767945.1). Taxonomy (NCBI): domain Eukaryota; kingdom Metazoa; phylum Arthropoda; class Insecta; order Lepidoptera; family Erebidae; genus Eilema; species Eilema depressum. Next base: position 5,130,941 of record OU612020.1, read on the forward strand.
CACGTTAGTATAGGTATAACCCAATTTTTGTGATAACTGTCTTGTGGTTAACCCTATGAACGTCAGAGAGTAATGTAGTTACTATATGTAAGCAATGCTTCATGTGAAATCCTAGTAATAGTAAAAATAGTATAAATATATACATGACACATGTAGGTAGTACATGCGATTTGTTTAGTGGTTGAACACACTAGCTGTGTGTCATGTACAAATATTATTTTACATTAAATTAAAGTCTTGATGTCATGAATGAGTAAGGTTAAAAATAAATAATATGACAGTCAAGTATTTAAATACACCAAATTTTATTGTATTTTTATATTTTTGTACCTTAATAGTATAAAAATGGATACCTCACATTGTCCCTGTCTACTTATCAATCGATTGAAATAAATTTTTAACGCGTTAACAGATAACAGACTTGAACAATGTAGTGATCCTATAAGGCATAGGATGCCTGTATACCTGTCTGTCTTGGTTATTTCAATCAATATTATATTCGCTCCTAAGCCAGCTTACTGCTGCACAAAAGTCTGCGTCACAGCATTCGATCCTCCACTTTTGGCATACAGTTCATTGAAGTCACCTTCAGGTCGCCAATTTATATGGCTGGATCTACTCTCTGGTCGCCACTCTTTTATGGACTCGTTTACGGTAATCGGTCCTACGTCAAATTTGATTGTCGATTGTCACTTCAGTTTCCTGCTAGTCATATTGGTTACTCCAGTTTTCAAAAGTAATTTTGAGTTTGTCCTGTTGTGTAGGTACCTTATAAAAAAGAAAAAGATGATTTGATGTTGTTTAAAAATATCAATCAATCAATGAAATTGTAATTGATATTTGGATCAAGTGTGGCGAGATGTTAATCTGTAAAATGTTTGAACATTTGTTCAAAAAATAACTACTGATTAACCGCTACTTAGTTTAATTAAAACATATTCAAAGTGATGTTCAAAGGATAGGCGTGGTTACAAATAATAATAATGTTCCTATATTAACTTACCTAAAGATCACTATTACGGACAATACAATACTTCACAAATTAGAGTTCTTCGTATATTTTTATTCTTTTCCATGAACCCGTCCGTCATGTCGAATTCAAGTCATATCCGTTAGTGTTCATTAGCTAACCCATTCATCTGCTTTCAAACCTACTTCAATACTTTTGAGTATGCTCGTCGGCATTTCCGCAGTATTCAGTGATTACGTGGAAAAATATTTCAGATTTTTTAGGTTAAGTTCTATTTATAAACCAGACATATCATGTAGTAGACAATTTAACTGGAACGTTTTAAGGTAGTAAGTGGAAATCTCACTGCAAAATGTGGCATACCTAATGTTGTGGGTTTAGTAACTGAGTTCAATTAATTAAATTCGAGTACACAGTCAACTTAGTTCATAGAATATATCGGAAAATAAAAAAGATTAACACTTACCTATTCTATTTACTACAAAAGTAAGTCCCGCAGCTTTTCATTTCTATATTATTGTAAAACTAGCTGTTGCCCGCGGCTCCGCCCGCGTGGAATTCTGATCCCGTTCATCGCTGATATATAGCCTATATGTTAATCCAGGGTATAACCTATATACATACCAAATTTCAACCAAATCGGTTCAGCCGTTTATGCGTGAAAGAGTAACAAACATCCACACATCCATTCTCACAAACTTTCACATTTATAATATTAGTAGGATTAGTAGGATTGTAAAGTAGTCGACAAGCTACATATTTAAAAAAAAGATCTTGACTAGCAAACTAGATCTAATGCTGACTGTACCTGTACCACGGCAACTGTACCATTGTTGGAAATGTCCGTGTGAATTTTTAGTGAAGCAATATTTTGTTATATAAGTGCAACTACATAAAGTTAACAAATTAAATATTTGATGAGTGATGATGACAGACACTCTCGGTTTAATTACAAATGATGAATAACAATAATCAATAAGCGTGACGTCACCACCCCATGTTCGGTATTAGCGCCCACCGTGGTTTGCGTCAATTCTAATTGGTCTCACCATCGGTGGTACCTGCCTATGGTGATGAAGTAGCTATTGTGGGACGGATGTACTATTTCAGGAGTGGGTGATTTGTACCAACAAAATATAAATATATTAATTTAACGCTATAGTACCTATTAAATAATGCCAGCCGGGGTGCGAGGGATATGTCTACAATAATCTCATCTCACCTCCAGCAACCGACGACGACGGCCCATACTCCATATAGACGACGTGTGTTTAAGTCGGTTCGGGTCCGACATAACCCTCCCCTCCACGGACTGTGGCGGGGGAGGTATCCGTGGGGACTTTTCGCACAAGGAATAGTACAATAATTTATACTCCATAAATAAATTATTATAAATGCAACAGTAACTCTATCTGTTACAATTTCACGCTTAAACCACCGAACCGATTTTGATGAAATTTTTTACAGAGATAGATTAGATCCTGGGAAAGGACATAAAGGCTATGTTTGATCACGATAACCGACATCTACGCGGGTGGCGCCGCAGTCAATAGCTAGTATTGTGTTAACTTATATACTTACATACTTTTTTAAGCTTTTGCCTAAGTAATGCCTAGGCTTTTAAGTATTAAGCGTGACAAACTATTTATTTATTTAATTGACGTAAGTCAGTCGGTCAAATCTTGCGGTCAAACCGATCATCTACCGTTGATCACGCACTACTATAATATTTTTCACGTAGCATGGGTACGGTGACATTTGACTAATTCCATTTCATGCATGATTCATTTCGAAACAATTTACCTAACGCGGAATACAGGAAACAAAACTTAATACGAAGATAAAAAGAAAACTGTTTTATTTTGCATTTTTAACTTAAAACTATTTTTATTTCTCCGTAATTATTTAAACTTTAAATATAAACATTCCAAATACATAATTCTTGATGCGTGAATCGGAACAGGTTGCGTTAGAGATTGACATAGTAAAATCGTTATAATCGATAAATTGTCGAATAAAGTATCATAAATCGTTAGTTGTATTTTTAATTAAAATACGATTATAAAATATAATTATGTAATAATAAACTTTAAACAAACCATTTTTGTCTTTATGGAGCTTTATTATAATATAGCAACACTGCTTAAGCATGAGCTGGCAGCCATCTTGTTATATCAACTCAGTACGAGTGCGTCTGTTTTCTTTGTTTTGAGCTTGCGTTTGTTACTTGTTTTTGTTATTGACTATCGTTGTGCTTTGTTGTTTTCGTTACCGTTTTTTGTTATTGACTTTTGTTTTGTTGTTTTTTTTGGCAAAATGCCAAAAAGAACGAAAAAGACTGTGCTTGGTAGTCAAGCCCGTGAATTTGTAGTTCGATTGCGGGATTACTTTGAGCGGGAACGTGAGAATGGCGGAACGCTATTGCCTGTGTCCAACGTTTTGGATCGAGTGGCAGATGCGTTAGACATTGGGCGGAACACGGTTTCTCGAATCACTCGAGAAAAATATGGTGCTCACGATACAGAAGAAAATAAGTTGTCCACCCCTAATAAAAAGCGAACCAAAAAGGCATCTGTAACAGATGTAGACAGTTTTGCGGCCGATGCTATACGGAGCCACATTTATAACTATTACCAGAATAAAGAATTACCGACGCTTCTAAAGCTGGTCAAGTCTTTAAAAGATGCTGATTTGTTTACTGGAAGTCCTACATCCTTGTGGCGCGTATTGAAGGACATTGGTTTCCAATTCAAAAAAGTAAACAAAAGAAAAATTGTCATGGAGAGGGGCGATATAGCACTTGCGCGGGTTACCTTTTTGAAAAAGGCTAAAGCGATTACCGATTGGAGCAATGTCGTCTTCCTGGATGAAACTTGGCTGAATGCCAATCATACGGTCGGTAAAATGTGGACTGACGATACACCTCATGCCTCGACCAAAGTGCCAGAAGGAAAAGGGGAGAGATTGATTATTTGTCACGCAGGCACATCGAAAGGATTTGTAGAAAATGGGCTACTTGCTTTTAAATCGAAAAAGACGGGAGAATATCACGAAGATATGAATGCGGAAGTATTCACGGAGTGGTTTCAAAATATGCTTAGCAATTTAGAAGAACCCAGCACAATTATTATGGACAATGCCCCATATCACTCCGTGCAATTGAACAAACCGCCGACTTCTTCCAATAAGAAGAGCGAGTTGATCGAGTGGCTCCAAGCCAATAATGTGGAAGCCGATGAGACGAAATTAAAGGTGGAGCTAGTGAAGCTCGTAAAAATGCACAAGCCCCAAACGACATACAAATTAGATATGATGGCAAACGAATATGGTCACGAAGTCCTGAGGCTTCCACCGTACCACTGTCAGTACAATGCCATTGAATTAATTTGGGCCCAAATCAAAGGTAACTTGTTTAACCATAGTCTATTTACATACTGACAAAAATATGATTATGTTTATTACTTGAACTCTATGACTCAATTTTTTTTTTATCTTGTTTCAGGATACGCTGCACGAAAAAATACAGCTCCGCCTTTTACAGCCACAAAAATGATGGGGTTATTGAAAGAGGGATGCAAAAATGTCACTGGCGATGACTGGAAGAAAGTAGTGGAGAAAACCAAAAATCTAATCTTACATGACTGGGAGCGAGACATTAGAATAGACTGCATAATTGATTCCCAAATAATTATTCACGTCGGCGAGTCAGATGACGATGATGATGATGATGATGAAGATGATGAACATGTTTGATTTTTAATAAATAATTAAACAGGTTATCAATTTTGTTTTACTTTTTTTCTTCAAAATTATTAGTTAATAGAATCGATTTCTTCTTCATTAATAAATGATCTCGATAAGATATATAATCGATTTTATTTCATGCGATTTTATCTTGACTACATCTCTAGTAACTTCAAATCCCAAACGTCACCGTACCCATGCTACGTGAAAAATATTGTAGGTACATACACAATCAACCATTGGTCTTGGGCAGTAAGTTAATTATTGCGCTAGCCATCACAGTTACTTGTATACGTACCCTAACTGATAAGGTAATCTCAATTTTAGTTTGTTTATGTTTTATTCTTTTACTTTTTCCTAAATTTCAGACTCAAATTTTATTTCCTTCATAATAGGATCCCTTACGCCTTATTGGGCGACGAGCCCACTTCTCCTAAAATTCACAGGAGTTCTCCCATTCAGTAAATCCAGTGGTCACTACGGGTTTTCATTGATAGATAGATAGTTGTTTTGTTATCGATTTCTACCTATTGATTTTCCTTATTGTTACTCGTGAAAACTTGTTAATGGTCTTAGCTATTTATTACTTAAAACTTTTTCAAATATAATAAAAAAAATAGGTATTATGGTCAGATACTAAAATTGAGCTAGCAACTGAAAGTAGTGATGCAGATGAATATGAAGGAGTTAATTATAATCACTTTGTTTCATTTTCAACATAATTCCTGAAACTCTATACTAAAGGTAGGTATTTCAATTTTATTCAAACTTTACACAATAACTAACATTAGAGTTTGCTGAAAACACAATATAATCAGGTTGGGAGGTGATATATTATAGCTAGAAGGGTGAAATAATCATAATAAAGCAAACGGTAACAATACAGTGACGTATAAGGAACTTCATACCATGCACGCTCAATCTGTGCAATGATTTCCTTGCTGGTTTTTTCAAGCAACTAAACATGGGGTTATTCAAGAAGGGCATTAGGTTCTTAAAGGTATGCCAGCTGTCCAGGCCAGGGTAACCACTTCCTCCTTCCACACCTCGATCATCAAGACACTGCTCATTAACAGTGACATGGTTTTGTCTTTTTTAATTCGAGTGAAACCGGGTCGTGGTACTAGTCAACGTATATTTTTATGGGTTATGTTCTAATTGGTGTTGCGTTCACACGTAACTAAAAATAAACGTTATATCTCTATAACCAGTTTGTATCATTGTATTGTCTAGATGTCGGCGAGTCTAGACTGTAGTGTGTCTATCGCCGTATCAAATTTCCCAGGCAACACAAGTGTGTATAATGCCTTTATGGAGCTTTTAATATAGCGTTACCGAGCATGACTGATTTTCAGCGGATAGTTAACAGAATTTTCTAGAATATTTAAAAAAAAAATATCATGACCTGACCCCTATTTTAGCGCTTGAAATTCGTGGGATTGTGAATTACATATTTATAATTTTACTAGCTGACCCCGCAAACTTCAACAGTCGATTCTTTTTTTTTCTTCTCTCCGTAAGAACCATCCTCGTTCTTCAAGGAATATTCTAAAAAAAGAATTAGCGAAATCGGTTCAGCCGTTCTCGATATTTGCGCTTAGCAACACATTTAGGGATTCATTTTTATATTATAGAAAGATGTTATATGAATTATTTGCAGAAATAAGTATAAAAATAAAGTTCTAACTTAAAATTGCATTGAATTAAATAAACCGGTGTTGAAACTACCGAAAATCAAGGGGCAGTGAATCACATTTTTTAAATTCTTGAGTCTCTGCCATTGGAAGTTTTATTAATTAATTCTGAGAACAAAATTATAAATGGTTGCTAACAAAAGCTTATTTTGACAAAGGTTAAAATAGGTAGCAAATAACTTACCGAATTCATTTTTACACAAAATAAATATTTTACTGCTTCAGTTAATCCAATCCAAACATTCCTACGAGGCGTCACAGAAGACGCAGTAAGGGAACGCTAATTATGTACATGTCGCAGCCAATTAGTTTAATCAGCCGTTAAATTAACAGCCTAGCTTATTTACTAAACAGTGCCGTTCAACTAGTGGCCTGAATGATATTCAGCCGTAATATTTATTACAACATTTAATAAACTGGCTGACTAGGTAATGCTTGACTAATGAATGACATTTGTGTTATTTTAGTTAGGTAGAAAGTTAGTAATAGCTTTTTTGAGAAAAGCTGCGCAATCCAACTTGGATAGGTTAGGTTAGAAGGCTAATGCGGGAGCGGGCTAGACTAGGCAAGTAATGGAAGGGAATCAATCCAAGTTATTTGTCTAGGCGTTTGATCGATTTGTTAGGTTAGTAATTAAACAACATCGATCCAAGTCATTTGCCTAGCCTTTTGATCAAATGGCTGAATATCATTCAGAAGTTAGTTGAACGGAATTATTTAGTTAATAGCCTAGGTTGTTGATTGAACGGCTGATTAAGCTAATTGACTGCGACACGCTCTTTACGTGCATTTTGAGTTATGTGACTTTCATTATTAAGTGAATAAATTAAAATAATAGTAAAAATAAATTAGTTATTTATTTTGGTTTCCATTTTTGGAATAAGATAAGGATTTCCTGTACAGGGTCAGGAAGCCCTAAATATATGAAAAACGTTATGATTTTTCGTGGGACGTACTTAGTTTTATTATGCATCAATATGGATTGCTGATATTTCTCCAACTTCTAATGTATTGATGTCAGTGCATTTTATCCGTATCTACGCTCACCTTTAAGCTGATCCTCTATAAAAGCAAAAAGCTTAAGATATTTTTTGTCACACCTATCACGTCCGTTTCTAATTGTTCCATTCAAAAAGAAACCAAAAGTGTTTTTAATCCTATAATGTTATTCGATGCGTGGCGCGCCGTCCGCCGCCCGGCTATTCACCATCAATGCTTTTTTATTGGAATCCGTGTGAATAATAAAGGATTTTATGTCATAAGTTGTTAGAACCCTCGGTTTGATTTATACGTCTGCTTGTATTAAACGTGTATACCTGCCGTTTGAGGAACTTTACCTTTTTCTGCGTTCCCGTTTTTTGTTGCGGCAATGCGCCGGCGCCGCGTTAGAACGCTGATCAAAGCGATTGGAGACGATTAAACTTAGTTGATATATAGGTGGTCAACAATACACCACGGCGCCTCTCAGTCGCGGTACACGTTTCAAATGACGAATAATGCTGCTACATTGATTATATGGTTTTCTTGTAATGCATTCTTGTTGTGCATCGAACCGAATACCTACGTTATTTATTTGCAGCGGGATGTTCGAGTATTTTTGTCTGAATTTAAACTAAGAGCAACGATGTCAGATGACGTAATTGCTGTCTGAATGAAATTAATTAAAGTGCAGGGTAACAAGTTCAAGCAATTTGGATTGTAGTTCTACTGCTACAAAGAATGACAAATTGGGTAATACATATACAGGTTGAGTATTAAATGTCGAATGAATTAGTAAAAAACAGGATTTCAAAACTATAGTGTACAGAAGGGTATAATTCCGATGATGGATGATGATGGATTCGAAAAACCAAACAAATATGATTTATTATCGTGATAGGGTTTAATTCGGACGATGGATCTGGAAAATTTCATTAAGTATTTATCGCTACTTATAACTTAGAGAAATTCAAATTAAACAGTAGTAGGTCATTAACAGTGAACCGTTGTTAATTGATGCTTTGCAGAATTTTATGAAATTATGTGTAGGTATAATTTGAATAACGTCATTATTATTAAGACATGTTAATAATTGATAAACAAATTACCTATGTAAGTCTTACAGTCATACTTATTTATGTACCTAATAATTAATAATTAACCTACACGTAAAGTTTGCAATAACATCCGGGATGCTACACAACACATAAAATATTACGATTGAACAATATTGATCTATGACATCATTGGAACAGTTAAATGCTGCAATTCCTCAGATTCTTCTCAGAAGTCACCGCTCACGAACACCTTAAGGCGTATAGTCCATAGATCACAGGGCCCGATATACAGGCTGTTACAATAATTTTTCTAAACAAAATTTTTACCTATGGAATGTTTATTGTATGTGAGGCAGATTTTATCTGAACCGCTTCTAATAATTATATTATTCGTTAACTTTGTGTGACGTTAAAAGACCACTTAAAAGTTTTTGTCATTTATAAAATTTCTTATACTTAGTTCTTAGAATTATGCCACTCAATCGCAGATATCCCTTTTGTCTCATGGGTTGTATTAAGTTTTTTTAGATTCCAATGATTATGCTTTCTTTGTATTTGGGTCGCACCGAGATCTTTAGGCCCTAGCCAACCCGACTGTTTATTGATGGACAGGGGGCTCTGGTGCAGGCTTTCCTATTGGGGTTTAGGTCAATAATAATTCTATTTTTATTTTCTCGGTTAGATACATGGGACTAACACTATAATGATGATGTTATAGTTTTCTAACTGATGCAGTTCGTATTAAAAATGCATCAAGAGTGGCTTTAGTAAAAATGGTCTCTGTAATTTTTCCACTGTATCCTATTTAATTCAGGTAGAACCACAGTAGGTGTGCGCTTCAATTAGACACGATCCGCACGACTTATTTATCAATTCTCAATAATATAGCAGTGTTTATTTATTACTGTATTTAGTTATTGCAACGCTGCAATCTACATAAAAACCCATAATTATCAATCGTAAGACTATGCAATAACGTGTCATATAAATGTCACTGGAAATAATTTTCTGTATAAATTCCTGTTTTTTTTTTCAACGCTATTGGGAGCCCGCTGTATATGCGTGGGTGATGTAGACGGCCTGTCGCTAAGGGTCGTCTTTAACACCCATTATGGTCTCATTTTTTTCATATCCCTACGCGAACAAAACGATCAGATGAATGAATGGAATTCCTACACTGTACCGTGATAAGCGCCTCTGTAGTAATAAAAAAAACTTACAATTTTAAAAGGACTTCCTTTTGTCGTAAATTTTTTCCTTTACGCTAAGGAATTTAGGGTTCGTTACAATTAATAGCTGGTCGTTATTTATAATTATGATATTTCTTCTTAAAATCGTTTTGTTATAATCCTTACCTTAATATCTATCCCGAAGGAAGAGCGGCGTGTTACACCCACAAGCCACATACCACAGTTATATTTTTAGAGGGAGTGGGTAGAAGAGAGGCTATCAATGTCTATCGGGTGCATTTCTGCATTTCCAGTCCAGACTTCATGTTACCTGTTACTGACTATTGCTGAGTATTCTTACTCCCTGAACCGTAAGCCCAAGAACTCTCGATCGCTTGCAAAGTTAATGAAGTGACAGCCTTGATTAATACCTAAAGCTTAACATCATATAAAATTAAAAAGGGTTACAATGTATACTACTACATACCTAATAGCTTATTTATCTTTTTTTCTTCTTTTTTATCTATGTTTTTTTTTGCTCTATTGAATTTGGTTTAAAGGATTTATTACTTTTTGTATTACTTTATTTATATATTTATAGATAATGACACGTTATCATTCTACGAATACAACCTTATTACTAAACGGCCTAAATTTGATATTTTCCATGAAATTACTGCCGTAATGACCTTTACAACGCATTGGTGATATCGAGGTTTTGTGTAGTTCAGGATTTTTAGGGCTGCAATAATTGAAAAGCTATCATACTACCAACTACAAATGTAAATATGGGATTACTGAGTTATTTATACAGTTAGCAGTATGCCGTTCATTTATTGACCTCTTAAGAGTTGGTACGGGCTCTGTAAAGAGTGGTAGAGATGTTCCTATGGCAACAGGGACCGCAGACGGTTTAACGTGCTCTCCGAGACAATATGGAGTCTCAATGTGTAAAGAATGGTCACCTTTCCTAAAATAGCTAGGAAAGGAAACATTGTTTTAATTAAATTAATTTAATATGACATGGATATGATATCAACAGAGACATCAAATATTTTTTACCAGGCAAACAAAGACTGTAACTAAAATTCATGTAGAATACGGTACAACTAAGAATGAAATTAGACTCAGATTTTTGCAAGTTAGAAAAAAAATACTAATTTATTTAAACAGGATGTCACTATACTAGTAGTATTCTGTCACAATCGGTAAGTAACATAATAGGCACTTGGGGCAAACTTCCTGCGTAATATTCTTACCATAATAAAAGAAAAATATTGTTAAAATTGAAAGGGCCTGCACCCACACGTAGCCGTCGCCTACATTTCGCAGAAGGCTGTTAGTTGCGATCGTGTAGTTTGTATGGGCATTGTGGGCACAAATGGGCGGAAGCGAAGCACCATGTGCGCCGGCGCTTGCAACCTCTGCCTGGCGCCGTTTGACAATAGGTGAGAAAATCTCACCGGTGTCTATATGTTTATGTACTAGAAGAGAGTAATATACTGCCTACATGGTATTGTCCTCACTGAGACTGAGAGTCTCAGATATTTAGATTTGTTAATTTTTTATTGAAGATTAAAATGAAACTCTAATAGGAATATTTAGCTTCTGTACTTTAATAAAGTTTAATAAGCTCTTGCTTTCTTTGGTAAAATTTGAAAAATAACGTAATAATAGTTTTCATCATTAAAAATTACCACTAAATACCTATGGTGGACTAAAACCAGCCGACTTATTTTTTTTTCTGTAGACAAATGAATAGGACAGTTTAAGAGACAGAGAAGTAGAGATAAGAATGTATTGACATTCGAACATTTGGTTGGGTTGCTTAAATCTATTAGTTTACTAAGAAAATCTTTTTGTTGTTGATAGATATCAATGACACCTTTTAACAACTATTTGTATACAGACGGTCGTGTTATCTAGAAGAGTTAACATTGTCTACTATTGTTGCCGTCTTTAATCTTTAGTAATCCAAAACACATGCAGTGTCGCGTCTGTGCGGTGGTGTTGTTAGTAACGGTTCTATGGCGGAGGCGCGGTGCGTGAGTCATCTCTCGTTCATTGAGCGGTGGTCCATTGAGGCGCGCTTGCGCTCATTACCGCTCCATCGGCCGAGCCCGCGCACACGCACATAGCGCGCCGCTCGCGGACCAACTACACCGACGCACTGCCTACGACATGTCGCCTCGCATCTCTAAATACAACGTGAGTTTAGCCTACGACATCCGCTCCAGCGAAACCTACTCTAAAATTATTATGATTCCTTATTTGAAAGACCATTTAATTGCAGCGAATTATATTTGTTATTAATAGCTGTATTATTGTTGCAGATGGAGAATTTACATAAGTCATATATTTGGCTGGCTGCTGCGATGCTCCTCGCAGCCTGTGGGGAGTGCACTGGAGCCGGCGTTGGCAGTAGAAAGCCATTTACTCCTACTGACTCGGTCATGGACATTATTAACATTAAACAAGTGGAGTCGTTCCTCGCGCAAAGACGACGGGCGGAACAGGCCACCGCATCTTCACCAACATCTTTTGTACAAAGAAATGAACTTGGTGATGGAAATTCCGAGACGGGCATGGTCATATCAGTACCAGAACAGGAAGATCCGACAGAATTGCCTCCTGGGGTGGAATACCGAAATATCTTGAAGTCTTCAAAGAACGCTCTGGTTGTGACCAAGAAAGATTATCTCAAGGAAGATTGGTGTAAAACTGAGCCGTTAGTTCAGAAAATCCGAGAACCGGGCTGTCTGCCCACAACAGTGATAAATAAGTTCTGTTACGGACAGTGCAACTCGTTTTACATACCGAAGGGCCCGCGACGACGTGATAATCCGGATCGACCGCAACCTGCGTTCAAGTCTTGCTCGTTTTGTAGGCCTAAAAAATTCACCTGGGTGACAGTGACACTGCGCTGTCCAGGGCAGAACCCTCCCTTTAAGCGCAAGCGGTTACAGAAGGTGAAACAGTGCAAGTGTTTACCAGTGGGAGTGAATTGACATTGATCGTGTGACAGACCCTCGAGTTCAGAGGAGGTGCGACCGCCGGCGTAGAGGTCAGCCAATGCGTCCTCAAGTGCACACAAACCCTGAAACCCACCAGGAATAGCGTAGAGATGACTGAGAGCGACTAGAAGTTTGGATATTGAAGATCGTTGCTGTCCAATATTTTGTGATCCCGTCCCAGTGTACAAACTTTGTATGAAGTATGAACTGGTCAAATAAATTGAAATGCCGTGCTCTCATACGTCAATAGCGATGACGTAACGTGATGCATAGATTAGATGTCTATTTAGAACTACATTGTAATTGAGCGGCTTCGACTGCAAGTCGTCGAGCAAAAGCTTTAATTGTTCGTAGCGAAACTAATTAGCTAGTGTATTAGAGTAGAGGTGGCCTTCCAATCGATTGCAGATTCAATTTGTTTGGTACATAAATTGTGTATTACGTCTGTTTATCGAAATGCGATTATTCTGAAAATATTATGTTGAATATGGTTGCAGAATAATGTGTGATACTAGTTTATAGTTTTGTCAATTATGTGTTTTTGGACGTGTCGGTGAGTCAGTCTAAATATACTTACTTAACGAGATTTTGAAGTAGTGATTTTAACCACATCACGTCCGCGAGATTTATTTATTTATTTTATGTGTAATAAAGATATTGTAGCTAAAACAAAATACGCTTATAACTAAGTTGATTATTTAATGTAGATTGTAGTTCATTTTGTTATCTTACAGTAAAATATGTGTAGGTCGTGGTATACGATATGTATTTGAATATATTTCAACGTAATGAAATGTAGCGTTAGGTGTTATGATAACTCAAAACAAAATTGTGATCTCTGTTCTCTCTCAAGACATACGCATTTGTTTGTTGTATTCATGTTTACATATTTGTGTGCTTCATAATGTATACAGGTTTTATAACGATAATCATGTATTAGCATGTACTTATAATAATTGTAGCTATTGTTGCAAGTAGAATCTAAAATAACTTATAACAAATCATTCATATTTTGCATATATTCAGTAAGCCAACTTTCTTACTGTTCACTTCTTAGCTGGAGCTTTTATTTAAAATTTTATACGACCATGGAAAATTTCAGTCGGTACAATTTTTACGGTTCAGATTTTTTTCAATGCCTTACCTGTATTATTTATTGATATAATATTTTTATACATCTAAGATAATTGGCATTATGACTAGGTAGGTACTTATTTAAATTAACAAAATAATATTCTACGAAAGTGGGTCTGATATAAGTGAAATGTGAGTGATTCTGTAGAGCTCTAAGCTGTTATGTACTTATAGTATATGAAATTAAAAGAGATGATTATCTCGAGAATTGTATAGAATTAGTATTATTAGGTACTGTAGGTTGTTTGTAGGAAATCTTGCCATTGCATTACACTTTGCTGAATGCTCTCGAATATTTCGATAGTTGTTGAAAATTGAAATATAAATGAAAACGTACTTACAGTAGTTGCATTTCTTATTTCACTAAAGGTTGATTTACATCAGACGAGCAAGTGCTCAATCTATCCCTTCTACGTCAAATTCTGTTAATGTAAATAGCGAGAGAATATTTGTTCGTTGTTATTTCTTATGTAAACGCTGCAAACAAGGTATCGTTTACACTAAAATATTAAGCATGTTCTAGCTCTAGGTATATGTTCGTTTGGTCTAAATCCACCTTAAGGTGGCAAGAAACGACGTCATGTGCATTTTATCGAACCGTTCTGCCCCTCTAGACAAGTGGCAATTCGTTGCTCGGCGTATGATGGAATAGAATGCCAAATGTATGGGATTTGACGTATATGACAGGCGTCAACGAATGTCAAAAACGTCAAATCCTATACATTTGTCATTCCATTCCATCATACGCCGAGCAACGAATTGCAACTTGTCTAGGGGGGCTGTTTTTACGGTATGAAGGTCAGCCTGCTGGTGTCTGACGATGTGATAGCAGAAACTATCATGTTCAGTAATCATTGCATAATATAAAGTACAATTTTATGGATTAAATAAATTATTATAAAAAAAGCAATATAGCTTGAATATGTTATTAATAACTCCAATCATCAGATTTGTTGCCTAATTGTAAATCATACTTGAGTATAGTCACCGGCATTATCTTGACTCCAAAATGTGCTCAAAATGTACTCTATATGCGCAATAAATGTATTTCGACGGTGACGGAGGAGCTCAAAACCACCGAATAATAGATTATATCAAATCAATACGTGTGCACGAGGCCCTCGTTTTTATCGCGATTTGGGTTCAAGGTATATGCCGGGAGGAAATCACTCGTGGTTGGATGCAGTTCTATGGGACGAATTAACACGAACCAGGAAGAACAATCCTAAAAACGTACTCAAACTGGTTGAACTATAGGACAGTATTCTAATAAAAGTATTTTTACGGATTCTATACCGATTTATTTGGTATTATGTATAACGTTTCGGTTGCATTTCCGCAGCTACGGTTTCCAACCCGTGATCATCGCTGCTGAAAAGTAACCAAAAAGTCGGGTGAAGTGTAAATAATAAAATTGTAATGAATAAATCGCGGTAGAATCTGTTCAAAATAGTTTCCTTTCAACGAGTAGTACCACGGAGCACAGCATTATCCTCTGTTCGCGTAAACTTCCAGCAGTATCATAATTAGCATATACATTATACCTGTATTATTTTGAGGTGCAGCGGCCAATAACATTGGTCCTTTTTACCAATATATTGGTTATTAAAATGTGGTTGCATTAAAGGCCTCTCTAATATAGAATACTGTTAAGAAGGCTACAAATAAAAAATATTATAGCAGTGATGCATTCTGGTGTTGTTCAATTTACAATGTCATTTATAAGTTTATAGACCCATGATGTCAACTGCTGCTGAATTAAATGAAAATATATCTTACTCTAGTACAAATTTATGCAGGCTATTATTGGCTATATAGCAATAAGCATAATGACAATAATTGCATACATATTATGTTGTCTTATCTCGTGTACCTGTGTAATCATTTTACGATCTTGTGTACCTATCCATAGCGACATGAATGTATGCGTCGGTTTGTTTTTATTATTGTGATGTTATACAAATGTAAGACGATGTTACAAATGCCAAAATTTTTCGTTCAAAATTAAACATTGTATGGAGTATTTTGTTATATTTTCTTGAACACCATGCTATTACCATGCTAAGCCTACCTCTACCTACGCTACCTCCTTTTCTTCGGAGATTTTTGTACTCTACAAGAAATCTTCGTACTCTACAGGAGATCTATGTAGGTACTCTACAAGAGATTTTCGTACTCTACATGCTGGAGATCTTTGTACTCTTTAAGAGATCTTCGTAGTCTACAGGAGATCTTCGTACTCGACAGCAGATAGTACCCCATGATTTGAATAGTCGATGTTAGAATATGCTGTGCACACTGCTGCCTAAGTTCAGGCCCCATATCTGGATGAAATGACTAATTGTTTCAGTGAAGCAAGGAGGCTGTGGAACTGCGATGCAGAATTCGAGGTTCTAACTCAAGGCCGCGAGGAAAGAACCATTATTTTCCTATTGACTGATAAATGTAATGTACCTACTTTAGCAGGTACTCATCGCGTATGCTCACTTCGATAGATGTGACTGTGTCTGTGTCCTATACACTGCCTAACCAGGTGTTTCTTTTTTTGTGTAAAACTGTACAAGTAACCGAAAATCTCTCCAACTAAGCTTAATTGGTTATAGGAGTATTAAGGCCAGGATTTGAACCTGCGACCTCTAGATCGTGATTTCGACTCTTCAACTGCACATAACACGCTAGTACCTGTGCTAGTACCTACTATTTACCTATACACTCCTACCAACATTACCTCGTACTTCTTATGATTTCGGATTTGCCAATGAATATCCCTTCAGCGAGAGAGAGAGAGACGCTGCCGGGTACTGCGTGGAGGTTACCGACCAAGCAATCAGCTTGCTTAGTCGGGTTAGCTTGGGAAATCTCCAGTCGGCGCGGGCGGTTACGTCGAAGTCGAACCAACTAAACCCACACGTCATCTCGGGTCTCATATGCCGGGGGTAAGACGGCCAATTACGGTAATTTACATAGTGTATACCTAACAGGTTGAAGTGTTGAACAATTATATTGTATAATTTTTAAGAATTGCTAATCAAAATCGTAGTTGGAAATTACAAAGGTGTAAAAATAAAAAGCATTCATTATTGTTTTTGGTTTTATTTCATACATTTTTAAATACAACATAGATTTACTTACGATGCGCGGTCGCTGATTGGCTATGGTGAACTTTAACACGGGTACGTTATAGACACTGACTATAAATTAATAACTAACATTATTGTTACTACCATAATAACGTAAGCTAAACTGAAAAGAAAATTCATACAAAACAAAGAAAAGTTATGTCTAGACCAAACAGTTATATATAGATACTTTAACAGTTAAATAAAGTCAGTAAGAAAAGTCATTTCCGTAGTTTACAATCTTTAGACAATGTAACAATCTTCAGATGTTTGACACTTCTTTTTTTCATTTTGCATATTATGAATTTCGTGACTGACTACATTAATTTTTTGAAAAAATATGTAACAGAAATCCACACATTAGTAACAGAATGATAATAATATGTAAAACGTTAGATAAGGCAATTTTGCAATTTAACATTTGTATCGTAATTCATGAAATAAAATTTATGAAATATTAAGAACATTTAAACAAATTACAAATATAATGTTATTTGATGGAAACATTCAGATTGTAACATGGTGCGTTATGCCATTAATTTTGTGCATCGAGTAATAATATTATTCTTGTCACAAAAACCTTTCTAATTAGTTTAAATACTAAAAAAATGCAAGAAGTGTTTAATAAGTTGCTCCGGAGCAAAGAAGCTTATATTGAAATTGATACTACGTAGATCTTTGAAATATGTAGTTTTTAGGTAGTTCTTCTTATTGGTGTAGTAAGCCATTGATATTTTAAACTGCTGATCTCATGGCGTTGACATATTGATTGCTGATCTTATGAACATTTGATCCTGCGTATGTATTCCGTTCTTAACACTTCAAAATTATTTTCTAAACATTTCAAATACCATTGCTTCACGATATTAATAATTAAAAACTAACAGTGAATGTTATACAATAAAAGTACATAATCTTGCTTAAGTGTTATCTTTTTGCACATAATCTAAATAATCCAGTTAATCTAGGTGATCGCGCGCCGCTCGTTCAACGACATCGATGAATATATTCTGTTACAACCTCATTATTATTTCCTTTATGCCGCTTTCCTATACGTTTTATCAAGTTTTGAATCAATTTTAACGTTTTATCAGATATCGATCGGTAGCAGGTATACCATACCTACTTACCTATATAAAAACTAAAAGTTCGTTTTGGAAAAATATAAAAAATAGGAGAAAGCTGCAACGTAAAACAAAATAAGATAGAGATTTAAAGCAACAGTAACAAATAGATCTATACGAAGTGGTTTTAGAAATACTCAATTTAAAAAATAATCACTTTTAGAGTTAATAGAAATATGTATAATAAATACTAAAGTGAAAACTAATACTATTTGAAACACTGTTTTTGAATAATTATAATTTCGTTAATTTCTTCCTTCTTGTTGTTGCCTCGCTATCAAGTGAATAAATTAACCACGAGACTAGCGTATTATGTGAATTATAAGGATAACATTGTCCGAAACGTCGCTTAGCCTAATATACTGCCTGTGTTTATTGGTTATCTTCCTCGACTCTTTGATGTTACATATCAAATTCAACATTCATTTATCGAAGTACCTTTTTAACCGTCGTGAAAAGCTAATTAACTAGATGTTTGATCATCAACTTTTGATGTAGAATTAACTTTTTAACCAATGTTAGTACATTAGTTGGTAAATAATAATCCTACTTTTTCAGAAAATTCCTTAGTAGGTGTTTTTAGATGAATAGTAACAATCCAGAAGCATTTTATTTTATCATGTTCCTTCCCCTCGAAATTATCTACTAGTTATTGTTATAAGATGTTATAAAAATTAATACATCGTATAAATACTAGGTATATCGCTAATTAGTGTACAGGGCGTTATGTTATACTTCTAAAATATTAGTTTTTTTTTTACGATAAATGACACAAAAATATTTACAACTACTTTGTTTCCAGATAGTGATTACAGCGCGATCAGTTTGTTATATGTACATCTCTATAAAGTACTATTCAAGTAATTTCTAATAACTACGTTTGACGCAGTAAATGCTCACTGGTTTTCAAGTTTATTTCAAAAATCCTACTTTTATAATACATACTCCTCAAGTATCTGTAAATTTAACAATAATATGTAATTTATAATCGAGAGTTAAGCAAATAAATAAACAACAGTAATGCTTATAAGTAAGGGGTGGTACAGACACATACTTACAAAAATAATTTTCGTAGTTTTCGTTTTGTAAAATAATTTTCGTAGTTATAAAAGGAAGTCTATTCAGCAAAACTTTACCAAACATTTGACTAATTATTTTATCATCGCATACCTAGTTTATTTTGCGAATGTTTTTCCTTCCTTCTCTGTTTATAGTTCATAATTTATTAATAAGAAAGATTATTTCATGCTTGCTTTTTCATGCATTATTTTATATTCCTTTGGTTGTATGACGAAAAACGTTTATTGTTTTTTTAGTCCTTCTTTACGACATTGTCTTCACATCACTTAATTATTATCGCATTACATTATTTTGTAACAAATTACTTTTAAATGTGTGATTTAATTCTGATGTAATATTAATTTGGTAAGTAATTACCTATATTGATCTGAACTGATTCATAATATCAAGTTTTTTATGCTACTGTTGACTCAGTAGTGACATGCGTTAATTTGATGTTTTAGTTCAACCTTCATTATATTTAGCGTTTTTGATGCTGTGTAACCCAATCCGCTCATTTCTGACTGTACTCGTTTCTATTACTGTAACAACTGCCTTTTCTTTCAATTTATCTAGGTTGTTTCATACCTGGTCTTTCCCTTCTTCTTTTATTTCTCTCGTTTCTCCTTTAACGGTGGTAATAAATTCAAAAATTTCCATTCATGCATACCCACACTAATATGCTCACACCTATTTCCCTCCGAGGTAGGTAGAGATAACAGCCTGCCATTTGCTTCTACCCTTACATACTTCACGAGCTTCCTCTGCTGTTATTAAACCTTTCAGGCAACCCCGCAAGGCACACCCTCTTATATTTTCACATTAAATATCTTATATATATCGATTTATGATTAATTTGTCGGACACTTTTGTATAAGTTATGCTGAATAGAAAATAAATTATTTAAATATTGATGATTGGCTAATTGATTGATTAATTGATTAATATATAAATATATTCAGACGATTACTAAGCTTAAATATATCTTACATAGAAATCCCGAGTAATAGCATATTGGTAAAATTTATTATTGATTTAGATTTATGTAGGTGTGAAGATCATATCACTTTAAGAGTAGTATACAATATTATACATACGGTATACAATAGTGAAATATATATATATATATTAAATATATAATATAGTAATATAATAGTAAAATCAATTTTAGCTTAAACCAACGAATTTACTTTACTTCACTCATAAATTGAAAACAAAATGACTTAATTCGTACTTCTGGCAGTACGTTCTAATGTATGTTTGTACTTATATTTGAGACCATAAAACATATTTATATATTATGATTAAGTAATTGTTTATAACTGTCAATATTGTTCTTTAATTTTCATTAAAATTTGGTAGCGCGCGTGTTACTTTGATCTTTTCATAACATTTCATTATATTTGTGATTTTTTATTATACTTATTGTTTGAAAAATTAAATAAATGTTTGTTTTAAAAAAATAGGTAATATGCAAATGTATGATATATTTAGAGCTTACAAATAATTTTGTTATTATTACAGTATTAGATATTAATATATCTACAATCTACTTTTCGACTTAGTCAGAAGTTTAGCTGAGTGTGAGTTCAGTTGACTATATTTACACAGTTAAATACACATTTTTGTAATCCTTGAAAACTGTAATAACTGTACTAATAATTTTCCTTATATTTTAAATACTTACACTATTAAACGCTGCAGTTGAATCACCATTAATTCTTGTATATTTGCAATTGTCATTTCTTACTTATTACTAATACGAGCATATATAGCCTTTACTATATTACTTTTATGCACATTAATTAAATTTACATGTTAACTATACCTATTGAATTAATTCTAAAACTGCGGTGACATGATTAGCTTGATATACCTATAGATACCCAAAATTTATTGCAACGTAATTGCAAGCCACTACACACTTTTAAATGAATTAAATATAAAAAGACGTGCCTACTTCTCAGTGTACACTATCGTCGAAATATAATAATTATTATGAAGAATATTAACGCTCTCTTTCACTCTCTATATAATATTTAGCTCACATACTCGTATAAAGACGCTGTAGCTATGTGCAATATTGCACTGTTTATTTGTGTGTATGTGGTAACCTAAGCGCCGGCCTGAATTATGCTCTTCTTTCGTGGCCTAGTAGTAAGCAAAAAGTTGAAAATTGTTACAAAATGATAAAAGTATATTCACTAGGCGTTTTATTATTTCGTAGTAAAATTAATTCAAATGGTCTAAAATGGAATGATGACTTACGACTGATACGTATCTTACAATTCTAATGGCATTTAAGATGACACGCATTACGAATGTACACACCTACTCATTTTACAATATAGTGAAGTTATGGCCAAGTAGCCTCCTAGTCTAATATTTCCTACAATGTATATTCATATTAACATAGAACAACGAGGGATGAAAGATACCTTTACAAAAAGCACAGCTCTTATCATAAATTTTAATACAAATCATTTATTTTATAACGAACGACGGACACACGATAAATACTGGTAAACACATATAAAAACACAACAAATAAATAACAACAATGTATTAAAACCATGCCCTTGGCACCCACTCGTAATCTCCTTTCGTTTTTGCGAAACCTCTAAAATTATTATTAGGGATTATTAAATAGGTACATAACGAATTAGGTTACACAAATTAAATAGTTACAGGACGTAATTATGAAGCGTTAGCCCTTATTATAGTTACTAATTGTTATAATAAAACATTTATAATTATAAATGTTTACATATACATACAAAAGTGTTATTAACGTTTGAAATAAATGTGATTTGAAAATGGAATTAGAAGT
Source organism: Eilema depressum (assembly GCA_914767945.1). Taxonomy (NCBI): domain Eukaryota; kingdom Metazoa; phylum Arthropoda; class Insecta; order Lepidoptera; family Erebidae; genus Eilema; species Eilema depressum. The sequence continues at coordinate 5,152,834 of OU612020.1, forward strand.
TAAAATGGCATTTGTGATTTATAAGGTATGGCATGTCAAATTTATGATTTCACTGGATAGAAAACTGCAAGTGATGTCGATCGGAATGAATTTAAAAAGGCCAGTGAAACGGCTGTAGCACAGTTTTAAATGAATTAGCTCAATCACTGGGTCACGGACCTATAAAAATCAAACGATGGTAATAAGAGCATTATTTATAATTGTAAATATTATCTGTACGACGTAATTAATCGAGGATGACAAAATTCATACTTAGTTTAAGGAATATAATTAAGAAATTGTAATACATAATATTACGAGTATATGGATATCGATAAAATTATAATACAACATATGTAATAGGCATTATTCTTTGTTACCACCAATATTTTAAAAATAATAGTAACTAGAGCTTAAATAATATTTAACACCGTAAATTTTGGTGACTTCAGATGACTGGTAGCGCAATTTCTGTACTGACACCCGTCGATTAAATTGTTCGTGTAAATTTCTCTTATATAAGTAGGTTTAAAAATACCATTCTTGTTATTATGAGTACGCGATAGTTTTATTAATTTCTCTTTAGGTAACTTTCAATACTTATTAGGGTCATTTCCATTTTGAAATTATTCTATTTAGGTATAAGATGTATTCTAAAAAGAAATATTCGGTTATTATAAGAGATATACTTTCGTTCGTTCAACCCTCGCAAATAATAATTTTTCTTTGGTATGCACTGCTTGTCCCGCCGTTTGGGCTTTAAGACTAATTATCCTAACGTAGATTACGTCTCTAAGACTACTACCGATTGCCTTATTTTAAGATATTTTCATTTCAACTTAAATATATTGCTATTTCTACAGATTTTTTATCTGATCTACACGAGTTCTAAGTCATTCTAGCACATGTCGCATTTTCTTTTATATGTACAAGTGATTACTAGTTAGTCGCATTAACGTTCTATTGCTGTTATATCTATATTAGTGAGTGCTGTTATATTAAGTTGAGGTAGTTATTTGATTTGTTATATTATAATACAAATAATGTAGATTTAAATTTTTATGACTATAATTTGAAATTTATTTTATAACTTGAATAAATTATTATTAACCTTTTTCAGAACGTATTTTGTGAGTAGTCCTAATTAAAGGCCTGTTTAAGTATAAAAGAGGGACCAGATAATCATATATTCATATATTCACTAAACAAAGATACTATGTATCTTTTTTTTACGTGCGGAAATTCACTCGGGTACCCCCCGCCGGTGACAGCGGGGGTGGTTATGTTGGAATCGAACTCACGAAAAACGCACGGCCGTCTCAGGCTATCAGTTGGGGGTGAGGTAGCCTCTGGCGTATCCTTCACGCACTTCGATTGACCCAGGACCATAGAAGCCCCATCGGGTTGAGACTACGGCGTCCCTATCTTTCCCCATAAAAAGCTTTTGCTAGGGTGGCAGGCGGCTCCACCTGCCACGCCCAGGCCTATGCTCACAGATATCGGTGCCTACGCTCATGGAGGAAGAGGATGAATTCGTTTATTGACCCCCGAGGCCAGAGTCGTGAGAGAACGGAAGGGATCTAAGTCTTCTCCGGCCAGTTTAAGTGTAATAGAGAGATCAATATAGGTATTTACCAAACAAAGAGACTGCGTATTTGACTCTCAAATCATAATTATACAAATGCGGCATCTAGATTTAGTGTAGGTTTTGCTTTCAAATAAATAAAGAATTTAGTGTAGTTTTCTCCTTAACTAATGCTCAATAATGTTTATTGGGCATTGTGGGCAAAGAAAAAATTGCTGTTAAAACGATGTCAATGCTATTGGTGTAGATTATTTAGGTAAGCCCCGTTATTTAGAACATAGTTAGATATTAATGAAAAATTAAATCGAATCGAACCAATTGATCAGATACGAATGCGACTAACTAGATATACACGGTTTCTTCTTATACTTATTCTAACATAAATATTAATTAAGCTACTGACAATATTTTTCATCATGCCTATTCCACTACCTATGTGTTTTATCATCTTTGCGTTTGAATTGTGAATGTACAACTTATATTATAAATATTAATTATTATATTAGAAACTCCATCCTCTTTTCTTTTTTACCCTAATGAAATATTTTGTAAGAATGCTTCCGTTAGCCCTTGTCGGTTTTAATATTTACATTCCTTTACATTACTCTTTACATTTACGTTACTATTAGATTATGTTTAGTTTTGCGTCATAATAAATGCATAGGATAAAAAATCTTTTGACGTAAAATAAAAATATTCAGAGTCTATTGTCAGCAATAAAATAATTGATTGATCAAATAGTGTCATTGTTTAGAAAATGAAACAAGTTATAAAACATTTTTTTTTCTAATATTCAGTTATGAGTTTATAGGGTTTTTCGATAACTTTATTTACTCTTAACTGTAGCTAACATTTGAATTTTGTATAAGTCCTAAAGGTTATAATTACATTTTTGTTAAATACTTTTGTTAAAATTATATTTCTACTCGCTTCTTTTCATTACAGCACTTGCAACTCTAGTCTGCTCAATTTACAACCTACAATTTTAATAAAAATATGTATCGATAGTACGTAGAATCATATGATTATTAAACTAGATCTTGTTCCAGCGTTCCGTCGTCCCATAATTTTACAAATAATAACTAAGTACCTACACATAAACACCTTAAAACATAATTGTTCCTTATTTAGCGCATTTCAATTTCTATATGTACATTCAGAGTAATATGTATATGTCTAAAGTTAACTTATCTATTTAATTATTTTATTTAAAGTAACATAACACATGAATAAATAATTTGAGGATATTGAGGTAAATTAAATAATAATTTAATGATTTTAGTGATTTCTGGAAACATACTTATGTCTTCAAATTTGAAATACATTTTACATGAATTTCTGTCCAAATATTGGCTTTATTACAGTATTATTATTGTCTGACCTGTGTATGTTATGTTTTTTATTTGTTGCATCTTTTATTTTGTTTTTTTTTTGCTATGATATTGCATTTTCTGAATGAAATTACCGGCAAAATATATGGTTTCAGGATTCAGAAACAATACTTTATTATTATTGGAACCGAACAGAGAAGGGAAATTAAAGTAAACCATTGAAAAAAAGGATATTATTATTAATGAACATTATGAAACATATAGTTCTCTTCATAATATATTTTTTTGTTTTATTTTTTATTTTTTTTGAAAGTTTTTTTTCCCTTAAATTACAAATAATTACGATAGATTCCACATTACTGCCAAAAGAATATACCATTAGAATAGATACATATCGTATAAAAATGACTTAATCATGAAAGTATATTTTCCTATCATGGTATTGAAGCTTGAAGCTGTTGAGTATTCGCATTGATTTTTAACTTTAAAATGGTTATAAGTCAATCCTTACGATTTAACATGCATTTTCATGAAATAAAATGCTTATAACCAACTCTTAAAAATAAACTAGATCAGATTAGGTTTATTAATTCATACACACATTCAAACAAACATACATATTACATACATACATAAATACATACATTTTATAGTATTTTTATATACGAGTTGTAGTTGCCAATGTGGCCAGAGGGGTTAATGTAATGAATTTCAAACACGTCAAATAGATGCATGTTAATTGATATCAATGCAGATATTACAACAGTAACTAACTATATATATTTAAATAATGTATTAAATCAGTGATGCGTAATGTTAAATTATATAATATATTTTTTTTTTATATAGACATATTTATTTTACTATAGAAATATTTTTTATTTATAAATGTAATATTATACTTGTATATACAACTATTTCATTATTAATGACACCAAATCGTAATCTATATTATTATTATTACCTTACATTATTCAAATAGTTATACGACGTAACTTATGAAAAGACGTACTTAATCAAGAGGTATCTCTGTTGTAACTGTTCATGTATTCCGTATATTGCTTTACTAATATTGCTGCCTAGAACACCTGTATATATACTATTGTCTGTTATTATATTTATTTGTAAATATATAACTGGTTTATATGTGATTATTAATATGAGTAGTTATAGTTTAATAATATGATTACTACGGGTCTTATAGGTTTCAGGTAAAAGATTGAATTAGGTAGCAACATTAATAAGATATTGGTGAATCTTGAGGTAGTATTTGCTTATAACTGAAGTAAATAGACAGACTGTCAATTTTAATTTCAATAAATTTATGAACTAGGACTGAAGACATCCGTGAGAGTAATTCAATATCTAATTTATTTTTGCTGTCCAATTTTAGATTGAAATAAATATGGGCCTCATATTTTTAAATTAACGAATTTATGGACAATAATGTATGGTAATGTGGGTCCGACCGTATAATACTGTAGCATTTATATAGGCAAGGATAGTGGTAATTCTCATATTTATCTGGATACGAACACACAACATCTACTAATGCCTTTAATTATTTATTAACTCAATCGCTTAATACTTTACCCACCCTTATTTTTCTACTCCATTCCTAAATCTACACACAAAACGTATTGCTATACTTGTAATTAATTTTATAATAATTATTAAATACTTTATTCAAATTTTCGCCAGTTGAGATTCAACTAGGAACTAGGTGACTCTGAGTTATGTCACGAATGTTAGGACATAAATTTTCCTTATAATAATTTAAAATATACTATGTCATATATTTGAATTTTATTATTTTACTGTCAGTTAAATTTTTAACGAGGTATTATTCGTTTTATCTGAAAAAATATATTTGCTCATATTTATAAAAAAATATAAACATTTTACATGTGTTTGGATTTTTCTTGTATTTTATATAAAAATATATTCTTGTAAGCATACTGTTATAGTTGAATTCAAAGGGAATAACATGCAAAATTAGTCATTATTTTATCAGTAAAACCTTTTCGCCGGATGACATACACTTCGAAACTTTCATAGCTATACTTGGTTCGTTACTCTTCTCAGTTTAAGAAATTCACAAATATGTTGTCACTTTTGGTTTTCAAGTTATCTTTTCATTAAGTAAGTATTTACAGCCTCGCATCTTCCTCCTCATGTATCATCTTTTGTTGTTATGGACCATAATGCTGTTAAGAACTTAAAGCTTAATGATTTTTTTTCAATTGAAGCCAAACTATTTTTTTATTGTAGAATAAAATATAAACAAATGTAAATAAAAAAAAAAATAGATTTGTATATATATTTGTTTTGAAATCGATTAACTATCCTAACCATTCCTCTTGACAGTTTTATCACGTCGCAATATTCAACGTTTCTGAGATCTTATTCGAGAGAAATCTGGGTATTTTATTTTAAAATCCTCTTTTAATAGTTTACCAACTGGTCCAATTTACCAACACAATTAAAGGGTTCGAGGTTTTTGAACCATGGAATTTAGTTAATCCGCGGGAGAGAATTCCCGAGAGCAGTTTACCGGAGCACGTATTACTTAGTGGATCGAGAACCTCCGAAAACCCCGGAAACACCGATATTCACGTATTTATTAAAGTAGATTTTTGATAAACGGAACTTGCTTGTAAGTGTTTTTTTTTTTTTCACTTTTTCCGATGGTTTCTCTCGGGAATTGTATTTCTATTACTTTTTCAGTTAGGTATTATTGAGAAAATTCAGATAGGTTAGGTATTAAGTAGATAATGTTTTAAATTTCTCACTGATAATTTCTCTCTGTGTTCAGAAACTGTGTCAATCATGAAATTTTGCTTGTTATTCCCGTTAAAATAAAATCTATTTTATACTACGTTATATACACACTACGGTTTTGACTAGACTGACTCATTTCGCACCCGAGGTATACCGCTAGGTTACTTACATATACTCCCTATTATAAGATTGAAGAGGTTTTATTCCTAATTAAACTAACTTATTCCAAGCTTAGTGAGTGTGCGTCGTATCTATAAGCAAAAAGTTAAGCGCCTTTCAGATGTGCATGTAAACTATAAAATTAACATTTTTAGATCAATGAGAAACGGTAATATTTATGTTAAGGTAATATAAATCAGATAAACTATAGATTGAGTTTGTATTTAAGGAGGTATTTTTGAATTTGAAATGCAGTGGACACTACAACTTAGTAGTAGTTGAGAATGTTCTTATTTTTTACAAAATATCGTATTATTAAAGGAAAAACTGTATATCATACAGTGATAATTATATCAGTGTTTAAATAATGAAAATAATATCTGTATTGTAATTTCGTATGATTAAGGATATTAAGGAATTCAATTTGTCATTTAGTATGTCGATGTCGTGACATTTTAAATGTATGAGTTCTGCATTGTTCGCCATATTGAAATATTGAATTTCGATTAAGATAATTTTAGAATTATAGTTAGTAGTTAGGTTAATTTTTTTAACTGAGAATATATTTTTGTTAACTGTAAGCATTGCACTTATAATATGTTTCAACACAAGCAATTGTTTAGACTTGAATTACTTATGAAAGGCGCTTAATATCCATTGCTATTCCTTACTTTTACTTATTATTCTAACTAGTGGATAATAATAGGTTCCTAGGACTATACATAATAACACTCTTACTAGAAACAGCAGTTGCCTACACCTTTATCGCGTAGGTATGTACACTTATTATTAACAAGTACTTACCTCTATTTAATTCAGTACTTAATGTCTATAGGATTTATAACTGAACTGAATATTTATATATATTTTACACATAAATACTAAGGAAGACGTGTATTGAAATAATTAAGAACTACAGTTGTCTCATCTTTTATCCTTAAGATCGCAAAAATAAACCCTTTACAACTAATTATAGGTTCTTTGAAGGAAATAAGTTTTAAGTAACCGAGTTTTTCTAAGTCGTCTAAAGTGTGATGTGATACCTTAATTTTTGAAAAAAAAAATAAGCAGATTTATTTGGTGGGTGCTCAGTAGCTACTGAGCATAGCTTTCTAATTAGAAAATATAAATACTTCAGTTGTAAAGAGAATAATTAAGGTATTTAAGGTACTAATTTTAAAATAACTATCTACTCGATTTGATGATCTTTTACGCATTCATGTTTATATGTACATTTTTTATAATAATAATAATCAAATAATCTTAACTTCAATATTATGTTACTGAATTATTATTTATATAAATATCTACATCGTTAAAAGAACTTAACAACTAAAAATATATATAGTATAAGGGCATACCTAGAGGTTTTTTTATATAATTAACTGACCTACGACCAATAATTTAGGTTGCGAAAAATTTGAGAAGCCGGATAGCAATAGCGTTGAGTGTTGATAAGCCGATAAAGTAATATAATTTGATTAACAGTATACATATGTATTACATACAAAAATAGCAATTTAAAAATAAAATTTACATTGACCTGCAAATCAATAGCGATTTATTTTCATAAGCTACACTTGACATAAAGAAAGAAAATTATTTTTATTGCGGATCACACATGTATTGTATGTAAATAAAGAAAAAAAAAACTATATTATAACACCTGAGTTACACTTTAGAGATACGTTACTGCTTTGTTTCATTTATGATTTAAGTAGTTACATTACCAAATGTTTTTTTTAAAGACTGTGGTTTTGTTGATTTTGTAACAAATCTAAGATTAATAAATTTATATAGATGTTTGTTTACAACGCTTACCAAAGTTTCAGTTACGTGAACTATACTCGATTTGCATACGTCACAAATAGGAACCTTCTTGTGTAAGTTATGATTCAAGTATGTAATTATTCTAAAATAGTCCTCCATTTACTCTATAGATTCCTATCCAGTATTTTATTATATACTGTATACCCAAAAAAATCATTAATTTGCTGTAGGTACGTTGATAATGATGTGTTGTGTTTTAGTGTAACTTAAACTTAAGTTGCTAACTTTAAAAATACGTTAATAATTTACGTTAGAGCCGAATCAGTTTTTATATATGTATTACATAATGGAGGACCAATAGACTCAGATATTGTTTTCTTGTTGAACAAAACTAAGATGAAATTAAATTGCAGTTTAGTATAATTGTAGTTGTAGATATTTTATGTAAGCAGTAGACTAGAACTCCCAATGCGTTGCCTATATAATAAAATGTTCAACAGTTAGGTACTTATTTTATAACCTACACTCGAGTTGTACAATATAATATAAATAATGTAAATATACTTAATTACTAATTATATTCTATCATGGAGGACCAGTGGATTGTGATTTTGTTGATTTTTGTAATAAACCTAAGATGTTAATCGGTTTGCATTGTATAGGTGTTTGCTTACAATGCGTAACAGAGTTTTGTTTTCTTAACCTATATTGGAATTAAATGTTAATTTATTACATAACATATACATTATACCTAAATACATTACGTTTAAATTAAGATTTAAATAGTTTTTTTTTGTATTCTATGGTGGAGACCAGTGATTCATAGCGATTTTGTTGTATTCTATAGATAATATAATTATAAACCAACGTTGTAGGTTAATTTTAATATTTATATATATGTAGTTATATACCTTTACCTATTATTTACATTTATTAGAAATGTTAAGTTACGTGTCGCTCGGTGGTGTTTGTATTAAACACTTTTATACATTTAAGTTTAAAAAAAATTGTATAGGTATTCTAAGGTGGATTATAGCGATTTTGTTGTATACTGTAGATAATATAGATATATACGTTGAAAATTGATTTTAATATTTATATACTCGTATATGTAGTTATTATATATCTTTACCTAATTATTTACATTTATTAGAAGTATAAGTGAAATTACGTGTCAGCCGGTGGTGTTTGTATCAAACACTTTTATACATTTAAGTTAAAAAAATACTTATATGAAAGATTTATATAATACCTAATAAAACATTCTCGAGAAAACAAAATGTAATTAATAGAAAATTATGAGAACTGAAGCTGCGAAAATAACAGTGTATATTAAATATATTAAAGATGGTAATTTTTTTTTTGATATCGCATATACATATTTATGTATTATATAACTGATTAAAGACAAAACATAATTACGTATGTACAACTAACGAAATTCACAGCTTCCCCGTTTTTTTATAATCATGAAAATTATTATAGTAGAAGTAAAATTATATTCGCAATCTACTTGACGCATAAATGTCTCAATTAGCGCACCTTTATAAATATCTATATTAGTATAGTGAGTTTTATATTTACTCATAAAATTCCATAGCAAGGGCAAAAATAAAAAAATAGAGAGTTTGTATTTTTTTTTGGTTTATAAAAATATAAAGCTACCATCTATATTCCTTACACACTATCTTTCTCTTTCTAATATCTTATCAAACTTCTGTACGTAGACCATATTTCGTAAGTTCAATTTAAGAGCCGAGGTAAAATGTCAACTACAGTAACAACGTTGCAATTAGTGCAGTTGCAATCATTTCAACAACGTTGCACTAAGTGCAGTTGCAATAATCTCAACAACATTGCAATAAATGCAGTTTTACCATCACTTGTAACACACAACTTGCCTAAAATGAGGTTGTAACAGAATTATTGTGAAAACAGTAAACCCGTCGTAAAGAGTGGACAAATACGGGACGCTGTGTCCACTTTTCGTACGGTACAAAATAGACACTAACTAATATAGTATGATCAATTTAATACTTAGTAAATAGAGTTAGATTTAGTACATATTAACATCAAAACCTTTTTTTGCAGCAATCGGTAAACGTTCGCCCGTCAAATAAGGATTTTCTCCCTGAAAAAAGAAGTATAGTAATATCGTTTTCGCTAAACAATGAAAAGAAAAAAATCTTCAGGTATTATGGTACAAATTTTTAAAAGATCTTATGAAGTACCTAATTTCAGTTGCAGTTTTCATTTAATAGAATCTCATAAGATGAATAAAATATTGTCATGATTTTTCACAATCTGATATAATTTAATAGTATTTACGATAGGATGTATATTATATAATTTTAAAGTAAAATATAATTTATTTTAAATTATATCTCCAGCTATAATAATTATATAGTATATCTATAAATATATCTCGGTATATAATATATTTTGATTGTGTTAAGTAAGTTTATTTATATCTACAACTTATATAGACATTACAAATGTTTGCAAAATACTTACAGCAGGCTTGTACTTCTTCGCAACCAGACTCTTGTGGTGTTCAGGGAAGCGGAGGTCAAGATCAGAGCCAGAGTCGGCAGGGCAGCTGAACATGTGCTCTCCGTCGCACATGCAGCGCTGTGCCAGCTGGTACTCGCGGCTGAATGCAGCTGTGTTCTCAAACTCGCTGATGCAGCCTTGGTCCTCTATTAAACATTAAATTCTACTTTAATAATAAAATATATTATTGAAATTGTATTTTTATTATTTAATATTACTTTAATACGTTTACCATTAGGTTAAATCTATTAAGATTTAGATTGTTATTTAAACTTTCATGGTCGTTCACATTACTATTAGAACTATCGGGATATTTACCATGTATTTTTTGACTATCCGATATTTCAGCGCTGTTGCAAGCACAATGATCACGGAGGAACTTCCTCCGTGGAGGAGGTTTCTTCAGTAAAGATTTAGACTGACTTAGATTTGATAATACTTGAATATGGTTATACTTTAATAGGCAGTTGTACCTTAATATGTAGGTAGGTGCTAAATATTTTCTTAACAATTAAGAAAAACCTTTTCTTTTTCTTTTTACGAGTTGCTACAAGATTGGCGTAGCGGTTAGCGGTAGAGCAGGGTTAAATTTTCTCTTATTGCAAATATTTATATGCAATAATCTATCTATACTATTTCTATTTTTATTTCCAGAAATTCGAAGCAGCTAGGACTCTTAGCCTGGACAGGGCGAGAGAGGCTCGTAAGACCAGGCCACGTAGAGCATATACCTACAACTACGTCAACAACATCCTGACATGCACTACCTGCAACCGCACATTCAGCAACAAACTGGGATACACCAGCCATATCCGGGCGCATGAACGAAGAGATTCACCAGTCCAGCGTCAGTCGCCGTAGCCGAAATCGGCTGGGAATCATCATCATCATCATACTATTACAATAATTGTAAAGTGGTCGTGTCTGTACATTGGAGATATTTAAAAAAAAATACTTGGTTATGTTATGTTAACGATACTGAACACGCAAATATTTATTTTTTAATTTCCTGTCTGTTTGTCTGTTTGTCCGAGATGGACGCAAAAACTACTGGACGGATTTCGATGCGGTTTTTTTGTTAGAAAGGGCTTGCTCAGACTTAAAATATATATATATAAATAGAATAGAACCGAAGATATGAGCAAAGGTCGCGCTAATCGAGATGCACGCGGGCGGAGCCGCGGGCGGAAGGCTAGTATGTACATATATTTGGATTGCTCTGGATATTTCTTTAAGTATATATAATTAGTATGTATTTACAAAAACATGTGTCAGAGTATTTTATATGCGAATAATTTTATGAAACTATAGTTATGTATTGATTATAATATTATCAATACTGTTACCAATTTCATCTTTTTATCTTTTATCTTTTGTTTCATTGACGCGTGTATGGCTAAACTAAAATAGTAATGACTGACAGCTTACCTGTGTATCCGACCGGGCAAGGGTTAGGGGGGTTGCAGTACGCTGGCAGGACCGCATCGGTCTTGACCATCTGGCGGTGGAGCGCCTGCTCACCCTCCCCTGCGCCGCCGGTCACATACTGGTGGCCCCATAGTGAACTAGGAATAACATGTTTTGTGAGTAAACAATCAGAATAGGGTGGAGTTTTTTGAGTACAGATTTTTCATATTACTATTTATATAATTACTATTTTTTCATCCAGGCTTTCCACGTGGTTGCTTCCAAAGACCGTACCCTGGAGCCCAGGGTCATCTCTTTGCCAAGAATTGGATAATTTTGGTTTTTAAATGAGTGACTGTCATCTGACCCTCCCAATCCTGAGGGCAAAACCTGTACCGGTGCTTTGTTTGTCATTGAGCAGGCAGGTCTCGAGGGCCCCAATCACAAAAAACAGTTTACTAAGATGTCAAAATTTACATTTCTTGATGCATTTTAATGAATATTTCCAAAATTAGTGAATGTCTTCACTCACTCATACATAGCGCGTTTTCAAGTCTGTTTTTGCGAAGCACGTTGTTAGATAGAAATGCTGTGCCTACACAGTATATGGTCAAATGTACAGTTTTATACATATATTATTACTTTGCACAAAGCTCCTTCTCGATCGGATATCTCAGCTACACTTTATACGCGATAAGTCTAATGTGTAAGAACTCGTTGCCAGTGGAGTAAAATAAATGGAGCTAAGCTATAAATAGCGTAGCTTGTGGCACAGCCACACCTTAATGGTATTATCTAATCGTGTTATACGTCAATCCTAATGTTGTTAATTCGTCCTAATTTGTTGTCTAGACTTGATTTGTCTTCTGCAATTAGAACGATTGTAAATAACATAGTCTATTGTTTTGTCTTTATACTAAATGGTGCTGGGGCATGTGTTTAGCGTAATTTATGTTCTTATTCATGTTTTGTTGTATTTATGGGATTTGGTATTGCTATAACCTTACTGGCGATGTAGGTCGTTAACTAAATGAGAAGAAGAATTACATACACATATAGATACATAATATTCACACCTGTAAATCCCTCAAGGCGTAGGGAGACCTGTAACCACTTTTCGCCAAGTATGAAATTGGTCTCTTTGTGCGGGCACTTTATCATGGACCGTATGTTTGCTGTCAGACGGAGAACAGCCCTATCGCTTAGTCTTCTTCTACTACACCTACAGAACGAGATAGAGTGGCTCTAATCTACTCCACCGGGAACCAACATGGCAAGAAGAATTAAAAGTGCTCCAAAGGAGGTATTTTGTAAAGCGTAAATCTGGGTAAAAAAAAAAACAATAAATAAATAAACTAACCTGTGCTGCAGGTACTCCTGGTCCCGCAAGCTGGGGTTGGGGTTGCCATCGATCAGGGAGTCGTAGTCTAGCTGTTCGTTCTCCAGTTCTTTGTTTGCGCGAGCCATCAGAGCGAGGTGGCGTTCGTTTGATGGAAATTCGAGGTAGCTGGAAGCTGCATCGTTGAAGTCCTTGCCCATTCGTTCGACTACTTCACGTAGCAAAGCCTCCGTTAGCATATGATCCTAGGACCAGTTGTATTTAGTTAGCACTTGGGAAGCTTACAAGCTATCTAGGGAAATACATTTTAAGTGAGTATCTTATTATATTAAATTGTCTAGTTTTAGGCTCCTCTGTGGTGCGTTGCTACGCAGGGAGCGCGGGTTCGATTCCCGCTCACTGCAAATATTGGTATACCTACATCCTGCATGAATAATATGTTTATTTGTATTGGTCTGGGAGCCATCACACTACATTCACACACACTGGGACTATTCAGACTTTAGAGCCCTCAAAAGTCTGAATAGTCTAAATACAGAATTTCGATATCGCCAGTTTGTTGTGGAGGTCAGAGAGTCGCTTCACGGGAAATATCAAAGTTCAGCCCCATCAAGGTTATACTGGAAAGCCAACGGAGTGGAAAAAGGCTCAGAGAATAATGATGTTTTAGGTGTATGTTGAAATCTTTGAGATTTTACGTATTCCTACAGTATTTTTACCAATTTGTTAAGAATTAGTAGCATAATTTCCAAATGATTTTCTCTAACTTATGATGTGTTACTTGATCTAAAAGCAATGCCCAATCACTTGTTGTTGTCTTGAAAATGAATTCGGTTATTTCATCCACATGGTGTAGGTATTCTAATTATCCTAAGAATAGTATTTCATTAACACTTGTAATGTGATGTATATCTCTTTTCTCTTCGTTATTGTTGCATATATTTTTTATACATCACGCTTTAATAATTGGAGGGTCGTTTTTCGAAATGGCGGGGTCACTACCAAATGCTCAGATCAATATTTTTTATATGTTCTCAAATCAAAATAGGCTTCGTGTAGGTGTAGAGTTGCTATAATCCGTTGTAAATAAGCATCTTCTTCCGTTGTTCTAGTACATAACAACCGCCTGTCGTCTGGGTAACCCCTAGATTATTATATATTTACTAAGGGATTCTGCAGGCGACACGCAGAAGTTGCTACTTTTATCATTGGAGATCTTTCCAGCGGCGTCATTGCGATGTCCTCAAGAAGATTGTACCAAATAAGTCACAATAGGTAACTTAGAGTTCATAAAAGTTAGTCTTCACTATACCACGATATAACACAAATACAACACTTAGATATCCTTCATATGTTTGCGATATTTACGTAAAATATTATAGACGATAGATAATTACATGTAATTCAGTACAATTGCAAATTGTTTAAGCTAAAGAATATTTCCACTAATAAATGGTGATGTCATCACATTTATTCAGCGCCCTCTAGGGAAATCAAGCTGAGCTTCTAGAGAACTACTGATCCTGCATCTCGCAAGGATAGTCTCACATTGACTAGAGTCAACATCCCAACATTGAGGCGCGGCTTACCAGGTGTGAACACCTAGGCATGCTCCAATCCAGCTTCATACAAGCTCCAATAGCTCTAGTGGTATATATAGTATATAGGTTAAGTATATTTGCCCATTTGGTTAGTGGCAGTACAACCTTCAAGATCAACTATAAATTGTAGCTACATTTCGTTGCAGCTCAGGTGTAGCAAGCGTTCATTCATAGACCACGGTTATCACGTGGGAATAAGTGGTTATTTTAGAATTTGAACGTAAAACTGCAACAGATCTACCTTTACTAAAAGTCTCTAATATAAATCATAGAAAATAATGATAGCCGAATGTTATGCAAACCTTTTCCCCAATAGAACCATGGGGGATAAAGCCCATGGTTCCGACGACGCTGATCACCAAAATTAATACTTCGTGGAGGCCCATTTCGAATCTGAAAAGAAAAGAAAACATGTTCAGCCATGAAAAACATACACTAAGTTTAGAAAACTGATCTGATGGCTGTACTGCCCGCCCCCGCTATCCGTGGAATACGCACAAAAATTTGTATTCTTTGATATGAGTTTCAATAAAAATGAGTGTTTACTTAGCGGAAGCATTTTACATTAGAACTTTGGAACGAGGGCGTAGCACATCTCGTAATGATTTATCAAAGAAAGGCTTGAAGATTGCCCTTTGGATGGCGGATGGCTCGTCATATGTAAGTAGACATCAAATAGATGTAAGTGATCCGCACGATTTTCCCACTTTTGGTTTTGTTCCACGGCAAAAATATCAAATTTCAGCAGCGTCGCAGTTAGACTGGAAAAAGCGGACCCTGACTCCGAGGTGAAGGCTTCAGATGCGAACGAGGTGAACGCAAGAACGTTCCACAATTATATACGAGTAGTAAATGGAGATAATCTAAGTACTCTTAAAAAATTCAGTATTTGCCTAGTTTACTTTCAAGAAGTCAGTATAATCTTATCTACTGAATTTCTGTACTGAAATGACCACACTGGGTGTCAGTGTTGTCACAAAGCGATGTGCCCTGACTTGCACAATAGTACCTACCCTAATCGACCTAACAACATCATACATAAATACTTTGAAATTAACAATTATTACTCATCGTATACCTAAATACAAATGAAGTTTTTTTTGTGATTTGCCATCAATATAGTACAGTCAACACATATAAAGCAAAAATGTATTGATGTTTAATAATATAAATATGTAGGTACAGTCTACACTAGAAACACTGAACGTTTAACTTAATTTTCGGCTGAGCTATTTTATTGGATGCGGATGTTTAATGAACAGTCTAGTAGTAGGGAAAGGAGAAAATTTACAAAAAGAAATTGGCGGAAAAACCTTTTCTCGATCTAGTTTGTTATGTACCAAAATGCGACCCTTTAGGAAATCGGCAGGAATCGGGATAGGTATAGGGAACGCTCGCCACTGCGGCCTAGGCATCCAATAATTAAAAATTATTGACTGCGATTCATGCATACCATTGCCTTTAGCAAATTATAGATTGCCGTTACAGAAGATGCATTGATAGTCGCAGATTGATAGTTGGTCCTAGTTCAATTCGGATGTCGTGTCAGGCTTGTCAAGGAACATAATGTTGTCACACTGCGAAGCGTAATTCTTTGAAAATCTGTATATAAGCAACGATTTTTGGTGTTGACTGTATAATTCATATCAATCAAATAAAACATGACATAACATTATTGTTTAATGTTTTTGTAAACAAAAAACAAGCTTAGGCCCCATTGTGTGAAGTGGTGTGGGTGGGGGATTAAGATGTTATCAAATTGTGTATGCCGGCGTCCTTTGATCAGTTTACATTGAGGTTTGTATACTACTAAGGTATATAACAAGTACACAGCCCACCTGTTAGTAAGCGATTACTGTGGTTTGTGATTGTTTGCAAAATTAGGTACCTATGCCACTTGCATGTTACCATTTGCAAAGTGTCCTGTGCCGAACCTACTACACTCAGTACGGTGGCAGTACACCAGGAGTGTACTTACACGAAGGCAGTGAAAGCACTGATTAAATTATAAGAGCAAAAAAGAATAATTCATTTATTTAATATCAGTAGGATTTATTGGTTATGTGATAAACCCGCTCAAATCAAATGTATGGATCCAAAAAAAAATATCTTAGCAAGTTTATCCATATTCTACACTTGCTATAGGTTAGTTAATTAGTTAGCTATGCTTAATTTGGGTCTAAACTCCATTTGATCAGGTTTTCTGTTCAAAATCTAATTTTAAAGATTAAAAACCGAAATCGAACCATTAGTTAGTCAATTAGCCTAGTATATTTGTTTAATGTGTGTTTTTATAAAAAGTTGCTACGAGATTATTCATCTTTAGTTAGATAAGTCCGAGAATAAATTTATTTATTACTTATTTTGTACTTGTGTCGCAGACTCGCAGGTCATAAAATATATGGACAGTTTTGTTTACTCGCGCCCGAGATCAAGAAACCCTATCAATTGGTTTGCTAAATGCAGAATGTACCGGTCTGGGCTAGTGAATATGGCCCAGACGTCGCCTGGCATCGAAGCAGGACTAAACTTGATGTCCATTCACTAGTATTCATTCAAGCTTTCTAGCGCCAAAGATCAATTTCTAGACTTGAAAATAGAAGCGTCATACATATTTTTGAGATTGAAAAAAGGTTAGTTCAACTTATGAACAAGCGTCAGTAGTTTAGTGGTTAAGGAGTCGGCTTTACGATCGAGAAGTCCCAGGGTCGAATCCTGGCCATTACACTACCGACGCGACCCCACTCCTAACGTAAGCAATTTAGCTTAGCTGGAGGGGTTAGAGGGAATCTTGGTCATTTTGGTTGTAAATATTTTTGTTTAATAAAAAATAAGTAAGCGATCAGGATTGCTCTATCATCATCAACATCCTACTGGCCTTTGTCCGGTTGCATCCAGAACTTATATGTACCTTGCAGTTTACGCTTATTATTTTTGATTGGTCTATTGACGTTTTTGAGAGGGTCTACCGTCTGAAATTCTGTGAATCAGTTGAGTATTCAATGAAAACGTCACATGGAATATTTTAGACCCGAAAACATAAAGACGAAAGTGAAATATGAAATGTCATACGTCTTTAAGGTCACTGGCACAAGTTTACTTCGCATTTAGACTACAAAATCATGTTTACGATTCGATTTTATTACCAAATTATAATCATAACAACGTAATTAATTGAAATTAGTACAAAATATTAACATATACATAAAATAAAGACGAAATTAAATATTAATGAACCTACGTTTTTAATTTATTATTGTTTTTGATAATAATCATTTTTATAGAATCTAGTTAACATGTTACGTATTTAGAAATAATAGGTTAACTACAACCAATTATTGGATTCGGTTAAACAACAAAACTTTCTGGATAAAAAGATAAAAATAGTGATCAAAATTAAAAAGTAGGTATAAAAACTTCAAAAACAAACACAAAAGTGTTAGCTCGCGACGCTTACATGCATATATGTGGATTTCAACAGTAGGTACCTAGGTACTGAATATTTAAGATCATTGCAAAACGATTAATGTCGTATTGTGAATGAAAGTGTATACAGTTACGTTGGTGAGGAACTATTTTAATTTACCTCGAATTTCACATCGTTGCCTAATAATATTTTGTTACAGAATAATGTTTTTATTTAATTATAAAAGTAACTATCTCTTATTTGATATCTCATCGTCTTTCTCTGGTATCTTATCTATATTATATATTTGCTTATTCTGTGTGAATGGCGGGTGTGCGGGGCACATGCGCGGGCGCCGATCGTGGGCGGACGATCTGTCGGCGCGTCCACGCTTCACCCGCCCCCGCACAACTGCACCGTCGCCATCATCAACATTTATACTTAACATTGGTATAGCTCATTTCAAACTTAATGGCAGCTTGGAAGTTCGTACAAGTGTGACACTGCGCAGGTTCGAGCCAATCGGCGTTTGAGAGAAGAGAGCGAATCAAATGGAAATTGGCCCGAACCGGTGCAGTGTCACACTCATACGAACTTCCGAGCCGCCATTAACTTGGAACCGTGCTGTACCAGTGCGTCAATAACAATAGTATTAGGAAAAACATGTAAGAAAGCAATGAAGAAGTTTTTAAAGATGATTAAATAGATGTTAATTAAATGAGAGCTTCATGCAAATAAGTAATCGTAGAATTGAGATTTAAAATAGTATATGATAGCATTAGCGTAACTAAAATAAACTTAAAGTAAAAAGTCCTAAGTGCTTCCCGTCCAAACAGCTGAGTTAGGTAGAAGGAAGGGACGAAATTCAATTGAACAACAATGATGAATGAGTTCTGTATGATTATTCCTAGATGTAGGATTTAATGGGTTCTAATACAACCTAAGCATTGATGATGATAATATATAGCCTAAGTGAAGTTTTATGAATTTTTTAATTGGTAACAGGTTCCTGTGGGTCGTGGTCAGATCAGTATTCAGTAACTTGACTTCGGAATTTTAGTTATTTTATTGACTGAATTTATTCTTGTTGATATGCTTTCAAGGTATTCTAGGTTTAAAATAGCTCGACTTAAGTACAGAGAGCTGTTGACGTACTGCCATCCGATGGGTCATAATATGTTTCTCAGACATTCAACATGATGAGACTAAAACATTACTTAGCAACAGTATGTTTCTACAACTGATTTTAAAAAACCCAATACTACACTACAGCCCTAAACTTGTATGACTCATCCACTTACGAGTGTAGTATCCGTTACTTTCTCTTACAAATTCATCTGGAAGTATATCGACCATTAAAATGCTTTTAAGACCTGAGTTACGTCACCGTTGCGACTAAAATATAGTTATGGTTATGAGGGCTTTACTACAGCAGAAAATTGTATCAAATATACTTAATATTTAGTGATCGTAATCACCGTATTAGGACAGCACTTCTTGGTTATGTAGGGTATGGTAGGGATTAGCTCTTATCTGCGGCTATACCTGCGTGGATTTCTGACCCCATTTCTATAACCATTTTATGTCTTTTTCATGTCTTACAATGTACAATATGTTCTGTGAAATATGCAACGCAATTTAAACGTGAAATGTAGTTAGTTTGAGTACTTAAACTTTGAGAATTCAGTTTAATTATATATTGAATATTAAATATAGCTTTTGCTTGTGCCCGCCCGTGTGGAAGTCGGTTATCGCGGCCAAACATAGCCTACGTCCTTTCCCAAGGGCTAATCTATCTCTGTACCAAATTTCATCAAGATCGCTTCAGTGGTTTAGGCGAGAAAGCGTAACAGACAGACAGAGTTACTTTCGTATTTATAAATATTAGTATGGATATGGATACAAATATGAATGGATTTGCGCTGATGATATTTATTCTAAATAGGTTAAATATTGATGTAACATTATTTCGTAATCTATTTACCACAAATAAAAGTTTTTTTTTTAATAACTCACTCTGTACTTTTAGCATCAATTCCACCAATGACCAGTATAAAGAATTTGTATCTGTAGGTCACAGGGTAAAGTCCAATTGACAAATTGTGATTTTTCACTGTATAAACAATCGAATCGAGGTCGACTAGATGGGCTAACATTGACAAATCGAAAATCGATTAGAGCTTCTATTTCGTATCAGGGGGCCGATTCCGTAATAATAATGTTTTCAAACCGAGTGTTTGCAAAATACATAAAATTAAAATTTGCATTAACCGACTAAAATCCAAAAAAATAACATCCTGTATTTTTATAGCATCAATCGATAGTGTCAATCATGAGGATCGAAACTCTCTAATAAACATGGTAAATTAAATGAAAGAAAATCAATAAAATCTTAACTTATAAATTCCATTCCAACAGATACAGTACTTTTGCTCAACGTGCCATCACATACCTTATCAACAATAACGCCATTTATTTAGTAAAATGAGTACTAAATGACTAAACTTTGATTCCGATTTAGAATGTAACGTTATTGTGTGACTGCATGAGGTAGTCAAGTCCCCCGATTTTTTTTATAAAGAATATTAGTAACCGAAATTACTAATATTCCTGTTAACCCCCCAAGTAAGCTAAATTGCTTGTAGGTACTAGGAGTGGGTTCACGTCTGTAGTGTAATGGTCGGGATTCGAACCCGGGACCTCTCGATCGTAAGGCCGACTCCTTAACCACTAAGCTACCGACACGGCGACGCTACTATTATGTCGATTTAGGTCCAAGATACGTGTCTCGAGGTATACTTGGTTGGGCTTGGAAAGCACTTCGTGGTACACTGCATCGCACCCTGGGCAACGGATATGGCGAGAGAATTGCCTTATTGGTTCGTCTTATAATACGTTAATTGAGACTTTTGAATTAACCTGAGACGGCATGCGGTTTTAGTCGGTTTAAGTCGAGAGAGTAAATACCCCTGCTGGCCAGTGAGGGCCAGCCATGAAAAACAGGGACAAGTAATTTAAATATGGAATTTTATTCTTAATATGATAGGTGAGGGATCCTTGAGTTAAGTTCTCTATTTTGTTAAATCGAATTTGAAAATTGAGTTTTCAGGGATTTCCTTTCATTTAATTAACCACGTTTCTTAGACAGATTTGATCCTTATGATTTATACTATTGATTGATGTCATAAAACTACAGGATGTTATTTTTTCGGATTTTAGTTGATTCGATTACCGGGTGTGGCAAGCGAGTTTTCAAAAATCTATGAATGCAGTTTTATTTCTTTTTAAAAATAAAGGAATGTTTTCTTTGAGTGAAATTCGGTATCTCTAGTATTTAGAGAACTTTCCCTCCAGGTAAGGTTAAAATCTTCCACCCTGTATACAGATAGTACTGAATACCAAAGGTTTTTTTTTAGTTTTTCTTTCGAATCGAATTTAAATCACGTGTTTTGAAATCGTGGTGTTAAAATAATCAAGCCTCAGTGTGGAGATTATCGCCTTTATCTGGTCCACGAGTGGGCGCATGTAGCGCTGTATTGAACTGGGCTAGAATGTAATGTCACAAAGTGGACGCAGTTTTAATTATAGGTAGGCTATCAAGGAACACAGACAGAGATGAATTAGGTAACACCCGCATTTCGCCAATCGTTGTATTCGGTCCCACGTCGACCGAATGAAACGATTAGCTACTCGTAATCCCCCTATTGGAGGTGAGCCTGTTGTCGTATCCTGGGCACTATTGTTGACTCGAGCCATACATCTAAGGCTGAGTCTGGGCTGTATATTTCTATCTGATGTTAAACTACCCTTTTTTATAACGGCTTTGTTAAAGTCACTTAGCAAGCATTTTGTTCCTAATCATATAATGTTTTACTCGAAGCTCCCAGTTCAGACACCGGTAACGACGCGTGTAACAGTGTATTATTTATATACTAATCTGTCCAATGAATCGTTCAGTATGTGCGAGTGAACAAAGAGTACCTACGTATGACTTCCCTCATACCAGTCTGTAGGTTTTTGACACCGCGATAGTGTTAAGATAACATAATATATCTACCAGCCTCCGTGGCGTAACGGTAGTGAACGCGGCCGCTACGCAGGAGGCGCGGGTTCGATCCCCGCTCAGTGCAAATATTTGTGTGAATTAAATATGAGTATTTGCATTGTTCTGGTCGTGCCTCGGAGAGCACGTTAAGCCATCAGTCCCGGTTGCCATGAGAACATCTATGGCAGTCGTTACGGGGTAGTTGGAGCCCTCAAAAATCCAAAAAACAACGGTCTAACTGCAAAGCTTCGATATCGCCTAATGTTAACATTGGGTTGTGGAGGTCAGATGACAATCACTTCACGGAAAATATCGAGGTCTAGCCAAATCCGTGGTTAAGACTGGTAAAAGCGGACCCCAGACTCCAAGCTGAAAGCATCGGATGCGACTAGGAATTAACGCTAAGAGGAAGAAGAAGAACATATCTACCCCATTTGTTACAAAAGAAAAAAACAGGGGCACAAAAATAACAGTGCCGTCAGAAATTAAAGACTTGACCAATAAAGGTATGATTCCGGAAGTGACCACATACGACTGCACGCACGCAGAAGATAGGTACGCGTAATTCATTGCGGCTTTTTAATGGTTAACTTTATTCGTATCGGAGTTTAACAAGTAATGTGTACGCTGTAGCTGCTGCGTGCGTCGGCAGTTGTCGTATGCGGTCAGCTTCGGAATCGTACCTTAAGTACGTAGATATTTATATACAGAGGTGTTGTATGTAAATTACCACAATCGGTGACTTATCATAGTCTGTCAGAAGAGGTAACGGTAACGGTGTCGTGAGTTCAATTTTATTTTCGCATTTCAAAAAATGTTATACGATAAATTTCTTCTAGCAACTATATATTTTCTATTTCAAGCAAATATAAATAAAAGAAAAAAATCTGATTCTAGCGACAATCGACAATCATTGTAACCTTTCTTTTCATTTAAAAAATAAACACTTTTTAATTTTATTAGATAATATGCTCAGCTAGCACTACTAACTAAACATACTAAGGTATAAAAACTCACACCACTATCCATTACTTAATTAATTATACCTACTTACATACTTTACTCGTTCATGTCGTTACAAAATTAAAACTGAAAAATAAAACATAATAGGTACTTAGATAACATCATCAAAAAAAAAAATCAAACTGAGAATATAAGGACATTAAAAAATAACAAAAATGACATGAAAACATTGGCGTGAAGAAAAATAGAAAACACATCATTTCATTATAGTAAAAATAGTGATGACAAATTAAATTATGCTTGGTCCCGGATCCCGGATCAACGATGAAACATGCCTAAACGTGGACTACGAGCACAGCATAATAATGAGATCGCATACACTGATATAGTATCGGTTCGATTACAAACAACGAGGACAGACTATAGGTACTAAACTTAGTTCAAAAAATATTTAACTTGCTCATTACCTAGGTTAAATTGACATAGCAGGTAAATATATCGATACCTACCAAATGATACTTTATGGCTATAGATACGTTGTCCGCTGTCTAAAATGATGATAAAAATGAGGATGATTGTCCTTATTTTGCGCGACAGTGCACTACGCAAAAAACATACGTCATTAATAATACATTCGCAATAAATTAATAACATAATTCATAATTTATAATAATGACGTCAGACGGCGTGCGTTTTAGTCGGTTCGAGTCCGACATAACCTCCTCCTCTGGCTACGGTGGGGGAGGTATCCGTGGGTATTTTGCGCACGATAAAAAAAAAAAAAAAAGGTAACTCCTATTTCTTTACGTGAGTAAGTAGCTATATTTTTTTGTATATTCCTGCATTACGTGTCTATATAATAATACGCCATTAAACAACTGTACTGTTATTCGAAGCCTAATAATATTTGAGAGTGGCAACACTTGTTTCTACTATAGGGTCGTCTCTTTCTAGCCTATTGCTATCCTTTTCTGGCTTACCCCTCTTTCCACCAGGCAGGTCACGGCAGAGAGATTCTCCGCCGGACACCTCATTGGCGATTTTGTTTTCGTACTAAGCGGTCGTACTTAATAACAAGTATAATTTTTTTCTAACGGATTCTCCGTTCGTATACTTTTGTTAAAAATTTTTGGAACCTACTTGTAGAATACATTTAAAAATTTTAAGCTTTTGTGCTTAAAAATGGAGAGTCATTCTTCATCTTCTAGTAGTTCTGGAAGTCGATCATCTCCGACACCGGCGCGCCTGCGGTCCTCTGTGGCCGTTGCTTCCACAGAGGCGGTGATCGAGCCTCCGCCGCGTTCCTCTGGACCTACACAAACGATGTCTCAACCGAGCATCGCCACAAGTAAGAAACGTAGGTCAGCATCCAAAGCTACAAAGGAAGCCAAACGTGCCCGACATGAGGGCCCGGAGCATTCCGAGTATTCCGACATGTTTTTTTTTTTTTTTTTTTTTTTTTTATATAGGACACGTCAATTTGACTTCGCCTCGCCTGATGGTAAGCTGAAGGCAAAGTCTCTGAAAAGAGGGCCACCATTACAACACGTACCATGTTACAATGGTGGCACTCAGCTTGACGGCCTCATCAGATGCTTTTTCACGCCCCGCTTAAAGGACCCGGGACTATAGGAGGAAGGAAACACGTGAGCTGGCAAGGAATTCCAAGTCTTAATAGTGCGGCAGAGGAAGGAGTCGCCGAATCGCTTGGTTCTTGATGGAATATTCTGCACCGTATGCGGGTGGCATCTAAGTCCTGCACGTGTTGTCCTATATAGGAAAGGAGAGGGTGGGATTACTTGGAAGAGCTCATCAGAACATTCACCATGGTAGAGACGGTAAAAAGCCGCCAAAGATGCCACATCTCTACGCAACTGCAAAGGCTCGAGGGTGTTAGTGACCTCAGGATTCCCAATAATGCGGACCGCACGTCGCTGCAACCTGTCGAGAGCATCTAGTAAGTACTTTGCGGAGCCATCCCAGAGATGCGAGCAGTATTCCACGCAAGAGCGAATTTGTGTCTTGTAGAGAAGACACCGCTGCTCCGGCGTGAAAAAACGTCTCACTTTGTTCAGGACTCCGAGTTTACGTGAGGCTGTTTTGATGATACTCTCGATGTAGTTTTTGTTGTTCAGATTGCAGCGAACATCCATACCCAGGATATTGAGATTGTCCTGTAGTGGCAGTGGCGTGCTCTGAAGAGTTGGAAGGGGAAGGAAAGAAGATACCTTTGCTGTAAACGCGCATGCCTGCGTCTTCTTGGCATTGAACTCAACCAGGTTTTCAGAGCCCCATTGTGAAACGAGGCTCAGGATCCGGTCAAGTTCACTGACGAGAAGCTGCCTCCTTTCCGCGATATCAGACTGCTTGGCCGCAGGATGTCCGTGATAACTCCCGTGTAAGGTGCTATCGTCTGCATAGCAATGAATGCTGCCAGTGGACAGCATGTCGTTGATATGCAGAAGAAAGAGAGTGGGTGATAAGACGGACCCCTGCGGCACGCCAGCATTTACCTGCAGGAACTCCGAAGTTCGACCATCACAGAGGACGCGAATACGGCGCCCCTGCAGGAAGCTAGCCACCCAGTCGCACAGTCCGGAAGGCAGACCAAAGGCTGGTAACTTGGAAAGAAGCGACTTGTGCCAGACTCTATCGAAAGCTTTGGCGATGTCAAGACTAATTGCCAGTGACTCGCCATGCTTGTCCATAGCCTCACCCCAAAGATGGGTAATGTACGCCAGAAGATCACCCGTTGACCGCTTCGGTCTGAATCCATATTGCCGGTCATTGATTAAGGAATGATCCTCTAGGTGACGCATGAGCTGTTTGTTAATTATGTGCTCTAGCACTTTGCACAGCACTGAGGTGACGGCTATGGGCCGATAGTTGCCTGGGTCCGAGCGATCCCCCTTCTTGGGGATCGGCTGCACATTCGCCTCCTTCCAAGCCGATGGCACTGTACCCGAGATGTATGACATCCGGTACAACCGCGTCAGCACTGGAGACAACTCCGCTGCACATTTTTGAAGAACCACCGCTGGAATACCGTCCGGTCCGCTGGCTTTCCGGACATCGAGTGACTGCAGCACAGCACGGACATCGCGCTGCCTGATACGGATCTCAGGCATTGCGTGGTCACAGGTGGGCATTGTCAGTGGCTGCTTACCGCAATCATCGATTCGGGAGTTGGCCGCAAAGAGATTGACCAGCAAATTTGCTTTCTCTTGCGGCTCATGGGCCAGGGATCCATCAGGGTTGCGCAACGGGGGCAGCGAAGGCTGGCAGAAGTTGGCTTGCACGGCTTTGGCCAGTCGCCAGTAGCCACGGCTGCCCGTGGGATGCGCCACTAGCTCTTGACCAAGCCGCGCTATGCGCTGGGCATCCGCCCTGACGTAAGCCCTCCTGCAGACCTTTGTGGCTTTATTGTACGCCGCCTTGAAGTGGCCCACGTTGAGATCGCGCGTGGCACGCGCCCTTACCCAGGCGCGGTACGCAGACTGTTTTTGATCAACAGCCTCCGCGCACTCGCGGCCGAACCAAGGGCGCGCTCCGCGGACACCGGTGACATCAGTATATGGTATATAGTATTCCATACCTAGACTGATCTCACCGGCGACAGCAGTAGCACTATCCGAGGGGTTCTTACTTTCAAAGCAGCGTGCAACCCACGGGATGGACGCATAATACTCACGCATCCCATCCCAGTCCGCTGACGAGTAGTGCCAGAGACGCCGCTTCCCCTGTTCGGGTCGTGGGGGCGCTATGATTGGCACCTTGGAACAGACCAGGCAATGGTCGGAGTTGCCTAAGGCGGCACGCACCGAAACATTGTACTGGTCTGGGTGACTCGTCAGCAGAAGGTCCAGAAGAGAGTGTGCTAGGCCCGACCTTCTTGGTATCCTAGTGACCTCGTGTACCAATTGTGTCAGGCCATGCGCCAGAGCGAATGCGTGAGCGGCTCTTCCCGCATGGTCAGTTTTGGCGGAGCCCAACCAGATCTCGTGGTGGGCGTTAAAATCCCCCAAAAATACCAGTTCTGCGTTCGGAAACCGCTCCTGCGCATCATCTGCTGCCTGACTCAGATATTCAAAGAGTCGAGTTGTCTCGGTATCTCCTGTATGGGAACGGTAGAGGCACACATAGATTTGACTCGTAGAGCCATGGTCTACGTGTACCCATAGGGTGGAAAAGGATGGGTCCTCTAGGCAGCGCAGACGGCGACAACAAACATCCGCCCTAACAAACACGCACACCCCGGCCTTTGCATGGAAATTTTCCTCAATAACATAGCCGGGGTAAAGTAAGTACGACGTGTCGTCGGGGCGGCGTATTTGCGTCTCCGTCAGAAAAAGCATGGCTGGTTTCGCCGTCTCGAGGTGTTGGTGGACGGCGTTGAGGTTTGCATGGAGCCCACAGATGTTAGTGGACTCCACCTCAAAAAGCGAGCTTGCGGGAGGGAATAGCGCCGCTGTGCATCCATGTTTTTTATTTTGCGCTGCCATGATGTAAAGGAAAGGAGAGGGCGTGAAAAAGAGGTGATTGTCGTCGCAGCACCGCATGACAAAGCGCGGGATATTGGTTTCGTCTATTAATGTGAGGCATGGCGAGAGCCGACACGCCGAACGGAAGGGCCCCCGTACCCCCCCGAATATGGTCGCCGGGCTCCCGCATCCGGTCACCAACCGGCACGACGAGCCATATCGGGATTATGCGCGGCCTGGTGAGGCAGCCTCCCGGGGTGGTTAGCCCCAGTTGGGCCCCTGTACTATGCCGCGGGCGGCCAGCGGCACCACCGTTTCTACGGGTCTCCCTGCCCGGCGTGTCGCCCCGCGCCATCCCCACTAGACTCCGCCAAGACCCACTGGTCCCACTAGTGCTGCGACCACGATCACCTCAGCCCGGCTATGCACCTGCTGAACCCTGAACGCAATCCAACCGAAATTGGATTACTATTTAAGGGCTTTTCGCAAAGTGCACGGTGGTACCTACCCGGTCGGAGTTAGTGACAATTTTGTGTCATCAAATTCCTACCACCAGTAAATTAAGTAATTATAAATTAATATATAATTAATAAGTATTACGCAAAAACGTTAGCTTCACAAGTTAATTTCATGCATAATTATTTATTTCAAGATTACCCTACACAAAGTTATCAATCGCAACATTGTAACGATAGCGACAGCGATGTTTCTCTAAATGTCAGTGGCGAGTTATATAATGGTGATGGATCTACCTCACAACAAAATTCTACAGAATTTTCTTTGCCCGTTAATGTCGTTTTAAAAGAGCCTGCAATGTTGAAATCAGATGAACATATTCTAAAACGTCTGAATGATATTCAGCATTTTGAATCTGCTTCATGGTCCGATGTTAGATACTCGGATGTTCAAAAAAGATATTGTTCTACCCCCGGCTTTACCGAACTCGAATGTAACGATGAATTAAAACAATATGATAGATTGCCTAACTTATCTCTTACTGAAAGAGGTTTTGCAAGTATTACGCAAGGTTTACTGAAGCAGCACGAAGCTGTAGAAACCGGTTTTATAAATTTTATTTCATGGCTTAGATCTTCCGATACGGTTGATAGGACTAGCATAGAGTCCAAAATTAACGAGATATTTGTGCAAGGTGACTTTCAAAAGATATCCAATGATATATTACAAATGGCTTGTGGTCACCGCGCAGACCTGATTCAACAGCGCCGGGACGCTATTCTTAAGTCAGTTAAGGATAAATTTACGAAAGCCACACTTCGTAAAATACCACCGTCATGTGAGAACCTGTTTAAAGATGATAAGTTGAGTTCAATATTAGAGAAACATGGGGGTACAAGTAAAGTTTTTTGGTCAACGAAATCGGCGAGTTCCAAAGTTGTAGCTTCGCAAGCTGGTACTAGCCAAAATATTAATAAACTCAAGCAACCTGCGCAGGGTTTGCCATATACACAAAGTTACTCAGGTAACCGTAATTTACCAATGGTACCTGCGCAAGGTCCCCCTGGTTATCCATCATTTTCAACATTTCCTGCGCAAGGAATGTATCCGTTTTATAATCAAGGTTTCATACCTAGAATGCCCGCGCAGGGTATGACCTTTCGTCCACGAGCACCCAGGGCTCAGGATACAGCGTATAGAACCCAGCAAGCAGCTAATTCACGCAAGGGACAACCTAAAAAGAAATTTTGACTCGACTTTCAAAGCAGGGCGCCTTCATCATTTCTATCAGATGTGGGAATATCACAAAGCGCCTCCCGTAATCTTGAAGATAATTTCAGAAGGGTACCGCATACCCTTCATGGAAAGGCCTCTGCTTCATGTCCCGGGAACGGGAAAAGACATAAAAACTTCATGTTCACCCGAAATGAAGTTGCATATTCAAGAAATGATGAACATGGGCGTTCTCGAGAGGGCTCAAACCAAACCCAGCTTTCTTTCCAATCTTTTTTTGATACCAAAAGACGACGGTTCATACCGTCCGATTTTCAATTTAAAAAACCTAAATCAATTTGTCGCCGTGAGCAAATTCAAGTTGATAAATCACGCCACAATCTCTTTGTTTCTCCAATCGGGCGACTGGGTCGCAAAGATCGACCTTCAGAATGCTTATTTTCATTTGCCCGTAGCAGTCAGTCACAGGCCTTTTCTCCGACTGATGTGGAACAACGAATTGCTACAAATGACTTGCCTGCCCTTCGGCCTGGCGTCAGCTCCAAAAGTCTTCACCGTGCTAACCAACTGGGTTGCACAGAAGCTACGAGACCGAGGCATACGCACCTTGGTTTACCTGGACGACTTTTTACTGGCCAGCCAGGACAAACACACACTCTCGACTCAGGTGAGTACAGCTATACAGTTCCTAGAATCGTTAGGGTGGCAAATCAATTACCAAAAGTCTGTGTTAAATCCCCAAAAAGCTATTCCATATCTAGGGATAATATGGAATACGTGGCAAAATGTGAAAGAATTGCCGGTAAAGAAACAGCTTTCTGTAAAAGAAAAACTCCTTCAAATTTTGCGTCGAAAGCGATGCAACCTGAGGGAGTTGCAAGGTCTGATAGGATCCTTAAACTTTGCAAGCCTGGTAGTACCCTACGGCCGGCTTCATTTCCGCAAGTTACTAAGTCATTCTCATACACTACTAAACAAGAACCCACTGGAAGTGGTCTCACTGCCAAAAAGGACCATATCAGATCTAAAGTGGTGGCTCCAAAATTATTCAAACAATTCGATGTTACATACCCCTGCCGTAACTCATTATCTGTCGACCGATGCTTCCGGTTCGGGATGGGGAGCTCAGATAAACAGCGAGAGCCTGAGCGGGAATTGGAAATACAGCGAACAAGACCTTCATTCGAATCTGAAGGAAATGTTGGCAATTTTGAAAGTCTTTCAAAACCATGGTCACCTGCTCGAAGGGACAACAGTTTCCATACAATCGGACAACAGAACGGTTCTGTCGTATCTCCGCAGGGAGGGAGGCACTCGATCCAAGCATCTTATGAGGTTAACATACAAAGTCTTTCACATTCTACAGAAGTACAGCATATCGCTATCTCTCCACCACCTGCCAGGCAAATACAATGTCGAGGCAGATCGATTGTCGAGAGGAGTCCGTCACCCGGAGTGGCACTTACTTCCACCCTTGACGGAGAAAGTATTTCTGAAATGGGGAAAGCCGGTAATAGATCTCTTTGCATCAGATCGAGCTCATGTAGTACCGAACTATGTGTCCCTGAACTCGAAAGACCATCAAGCACAGTTCATCGACGCCTTCACAAGGCGTTGGCACTTCAGCCTAGCGTGGATCTTTCCACCGCCCTATCTGATTCCCAAAGTGTTAGCCCACCTAAACAACGCATCTGGGATCTATCTGTTAATAGTCCCAAAGTGGCAGAAAGCCTTTTGGCGCCCCGATCTCAAGAGGAGAGCCATTGCTCCTCCATATACAATCCACAATCTCGAGGAGGTTCTGATAGATACCTCGACGAACCGGAACCCCACGAGGGTTCACGAACTGACACTGGAGATTTGGAAATGTGGGGGTGGGACCAAGCTCTCATAGGTTGGTCTGTAAATCAACGAAATCTTTTATTTGCTAGTTGGCGGGATTCTACGAAAAAATGCTATATGTCTGCATGGAAGCGTTGGTGCTCGTGGGCTATTAATAATAACATTTCGATTCGTTCTCCGTCAGGTACAGATCTTGCGAGATATTTGTCAGATTTGTATCTTATAGAAAACTTATCATACAATTCAGTTGTGTTGCATAAATCAGTTCTTTCAACTTTATGTGATCCTAATAAAACCCATTTCGTTTCAAATTTCACGTTTTATGAATGTGCACAAAGAACAGCCTGTATTCTCCTTTTGTGTTCGGGTCGCAGGGTGCATGATCTTACCCTACTCTCTATAGATCCAGATCATTTCACCTTGTCAAATGATCATATTACCTTCTGGCCCCTTTTTGGGTCCAAAACAGACAGTTCCGAATACCGGCAATCAGGCTGGCGTCTACTTAATAATCCTGAAAACACTGCGCTTAATCCCGTCTTTTGGATTAAGGCCTTGATTAAGTTGTCTAAAGAGAGACGAGATGTATGTAAAAGCAATCATCTTTTTTTGACAGTTCGTGGTGCTCTAAAAGCGGCCAGTCGCACCGTCATTGCAAACTGGATAAAGTCTCTCTTGAAGAGAGCCGGAGTGCAAGCATCGGCAGGCTCCACGCGACCAGCAGTGGCTTCCAAAGATTGGCTGCTGAATCTCCCTTTAGAAGACATACTCGCGAGGGGTAATTGGAGGTCACGTGACACATTTACCCGATTCTACAGAAGAGAAATAAAACCTGCGGATGTGGTATCGTCTAATAGAACAATGTCTAATTTATTCTTACCTTTATGATTATTTTTTATGTTTTTATACTTAATAATTACTAATAATAATTAATATGATTGCTTAATTATTTTTTTTTTTTAGGCCAAATATTGTAGATGGTACTTTTTAATTTGAACTAAATTTTATGATTGTGTATTATTTAAATCTAAGTACCTACCTATACTTACCTACTGATGTTAATAATCAGAGTAAATTATTATGGTAATATATGCTTAGGTAAGCTTACTAGTATTATTAATAAGTCAAACCTAAGGTTGTTGTTTTCTTTACCCGAAATTTAGCCTATTGAACATATTACACTTATCTAGTGGAATTTGGTCAAATTAACATCATTGCATTAATCACATTGGCGTTTTGTTTTTCCACCAGGCGATAACAGACACATCTCAAATATTATTAGGCTTCGAATAACAGTACAGTTGTTTAATGACAGCGTTTTACCTAAAAATAAAACGCTTATTAAATAACTTACTTTATTCGAAGCCTAAAGTTTTTATATCCTGCCTGGTGTTACTAAATAATTTAGTACTTAATAATATTATGACCCACAATGAGGTGTCCGGCGGAGAATCTCTCTGCCGTGACCTGCCTGGTGGAAAGAGGGGTAAGCCAGAAAAGGATAGCAATAGGCTAGAAAGAGACGACCCTATAGTAGAAACAAGTGTTGCCACTCTCAAATATTATTAGGCTTCGAATAAAGTAAGTTATTTAATAAGCGTTTTATTTTTAGGTAAAACGCTGTCATTGCCGTAATAGCACAAAAGAAGACATTTTTATCTCCAAAGTAGGTACCTGGGTGTAACGGGTTCAGTAGGTATTTCACGCGAGTGGAGTCGCGGACAACAGCGAGTGTTATCATATTTAAGCTACTAATTAAATTATCCAAAAAAGAAAAAAATGGTAGGTACTAAAGATACTCATAGTAGGTACATAAGTCTATCAACAATTTGTGGTACGTATTAAAATTTAAGGCTGAATAATAAATAATAATATAGCAATTTAAGACAATAATACAACATAGGTACAGATCCTAATAATTCAAAATATCAATAGAATTTATTAAAAAAAAGCTCATAGAGTAAAAGTAAAAAAATATTCATGTTCAAGTCAGGAGTATTTAGAAAGACCTAAAATAAAATACGAGCATGCACCCTATGTAGGAACTATAATAATTATTTTAATCATAGTCGCAAATAATTTTTAAATTTTTGATATTGGAACTCTTTGAAGTAAGTATGTCAACAAAATAAAATTGATGAAGAAATATATTGGCTTGTTGCTGGCCGCATGTAACTTTTTTTTTAACTTTCGATGATGAAAAATCAAATCAAACATTCATTTGTTTTATAAAAAAATTATGTTACGAGGGAAAAAGTTTTTGAATTATATTTCAATCTAAGTAAATAGTTTACTAAGTGTAAGTTTGTGATGGAAAATTACATTTGCGTAAAGAAAATTTCAAAGTCATCACAGGTAACTACAAAAATCATCATCCTTGCGATATATCCTGATTGCATCCGAGGCCGTGTCCGCTTTTTTCCTTCGATTTTTTCCGTGAAGCGACTGCCATCTGACCTCCACAACAGATTGACGATATCGGAGTTCTAGAGTTAGACCAGATGTTGGACTTTTTAGGGCTCCAACTACGGGTAATGACTGCCTTAGACAATCCTATGAAAACCGAGACCGAGGCACAGTAAGTATAAGATTTCTTTTTATTCTATTACCGATGTAAACCGAGGCAAGCAGGTACCAAAATGTATCATTAAAATAGTAACAACATTAAAAATTTGTATCTACTCGTATGTCTTTGTATCACAGTTTGTATTATTCTTAGACATTGCACACATTAATTTGTCAAATCAACTCGTTGTGTCCACATAACTAAGAGGGAGGGACAATCTTGATCTCGTAAAATTGAGATTTATATGTATATTCTGCAAAGTCCGTTGTACTATTTCTACTAATTAGTGAGTTGTCCCGTTGTTGTTGACATGTGGCACAAACAAAAGAACGTAAAATGTACTTACGATCATAAAACTGAATAAAATACATCGGTATGAACAGGTATGAACTTAAGGACAGTAGATTTTATAATCATAATTCTCGATATTTTGATAATTCATACATTATCAAAATATCGAGATACCTACCTATGCCAGGTAACTTTTTACTTTTATCATCAGCGTATCTAAATGTTGCTGTTGTTAGTACTCGGAAAACGGTAATAGGCTCACCCTCTATTACGTGGGGCCGATTACAATGATTGGTGAAATGTGAGTGTTAATTCAACTGTGCCTAACCCTCCGGGGGTAAAGGTGTGATCGTATGTATGTATGTATTTAATCATTGCACACATACTTAATTTTGTAGTATGTTAGGTAGGTATACGTCTCGGCTGTTTTAAGGGAATAGGAGGGGCAAATCGTATAACCCAATTGCATCGTCATCTGGGTTGGTGATACTAATAACTTTCAACTTTTCAGTTGTCAACTCAAGAAAGGCAAGACGAGCTGCAGAATATGGCACACCGTGGCATTTAGTGGGTCCACCCGATACTGGGATGGGAGATGCCGTAAGTAATCGCAGTTCCCAAGTAGGAAAAGAAGGTATCCTACCAATTCTACCCAGTCGCATCAGGGTAAGTCTGAATAATAATTTTATTGCAAATTATTCACTACACCATTTTACAAAAAAATAAATTTTGTACATGTACACGAGACTAAATGGGACAATCTATACCTATCGAATCGTATATTTGTTTGCACTGTAATAGTATCAAATGCATGTACATTTTTGGTGTTACAAACAATGCTAATTTCTCATGATCACAACAAAAAGTCAATGAGATTTTTCACTGTTTTTGCCATTTTATGGAGCCTATGACACTCGAGAGATGAATACCTTTCCTTTGGGACCCCACTCATTGAATTCCGTCAGCCGTTAGGCCTGTAGAGGAGAACAAAGAAAACTACATAAATACATGAATACATACGTGCGTAAAACATTACTACTAACTGGCGCAGTAGGGTAAAAACAAGCCAACCTTCTGATCATGAGAAGTGTCGAAATAATTGCGATTGTTTTCACCTATGAAGGGTGAGCGGGAAGCGGAATGAAAGATAGTGCCGTGTATCGTTCCTAGGAACTTCCAGGAAGCTTTATTTTGAGCTGCGCAAATCAATAACGCGGACATCATTACTGCGCAAGTCTTGTCTCGGATATTAATATTATAATCTAGGCACCAACTGTATTGATCGCCACTTATACGCCCCTAGCATATGAGTCTATATGATACCTAACAATATTATTTTAATGTGTTAATTGCATATAGCAGGGCAGGAACACTAAGCCGACCTTGCATCCGAGGTAAATTTCTCGGTTGCGACCGGGATTAACGCAAAGATCATGATGATGAGGGCTGTGGTTTTTCCAAGTGACTACAATATGGGGTTTTTCAAGAAGGGCATTAGAAGGTTTCTTCAGTGTCAGCAGCACAAGTGTAACGCCCCTGGTGTTGCATACGTCCATAAGCCACGGTAACCACTTCCCATCAGATAGGCCGTGCCTTTATCTACCACCTAAGTGGTATAAAAATAAAAGTACCATTAACAAAAGAACATATAAGCCTGCACAACTATTACTCTGACCGTGTTTATATACTGTTTTCATTAAACTGATCACCAGTAAACCACGTCCTTGTCCAAGTTGATTGATTGCTGTTCAAGCCACGATGAAATAAACCGTGTTAACACGTCATAGAGTTCTATATCGAATGCAACGTCATCCAAGTTCAGAGCTCGGCCCGGGACTGTTGCGTCGATGTGCAGCGCACATATTTCATTTACGGGAAGCGCATATGGATATTGATTGTCACTAGATAAAACAGTACAGTATTGCATGTTATAGAGGTAAAACCTGAAAAGGTGCGCAAGCGTGATGGTGCTTGGAAAATTCTTACTGAAGCTATAATTTATGAATGCAGAAGTTTGAATTACCCGGTTTATTTATTTATTTTATTATCGTAATGCAACAAGGGCAAGGTTTGTGTACTTGGGTTCATAGTATCAGAAACGAACGAAGAAACGAAAAATCGAGATACAAGATTCCACCCGAACAAAATAAATAACATACATACATACCTACATACATACATACATACGTAGCAAGTTGAATAAAAGCTTATAAAATAAGGTGGAAAAATGGATACGGCACGCTTGATAGTAAATTATTGCTAGGGGATATGACACGATGTGACGTACGTGACTAGTAAAATATTATTAATAAGAAAAAATATATTAAAAATTATTCATGAACAGCGGCTTTCTTTGTCTGCCAATTTTCGAGCATTTTCTTGCTCTTTAGGCTTATTGACTAAAATTGTACTGATTTATTTACTTGTATGGATTGCTTGAGAATTTGGGAGTACAGAGTTTTGGTTGATTGTGGTTGTGACTTCATAAATTCAAGCGTAGATTGTTACGACATCTTGAATATTTAATATACTTAAGCATCTACCTACGTATAATAATCAATAACACGGACATACGCAAGTCTAGCTTCAAATACCTATGACCTAGACGCCAACTGTATCGATCGCCACATAGACGCCCATAGCACAGAATAATTTATAGTAGGTACTGCCCATAGTCACAATATACTAATAAAATTTTCATAATACTATGTTGTACGTGCGTAAATTGTACCTACTTAAAAAGTCTCTAGAGATTAAGCAATTAAGCTTAGATTTGTCCCTAGCATAATTCATCTAACTATAACTAAATTGCTGTGATTAAACTATCCTATATTATCAAATTAATTATTATTCATGAATAAATGTCGCTTTAAAAGATTTTTGTTGTGATTGCCGGTATAAATCAAACATTGAATTTATTATGACTCAATTACCATGAATAAATAACAATTAAATTGCTTATTTGTTTCCTAGATACCTAAAGGCTTAGGTCAGATGTTACAATATAAGTCTTTACTAGTGCGAGCATAAACTAGTGTACCTAGATAAAAACATAGCATCACATAGCATGGTCTCCTCTGAAGTTAAGTCGTTAAAAAAAGAGAGGAACTTAATTCATAATAGAGGTAATTCACAGGAATTCTGCCCGCGCGCGCGTTTTCCTCTTCTTAGAATCCTGGGTCCTTTAAGCGGAGCGTGTTTAAAAGTGTCTATTTTTCCGCTAAGTTAAGGACCACCATTTTCTGATCAACATAACATTATCTAGAATGGTGGCCCGTATATTCTGGACTGAACCCATAAACTTAATAGGCTAGCGTAACTGAACCGCATTTTAGCATCTAGCGGAGTGCAGTCAATTGACGGAATAAATAGTAAAATAAAGAGAGAGACCAATATTCTACTACTTTAGCTCAGTTTGTATAGCGTGATACAGACTTTGGGGCTTATTTGTAATAATATATTATGATATTTTATTGCCAAGTAGAAGTCTCTTTTACATGAAGACTGTGCAATCGTGTGGGAAGTGTTTAGAAATTTTCCGGTCTTGGACCTTAAAATTCGCATTAAGACGACCTGGTTGTTAGAAAACGATGTTATTAAATGACGCCGCGTTGGCGTGTATTTGTGCAGAGTTTTAATGTGCGTATACGCGCGGAGGAGATAACGGAATATTATTATTTTATTATAGGCAGTCCTTTGACTCTTTTCTTATGATTTAAAGGACAAGAGTCAAAACACTGCAGCATTTATCAAATCGTTTATTGAAGGATATGAGCAAATTATGAGCTCGTTTCAACCTAAACGTGTTGTTATAAACTGATTCTTTTCGGAATTTCGGAATGAATAGATGGATAGGGTTGTAATGGCCGTTTTGTAAGCCTTTATTATTAAAATTCGTTTGGTAGGACACAGTATACATTAATTTGACTCCTCTGAACTGAGGTACCGAACCTAAACAATGTACATCCTTATTGGCGTATTTTTGCCTGCGCTAATTGAAACTTGTATTTCTTTACGAATTATGTGATATTCTATTGATATAGGTACTGTATTTTATTGGAAAGCTGATTAAGCGGCTGACGTACTCTTAGTGCCATAGTATTTTTTGAGAAAAACAACAATGATTGGAGGGAAAGATGAAAATTTAAAATTTAAAAAATATGAAACGGTCGAATTTTTTTCTATCTAATGTGTTTTTATTTCTTTTTTTAGTATTTTGGGTTCTTTGAAGTATCACCCTAGAAAATAAATTAAAATAATTCCGACTCGGCAAACCTTTTTTTTTAAATTTGTATTTGAAGATTGAAATCTGGGTTAATACGAAAAAAAAATCACTAAAAGTCAATTATTTCGAAAACTATTGATTTTCGGCCATACTAAATAAACGTGGTACTAAATAAACTAAATACCGTGGTGTAGAATGTCCTAATGTTTATTTTTTTCATGTAAATAGGTTGTACTTTTTTCGTAGCCAGGACGTACACTAATCTGTTAATGTTATTATATACTTAAGTTACTTATTTACTTGAAAAGATTTTGATTCTACCTACCCCAATGGGAAATGGGTATGCATTTATAATTATGATACTTATATGGGCTTTCCAGTAATTATATATTTATTTTTCTAAAACAATGTCTACGTACCCAAAATACGGCAACAGGTAGGCTGACTTCCGAAGATGGCGCCCAGACTCATGTGTCTTTGACTTCACGTCATTCGTGTTTAACTTAGTATAGCATAAAAATATGGAAAGATCTAAGTTTATAAGATTCAAATTTTGAAATTAAAATTGATAAGAAATAATTAAGCGAAAGCTGGAAGGGACGGCCTTGTGAACTGGTCGACGGCGTTCTACTGGTGGTTCTTCCTGACATTTCTGCACAGGCGTATTCCGGAGACCAATCTGTGTATTGATCGTGTTTTATTTTCGTCTTTATTCCGATTGGATACTGACTTCGTTACGTGGTACTAACTTAGCGGGATGCTACAAAATCGCGCATGCGCGTTAGCTGTCAACAACACGTCGCCGATAAAAATGATGATATTTTTATTATTATTTCGTTCAATTCTTTCTTCCTGACTTATACTAGTTCTCGTTTTTCTATGGCATATAGTTGAGTTATATTTTCAGGAGCAGCAGGAGCTTGCTGTCACAAGGATTCCCAAATTAATCCGTACATTATTATTTTTATTAGAATTTCTCTTTTCTTTTCTGGAGGTATTCTACTTATTAAGTAACATTTAAATCAATTATTCAAACACCTTTTGGCATCATTCTAATGTTGATTTATTTCTGCGGCTTAGTGACTTAGTAATTTTTTTTAATCTACATAAATACCTACTAAAGTTTTACTCAGGAATGTAGGCAAGGCCTAAATACGCTCGCAAATGCTCCAAATAACGCTACAATTCACAAACCTAGAACTAGGAGAAGGTAGCGTTTATCCGGAACAAATTATTAAACTGATAGTATAACACTAGGTTTACGGAATTGCAGAAGATACTTACCCAGATCATAACGAAAGAGCTAAGCAATCGATAGAGAGTTTGACCTTGACCTTGAGTATGGAGGGTAACTAAATGAGGGTGACAATTTCCAAAGCTTCTTCTAAACATGAGTGATCTATACGAGGTTCTAGGTTTTAATGACACTGAGTACCTACCTATAACGAATATTAAAATATACGATTCGCCAATGTTTCGTGCCGATAACTTCCAAACCTAACTAATAATGGAATATTGATACTTAATCTTAATAAAATTCATAACCATAATTAATGATTAATGGCAAATGAATCTATCTAATGAACAGTTTTCAGACAGTAAAAAGTCGTTTGTAAACAAACGAGCAACAGATAGGGCTACGGAGGATACCCTTGCCTTGACCTTGAGTTGAGACGGGAAATGAATGAGGGTCGAATTTTGCAACTGAAGGGAGTGTGAATTTGGGTTGCTTCTCTAATAGAGACTGCTTACACTCAAGACCACTTGTTATATTAATGTGGAATAGATATATGGAAATTCTGAATCTTTTCACATTCTCTACAATAAATAGATTTAGACAACACGGGATACTCGATAATATGGTTTATATTGAGATTCAATTCAATACATCCCTTGTTAAAAATTATACCCTTTTATTATGCCTATACTTAATAACCGCGGAGTCTGAGTTGAAGGCTTCGGATGCAGTCGGAACACAACGTAACGACGCTTTGTATTGATGGTAAATACGAACTTATTTAAAAACTTGATTTTAAACTAAACTTTATGTTAATATACAATATTTAAAAGTATGGTGACAATATTTCCACGTTTATAATTGCGTAGGTTGGCAGGCAATGAAAACTGCGCAGGCGTGTAAGCGGTGTTTGGAATTTGCCTATCTTAGTAGTCAAAGAAATTGAAGCTGCTATTAAATACACTAGTACCGGTAGATTCTTTGCAATAAAGAAAAAACACAGCTACCTTTATATAATGCGTGATACCGATACCTTTTCAAAAAATTTATACATTATAGTACGTACCTATAAATAGGTATTAAAATACTACTAGAGATAGAACCGAAAAGATAAATCCGACCATCTTTGTTCGTATCAAAATGCAGTCAGGCAATTAAATATTGCCCTAATTTGCTCAAAATGGCAAAGCAACAGATGCAAGTTTTGCCTTGACTTTGAATTTCGATTATGAGGTGCATTTGAAATTAAGCTCTATTGCCTTTATGTAGAGATATTTGTGAAAATTTGAAGGTTGGTGAGCTGGTGAAAAGATGGTGGCACGCATGCGCATGGGGTTCATTTGGCTAGATTATTTTTCTTTAGATATTTCATGAATTTGTACAGTTAGTAGAATATTTTACTTCTCAAAATTAAAAGAGGATTTGAAAGAACAGTTCAATAACATGTACTTATATCATATTAATGTGAGTATCGGGTCGGAGATAAATAAGCGCGGCACAGCAGACCGACCAGCTGTTTGAACAGCAACTACGCTTTGAAATTTATAAAATATTGAAGTTTATATTTTATAAATTTCATATAATAAGTACTCTTAAAATTGACAATCCCACACTCACGCAGTATGTACACTCTTTACGAAAATACCTTAATATACGAATAACATTGATATGTATGTAGTATGATTGACACCTGTAGGAGTGGCGTTGAATTTTTCAGCTGCCAAGATGTTCGTAAGTTTGGCAATCTTCAGAATTTAAAATGATTACAATTTCCAATAGGAGAAAATTTTATATTTTATTTAATACCTAGGAAGCTAAAAACGTAGTGCTGAGATGTTTTCAATTTAAAATGGACGAATGATAAGTTAGATAGGTTGTGTTGATATATAGTCCTCTTAATATAGTAATATCAATAAGACAGATACTTAAAATATTTTTTATTCATCTAAGTAGGTATGTAGTATGTATCTAGTCATTGGCATTTATCACATTTTGTTATATTTATCATTATATTATATCTATTTACTACATATCTATACATTTAATCAATCTGTCGTTGGATGAATATGGTGCAATACCTATATAATGATAAGCAGAAATCAATAACAAGTACCTAAATAACATATGGTATGAGAGATATAATGCGTGTCATGAGGGAACGACAGAATAAGGAAGAAGCGGAAGATACCTAGTCGGGTTAATATTAAAAAATGACTTACATGTAGCCTGACCAAACTTGCTATTATTATGATTAGCGCCACTGCAAGATACATGCACTCGGTTTTAAGCGACCTTTTAATGAAATTTGATCACATACTCCGTACACGGATAAATTTTGTACTCACCAATTGGGTAGAACCGGTCGAATGAGGGCCTGATGAGAGTGCCGCGTCGCGGGTCGATCAAATCGCGCACGCGCCCTGTGGGTAACTACGCAGGTATCCTCGCCCACCACTGTTACTTGAGCCACGGGGTGGTCGTCATCGTCACCCTCCATGCCTACGTTAAATATAGAAACTTTGAGATATTAATTAGCGTGTCCAGTCTGGCACCGGTCATATACCTAGGTATCATAGTTATATCTAAATGTTTAAATTTATGGTCGCGATTCCCCTATTCTCGTTTCCCCCCGAAATTTTTTCTAACGTTTTGTTCGCTTTTATCATGCTACGAGTATTATAAGACAAAAAAAAATTAGAGGGAAGTGCGACTAACCTGTTTATATTACATTGTTTTTTATTTGCACACCACAACAATGCAAACAAATATACCCTTTATTATATTAGTCGAGATTCCCCACGTTCTCGTACCCTCGAAAATTCTACGATTCTAAAATAGCGTTTAATTACGCTAATAGTTAAAACAATAATTTGTAGAGGGAATCCAGAACGGGTGGGATTCGCCGCCACGTCATGACCATGACGTATGCGCATGCAATACCTACCATAATAACAGAAGTCTTACCTATGTGTTAAATATGGCACTAACCCATAATTTGCCAATTAAGTAAATATATTTTCACTCCGGCAGGAATCTATTTCTTATACTTGGTTGTACCTACTCACCTACTTCCAGTGTAGTCGTCTGAATCCAGGTGGGTGATCTACCTTTCTGTGTGGGCCATTTCACCTGACTTGGGTGTATGTTTACCTACTGTTGAGATGGAGAACCGTCTTGTCCCTTGGTTGTACGTCACTCATAGTGGCTATTATTGTATTCTGTTACTGTCTTTTAGAGTAGAGTAGCGTTTTGAGAGTGATGGTTCTATCCAAGTTCCATCACGTTGTGTACAGCAATTCCAAATTGGAACAGAACCCGTTCCTATTTAGAATTGTTGTACTCCACTATTCAGATAATCGAGGTTAAATATCACCAATTGCTGTTTTGTTCATCAGCTTGCCAGGTCGATATTGAAAGCCTATTGAGCTGCAATCGTTCAATAGATTATTATTTAAAATCATATATCTAAGTTTTAACATTTAGCCCGACATTTCGGCTACTTTTCAGCACCCATTGTCGCGGGATGGCAAAATAATACCACATAATCTAATCGCGATAGAATCCGTTAAAAAATGGTTTTATACCAATAAGCGTTAATCGTTTAAACTTCAGACAAGTATCAAATAATCAGTTTTCGACAGTAAAGAAGATAGTCAACATCCCTATATTTTAACAAAATAACTTGATAATAATTTTTATCTTGCAAAATCAGTTGCTAAACTAAAAATATAGATGTAAACTGCGCAGAGAAACCATACAAAATGACTGAATGGTTTATTTCGGAAAATTAAGGGTGGCGAAAATTTTAACGAACAGGCTTTATTCTTTAAATTTTTGCTAAACGTGATGAATCCATAAAATTGTACAATCATCTAAAAGTTAAGAGTTGTGAAACAGTTTCATTTCGTACACAAAATGTTTCAATACGCATAGTAAGACTTCTTCAACGTGAGTGACTGTAATAAATTCAAAACGTTTACAAAGTACGAACAAGGAAAAGTTCTAACCAGTGCCAACGTGACGACAACAGGTGACTTTCAGTACCTACCCTTCGATATAATTTAGTTTCCACGAGGCATTGAAACGTGACCACCAGGTTATTAATGAAACTTCATTGTTTGCTGGAATTGGTAGAAATTTAATATGTTATGAAACATGTTCATAAGATTTAGGTTTTTGAGAGATAAATTAGTGAAACGCAGAAGGAGGCAGATTAATAATAAGAAAAAATTATGAACTAGGCATGGAGCTTATCAGGAAAGAGGAGCAAGAGAATAATAATAAAAATATGGGTAAATTAAAAATTCGAAAATTATGGAACAAGTCTTTAAACAAAATAAATTAGGATCATATCATTTTTTGAGGTTATTCCCAGTTAAGTGCTTTTTATGCTGGGCTAGTTGTTGCCCGTAATTAAATCGCCAATAACTTCGAAATATTTAGATAAGGTATGGTGCAACCACACTAACACGTATTAAGTCACTTTATCGTTATCTTTTCAATAATTTATGATGAAGCGGGGTAACTGACTGATTAATGCAAAACAAAACTACCGAAGCTAGAAGAACGAAATAAGGACAATAGATTCCTAAGTAATACGGCCTAGGTAAGCGCTAAAAAGGGATTTTGCGAAATTCAACTTACGGTGATGGTGAAAAACTTTTCACTTTAAAAATAATGAAACACATGCTGTAATAGTTAAAGGTACCTATAGAATAGGTTTTGATCAGAATCCCGTGCACAGTCTACGTATTGTACCTACTACGTATTATATACTGTATCAGCCTAGGTAAG
Source organism: Eilema depressum (assembly GCA_914767945.1). Taxonomy (NCBI): domain Eukaryota; kingdom Metazoa; phylum Arthropoda; class Insecta; order Lepidoptera; family Erebidae; genus Eilema; species Eilema depressum. Next base: position 5,196,878 of record OU612020.1, read on the forward strand.
ACTCCTTCACTCCATGGGGGAAATGTTGTATGTATAAATTGTTATGCCGGTTACATCCAACAGTTTTGGAGTTCGGGGTCTGCTTTTCTATGCTATGCTGCATTGCAATATCTCATGCACGCTGATGGACGCTTTTAATCAAAATTTCTAAAATTCAATGTATCAATAAATTTACTGGGAAACTGATAATGAAAGAATGAAGCTTTCTTTCATTATTTTAGTAAAATCATAAAACTATTTTTATTTGACACGAAAAGTAAAAAGTCATGAAAATTATTTATTTTATTACACCTGATCAACATATTTTTAAATGAACGCCACCTATGTACATTTTCCTGTACTACATAACACTTAATAGCGTAAAAAGGTTTTAATAACACCATAGAGATGGCGCTAGGTTACCATTATAGGACCAACACTGTTGAACCACAGGCTAGTTTACCTTTATTTCATTATAGGTATTCAGTTCCACAAAAGTACGAATGGTTTCTAGATATTAACAATAGAGGGCATACAGTCCTTGGACAGGTTCAAACATATTTTTATTTTGAGTTATAAGCAGTCTCCTTAAACCCTAAATCTATAAAACGACGAGGCATGAAAAGGCTTCTGGATCACCATTATTAGGTATAATGTTCATGTTTATAATAGTAACCCCCTTTCCTGTGATTTTACCTTCAGCTTTCCATGTGTGAAGTCATATATTGATGTGTCCTATAAAAAGTATCATTATTTAATTCGAAAAATAAAATTAACTTTGCAATCTTTATTCTACTGAATACCCGAATTTTCATACCTTGCTTCATTCATTTTTTAGATTCTCTCGTCTATGCCCATGGTACGGGGTATCAACAGATTTAATAAATAAAATGGTTTGTTGTATCCTATTGAACCTACAAGTATAACTAAGCATAAAATATTTAGGTAGCATAATTATTATAGTGGGACAGGATAAACTCGTTATTTACAACACACTTCAGAGATGGGTTGTATCTCTTTTTCGCCTTTTTTTGAATGATGCTACAATCGGGTTATAGGACTTTCTTCCGAAATTATTCCTGTACAAGGCCGGGACCCGAACGCTCGAACATTATAAATTAATTACCTAATACGCCACGATAACAAGCATTTTAATAAAAGCAATGCTCGTTTTCGTAACCTGTTACTTCCTTTAGTATTATTTAAATACAAAACAATTCAATACATAGGCTGTATCATGCTCGAAGTATAGACATTTTGTTATCAATACAGATGATAAATTACAGTAAAAGGCTTTGTGCCTGGTGACGGTCTCAATCGATTCGCAGCTTTAGTATAGCTGAAGCAACAATTGGGGAATATTCAGATCTGTTGCTACAGAAAATTACTGTTGCCATTTATAGGAAACTTAGTTATTTAAGCAAAGTGATCCTTGCTGGTAAATAGTTTTGAACAAAGAGATTGGTAAACCTGATTCTGTGACAGGCTTTGTACTTACATTTGACGGCACTGAATGGAGTACGAGGCTAGAAAATTCGTACTAGCTCCTTGTGGTGCACTTTGGGCAGTGGTATTGACATTGACTCTTTAAAAAAAGATCTAAAACCATCAATGCCTTTACTACGCACTAAGACAATAACATAAATTACTTTTGAGTCGACATTCTTAGATTAAAAAATTTCTTCTCATTCAAAGCGACAAAAATGTAGACGGATTGTATGAGAGGTTAACATTAACTTATCCCACTTTGTACGTAGAATTTTCTCCACACATTGACATTACGAAGTGCTTGAAAATAAACAGGGAAAACGTAAGAAGTTCTTTTTAACCGATACCTTCACGTCTGTGTTCTTTCTGTATTGAACGATTAATGAGCAATACATTAGAGCGATACCTTATTTTAGATTAATTGGCAATTTCCGACTGTACCATTGAGTAGCTTGGTATTTTTTATGCTCCGCACAATATTTTATTTTATATTCGACAATACATTTATTTTGCATGTCTTTCATGTACACAATTTTGTCTTTTCTTGTATCTAGTTATTTCTCATGCTTTATGAGTAATTTTGAGTATTCCAAGAAATAATATTACAGATTGTCCTGACGCTCAAATACCTTATAACCAACTATTTTTATTACAAATCTATTAAATACCTGGTATGCAATGCAAAGTTTCTTAATATTTACTTTGATATATTTTATACTTGCTTTTGCATTAACTGTTGGCGTTTCTGTTAAGGCAGAATTGCCACTGTATTGATCCTGAAGTCAAACTGTATTTTACTTTTTCTTCGATTTAATTACCTAAGTCAATAACTAGGTACCTACATGACATTTTGGCATGTTAGATGTCCACTTTGGATGCGATTGGATTTGAAGATATTATTGATGATATATTTATCTATTTCAGTAATTTGTTTAATATTATTTTATCTAAGAGTAATTGTTAATCCTCGTTTTAAAACATACCTACCTTGAAAATAATGCCTATATAAAATACGTACGCAACGAGATCTTTCATTACTTTACATCAGATAACTCATTACTGACCTTTGTAATGGAGACATTGCTCAGGCTAAGGCTAGGGGATATCGATAATTAGTAATTAATGGAATGGAACGACACCCCACGCCATTACACTAATTTTCAAGATAACGATGGTGATTAGAAATAATGAAGGCCTCTGTTATTACGAACCGAAAAATCTTTTAGATCTACAATTATATTGCTTAGCTACATAGTCAATTTTCATTTATTATAAACTTAATAGTTTATAGTTTCATGTTCATTTACTCATTAAGAAATGAAGATTCATTTATAATTACATTAATAATGGGCATGTATTTAAATCGATATTTGTATATTCCCTTTTGCCTAACAAAATATTTCAAAGTTATATCAAAAGTACTAACTTGCACACTAATTTAAACTAAAATTAAATCATTTCTATCCGAAAAAACTTACTATAGTGTAAATGAATTCCTAGAAGACAAGTAAAGTAATTAACTGTAATTTAATTTATTGGAACTAAACAGAATGAGATTTAAAGTGATTTGAATTGTTGTAATTTGTTTTGTTATGATTTGATTTATTATTATTTTTTAGTGTAATTTGAAATATTCTATTGATAATGGTATGTATGTTCTCCTTATGATTTTAATTATATACCTAGATGACTTTATTTTTTGACTTTTACTCATACTGACATAATTTTTTTAGCTCAATCAATTATTGTTATGATGTAAAGTAGCCCACATAGTTGTTTAATTATTATATTGCATATTTTATAACCAATTCTATTGTATGCCTTGAGGCGGAGAATGGAGAAACCACATTTTGTCACAGCACCATTACTATGTACCCATTTTCACAATAAAATGATTTGACTTTGACTTTGAATTATGCACACTACAAATCAAATTAAATATACTGTTTAATGATATTTGCAGAACTGTTACATTTGGCTTTGAGAAACTTCAATTTCTTGATGGTTAAAAAAACAACCACGAAGGTTAATGCGGAAGTGGAGTCTTCAACCTTCTAACCTAATCTATCCAAGTCAGATTGGGCAGAGTGGACACTGCGCGCCGCCATGTTTAGTTAGTCAATTAGTTTTTTTGAATAGCATTCATGTTTTTGGTATGCATTCAGTTAATTAGTGGAGTTCGTAGTGTGCTGAAAAATTATACAGATGTGCATTTAAAAAAATTATTTAATACATTTCACATATTTAATTATTGTCGTTTTGAAATGATGAAAACGAAAAATATACAGATAAGTTAGAAGGGCATCCACGTACCTAATGTTACACACTTTATTTCAACACAAAAATCAGTAGATGTTTGGGTAACAAAGTCTTAGGTTACGGTAATTGTCATTTTTCTATCCACATTAATAAATGTACTTATTTACCATCTAAATAAAACACACATAAATTCAGAAAGACACTCCATAGCTGATCTCCTAAAATGTCTAAAAGATTCACTGAATAAATACACACTACAACTTGTTTATATTATTGTCAATATGTGAAGAAAGTTCTACATTTTTTGTGTAAATATTTGTCTCCATCTGGTACCCATATTATGCGAATCTGATATTACTATCCCACAAAAAATATTGTTATGTTAAGTAAAGCTAAGACGAGTACCGACATATTGATTTTATCAGATCTTATCGAGAGCCAAGATAAGAACTCTACACGCCCTAACGTAGCACTTTCTAATTCGCATCAAAGCGTATAGCGTTCTGCGTGAATCCTAATCTTAATGTCTCTACAAACACTATACCTACCTTCCTTCGTGAAAAATGTGTGGGCTGGCCGTTTTGTAAGAGTCACGTAGATATTCCTATAGGCTGCGAACGGAAACTAATTCAATTACAAGGCGTTTGTGTCAAAAGGTTCCGGTTTTCGCGTGCGTATATATCCCGGACATCACATCAACGAAGCTATCAATGAGGTAGGTATGTTAGACTAAAAACGACAAACGCGCGCGCTGTTTCGTTCCCTTTGCCTGTCATCATTATCATCGTCTATACGTTACTCCGGTCGTATCCCGAGGCTTTCACTTTGAAATCTAGGGTCCGTTTACCTCGTTCCCTTCTCCTGTGTAGCCAGGTAATTTAGTGTGCAATAGAAAGGATATCGTAGAGTCCCAAGCTGCCTTGCCCACGAACATAAGTGATCCGAAGTGTTGTCAGGGATCACAATCTCCGGTTCCATATGCGCCTCTCTATCCTCCAGAATAGCCACCTACAGATTTATGAATAGAAAGTAATTCATAAGGCATTAATTCCTAACACAAGCAATTTAGCTTAGCTGGATGGTTAATTTCGGTTACTAATATTCTTTGAAATATAAATACTTTAAAAAAATGTGAATGTGGTTCATTGGCACTCATAAAGTCTTGGTTAATTAAAATAATAGTGGTATAATTTCGATAAATATAACTTAAGTTTGTAGAGTTATATTCTTCAGGAATTGATTCACTGACCTGTGAATATTATTGTAGAACGTATCTGAGTGATTATTCCAGACGTCAAATTAATATATTCACAACAATCCTTTAGGCTCGCATAAATTAAATAATATAGATCGGCTGCACGGACTTCGGTCAGGTATTTTTGAACAGCTTTAGGAAAAGAAATATGATGTGGTTTTCTGAAGACAAAGTATTATAATATTAAGAGGTATATATGTACTGATAAATGTATTGTAGTTTATGACAATGTTGCATAAGAGTTCTTCAAATACGAGTGTGTGTTAAAAAATCGAGCCGTAGTAGGCGAGTTTCTTTTTTATAGTATCACCCGTGTGTATAAGACCAAATTATACACAGTTTCATACCAAATTATACACTACTTTGTCTAATCTCATGAAATAATTAATATAAGTAATTTACATAAAATGACAGCGTTATGTTTGCGTTTATGTGCAAACGTTAATCGCCAGAATCTTTTTGCTGATCGCACATGCGTGTTGCACCGCGTCCACAGATTAGAGATAAACTGCATAGAAACCTCCTTGATCTAGCTGAAGTTGTATCGAGATGGAAAAAGAATGATGTTATGATACAGTTGGTCATAGCAGAGCTGTATCATAATGTAATTTTTTAAATTTATTTCGATACTCTATGCGCATAGACTGGTACTAAAATTTTGTTTTAACTTTTTAATTTCAGTATGACCTAGCGTCTATCTTGTCACTTCATGTCTACAAATCATAGTGTGCGTTAGTTAACACTTTAAAATAGTAGTTGGGGACCAAACCATTCTCACCTTCAAGTCAATATGTCTGCTGATTGACAAACAAAACTATGGTGTAGGTTTCTAAACTATGGTGGAAAGGAGACACCGCTGACTTCCGCGGAGACTAGAGAGCGGACGTTGTGCTCCAAACTAATCAGTGATTTCCTAGCTACTAGCACAATAACTAACCATCGACAGACACGTTGCGGTAAATAAATTGTCCATAATTCAGAAACAAAAATTCAGACCAATATCGGACTAACTTCTCGTTAACATAGAACTCGCTACGTAGACGCAAGTTTTGATTACATTAGAGTTAAAGAATGTAACTCGTCCGCTGGTCTTCTGACTTGAATGTCAAATGAGGTCGTAAAGTGCCCCCCACGCGACGGTTACGCTTAGACGACAGATTCAAAATAAATAAAATGCTAATCCCTTCTCAGTTTTACTGTCGAACTTCGAGCAATAACATCTCATACGTATACAGCAATCGTAGTATGTGCTCTTAAATGAAATTGTCTGAACTTTCGGCAATGTCCCTTCGTCTAACGTTGTTCACTTCTTTTCGTGGCAGTTGCGTTATAAATAGCGTCATTTTGATGGCATTAAGCTTGACCCGACCTTTTGTTTAGTCTTTAATGGTGATATTCAATGTAAGGCATCATTAGCTTCGTTATTCCAGTGGATATTATTTAAGAGTAATGGGTTTAGAGATATGAATATGGAAACAGCTGGCAAACACGTGTTTTTACTAATAAATTTAATTCAAATATTTTTTCATAATGAAATCACTCATTGCGTGACAAACATATTTAAAATAATGATATTTATATTATGATACGCGTGCAGAAAGTAGATTATTTCAATCCGAGCTATAAAAGTCCCGCAGGCGGAGTTTTATATCACTTTTGCACCTAAGACTAAGAGAAGGGAATATTATGTTAAGCCGAAATTGGATAGCCATAATTGTCTTAAAAATATTGTTTGAGCAAAAAATAAAAATACACAGTGCGTATTCATCTCTTTATTTTCCCAAAAGGGTAGGTACACTTCTACAATAACTTAGCAAGTGGCATCGTTATCAATATTCAAAAATTTAATAAACAAGTTTCAGTTTATTCCTTACTAGAAATAATTCATACATATGAATGCAGTCGCAAGTAAAGGCTGGTTTTAATGTATTAGCTTTATAGATGTCGCCGCCAACTATAGCTTGATCAGCCGTTCAATTAACTGCCTAGGGTGTTAACTAAACGGTGCCATTTAATTAACGGTCTGAATGATATTCCGTCGTAACGTTTATTACAACATTTAACAAACTGGCTGACTATTGCTTAGGCCATTCGTACAATAGGGCACCACACCGAAATAAGACACAAAGTTAGTGTTATTTCTAGTTGTTCACAAATAAATCATGAACAATTTTTACATTGTTTGAACTTTTTCGCAATCATCACTATCACTACTTATTATAAAACAAAGTTGCTGTAGCTGTCTGTCCGTCCCTATCTATGTTTAAATCTTCAAAACTACGCAACGGATTTTGAAGCGGTTTTTTAAAATAGATAGAGTGATTCAAGAGGAAGGTTTATATACATGCATAATATTGTAGAGAAACACTGATAAATTTAGAGATATGCAGCGGGAACGGGATCAGAAAATATGGTGGTACGAAGTTCGCCGGGTCAGCTAGTATTTAATAAAATAATAATAGTAGCTTTATTGAGAAAACTGCGCAATCCGACTTGGATAGATTAGGTTAGAAGCCTTCGTGGTTTTTTTTTATAGCCATGCAGAAACAAGTAATTTTCCTATCTGTTTTATTAAATGGCTAGGCAAGTAATTAAACGTCATCGATCCAAGCCATTTGCCTAGCCGTTTAATTTAATGGCTGAATATCATTCAGGCCGTTCATTGAACGGCCTAGGCAGTTAATTGAACGGCTGATTAAGCTAGTTGGCTGCGACATAGGCACTAAAATATTTCTACCGACGACGCACAGTATTCGGTGACAGACATTTCTAACGTCTCTTACAATATTTTGAATGCATCATTTCCACAAGCGCGTGTACAAACGCAGTGCGTACTCATTGTAAGTGCTGGTATTGTCATTTTGTACAAAGCTCGAAAGTATGCATGTGCTCTAAGGCTACTGTCAGACTGTAAGCGTTACATACGCTGGGTTACAAAATAAGTAGCGTACCGTAACTCTTATCTCAAATAATTTAAATCTTGTAACTGATAATAAACGTCTTATAATGACTCAATCCATACTAATATTATAAATGCGAAAGTAACTCTATCTGTCTGTTGCACTTTCACGCCTAAACCACTGAATCGATTTTGATGAACTTTGGTAGGTATAGGCTTACGTTTGGTCTCGATAATCGACATCCAAGCGGGCAAAAGTTATATATACTCCTAAGTTTTATGACCACCTCAGGCGATCAAAGAGAATTTAATTTTGAATGTTAATATCCGAATGAAAGATTTGTAAATTAATGTGAAACTTGCTTTCAACCCTCGTTATAAATGCTGACACGGACCATGACACTCAGAAAGTCGAGAAAAGTTAAACTGTCTTGGTTACCGCAACAAGTTTAATCAGAGTAAATTCACAGACTGAGAAATATAATAATTACATTCCAAACGTTATCTTTTGAAACACAAAGTTTGAAATGGAAATTAGCTATTACATCTTTAGCGCCAACCATTTTCAAAGTAAAATTAAGTAATCATATTTCGTACCAGAATAAATTGTTTATACCTATTATCAACTAATCGAATCAAATAACAGTGAATAAAACCTTTGCAAAAAGAACTCTGAAATCTTTAATCGCTGTCAAAGAGACCTCGCCGTAAAGCACAAAGAATGTCTTTCACTTTGCAGGCGTGTTTTTCATTTGCAAGAGAAACGTTGCATTGTTTCAGTCTAACTATTCGTTTACTAGAAGCAGCAGAATTATCATTGCTCCTTACGGATTTTTACGTACGAGTATGTCCTTATGAAGGATTGTAATTCAAAAACGTTTAAATGATGATCACATATTTATTTTTCGGACGGAAATTGGATTGGATTATGTCGGTTATGTCGGACTCGAACCGAGTTAAATCGCACGCCTTCCGGAGTGTAGGATTGCCTAAAGCATAGGTATCACTAGTACTCCAGAGTATATTTTTTGTACCATGGGATGATTACATACCTGTCTGTGTATGTGTGTGAGTTTAAAATTTGCATTTAAACAATATTTATACGTTACGAGGTACTAAAAAAGCAATCTATCAATACATTTCCATTGCAATGTAGATCAACGTAGTTTGTTTATTTCGTTAATTGTATATTTATGTGATGGTTCGGGACAAAAGCAGGATTATATTATTTATATTTATATATTTATGGTATCTAAATACACTGATATTATAGGTATAGCCTGGCCGGACTTAATAGTCAAAAGTCAAAAAGCTATCTGCATGTTTTGAGTTGCATGTAGTTCGTTTGCTATCGAGGTTTTTTGAGATTGTTTAATCAATTTAACAACATTTATTACTAAATTAATATCTATGAAAGTCATGCACAATTTTACAAAATCCAATTTGACTCTTTCTGTAGAATTTTCTATCACGATAGTAGCACCTTAGGTATTATTTGTAAAGAATTATGTAGGTTTGCCTACAAGTAATGTAATAAACTCTCTTTGTTTTGTAATATTTTGATTTGTCGCTCTGATGACATCGAGTTGTTCAAGTAAATTGTGAAATGCGATTAATAAATATTCTTTTCACCATTGACACTCGAAAAAGGGCCCGTGATTCATCAAAAACAGTGAATAAAACGCTCTTTGTTTCACCGAGTGAATAAAAAAATTTGAATTTGGAACATGCGCGAATGTACGGATTCTAGTGAAACATGCAAAGAGGTTGCACACTCTCACTATAAAAACGTACTAAAAGCCACCTAAATGTAATCACTGGCTGGATGGAATGTGGCTCAGTTTAAATTAAGAAAAAAAAATGCCGCCATTTTCTGTGTAATTTTCTTTGTAAAAGTTTATGTTTGTCTCATAATCATAAAATGACTTCATCTAGTGATGAAAATGAAACTCATATTCTCGAACGCGAAAAGACTCCTGAGTCTTTTCGCGCGGTAGCTATTACTGATAATTTGCTGCTTCTTTTGTAATTCATAATCACAGAGTATGTAATCGTTTTCTCGTAGTCAATGGTGAAAAGTTGAGTACCTAACACGTGAAAAAAGAATTCATCTCGGCTCTTGTATCCCTCGATCCACTCAGGTTTCTACCTAGAACCCCTCGCTACGCTCGGGATTCTACCGGAGAAACCTTCACTCCTCTCGGGATACAACTTGGTGCCTCGAAAAGAATTCACCTTTTTTTCACTTGTTGGGTAATCTACTATTCTTTTATTTTCTCGCTTCTCATTCGATTCCCGCGTTTTCCTCGAGTACAATTGTCATTTTTTTTATTTCTATTCCAAATGCAAATTGAGTTTCAAACTTCGTTTGAAGAATTTTGTGAACAGAGTACTGACATCTTTCAGAATTCCTTTGTAATATTGTAGCTGATGAAAGTTGCTTTGCCTCATTTTTTGCAGGCCGTGTATAAGAATTTGAGATTTTTTATTTTACTCTCTCTTTATGTCCTAAAGTAATGAATGATTCATAGAACAGGTAAGTTTAAAATAACCTGTTGCGATCTTATTCTGACGTAGTATAAAGCATAATAGAAAAATATTGTTTTCACGTAAATGTACCTAAATGCTAATGCATTTTATACAGCGGAAGGTATGTAGGTATGTAGCAGTAATATTTATTGACTAACCAGATCCAATGAATACATTATCAATTACACGTCATACGAACTATTGCATCATAACTATATAATACAAAACATGTCTATTTAGTCATGGTGAATTTACACATAAGAATGGTAATTTATTAAGATTTTTCACCTCTTGCTTTCATTGCTATATTTAGTTAGATGTTAGGCGGAATTCGATGAGCCACTAATATTTAAATAAAGAAAGCCTTTTTGTAATAAGTCAACGAATTCTCAATGTCGAAGCTTATCAGCGCAATTAATAAGGCATTACCATTATTATCAAAAATCTAATCGCCATTGCCTAATCCTCCGGGTTTGTGGTGGACTTCAAATTTGTACTATTTCTAGTTTTGCACAACCCTGTAGGTCATCCTACCTATCAAAACTTAAAATTTCATATAAAGTCAGTGTGAAAACATTAATTCATTTACTAGTAATATTATTATACTTAGTCCTTATTACCATTATACGATTCTATTAATAAGAATAACAGTTGATTTTGTTTTATTTTCAAGTAAATAATACGAATAATATGTAATTAGATTTTTGGGTAATTTTCCCTAACACCATTTTTTTTTCGAGCATAATATAAGAGAATAATTCGCGGGTTTCGTGTTCAGAGGCTGGACGTTGATGAGGCAATCAGTCAGCGTGGATATTTTCTTTCTATTTTATGTCGACTTTCGACACGGCAGCGGCGGCGAAAGTTTAATGAAGTTATTTTGTTCAACCAGCGGAACGGTATTATGATGGGTTCTGAAGTTTTGGGCCAACTCCGCAGGGTCCACGCGTGCCGGGCTTATGTTAGTTATTAGTATATGCCTTACGTATGTTTTAGTTTCACATTTATTTTATAAATGCTGAGTAAAATTGCTGTTTTATATTTTATTTCTGTGACATAGTTTTTAAGTTACACTTAAGTCATTATAATTTGTTTTATGTTTCAAATTAGTTAAATATCTTTGTCATGTTTTGTTATATTGAAAATAATATTCCTACAGAAACTTACAGTAGGTATAGGTACAACCACTTCAATAAGTAGGAACTTACTAAATAATGGTTCAAGTTAAATCACTGGCCTCTGAATTGAAAATTATACTATATTATTTATATTTATATATTTATGGCATTAAAAATAAACTGATATTATAGGTATAGCTTGGCTGGGCTTAATGGTCAAAAGTCAAAAAGCTATCTGCATGTTTTGAGTTGCATGTAGTTCGTTTGCTATCGAGGTTTTTTGAAATTGTTTAATCAAATCACAATTACAAAATCCAATTTGATTCTTTCTGTAGAATTTTCTATCACGATAGTAGCACCTTAGGTATTATTTGTACAGAATTATGTAGGTATGCCTACAAGTAATGTATTATACTCTCTTTGTTTTGTAATATTTTGATTTGTCGCTCTGAATTGAAAATCAAATGAATGAAGGCCATAACGATCAAAGATTTTAATTGTTACAGTCCAACAATGACTCAAAAAGTAAGATATAATCTGACAAGAAGTACCGAACACACATTAGGAGGAAGAGAGAATTGGAAAATTGACACCAACGGCAATATCTGCAGCCCAATCGAAATAAAGTGACAATGGGACAGAGATAACATTTACCCCGGGCTAACGTAATCAAGACAACGTTGCCTTTCATTCTTACCATATTTATTTTGATTCTTCATAGGTTTTTAAATTATTTAACTATTTTATTTTAAACCCCGAAGGCGGACTAAATTTTTTTGACGAAATGATCTTGACATTTGTAATTTGTTTCACGAGGTTATCAATAAACATGTGAATTCACGGCATTGTTGACTCCATGAAAGAGAATGACTTCACAAAAGTCAGAGTTGACAGCTCACGTCCGTGATACAAGCTATTAATATTTATTAAATCTGGAAGTGACTGTTATAAACCACCGAGTTATGATCCGATACAACGATATAACGTATTTCATAACATATACCTATGTGCTATTAACGTATTAGGTATCGCTTATCACAACAAACATCATTGCCAACATTTTGTCGACTACTATATGTATATAAAACTAGCTGTTGCCTGCTGCTCCGCCCTCATGGGATTTTGATTCCGTTTCCATAAACGTAAATATGACACTGACAAATAATGTGACTTTCTATATTAGAAATATTCAAAATCGATTCGGTAGATCTAGATTAGCCCCCACAATCTCACACACGTACAAACTTTACCTCCTTAAGCTTCTCACCGACTTTAAAAAATACTTAATGATCAATGTTTTTACTTCGCGAAGGAGTTACGAAAGAGAACGAAGCCAATTTAATGATCCATTTCAACATAATCCAATAAACAGTATTTTTTACATATAAAAAACACTAAGGCCCCGGCTACATCTCTACGGCACGGCACCGTCCGCCGTCGCCGTCGACGGCGACGGCGCCGCGCCGTAGAAATTCACGGCGCCGTGCGACGGCGCCGTGGAAAGTGTGACATAAGGGAGGGCAATTCCCCAATTAGAGTAGTCGACTTCATAGTTCGACGTCAAAAAAACTGTAACCTGAAAACGAAACTTTACGAACCTTTACGAAGCTTTACGAACGTAAAAATTCTGAAGTAAACATTTATATTTTATCCCTTTCACACTAGTCGCGAGCTTGACGAATGACATCTCGGTTTGATTGATATGGCGATATTAATTCAGAGAAAAATTCAGTGTGGCGTACCATATGAAAATTTTCCCTAAATAATTATTGTTGAATTACATCTGAAATGTCTTTCACGATTAATTCTTTTTCGGATAAAATAACGCAAATGTGAGAAGAAAGTGAAGCTATACCAAAAAATAAGGATAAGAATAAAAACTAAATTGCAATTTGAACTTAAATTAAAATAAAAAACGAATTGTAACGGATTCTATTATTGTTTCTATTTTTATGTAAATATAATAACAAGACGTTGACCATGGCTCCGCTTGCATGAAATAAAAGAGATCCTATTTCCGCAATCCCCAAGAATCTAATTTCGGGATACCTAAATTGTATTATTTCAAATTAAGAGGGTGTTACATACCTCCAAAGGCCACGGTAACCACTTCCCATCAGGTGGACCGTGTGCTAGTCTGCCACCTAAATCGTATAGAAAAAAGATCTATCTCCCTGCCTAGCGATTATGTCCTTTTTTATGGGTATCTGAGAGGATTTTCGCTCAACAAAAAGGACAGATTTATAGTTTGGATGACAATATAGGCTACATTTTATCCCTGTATAGGTACGTCTAGATAGTTTTTATAATGACTATCGCATTGAGATTAAAAAAACCCGACCGCAAGCTACTTTCGACCTTAATGACATTTCTTAAAAAATATGTTTTTTGACATCTATAGATGACGCTGATCTCGAATATGAAAAAAAACTGGGTATTAGTTGCCGTCGATAAGGTCGAAAATGGCTTGCGCCTATTTTTTACATTGACTATATCCCAGAGACCCCAAAAATACGTGCAAGCCATTTTCGACCTTATCGACGGCAACTAATACCCAGTTTTTTTTTCATATTCGTGATCAACGTCATCTATACATGTCAAAAAACGTATTTTTTAAGAAATGTCATTAAGGTCGAAAGTAGCTTGCAGTCGGGTTTTTTAATCTCAATGCGATAGTCATTATAAAAACTATCTAGAGGAACCTATACAGGGATAAAATGTAGCCTATAATGTCATCCAAACTATAAGTCTGTTATTTCTTTATCGTGTGGGTATCCCTTCGGATGCCCACAAAAAGGACATAACAGTACAGCAGGATGGCTGGTACCTTATATACTTGAAATGCTTAAAAGTGTACGCCAACGCGCATCTTAGATCTTCAGATAACTAAAATTATGTAATATGATTTAAATTATACATAATTATTATTACTGTCTAAAGTTCATTTTTGATATTAACAAAGAAGTTCACCTCATTAATTAAAATCTTCCAAATGCATGGGAAAACTAATTTTTATTTGTATTGACAACCCTAAATTTGACATAATTTGTAATTTTTATAATATGTTTCGTAATCTTATTTCAAGAAATGTAAATATAGAAAAAATAAAATTAAGCGTGAAATGTAGTTCCGTTTGTTCTTTGATATTTGAGGCTGAAAAACGCACTCTTTCATCATATATTTAATACGTTTGTTGTCTCACTGTCACTTCTTGGTTGACGTATCATGAGTCTTTGAAAGACGCGATTCGAAACATAGGACCGTGATCCTATGTTGTGTTGGGGCGGATTTTCGGGTCAATTGCGTATCTAGTTACTAATCAGAATCGCGACAATGCGCCACCCACAAAAAATATGTTTTTAATAATGAATTCGTAATTTTATGAAATATTATTAATATATCACTGAAATATTAAAGTAAAATGTTGTAATATAAATAATAATATAATCCATGTAAATTAATAACATTGACGTATTTTTAGTAAGACACTATATGTCATTGCGCGCTCGCCAACTGAGAAATTTCGATTGAGAATCGCCCCCTGCAACACACCGTCAACTTTTTGTAGCACGGCGCCGTGAATTTCTACGGCGCGGCGCCGTCGCCGTCGACGGCGACGGCGGACGGCGCCGTGCCGTGGAGTTGTGGCCGGGGCCTAACTTGGTTGGCATCCACTAAACAACTTTTAAAATTTTACAATAAAATTGTGCGCTATTATAGAAACCGACTTCAGAAATATGATCACCGCTATCATTTCCATTTTATTGTTCGTTTTGTAACAAATAATTTCATCCATCCGAACCGAAATCTTTTGTTATGGTTTATCAAAAGGGATGAAGGCATTTAATTTGATCGAGGAAAAGGATTATTAACATGAAAACGGAAAACTGGTGCCTCAAATTTAATTGTTCAGTTACTTGATTAATCAAATCGTATCTGTAATTAATTGATATTCCTTAAATTGCGATTTGTGAGCTTTATAGTTAGATATTTAAATAATCTGCTACCCGGTATACAACAAAGGTAGAGCAACTTTACTTACATCAGACGAGCGAATGCTCATTCTATCCCCCTCCGTAAAATTCTATTAGTATAAACAGAAGCAGAACATTCGTTCGTTGTTCTTTCTTAGATTCTATGGATTATTCTCAGAATGCTCGCCCGCTTTATGTAAACGCCACTAGCGTGCGCGACATTCGCTTAGTAGAGCGTAGGATAGCTATTTAGATATTTAGTATATTGTAGCATCTTGGAGCGTTCTAACGTGTTGTGTGACGTAGAAACAAACAAATATCCCATTGCTGCAAAATGGAACTATTTCTGCTCCATTAGCACCCGGAACGCACTATTGTGTTATACATGAATAACACTTTACAGATTCCAAGTGTAAAGAGACATTGGTTTGCACGAAAATGATAGAGGTTACGGTGCATCAGCGAGGGTAGAAACACTATCCAATGGATTCCTACTATCGAAGCAGCTGCACTGAGCCCACGGAAGGGATACGAAGTCGTCAAAAAAGTGTTAATACTCAATAACACTAAGCTAAAGAACAAGAAAGTTAACAAAAGTTGTATAAAACTAAGTCTTCACCATACGTATTTGGGTAACACCTCCACACTAAGTGCATGTAAAATATATCACGTCATTAAAGTAAAACTCTTTCGGCACTAAACACGCCCATTTCCATATAGAAAGGGTACCTATAACTTTGCTTTGTTTAAACAACACCAGGTGCAAAGTCTCGGCATCAGTGGTTGCAAAAACTGTTTAACCATTATTTAGAATTAGGAAAGCTACACACTGGGGACTGCTTACACGTAATTGGTGGTGTAGGTAATTTTGTAGGAACAAGTCGCGTGCGGCTAAACGTCGGAAATTACGCACATTATAATGTTTTGAGTCGCTACAAGGCAGTCCTCCGGGCATGTTTGCATTAAACTTTTCACCTGATTATTGTGTGATTTTTTGGTACAGTGTTATTTTAGTGTAGAGGTTTGTCGAATTCAAAATAATTGTTTTTATTTTGGAATGGCAAGCAGCGTACGGTCTGGCTAATGGTAAGTCATCAGTGGAGCACCTACTATGGTGTAACCTAAAAGTAGTCTGTGAGATGCATGAACTAACGAAAACAATATATTATATATCGTAGTTAATAACAAAAGGTCTGGAATTATTATGTTGAAAGGTTAAAGAGATTAGTAACAGAGAGAAAAGAGTGATAATAGTAGGATAAATTTAAGCACGAGTATATGCCTCACCTGGGATACTTTCATTTATAAAATATGTTTATAAAACTCAAAGTCCTGACTTGCGATCCTAGAGATGTGAACTGTTTTCAACACCTGGGAGAGTTCGTGAGATGCTATCGGTGTATTCTACTATCTCTTAAGAACTTTCAATGGTGTTCAAAAGACACTTCTGGAAAAATATTCCAAATCATCCTCATAAAGTCTCGATCACCGGTGAGTCTAATTTGGTAAATGCGGACTTAATATCTTAAGATGATTGTGCCACTTTCGCCGAAATAGATTTTACGACTGGGTCAATAATTATTAAGCCTTTGAAAAACATCTAGGAGTCAATTGAACCACTAATGTAGATTTTCCTATTGATCTTACATTACACTTATTGCACAGGTTGGCCAGACTGTTTGACTTAAAAAATAAATTTTACACGAATTTCACATAATATATTGAAATAAATCCACTTTTTGACGGATTTCATCGTCATTTATTTTATTACAGTTATAGTTCGGGTACTTTGAAGTAACTTATACTTCAAACTATATTACAAGTACCATCTAAGCCGAAATATCGGGCTAAATGTCTAATACCGAAAAAATCACAATAGAATCCGTAAAAAACTGATTTTATTTCATTTTTTTTACATTATTCAGCACACTAACTATGCCACAGTACACGTATACAAGTAGGTAAGTACTTTATTTTATTAGAAAAAAAAACAAATGTCTTCAAAAGTTAAAGACGACTTAAAAATAATCTCCGTCTCATGTTGATTTACGACAAAAGTTTTTCAAACGGATTTGTTAGAGTACGGAGAGGTGAGTGCGGCAAGCTTTTAATTAATTTCAAATGAAAATAAATTTATCTAAAAATGCATCATATTTCTGACAGACATTTTTAAGGAAGTATCATCTAAAATTAGAGTTTTTATAGCCATCTGTAACTATGCGCACGCTTTTATTAAAAACTTCCAAAGAGAAGTGTTTCTTTGCAGGCTATAAAATAAAAATATTACGATAGATTTTAAAGAAAACAGTTATTTTCTTTTTAGTTATGGACTTAACGCAGTTTCGAAACATTTAATAAACAATAATAATTTTCTCGACATATCAAGACCTAAGCCACAGATTATCTAATAGTTGAAACCTAAACTAAGTATAACTTGTAATATTTGTTCTAGGATGCAAATAAACATACATTTTTTTTCGTAAATACGTAATATATAAATTATACTCGCATACATGCAGACACTATTTATGTAGGTATAGTTCTGTTATGATAATAATAGAACAATAAATTACACTTACTGGAAATGAATCCAACGGTAACAAATTTGCAGATATCTCCAGAAATGGAAAAGCTATCATAATGAAATAAACACAGTTTTGACGGCGAATATTCTGTAGGATAGAAGCAGATGGTGGGCTGTAGGGTTTGCCTACATCAGAGGGAAAAAGGCGTGAGCATTGGATGTAATTGATGTAACTTCAGTCAAGTACTTTTACAGATGCACCTATAGGTAGTTACCTAGCGAATACAGTCTGTAGTACCTCCTAATTCTGCATAGAGCAATCGTATTTCACACAATACCATACTCAGACTTAACACGCTGCCTGCTACTCGAGTAACAGCTCCAGTAATACAAAAAGGTCACAATAGAGAACAAGGTCGGATATGCCCTTAACATGGTAGGAGTTCTGAAAAATATCATCTACATTCACCAACGTTACCTTTAATAGGCGAATGACGAAGACGACACTCGATGCGACTACACGTAACAGTATGTAAATTTTATTCTATTAAATCGGCCCCAGGGGCGATGTTTACAATACAATTTACACATAATTTATTGGAGTCTGCAGGGGTGTGTGACGTTGGCTCTGTCAATTTCGGTAAATTACCACTTTTGGGGGAAATGTATGTGTCGTACACGTTTTCCCTGAATACGCCTTTGAGCGCTATTAAAAGCCGAGTTGATTTATCAAGTTACTACTTCACTTTATAAAGTCACTGAGATGTTAGTAGTTGAATGATATACGGTACATATTATATTACCAATCTTACCAATCTAATATATAAAAATCAATGCCACTTTTCGTTGTTAGCTTATAACTCAAGAACGGCTGAACCGATTTGGCTAATTTTAGTCTTGAAATGTTAGTGAATGTCCAGGGAAGGTTTAAAAGTGCAGCGGGAACGGGAAAAATATGGCGGTTCGAAGTTCGCCGGGACAGCTGGTAATATATATTTTAAAGTAGGTAATTTACATGATGTCTGAATTTTCAAAATTGAATTCAATAAGAATTTGCGCAGGAAATTCCCCATTAACTTCTATAACAATAAAACAGATTTTTATATCCTTGATAGATAATATTCCTTTGATGAAGTTTTTTTTTGTACCACTTAGGTGACAGACAAGCACACGGCCCACCTGATGGAAAGTGGTTACCGTGGCCTATGGACGTATGCAACACCAGGGGCGTCACACTCGTGCTGCCGACCCTGAAGAAACCTTCTAATGCCCTTCTTGAAGAACCCCATATTCCCCAGATAGTGTAGTTGACTCAACTACACTTATCTGGGCACCACCAAATGTGATGTACTATAATGTCTAACACAAAACTGGAATAAAAACATACAATCTTAATCCATCTAACATCGATTACTTTATTCCCGACAAAATAGGTAGGTAGGTATACTGAATTACAGAACTCTCTCTCTAATGAGATAACTTTGTTTTACAAGTTCTACGAGTGCGTTCTCGATAAGAATGTTTACTTACACGTGTATCTACAAGTAGCTGCTCAAAAGTTTCTTATAACTGATGTTATTTGCGCTATCATTGCTGGTGGAAGGAATAGTGCTTTCTTTCATGAAGTTTCTTGAATTAGTTATCGCAGGTATACAACTTACGTCAGGATAAGTACTTTCTACGAAGTTTTGTACTTTACTAACAAATGGAATGATACTGTAACTGTATACCTACATCGTAAGTTAATACAACCTTTGAAAATAAAGCACTCCTGAATTGGAATAAACGAGGTCAAGTCTGTGATATTGAATGTTAAAATGTACCTAGGTATAATAATGTATTATTCATAATCTTTTTTTCATTAATTTGAAATGAATCGTTCATCCTACTAATATCTTATTCCCTAGTAATTAAAAGTGAAAGTTTGTAAAGATGTTTCTTATTCAAATATATTCTAACGGCAGAACGGGTGAAGATTTAAAACTAGAATTGAATTACAGGTATAGATTAGTCTGAAATAACACATAGGCTATTTTCTTCCAGAGAATAGCTTTCCATGGTTTTCGGGAATGGGTTAAAAATAGCACGCGGTCAAAGCCGCTGGCAACAGCTAGTTTATAATAATCATAGCTGGAAATACAGAAAAGAATGCTACCGCTTCGAAAAATAAAATAAGTTACTACGGTAGCAGCACAGTAATTCGACTGCTGCGCCTTTATTGCTTAGAGCAAGGTATATCACACAATTCATTGTTGCTGTCAGGTTGATATTATTGTACTACAACTCTTTAGAAACTTTTACTTATTACTTACGACTTACTTTTATTATTTACTTAATTATTGATGTTACATTCGACATTTTGTAAAAACTCACAATGTAATTGCAAAGAATTCTAATAATTAAAGCTGTACCAACATACGGGCAGTATCCAACACAAGGACGTGTTTGAAACTGCTAACTAATTTCTTGTCTCTATAGTTATATTTTCTGAATATCTCATCGTAATTGTGTTTCTTTACCATCTTGATACTTTAAGTATAAGAAGAAATTTCTTACATTTTTAACTTTTACAGTCAATCTTCAAAACCATTTTATTTTAAATGTTTTGTAACAGTCTTTTAACCTAATGGCTTCATCCCAATTGTCCCTCGTAATTTAATTTCGGATGTTTAAATAAATTGCGGGCAATTTGGTGGGTCGTCTGATAGTAAGTATAACATTTATAGCTTGAAAAATATTACTTAACTTAAAATAATTTGACTTACCGAGAATTATATCTTGAAAGTAATTGTAAAAAATGTTTTACAATATTAATATTTGCAAATTACCCTACTAAACAAAAGAAGTGTAATGATCGAGTTATTGTTAGGTAGGTGAGGTAATAAGGTAGATACATTATACCTCGGGACACGTATCTTGGACCTTAATCGGGATATAAACGATACCCTGGCGCGTGTGGATTGTTTTGTAATATTCTCTGCTTAACGAATTTGAGCATAGAGCACATTTTAAGCACGTTTCAGGTCCAAGATATAGGTACAGGGTGATACTACTGAACTCCTTGACCATTATAATTATGGCATTGTCTCTTTTGGAATTATAACGACTTTACAAGTACTTTATTGTAAAACCAAGCTACGAGTATATCCGACTTCAAAAACCAAAAAGTGAAAAAGTGAACAATAACTGAATTATAGATTTAATTCCAAAAACAAGGAATTAACAATTTCATCAAAGATCAGATGATTGCAGAGTTAATAAATCTGTGCAATAAATTAAGCACGCTTATTCAATTTTCACTCTTAATAAGTAAATTCGTATGTGAATTTATAAAAGAAATAAAAATAAAATCATCATTACGTACTCGTAGTTGATAAAAAAGTAGAAACAAGACAAAATGTCAAAAGTGAATTCGTACATCGTTTTTGTTTCACGCATTTATTCTTTACGTGAAACTGACAAAGTGCCGTGACATATATTGAACTATGAGAGCAAAGCGATGTTACATCTAAAATAAATCACGTCCTTTTCAAACGTTCTGTGGGTATTTATTTTGCAAGGCGTGCCATTTTTCCACATTTCCTAAGTGTATACCTATATGTTGCCTTATATAAATCTTAAAATTTGATAGTTTGTAGTTACTAAGACCACGCAGGACAATTAGTTTTGTCTTCTTCTACATGATGTCCAGCCATTTAATGAGATTAAGAGACCCTATTTTTTGCGGGGATATCTCCGTTAACTTCTTTCTAACGGATTTAGTTTTAAATAGCCTCGATAGATAATACCTATATTCCTTTGATAAAGTCAACTTTTCTCAGCAATTTTCTAACTCAGTTAGGTCGGATTTTCAGTCTAACTGTAATATGGCAGGAAAATATCGTGTCCGTAAAACGACTGCCATATGACCTCCACAAATATTAACAAGAAATACAACAAAAATATTACATAGGTATATTGTACATACTCATATTATTTTGTCAAACCATCGCGTCGCCTAAAACTCATAGTTTATCCGGAAGTACCTAACTAAAATAATTTCGTTCGCTTGACAGGCTATAAAGAGTGTTTATGACTGGCCTTAGGTTATAAATATGTTCCGGCAAAGGGGAGTTGAGGGTATGTCTGTTTAGGCAAATAATAGTTATTTGTTATCTTGAAGCTAAAATGAGATAGCAATTGGATGCCAATGTAATGAAATTCTTTACACTATGAAAATATGAGTTACAAAATCTTCATAAAATTATTCCAACGTCTGAACTACTTCAAACATAATTATTATGTCAATAAGTTTCATGTAGACATTTGAAATTATAAAAATTAATAAGAGATAAACTGAAAAGTACAAAATTACCATCAACAAAATACAATATTTCCCGGGGCAATAAATCGATATAATATACCAAATACCAAATTTGGCCCTTTAGCTGGCTTTATAGCTAGCTACCAAGAGATACTTCATTATATTATTAACTGGTAATTTCATATTTCTTGCATGTTCAATACATACGAGCTACATATAATTGGCAATTAATTTACTGAAACCTTTGCCCAACGTATTGAATAAAGCTTTAACCGTAATAATTTAACCTCATCGAGGAAAAAATTCAAATATAAATTGTTAAACATGCTACACGATCCCTTTGTTCTTTTATTTCTCTTTGCTTGTATCGTTCTATTAGCGAAGATCATCACCGTAGATGAAAGTGAAATTCTTTATAGATATTTAAGTTGGAAAATAAGTAAGTAGGTATAGGCCAGCAAAAATTCGGTTAGTGGAAAGCCAACCCCAACTAAGTTGGGAAAAAGGTTTAGAGAGACACCAGTAAAAATAGTTGTTTTTTGGTCTGGCACCTGAAGCTCCACCATTTTGTGATTTTGTAACAAGTAAGTCCATAAAACTTATAAATGAAAAGAAAAATGGATCAATAATTTTAGTACGAAGTTAATTATTACTGGCTTAGCACACGACACGACAAAATGAAACGAGTGTTGATTTTCCAATATTGAATTTCAAAAGAAGTTAGAAGAAGCACATTTTGTGGTTCATTGAATTCGTGTAGAAGAGTAGATACAATAATACTTTTGCTGTTAAATTAGTTAAAATTAAGCTCCCACATAATAATTAATCATTTAAAGCAGTAAATGAAACATTACAATAAACATTGATTTTATACGTCTCTGTCATATATTTATGGAGTGGTAAGTTCCTACCAACATCTTTGAAGGCTAAAGCCAACCCATATTCGAGGGTTACTAGCATAATGTTTTTTTCGCGTAATGACAATTCAGTTAAGTTGACATGAAAGCATGTTACCTAGATAGCTGAAAGACAATTCAGCTAAATGACATAAAAACAGAATACCCAGTTAGCAGAGAGTCAACTCTGCTGGAAGACATCGAGGCTTTATTAGGACTTTGTTTTGGACCAGTTAAAAACAATTCACGTCGAATGGCTATTATACGTATGTCATTTATGTATGTAATTTTAAACGTATTAATGCAATTTTTGAGCAAAAAAATTCAAGCTTTTGATATCAACGAATATGGTCACAGTCACAGGCTAACTGAATTGTTTAGGTAAATAAGGTAGTGTTGCAATAAACCAAAAATAGCTTTGAATCATGTGAAACGTAAAGGTATGATACCTTTCATTTCAAGTATCTACATCTATAACAGGAAAGATCCAATTTAGTTCATGAAGCCGTAAAGCTAAATCCACTTTGTAAGTGAACTGAAACCGCAAGCTTTCATCTGAAATATTTCCCTAGCAACTACAGTACCCAATTTCAGTTATTGGGTTTGACAATACTCGCCACACTTCGAGCTCCATTAACGAACTGGCCAGGACAGCTTGTTATTAAACGGAGATATTATTTATGTTTGGATAAACAAAACTCATGCACGAATTGAAACAACCAAACAAAACGGCTTTATAACGGCTTGTAAAATAAATAAAACAAAAACGATGTACAAATTGTTGATGTTTCAGAAGTAAACGGACCTTCCAACACGGTTAGATTTCCCTTTGTGAATGTGTGACTCGTGTTAAGTTAAATAATTGTAACTTTATAGGACGCCCTGTCAAACTTTCCTATAGGTGTGAAAAATCCGGGTGGTGTCCGATAGCTACAGTCACTAGCAGAAGCAGCTTAACTAATTCCTATATTTGTCAAAATTTTCTTAAGGAAATAAATAACTTTTACAACACACCTGCTCATAAAAGTGATATTATTTTACCGCAATTAAGCACGGAATGACTCCTATTATGAAACTGTGACTTTTTCATTACTATTATTCACAAAAGTGAGTTATAGATTCTTTTTTAAATTTTATAGGAAGTGTCTATAATTGTCTATGTTCTTAAAATAGTTTGGATACAAAAAATAACGTGTTTAATAGTACGAATAAATTAACACGCCTATTAAATAAAACAAAAACGTCATTTGATGCATTTTCGTATTTAAATAAATAATTTCAACTTGTAATACTTGTGTAATAAACAAAATTTTCACTCAAATTTAACTTTTTTTTTCTCTAAGTACAGAAAAAAAAACAGAGTAAAAAAAAGTTAAGTTCAAACCTCATTTTTTTTTAAATATGGTCGACCGCCATTGTTAAATGCGCGCGCATAGGAAAACGAATTAATTTGTAGTATTGTTTATTTAGTATTTGTAGTATTATTTTATTCGCAAGTGTGTTGTAAAACGTCGTATGGCACGTGTGAGCATGATGATTACCGTCCTCGGCTGTCTTAAGACCCTCGCCAAGCGGCTCGGGTCTCAATGGCGCCTCGGCGGTAATCACCAACGTTGCTCACTTGTACCATAATGTACTATTACGTCAGTTAATATAATTGTGTAAGTATTTCAATGTGAAAATATTTTTCAGGATTCGGCAGTGTTCATCAACTTTTGAGCGCGATTGTATGAAATGTGGATTTAGACCAAACGAATATAGAGCTAGAGCTAGAACAAGAATTCTTTCTTTATATTTTAGTGTAAATGAAACCTTTTTTTAGCAGTTACATAAGAAAGAACAACGAACGAACGAATGTTCTGTCGCTGTTTACAATAGTAGAATCTAACGTATAGGGGATAGAATGAGCACGAGGGAGTGCTGTGCTGCTGAGAATGAGCACGAGCGAGTGCTGTGCTGCTGTGCCTTACCATGGCCATAACGTGACTATGGTAGCTATCTAAATCAAACAGCCGAGACTACAATGCATTATTTCAAAAATATTTTTCATTATTAAAGTTTATGACTGGTTCTAATATTTAAATTGAAAAACTTCGCCTATAAAGTGAACAACCAACCTCTCAACACTACAAAAACAACTCTATAAAGGAACGGGTTGCGACTCCTCGCTCCAAAGAAAACAATAACAAAGCAGCAATCAAATATTTAATTACTATAAACAGAGGGAAGATAATTATCACTTCCACTTAATTAAATATTCAGGTGACGTGCGAATCTTCTAATACTAATATTATAAAACTTGAGATAATGATAACAATACATATTATTGTAGTGGAGTGAAAGGGTTGATATAGGGGAAGGAATTTTACCCTTGACACTACCAGTAGTGCCATTGGGTAGTGCCACGGGGCAACATCAGTTTATTGCCTACCTCAATGTATTTTATATTTATCGTAAAATAATGGGATCTCACTCTGATGCTGATTGGGAAGCCATTATATGGACCAAAGCAAATTAATGGGTCTGGCCTATTATCAAACTTGTTTTTATCTTTCCAGAAGCAGTCAAGTTTTTTAACTTACCAGCCACTGAAATATGATCGTTATCTTCGTCTTTCCTATCCAATCAACAAAAATATGTCCATTTGCATTATTGTATTAGAGACGGATAATGACAGGACGTACCGGGGCCTTACTCCCAAAAACGAACATGAACGTTTCGGATCGAAACGAACGGTCGCCGAACACGGACCATTAAAGTTACTCTGAAAACCTTTCGCCCTTTCGGTGACGACTGACGGATGCCGCCGTCTTCGGAATCATAGACTAACGATCG
Source organism: Eilema depressum (assembly GCA_914767945.1). NCBI lineage: Eukaryota > Metazoa > Arthropoda > Insecta > Lepidoptera > Erebidae > Eilema > Eilema depressum. The sequence continues at coordinate 5,222,937 of OU612020.1, forward strand.
AGTCTAGATGAATAGTGTGGACCGATATATTATAAACATCTAAAAACCGTTAACAAATGAAAAATCAACAAATATAGTTGTATTCTCATGAAAAGAGCATCAAATTAAAAAATATATGAGATTTTTATTACAAAGGTACTGTTAGATCACTAAAATGTCATTTTTCAAGAATTTACGTATATTTAATGTGAACGATCTTAAAAACCCTCGTGCCATAATATTGTTCTATGTTTTTAATACGTACTTTGACAGTTTGATAATTTCAAATTTGAAACTTTGATACCCGTATGCACTATCTCTATTAAGTTAATAGAGATCAGTGCCTGTCATGGTGTCCGTATGTGTGTAGCGCCATCTACTGGGGTCATCAAATACTTCCGTAATGGATAATGGTTGTTGGTTTGGTTCAATGCCCCTTTGCCAAAATGTTGTTTTTTTGAGGAAGTAGAGGAATGATTTCCTCGCATAGCTCCTCAAAAAGTACCATCGTCAATCTATAATTAGAGACAAATTCCATGTCCGGAATTTGCCTCAAAAAATTTTTTGCACGAAGCCGGTGACGATTTTGGCTTCGCTCAGCCGCTTCTTCCCTCATCATTTCGTCCAACAATAAAAATCTCGCCATTTTCTTAGATAAAAATTCAGCTTCGAAAGCCTTACGAAAGGTATATAGCTTTCGTTGAATTTCAAGTAATAATCCGCAAGATTACTTGTCAAACAACAACAACGAAAACGTCAAATGTATTTTGGGAGTAGGTGCACCGACCACGATCGACAACCTCAATGTCAAACGATCGAAGACGGATACGAAACACTTTCGGGGTAGCTAAATGGCCGAAACGTCAACGAATACGATAGTTTTCGATTTTCGGAGTAAGGCCCAAGTCACAAGCCGATGTCATTAAACTTGTAAAAATTACGTTTTGGATATAAGTCAGAATGTCAGTCCGAATGGACAGATGAGACCCGTGTTCTCCGTAATAGTAATAAATAACAATATTATAGGTTTTTATTGACAGGTATGCATCCAATAAAATGTCATAAAATTGATATATAAAATTAAAAATTGAATATAATGATGAAATAATACAGAGCGCTACCTCAATGACGATCTCCGGCCTCAATAAGGGCAAAGGGTGGGGCTGCCCGACGCTTTAGAAGGAACGGCATAAATATTTATGAATAAATAAAACGTTTTGTACAAACATACGGCACATGAAGGCACCATACCTTTTGAGCATAATATAATAATTATGTACTTTGTAAAAATCATAACCAATACTTAAGCTTAACTAGTAGGTACCTAAGTAGGTATCTTCATAGCAACCTAAGAGTAGTATCTGTTTTACCGGAGTTTAGTATCTGTTCTACCGCATAGAGAATTACATTTATATTTACGCTACATACTGACTAGATCAATCCATTTACCAAGTCTCCACTTGCCTGAAGCGTGCTTCCTCACTACCCTTAACTAATTGCTAATTTACTTCTCATCATGTTGTCACGAGAAAACAATTTGTCTACTGCCTCTCATCGCCTAGATCTCATTTTGTTATCATTAAGAAAACCATTTATCTAAACGTGACGTTCGTAGATTGAAAAGATTATATTCCTGAACGATAAGAATGAGATGAATTCTCTCAAAGAACTACATAATATAACATCTTGAATAATTTGACAGTATAGTATTTATAGGTAGGTATTTAAACTATCATGATCACTCACATTACTATTAGAGCTATCGGGATATTTACCATATTGAATTGTTTCTTTTGGTTCTCATTAGTTCTCTTGCTTCTTATCGCTTGAGTACTGACGCACAGCAAGAGAACTCGAAAGGGGGTTGATCGATATTATTCACTCCTCAAAACTTTTTCACTGTTTACCGCTAATACTCAAGTTCCTCCGTAATTATGGTGCTTGCAACAGCGCTGAAATATCCGAAACTCGAAACGATTCAACATGGTAAATATCCCGATAGCTCTAATACTTAGTAATTGACAGGACAGTGTTAATCTGCCTAGGCTTATTAATATTGTTATCAATCAATATGCTACTAAACACAATTTATGAGCCAAAATAAGCCAAAGACGTGATGAAAAAGACTATACTATATAACTGTAACTAACCCATATACATAATAATAAACTAATTGAATCAGTCCACGTAGGATGTATATTTTTTTTTTTTGTAACTTCTGCACCACCCAGTATGAATATCATAGAAATCTTGTATATTGTGTGAAAAACAACGAACGAAACGTAAAGGTTCTTTTTCCAATATAATTAGTTGTTTTTACCATCATACATAGCAGAATAGGTATAATATGTTGGATCTGTTTCCATGGTTTTGAAATCTTTTAACTAAGTTGGTGTGTACATTCTTGTTTACATACGACTCGCCTGTTGATTGATTAAACTCGGACTCGAATTGACGGCGCGTAAACAACGTTCATATAGACGTATTTTGTCACAAGAAAAACATGTACTGTGTTTAATATTACATGAATAACGAGCAGGTATTATGATCCATTAGTCACCTAAAGCAACCGAAATACAATATAGTTTGAGAATTAAATACATTTGTTGGACCTAAGTAAGCGCTTACGTTACATTACAACGTGCTATCTTTCATTATTGTATGTTGTATCACTCTGGGTTCAATTTCCAAACTAGGTAGAAAAAAAAATGTTTATTTCTTTTCACAATTTTAGTACAAGTAATTTCAGAAGGAATTTTCATATAAGCTTATATGATGCTTGTGTTTGGAAATAGGTAATAGGTAGAAGCTTGTAACCAGCATTGAAAAGGGTAAGCTAAGGTGCTATTAATATAATTTTGTGGTAAGTCAGAATTACTCGAAACCGGTAGGCTTGTATGAAAGGATTTATGACAATAGAGGAAGCTCGTGAAGTAGGTTTGTAAGGATAGTGTCAAATGGCCGGCTGTTGTCTCTGCCTACCCCGGAGGGAAATTGGCGTGAACGTATGTCATGTATGTAAAGTAATATTGAGTTTCTTTTTGTTGAAAACTTCACTGTACAGTGTTCCTTTGTATACCTTACCTATTGCACACTGTTATTCTCTTTGAAACTCCACTGCCATGTACTGCATGCGTCGGCAGTTGTCGTATGCGGCCGGTTTCGGAATCATACCTTTAGGGTGATTTTTAAAAACCCTCTATTTTCAATCAATCAATTAGCCTATTGCAGTCCACTGCTTTACATAGGCCTCTTCCAATGTGCGCCACGTCTACCGAAGGTGGAGGGCCTTCCGCATCCCGTCCATCCCAGCCACCCTTTTCAGGTCGTCAGTCCATCTGGTTGAACAAAATTGTTTTCATTAAAACCTATTAAAGTAAAAAAAATAAAATGTTTCCGTCATTTTTCTCATTCGGCCTGCAAAAAACAACATGCCAGCTTATACATTTGATCTATTATTCAGTTCTTAGGAATTTCTTACATAAACATTTCAAAGGGTTTCCTTTGATTAATCGTAAATTTCTTTCCGTCTGACCTTCTCTGTCCCTTCAACTTGGCTTGTCAGTCGAAAAGTCAAAACTTTGCATAATTATAGACTCTGGCTCAAGACAGTTTCACTTCTACTTCAACTTAAATACCTTTACAGTTTATTAGCCTTTTAGTCCTTCGTAATAAGTTTTAAACATTATTTATTAGAGTTTAGACATTTTATTTCTGTAGTTAGGTAGGTATATCAAACTAGTTACCCAATTCTGCACCTGCTTAATTTTTTCACATTTTGTGAGATAATATATTAGGTTATAATTATTATTCACTTACCTCCAAAGTTTTCCATATTTGTCACTACCAGAGTTATTATTATCTTGAACTTTTGGAAGATTAAAGAGCCTGATACAAAAAAAAAAAGTATCTAAGTATGTTTATCCGCATTCTATAAAACCCATAACACAACCTAGTTAAGCTATGCTTACTTTGGGTCTAGATAGCGTTGTGTAGAATGTCCTACAATGTCCTACAAAAAATCATCATTCAATTAGCCTACTGCAGTCCACTGCTGGACATAGGCCTCTCCCAATGTGCGCCACGTTTGCCGATCCTCCGCCTTCCGCATCCAGTCCGTCCCAGCCACCTTTCGCAGGTCGTCGGTCCACCTGGCTAGGGGATGTCCCACCTTCCGTTTTCCTACGCGCGTTGAAGAAAACATATTATGTTATATTTACAACAAAACATAATGTAAGTGTACTGTATCAAGCGCAATATTCCACAAGATACATTTGGTTCACACCTGTTGGCCCCAGATTATTTCGTCCCCTTTCTGAATGCAAACAAGTTCATAACTTTGGAATAACAAGGTTTGTAACATTTGAACTAAATCCGGATAAAAACAAGGAACGCGGGAGCAAAGCAATTTTCATACCTTCCGCTTCAATTCATTTTCACCGGAACTGAGGCTGAGTATACCTACTTATTTAAATGTTGTTGATTAATAGTAATCCAGCCATAAGTTACCGAGACACTTTGATTATTTAGAATGGAATGTTATTTTTGGATGCTTTGAACCTCATTTTTAACCAAACCTAAAAAAGGAGGAGATTCTCAATTCGGATGTTTATATTTTTTTATAAGTCCATCTTTTATGATCGGGGGGCGTTATTTTAATTGGGTTGATATTTATTTTATTAATAAATTTATTCTATCCTCCACTTTCATCAACATTCGAGAAACCCAACCCAATTATTGTTATTCATCAGTAAAAAAATACATGATGAAATATTAATAACTTTTAATTAACAGTGATATTAATTCAAAAATACACTTGTTTAATCAAAAAATGGTATATATGTTCTTTGTAACTGAATATTACTAAATTATTTTCTCTGAAATTTACAGAGGCCATTTGAAATATATCTTACATCGGTTTTGCACCTCCATCGTATTCCTTGATATAAATAATGACGGTGGTTTAAAGCTTGTGGAGTTTACCTACCACTTTTTCAGAGTTCCATATGAACCTTCATTAATTAAATAACCTGTATCTGCAGTAGCAATGTTATAGTATAGGATAGATAAATAAATAAATAAATATTGTAGGACATTCTCGGTGTTAGCAATGGTGTTAGTTCTTCTCAAAAGAAGTTTTGTGTTACGATTAGTTTCACGGCGGGTAAAGCATAAAGGATGATGTTAACTAGGTACTTGTTTAAAAATATTTGGATCTTGGTTTGTAACTAGGTAACGAAAACAGAGAACATTTTCTTCTGTTGTAACGGGTTATAAAACACAGTCACATAGGTGGCCGAAAGGAATGAAAAACGCAGCCTTTACCTATTGATATATTTCTAATTATTTGTTACTATCATTTCTTGTAATTATTGCTCAACCTGGTGATACACTGCTTCGTATAAAACCATTTCAAAATATATTATTTACCATATCCTTTAGCAATAACTAGTTCTATTTAGAAAAGCGATGGTTTGACCCGGGGTATCTGCAAGTACTTTTGATTCGAGCACTATCGCTCCAATCTCACGCCTCAGATCGTTTATTGACATTCTGCGGTACATACTCGTATACCCACAGCCATCCCTTGCTCAGGGTTCAACCTGGTTTTGTTGTTCATTGTCGAATTTATGAGGTTGGAAGTTAGAATATATGTATTATTTAGTTTACGTGAGTGCTTGAACATACTTTTACTTTAGTGCTTTCTGTATTATAATATTTGAATTTACATTGAAACTCCTCAAGTAAAACTCCTCGAGAGGACGTGAAAGCTTTTATAGGCTTTGCAAATTTCCCATAAACGTTATAAAGTAGGATATACCTACTTATAATATATGTGTACCTACGCGCCTACGCCGGATAATATGGTGATTATTTAATTTCATCACCATGGTTATAGTCTTTAAAGACGATAGGTGAAATTATATTTCACTTCCCATGATAGCCTAACGAGTGCCTGTCAATAATGTGTTTAATCAATGTTCACTCCCTTACTCTCAAGAAACCGCCTGCATAAACCCGAATGCACATCTGGTGCAAGCGCTTTCTTTCTCTCTAGCGAACTTTTTGATAAATTAATTTATATTGTACATATTCTACTATTTCACTATCGATTCATTAGACTTTATTTAGCTTTTATTTACATTTATTTTGGTATATTTTCATTTGAGTTTTATGCAGGCAACATTTTACAACTCATTTCGTCTACTTCAATAACCACCGAAGCCTTCTATAACATCACACTTAGCTAATACACTCAACATTTTGCATCTAAATATTAATACAGCCCCACATTGATGCGCAGAGGATATAAAAATTCGGTAACAGTGGGTGTAACAAGATTTTTTCCGAGAACGAGCCAAGGGATAAAAACAAAAGGGCCCAATTTGGCTTTTGTGCACGCTTGACTGATCCCTGTATTATACTATAGACCAAATCTCACAAAATACGAGTGTTTATATCAGTTCAAATCTGCCGGGACGATTTCGATGAAGGTCAAAGCTAACGATGCGATGTTACAACTTCACTGACTCAATTGTTTTGGATTTATTTGTTTGCAGCATACCGAGCTAACGGTAACATAAAGTTAACTATTAATGAAACACATCTAACTTTTGTAATACACTTTTTCAGAAAATAACAGGACTGTCGTTGTAACATGTTCGAGTGCCTGTTTTAGAACTTGGGTAATGAGTTAAGCCCTCCGGTGTTTTAAACGACCTTAGGGTAACAAACGTTTTTCGTCAAAAGGGTCGTAAAGCGTTTTAGCTTTTTTTGAAAGTTTTTCATATAGGTAAGTAATTGTTGCGAAACACAGGTTCCACTGTTCCTTTAAAACCTCCAAAGTTAATTGTACTTAAACGGTTAAATTAAATTACACATATTAAATTATTATTCGTAAAGACTACAGCACCGTAGATCGTAGGTGATCTACGATGCTGTAGTCTTAAGGTCTCTGCATACGTAACGGGTTTTTTCACGGACGGGACGGGACGTGAAGCAAAATGTATGCAGCCCACCCCGTCCCGTCCCGCCCGTGGCCCCGTGACATATGCATTGCCGCATACATTTTGTATGAAACGATATTTCCAAAACTTCACGTCCCCGTCCCGTCCGTGAAAAAACCCGTTACGTATGCAGAGACCTTTATACTGTTTAGTAAATTGTATAGAAGACCGAGGATTAGAATTAGCCTGTTTTTTTGAACTACAAGATAAGCTTCGACATTTTATTAGAATAGAATATTAAATGTATGGGATTGACATATCATTACGTTTATGACAGTCGTATTATGTCAATGCCATATAGTGATTATTCTACTACTACTACTAGTAGTACTAACGATGTGCCCCTTGACTAGGGGAACATTTAGTCCCTTCAAAGGTACTACTGGGAATAAACGATTCTCACATCGGACAATGTTTTAAAGAATATTAACAATCGATTGTTAATATTTTTTAGGGACATGTCAAGAGTACCCGAAACCGGCGAGCATGTATGAAAACAATTATGAAAGTAGAAGAAGCGAAAGATGTATGCCAGGATCGTGGCAAGTGGATAACTGTGGTCTCTGCCTACCCCACTGGGTAAGAGGCGTGACTGTATGTATGTATGTATGTATATTCTTTAAAACATCAGACCTCCTGCTAACGTTGGTAGTGTAATGGCCAGTAATCGAATCTGGCACCTCTTGATCGTAAGGTATTATTTGAATTGATTTATATTATTAATGTGCTTAATTAAATTGAAGCAAAATGTTACTTTTACTGACTCTGCTATTGTACCTACTGCTTTATACACAGAGGTACATGCAGGTACCCTACACCGGAGCCATAATAATCTCGTGTTGTGTTCCTGGCGGTGAGTAGCGTAGCCAGAGCTCACTGGAGACTTTTTATGCTATTAGTGAGAAGAGCAAAGGCTTGTCCTGCTTTGTCTTCTGCACTGACGGCACAGAAACTCTCTGTTCTTACAGGGTTGGCAACACGACTGTGACTCCCCTGGGCGTTGCACACCTCCATATGCCACAGTAACCACTTTCCATCAGGTGAGCCGTGTGCTTGTCTGCCATCTGAGTAGTATAAAAAAGGAGGCATGTAATGAATAAATCAATTAATGTGCCCTTGAGCGTCTGCAGTGACTTTCTATCTAAGGGCGTTTACCTATTTAGCAGAATGTTTATTCAGATGATAAGGGTATCACAATTAATAAAAGAAATTCAAATATATGTAAACCAACGTGTAATACATTTATATTATAAAGAGATAAAATTTCACATCTTGTAAATATTAGACATTATTTTCCATACAAATCCAGCGCAACGGATTGTCACCTGATGAAATACACAATACAATAACATGTGTTTATTTATTATATTACTATCAGCTCAGCTGTTCTCCTTGTGTCTCTTTAACTTAATTACATAAGGGTTTGTATATACTGTGTGATGGGGCAAGAATACATAATATATCGTTTAGTTGCCCCAATTTTGTATTTACACCTAGTCAGAAAATTAACTCGATTCACTTTTATACATGCCATACCTATTTTGAAAATGACATTCCTTTATTTGTTTATGTAAAAAGCGATATATTATGTACCCAAATAGTTAATAATAAAAGCTATCACGGGGAAGTTTTATATTGTTCTCAGCTACACTGTGAGTCGATTAAAATGTCGTCATAAATAAATTGAATTCAAAATACGTTTCACATTCATATACGTCTAATTACTTTAGGGAGGGTAAATTATTTGCATAATAAAACCTTTATTACACAATTAATATTACTTTATAATTACACTTAATTGACAAAAATAGTTACGACCATGATTTCAAAGGACGATTTTCATTGACCCAATCATTTTGAGTTCTATTATATTGAACTAATTTTTTATACCCGTCGATATTAGATTTATTATATTAAATAGCTAATTGATATTGGGGATACTTATGTATCTAACAAATCCAATATTTAAATTCAGTGGGATTGGATCATTGTAAATCAGTCGATAAGCAAGAATTATAATTAAACAAAATTTTGTCGTTCCACTTGTAATCTATTACAATTTTACAATATAAAATCTAACTTACAATAAGACTTAAAGTTTATATAAAGAGTGTATAGCAATAAGGAAGACATCGATAGCCTGCATGAATTACATCATCATTATAGAAAATACAGTAAATTATCATTTTGATTTCAATGCAGTTGTTATACCAACCTTAGTTCGAGTAAAAAAGAATATACTAGTTTAAGAGGCAAAGCGGAGATAGCCTCTACTATGTTGATTTAAAATATTCTGATGAATTTGAGCTGAACATCACGACAATCATCAAATTGCTTCATGCAGTCAACAAAGGCAAAAACTTTTCACCACTAAATATTATACAGTCAGCATAAAATAACATAATCGGTAATATACCTCATAAGGTAACATGTTTGTTATATTAATAACTGTGGTAAAGTAAATAAATATAAGTAGGTAATATTATCTACTCGTATTTACCCCTGCCTGTGGCACATTGCTCAAACATAATTATCTAATTTGTGTAAATGTACGTAGCAAAAGAGAGACGAGGTATCATCATGCACTCTAAAAATATAAAAGGCTAATCGTAGGTAATTTTTATATCTACCTTCAACTATGCGGTCTGATCTTATTGATAAGCAAATTTTAATCACTTTTGTTCAATATGGTGGCATTATAAAAATATGTAAATGCAATGTGCAACTAAATACTTTTGGCAAAAAATTAATTAATGTTTTCATAAACTGCTTATTCTAATTACAGTTCTTAGGTTGAAAAATGTCGCATATAATTATATTTTTCTACTCACTTTCTGCATTAAACTTTACTAATTACAAAACTATGATCACAAATTAAATCAATCAGTTTAATATATTTTTTAACCTATTTATTATAATAAATAATATATTTTACAACACACCTGCTCATAACAGTGTTATTATTGCACCGCAAATAGGCACGGAATGACACCTATTATCAAACTGTGACTTTTTCATTACTATTATTCACAAGTGAGTTATAGATTCTTTTTTAATTTAATAGGTTAAGTTTCTATGTTCTTAAAAAAGTTTCGATACAAAAAAGAACGTGTTTAATAGTACTAATAAATTTAATATGCTTATTGTATGTTCATTTGATGCGTTTTCGTATTTAAATAAATAATTTCAACTTGTGATATTTGTTTAATAAACAAAATTTTCACTCAAATTTAACTTTTTTTTCTTTAAGTTCAGAAAAAAAAACAAAAAAAGTTGAATTCAAACCTCATTTTTTTTTAAATATGGCCGACCGCCATTGTTAGATGCGCGCACATTGGAAAACGAATTAATTTGTGGCATTGTTTATTTAGTATTTTTAGTGTTATGTTATTCGCAAGTGTGTTGTAAAACGTCGTATGGCACGCGTGAGCATGATGATTACCGTCCTCAGCTCTCTTAAGACCCTCGCCTGCCGGCTCGGGCCTCAATAACGCCTCGGCGGTAATCACCAACGTTGCTCACTTGTACCATAATGTACTATTATTTGGTGCGACTCGGATCCTCCGCGAGCGGATAGATCTCCGTGATGCGGAGATTCCGTGTCGCAGTGAATATCATATAGATCATTCGCGTTTTTTCTGCGTCGCGGGCTTAAACTTTTATAGAGCAGTCTCCATTGGAGAACGATTTCCATTGCAAGTTAATCTTGATTCAGCATTTATAGTTTAGCGCAAAATTTAGAACACTTAAAATATATAGGAATAGAAGGTTGCGATAATTCACTTGAAACGATATGTAGGCTTTTCTTTTCAACAACACTTATAAAATTGTTTACAAATTTTCACTCCTAGTCATGATATGTTTTTGTTACTCAATTGCTCCTAATATTGTGTTATCAACAAACCATGACAACGTACGCGTAGAATACAACATTTCGAATGTGGCCTTACCTTTTTATGCAATTTTATAAATAGCATGTTAAACTTTACAATAGTGTAGGTATGTACGAATTTAAGAAAAAAATATTTTAAAGAATTTTGTAGAGACCGTTTTAAATCGTAGATATCTGTTCTAATAAATACCTTGGAACCTATTACAATTGAGTCTGGTTTTAAAACACCAAACCAACAAAACACCTACGAAGGCCCGATTTATGGCCTTACTTGGTAGCATTTTTTAGTCAACTTTTCCTTCCTGATGGATTACCTGACTTTATGATACAATTGGTCAATCCAAATAGGCAACTGTACCTATTATTTATTTCAAAATTAAATACTTTATTTAAAGAGAGTGTTGTTGAATATTATTTATTTGCACGAGTAGTCTTCAGAGGGCAATGTTTCGTTCACCTTTTTAATAGTATATAGATTTGGCCACATCGTAGCATATTATGTGATGTTTTACATCATACATCATGTGACTTGTATCATTCGCATCGTCCATCGCATTATCAACATATTACGAAGAGAATTGACTTCATCTTCACTTCATCTCAATCACAATATACGAAAAATATAATTGCCAAATATGTTACACACATACTTAAGATTTAAGCGTAGGTACATAGATTTTATAATATATATTACTATTATTATATTCTAGTTTATGGCGTGTTGATACATACAACTTTACAATTTTTACCATACATGCTGCAAAATGTTGCTACTAACCAAAACCGTAACAATTATTACTATTTAAGTCTAGTGTTTAGTTTATATTAAAATAATTTTAGTCTACGTTGCAGATTCCTCTGCATTATAATATTTTTCCACATAATACAAATATTATCAAGAAACATGTATTTGATTTCACTTCAATCTACCATACAGATTTCACTACATTAAAAGCGTTACACAAATAGTATCCATATGATGCAATAAATTAAATGGAGAATTTAATATTATGAGTTACTTTGAATTGTCTTATGAACATTTTTTTTCCGCTTTCTCAAGTATATTTCAAGCCAATTTGAAATATATTAATAAGTATTAGAGGTAAAATGATTTCTGGCTTTTAGGTCCTTGATCATTATATGACTAGACTGGTCTTAATTATGTTGTTTTACCTATCTAAGGTCGTAACGTTAGATTTTATATAAAATGGACATATTCGGTCTTCTAGCATTGATAGGTGGTTATGTCAAATTGGGTGAATTACATCTCTAACTTTCTAATTCAGTCTCATAATTACGCATACACAAGGTAAAAGGATGTATGTACTGAAGATTTTAAGAAGCAGTGACAAGCTTAAATTTCTACAAAATAAAATAGGTATGTTGAATATGCTTGGTTAAAGTCGCCCAAAGTTAATGATTTAACAAATATAAGTAGTTTGTATAATTTCTAAAATGTAACCGATTCCACACTGCACTCGAAGTTGTATTATTCAAAGCAAGCATAATGTATATTATTATAATTTAGTCCCTCACTTAACTCCCACCTCCCCACTGATTAACGAATCGGGCATATGGGTAATGTAATGTAATATTTATTTTTTACCTTTTAATGAACTGGTAACGTTACTATGGTCAATATTCAAATCGATTAGCAGTCAAAAATATAGAAACATCAAATGAAATCGAACTGTTTTATCCTATTGGTATTTTTAGTCAATATGCGTAAGCAAATAAAAATCTGTTTCATTAGCAACAAAACAATAATATACTCGTACAAACGTTCGGCAAGCAACAGAAGGAGCTACAAGAAAAAGTTTAAAAAAAATAAAAATAAAAGTTAAAATAAAAAAAAAATAATAAAAGTTATTTTTTAAAGAATACTCTAATGTGAGATTATAAGGATATATCTAAGGTACTGCACTTTGTAATAACGCAGTAATAATATGTTGAAATGGTTTTCTATTAATCAATGAAATTTAAAAAAAGACAGCAATTTTATTGTATGAAAGTTAGCAACATGGAAACGGCGGTGACACCCTTTAGTTCACAGGTACGCATTGCTTAATTGATTTTGATTTGGCGATAGATTTTCAAAATTATTTTCATAAATCAATAACTCTGAATAGTTAAATGATTTTAACCAGTGATTTGATAGAACTACTAAGCTCGTAAAGTTGTGATACATTTTGATCATACACAAAAAGATGTCACATATTGACGGGACAGGCACAATGCAACGATATTTGTAGCGAATTGAACCTATTCCAAACAACTGCTGTTGTTCTCCGACAGTAATAATATGGATCAACCTTTATCAAACATTTCCACAGCGGCATATCACAAGACCGACGTTACTGTTGATATGAAACATACATTACACATGAGAACAAATTTGACAGATGTTATGAAACAATGGTTAGCTGGCGTAAGAGCCGAGTTTATGTAGGTTTAGGAGTTGATATGACACACAATCATGACTATAACAAATAGTATATGCTCTACATGACATCGAGGTGATAAATTCAGTTCGGAACTAACTATTTTGACAGGCAGCTGAGTTGGCGCTGGTTCGTTGCGAACCACGTTCACTGAAAAAGAAAATCAATATTAGAAACTCAAATAAAGTGTTACGTTTGCTGTATTCAAACATTGGCTGTATTCCAGAAATTATATAATTTAGTACATCCTAAACATGGATGAAATGAAATTAATCTCAAACATTACACAAAGTGGCAGACCTAATTTCATTGCGTAACACGTGATCGGTTTTTGATTACATTTCGAATTAGAAATGATATAAATCGATTAACGCACCTCTTTTTATTTCCCAAGCGGTGAAGGGACATGAATATTCAAACGAATCATCGTGAAATTTATGTTGCAGGCTTTTAAGGACACAAAGTTTTCAGACAGTTAACTGCCGTATATATTAATAGGCATTCTGGGGCATTTTTTATATAGGACACGTCAATTTGACTTCACCTCACCTGATGGTAAGCAGAAGGCAAAGTCTCGAAAAAGAGGATCACCATTATAGACACGTACCATGTTACAATGGTGACACTCAGCTTCACTTCACTATTTCATGTTGATCAATACAACATTTACATGTCAATTAATTTATAAACCCAAATATACAAAACGATAACTTCTAATGGAATGAACCTAATTGAAGCCTAGGTATACCTACAATATATTTGAAGCATAATTATCAAAGAGTTGCCCGCGGCTCCGCTCGCTTGGACTGCTGATCCGGTTTCCTGAATGTTGAACCTCCCCGATAACGTGATGATATGACAATGACACTCACAAATAATATGGCTTTATATTAGTAAAAGCATCTTTAAGATCGGTTATATAGATCTAGAGATTACCCCCTATAACGTAACAAACTCACAAACTTTACCTCTTTAAGATAAGATAAGATAAGATAAGATAAGATAAGATAAGATAAGATAAGATAAGATAAGATAAGATAAGATAAGATAAGATAAGATAAGATAAGATAAGATAAGATAAGATAAGATAAGATAAGATAAGATAAGATAAGATAAGATAAGATAAGATAAGATAAGATAAGATAAGATAAGATAAGATAAGATACGATAAGATAAGATAAGATACGATAAGATAAGATAAGATAAGATAAGATACGATAAGATAAGATAAGATACGATAAGATAAGATACGATAAGATAAGATAAGATAAGATAAGATAAGATAATGTTTAGTCAAAGAATTACATTCAAAGAGTTGCATTTTTTACATATTTTGTTCTTTACAGATTTATCAATAAACTTACATTGAGTTATGACTTACCAGTAACAGTATTATTTTGCACGTCTGCAAATCCTTCACCTAGGCTCGCATAGCTCGGTATTGTACTCAGGCAGGTGATGTCCAAAGTCTCGTTTGGATGCAACTGTATGCTTGTCAGCGGGAATGCCAGGGAAGAGTTGGTCAAGGACAGTGGAATCCCGTGGTGGTGACGTCGTACACTCACTGTACCGTGAGGGGTTGTTAACCTTTCGTCCACCTGTCAATCATTTTCCATGCTAAATAATAATAATTGAAAGAAATTTCACAATCCAGTGTTGTACGAAACCCTCAGTATGACAGTCCGACTCTTGATTGGTATTTATTTTGCTTAGGCCAATTCAGTTCAAAGTAAATTAAAAACTAAATGAGATGTTGTTATCATCGTAAACGTTATATATTATGTAATTATTATTGATATAGTTAGTATCTTATATCGTATCGTATAATATTAGATATGAAATTAATTGAATCTATGAATGATGAATATAATTAGAACAATCGATTCGAACCAAAAACGATTCTTTTCAAAGTAATCTTGATAAGTATAATTTACATAATTTAGTGTAATACAACAAAAATGAACTCTAAAATAAACAGTTCCAATTAGTACGATAATCAAGTTCTACCTACGATTTATTTGACCTATGACATAATACCTATAAAGAAACCAAAATAAACTAACCAAAATAACAATACTATTTTCAGACATAGTAACGTTTATTATTCCGTCCTTCAATACGCATTTAAGGGTTAATCACACGCACAATATTTCCTTAAACATTTCGCTATTTATACAAAATTGGAGTACCTAGTTGCTTATGGATTCATATAGGTACCTAAGTATCATTCTATCTTCTTAATGGATATTCTCATCTATAATATTATCTCTTTCGCGCTAGACAAAAGTGATTGCTGAAAAAGAATATTGTTTTAGAACATATATCAAGTCATATCAAGTCGTCACCAGACCATGGGTGCTGTAACGCACGTGAAACGTTGGCACAAATTAGTTCCATTAATAATAAATCGCGAAAAGACCCGATATAACAAAAACAATGAGTTTATACCGCGATAGTATAAAAATAAAATGTATTTCGAAGTGAACGTCTCGACTTTTCGAAAAGTTCAACGGGGTGTATTTTTCAGATTTGTGCGACTGTAACTAAATATAAATAACACCTCGAGTAATTTCCTTCATTTGGTCAACAGTTACCAAAATGCCACTCAACGCGTCCAATCGTTTCCTTTCGATATGGTTATGAAGGTTAATAATTCTAAGCACGCGATTCACATTGATTTTCCTTTTACAACCTAAAATTATTAAATTACTGATATTGTGATATAATTGGCGGTGGATGTGCGGCGTTACGCGCAAAGATCGCGTACGGAACTCTCGCATCCGCGGCAGCCTCCATGTCCGTGACATCGCGGATAAAATGCAAGAGAGCCGCCTTCGCTGGTGCGGCCACGTCTTGCGGCAACCGCCAGGCTACGTGGGGAACAAATGCCTGGCAATGGTACCCCCGCCGGGTCCAGGTAAAAGGGGTAGGCCAAAGAAGTCCTGGCTTGACGTCGTGGAGGGTGATATGCGTGCTAATGGTCTCACTACCATGGACGCCCAAGATCGTGCGAAGTGGAGAAGGAAGAGCCGGAAGGCGGACCCTGAGCTCTGAGGTCATCTTGGCCACGGATGCAATCAGGAGAATACGTCTATATGCAGATGATGATGATGATGATTGTGATATAATTAATGATTCTTTGGGTATTATTATACAAAAATGCATGGAAATACCATAGCGGCATACGAAGTAGTCGTTTTGTTCTATTCACCGTCGGGCTCTATCTCTGTGTGAGATAGGTATTTGAAATATCGGTCAAATTCATCCAACTATTTTTTCATTTTTTAACGAACGAACTGACTTTATAGTACTAGTTAGGATTAGGTTGTACAAGTTTCTGTCCATTCGAGTCGATTAATGGACTGGAATGGACGGAAATAACCGGAAGTACACTACAATTAGAATAGTTCTTTTAGCTCCACGTTCTACTTTGCTATAATAAATGTATATTACATTACAGGTATTTAAGGGCCCACTATATCTTCGGGGCCCAATTCAAGCTCACCAGCTGTTTAACGGACGAGGCTTCAGCGCGGGATTTTCCTCTGTAGCCTATTGATTGCAAAGCCTAACATAACGACTATATGATTTAATTTGATTGCGATCTATTCACTTGATATTATAACAGTGGTATCTTAAAGCTTTTTGTGAAATAAGATAATACGATTAATCTATACGGCGCATTGCAGTCATAAAGTTACAACAAATCGACAATGAAATTCAAAGCGCGAGCTGTATTCACAGTTTGATTTGATTTCATAAATATTCATCAAGCCCTTCTATGTACAGGTATGATTCCCAGTTTTTTTTTTAAATATTAATGAACCATTTTTAATAATACAATTTACAGGAGATAGGTATAGCATGCAAAATGCTTATCTTTACTTTGAAATTCTATAGCTAGTTCTAATTTCTCTTTAGTTTTGCTCTTTGACAAATAGTTTCATTTTTTTTTGTATGGTATTGGGTTGATGTTGCTGCTTCCGGATAATATTGTCGAGATGCCAGAACCTAGACCAGCCACGATCAAGAACTTTGAATATTCGGGGATGCGAGGATGGCAACCTCTATAAAATTCGCAATAAGCAGCCATATTATAGTTACGGTATGGTTCCATAATCCATTCTATGGCTATGGAACCCTAAAAAGGTAATAAAATATTTCAAAGGTATAGCAAGAGATTTACCTATTCATAAGATCCAAATTTATGTGAAAGTACTTTTCTTTAATTCTGTCGTTCACTTTTTGGAGTAATAAAAGGTAATGCAAAACGTGCTTCATTCTCTACCGAATTGTACCCCTTTCTACTTACCTTCATATAATTTATAAACCAAGTGAGATGGGGCGCGGGATATGCAGGGGCGCTCTGGCATGTCGCTTCAAGGTGTTCATTAGACAATAACTTTTTATGCTTGATTTTTATTTTTGGACGGAATTTCTGACGAACTGAAACAAATATTTTGGAGTCAATAACAGCTTCTATTCAGAAAATAATGTACAAAGTAACACTTCTATGTATATGTCTAGTGCACGCTCGTTGCGGTCTGATTCTAATATAAGTGGACATTACAGTTAAACTCTGTTGAATGTACAACTTAGAGAAACCGACTTAAATGGTTTTTCCATACTAAATAAAAAGCTGCCTTCTTTTTTAATTTATAAAAAGAGTAATACGCCCGTCCTCTGTACGGGATGTCAGTGTTAATGATGTAAACGGAGACTCAACTCGACAAATGCTATAAAAACATGTCCTGAATTCGACATTAATTTCGTTTGTTGATCAGGGAGTGTTATGTAAGACAAATATTTGTTTCACTCTAGATATTTAAAAAAGTAAGTTGCCACATTTGATTTTGAAGTGAGAGAAAGGAACTGCATTGTCAGCGTAAGGGGTAGCTGATTAGGTAGCATAGGGGATAAACTGCTTGATATGCACAAGCTATCAATTTTCTATTCGACTATTTTTATTTAAGACTCTAAGCTGAAACCGTCTAACAGTTATAGTAGTTGCATTTTAGTCTAATAATGTTCCACGACCCGCATCAAAGATGGGTTTAATTTAAACAAAAAAAATATTATGAATAATGTACACTACAAATACTTACCAATAACATTCAGCTCATGTATTTTCGAAACTTTGGAATACAGAGGAGTTTCTAATGCGATTTCGCAGGCGTATGGGCCAGATGCGGTGAAATCTAACCTGTCCAGTGTTACCGATGTAGGTGATAGGGTATGTAACTGTAAACAAAATTGAATTACCTTTTTGAATTTCGTAGACATGGTAACAAACAAGAAGAGCAAAGTAAATGGTCATATCGTGGTACGCAAATATAATAATCAAGTAACTTATGTATTTATGCTAGTGATTGATCAAGATCTTTGCATTTATTAACCTTTAACTTCTAAAATATGATTGACAGTTAATATACTTATATAAGTATACAGGGCGTCCCACGGCAATGCCACATGGAGGGAAAGTACCCTAAATCCTTAAGTTGCCTCATTTTACTTAAAGGAGACATCATTTTATTTTCGAAAAGAAACAAAACTGCATTTAAAGATATTTTAAATTCGCTTGGCACACCCGGCAATCGAACCGACTAAAATCCGAAAAAGTAATATCCTCTATTTTATGGCATCAATCGATAGTGTCAATCATAAGGATCAAATCTCTCTAAGAAACATGGTAAATTAAATGAAAGGAAGTCCACAAAATTTTAACTTATAAATTCAATGCAAGCAGACTTTTACTCAAGGAACCATCAGATATCTTTTAAACGCTAGAGACATCTTGAAATGATTACTAAATGAATGAACTTTACTACCTGTTTAGAATGTAACTTTATTGGGTCACTTATGAGGTATGTAGGTAGGGTAGGTAGTAATTTTTGGGTGCTGGTGCTGATCAAAAACCTGCACGCGATGTACCCTGGGCAACGAAGATGGCGAGAGAATTTCCCCATTGGATCAAATTTTAACCTGTTAATTGAGACGACGCGTGTCGGTTTGAGTTCGACATACCTAAATACTACTGCTGACCAGCAACGGTCTCCGCACGAAAAAAAAAAGAATAGTAATTTAAATTTGAAATTGTATTGTTAATAATGGTATCAAATGGATGGGTTGGAACTTTGAGTTAAAGTGGTTTATTTTGCCAAATTGACTTTATAAGTTTAGGTTTCAAGGATTTCCTTTCATTTAATTTACCATGGTTCTTAGAGAGATTTGATCCTTATGATTGACACTATCGATTGATGCCATAAAAATACAGGATGTTACTTTTTCGGATTTTAGTCGGTTTGATTACCGGGTGTGGCAAGCGAATTTAAAAAATCTTTGAACGCAGTTTTGTTGCTTTCTAAAAATAAAATGATGTCTCCTTCTAGTAAAATGAGCCAACTTAAGGATTTAAGGTACTTTCCCTCCATGTGGCATTGCCGTGGGACGCCCTGTATACTGAATCCCAGAATCTTGGAGGTACCCACCGTTGTTAATACTTGTCATAGAAGGAGGAAACAGCTGTTCCTAAAGAAACCTAATGTCATAAACTGAATGACAATATGAAGTGACAAGACTTCTTTTTAAAGTAGGCACGTACGTCCAACGGACAAAATCATAAAATATGATCGGGGTAATAGTAAATAAAGGACATCTATAATTTATTTTCACAAATCACCCACCCCAATATAAATTAAAACAACAATTGTCGTTAATATACAACTTTAAGGTTTTGGTATTGTTGTCTGTCCCAATCGTCGTGTTTGCGTCCGTTGTGGTCGACCCCTGAGTTCACCAGTAAAGAGCGCTACACTATGAGAATAACATTTAACTTAATTGTTAATAACAAGTAATTGATAACTTAAACTTTGCTACGGTTTCATGACTATCACGTATCTGAACTATAGCTTACTGTTTATTTGTCTATTTCATTGTTTCTCTATGTAAAACGAGCGATATAAGTTTCATGTTAGCAAAGTGCAAAGAAAATAGTTTTTTGTGAGGTTTTACTTCAGTGCTATCAATAGCTATCTCTCAATAAAATAAAAATAATATATTTTTGCTAGCTTTTTTGATCTCCTTTTATTATTTATGAAGTGACAAGATGAAGGGTATCAAATGGCAGTTTCTGCGAAAGGAAAATAAGTGTGAGAGAAGTAAGCCCTAAAATTGGTTGGAACTGTTATATTGAGTTCTTTGATATCAGTGTTACTGATAGGTGAGTGTATTTTTTAAGGTATAATAAATTCTGCTCATAATAGGTCTGAAATATAAATTACTTACCTACCTACTAGAAATCGTCAGGTGGGATTTTTTTCCTTATAAATATTGTTCTAAAATGAATGTAACATAATTTCTACTTCCTTGACGCTAAAAAGCAATGTCTTTTAGGCAACCTTTGGACGGATGGAAGAATCTGTAGAGAGCTGTTTTAACTTACATTAATTTCCGCACCAGTAACATTGTAGAGCTCATACTGTGGATCGCGTTCTCTGACAAACTTCATGAGACGTTGACCATTTTTGAAGAAAACCACCTAAAACATAATTGGGATAAATATAACATCAACTAGAGATCGTGGATATTTCGTGTTATTGGAACTAATCCACTAGTGTCGTTCTTTCCATTATTACCATCGTAAAAGCAAATTGCATCATTTGCAAGCGATCCATAACCTCAACAAATTAATTTATTATTGAGTACAACTTGATCATAATAAGGCATACTCTAAAAATTCAGACTAGATTAACATTATGGTAATAATTTACAGAATATAAATCGGGTACTTTTATACGAAAACGTAATCTAATCAGATAAAATGTTTACAATATTCTACAAGATTTTACACAACGCAATCTGTAAATATATACATAATATATTATACATAGAAACACCCATAACAATGTAACTTTACGTATTCATGCATACAAATATTTGCACTGAGCGGGAATCGAACCCGCGCCCCCTGCGCAGCTGTCGAACGTTCTACCGCTATGCCACAGGCCGATAAGAGACCTAAGCTACTAGAGTAGTTTAAATTTAAATACATGAGGTAAGAAAAATCCGTGGGGATGTTTCGCACGACAAAAAAAAAATTGAGACCTAGGACCAGGACCAGCTAAAAAATCACCTTATAATACCTTTGTTACCTCATGTATTTAAATTTTAAATACTCAATAGCTCAAAAAAAAGCCACAAATGCAATTGATTTATTTTTATGGGGACCCGAGCAACACACGCTAGGTGTTAGCCGAAACTTCACATTCGAATTTCAAATGTGATTTAGATATTCGATTCGGATTGGGCGTGTGCTCAAATCCGTCTCAAACAATCCGGGCTAGGCCGATTTAACCGATGTAGGTACTACCCTTAGTGCAGTTGATGAAATGTCTTTTGTTAGAAACCAGTATGACTGGGTTTTTCCTGTTCGTCTAGCTATGTCTTAAACTAGAGTGTTTGGTGGTTTTGAAGGCATTAGGTATTATGTACTATACTTTGCACTTTTCATCTTACTTCACAGGTGTGCGTGCATCATTCTTCATTGCCTAAACTAAGCACTGATAAAAATGTAGCTTATCTAGCTAATTAGTTATTTACCTTATAAAGTGATTCAGGATCTACATTATGTTCGCATTTTAAGACTGCGCTGTGTCGATGAACGACGAACCGAGGCGCGCGTAGTTCAACCCACACATCGTCCATGCCTGCCACTGGAAACAAAATATACCTATATAGCCAAAACTTACTTTTAAAATATCAATTGAACAGGACTCTGAAACAAAGTCATTGCGCAGATTTAAGTATCATACCAGTTGCCCCACTAGGTAAGGCTGCCACCCAAACGCATACAAAAAAAAATCATTCAAATCGAGCTAGCCGTTTAGGAGGAGTTCAGTGACATACATACGTACAGTTGAATTTTACATATAAAGATTAGTATCAGTAATTAGAAACTAAATCGTCTACATACAGCGATAAATTCCTAATTCAGTCACTTCCAATTCTTTCGCTTCAAAATCAGCGCTCTGCGTTAGAATAATCATTACCTTAATTAAACTATAAAGTCTCTAAGCAGCTGCATTTCTAATTATAGCTCTACAAGACGTAGACAATCCAACATGAATATTATAAGACGACGCGCAGACTCAGACGATAAGGGCTTTTTATAACGAGGCGCTTGCAAGCATTAGAGCAAGTCACCTAGTCGACTTTACGATGATCATCTTGCCCGGCCTACCGACTAAACGACATCGTATTTTACATCTACCCTCGCGATCCAGTGTTACGAACGTGCCGTGTAAATTTAATTTTCCATCTAAATTCTTCCGTGTGATTTGGAGATTCCTTTGTAAAATTAAATTGGAATGACATATTTTAGTCTTGCTCAAAAAGTATAGCAAGACTTGTCTGTAGGACGTAACTAAATTATTTTGTTCAGAATGAAAACTAATAATATGAACACTGAAGGTACTGATTATTAAAATACTAGCTGATGCTCGTGGCGCCGCCCGCGTATTTATTTAGCCTATTTCCGCTACACATGGGAAACTATTCCCGGGATAAAAAGTAGCCAATGTCATATAATTAATGCTCTTTGTATTAATTTGAAATATTACCAAGTGTCAGCTTTGATCAGAAACATTATACACCATTTGAGCGTGATTGAGTAATAAACATCTCAACTCGCTGAAACAATCTTCAAAATCTTTCAAAATATTAGTAGGAAGACGTTTAGACGCATATTGACCAATACGCATAGTGACCAATGAAAATAGTAGCAAATGACCAATCGTCATAATTTTTTTTTTTTTTTTTTTTTTTTTATACCACGATACTACAAACTCTTTCTATAAAATGAAACTAAAATACTCGCAACACTGTCTGTTGAACAAATGTGTTTGTGTACAATCTAGTGAATAACCTCAACACAATACAATCATATTGGCAATCAATTACGAGTATATTATTGCAATTTTCAAGAATTTTCATTCAATTCAGGAAGTTAGTATTTGGTATCTATTTGTAAGTGTATTTCTTATAAGCTGATAGTGTTTAACTTAAATATGTTAGGATTAAGTAATGTATGAAAATCATGCGATAGAGTTGCGTGAGTGCTAGCAACTAAAAACTCTGGGCAAAATATTTTGCTGTAGGCACATGCTGTAACTTGCATCTCGAATGATCGAATTCAGCTATCGAGCTCACTTCGATCATTCGAGATGCAAGTTACAGCATGTGCCTGCTGTTCAGAGCAATAATATTACTTCATAGCTGATCCAAACAATTTTTCTAATATTTACCAAGTCACTTGAGTGGTTAAAACAAGTATAGTAGCTTTTTGGTTGCCATTATATCGTATTCTAAAAAAAGCTCGCCACAGACTGGGTATTCACCCTTGTACAGTAGAACTCAAAAGTGCAGTAGCAATCCTACGTAACTATAGCGCCAACATTCTAGCGCTACTTGTGACCTTTTTCTTTCAAGACAATTTACACACACGCATAAATTGTTCTTCCGTAGGAATATTATCGATAATTTCGTTATTACTACTTAAGCAACTAGTGGCCGAGTGGTTTTAGCATGAGGTTTATGGAAATGCGAAGGTTGATGGCGACCGGAAACGGAGCACATTACTTCATTCCGCGCAATCTCCCTGCTGTGGTTTTTCCAGCGACTCCAATATAGGGTTCTTCTAGAAAGGCCTCAGGAAGTTATAACAGGGTCGGCAGCACGAGTGTAATGCCACTGGTTTTGCACACATACATAGGCCACGGTAGCTACTTCCTACTTCTACTTAAGTGGTATAAATTAAGGCAGAAAAGCACTAGAAACCGATGGCTTGTATGAAAATTTTAATACAGTCCCCTCGTCATTAGTCTTAATGTGTTACCGTTCATGGGGTCTCGTGCTGAGCGACACCACTCTAACAGGCAGACACGAACGGTTTGACATTATTGGTGGCATGTTTAGATTTGGAAATTTGATGCTATGTAACGATTTTAGAAATTAGGTACACTACTAGACAGCAGCCGTCACTATACTATGATCATGTCGAAATATTAAATATATAAGCATAGTATTCGCAATTACAATCGTCAAGAATAGAATCAATGTTTAGACATGTGAGTATAGAACATAATTAAACAATACAAATAATATAATATATTTGTTACGTATATTTTATTACTAACAAGCATATTTATTATTCATTGTGAACATACTCAAGGGATTGTAAATACTAAAGCTTTTCATTACGTAAATACAGCCTTCACTAAATTCGATGTTTCCAGCTTCTAAATTAACTTTGATAGTCGTATTTCGTATGTGGCTTAAATATTATTTCTTAATTACATTGTGGTTTTCGAAGCCCCCAGGCAGTTAACCTTTGTGAAGGAAAAATTTACAACAAAGGCCTCTTAACCTTTTCGTAGTGACGTAGTAAGCATGTGCCATATCATATTATGCTTAGATATAAAAGGTTCTTCTTCCACAGCCTCTGTGGCGTAGCGGTAGTGAACGCGGACGCTACGCAGGAAGCGCAGGTTCGATCCCCGCTCAGTGCAAATATTTGTGTGCATGAATATGGATATTTGGATTGGTCTGGTCGTGCCTCGGAGAGCACATTAAGCCGTCGGTCCCGGTTGCCATACGAACATCTATTGGCAGTCGTTACGGGTAGTTGGAGCCCTAAAAAAGTCCAACAACAACTTATGTCACCATTGCGCTGTGGAGATCAGATGGCAGTCGCTTCATGGAAAATATCGAGATCCAGCCAAATCCGCAGTTAAGATTAGGATTAACACTAGGATGAAGAAGAATATTTTTATCTTCTTCATCCTAGCGTTAATTCACAGTCGCATCTGAAGCTTTCACCCCGGAGTCTGGGGTCCGCTTCACCAGCCTAACTGTAGATTTGGCTGGATAGATATAAGATATTATTAATGACTTTTCTAAACCTTGCAGAATTGAGTATTTGATATTAATTTCAAATTGATATTTCCGCGCGTTTCTGTGAAAAAGATCTTGACAGATGAACGGACAACGAATTGATCCAAATAACAGCTTCATTTTTGTTTTCTTTTTGAGGTCCGATACTGTGTATTATGTGTGCGCCTGCAGTTTATAATTCTAAACTAAGCAATTTATATAAATTTTAGGACAACACGACTAAAAATATAGAACTTTAGCTTTTATTTTTCAACCTGCAACATAAACAACTTAAACATTTCATAATGATTTTACGAGCTCCTAATTTAAAACAAGCTTTAATATGACAAGCCTGTCCCTAATGAACATTGCTGGAGTAAACGAATGACACTCAAGAGGTATTTGTGTACTCCGTTACCTTAGCATTTTAGGGTTAATGTCTCGAAATACTCGTCTCGCAATAGCTGCGTCAAGAGTTCGAGTGTAATAATTCAGTAATTATTGTACACATAATTCTTGTACATGTCGTGTTGTAGATGTGTAATTACGCGTAGGTATTTTGCTGGTTGGTGTGAGAAAGCTGACGCAGTTGTGATAATTTGATACTTATTTTAAATTTAAATTATAGGAGTATAAGTGTTTCACATTCACGCATTTAAGGGTTAACGCCAAAATTTCTCGTTCATGACTAGGTAATAGTCAAGACAATGCAATTGAAATTGAGGTGCGAGCTCAACTAATAGTAGTTGAGCTCGCACTTTTGCTCGCACGTTTGGGTATAGACCCTCAGTATATTCATGAGACTATTCAAGTCTAGAGTGAACAAGTTACTTCTAGGTAGCCGTGCTCCAGCATCGACCTCATTATGGCGTACCAACAGCACAGAACAGATACTCCAACAGGCAAGATCGAAATCGTACGCGAACCTATTCTCAATAAAAATTAAATAAAAAAGTACTTGAATTTCTGGTGTATGTACATTGTACACTATAATGGTTTCCACCTTACTCGTGTAGCGAAGACGTGAGTAATACCAAAGTTGTTCCTTAAAATGTTACACCCGTATTCACAAACAATACTTCGCTATGCGTAGCACCAAAACTGTGCAAAGAACGACAAATTCTCAGTGCGTTCGTTTTGGCAAGCCTTTTTATTCATTGATGACACTTATGTAATACTTCGTTGAGGGAACGCGCTGCGTTAGATACTGCTCCGTGATGTTTGTGAATTAATTTTACCAGCCCTATGCGCTCGAGCACACTATGAGACCTCACAGTATCGTTTGTGAATACGGGTGTTAGTCACCCAAAAAATATAGTCGTTTTTTTATTTTTTATTGACTACTAATCTTTTCTGCTTGTCTTGCTACACTAATGCTGAAAGTTATTGGTCACTTATGTGTATCTGTAACCTTAAAATCAAATCTTGAATTTGTTTGTGCTATCACTCAAACTCTGTATAATGTAAGTAGCTCAATGACAAATTTAACGGCCATTAAAGACACTTAATCAAGCCCAGACGATTTCGAGCTCATTAGTTAGTTGACTAGGTATGTAGTTTTACTTTAATGTTTTCAAGTAAATTTCTAGTCATAAATCTTGTGCGCCTAATGGGGTTGGAAAGGCGTGGTGTGTTGGTGGTTTATCACCAGTTATATTTTAAGCTTCATGCTGTACAGGGCGTGATTTTTAATTTTTTTTTTTCTATTTATCGAAATAAGTGTCAGTTAACAGCTTTACCGTTGAACGTTTCCATTTTGAACTTGTCACGGTTGTAATTGAAATCCAAACAAATCTAATTTTATCGTTATTTGAGTTGCTTTTTTGTACCTATTAACACTTTTACCTCCGTGTCTCAGTTGCTATTAAACTAAGATAACTATAATATTGAAAACGGACGGAAATGTCGGGAATTCTGAGTAAAAATATCTAATAATAAGTATTTGTGATACAATCGAGTGGTCTTCTCAGAAGCCAATCATCATTAGTGGAGATTTTTTATACTACTTGGTCGCAGACAAGCACACGGCCCACCTGATGGTAAGTGGTTACCGGAGCCTATGGACGACTGCAACACCAGGGGAGTCACACTCGTGCTGCCGACCCTGTAAGAACAGAGAGATTCTATGCCGTCAGCGCAGAAGATAAGTAGGATAAGCCTTTGGTCTTCCCACTGACGGCACAATACCTCTCCAGTGAGCTCTGGCTACCCTACTTACCGCCGGGAGTTAGTGTCGTATGGGTGTATAATAGATTAATGTATATAGACCCAACTATTTACGTATTTACATGCCCTACCAGTGATTAAATTAGACTGTCTAAGGTTGTATGTAGGTTGTTGAACCTTTCCAAGTTTTTCTTTATTTATTAATAATTGTTATTGAGTAAAATTTTTGAAATTATAGAATCTTCACAGATAATTGAGCATCCAAACACAAGAATGAAATAAATAATTCCTTAGACACTTGGGCTTGAAAGGAACTGTCTCTTCAAAAACAATGTCGAGTAAAACTGTTAATAAAATGTTGACTTAGTTTCAAGCTGTTTGCTCAGAAGAGTGGACTTTCGTCCGTAAACCGACAGAATGTAAATTTAGTGTCTGGCTCTTTTATTCACCAGATGGAGATTCCATCTCGTCCTACAGAAACGAGAATATACTTCGGTGGACAATTCTATTCTTAATACTTTACTTCTTCTTCATAATCAATGCCAATCCAGATACTTTGCTCACAGAGAATAGACCGTGATCTATAATGGTGCTAATGCATATTATAACTCAACATTTTTAGGCTATAAAGCTGATAGTATGTTAATTTTACTTTGAGACTAGATTTCCGAGATGAACCACACTTGTGAGGATTTTGTCTTCTTTCGTAGCTAGAGCAACAACTGTGATTTAGACTGTTTAGTCTCAGAATTCACGATGACACACGTGTCTCAAAAATTCATGCTTGGTAACCATTCTTCAAGCCATTAAACCATTAAGGAACGGATCAGAATCCTATTAATAATTTAATATTATCACAGATTTGATACGTTTGTGCTACTCAGGTGGCAATCAAACATGTATGCATGCAACACACACACGCTCACTTAGTGGCACAAAAGTACTGCAGTAAATGTATCTCAAACCTGTGATGATAATAAATTATTAACAGGATTCTGATCCTACCCATAATAGTTTAATGGCTTGGAGAATTTCAAACCGTGTCAATCAATATGGCTGGGGAGAAGTTAATTAAAAATATGTAAGCCCATGTTTCTAATTATAAAGCTCGTTTGTTAGAGCTCGGGATATTTCAATTTGATACTCCTCTGATTTGCTTATCTGTTTCCCTACTTAGTTATTCGTTGTTATTATAAACAAGGAATTGTTATTTTTTGTCGAATGGTTTGACAGAGGGTTCAGTAATTGGTGGTACATTTTATGCTATGAAATTACGTAAATTATTGAGGGAAAGCTCTGTTTAATAAATATTGCTATCGTTTGTTTGAAATTCACTGTGCTATTATTCAGCCGGGGCAGTCCTAATTGGTACTAATTAGTAAGTGAAAAAAGAAGTAGAGTTAGGTTGCCAATGTTTTGAATATTTGAAATGATACATGCAATGTTTTTTTTTTGAGAAAATTAGATGCATGCATTTTTAATCGGGGCCCTTATGTCTGTCTGTTATTATCATGTCTATGCTCCTTGCCCTTTTAAATTGGGAGCAGCTACGAAAGCACCTATACAGCTAGAACGTTTATATAGACATGGTAATTCAACAGTATTCACGATATGCTACGTGAAGCTACAAAATCAGTCAAGCATTTACGACGCGCACTGATGCACATGCTCAGTGCAAACATTACATGTCAAGACTATCACGCCTCGTTTGTTAGAGATCTGACAGTACCTTTGTATCCCATGCATGGTGAATATGTACTCTAATACAAGTTAATTATGTTAATGAAACATTAATAGAATTAACTTGTACTAGCAGTACAGTAAGTAAACTGAATAGATACCCAGAAGAGTCTTAACTTACGGTTGATTAGCTTACACAGTTGTATATTCGTATAAAAAACCTCTGAACAAGGTTATTTCGTTCCCCAGTTCATTATATATTCGGGTCGCAGCAGAACCCAACGCAAAAATGTCATCTTCACTTCTTGTTTATTTTGTTTGAACAAGTAGACTTGAGCCGGACCGCGATTTTAATAATTCTTATATCCGGTCACCGTGCGTGGAGTTTTTACATTTGAAGAGGTGGCAAAAATAACTGCTTGAATGTTGTATTAATTTTTTATTTCGGTTGAAATTATGTACTAATAACAGATATAAATTATATAATTTTTTGTCCTGTTCTAAGAACACTTTACTTAAACGACTCCATTTGCCTTTTCTATTCAGAAAAATAAGTGCTAGAGTA
This sequence comes from Eilema depressum, assembly GCA_914767945.1. Taxonomy (NCBI): domain Eukaryota; kingdom Metazoa; phylum Arthropoda; class Insecta; order Lepidoptera; family Erebidae; genus Eilema; species Eilema depressum. The sequence goes on from OU612020.1 coordinate 5,252,595, forward strand.
CAATATCATCCACATATCTTAGAATAAATATGAATACCTACCTTAGAACCATGCGGGAAAAAACTGGAATGCATGCCCGCTTAAGCGTTTTCTTCTTCTTTCAATCAGTTCATCAAACGGGGCTTGAAAAAGCTTCTGTCCTATTTTGGGATCGTCAGCATCGTGAATTGGGCCCATTTCATCTGGGCTTCGCCCTAGCTTCTCACCATCCAGTGAAGTGCAGTCAATTGACGGACTGAATATTGAAAAAAAAAATCCTCTGCGATATCTAACATAACATAAACTCACGCCTATATCAAAGTCTAACGAAGAGTCTAACTAACAACGAGTCTAACTTATAATTTATAATTGTCACAGCCTAACTTATAATTATCACAATCTAAAGTCTAACGATACTGTGTGATTATTATGGATCACTCGCTTGTCGGACGACGCTGTTGATCTATAAAAAAAATATACCAATATACATCCGTCTTCAATCGCATCGCAATGTTAACGGGACGGTTATTATTATTATAATGTTAACGGAAAATAATCCTATTATATCAGGTTACATTGGCTTTGGTCACTGACTAGCTCAGTTATGAACGACCTCCGGTACTTTATATTACTCCGTACGAATATTCTCGATATTAACATTATTCCATATCATGGAACGCGAAACTTTAAAAGTTAGTGAAATTACTTTAACGTTCAAAATTGTGCGAAAATGTGAAAGCTATAAAGTTTTTTATTCAAATTAATTTTAGAGATAGTTTCTGAGATAAGATAACAAATAAAGGATTTATTTTGTAGTTCTCGGCTGTTCTCTTTTTCATATTTTCGTCCATTTTGACATCAAATTAACTTAGTGCTCATCACTTACTTTTGAAACTTTTTAGCAATACTTACTTTTGATGTTTTGAAGAAGCACTTATGACACTGTGGATATATGATCATCAACTTTTGAGGCTGACTGTACATGGTCTACTTCTCCCTCTACTAGACTCTTACTTCTCCGTATAGCAAGTAATATTTTTATAACTATTGTAGGACAATCTACATAACTCTGTATAGCATAACTACAAGTAATACTGTAGCTTAACTAGCTTGTGTTATGGATTTTAGAATGCAGATTAACTTAATGCAGATATACGATATGGATACGACATATGTGCAAATACTGAAACCGCGAAGCATCCTGGTCCGTAGGAATAGAACCAAATTAAATTTAAACTTAAATTCCCTGATTTATAAAATCCGAAATTTTCTAACAAAATAATTATTAAAATAAATGTAGAAAATGCAACCACTTGTATAAGTCATTAAATAGTTTCATCCATTGCTTTAAAGTCATTGACTGTGTCATAAGTCATTAATAAATACGCACACACCTTCACACACACACACACAACAACTTCACACACACACACAACAATAGGCATAGTAGGTAACTTACTTGAACAGCTAAGCGGCAACATGCGATTCTACAGAGTGCTCAAAGTTGTTCAAATTCTATAAAATTAAAACTCTAGTTTCTGCCCTTAATACTGGACCAATTTTGTTCAAACTTTTCCTGCTTGAAGCTTAGGGGGTACCAAGTATATGGTTTCAATTATTGCCTATATGTCGTATCCATATTGTACGTATATTACTTACTACGCATACAGATATACAGAATTTTCTTTTATTAATACATAATTTATACGATGCATAGAAACACCCAGACTAATGCATATTATACATTATTGTATTCATGCATACTAATACATATTTACACTAAGCGGGAATCGAACCCGCGACCTCTGACGTAGCAGTGGATCGTTCTACTGCCACGCCACGGAGTCACAACTATCCAATGTAAAATCGTTAGCATATTTTAAATTCTTTATCTAATCACGAACGCAGTTAAACTAGTAATGTTATTGATTTTCACTAAATAAGCAGTGGCTCGCCCTCAATCCTAGTGATTTCTTTGCCTTATTTCGAAGTAAATGTTGATCTAGATAACGTAAAGTTGTAATTTGTTTCGGTTTTCATCTAAAATATTCCCTTTTTTATTTTTTATCGTGCTAAAAATCCCCACGGATAACCCCTGCCCGAGCCAGTGGGGGAGGTTATGTCGGACTCAAACCGACTAAAACGCACGCCGTCTGTGGGCCATCGGTTGCCGGAGGTGAGGTTATCTTAGACGTATCCGTCGCACCCCAGCCGGCCCAGGAACATTTCTCTCGATCTGGTCCTCTTCGGGTGTGGGGATCACGGAGTCAGCAACGCGCTATTGCCATAGTTTACTGCGATTGCAACTGTCAGTATGTTTTAGAGAAGGGAATATAAATACGTGGGAAGTTATACCGGAGTGGACCTGCCTTACATACCTAATGCCTTATTTGGCTTTTTAATAAATTTGGCAAAAATAGCAATACGATTTTTCTGTTGAAGTCGGTGCTAGACTTCAACAGAAAAATCGTATTACTGTTTTTGTTTTTCGAATTAAAGCTGTACCTAATTAGGTTATTTTTCTCTTTTGAGTGCTTGTTTTTTATGTTTTCAATGTTGTCTTCATTTTATTTTTATTAACAATTTTCGTAGTTTAAAGTTCGTCATCTGAATGTTGGGTCCCACACAATGCCCAGGCCGCTTAATGTGCTAGGCTGTTAATCCTTTGTACGATATTTTTAGTGGTTGTTATGTGGTATTTTTATTTTTAAAGTAATTTTCATTCCTACAATTGGTTCCCATGGGTTGAGGAAAGGGGTCAGGTGGAGTCGCAAGCAACATTAAGTAATAATAAAATTATGTCTAATATGCTCACATTGTCTTTTATATTAAAATACTAGCTGACCCGGCGAACTTCGCACCGCCATATTTTCCGCCCGTGTGGTATTATCTCTAAATTTATCAGTGTTTCTCTACAATATTATGCATGTATTACACATATAAACCTTCTTCTTGAATCACTCTATCTATTAAAAAAACCGCTTTAAAATCCGTTGGGTAGTTTTGAAGATTTAAGCATACATAGGAACGGACAGATAGCGACAGCGACTTTGTTTTATAATATGTAGTGAGTAGTGTGAAGTGATGATGATTATTGATACCTATTTCTATAAATAATAGTTATTTTTTACACGAGAGTACGAAGTTCATTGACTTTGATGTCAGATCAAGCGAAGAATCCTAAAAATTTAGAATCCTGAGCGTTAGCGAGGGAATCAAAAGAGCACGAGGTAAAAATCTTTGCATTGCAGTGCCACACATAACTATTCACCTCAGCGAGGAAATGATTATAGGCAAAAAAAGACATTTATAAATAAGAAACCTACTTTAATTTCAGGTTAGGCATTAACTACTACATTATGATAGGTAGGTAGTATTACAGAATAATCATTAATTTATAACAAACTAGCTGTCCCGGCGAACTTCGTACCGCCATATTTTTTTCAGCCCGTTTCTCACCCTTTAAACCTTCCCTGTACATCCACGAATATTTCAAGACTAAAATTAGCCAAATCGGTTCAGCCGTTCTTGAGTTATAAACTAACAACGAAAAGTGGCATTGATTTTTATATATTAGAAGATAATACTTAGGTATAATTGAAAGAGAGACACCAGAAGAGAATAACCAAACAAATAAAATTTTTCTAAAAATTAATGAGACTTTTTTCGCGTAAAAGCCAATATGGACCATATAATGGAAGGGAGAAGTAGAGCATGTGTACTTGCACACTTACTTGGGACCCGCAAATCTTCATTGGTGAGTATCGAGGGCGCCGTGGCGCTGTATTTTTTTAAATATTTAGGTCATCAAATTGACTGCACCCCATGGTAGTATGGCCATCAATATATAGGGTCCTTGTGCGAATCAGTGATTATATGGGCCCCGTGGGTGTTTGGGCTTCATGGGTATATGAGCCCCGTGGATATATGGGCTCCATGGGTATAAAGACTCGTTGGTTAATGGGCCCCGTGGGCATATGAGCCTCATAGATATATGGGCCACATGGGTATATGGGCCACATGGGTATATAGACACTGATAACCTAAGGCCCCCATAGGCATATGGGCCCCTTGGGTATATGGGCCCGTGGGTAAATGGGCTGCGTGGGTATATGGGCCCCGTTGACCTATGGGTCTTATAGGTGTGCGGTCCCTAGTCACGTTTGCGCCCAATAAGTATATGGGCCCCATGCCTTTTTTTATCGTGCAAAAAATCCCCACGGAGCCGGTGGAGGAGTTTATGTCGGACTTGAACCGAATAAAACGCACGCCATCTGTGGGCCGTTGGTTGCTGGAGGTGAGGTTGTCATATCCCTCGCACCCCGGCCAACCCAGGGCCAAATCTTTCGACCCGGCTCTCTTCCGGAGTGGGGACCACGGAGTCCCCATCTCGCGCCCTGGTATGTGGAGGCTTCTGCTAGGGTGACAGGTGGCTCCACCCGTCACCCCCAGGCCCGCGCTAATGGGGGACGGAGGTCATTCTGCGACCTCCGATGCCCGAGTTGCCGCCGCTCGAAGGGCCCCATACCCGATAACCGATAACGCTATACCATCACGATGTAATTGTTCCAGTTTGACAATATTGACCTTTTTTTAACGCGGCCGCTACGCAGGAGGCGCGGGTTCGATCCCCGCTCAGTGCAAATATTTGTATGCATGAATATAAATATTTCCATTTGTCTGGGTGTTCTTATGTACAGGTAATATGTATGTATTTACAAAAAAATGTATCTAAGTATGTTTATCCGCATTCTAGAACCCATAACACAAGCTAGTTAAGCTATGCTTACTTTGGGTGTAGATGGCGTTGTGTAGAATGTCCTACAATATTTTATTTATATTTTTATTTTATTTTTGTCCATACTAAGACGAACAATTAAGTTTCATCTTAACTTAATCTTGCAGTTCTAGCCGCATAATTACAGTAAAAGGATTCTTTAATAATTAAAAAAGAACAATTAGATGAATGTTATCCGTTCAAACAATGGATTTGTTTAAAACAGGTACCCAATTTCCTTGACTCCACGGATAATTAAAATTCTCTGATACGAAATACGAAATACAGATGCGGAAGACTTATATTTTGAAAATTTCAGGTACGAAATTATGTTCTTTTTTTGAAAAAATAAAAAAAAAATGCTAATATTCATTATTTCTGTAAAATATTAATCAGTTTCTTGTAAAATATTAATTTTTATTAAATAATGTGGCAGTAACTTTATCGAAATAATTGTACACAAGTTATAAAATATAAGAGTTTTCTAATCAACCTGCTGATACAAAAAAAACGCTAGTAGTAGTAGACAGATTGTAGGTAGGACATCCGTCTGCAAGATATGCAGACCGTATTTTAAATGCAATTTTTTGCAGTGTCTACTGGTTGCCCGTAACTCTCTTCTTGGAACGGTGTGCAGTCAATTTAAGGAAAGTATATAAAAACACCTACTAAAGTGTATATAAATACTTGGCTCTACCGCTACACCACGGAGTTCTAAAGTTATCGGTTAGCTCCTTAGTAACAAAATTAAATAGATTGCCTACTACTACTAGGGTGTACCCTGTAAAGATAGATGTAGAAGAGATAATAAATAAATAAACTAAAAAATATATCTTTTAATAATACATACTAAACTAGTTTTTACCACAGTAATAATATAAGGATTTTTACAAGACTACCATTTAACTACAAAGTCATAAACTTTTATGATTATTGTATATCTACTGGAAAGATGCTGTAGTTTCACAAACGTTCGTATTTGGAAATCGAACTAAGTACTTTATTTTTATCTTTTGCAGTGATTTTCTGGTAGATAGCTGGTAGCAATACAAGTATGACTCGTAGATCGTAGAGATTCAGTAGTTAATAACTTAGTATTATTGTACCTACTTGCTATGGTCGCTTCGAAAACGGGGTACGAGTATAATAATAAGCACAAACTATAATATTTTTATCTCTTTTTCGGCGTTGAGCACTTCATTTCACAATTCACTGAAACCACGACGACTAGCGACTTAAGCTGCTAGTGTTTTATAGGTACGAGTATTTACAGCCCCCCTAGACAAGTGTCAATTCGTTGCTCGGCGTATGATGGAATAGAATGACAAATGTATAGGATTTGACGTTTGTGACATTCGTTGACGCCTGTCATATACGTCAAATCCCATACATTTGGCATTCTATTCCATCATACGCCAAGCAACGAATTGCCACTTGTCTAGAGGGGCAGATTACGAAACGCCAAATGATTTAATTTTTGGCACCCAATTATTAGGGTTTTAGTAAAGACTTGCTTATTATTATTTTTTTCTTATTTATTACTTGCCAAAGTAGTAGTTTAGAAGTAACGTGCATTTAAGAAACTTAGTTAAATATACAGTGATATTTGCTAATGAATCCTTCAAATTTAACGCTAACGTAAGTCACCCGTTCCAATGACTTGCTATGGACAAATGAAGTTTAGCTTCAGGGACAAGTTTGGAGTGTAATGTAGAAAATTTTAATCCATGTTGGAAGTGGAGCGAGTTTTGGAAACTTAGCACTTTATCTTCAACAGGTTAGTAGTTCTTATGGAATTTAATGTAGGTAAGTATTAGGTTTAGGTTTAAAGAATTTTATTCTCATGAAGACATAGGTATTTACATCACTTACATGAGAACATAAAATACAGTTATAGAATATAATGTTCGTTGTCACACTTAAACAGATAAATCAGGTAGGTACACAAATACGTTCAGTACACCGATCGTATTCGAATACTTACTCATTAAATATTTGAATAATTTCGACTAAATAAGTAATCTTAACAGAAAGTTGATACAAGATGCGATCCTGTAAGCTTCTATGTTGGAGGCTCATAATGAAAAATTATTAAATTATTTCAAAATTATTTTCTTCATTCTGGCGCTAATCCCGGTTTCGTATAAAGTTTGGACTTTGAAACCACGGGATTAAATCTCCTAATCCTCTGTTCAACAATTTAGTTATTTTGGTTTTTACTGGAGTGATGCCATGTGACCTCGCCGATCATCATTCTTTTTTTTATATTACTTAGGTCGTAGACAAGTGCACAGTGCATCTGATAGTAAGTGGTTACCGTAGCCCATGGACGAGTGCAACACTAGGGTAATAACACTCGTGCTGCCGACCCTGTCAGAACAGAGAGATTCTGTGCCGTCAACGCAGAAGATAAGTAGCCTTTGGTCTGCCCACTGACAGCACAAAACCTTTCCAGTGAGCTCTGGTTACCCTACTCACCACCAGGAACACAACACGAGGTTATTTAGCCGCGGTATAATGTAGGGCGGAGGTACTTCCCCAGTCGGACTGCTCGTATGGGACGGAAATAATGTTCTACCTCTTAAACTTCTCTGAGCATTTCTCATCTCAGTTGGGGTCAGATATCGGACTCGAAATGAAAATCTACGTCATAGCATTATCAATAAGCAGGCGTATCGGCTTGCAGGTGAGATGAATTGGGTAACGAAGATCTTAGTGGGATATACACACCGATAGAATATTATTTTAATGTTATAATTTTATAACTTATATCAGAAATCAGCGACTACGATGTCGGAATAAATCTATTACGGCAAGATCTTCTTGAAAGCCAGTGCGCAGATGTTGCAAATGGCCAGTCCCTGCGAATAAATTGAACGCAGTTTTATCGTTTTCGGCACAAATTTCTACTGTGAACTTATAAGGAGTACTTTTTATTCCATTATAATATGTTGGGTTCGGTATTATGCCAATGTATTTATTATCTTTTAGTATATTGCAATATATTTTAATATTATATACGAGCACAAATTCATGCAATTATTCCAATGAGTATAAAAAGTTCGCTCGGAGTTAGGATGGTTGCCGATACGTCAGAGACGCAGCCTACGGGCGGTGACGATGATACATACAATATTAAGCTCCCCTAATGTCCCCACTTATTTATCATCTAATGTACAGCTACTTGGTTCTCATCATAACAAAAATCTACGATCAGCTGACAACCGTCTTCTCCACTGTCCTACTCATAGTTCTAGCTTAATTCATTCTTCTTTCCTCGTGCAAGCTATTCTCCTCTGGAACGCGCTTCCTCTCGAAATCAGGATGGTTACCAACCGCGGCACGTTCAAGTACAAGGTACGCCAGCTCTACAGCAATCCCTAGTGGCAATAATGGGTAAAACTACTAAGTATATTAAATTCTATTATTATGTATACTCAAGGATGAGTAGGTATATATTATATATATGCATGTATATTATTTAGATATGTAATTATGCAAGTAATGTAATTGTATGTAGTGTGTATTGTATTTGTAATGTATGTATGTCTGTTGTGTACAAATTGTATTAAATAAGGTAAATGTGTATAAATCATATTAATAATCCATCTTTTGCCTGCACCTACCTCAATGTATCTCTGCATCACCCCAAGGTTGACTGGTAGATAATGCCTTTGGCATTAAGTCCGCCTTTGTACAATTTTTATGTGCATAAAGTTTAAAAATAAATAAATAAATAAATAAAAAGCAATAAAATACTACAAAATTGTGGAGGTCAGATGGCAATGTGGAGGTCAGATGGCAATCGATTCACGAAAAAATATCGAGGTCTAGCCAAATCAGTAATTAAGACGGTAAAGCGGACCCCAGACTCCGAGCTGAAAAAGCTTCGGATGCGACTGGGAATTAACGCTAGGATGAGAGAGACTGCAAAATCAATTTTAATATTTAGATCTAGGATAACTATTCAAGTTTGTTAGACTGTAACTTTGCTAAAGATGTTCAGTCGACAAAAGAGATACGGTGGCACCTTAATATACAACTTTATATGAAAAAGTGCGACCGTATATCCTTTGTCGACTGTATATAAAAGGTATGGCAGTTTATTTCATACATGAGTCAGAAGAGAATTATCCGTCACTACTACGACGTGCTGCCGGACACTCGCTATAGTAGTTGAAGTCGATCATTTGCCACCGGCCTGCGTTTCATTGTTTTTGTAGTGAAGTGATACTTGTTTCAAAACATCGTCTCTCATAAGGAAGTGGTAGAGAAAACGAGCGATTTAAGTCTGCCGCAGGTGAAATTCGTGCTGTACGTGTGCACTCTCCTGCGACACATCCCGTTTTGAGTGCAGATGCAGGTGACCACCATCATAAGAGCTTTCACAGCGAAGGTACAGTGCGTGAATAGTAGGTTATACGAAAATATAATATATCATTAAATTGTTCAACTGATTGGTATATTAGTGAAGGTTGTAATTTGACAAATATTAATTCAAACATATTTTCAGAAATTTTACTTTTTTCCCCCGATCACCTAGTTCTTTACCACTTTTTTGCAGAGGGATCAACCCTCCCAACCAACCCTTCATCTCCATTTTTTTTGTCTTCCCCATCATCGTCATCTCAATGTTGTTTCCGGTTGCATCCTTGGGTTTAACAAGCAATATAATTAATTATCTATATAAATATCTGATAATTACTAAATAAGGTGGAGTTTTTAAAATTGGAGTTAGGCGTCGATTACACTTTATAGCAGAAAAAGCGCCTCGCGTATCTATCTAGTACCTTGCATCTCATTTTTATTATATGAGTACACACACAGTTCTTATTATGATTACCCAGTTCTAATAAACATATTTAGTTAATCACAAAATATTAATCCTGTTTTTTAGCTTTCATAATCTGTACACCTCCAATATAAACATCACTGATACACCTTTCACCTACAAATTAAGAAAATTGGGTTTCTGGTAAACCAGAAAGGTGCTGAAGTTGCTAATCGTGGGAACGCACGAATAAATTTTATTAGAGGCCTTCTCCCTTTGAAGTTTGCAAGAACAAACGTACGTGAGTGTGAAGTTTGCCGATCGTCAAGACGTGAATACATTAGCAATGAAGTTTTGTTTATCGCATAAACTATCTGTGCTGTAGTTATTAAATCATTACCACCACTTACCTTCATATGAATGCATTTTTAAAGTACTTAATGCATGAATTATGTAGGATGTAATTATTTTAAGCCTAAATACTAATATTTTTTAACTAAATTAAACTTTTTGAAACTGCAAGTTTTAAGTCACATAACAGCAAGTAATGATTACCATGAGCGAATGCAACCACGCGTTGACTATGCATAGGTCAATCAGAATCCTTTTGTACTATTTACTTGAATGTAAAAGGATTCTGTAGTGAGTACTGGTTATGTATAATTCGAGCTGAATCAATGGTTTTGGGCCAAGAAATACATAGTCATGGTTGGTAACTTGCACGGATGCACGGGGTCCCGTATAGTTTTTTATTCTACTTCATCTCTCAGTGAATCATCACCGGATTTATGATTTACGTGTGTGTGAGAACTATAAAAGGGCAAAGGCCCATTTCGGAAGCAAAACATACAAATCCGAGTGCATACTAAACCTTATATGGCAGAAAATATAATTCGAACGCATTGACCAACCCAAAATCATCTCCACTGATCGACACTACACAGATTGTGCGTGAAACTATGGAAATTTAATAGGTATAAAAAATTGAATAGGGAAGATGGATTCAAACTATCCGGGATGTGGAATCCAGTGATTATAAAACTCAAACCTAAAAATACAGTGCCGTTAAAACCTGACATAGTGAGTGTAGTGTGTCGCCAGCCTTACCATTCATTATGAAAGTGATGGAGGGTAAGCGCACAAAAAAACGTTCCCCGCAAACATCTCGACGCTCACAGGCCAGTCAAGCCGTACTCCGGGTGCTGCAACGCATCCGAAACGTCGGCAAAAGTAGGTTTAAAAAGTAATCGTGATAAGTCCCGAACCTTTATAAAAATGTAATAACAAAAACTTCAAAAGTACAACCAGCACTGACGCTCGTTCCGGCAAAGAAATGTAAAAAAGGCCAAAATCAGACAGTTGAGTAAATAGCGAAAATATTAGTCTCTTAATTACTTATGGGATATCATAAACCATGCGAATAAATAATAAATGGATGACTAATAATGTGTTACTTTAATACTAAACCGAGCATCGTTGAATTATGTTTGCGAAACATTTACTTAACTAGCGATAATCTTGAATGATTAAAAAATCTTAAAATGGGCTACTAATAGTGTGAAACAGTAAATCTAAGTTAGCAACTAAAATTTCAAGTGACAGAATTAAAATATTAAACTGGGCGAAAAAAAATACTGAGTGGGCGAAAAAAATACTGAGGGGGCCATGATACAGAAAGTGTGTTGCTAAATTGTGAAGTTATGAGGATTCAAATATAGCGCGCCCCAACTTGGATAGGTTATGTTGGAAGGCTAATGCGGGAGCGGAGCTTCGTGGTTACTTTTTTTTAGACCCATCCAGAAATAGTAGTTCCGAAAGGTTATATTTATAGGTTTATATCGAACATGGTCACCCTACATTTTTGTCCGTACAAAAAACCACTCAAAAAAGCTTATTACGCTGCTCGTTCTGAATAACACGTACCTCAAATTCGTATTTTTAAGTCGCCTTTTTCAATATTTACCTTCGCCCTCAGTTTTTAGCTCGCATGGTATTTCTATACGTCACATTCAGTAATTTTGACACCCATAAATTGAATTTATATTCACTCGTTTAAATACTATCCTTTACTTATCAGTTCCTCAGTGAAAATACATGCCTAACACTCTCGTTCAAGGACAATTTTTTTTACACATTCACTCAATAATAATTTATTAGATAAAAAAACAGACGAACAAGAAAGAAACAGAGATTATTTAAACTTTACAGGTAAAACAAAATGTAAATGTTATTGTCAATAACACGACAAATCTCATATTTGCAGATCAAACTTTGCACTAATAGTTGCATAATACACTTTTCACGCAACTGGTTGTGAATCACAGTTGCGTAGACAGCCGAAACCACAATAGCTACAACGATTTTAGTCACTTAAATCAATTTAAACTATTGAAGCGTTTTGTAACACGACTGTTTGCTATTCATCATCATCATTTCAGCCATAGGAAGTCCACTGCTGGACAGAGGCCACCCATAAAGATATCCAATAAGACCGTTGCTATTAGGGGATGAGAAATATGACATATCTGGCGCCATCTGAAAACCAGCGCGGCGCACACTCCTGGCCCCGTCCGGGGTGTGCGCAGCATTCATGCTGAGATGGTGGCCATATTTGTCTGCGCACGATGTGCATAATGCTTCTTTTTTTTTTCAATTTTTTTATTTTATAATAATGTAGGTAATAATGTAGGTGCGTTTATAAGATAAGATGTGTACCTGCACATTGTGCGTTGTATGAATAAAATGTTTTCTTTCTTTCTTTCTTTCTTTCTTTCTTAAAAAAGAGTAAATTTTAACTTATTGCTAAACGAAACCATTTTACTAAATATACGAGTATATCTGAAAGTAGTGTATGATTATCTCGTGCGAAGATGCAGGCAGTCGGTACCGCACTACAGCCGCACGTTAGCATGCGCTTCTCTGCTCCTCACTTCAGTACATTATGCAGCTCTCCAATGTTCTAGCGCCCTCACGCCTCTGCGAGGCCATCCTGTGTCATCGTTGTGAAGACGAACTATGTTCTACTTCAGGCAGCGTCAATATAAATGGCACGCTACTCGTGATCGTCCGTCTAAATCCGCTCAGCACGCCATTCAATCACAAGTGCCTTGAAAATAACTGATAAGAATACCGAACGTACCTATATATTTTAACACTTCTTCACATACAGTTAAAATATGCATAAGGCCGAACTATATGGACAAAGCAACATCAAACAGAAACGAGATGCATTTGCATGTTTGGAAAAACGTGTACCGAAAATGAATTGGAAAAAGAAGAATAATAGGATCATAGATATTGGCTGTGGGGATGGCAGTGTCACGAATTTACTCAAGAAGTATTTGCCTACTGATTTCACGTTGGTAGGTGCTGACATTAGTAAGGATATGGTGAAGTTTGCGAATGAAAATCATTTAGACGAGCAGACTTCTTTTATCGTGCTAGACATCGCAGGTGATTTGCCGGAAGCACTGAAGGCTAATTTCGACCATGTATTCTCAAATTATACTCTTCAGTGGGTTATGAATCAAAAGTAAGTACCTGCTCATTTTCATACTTCTTAATTTTATTCTTGATTAACATTAATCTTCTTTTTTTAAATCTTAATACTGTAATACGCCAATAGTATACACATACCTACATACGTATGTGTCATATGTAAATATGCGAGTAGGTTTATCTATACCTATTAATATTATAAAGCTAAAGAGTTTGACTAGTCTCGGGAACGATTAAAAATCATTACGTTGCTGCTCAAGCGAGGTGAGGAATAATCATAAATGTGAACAAATCCGGGAGATTCCCATACATTATTAGAAAACAAAAAATATATCGGGCATATATTGCTTAAAAATAATACGGGGTTCCAAAATATGCCATGGGCGATGCCAGGGCGGGTCACCTAGTTCATTCTTCCTCATAGCGTTAATTCCCAGTCGCATCCGACGCTTTTAGCTCGGAGTCTGGAGTCCGCTTTATCAGTCTTAACTACGGATTTGGCTAGACCTCGATATTTTCCGTGATGCGATTGCCATCTGACCTCCACAACCCAATGTTCATTCATAGTTCATTATGAAAGAAAAAACTAGCTGCACATACGCCCTGGCTTCTCTTGCGTGTAGTTATGACAATTTTTTTCATACAAACCTTGTCCCGGCCATAACACTGGACACAACAATAAAATAATTATTCAATTTGGTGTAGTCGTTCGGAAGTTATGCGAGCAGGTACAGTCAACATCAGATTGATCTTGACTAGCAAAGTACTCCTCAAAATGATCTTAATATCTAACGATGATGTTAATACCAAACTGTTTTATAGATTATCATCCGAACTAAAGGTGTGTACCAAATATTATTTTAGGGAATATATTTTTGGAGGAGGTAGGACACAACGGTATATCCATCCCAATCGAGCAGTCCGACTGGGGAAGTACCTCAGAAGACAGTGGCTTAATACCCTAGTGTTGTGTTTCCGACGGTGAGTAGGGTAGCCAGAGCTCACTAAAGAGGTTTTGTGCTGTCAGGGGGAAAACCAAAGGCTTTGTCCTACTTATCTTTTGCAGAATCTCTTTGTTGTTACAGAGTCGGCAGCACGAGTGTGACTCCCCTGGTGTTGCACTCGCCCATAGACCATGCTAACCACTTACCATCAGGAGAGCCGTGTGCTGGTCTACGACCTAATTAGTATGAAAAAATATCAGAACAATCAGTCAACAGAAAGGGGGGATAATGAAATACCAACGTATTAAAATCATTTTGAGCACTTTACTAGTCAAGATCAATCTGATGCTGACTGTAGGTACACTGTACATGGTTAGGTACGTTTTATCATCCGAAGTAGATGATACCGAATTGGCGAGTGGCGGTGGTCGCCAAACGCCGGTATGTATTGCGTGTGATTTTAATCAAAATGTAGTTTTAGTTGTGACTAGGTATTTTGAGTTTTAACATAGGCACTTAGGTACTAAAACTAGTTTCAACTAGGGAAAACTAGTTCTAACAAAATTGGGTTATAGTTGTAACATATATTACACTCGTAATAACTATTATCTAAGTGTATAACTCATTGAAATAATAATATAATATTAAAAATTGCTTTATTAAAGCGATATTGGTAGTAATAATTAATGTCCAAATGATTAAAATTAGATTAATAAGTAATATGTAAATTCAAATTTAGTTATTATATTTAAACATTAATTGAAATTAAAGTACTTTTTAACGAATTTTATAGCGATATATTTGTGATTATTTACTTTAGCCATAATATCATAATATCTGCATAACTATAATATATTATAAATATGAAATTTTGTGATGACGATTATATATTTATATATTTATTCATAAATGTGCGCAAAATCCCCGTGGATCCCCTCTCCGCCCCCCACCAACGGAGCCAGCTGGGGTAATTATGTAAGTAAAACGCACACAATTTTGGGGTCATCGGTTGCTGGTGGTAAGATGCCCGCGAAACATATCTCTGGTACCCCGGCCAACCCAAGGCCATCTCTTTCAAGATAACTCCCTCCGAGTGTGATGACCACGGTGTCCCTATCTAGCCTGCTTCTGCTAGGGTAACAAGCGTCTTCCCGTATAACCCCCAGACCCACGCTCATGGAGGACGGAGGTCATTCTGTGAGCTTCAACGCCCGAGTCGCCTCCGCTCGTCGCGAGCCGAGAGTCTCGGTCGGACCTGTTCCACCGTCTTCTTCTCGAGCATTACTTGCTCGCAGAAGGACACGCCTGTAGCCCACACGCTCGCGCATAATGCCATCGACGTGAACAAGAAAGCGAACGAGAGTACTTCCACTCTTATGACTGCCACTAGGATCCGACTCGACGTTTCTCACGGCAGGATATTTGGGTATTTTGAATATTTGAATGTTTGTTATTCAATCACGCTTAACGGCTGAACGGATCTGGCTGAAATCTGGAACATTGCAATGGCTACTTTTTCCCTTTATATTATCCCATAGGTTGTGGGAACGGTACGAAAATCCCACGCGGGCAAAGCCGCGGTCAACAGCTAGCATAACTACGGCACCTATTTTCTATTTCTTGATGCGTGTAGGTTGTTTATATCACCCTCATTTGACTTTCACCAATGCCTTGCTCCTATGAGACAATACAATATTCTACACTTGATGATTATGTTAAACGAAACGTAACGAAATGAAGACAAATATTTATTATAATTAAAATTATTCTTACTATTCATCAAAACATGTGTTGTTTTTATTTACTACAATTCAGAATTAATTTAAAAAAAACATATTATATAGGTGACTGCCCCGTGGCACTACCCAATGGCGCTACTGGTAGTGTCAAGGGTAATAGGTATCGTAGTTTCACCCCTGGAATAGGTTCATACCCCTGGAATACATCCATACTTCCATACCTACTAATATTATAAAAGCAATAGTAGAACTGTCGATCTCTCTATCTGTTACGCTTTCACGCCTAAACTGTTGAATCGATTTTGATTGGAGATAGATGGCTTATTCCCAACGGCCACCATTCAAACGACCACCGCCACCACCGATTGCCGTTGAGACAACATTTTAAAAATTGTTTCAGCTGCCCCGCGGGGGTGTCTGTTGGGAACACAATATGAACCTATTCCCCGTCATTCAATAGTTTTTACATAATGTGCGAGAATTTACCGGATTTGATACAATTTTTAAAATGTTGTCTCCACGGCCACCGCTGGGAATAAGCCAGATAGATGAATTATTCCCAACGGCCTAGACCTTGATGAAAGACATAGGCCATGTTTGTTCGTGGTAACTGTCTACATGGGTGGAGCCGGGGGTATCAGCTAGTTTTACTATTATTGTTTGTTATTATTACACTCACGAGGCGTAAGTCCGTGAGCATACCTATACATCAGTCGTGAGTCACGTCTCATAATATATTTGATATACTAAACCTACAATATTATACTGAAAACACGCAGTAATTAATAAAATATAATCTTCATGACAATATTATCTCTTTATTGTTTCTTTAAATATAAATAGCTAAGCAAATAATATATAAGAGCATAAACCGAATACGGTAACGTTCATAAATTGTTATCAAATCCGGCCGATTCTTACTGCTCCGCTCCCAAAAGTAATAGTATGATGATATACAGCCTATAACCTGCCACGATAAACGGACTATTCTACACAATTTTTTTTTAAATTCGAACCAGGAGGTCTGATAGTTTCTGAGATTAGCGCGTCCAACCAATCAATCAAACAAACTCTTCAGCTTCATAATATTACTAGGCAACCCACCCCGGCTTCCTAGCGTATTTTGCAACCCGTATCACCCTTATAAGCATCAAGTAATGTATGGGAATAAGCCGGATTTGTTGACATTTATGATTCTTGCTCCGTTCCCATGAGTAGTAGTGTGATAATATAATAGCCTGTAACCTTTCTTAGTAAACTGGTTATTCAGCACAAAAAGAATTTTTCAATTTGGCCCAGTACTTCCTGGGATTAACACGTTCAACCAAACCAACAAACGTAGAAACTTTTCAGCTATTAAGATTAGTATACTCGTAGATTAAGTATAGATTTTGATATTTAAACTGAAAAACATTAGCGTATTGAATGTTTCAGGCAAGCTTTCGAAAACATTTTCAACCTGCTAGATCAAGATGGTGATTGCTTCTTGATTATTGTGGCTCACCATCCAGTTTTTGAAGTCTATCGTGCCATGTCACGCAATAGCAAATGGAGTACTTGGGTTAACGATATTGATAAGTATATTTCACCATATCATGATTCCGAGGTAATACATAATGCTTTTAACCATATCATAATATTATGTTCAATCTAATAATCTTTACATATTAATATTCACATTAATATTATAAAATATAGAATGAAAGTAACTCTGTCTGCCTGTCTGTTAGCTTGTCTGTCTGTGAGTTACGCTTTCAGGCCTAATCACTGAACTGAGCTTGATGAAATTTGATACAGAGATGGACAAAAGCTTAGGAAAGGACATAGAGTACCTTTTGTTTTAAACAGAGGAGTTCATAGAGGGGATGAAAAATGGAATGAAAGTTTGTTGCACAGACAGATTAGAGTTTGTGAAAGGACATAGGTTAGGTTTGGTCGTGGTAATCGATGTCCACGCAAGGGAAGTCGTGGGCAAAAGCTAATACATAACACTTTGAAGACAGTCAGATCAACTGGAAATGGTGCGCACAGTGAGGTATGAAAGGGGCTTCATTCCACGGACGTTCAGGCGGTAGAATGAATTTCTCTGCTATTCCAAGCCAAGCGCCTACAGTAGGTATGGGGTTCTTCAAGAAGGGCATTATAGGGTCGGCAGTACCAGTATGACGTCTCTGGTGTATGTTAATAATAAAAGTCAATTAATACAAGTTGCAAATATGTATTTTTTTACAAAGAATAAAAATGTAATCTTTGTTTATTCACTGTACAATTTACATGGTGATTATAGCAATAAATAAATAGTGATACAAATTAATTTTATATATATTTTAGGAACCAGAAAAAGAAGTTATAAAATTAATGGAGAATATTGGATTCGTTAATATTGATGTGAAGTGTGAAGACAAGATATTTCTTTACGATGATATAGACATTTTGAAAAGTAAGTATTCCATAAAGTGATACTTGAATCCTAAGTTTCTACCAGGATTAATCATGTTTTAGTAGATTTTTAAATAGAAAAGTTGAAATAAACGCTTAAAAGTAAAACCTGACATTACCGAAATAAAAAGCCTTTCTTATCGAATGATTAGGTACAACATAAAAACTGTCATCGTCATCCTTATCCCAAAAGGAACTTTTCAAATTTGAATTCAATTTGAATATTTTGACGTCCTTTCTACGTCTGAACTAAGAAAATTCTAAATTTTTAGTTGCTTCTCGTACTTGTGAACTTTTTTTTTTTTTTTTTTCCTTTTAGCGTTAATTCCCAGTCGCATCCGAAGCTTTCAGCTCGGAGTCTGGGGTTCGCTTTTACCAGTCTTAACCACGGATTTGGCTAGACCTCGATATTTTCCGTGAAGCGATTGTCATCTGACCTCCACAACCCAATGTTAACATTAGGCGATATCGAAGTTTTGAAGTTAGACCGTTGTTTTTGGATTTTGAGGGCTCCAACTACCCGTAACGACTGCCATAGATATTCTCATGGCAACCGGGACCGACGGCTTAACGTGCTCTCCGAGGCACGACCAGATCAATGCAAATACTCATATTTCATTCACACAAATATTTGCATTGAGCGGTAATCGAACCCGCGCCTCCTGCGTAGCGGCCGCGTTCACTACCGCTACGCCACGGAGGCTGTCCTACTAAAGCGGACTTACTAACCAATATTATTTCAGTTCCCTTGAAAATATTGAGATTGTTTATTTTCGATGTTTATTAATATATTATTTTACATAATTTCCCAGAACATAAGATGGCAATCAACCCGTTCCCGATTCCAACGAACAAGTTCGATGACTTTATGGATGACTATATTCAAATATTAAAAGATATTGAAATGAAACACAACATAATGAACCATAACAATTTAAAAGGTATAACGGTGTACTATAAACTACTTACAGTGTATGGCTCCAAATCTTCAAATATTTCAGCGAAATATTAAAGAAAATATAGATCGAGACTTGATCTATATCTTCTTATTCATATACAAAATAATAATTACATATAGAGCAGACATTTATTAATTTATTGTAAATCAGTATTATATATATAAAAAATTGTTCAAGTGGATTGTATTGTTCAATGTTATTATGTTTAAATTTAAATGATAAAATGGTGGTAAATAGAATTTATAGTAAATAGTTACAGGGATAAAACACGTATCAAACAGCATATCTAAATTGACTTCATTTCAATCTGAAAGCTATGCGCTGCCTTTACTGTAACTCTATAGGACATGGCGTAACCAAGTTTGTCAAGAGGATTGGTGACGTCAGTAAATTGAAAAAGCCCACAGTTAGTGGTCGTCCTCTACGTAATCCATTAGTCTCTTTGTGCCATATATCTAGCACCCATGGGAAAGGAGAAAACACTTTTAGTATTCCGATTGCGATCCATACATTTTTAAGATAAAATAATTCTGTGTGTGTAATCTCAAATAATATTTTGTTATACTGTAAAACGGAATTCGTTTCAAAAAAGGCTCTTGAAACTATATAAAACTTCGTTTACCTTCATTAACATGCCGTGTAGGCATGATACCTTGCCATTGACTAATAAAATTGTAAAAGTTAAAGTATGTGTTAATGGTTGTTATTACTAACTCCTTTAGAATGCTTAAGTTATGGAATAACCTATAATATTTCTCCTATTAGATCTAGAAAAACTCATCCACTACTGGAAAACTGGATTAAAGAACATACCAACGTTGCCGTTGGAAAACTAGAAATATTAATATGACTTACAGAATAAGCAAACTAAAATGACAATGACATCCACATCTCCGGAAGGATCGATGTCCACTAGCGAGTCCTAGAGACCGCAAATTGGTACACGAATAGTGGCACGTACGCCCCAGCTACATGGTTGATCTATACCTATGATGTAGACTGGTGTGGACTGTGCTGTGGGTTACACTAGACACGATAAGCAGAGGATCGGGTGCTATAGTAAGAGTTCTAAAGTTCCTTATTATGTGTTAGTTTACTCCTAATCTATTCCTTGCTTCCATTCACATAAAACTGAGTACAAATAATGTATGTTATCCTAGGGATAACATATTGTTATTTGTACCTGTGGCTTGTACACGCGGCTCCGGTTCGGTTCTGTTCTCCGGTTACGAGAAATACTGTTCATTAGTATTTCTCGCAACAGGAGCGCGCGCTGGTAACATATAATTTTCACCCTGGTATTAGTTCCATACGCTAATACGTACATACGATTTAAAGAAAAATTTAAACATGCTTGAGTTTAATTATGCTTTCACCTATGCATAAATACGTAGGTATTATTTTTATCAAAAAAAAGGACACACTGAATATGTAGATAACTGTATGCTTATGAATACTGCCTATAAACTAATATTATTTCTGGTAACTTATACACGGATTTTACTTACCCAATATAATTCCCGATAAGTTGGTGAAAAGCAGTAAAAGTTGAACGCTTCGCTGCCACTGCATCGTGTTTTCTCATAACCACTTTTCCATACAAAATTATCAAATATAACCACAATTGTACTGAACTAGCACATGCCTCGTAGCGTTTTGTGGAGTTTGAGCACGCGTCTGAAACAACGAGAGATTTTTTATATTACTAATAATTATAGACACTAATTAAGAACAATCAAAATGTAATAATCACCAAATTAAAAATTTACAAAACCGGCTTTAACCAGTTTTTGTTGATATTTCATAAACTGCTTGACCGATTTTGATAAAACATGGGACCATCTAAGAAGTATAACCTATCAAACAAAAAAAATATTATTGCAAATCAGTCCAGGCGTCTTTGAGTAATCGGTGAACATACATAAAAAAAATATTCCGATGATTTGAGAACCTCCTCCTTTTTTGAAGTCGGTTAAAAATGTAACATCATTCATTGTTTCCGATATTTCGAATGAATACCGGTAGATGGCTCCCACCGTCGCATCGTCGCCCCAAGACGGTTGTATAGGAGAATTTCGAATGCTTCAGACGAGGCTCGGTAGCTCGAGTTATTCCGGTTGGATCCCCTGATATGATCCACTGCCGATTTTTATTCATCATAGGCATCTCGGTGATCAGGGGGAATCCCCTGTAAGGAACTGGTCGCGAATTCAAGTCCCGCCTGAGTGATTCACTTTTTCCATTCTGAATCGATGGTCCTACAGAGAAATGAATTAATTGCCCAGGCGTATAGCCGCAGTGCTGTTGCTTCCAACAAATCCAAGGTTGTAATCAAAGCATGACTTGCATTGCCGCGGTGTGGATGGACTTCATACATCCAGTGGTTGCCATGCAAGCTAATTATAATTTAGCTGATATTGTGCTGTTTTCGGTTCATGGCCGCCAGACGATAGCGCCATACGCTATTATGGGGCGGATTGGCTCCTAAGCACGTGGGTACTGTACGCTTCATATTTTAAAAAGCAAAGTAATGTAACTAGTATAGAATAATAAACCTAGTAGGTAAACCTATGCCATCGCTGTCAGGCGCGGTCGCAGCTTGAAGTTTTGGGGGAGGTCACTTCGGAACTTCCTTAGGAAATTTAACCCCCACTCCCCTCGTACTGGGACTTTTCAATATGACGTGCATGGTTTGGGGGGGGGGGAGTCATGTCCCCTGTGACCCCCCCCCCTCGGACCGCGCCTGATCGCTGTTCGTAAGATATAGGTACTTAATAATAATAAACCTAAGTAAACTTCACGAACCATAAAACACAATTTGATATTTAATTAACGTGGGCGTGACCCTATTAACATCACTGTTCATAATTAAGATCTTCAAATTGAATCAGTTTACATAATAGAAGGATAAAGTAAGTAATTTCATTTATATTTCATCTGATGTTAATAAAACATGATTAGTTATTATACATTTATAAATAAGCTGCTTTTTGGAGTTTGAAAATGAAATTATTTTAAAACAAATATTAGATACTGGTAATCTCTCCTATTTGTGAAGTGAAATTCATATCCATACTAATATTATAAATGCGAAAGTAACTCTGTCGTCTATCTCTTACGCTTTCACGCCCAAAACACTAAACCGATTTTAATGAAATTTGTTATCGAGGTAGATTAGACCTTGGGAAAGGGACATCCATGCGGGCGGAGCCGTGGGCAACAGCTAGTATTGAATAATTCGTCAATTTTTGATCACGAGGATCATACCTCACGTTTTCTTGAACAAACGAGGCCATCAGGCTGACATTATTACATTTTATTTGTTGTAACTGTGTATACTAAATTATGAGTATTCCCTTATGACGTTATGACTAGATTTCAGCGATCTAAAACGTTCAACTAACACAAAATCAAATTCTTTGAGTAAAACGTGATTACATACACAGTTTACTTTTATTTTGGTCTAGTTATAATTGAGTATCTCGTTTTTAAGTAATAATCAACTGTATACCTCCTCGATTTAGATAGGAAAACTTTGGACTTGAACCCGAATACTACTATGTACTATAATATTATAATCACATACCTATTATTATACCTGAGTAGTATTATTAACTGACTTTAATTACTGGAATCATTTTTTTACAGAAAGTGAAATATGACCTATTTGGAATGTTCTATTTGAATTCATTGAATTGTTGTAATCTTATTCTGGTTGCTAAGCTGTGTATATTTTTGTTTATGTAAGCTGGGTTGAATAAAAATATTTTCTTTCTTTCTTTCCTTCTTTCTTTCTAATGACCTGACCCTACAGAAAATTTCATAGAATATCTTTCGCATACCTGAAAGCCCAATTTTTCCAACCTGGGAATAGTATCCGCGATCTCAAAAAATCAGTCGCACATGCTACATACTACTGATGTAATCGTCTCTCTAAATATCGAGTCTACGATCTAAATTTCAATCACGCACTCACGACTGGAAGAAATACTAATATGAACATGGAGGTTTACGAATTCAGATCCATACGTGTACGTGTTCATAAATTAGGTGTTTTGCATATCTACTTATTGATATTCTTCGCTGAAAATTATGTACAATAATAAACTTGAACAGCCGTAGAAAAGAGAGACTTTATTTTCCTCATGATAATGAGAGAATAGATAAACCGCGTGGTTCCCGGCAGAGCAGAATTTGGGGAACCCTCATCTCTTCCCATACGGTGTCGTATAAGGCGACTAAGGGATAGGGCTGTTTAATTTCCGACAGATATATACAGCCCAGACTCAGCCTCTGGTGCATGGCTTGAGTCAATATGGCAATAGACTCACCCTCTATTACGTGGGACCGAATACAATGATTGGTGAAATGTGAGTGTTAATTCACCTCTGCCCAACCCTACGGGGATAAAGGCGTTATTATTATGTATGATAATGAGATACCTAAATTATTGTTCCACGTTGTATTCTAAACTCACTGTAATTAATAGGTATAGTCTTTATTCCTCTATTATATTAATTCTGTGACTGTACTGGAACAGACCTCATCTAAATTAACTGTACAGATCTATAAACGAGTGACAGATCTATATCTATAATAATAATGAGTGTGGATAAACGTACATTTCGTTTATCAGGGACTAATCTTTAGGGACACTGGCCTGTGGTCACGTTCTGTGTATCTATGTTATGTCTTCCTTTTACTCCAATTTTCATAAATATTGGTGGCTTTCTAATAAAGTCAGATTCCTATCTATTTTCAGTAGTATGATTGCTACCAATCCTTAAATATTCTAAGTCTTTTAATTATATTCAATGGATCATCGAATGTGAATATAGTACCTACTTACAGTTCTAATTAACTGGGAAAGTTCTTCGGCAATGCTTAAAAGATTGGTTAATATTTTAAGCAGTCAATTTTGCAGTGTAGAACATATATTATTTAATAATTTCATATTTTGTTGCAATAATCCTACTAATATTATAAATGTGAAAGTTTGTGAGAATGGATGTGTGGATGTTTGTTACTCTTTCACGCATAAACGGCTGGACCGATTTGGTTGAAATTTGGTATGTATATAGGTTATACCCTGGATTAACATTATAGGCTATATATCAGCGATGAACGGGATCAGAATTCCACGCGGGCGGAGCCGCGGGCAACAGCTAGTTAATAATAATTCCATTAATATAATGAATATATTTTAACTCCTCTAAATTATATTACCGGAACATACTGCATATAAAAAATCCTTTCAATTGCCAGCAAATTAACTTGTAAGATGTTCATCTCTAATTGCAATTCTATAAAAGAGACATAATTACTTGGCACATCACCAAACGCCGCTCGATACTATCAACAAGTTGCAGCTTTAGCACACAGATTTCAAGCGAGATCTGAAGCTTTATTGCAGTTTAAATGCCCCAGTACTTTAGATACGAACAATAAGAGTAGAAAATATTTCATGACGTTCACAGTTTACTTTGAAGAACATTACTGCCTGAGTTTTTATGAACAGCGCTAAGAGATAGGACGTTTAAACTCAACATAGTTTCAGAAAATTTTAGTTCACACAAATATAAAATTATATATTTATTACGTTACTCTAGCAAGTGCCACCACACGAGTACACTTTATGGTCACTTTGCACATCTCGTGCGCTGGAGGCGTACAGGCGTACCGTGATAAACTTTGACGGTAAACAAAATGTAAAAGGGAGATGCGCTTTTTGCTGATATATCCAAACTAATATTATAAATGCGAAAGTAACTCTGTCTGTCTGTCTTTCTGTCTGTCTGTCTGTCTGTCTTTGCTTCACGCCTAAACTACTGAACCGATTTGTGTGAAATTTGGTACAGACATAGTTTGGAACTTGAGAAAGGACATAGGATAGTTTTTATTACAAAAAATAAAATAAAAAATAAAATTTATTTCGGACATACAGCGCCATCTATTGGTCAAGAGTCGGCATCAATTCAGTACTGAGTATAAGGGTAGATTGAACCTCGAGAAAGGACATAGGCTATGTTTGGTCGCGATAACCGACATCCACGCGGGCGGAGCCGCGGGCAACAGCTAGTTAGCTATAAGTGCAACAGGGTGGAATTTTTCAACCCTACCTTTGTGCATCAGATTATACATCACTATGTTAGAAAGTTGTATCTATAGTTATAATTAATTACTGCTATCTAATACACTGTCTATATATATAATGTAAAAGACAGCCTCGAGGGCGTGGCACGGGTTCGATCCCCGCTCAGTGTAAATATTTGTATGCTTGAATGTGGGTATTTGCATTGGTCTGATCAGGCTTCGGAGAGCACGTTAAGCCGTCTCGGTCCCGGTTGCTATAGATATGAATATCTCTAGCAGTCTAACTGGTCTAACTGCAATGCTTCGATATCGCCAATGGCTTTCCGTGAAGCGATTGCCATCTGACCTCCACGGTCAGATTGCAATCGCGAAAATTTTCAAGTTCAGACATATTTGCTATGATAAAATGATAGCTATGTATATACGGTGTTATTGGAAATAAAAACTTGTACTTATTGCTTTTTCTATCTATTTGTTCCGGATAATCTTCGAGAAGTTCGTAAACTGTGAATCCGATAAATGATTGAATGATTACCGATAAAGTGATGATAAGTTCACCTAATGATAATAACATAATTATGTTATTAACGAATAAAGAAATAAATGAATTTCACACCAGAAAGTTACAATAAACGATAATAACGTTCACAAAAGAAAATACTTATTATTTTTATCTTTCCTCGAATTTCGTAAAGTTCCAACACTTTTCAGTATGCAATGACGGGAGGGATTTAATAAATTCTCCGAAGGGAAATTTAACAAAAACGTTGCAGATTGGGTCTCGGGGCGTTAGGTATAATTGAACAAGACATTTAATAAAATAGTTAATGATACATTTTATACCATTCCTTTCTTTAATTACTATTCTCGGAATGATAAAAATGCTAAACTTCTTCTCGGAATATTTTCCGATCCGATAAATACCATCAATATTTGTGAGAATGGGTGTTGCTATGACTTAGAAGTTTGACATGATATTGAAATGCAACCGAACAGTCGGGATCAGTGTAAATTATAAAATAACACCAAATAATTCACAACAGGGTTCAATGAATTAATTTTTAATATTAATTTCAACTTGATAACTTCACACGTTCTTAAGAAAATCTTGACAATCAAAATGACAACTGGGCAACGAAGTCACAAAAATTCTTTTCTTGCACTACGGAACCGAAAAAAAAAGAAATTATGATTACGATACCATACGTTAAGATATCTAACAAGACATACATACATACATACAACATACCTTAAATGAGAAAATAAATATTGATCTTGAATCTGATTTCAATATAGCATTACTTTTGAGTGGGCCTATCCTTCACATACGACATGTAGTATTGACAGAGTAATTATTTGTTTGCGACTGCGCATGAAACAAAAAATATTTGACAATGAGTGAGGAAGTGAGGATAGTTATATGAACAGTTGAATACCTACTTATGCGTGTTTATAATGTAGACAAGATCTAAACGCAGCTGTAGATAACTAAGGGATCCATTCAAAGCGGTAGTGAACGCGGCTGCTACGCAGGAGGCGCGGGTTCGATGCCTGCTTAGTGCAAATATTTGTATGCATGAATATGAATATTTGCATTGGTCTGGGTGTTTTCTATGTATATGTATGTATTTACAAAAAAAAAAAAAGTGTTTATGTATGTTTATCCGCATTCTAGAACCCATAACACAAGCACTAGTTAAGCTATGCCTACTTTGGGTCTAGATAGATTATTTATTATTTATTTATTAATTAGAAACAGTTGCACCTATAGGTACAATAACATAGATCTCGAGTTGTCGACTGCAAATAAGTTTCTGCAAAAAGTAAACAATAATAAACTAGCAAAAGGCTAAGCTTTGTTCACCTAGTTTTACTTTCTATCCAATGAATACAAAATTGTATTTTTTTTTTCAATGTTAAAAATTATATGTTTTTGGACTATCTGTCCAAAAAAATATAATTTTAACACATACAGATATGATTTTAAATTACTATGTTAAAGCAAAAATTTATAGGCGTGAGTTTTTCAGTAAAGTGTATAACAAAAAATCCAAAAAAACCCAGACTAGTGCAAATAGCTATAATATTCTCGCATTCTAATATTTACACTGATCGGGAATCGAACCCATAACCTCGGACGTAGCAATCGAATGCTCTACCGCTGCGCCACACAAGTTGATGCATGTTACGATTATACAAATTAGAAGTTACATAGTGGAATATGAAGCGAGCTATGCTTGGAGTTTCTTTGAAGAATTTAATCCAACAAAGAGCTATCAATACAACTTACAAAATAAGCAAACTAAAATGACAATAGGGCCTCAATTTCTGGTTATAAACAAACTGAGCAAGTAAATCTTTATTGAAATTATGTCCGTATAACCAACAAAATTAATCCACCTGTCATTAGCATGGCAGAATATTTCTCTCTTTAAATTGTTTATGGCAGTGATCAATCATCCAATCGGATAGAGGGTGAATGATAAGTGATATCCTTTTATGTTCAAAACCAAGAATGTTAGTCTTACTTATTTCCATTAATAAACTTATATCTTTTCTATATTCAGTATCGGGATTAATAGGAGAAGTTCCGAGTTCATATTATATTACTTAAATAATCATGAAGTGTTTTCTTCCTCTTAGCGTTAATTCCCAGTCGCATCCGAAGCTTTCACCTCGGAGTCTTGGGTCCGCTTTACCAGTCTTAACTACAGATTTGACTAGTCCTCGATATTATCCGTGAAGCGATTGCCATCTGACCTGCACAACCCAATGGTAACATTAGGCGATACCGAAGTTTTACAGCTAGACCGTTGTATTTTGGACTTTTTAGGGCTCCAACTACCTACCCGTAACGACTGCCATAGATGTTCTTATGGCAACCGGGACCGACAGCTTAACGTGCTCTCCAAGGCACAACCAGACCAATGCAAATACCCATATTTCATGCACACAAAATTTGCACTGTGCGAGGACCGAACCCGCGCCTCCTGCGTAGCGGCCGCGTTCACTACCGCTACGCCACGGAGGCTGGAGTGTACGGCTTAGGCGCAAAATGTCACTTTCGCAAAATGTCCCCTGGTCGCAAAACGTCACTTTCGCAGAATGTCTCTTTCGCAAAATGTCTCTTTCGCAGAATGTCTCTTTCGCAGAATGTCTCTTTCGCAGAATGTCGCCCCAGGGACTTAGAATAAAATTTTCATTTTCAAAACCAAATCATTCATTAAAATTTTAGAAAGCCTAATTAAGATGTCAAAACTTTGGTACTTAAATTTACACAAGTATGTTCCTATTCCAAATAAAAACTATCAATAGAAATTCAATATTTCACACACATTTAAAATTTACATAAATCAAAAGAATCAATACTGTTAGTAGATAGATAGATAGATAATATTAGGGCTCTATTACAGATACCTAACACAGGTAAACATGGTTATTAATTAACATTTGCTGCATTAATTTTTAATAAATGATTAAAAATATATTTTTTTTCACTAAGAAAATTTTCATACCAGATAAAAATTATTGAAATCATGGACTGCACATACAGTAAGGGATAGTCTCATTTCACACAAGAATATTTTTATTAGGTAGGTACAATATACAACCTTCTTCTTCAAAGGGATCAAACACTCTTTGTTATGGCTTACCCTTTTTTAACCTACTCGTATAAGCTTTTATAATATTTTATAATACGCAAATTGATGGATAACCATTACACCGATACGACTTGCTCTCTAGATATAATCGTAGACGACAAAATGATATCTATCTTCTATACTATAATATAATTGTAAAGTGGTCGTGTCTGTACATTGGAGATATTTAAAAAAAATACTTGGGTTATGTTATGTTAACGATACTGAATACGAAAATATTTTTTTTGAATTTCCTGTCTGTTTGTCTATTTGTCTGTCTGTTTGTCTGTTTGTCCGCGATTGACGCAAAAACTACTGGACGGATTTTGATGTTTCGACCCGACGTTTCGGCTACTTTTCAGCAGCCATGGTCCCGGGGTGACTAGAGATGGTAGTTGTCACATAGTTTGAAGTATGTGGTGTTATTTCAATGAATGATATTCACATAACTTCAGAAAATATCAGACAAAACGGAAAATTAGTCAAAATACTTAAGAAGCTAATTTTGAGCAAATAACACTGGATCAGGATAAACTATTAACCGGGTAATATATTCGCTTGTAAAGTTCGTAACGTTGGCATCACGCTCCTACTTTTCCTTTAAACTAAAACCGACCTCCCCCAGACCCCAACTTCGATTCTTAAGTCGAACACACATTATCTGTTTGAAAGTTTTCAAGGGCTCTTCCATAGCCCCTTTCTCCTCAGGGACCAATACCAAACTGTAGGTGTACAATATTTATGCTTCTACTTCTATGTATGTAGAATTAGAAGCTAAACCTTTACGAATTTCATTTCTCATGAAACATTATGCCTTAAGCTATCAATCAATGTATTTTTTTTAAACGATATCATCAGTTACATAGCTTCTTGATCAAAATCGCGCATGTCGATTTCCGTACGTTTCGTCTCTGCTCCGCTTTTTACCACTTCAGTTGCAACGTATACCTACCAAGCCCCGAAAGATTCATTTTCTAGCAAGACAATAAAATAAATTGGCTGTATTTGAGCAGAATGCAGTTTAATTCCATTCTGCTGAAATACTGCCAATTTCCCTCCAGTGTTCCATAATCCATACTGTGTTTTTTTATATATATGGTTCGTTAATTGACTGCACCCCGCTAGATGGTAAAAAGCTGAAGTGCAGGCTAGAAGATACGGAACACCATTTCTGATGCTATTGGCCTTAAAATGGTGGTCCCTAACTTGACGGCCTTGATAGATCTTTTTGACTCACCGTGTGGGCAGAGCATTCCAGCTCTTTATCGTGAGACAGAAGAAGGAGCTTCCATTCTGCTTAAAGGAGATGGATACTCTTCCATACATTCGTGGGCCTGATTGACAGAAAATGGAGCTGTCAGCTGTCACAGCTTAAAAATACAGTTGATAAACACAAGAAATAATTAATCGATTAACGGAAATCGATTCAGAATTTATTTTTATTACACTATTATTTGGTATTTTAAATGGTTATTATTATGATTAAGTTTTGTTCACTCTGATTGATTTAATATCAAATTGTGATGCAAGTGTTATAATACGCAATATTGTTTAAATAATTTTTAATAATCGATATTTTATTTTGCTAGTGAAATAAATTTAGTTTTAAGATTTCTCGTCTTCAAGATTTTCAATTGAGCGGGTTTTTTAATATTTTGAAATAGAAAAAAATACCGCTTTTTTTAAGTCATATCTCAACTCATTACAATTTTGGCCCAGAAGTCCCCGTCTCCTTTGATCAATATTTTATGAATAGACAAATTAAAGCAAATTTTACCTAGATGGCCTAGACTTAAAATATTATCAGACTTATATTCTTTGATTTTCGTTATGTAAAAGTTTGTCTACAGCCCGTACACGGTACAAAGTAAAGTTCGCTGGAATCTGATATATAAGTTAGATAATTAAGTATCTTGCTAGGAGTTTCGCACTCCATCAGTATCTCGTAGATATGTACCTATGTGAAAGCGAACATTATTATTTGATTAAAAGTTTGAAAATATTTTAATTTAAAAGTCTATATCGTTTGTGAACACGGAGTTTGTTCATTATAGATATACATTACGTGTATATATTACGTGTCAATTTTCACAATATACATATTTATATACATCCCTAAACATCCATGTAAATCCCCGAAGGGGTAGGCAGTGGTAACACCCACATTTCGCGAATTATGAATACGTGGGGTAATAGGGGGCGAGCCTACTGCCGTCTAACGGGCACTTAGTCGTGGGCTGTATGTTTTCCAACCCTATCACTTATTCGCCTTTTACGACACCCGCAGGAAAAGATTGGGTCGCCCTATTCTCCACCGGGAACAACTGGACAATAATATATATCGTCAACAACAATATAACACTTATTTATGCCGGTTATACTGATTGATATTATCTAGAAACATAATTAGACCACTTGCTCTAATTTAAACGAATAAGTCTAAAATTAGTGACAATAATTAATATTAATAATTAATAATTAACACCACATAAAATCATTAGTGTTAAAAAATGCTAAATATTTTATGCCTTTTATTTTTAATATTTTTGGGTACGTCAGTACTATTACATATCTATTCTGTGCTTTGGGTGTAAGTTTGATATCAATATTATTTACTGAGTTGGCCGACGAAGACGTTATGTTCAATTGAGTTCGTGCTTAGTCAGAGGGTTAATAATTAAGTACATAATTATGAAACGTATTGATTAAGATAAGAGATAGTCAGCATAATAAATGCTTTAAAATTTCATTCAATATAAAATGTATTGTTTTGAATTTAACCATGTACCTTTATAGTTCTCCAAATCTCACTTTCGCATCGAAAATATTAGTTATAATTAATTTAGCACTAGCTGTGTCTGCAAATCGGCCCAGCAATTTCCCAGATTACTCGGAACAAACGGAAAGGCAAAAAGATTGCACAATAATCAATTGATTATTGTGCAATCTTTTTCCTTTCCAATGAATGAATTTGTAGAGTTACATAATTATGTAACTTTCATTCATTAAGTCATTAGTTTGGTATGTTCGTAAGTGGGTGTAAGTACTAAGTGATTATATACTATTTATAGAGAACGAAATGGTGAGTAATAGAAAATGAGTAATTGATATAGGCCTACATAGATATTAGAAAGTAGAAGTTATCTAATATCCTAACTATTGTAATAAAAGTAAAAGTGAATTTATATGCATATATGAGTTAATCACGTATGACAGCTAGATGGATTCTTTTTAAACACATAGTAGTGTGTGACGATTCAAACCAATCAACCTACTTAAGAGCACTTATAAAGAAACAACGTGTAAGCAAGTAAAATTACGATTAACTTTTTGTTCTTATGCATGTACTCGTATGTATTTACAGTCTTTCATATTCTAATAAAACGAAAGGAAATGAAAGGTATAAACTCTGGAAACTATCCCGCATAAACTTATCAAGTTTTGTTATCTCATCAAATAGGATGACTGGAGGCGTTTCAGCAACGGTATTGTTATGCTAAAGGAAATAGTCTATCTTAGATACCTATTTAATGATGAAAGTATTCCAAGTTTGTTGCTCTTATACAAAGTTTAGCTTTCAAGTGATGCCTGGTAATTTATATAACTGAAGAATGAACATTAAAAATCAATAGGGATATTGATCTCTATAGTTACTAGGCAAGTCTTAGTAGGTACAAGATTACTCTATCCGTTTTCGGATAGTAACTACTGAAAGCTTACTACTGCTTTTCAGTGGAGTGACATAATAATGTCACTATTCTTGATATAAAATCATAAACAACCAATTAAAAAAACCTGATTAATTGATGTCTGTTTAGTATCAAAGGCAAGATAATGATCCCTACTTCCCTACTAATATTATAAATGCGAAAGTAACTCTGTCTGTCTGTCTGTCTGTCTGTCTCACTTTTACGACTAAACTGCTGAACCGATTTTGATGAAATTTTGTATAGAGGTAGATTAGACCTTGGGAAAGGACATAGGCTATGTTTGGTCGCGATAACCGACATCCACGCGGGCGGAGCCGCGGGCAAAAGCTAGTGTAATAATAAATCCGAGTTCTTTATGCTGGACGTAAAATGTATCTACCGAGACTGCAAAACTGATAGAATGATTGTAGCTGTAGTTCTATAATGGTGGGCTTTCTTGTTAAATTGACATATCCTATAGTCCCAGGTCCTTCAAGCGGAGCGTGAAAAAACATTTATCTAGGTTTCACTTAGATTACTGTTTTAAGTTTAATAACATCAGAAATGGTGGTCCGTATCTTCTGGACTGCACTTCTTTTTACTGTCTAACAGGGTGTGCAGTCAAGTCCGTTGAAGGACCAAATATTAAAAAAAAGTGTGAAAAAGAATCTTGATCCTAGACATAACTTTATAAGACATTCAACACAGGCGAAGACGCAGGCACACATACAACTAGACTTTAATAAATTAACGTTTTTTTTACTAACGTCATTCTAGCCACCGCCGTCAGTAAACAAACGCAAATTATACTAATTAAGCGAGGTGACTCGCACTCGTTTGCCGAGGCTATAAAGTACCGAGTGTAACTTAAGGCGACATTTTATATTGGAAGGGCGTGTACCGATGTAGGTCAAAGTACCGACTTGTTGCTTGGACACTGTATAGAGGAACAGATAGCGCTCCACAGTACGCCAAGGCGATTGATTTTTAACACGCGTGAAAACATAAGAACGTATATACTCGTAGTGTGGTCGCTTTATGAAAATTGTTTGTTCAGCACGACCGGCCCCTGCAAATGGGTGATAAATGAGGGTGTTTATACAGTTTTTATCTTTAAGTGAGTGGCTGTCAAGTTGGCTTGAGTTGGATAACAATATCACTTATTTTTGTAATGGACAGTTAGTAACCCTGGTACGTATAGATAATGATATATTAACACATATTGATAACACACTTCTTGTACTTTTCAACGATACTTGTATACATAATTTTTAAACTACTACTAATATTTTACAATGCAATGTTCATAACCGTCAATATAAATCTTTGAGAAAACCGTCAGGCGAAACCGATTAGGTTCAATAATAAATACCGTGGAAAAGTACAAGTGCGTTATCAATATATGTAACAATCTTATCTTATCTTATCTTCTCTTATCTTAATGTTCTCAGTTCTATGAGATGTAGGATGGGCGCCGGACTAATTTCGGATAGCAGTCTGTCTCTATTAAATGGCTACATATTTACAGAAAATGCCAAAGACATAGTTAAACTTTTGACCATGCGTCTACTTTTAGGTATACCCACTACAGAGTTATCGAAATTCAAAGTAACTACGCTAATTATACTCCATTCGGTTATGTACTTAACGAAACTTAAACAATCTTGATGTGCCTATTTAATATGTTTTATTTAAAAACTCAGTTTATAAATATTTTTCTGTTTAGAAACTTATTTTGAACTAAAAGTTAGTTTATTTTGAAGGCTCAAAACCGAAATAGAACCACTAGTCAGTTAGTTAGTTAGCCCACTTTAATTTTTAATATGTGTATTTATAAACGTTGACGTCGTGGAGGGTGACATGCGTGCAAATGGTCTCACTACTATGAACGCCCAAGATGGTGCGAAGTGGAGGAGGAAGAGCCGGAAGGCGGACCCTGAGCTCCGAGGTCATCTTGACCACGGATGCAATCAGGAAATTGCGTCTGCATGAAGATGATGATGTGTATTTATAAAAAGTTGCTTCAAGATTATTTACCTTTAGTAAAGTACCTAACCGAATGGAGTATAGCTTGCAATATGGGTTCGGAAATAGGTAAAAACACAACATTTATTTCTAGGAAATTTCCGTTGAAAACAGTGAACAGTGAAGTAAACATTGTTAGGCTACTACAGACTATATTGACGTTGGTCGTACCCTGTCGTACCTATATCAAAATATATTTCACCAATCACTAATGTACTCGATTTCAAGGTGTGTACTAGGAGTCGTTACGAGGCATAATGTAATATTATGTTACAAAGCCAGCATTAGTGCAGTCGTGCAGTATTTTTCACCCGTGACTGTAATAAAAACACGTTTTATTTTCGTCTCCACCATGCCCTTCATGTAAAGTTGCTTGTGATATTAAAAAAAAATACATAATTATGTACATACATAATTATAATCACGCCTTTGCCCCTGGGGGTTAGGCAGAGGTGAATTAACACCCACATTTCACCAAGACAGCTTCAGATGCATGGGTCGAGTCAACAATAGCGCCTGGAATACGGCAATATGCTCACCCCCTACTACGTGGGACCTAATACAAAGACTGGTGGGTCTAGGTTTAATTCACCTCTGCCTAACCCTCCGGGCATGAAGGCGTGATTGTATGTATGTATGTATTTCACCAATCATTATATTCGATCTCACATAATATGGGTGAGCCTATTACCGTATTCAGGGCACTATTGTTGACTCGAGCCCAAAGCATGAGAAATCCAGGTGATTATAAAAAATAAACACGAAAGTTCATCTAATCTATTCGTGTCGGGATCTTATCCATGGAGTTTATTAAAACACTTCAATATGAAATAACCACCACAAATATAAACCACTGCCATAAAGACCAATAAAACAAAAATAAAGTTTGCCTTGTATTATAAGTTGTTTGTTTACGCGGAACAAAATTGTTTATTTCGTCGTACCGTCGTCGGCTATAGACTCTAAACATTTTATTTAATTTCCATTCCCCTCTGCTGTTCTATAGAGTCGGTAATATGGGGCACGAGGTTAGTTAAAGTGATAATTTCGATGAACTAGAAATGATAAGTTGTAAGAGAAACTACCGGTTAAGTATCATCATGTCAGAGCAACATAGAGTGTAAACAGATCATTTACTTAAACTTAGTTATTTACGAACGATCTACCTTTAAAGAAACATTTTTCAAAGGATATGCTTATGAATATTTTATGAATTTTTAAAAAAATATGCTCTTCCTTTTTACCATTAAATATTCATGCCTTGTCTTAATTTTATGTTTGTGTTTCTGTGATTTAATCACTTTAGAGTGATAGCTTGACGTAAAATTCAAATTAAAAATTTACGATCCACTCTATGTTTTCAGTTTTGTGAATGAACAACAATATGATGTTGAGATTAGATCAAAAAAAAATACCACAAAGCTGCGCCCAATTTTTTTTTAGAAAATAACACAGTCATTGCAATATAAAATAACTCGCCTATTAACTCATGCTCGTATTTTAAGAAATAAGAACCATTATTATGAAACAGTTACATAAAGTACTATTACTAAGTAACTATACAAGAATAAGAATATTATAATATAATTTGTTTCAAAGTAAATCTCAATCAGCACAGATAACATACCTAATAATTTCCTATGAGTACTTTATACAGTTATTTTTTCTTAATCTGTGCGTTGTAAGTTCCTATTCCGCTGAGGTGCCGGTAAAAGCATGAATATTTTTAGCATACGTTATCTTTGTTTGCCAACGAATTCAACAAGTAAGCTAAGTGTGTTAATGTTTTCCTTTTTCAACATACTTTGTGGAATAATGTATGTTGATGTGGAAATCCGTAAATGGTGAGTCTTCTGTATTTTCTGTGGTTGTGTACACTAAATGTACGAGTATTTATGTAGAGGAGCGGGTATTACGTACTCACACATAACAAATCAGTACCAGATTAATAATACTTCACTTAAGTCTATCGATTCTGTCATCCATGTTCATCGTTAGTCCATTTTTGCTTGATCAAATTATTTGCTAGTTATTTGTGTTGAAATATCGTTAGTACTTTCCATATATCCTTTTCAAACACAATGTAAAAGTTGTTCAGGAATAAAATACTGGACTAGAATAACTCGAATACTGAGTTTCATCGATCTTAACAATTTCATTGTTGAATAAAAATCAACTTAGAATTTTCTCAACTGTAAGTAGTTTGCACTACGGAGACCAGGCACTTGAAGGTATTTTTGAATGAAATTTCAGATTAAAAATCCAACTATTAAACTCATTTTAGTTTTCGAGAATGATGTGATTATTATTAAAAAGTTAATTACTTAGTTACCTTTAGGTTATTGATATCGATTACAACTTTAATGTAATGTAACAGTGGGTAGACTAGACAGTGTTAATTGTTTACACCTTTGATACCTACGATGAATACATGGAAATCGATTTTAGTAAAAGCAGCGCTTCATTTCATAGGTGTACGTCCCAAGGTCGTATACACAATGTAAAGTACGACAAAATCTTCGAATATTTTTTTATTAAAGACCCTTGGGCGTCCTTTATTGCGGCGTCTTTATAGCCTGATATTCAGGACACTTCGGATATTCGATAAGGGATAGCAAATCAATTATATATTTTTGTCACACCCGCTTTTTGCTTCCAGAACATGATCTAACATGACGTCACCATCACGCGATATTGTACCAGAGAGAAATATGATAGACTTTTCAAATATTCTTCATCCTAGCATTAATTCCCAGTCGCATCCGAAGCTTTTCAGCTCAGAGACTGGGGTCCGCTTTATCAGTCTTAACTACAGATTTTTCAAATATTCTAGTAGATAGTTGAATTTTATTATAATCGTGATCGAGATAGCACGTCTGAAGTAATAATAATATGTATCAGTAACGATATTTTTTAAGATATAAATAGTACTCCCACTAACGTATTCCCATTAACTCCTCCAGTTAAGCTAAATTTCTTGTGATAGAGTGGTTGCATAGCGGTTTTGTTTTTATTAAGATATGTCCACTACAGTACTTACTTTAGATTTTTATAGTAACGCCAGTTTATATACATATCATCCACCTGTGCAGTGTAAAGCCAACCACAGTAAATATTTGAATATGAAAAGAGTAAAAAACATTAGAGATGCACCCCAAATACATAAAATATATGCTCCGGTTTTAACAGAAAAAAAAACCTAAAATCTCTTTAACCTTACTCAATTCCGACATTTAACCCTAGAGAGAGGGCATTGAAATACAAATGTGAGAGCTAAATTCAACACAAACTGCGAAACGCGTATCAACCGTACGTAAGCGTTTTAAATATGTAATCAGTTTCAAACTGCAGCAGTGAGGAATTTGTAGGTTTCATACTAAAAGATTCAAACGTTTATTTGATTTCTACAAAAACAGCATCAGTTGGCCATTCATTACTTTAAGCATTATTTGATATCTGGACCCGTACCGTAACACTTATATTAAACGAGGAATTAATACTCGCACGGGTTAATTGACTTATAGAGTAAGCTTCAGTTTCGAAAGGGTATTGTTTTCCAACAACAAAGCTAATGAAATAGAATGTACAAGGAATACTAATAGCTTTCCTCGATACCATAAAACACAATAATTATAATTGTATTATAAAAGGTACGTGATCTGAATCTCTTTATCATCTTACTAGGGTGAGAAAATGAGAACGGTAGCGTAGCACGCGATTTGAAGGCAATTTCGTTTTGACCTTTTTAACTGCCATGTTGCTTAGGATACCAATCTGAAACGTCACAGAGAATAGGTCGCTTCTAGATAATAATAAAACAACAATTCCGTGATCGGATATGAGATCGGATTGACGGCCTCATCAGATGGTTTTTCACGCCCCGCTTAAAGGACCCGGGACTGTAGGAGGAGGGAAACACGTGAACTGGTAAGGAATACCAAGTCTTAATGGTGCGGCATCGGCAGAAGAAGGAGTCGCCGAACCGCTTGGTTCTTGATGGAATATTCTGCACCGTATGTGGGTGGCATCTAAGTCATGCACGTGTTGTCCTAAATAGAAAAAGGAGAAGGTGGGATTAATTGGAAGGGCTCATCATAACATTCACCATGGTAGAGATGGTAAAATATCGCCAAAGATGCCACATCTCTACACAACTGCAATGGCTCGAGGGTGTTGGTGACCTCAGGATTCCCAATAACGTGGACCGCACGTCGCTGCAACTTATCGAGAGCATCTAGTAAGTACTTTGCGGAGCCATCCCAGAGATGCGAGCAGTATTCCACGCAAGATACATTTGACAGTGACGACCATAATTCCTATTTTAGCCATTTCACGGAATCGTTGGTTCATTTATAAGCGAAGATAATGGTCAAACGCTGTAACGTCGTTAGTAAATTAATCATATCCAGAAAGTTCGCATACATTCTTTATGGGGGTACTTCACTTGGTTATTTATATTTACGTATTTGACATATTTGACATATTTGACAAACAATTACCATATGTGGATAGTGTATTTGACAAAGCATTGGCCTTATTGCCTATTTCACCAATATGGCTAATGCCTTGTCATTTGTGTACGTATTTGGTAAGCACAGAGGCATTTATTAAAAAAAAAGACCAAATACGTTTTTAATTCTGTACGGCCAGTACCTACTTAGTACCTTTTAACACTAGACAAAATGTGACAATTCACATGTGACATCACTCTTTGAAATGAATACTTTTTTGTGAAGTAAATTGTATTTGTCCGTATTTGCATGTTTGCATGTACGTCAAATATTTGGTTGTCTATTGTTTAACCGAAGATTATATGCCATAATCATCATATTCCCGAATTTCATTTACCCGAATTTCATTTGCCCGAATGTTTTGTTTGACCTAAAAGACATATGACATACTTTTAATTGCCCGAAACTTAGATACCATAACATACGAGTGCCATACGTATTGTTTTACATATTTTTATTTGCCATAATAATTATTAGACATAATATTTAAACGCCATAATGATTATTAGACATAATATTTATACGCCATAATGATTATTAGACATAATATTTAAACGCCATAATGATTATTAGACATAATATTTAAACGCCATAATGATTATTAGACATAATATTTAAACGCCATAATGATTATTAGACATAATATTTTCTTCTTGCTCTTTCTGGCTGTCGATGTCGATGGGTGTGATGGGTGGATGGGTTAATGGTCACAGTTCTAACCTAACTCAAATGGCACCTAACCAAACTACTTCTGGGTGGTTTATAAAAAAATAACCACGAAGGGGATAGCGGGGTCTATTCGCTCGCTTCGCTCGCTCAAACGACCCCGCCATCCCCTTCTAACCTAACCTATCCGAGTCGGGGTGCCCTAAAGTCCCGATTGCATCCAGTTTCACCTGATATAACCGTTACACACTGTCACTGTTACACAATGTCGATGGCAGTTGATGTTATGGCATATGATGATTATGACATGTGATAATTATGGCATGTGAAAATTATGGCATGTGATAGTTAGGGCATGTGATAATTATGGCATGTGATAATTATGGCATGTGATAATTAGGGCTTACAATGATTCTGACAAATGATGTTATGGTAAGTGATTTTATGGGAAACAAAGATTCTAGCACGTGATTAGTATAGCAAATAAGAGTAGGGCAAATGAATATTATGTCTGTTAATATTATGGCTGTTGACTATTATGGCTAATGATATTAGGGTAAATAAAATTCGGGCAAACGGCGGTATACCCAAATATTTTACCAAATACCACTAACGCAAAATAGTAAATACAAATAGCAACGTGAAGTGCCACAATCACATAATGTGATATGTAAATAATGAAATTACCAAAGAAAATTACATTTGAGTTTTTATCTAAAATGTGGTTTCAAAAACTACATTTTGTAATATCGTATAATACATTAATTGAGTGAACGACTCCACAGTTATAAACAAGCATTGCTCGGTACTATGATTTTCCTAACTTACGAAATTATGCTCTATTCCACTTTAATCCACTAAACAAATCCAGCGATGGATTTATCCAACAAAACTCAAGCCAACTAGCGTGGCGTGCTATATGCCACATGTGACGCGATCGACAAATCTGATTGCTTTTCAGATAACTAAAATAGTTTTCTGGTTTGAACAAAATGGCATTTTGTCCAAGTAAAAATATTGTAAAGTCAATCAATCTATGCACGCTGCTTTCACAAATACTTTAGGTTTCACAGACTTTAGTTCAATATTCTATGAAAATGTTTGTAGGTACCTATCTAATAAAATAAACTTTTCACGGCTAACAAAATAAAGTTTTGAACATCGTACGAATACTTCGTTTAACTTTATTGTACTAATTATCGCGTGATACACGTGAGATACCTTCCATCGATATTGTAATGAGTTTTGAAGTTAAAATGTACGTTAATTTAGTATAATTACATTTGGTGCACGGTTCGTGATTTAGATAAATAATAAACAAAATACTTTTTTTATTAAACTCTAAATTGTAATTAACTTTAAATTTAATGAATAAGGTATAGAAATCAATACTATTCGTGTATTGTGGTCGTTTTAGATTTTAAATGATTGCTGAAACTATTAAAAAATTATTGTGTTTAGCGGATCGTGTTTACTTGATTCTTGTTTAAATAAACATACTACTAATAACATTTGAAGGTGGTGAGTGTGTTTCATTGTATGGTTAGCAATACTAGCCGCCAGTCTAAATGTCGGCAGCGCGAGTGTGATGACGGCTCTGGTATTGCGCATGTCCAAAGGCCACCGTAACCACATTCCATCTGGTGAGCCGTGTGCTTGGCTGCCACCTAAGTGCTATAAAAAAATAAGCCCGAAATCATAGTCTAACTACAGAACTTTGATATCATCATGAGTTGCGAAGGTCTGGCGGCAGTCGATTCACATAAAATATCGAATTTCATAGTTAGTCTGAAACTTACTCGGAGCATGATGACACAATAATGACAAATGTCCGTCCACTGAAGTAAAGGATTCAAAATCACCATTCTATATACCACAAACCCGCTTTAGCGTCAGATTTTATCAGTTCCAACCTGTTATCACGCGCAGTCAGAGTTCATTCGAGCGGAAATAGTGTCGTAAGAAAATCCAAATACCAAGAACCTCTTCGATTCCTGAGGAAATCTCATTATTTGGCTTTGAAATGAAAAGAATTATGACCAAGTTTTAGTTTTACGTTGACTGAAAAGTACGAAGAAATAGGAGAGTGAATATTTCTCAAACACCCTCCTGATTTTCATTTCACCAGTATGAGCCCCCATTTTATATTTCCAATGGTTTTCTTAAGATGAATTTAAGGAATTCGGAGATAATGTTTTTATTCTGGTTAATCCTATTATAATACAATTTAAATATGTACAATATTAACAATAAAACTAAAAATATTTATATAAAAGGACAAATTAAAAACTAAAACCGAACGCGTCGTGGAATTCTGACTTAATCTATCACGTGCTCGAAAGAAACCATTGTATAACTTCTTTGAGGTGAAATCATGTGTTACTAGCCGTAACAATTAAGATTGTATGGACTATTAGGCGTTTTAATTCCGACAATATTTTGTGAGTATTGCTTTAATTTAGGATGTTTTGATAATAATATAATCAATGTTACTACATACCACACAATGCGATGAATTTTATTAAATAAATATACTAGCTTAATTTCTTGAAGAGGGAGACTCGGATGCCAACGGAAATAACGCTCAGAAATTACGAGTTGTAATAAAACTATTGAAAACCGTTTTTTTACACGGTATACAATGTATACTGTACTGTTATACATCCAAGCCATTCAGGGTATAAATTTAAAAAATAATACTACTTACTTTTCAGTGAAACAATAAACCAAAACAATGTTTCTTTTTCATAAGAACATAATTGCACCATTTAGTTTTAAGCGTAACTCTGGTTCTAATAAAAGGTTTCACACGACCAATGTGCTTCAACACCGTTAATAGCGCTATTGCCATTATTGAATAGATCGCGTAGAGCTTCTACAGAACGACCTCGTAGAGCTTCCGTAGAAGCTCGTAGCGCACTGCTATTGATTAATTAGGCGTAGCGGAAAGAACGGGTATTGTTTTCGCTCTTCCTTTTTTATATCTTGTTCTTAGTAATCGAAACCAAATTGAAATATTAATGTGTATTAATGACGATGAATTACACTTATATTTTATTATAATGTACACTATTTTGTATGTAGGTACTGATTTTACACCAGAGGGATTATAATTTCAAATTGGAGGCCAAAGTTCAACTCGGGAGTTGAAAATGCGATAGTCCTTCCATAGGGGATCCTTCCAACTAAGCTACCTGCATCCGCCTTTGTCAGCTGATATCCACCAATTTAATATAATACACTAATAGGACTAAAGGCTTCAATATGCAGCGATTTAATAAATTCACAAGCATTTTATTATGTACTAGAGACATGGAGGGAGATGTCTCTCGGCATGAAAAGGGGGAACATGAAAAATGGTACACCTCTAACTATACATACAAAAGTAATTTTATTTATTTATTATTCTACGGTACACAATATACATGTAAGTATATACTCAACGAAGCTCTTTCAATTTACGATCTTAATATATTCACGCTTCGCCACTGTAAAATATTTTATAATTTGGTCATAAAGAGCTTTAAAATTCATTTTGAAAATTATT
This sequence comes from Eilema depressum, assembly GCA_914767945.1. Taxonomy (NCBI): domain Eukaryota; kingdom Metazoa; phylum Arthropoda; class Insecta; order Lepidoptera; family Erebidae; genus Eilema; species Eilema depressum. The sequence goes on from OU612020.1 coordinate 5,295,873, forward strand.
CTTAAAATTAGAACTACCCTCATATATGAAATGCTTATGGCCTCAAATAGCAGCCCATAAAAGTGCATCTTAAAAGTCCACGCGCTAGCACAAAGAGAATTTTGCTTTACGAGGGCTCTTTGCACTCGTAAAAATGACCAAGATTTATTCTACTGCTTTCACTTAGCTTTAACGTGTGTTACGTTAATTATATTAGGTACACTTTTATTACTGAATAGTAAAATAAATACGAAGTTATTGCTTCAATTTGGCACCACCTTACGGTTTTTATAGACTTAACAATTAGCCTTTTAAATCAGCTGTTAGACTTTAGAGAGAATAATAAATAACCATTATGAAGCGAAACTATTAGACTTTTCACTTTCATTCATTTGATTTGATTTAGTTGTGTAATAACCTTGGAGAATATAATATTCTACTATTAACAAATGTGTGTTTTTTTACTAAGCGACTTCAAAAAGGAGGAGGTTCTCAATTCGATGATTTTTTAAAAAAAAAAGGCTTAATGCCTTACTGGACAAGATTTTATACCATGTAAGTTGTAACTTATTTCTGATTCTTTCTTAATAATTTTGTCTTTACGTCAAAATTGCAAGATAGGTAATTGTACAAACTTTTTTTTCTGTCACTTGGGTGGTAGACGAGCACAAAGTCCACCTGATTAAAAGTGATTACCGTGGCCTATGGACGTATGCAACGTCAGGGACGTTCCGCTCGTGACGTCGACCCTTCATTTCAGAAGTTCTATTATGCTCAAACCGTGGGAACAGTTTCAGAAGCGCCTTGTAACAAGGCAGAAGAACCGATCAAGTACGAATTGGACTCGCGTGCGAAGGGTTCCGTAACGTTTTTACCCGACTGCGCGACACAAAGGAATGATAATGTGTTTATCAGCCTATGTATGTATGTTCTTTTGAAGCACTATACAGACCAAACGCCTGCACCGATTTTTATGATTTACACGTCAATCGATTCCTCTTAGTCCGGCGAGTGTCACTAAAGACATGACGTTGGTGAAAAATTTAATATGGCGGCTACTGGACGCCATATAGTGAAAATGAGAAAAATAAAAGTCAATAAACTACGTCAAGTGGGGTATCGTTGAATAGGTATTTAAAAGGTTTTTGGCGCGAACGCGTAGAATGATAAATCGCGGTGTTATTTTATTTTCCGAAATTGATGTGAGTTCGAGTTATTATGTGTAAATATGGTGGAATTTTAGACATAACGTCTTAGAAAACGCGCACAAGAGTAGGAAAGTGAAATATTACAGTGGATTGTGATTTCTCGTGTTGGTTTCAAATCTCCGTAAGAAGCCTTTAGTAAAGTTTCCACCACTTTACTGAAGCAGCAATCATCATCATCGTCATCATCATCATCATCAACTCACCATTATCATCATCCTCATCATCATCCAAATAAAAATAAATATAACTGATGACAAGGCAGCATGGTCATAGAACCTTAGCCTGTTCCGAAAGGAACAAATATATTAAAAAAAAAAGGTATTTAAAAATCATTTTTAGTTTTCTCTCATTCAATAATTTAGTTTTTAGTATTTTTTGTTATAGTAGCAACAGAACCCGGCCATTAAACACAAATAAGAGTAAGTAGTGGACAAGCCAAATAAAGTCCTAAATCCATGGACCCATACATGAATGTGATAGATTGAGGCACAAATAGTGAGACATGTAGATGGGGAACCACATCCGTCCCTAACAGCAGTAGGTATATCACGTCGACCACAACCACTCTGTCAAGATAGGGTTGAGATTAATCTGCCCACACACAACAGGTTTGTAATTGTATAGATTTGTAAAGGTGCGTACAGATCATGTAACATGTTGTATAACTTAGTAACATCTATACCAATACTAGCTTTTGCCCGCGGCTCCGCCCGCGTGGATGTCGGTTATCGCGACCAAACATAGCCTATGTAAAGGACATAGGCTCAAGGTCTAATCTACCCGTATACCAAATTTCATCAAAATCAGTTCTGTGGTTTAGGCTTGAAAGCGTAACAGACAGACAGATAGACAGACAGAGTTACTTTCGCATTTATAATCCATAATAAAATCCATACTAATGTATGGATTATAAAGCTGAATAGTTATTTTGTTTGGATGAACGCTTTAATCTAAGGAACTACTGGTTCGAATTGAAAATATCTTTCTGTATTATATAGTCCGTTTATCGAGGAAGGTTATAAGTTAGAAAACATCACACTACTACCCCAGGGAGCGGAGCAGTAGTCATAAATGTCAACAAATCCAGCAGATTTCCATACATTATTTTGAAAACTAATAAATTGATACTGTAATGGGAAGTACTGGGTGTAATCACACTCTGGGAAGAAAAGAAATTGGTACACGTCATTGTTATATCAAAGACTTTTGTACCTACAACCTCTTGGTTGTAATAGTCCTCAACCAATAAAAAAAATAAAAAACAAATTCAATTATTAATAAAATAAAAGAAGCGAAAGACGTATACCAGAATAAAAGTTATACCAAACATTTGATCTCTGCCTACATGATTAGGAAAGAAGCGTGACTGTTATGTAAGCCAATATTATATTAAACTGTTGACATTCACTTGTTGCTTTATTAGGATCTGCTAATATTTTATTTTTCTTGTGACGTTAGCAAACACTCAATTTCGTTCACGCACATAACACTGAATCTATTTTACTTTACCGCCACTGCTTGTTTTCACTACATTATTATTGTTTTTATTGATTGCTAGACCCAAACCTAAGATTTATATCCAATAATAAACTTTATTACTATTATTAATATGTCAGAGGTTCACATAAGATATTTGGTTAGTTTAGGTTGCCTATAAGATATTGCTTTTAGCGATAAGGCCGCCATTTGTACATTACCTAATTATGTTTGCCATTTATTTTATGTATACTTTTCTTTTGTTTGGTGTACAATAAAGTTTATTTCTATTCTATTCTATCTACCACCAGAGTCAAATGTAACATTTATTATACTGATGACTTTTTACTGCTTATTATTTTTGTGCGTTATCTATAAAATAATACGAGTATAAGTACTACATAGTTTAATTAGTTTAAAAAATATATGATATGGCACAGTGAAGGAAAATTCCTTTTTAATAACTAGTTATGTAAATCAGTTATGAAAATGGACTAAAGGGATACTAGCTGTTGCCCGTGGCTCCGCATGCGTGGATGTCAGCTATCGCGACCCTATGTCCTTTCCCAAGATCTAATCTATCTCAAATTACCAACCAAATTTCATCGAATCGGTTTTAGTGTTTTAGATGTGAAAGCGTAACAGACTGTCTGTGACAGACAGACAGATAGAGTTACTTTCGCAATTATGATATTGCTGAAAAGATTATTCTTTGACAATAATATACAAGTTGACTAAAATAGCAAATGGTACAGCCTGAATGGAATAATTGTATGTGCTTGCACATAGAAAAAAACGCTACTGCTTAACTTGTGAAACGCACAAATTTCTTCGCTTACTTGATAGCTCTCTACAGTACTGTTTTCCTACCAAATCCCAGCTCTTTTAGGGTTACTATGTCCCACATCAGGTTAAGGCAGGTCAAAGACTTCAGGTCTATATGAAAGGTTTCTTATTAAATTTTAATGATGGTAGTAAAAAATCGTGATGTATTTAAAAAACAAACAAAATTTATTTTGTCTGTCTACCCCGAGTGTAGAAAAAGGATAATATGTACCTAAGTATATTCTTACTAGGATTCAGCAACTTATCATGTTGATATTTGAAATCTACCCTTATTTAGATCAAAATTGTTTGTTTAATAGAATCATCCCAAGTTTTGTAGTGTATCTTAATTTTTGAAGCATACAACTTGTTATTTCAAATTCAATATAATGCCAACAGACGTTATCACAATAGCAACCTATCTGTAGATAGTTTTGTATCAATAGATATCAATTTCTTTTAAACAGGCGCCGCCGTAAGAAATAGGTCAGACTACTCGCAAAGAATTTTTATTCCGCAAATAGGTTCCACGCAATAGGCGACACCGAAAGAATTCAAAAGTAGCACGTCCACTATCCATAAACCCTCATCTATCACGTATTTTAGGGAAAAAAGGCCGTAAGATTTCACTCAACAATAAAATAAAGGTTAGTACTAACAAGGATATACGTCAGAATTCCCGCTTCATTGATATAAATGGACTACGACGGTGACCACATATCATCAGGTGGGCGGATATCGTAGACACCTAATGGTCGTAGCGAACGGCTAAATTACTGTTTACCACCATACAATTGCTCGGATTATTCTAATATTTCAAGAAAACAATATTTTTGTATTATGTTTACTTTTCATACGTAATCTTATCCACTCTTTTTAATGTTCAGGTTCAAAACTCTGTCTTAATACAATATCACAACAAGCGACAACTTAAAAAACAACAATAAATACAAAACCGTACGAAAATCAAAAAGCAATAAAATTTGTCAGCAAAGTAACTTCTAAAGCTCCATAACTGCACAAAACTCATAAAAGTTTAAGCGAACGATTTAATAAAAGTACAACTGAAGTAAGAATTATTGCACGGAATCACCATTTAGTGGAAGTTACAATAACGACCTGTTGAAAACGGAGCTGATAGTAGTGTCCTTGTCTAACTTTGTCGAGTACGTATATGTGTCTCGTTTCGTGTTTGGCAAGGCAAAGTGCGAGGCGTCCGCACGAGCCGGCACGTCGGTAGTCACTGGTCGCGCGCTCGCGATCCATAAGCGTGGGGAGTTACGCCCCCACAGCGTACGGCACTTGAATAAGTAGGGCGGTAAATAGCTGCGGACACCTGGCCTACAATGACGCACGCACAGACATTACTGCGTCTTATCTTTGAGTATAAATCGAACCTTAAACGTCGTAACGTTAAACGCTAGCGCGTATTCAATGCACTGATAACTTGGGGAGCTTCCGACACAGTTCTTTCGAGGGTGCCAAGACACGTTAGGGAAAATTGCTACACACAACTGAACGTAAACGAATCTTGAAAACTTTGTTTTGCAAAATAAAATTAGTGAAGCATGTCAGAACTTTTGCTGGAGTCTATCCTGTTTCACATTTTGTTATCAAAATAATGTTTCATGTTAATTGGTTACAATTTAGTTTGATCTGCTTTTCCTTTGATGCAGCTGACAGCGATGATTATATTTTATAATACACCCAATTTTGGTCAGCTAAACTTTACAGTCCAAGCGTGGTTGTCAGTTATCGCAACCATACTTTCACAAGCTCTAGTACATCTTTTTATCTAATTTCTCAAATGGCGAAGGGTGTAAATTTTCGAGAAGAAATCCGAAGAAAAAAGAGAAATTTACGACAATCTATTTTGGCATGCATCAAGCGACCCATTGGAAAGCTGTCAGGAATCGGGTTATAGGCCCAATAGGGATCCCTCGCTACTAGTAATTTCACATAATCCCCATGTGAAACGATCCCTCTCTCACAAGTACAATCTGAATATGCCATAAAGGGCAGCAAGGCATACCCAATTATGGGTCCGGACTCGTGCTTCAACTAGGTACTCCACCTGGGTGGAGCACGGGACCTTGCAAGTCCCCTTGCTTCACCCAGGTGGAGAACCTGGGTGAAGCACGGGTCCGGACCCATAACTATACAATAATTGCACAAGTTAGTACCTGTTAGTGAACTTGCAGTATAACATGGGGGTATTAATATCCGAGTACGTTCATGATTAGAGAGTAATTAAATGGTGCACCATATTGCAAACGTAAATAGACAAATACATGATCTACCTAATCGTAAGAGGTTACTGTAGCTTATGAAGCAGTAGCTGCAGTAGCGAACGGTAAAAATTTCGAAAAGGGAAGCCGTGGGAAAAATCTTACCTGTTATGGCCAATTTTCTTATAATTCTCGCAATTTTACATACAGAATTCAGATATATTCAGTTTTAGATAATGCATTATATTTATTATTTGTCAGAGTATAAATAAAAACATGTCTCCTATGGCTGTCTTTTGCAAAGCAAGCCGGTAGGAATCGGTATAGGGACCCTCGTCACTGATATGAAGTACATAGGCATGCTACATCAGTGGTGAAGGGTGAACATATATTCAAATAGGAAGCCAGTAGAAACCATAGCAATTTTCTATGGAATTCTGGGCGTTCTGATTTCAGACACATACAGAATTTTATGTACTGAATTTTAGACTCCAAATTTCCGATACTTCAGTTTTAGTTTAGTAGTTTGTGTATATTATTAATTAGAATTTATAAAACATCTCTAGCAAGGCTTCCCTTTGCAGAGTAAGCCGACAGGTATTGGGTTATAGGATAGTGGCCATCGGGGCCATCAGGGGGTACCGCACGATACCCTTTGAAGCAGCAAGTCTCCTCGCCGGATCGCTACCGTGGATCCTGGAAGCGAGAACCCTTTCGGCGCTATATCGGTTCCGAAAGGAGGCGCGGGAGCGGGGATACGAAATTGAGCCTGAAGAAATTCAGGCCGTGAGATCCCGGCTCCACAGGGACATGATGGCGGAGTGGGAGCTAGGACTTGGGCGACCACGCGCAGGACGCGCTGTAGTAGCGGCGGTAAGACCCATCATGGGGGAATGGCTAGAGAGGCCACACGGCGGCCTCTCGTTCTGGCTGACGCAGATCATCACTGGGCACGGGTGCTCCGGGTTGTATCTGCATAAGATCGCGAACAAAGAGCCAACGTCCGAGTGCCATCACTGCGACGTGAGCGAGGACTCGGCCTTCCGCTGGGCCAGTTGTAGCTCGATGACAATTAGGCTGGCCCCCTATTACGTGCAACCGAAAATCATACTTGGCAAAATATATGTGTTAATGAACCTCTGCCTACCCTTTGGGGAGTTTGAGGCATAATTATACACTTGTCCAGCGGAATGTCATAATACTTACACGACAACTACAGTGACCTATCACTGGTACTATACTTACCATGGACGCAACCATCATTTATCTTTGAAATAAATCTTCTTTTTACTAAATAATTGTGATAAAGAAGCACGATTAAGCACTAAGCAAGCAGCCCTTTAACAGCCTTGAAAACTTTGAGGTCATTTGTAATACAAGTATGAAAGAATTAAAATTATTAATCGGCTGTTTATGCTTTGAAAAACGAAGACAATGAAATGAAATTCTGTTTCAAAAGTCAGTAGACAGACACTAATCTTTTTGTTTGAAGAAATTCCTGATATTCCCAACATAATGTTTTTGTCCTAACATTGTTTAGAACCAAGAGTTTGGCATAACTTTTAAAGGCATAAACGACCATTTTCCACTACACATTTTCCTATATCATGGCTGTGAGGCGTGGCCGCTGCTGAAGCGACACAAGCAGAAGCTGCGTATCACGGAGATGAAAATGCTGCGGTGGATATGCGGCCATCAGCGTGGTCTCGCATCCGCGGCACCCTCATGTCCGTGACATCGCAGATAAAATACAAAAGAGCCGCCTTCGCTGCTGTGTCCAGGTAGAAGGAGTAGGCCCAAGAAGTCCTGACTTGACATCGTGGAGGGTGACATGCGTGCAAATGGTCTTTGCCGTGGACGCCTAAGATCGTACGAAGTGGGGGAGGATGAGTCGGAAGGCAAACCCTGAGCTCCGAGGTCATCTTGACCTCGGATGCGATAAAGGAAATACGTCTCCATGAAGATGATGATGATTTTTCTATCAAAATGGGGATGATTAGACCGCCGCATCATTGTTAGACTCCACATTAAGCCTATTAAATTAAAAATTACCTATTGTAAATTGATAGCTTATAATTAAAATGGAATGTGTTGCACTGTTTTTGTTGGGCACAGCACAAGTTTGGAGGGAGGAAGAATTTGATATTGTACACAGTTTCGTTGCAATACTTTAGTATTTAGTCTTTTTCCCCACCAACGCCTTGGAAACGGTGATAAACTTAGCTTAAGTAGAATTATTATTGACGTTAATAAGAAACAATTGTATTGTTCTATATTGAATAAAAAACTATGACTATAAACGCTAATTACTAACCTAACTACTAAACCCTAATTTAAGTAATTACTGACACAATGGATCAATATAATTTGAGAAATTAATTATTTGATTGAAAGCCGACCCCAACTGATTTGAAAAATGCTCAGAAAATGATAATGACAGGAATGATGAGATGGACGGATGTGTCAAATTACAATCAAGGTTTTCATATTGGAGTCCGAACTCTGCTAACTCCTTGTCCTCCTTTGGCTTATGCGGCTTAGGCGAGTGACTGCCTCTGAAGCGTAACTCTGTCTGTCTGAATGTTATGCTTTCACTCCTAAACCACTGAACCGATTTTGATTAAACTTGGTACGGAGATAGATTGACCTTAAAAAAGGACATAGGCTATATTTGGTAACGACAACCGACATCCACGTGGGCGGAGCCGTGGGCAACAGCTATTTTATAATAAAACTAAATGAGGTGAAAAAACACAGATCAAATGGAATGTTACCTTAAACTTAAACTATGTTTGTACAAACAATGATGTATTGACTTTCCCTTTGAACTAAGCAAATGTTGTTGTAACTTCTGCTCAGTGCTCAAACAAAAAACACAAAGAAATAATCGACCGTCTGTATACACGCGACATAGTTTAAGAATGTAGCACGCTGAAGGTAGGTGGAACAGGTCTATTAGGGATCCTGGATTGGCAGGGTTTTTTTATAAATGTGGTATTTGAGTCCAGAGCTAGCCGTTTATGGTAGGCAATGAAAGAAATAATAATATTCTTAATACCTACCTACAAATTGAATATAAAATTTTAGTTATTAGGTACTATAAAAAAATCCGTATAGATATTGGCTGTTGAAAAGACGAATAAGGTGTTTTATAAATCGATAAAGAGGTACCTATGTAGCGAAATGTGGAAATTTTCCAAAGGTAAGCTGTTGAAAAGAAAATCTTACCTCTATCTAATTTGTCACGTAATGGACATCTCTGCCATCGCTGAAAAAGTAAGCCAACAGGTATCTACTGATGAAGAGGTTCGTCATAAATTCAGTGACAAGAGAACACTTTACATAAATGAAGAAAGACACCTCATGAAAAAGTATAATTTTGCAGGTCAGCACATTTAGGAAGAAAATAATAAAATGAAACAATTTTATGACGAAGATGTTAATTTATTATTAACACAAAGTCCAATACACGCGCTGTACATAAACAGTAATTAATAACGCAACGCCAAAAAAGTGTTTTTACCCGACTGCCAAGAGGGCTTATGTTTTTGGCGCGTATCTTGTATGTATGTATGTTTGTATGTAGGTGTGTATGTATGTAATATAATTTATTACCTCATATCTTCTGAACCACTGCACTGTACGAATTTTAATGATTGATGTCTCAAATTAAAGGTATGCATTGCCCAAGTGTTTTTGAATATATAAAATGTGTTAAAAAGCTATTTGGTGAACTTTTGGCGTCAAAATGTATGTTGATATTTTCACTCAAACTTATCGAGTAGGGCATTGATTTAAATTGTTACTTAACAGTAGGGTATCAAAATAAAAGAAATTAGAAGGCGATTACAAAAATATGTACATGTCATAACGTAACTAAAAGGTATAAAGTAAAATAAATTATTATTAAAAATAAAAAACCCGACTGATGCTGAAAAAATAAAAACAAGTTTGATAGCAGGCGGTACAGATTTTCAAATCATAAACCGGATGAAAATTAATGGGTACCACCTGCTATTTTTAATAATTATTATAGTAGGTACCTACTTGAAATTACTAGTATTCCCGTTAACCCCCCAGCAAAGCTAAATTGCTTGTGTTGGGAGTGGGTTCACGTCGGTAGTGTGATGGCCAGGATTCGAAACCGGGACCTTTCGATTATAAGGCCGACTCCTTAAGCACTAAGCTATGGACGCTTCACATAATATCAGTATCGTATAATTTACAATAACATGTATTTGTCAGCTGACAAATACAATTTATAGTGTTTGTTTAATTTCATACACGTTATTAATGTGTGCGCGCGTAATCAAAAGTTCTAGTTCAGCTTTGGAACTACTTGATCGATTGAGGCCATATTCATACAAGGTTACAATTACAGCCATAATGAGCCTTATCTATTAGGAATTTTTATACCCACCCACTTTACCTATAAATATGATTATTTAATGGGACATTGAAATAGATACCTCACGCTATGCTACATTAAATTTCTCTCATTCTATTTCTCGTGTATGAGAACCAATCACAGGTAGAGTCGACGAAGGAGATACAGTCGCACATTTTCTTATTACAGTTGTATGTAAAGAAGCAAGCGTATCTAAAGCTGGGTCCACATTTGTATCATTTGCCCGATCCGATCATCGTTTGCGTATCGGCGACGCGTATCATAATCGCATATTTATGTGGACGGGTGATGATACGCGTATCACTGATATATACATTGTGATCATGATACGCGTAATTGATACAAATGTGGTTCGTCGAGATCTGAAAATTCTCACTACTGTAAAAGTTTATAAATATGTTTGTTTAATTCAGTCATGTATAGTCTGAGGCAAAAGATTGCCTCTGTGGCGTAGCGGTAGTGAACGCGGCCGCTACGCAGGAGGCGCGGGTTCGATCCCCGCTCAGTTCAAAGATTTGTATGCATGAATATGAATATTTGCATGGGTCTGGGTGTTTCTATCTATGTATGTTTATCCGCATTTTAGAACCCATAACACAAGCTAGTTAAGCTATGCTTACTTTGGGTCAAAGAAAAAAAAAGTAGGTAACTGAAAGTTTACCTGACTCTTTTCTTATAAACTGCAGCAATATAACAAGTAGCGTCTCCAGACGATAAGAATTTACCATGGTTAGTGAATTGTGTCACTAGCGCATGACTACCTGCGAGGGGAAGTCGAAGGGATGAAAGGAAAATGAGAAAAGCGAAGAGAGATAGGACGTATACTGCTGATACTCGCAAAGTATACGAAATGTAGCAATATATAATAATAAATTATACGATAACACTCTTTGTGATATTTTCATTTCAATAAAGCAGTGAATCTGTGAGGTAAGAACTCGTGAAAGTATGCTATCATTTCAGATGTAAAATAATATGCTACAAAGCAATAAGGATAATAGGATTTAATTTTTTAGGGTTTCGTACCCAAAGAGTAAAACATAACCCTATTACTGAGACGCCGCTATCCGTCTGTCCGTATGTCCGTCTATCACAAAGCTGTACCGTACTTCATGAACCCTGATAGCTCGAAAGCTAATTTTTTTACGAGTTCATATTAAAATCCACCATCCAGGGAATAGAACTCGCGAAAGATTTAAATCCTTACATCAGTTTTAGATGACGTGCGTATACCTACTGTTAGTGTGAGTGGCCGAGTTAGTTCCAGGCGCAGTGGAGTAGAATAGAGTCACCCTATCTTTACCCGTGGGTGTCATAGAAGGCAACTAAGGGATAGAGCAATTCTCCATCCGACAGTACCTAAACATTGCGAATCCCCTCTATCTTCTTCCTGGAAGGGACCTTGCCTGGATCACCTAGAAGTCCATAAAATTCGGGCGCAGGTCAGCCGAAGTAACGAAAACCGAATTAGGTAAGGCTTTTCAGACGAGGTGGACCCACAGTGTGAGTGTGGAGCTACTCCGCAGACTGAGCCACCTGCTAACGTGTGCTACCTGCCCAAGAACGTTTTCACCGATGTGTGCATGAGTGCCTCTGTGCATGCTATCGAAGTGGCTGCACACTGGGCAAACAAAATATGACACGATATGCCGTCGACTCGACAGAAGAAGTAAAGATACAGCAAACAAGTCCATGACAAAGTAATTGACGGTAATAGTCCTGCCCCTCTAGACAAGTGGCAATTCGTTGCTCGTCGTATGATGGAATAAAATGCCAAATGTATGGGATTTGACGTATATGACAGGCGTCAACGAATGTCAAAAACGTCAAATCCTATACATTTGTCATTCTATTCCATCATACGCCGAGCAACGAATTGCCACTTGTCTAAGGGGGCAGTCCTATATCACGTGGGATATAGTTAGCGAAATGTGGCTGACAATTGACAATACACCCATGCCTACCCCTTCGGAGGTTTATATTGCTATTAGCGCAAACGCAACTACCTACCTATATTTATACTAGTAGTAACTAAACTAAATCAAGATAAATATTGTAGTCAATTGACAGACTTTATACTTGTTTATAAGAGAAAGAAGTTCAATAATCCTATTAGGTATTTAAGGAACATTATGCAGGCGAACTAATTCCAAATATAGGTTACTAGGTTAATAAATTTGTTACACTGAAAAGAGAACCTATAGAATTCTCTTTTGGTTGTAACAAATTTGGATTATTACATTTCATCAAACTGATAGCTTTGCACCCTAAAACATGCTGAAACAGTGTTTTAGACATACCTATACCTTTTTGTAGTTTATACAAGAAGTATACACTTCCCATTCCGATCAGCTCAACTTACAATCTCAACCAGAAATTTAATAACGACCAAATGTGTACTCTCAAGTCTGGCTGATATAAAGAGGCAGTTTCTTAGCCACGATATAACAGATAAAACGGTCTAAAGGCTTAATCCCAAATCCCAATTTACGATTTTTATCAGCCCTCTGGCGTCTCCTATCAACCAGTCTAATCTATTATATATTTTGAACTAAAATGAACTTGTGTACAGTATTTGTGAGGGAGTCATTTAGTATTAATAGCGGATTACATACGTTAGTGTATAACATGCGAGATTAAGTCAACTCTAGAGGCTTATATTTTAATCATAATATGAACTACTATGCAAGATATATTTTGTTTTAGATTCAGGAGATGTGAAGAACGAAACTTACCTATGAGCTAGTACATGTATGAATGTAAAGCAAAATTGATTAGAGATTCGGTTAATGAAGCATTGACAATGCTAGAAATAGGCATGTTAATGCTTAACCTGGAAAATTTATAAGTTATCTATACTATACTAATATTATAATCTATATCTATACTTCTATACTAATATTATAAAGAGGAAAGATTTGTTTTTTTGTTTGTTTGTTTGTTTGTTTTTTTGTTTTTTTGTTTGTAACGAATAGGCTCCGAAACTACTGGACCGATTTCAATAATTCTTTCACCTATAGAAAGCTACACTATCTGGGAGTAACATAGGCTATATAACATCACGCTACTACTAAAGGGAGCGGAGCAGTGAGCATAAATGTCAATAAATCGGGCAGATTTCCATACATCCTTTACTAATATTAGATTTGTATTTTTGTATTCGAGTAAACTCAAGAACTACTGATTCGATTTCAAAAATTCTTTTACCATTAGAAAGCTGCACTTTTACTGACTAACATAGGCTATAATTAATTTTCAAAAAAATAGGGATCCTGGATAAAACTTCAATAATGTAACCCAAGGTGTAAAAGAAATGACCTAAAAAATTCCTTACATCGCGTACGCTGCGAAAACTATTGAAGATAGAACAAAATAATGTACTGTAGAAATGTATAACTTAAAAAAGTCTACATAAAAGTCCGCGACAGCATATGTCTATCTAATAAGGGTAGCTCACAATAACCATTTTTATCTTTTACAAATTATAAAAAAAATATGTGTCATTTTCGAAGCTATTTTTAAGAATATAGTGTTAAGCCTTATCTGACTAAATACGTTAGATACATTGTACATTTAATGTAGATCAAAATTGCCCTTTACACTGTATAATTATAATGAATATTTTAGAATCTATTGCAGTATGAAAGTAACGCGCGACGATATAAATTCAAGCCGAAATGCCGATCAAAGTCAGACCACGGAATCTATACCTTTATATTAATTCTTATCTAAATAAATTGTTTGGTATTTAAGATTGTTTCAATACCTGTTGATTACTTTTTGAATTATTGAAATCGGACGTTCTATTCAAAAGATATTACGAAATTATAATGTCAATAAATCCGGTAAATTATCATACATTATTTGAAAACTAATTATTATTACGGGCATGGGTTAAAAGGGTGCAACCACGGGTGTTCGAAGTATTTCACGAGCGAAGACAGGGAAGGTCAGCTGAACACAAGATGCAACGGTAACAGGATCCGAATGCGGGATTAGAACCTCCATGTGATGCATCCTGGCTAACGAGGAGAATCAGAATTCCACGCGGGCGGAGCCGCGGGCAACAGCTAGTCTTATATATGTATATTGAGTGACAATTCACTATATCCGGGTAGTTATGTTTAGGCCTTTAATTATATACCTAGGGTGTGTATGGGGACCCCAGGAACCAAGGATGAGGCTCAGGCTCAGGCTTGAGGTCGAAGGGAGGCTCTTAAGGTACCTAGTTGCTTTCATAAAAATCAAGATAAGCTGGAAACGAATAAACTCCAAAAAATAGTCGCTAGGTAGCAATATTTTTATTCCTCAAATGCAAGAGTGGATTTTGCGTCATAAATGCGCACGCATTTTTCCACCCTCTCGCAGTAAAATGGATTATTAAAATAACTGCACTTTACGACCTATTGCAAAAGCCAAAGTCCTCGTAATTTTATTTGATATTCGAATTTATTATATTACAGACGGCTTTTGTGCACACCTCTGATATAGGCAGTGGATGTGCGGAGGTGGTGACACATTTTTGTCTGACTTAATCATACAGCCGTTATAGCCGTTTATTCAATGTATGAAGTTTCTAGACTCTATCCAAAGTTATTCATTTCTACAAATTAGTAACATTGAATTGTCCGTAAAGTTTAAATTGTATTTATAGGGTTCTGTACCTACCACAAAAGGAATAAACGGAACCCTTATAGGATCACTTCGCTGTCCGTCTGTCTGTCAAGACCTTTTTCTCAGGAATGTGTGGAGGCCTCAAATTAAAATTCATACCACATACTGAGCTCTGTAATATCTTGAAACTATACAAAAATCTGACTTTTAAGGCAACACAATCAAAATATATTGCAGTTTATGTAGCATAAGTTCGTCCCTGAATCATATTTTGTACGGAACCCTCGGTGCGCGAGTCCAACTAGCACTTGACCGGCTTTTTTTTAATAGAGTGACGACATGACATGAGAGTGTAGCAAACATACATGAAAACAGAAATACAATGTTTACCCGTCTGTTTGTCTGTTCCGGGTAATCTCCGAAATGGCTAGGTATTTTTACGCTAAAAATTTAAAACACAAAAAATTCACGCTGACAAAGTCACAGGCACAGCAAGTTAACAAATAAAATAAAACAGAAAAAATGGACCCTTAACTTCTTTTTCTCTAGTAAAAGGTAGATCCAAAAAGTTACTTTGTAACGGACTAACATTTATTACATTAGAAGGCTCCTAAAGTTGCTAATGACTGCCTCAGGCTCAATTTTAAAGTACGTTGGACTTTCGAGGTTTTATTTTGCTTTCAATTGTAGGTGTTTGCACCATTCCTACGGTTTTTGACATTACCATTGATAAGTGACAAGTTGAGTGAATGACCAATCGGGAGACAATCAAGCCCTTACCAAGATGCCGCAAATACCGCGAACTTCGTACCGCCTAACAGTCGATTCTTTATTATTTTTTCTTTTCTCATAAACTTCGTTTTCTTGTACTTCAAGGAATATTCTAAAAAAAGAATTACTGAAATCGGTTCAGCTGTTCTCGAGATTTGCGCTTAGCAACACATTTAGCGATTCATTTTTATATTATAGAATGATATGCATGAGTCGCGACTCACTCTTCATCACTTTATACCTAGAAGGTAAGTACCTAATAGGCAGATATAAAATTAATATCATCTCAGCAAGTAATTAATATAGGTACCTAATAAACTAAGTTGAATATTTACACTTCAAACCGCATCACATTACGGTGCGTACACATTATATAGCATAACATGTTATAACATGTTTCAGTAATGTAGACACTGAAGTTAGTACAATGTTGCAAAGTTATAAAACAATGTTAGATAATGTGGACGTGTTATATAACACAAGTTATACAACATGTTACATGATCTGTACGCAAACGAATTTCAGATAGAATAGTTCAAGTGATTTGTTTGATGTGAATACTACCCTGGTATCCACAAGATAACAGACAGTCAAGACTGATGATCTGTTAAATTCCTGAGACTATGATCACAATAATAATGGCCTATTTATTTGTAACTAGCTGACCCCGCGAACTTCGTACCGCCTTTTTTTTAAATTTTTCTCGCCGTATGAAACATCCTCGTACTTCAGGGAATATTCTAAAAAAAGAATTAGCGAAATCGGTTCAGCCGTTCTCGAGATTTGCGCTTAGCAACACATTTAGGGATTCATTTTTATATTATAGAGAAGATGTAGGAATAGCTAAGTAATCTGTAATGTGGTGGTAATGATACGCAGGAGGCGTCGGTAAGCATGAATATGTAAATTTGCATTGGTCTGGTGTTTATATGCTTTGGAGAGCACGGTCCCGGTTCCCATACGAACATCTATGGCAGTCGTTAGGGGTAGAAGAAGAAGTTGAACTGGACAGCTAAGAGCTCGTTCACACGAAGACGAATCATGTTTTTTCACGAGTCGTTTTTTTTCACGATTCGTTATTTTTTTTTGACGGGAGCAATGCTTTTTAAATACCCATGTTCACACGCTTCACGAATCGTGGAAAACGACGAATATGGATACGTCTTTTAAAAATCATGATTCGTTAAAAATCACGTATCGGTTTTTGAAAATCTCGAATCGTGAATGCTTTATGGCGGATCCGCTGTTGCGCTGAACTCTGAACTGAACTCAATCGTGAAACAAATGTGAACATCAATTCGCTTATTTTGACGGATCGTGAAAAAACACGAATCCGTATTCAACGTGAACATCTATCCGTCAAGGCGTATCGTGTTTTATAACGAATCGTCAAAGACGTATCCCGTGTGAATGCGCCTTTACAGCAACTGAATTCAGAAAGAGCTCATAGGGTGATGATGAATTATTTGTGACGTAATACTCGTAGATAGTGTACGAATACGACAATAAATATTACTAATTTCTAAGTTACAAAGTTTTGTTTTACAGGCATTGAGATACAAATATAACACGCCAATGCTGTAATGAGAGCATTAACTTATACTTAGTAAGGTTGGGGCACAGAATAAATAATAGTACTACGGTTGGGGTAACAATATCATGCTCGACCGGGCAACATGTGTGTGGACAATATTCAGAAGATAATATCTATTTAAAAAAAGGTTAGACATCAATCACAGCTCACTCAAGGGGTTTTTAGGACGCCACCATGATCTACGAAACCCAAGCCTAGCCTTTTTATATTTGACTAGCTTTCCGCCCGCGGCTCCGGCCGCGTGCATCTCGGTTAACGCGACCTTTGCTCATATCTTCGGTTCTACTCAACCGATTGCGATCAAACAAACGTAAGATTTTAAGTCTGAGCAAGCCCTTTCTAACAAAAAAAACGCATCAAAATCCGTCCAGTAGTTTTTGCGTCCATCGCGGACAAACAGACAAACAGACAGGAAATTCAAAAAAAATATTTTCGTGTTCAGTATCGTTAACATAACATAACCCAAGTATTTTTTTTTAAATATCTCCAATGTACACGACCACTTTACAATTATATAATAGTATAGATAGATAGATTCGTCAATTGATTACAGCCCACCTGATGATAAGGTGAGGGGCAGTCCAAGAAGTAGAAAATCTTAACAATAAATTTCACACCTTAAGAAATATTGACATCTTCCTAATAATACTTTACCATATATCGACTTATAATGTACGAATAGTTATGGCAAGTACAGGCACGTACAGTACGGACAGACGCACGCCTGTGCTACGTGAATGGAATATCCATCATACCTTAGAATTTGAACATTATTATCGCCTTCCCCAAACCTACCAGTTTCAATATTCTGCTTCTATACTCTGGAGATTACGATTTTCTGGAAAAGATTATACTTACTTCTTACTTGTAATCCAATTTCTTTTTATAAGAATATTTTTTTTATAAGAATTCCTTTAAATCTTTTTGTACGCGATGGACGCAATAAGGCTACTGAACAGTAAATTGGTCTGACTTAAATTAAAACGTTTTGTCACAATGTGTTCGAATACAATAATATATTTGTTGATCACAATAGGTAGAACCGGAGATTAACCTTTTGGTTAACCGGAGATTAACCAAAAATTACCATCAGGAGGGCCGAGTGCTTGTCTGCGACTTAAGTAGTATAAAAAAAGTTCTACAACCAAATTAAGTACAAAAATATATAATATACTAGTAGCTCATACTGATTTTAAGATAGGTGATGGTGTTCCGTTGGAGATCCAAAGAGAACCCTCAAAGAATACTTAACTACTTGGAAAGCTGAGCTTGCACCACGCATAGAGAATTATCAGTAATTAGGTCAGTAATAAATCTATTTGCTTCATTTTATAATCATACATTCAATAATCCTATTAAGCTTTCACCTCGGAGACCGGGGTCTGCTTTACCAGTCTTAACTGTGGATTTGGCTAGAACTCGATATTTTCCGTGAAGCGAATGCCATCTGTCTCTGACCTACACAACCCAATGGTGACATTAGGCGATATCGAAGCATTGCAGCTAGACCGTTGTTGTTGGACTTTTTAGGGCTCCAACTACCCGTAACCACTTCCATAGATGTTCGTATGGCAACCGGGACCGACAGCTTAACGTGCTCTCCGAGGCACGACCAGACCAATGCAAATACCCATATTCATGCACACAAATATTTGCACTGAGCGGGGATCGAACCCGCACCTACTGCGTAGCGGCCGCGTTCACTACCGCTACGCCACAGAGGCAGGCTGTCAATCCTCCTATTAGTTAGTTGATCAATAATTCTAATAATTAGATATTATTTTAGGAATTACTAGCTGCCCCGGCGAACTTCGTACCGCCATATTTTCGGCCCGCGTGGTATTCAAATCCCGTTCCCGCTGCACCCTTATCACTTAGGGGGATGAAAAATAGATGTTGGCCGATTCTCATAGATACCGGATAAGCACAAAAAATTTCATCAAAATCGGTCAAGCCGTTTCGGAGGAGTATGGCAACGAAAACTGTGAAATCATTATCTATCCTACAAAGCTATCCATGTTTTAACTGATTAGGGCCACTAAAAAGAAGGGTTGATTGTGTTTTTGCCCCTCAAAGAATAATGTGTGCGCTTAAAGTGATCTAATGTTTCCCTCCATTGAACGCAAAAAACTGACTAGCTTGATAAATTGCGCAATTTTATCTCACTTTAGCGAATGCCTTTATTATGAGTGCCTCAAGCACCGTGAATAACTTGCAGAATCAGGTATTGATCATGATTCTGCGTTATCGCGAAGTTATTTTCTGAGTTTTAGAAAATACGTTCAAGATGCTGTGCTTAGGGACACCACTCACATCACACATCCAAATAATTGACGACGTCTATATGACTACACTACACTTGTGAGCGTTATAATCTGCTTTAAGTTCTGATATCTGCCGCGTGGTTTCCGACTAGTAGAATTTGGACCACGCCGTCTCTTCCCAGGCGTTGTCGTAAAAGGCGACTAAGGTATTATGGGCTGTTTAACATAGACAGATATGTTGTATACCTATATCTGTCTGATGTTAAACTCAGCAAAGCAGATTCAGTCTCAGATACAGAGAAGGTATGACAGCGATGTTATTTCCGTCCCAATCGAGCAGTCCGACTGGGGAAGTACCTCCACCCTACAGAAGACCGCGGTTTAATAATCGTGTTGTGTTTCCGACGGTGAGTAGGGTAGCCAGAGCTCACTGGAGAGGTTTTTTTTGTGCTGTCAGTGGGAAAACCAAATGCTTTGTCCTACTTATCTTTTGCGTTGACGGCACAGAATCTCTCAGTTCTTACGGAGTCGGCAGCACGAGTGTTACTCCCCTGGTGTTGCACTCGCCCATAGGCGACGGTAACCACTTACCGTCAGGAGTGCCGTGTGCTTGTCTACGACCTAAGTAGAATAAAAAATGCATGGCTCGAGTCAACAATAGTGCCTGGAATACGGCAATAGGCTCACTCACTATTACGTAGGACCTAATACAATGATTGGTGAAATGTGGGTATTAATTCACCTCTGCCTAACCCTCCGGGGATGAAGGCGTGATATATTATGATGTATGATGTATGTATGTACCTAGGTATGCATAATTTCTGATTCTTTAGCAGGGTCTTTAATTTCTGAAGAAATTCACCTTCAATGTCTTCCTCTTATAAATTTCGTGACTTAAATCTACAAGGAAATAAAATCAAAATAGCATTTTAGAAATATAAATATATAGGTACTGAAATTTCGTCGCACAAGGGTAGAAGCAACCTATATTCACTTGACACGTTCGTGTACCAGTAGGTATTATACCTACCCGTACTGCCCAAAAACACCGCGCAGGAACCAGCTAAGTTGTACGGACAGCCAGTAATTTTTTATTTGCCAATTAGTTGTGATCTATTTCGGAATTAAAATGTCATTTAATAAAGTTGTATAACATAATATAACACTAAATTACATTAAGACTACAAACTAATATTAAAATAATTTAACTATATTTACATACATAGGAAATGCGTCCTAATGCTCCACATCATCACCGACCGGAAGGACGTTCCCAGAAGGCTGGCAGCATTGCCACGTTGAATGGCAATGCTTATTCTCTGCGCAAGATAATATCCAGCATTGCCAAAACTTTGTATACAAATGGGCACTTCATGTCCCCAACGTTTCAACACTAAACGGCTCAAAAACATAAATCATAAATCACCTGTTATACGTAGGTTACACAGAATGCAAAACATGGCGCATGTAAAACGGAACGCACTATTTGACAATTTAATTGACGTATTTGACGACTTTGACTTTGACATAATATTTTAATCAACAATAGGTATTTATAATTATAAGGTTTTGTTTTGTGTATATTTTGTTAATTTCTGTGCAATAATGTCTAATAGTGATACAATATTACATATACGTGCATGCCGTATATGTCTGGATTCAAGGTTTACCAATGCAGTGACATTAGAATACGAAAATGGGTGGTTACAGCTATTTGAATTATGTTTTAGTATATCCGTAAGTGAACTTGATATTTCTAGTTTACCTGATAAGGATCCATGTTGGAGTAAATATGGTATAAAATTGTAGCTGTAATATACATTATAAAGAATTTTAATCACCTTAAATTACTAAATTCAAATAAATTGTCGAATTAATCGATTAACCCGCCCGTTACCGTACCAGGGGCAAAGGTGCCCATGACGCTAGCGGCATTACCCTGCTGAATAGCAACGGCCAACCTCTGCCCCAGGTACAAGGCGGAGATTAAAGTAATTAAATTGTATTTTTGCCAAAATTTAGAAAATAATAACATCATTTGAAATTAAATATCTACTATTTTTAGCTGTCACCTGAAGATAAACCTCGTATTTTATGTCAGGAGTGTGCCAATAATGTTAAAAAATATTCAGAGTTTAAGGAACTTTGTCAGAAATCTGATATTCTTTGGAAATCTCTTTCCAATGTGGTAAGTTTATTTTATTTCATTTTGGACTTACATCAATAACGTACTCATTATGTACCTCACTTTACTGAATTTAGCACAATCATGTACAGTGAACAAGTAAAGTTCATTTTCATACAACTTTTAAAAGTGTATACTTATTATTGCTTGTCGACTGTACATAATTTCAAAATATATGCAGAATAGCCCCAAATATGAGTACCTACATTATGGGAACTGCCTGACCCAGACTGGCTATGGCCAGTACAAGTTGCACGGTTGAGACAGGCTGTACAAAGATACATACTACATACATTGAATTTAGGTTAGTAGGTAAATATATGGATTAAAAGTATAATAATATAATTATATTGTTCAAATAAACCAAGCATGTTAAAAATTACAAATATTGTCATAACCTGATATGCCTGTCTGTTTATCACCCATTATTTATTTGTAGAACTGTTTATCTGAAAATATTGAGTCCAATGAGCTTGTTAAAAATGAAATAATTAATGAAGAATATAAAATTGAAAATGACAGTGTCGATGAGAGTAATAATTGTGATTATGCTGACGAATTATGTAATGATTTTGATAACTTGACTGATGATAAAGATGAATTGATGATTGAAGTTAAAAATGAAGAAGATCAAAGTGAGATTTCTACCAATGAAATACCTATAAATATTACTGGTGATGAAGAAGTCTCTTCAATAGCAACCAAAAATGAAGTTCCAAAGCAGGATTCCATAAATCGTCTACAAATTGTAGATCAAAAAAAAGCAAAATTTTCATTTAAATGCAAAACATGCCTAAAAACATATGGTAAGCTAACTATTTATCATTTATATTAACGAAAAAAAAAAAATTAGTAAAATTTGAATCTGCTAGTAGAATTTACACAATGTTATTTAATTTCACCTCATTTATCAAATAATTTGTTTGTGTGATTGGAGATAATTCACAGAGTAATTGGGAAAATAACATTAATTAGGAAAATAAGACCAACAAATCCTTTATAAATAATTCATTTAGTAGGTACAGTCGACCATGGAGATACAGATGCATCATTACATACAACTTTATATCGGAAAGTGCCACCGTATCTCCTTTGTTGACTGTACATTAAAATTATTAGATTATAGGGATTCTGTAATTGATTATTATTGATAATTTGAACAAACTAAAACCAATATTATTTCAGGAAGTGAAAAATGGTACCAGAAACATTTGAAAACTTGTAATTTTAATAAAATAAAAAAAGGCACTGCTGGCCTGAACATAGAACACAATTCTGGTAAGATACAAGTAACCAATTGAAATGATTATACATAATTAATTATATTTTTTAGTAATGTACCATACACTTCCCACTCATGGCCCATGGCTCGTGGGTTATCATGTTGCAAACTGAGATGAAACTTGACAAAAAACTTGTCATATGATGTGTTGTGTGGGTCCAAATTATGATTCTTACAATATCTTGAAGAGTTGACGCTTTATGCCAAAATACGTTTTCAACTAATTTGGCAATAGTTGCTCCCATGTTTTATCTTGCTAAAAAACTAGTCTAATTTTAGTCACCTACATGAAAAAGAGTGTAATGCAAATGCATACAGTACAGCACTCTTGTGGACTGCACTGAAATGCTGCAGTGAAAGCTTGATTAGTTAGTTAATAGTTAATTATAATGCTGACACTTTGTTCTTTTGTTTGGTTGAACTGCTCTGCTCCCTTAAGTAGTAGCGTGATAAACAGGCTATGCAGTACAAAAATAATTTTACAATTCAAACCAGTAGTTCCTGAGATTGCTTGAATCTGAGATTACTTAAATTAAATTAAATTAATTAAATAATTTTGTATTTTGAAGGCACGGATATAAATTTACTAGACACACATCAAACATTACAAAATTGCAATGAAATGAAAAAGGAACCAAAAATAAACATTTGTGGTAAGTAGCATATTTACAAGTGTATTGGAGAGCATCATTTGATTCATCCGGTCAAATTAGTAGTCTGTCGATTATTATTATTGCCTTGACAGCGGCACAGAATAGATAATAGTAGTGGCAGCAGTTACTGTCTATATGCCAATGTAATAAACTTCGTGAAAAAACGTTTATAAGTTCGCGCTTAATCTTTAACTACCCAACCAAAAAACCAATAAAAGGCTAAAAAAGGCAAAATGAGGTAAGCTTATTGAGCCCGTGATTATTAGTTTATCTAGGAATGCTACATTGTGCGCTTCGGCCGTCGCGCCCCGCGCTTACCAACAAAGAGTCCTTAAAACGTGATTTGCCCAACCAATGTACTCAACATTATCACGTAGTTTGCCGGTCGCTATAGATGATTAAACATTGGTAAGTATATTGTGTAAAAGGGCTACCTGAATAAAGGGTTTTTAAAAATAAAATACTCTCAGTATACATATGTATAAAATATTATTATCGATATTGAATGACTATTTCTTAGTGTATATTCAAACTCCTTTATATTTTTAAGGTATTTGTGAATATTCTTCATATAATATTGAAGATGTGATCCAACATTTAGAAGCACATTGGACCAACAACGACTTGCAGTGTATGATTTGCGATTTTGTTGCTAAAGACCAGGCTGCTATAGCTGCACATAGGTATTACAATGTTTCTTTTAAACGCTACTAATGTGCCTATTCCATTCCACGCACCAGCTTCACCACAGTTTTGCCTTAGCAGGCTGGTTTTGTACACGGAACACCGTGCACCTAGTTGATTACACGGACACGGAACTCCGTGCATAACTGACATACAGTTATGCACGGAGTTCCGTGTACAAACCGACCTGAGAATGCAAAACTGTGTTGAAGTTTGTGCGTGTGGTGGGCTTCTAAGACTTGGGCGCTTCAAACGGCCTATCTGATAGAATATTTTTACAGTGATATTTATTTAATTTTAGGTATAACCATAACGCCGCTACATCCTCCGACTTTTTATGCCATATATGCCACAAAAAAATAAAATCTCAGCTTTCATTGCAATTCCACTATAGAAAGGATCATTTAAATAAAATTGGAGGACTATGTTCACAACTACAATGCGATACAGTATACGATTGTCTAAGGTTGTGGAAGAGGCACGAGAGACTGCACGATCATCCAGGATACATGTGCGATTTATGTGGAGCAAAGTAAGTGAAGCAACAAGTGACCCTATGTATTGTACCGGCTTTCCACGGTGTAAGATTTCACGGACGCTGACACGGACACGGATGCATGTATAGCTCGAGACATATATCTTGAACCTAAAATGTTCACAAAAAGTGCTCTTTATCCACAGTACCTATACGTTTCTTGGGTGTCTTTTGAGAATGTTACGTGTCACGGGATGTTACGGCAGTGGACCAGCCAAAATTCACCAAACATAGATTAATACTAAATAATCCACAGGTCCAAGATAAGTGTCCCAAGGTATACTATGACAAGCGTGTCTGCACTATCATAGACGAGCCCCATTCCATGGTGCATAAGTCAAACGCGTACGTGTAATCGCATACCGTGGAAAGGCGGCTTTAGGTATCACTACATTTTTGCTTAATTTCTTTATCTAACACATTATTTTATAAATAAATGCGTACATTTGCAATGGCATGTGTGTTTATTTTTGTATATAAATATAAAGTATTATTTATTTACGAAATATCTGAGTATGTCTATAGCATAATATCCCAAAATATAATTTTAATTCTAATTGAGTCACCATCGAAAGCATGTCATTTGTTTTTTTAGGTATAAATACAAACATCAGATGGTAGAACATCTAACCAATCACGATAATCCTAGCGCACACGTTTGTGATACGTGTGGCAAGACGTTCGGGAAGCTGCGTTATTTAAAAGTAAGTTTAGACATATATATTCATTTAACTATTCCATTCCACTGCCATTTACGATAATAATAATAATAAAAAATAATAAATTCATTTATTTCAGGCATTTTTATTCCATATGATACATAATTATACAAACATTATACACATTACACATAAGATAACATCAATATTTATATTTATATTTAGAGTTATTTTCTCAAAAAAAAAAAAAAACCGATAATATAGGTGTGTGGTACCTACACGAAACACACTAATATTAAGGCTCATTTAGACGAGAAGAGTTCCTCACCTGCAAGATACGATTATCAAAAGGACAGAAAAAAGTTGCGCCGTCTAAACATTCGCAAAAACAATTCCCGTCCGCTCGCCCACGCCTGGCGAGAATTGCCTCACAATTGAATATTGCTAGTGTCCGTCTTAAACAGAATTTTAAAGCAATAATCGTATTTTCACATAAGCGATATGTCACTTGCGAATCTCGTATGATATAATCCTAGGTGCGAATTTAGTATTTTTCGGATCCATACGTGCGAGAATCTCTTCCCGTCTATATGACGCCTCATCATGAAAAGGGAGCTCTTTGACATACTAAATCAAGTTAGAAAATGAAGACACGTCAGTAGTTTCGGTGTGGCGAATAAAGCGATATAGCTTTATTTTTTTAAACAGATGTAATCTGTCTAGCAGGTGTTTACTTACACACTAGGTATTCACGAAGGTGTTCTCAGGCGAAAAGGAAACTCTCGTAGAAGCATGCTCGCGTGCACACTGCAGTCTGCACGTTGTCAACCCGGCACATGTGAGCTCGTTCGCTCTTTCAGACTCGCTGACTTAACGCTCGCAAATCGCTTTTAACATATTATAAAATTACCAGCCCCCTACCGGCGTATTATAGTGTAATAAACACACCAGGCTATCTTCTCAATTCGTATATTAATCAGTTATATACAATTACATGTAGATACACTTCATAATTCTCATCATAATCCTCTCCAAATTCCACGAGCGGCCACAATTATAATCCCGCCAAAATTGTCGCCATAGAGTATATTCACTTTTTCAGCCGTGCGCCATCGACAACTCCTATACCGCCTCTTTCGACCAACTCAAGTTGTCAGTGTCGCCGGCACAGTAAATACATTCTGAATTCATCAATTATACAAAATATAATTATATTTATTATATTATTAACTAAACCTTACAATAGAAAAAAGTCATAAAATATATTGACATGTATTTTGACGTTTATGACAGTCGTCAAAGTATGTCAATCCCACCCATGCATTGATCAATCTATTCTATTCTACAAACGTATTGCGACTTGTCTAGACTATTAATCGCTTTATTAAATCGACGCCTCCCGCCATAAAGTGTTTATTAATTAAATTGATTACTGTAATATTTTTCGTGAAATGTTTAGGAAATAAATGGGTTCCGCAGAGGTAGCATTATTATCTATGTTAATCAACGCTCACATCTTTGAAGTCTACCCCTTTTAACGCCATCATTTAGCGACTTTATAATTTAAAATCGTATTTTTTTACGCCATGAAGACATTATATAGAACAAAAATATATCGACCGTTCTGCCGTGTCAGACCAATATACGTTATCTTAAGATACATGAGTTACGCGTAAAAGGTGTAATTTGTATTATTTTAACGTCCTTTATACATAGAGCTTACAATTTTTTAAATATATTCTACCAATTACTAGAACGACACTATCTTAAAACTCACGTGACTATGATTTTACCCCATGTAGTAATGGTAAATTGCTGTACATTAAGATACAATGAAATGTGTGATAAGTACAAACACTTAAGCGAAATTATAACTCCGGTATCTATTAAATACATGACATAGCCGTGACAGGATCGTTTAGTATGCGAGCTAACGTCACTAACTCATGTACCAGATTCCTGAATAAGATGTACATCAATAGACGCGCCTTTAATTGGAGAACACGAAATGGCTATGCTGCAAAGCCAAAACCTGGTGGTGATACCAAAAACCAATTTTGAAGAAGCTAAAAAGAATCGGTACCTAATATAGTAAGATTACCAATTTTCGTTTGTTCCTGGAAATAGAGGAGATTCAGGACTATTATATGATAGTGCAGTGCTACAAGCCTCCATAACTGGTCTTGTCAGAGGCAGCAGCTTGCAAAGTGCCGCCTGAAAACAGGTATCTAGTACGATCGAATTACCAAAAAAAACAGGGCTCATCTGAAAGATCATCAAATTCTGTTAAGAAAAACCGGTGCTGCAAATCTTAAACACTGGCGAAGGTGGTTGCTGCAGCGATCGAAGGTGTCTCGTCGTGCGGCTTGATTTAGTATTTCATATTAGTACGATCGAGTTACCAACAAAAAACAGGGCTCATCTGAATGATCATCAAATTCTGTGTAAGAAAAACCGGTGATGCAAATCTTAAACACTCATGTGAAAATACCAAACTGAGTCGCGCAACGCGCGATCTTCAATCGCTGCTGCAAGCACCTTCACCAGTGTTTAAGATTTGCAGCACCGGTTTTTCTTACACAGAATTTGATGATCTTTCAGATGAGCCCTGTTTTTGGTAACTCGATCGTACTAATCAACAACATACAACAGCAGTCACTGAAGCGATCCTATCGAGCATGGAATGTTATATTCACAACCACTGGATCGCAACAGGAGCGAGCAAACGCCCGTGGTTAAATAGGCTTTGTAGAGAAGCTAGAGACTGCAAGCAATCTGCCTATAAGGCTTGGACCACAGCTTTTGCCAATAGGTATCCGGATATCGCTGAAGTGAAGCGGAAATTGAACGGCGCCTCGAGGTCCAGTAAAAAAGCAACAGTCAGCCGAGGGAAACTTCTGCCAGTCCTGGCTTCCACCACTGCAAAAACCCGACGGTAGTCTGGCCCATGGCGCTAAGGAGAAAGCCGATCTCTTGGGTCATCGTTCATCATTGCGTCAAACTCGACTATGATCGACGGGAACGCCGAGCCATCTATTATTCGCAGCTGTGGTCCTTCCATGCCTGAAGTGAAATTCACGCAACGGGTGGCCCGGCGTGAACTTAAATCCCTAGATGTTCGGAAGTCGAGTGGGCCGGATGGTATACCGGCGATGGTGCTTAAGCACTGTGCCTCCGAGTTGTGCCCAATGCTTACACGCCTTTTCGCGCTCTTCTACTCCACAAGACAGGTCCCGGCTTCCTGGAAGACTGCATTCATGCACCCTGTGCCTAAGAAAGGCGACAGGACAGATCCGTCCAATTACAGGCCTATCGCTATCACCTCGCTGCTCTCGAGGGTGATGGAGCGTGTGATTAATACACAGCTCCTGATACTTTGAGGGAAACGATCTCCTGAGCGTACGACAGTACGGTTTTCGCCACCGTCGCTCTACCGGTGACCTCCTAGTGTATCTCTCAATCGATGGGCGCAACCCATCGAGAGTCGGGGTGAGGCTTTAGCGGTCAGCCTATATAGCGAAGGCCTTCGATCGGGTCTGGCATAGAGGTCTTCTTGCGAAGTTGCCGCGCTATGGACTCCCCGAGGGATTATGCGCATGGATTGCCAACTTTTTGTCCAATAGAAGTATTCAAGCAGTCGTCGATGGCAGCAGTTCGGACCGCATGGACATAAACACTGGTGTTCCACAAGGCTCCGTGTTGTCCCCGACCCTGTTTAATCTGCTGCATATCAATGACATGCTGTCTGATGGCTCCATTCATTGCTATGCAGATGACAGCACCGGGGACACGTATTACACGGGCCGTGTAAATATCCCTAGGTCAGAAGTGGAGGAGAGTCGCGAATAACTTGTGTCCGAAATCCAGACTACTCTCTCTCTGGAGTATCCGATTGGGGAACACACTCCACAAGTATCAGGATTCTTGGTGTCGACATCTCCAGCGACCGACGTCCAATACCGAAGTCATACAAGGTCAGGCTGGCATCAAAGACACTTGGGGTGCTCAACAAGGTGAAGCAGTACTTCACTGTGGGGCAACGACTCCTCCTTTGTAAGGTACAGGTTCGGGTTCGGCCCCACATGGAGTACTGCTGTCACCTTTTTGCTGGAGCGCCTGCGTGCCAGCTTGACCCTTTCGACTCGGTGCAAAGACGGGCATTGAGGGTCGTCGGCAATCCCATACTCACAGGCGATGTGGAACCTCTCAGTCTTAGAAGAGACTTTGCCTCACTGTGTGAGTCAGACCAATTTCGGGTAACTTATAAATAACTGAGTTTGGTATAACTCCCCCAAAAGGACTTATCACAGCTAACTCGTATATCTTAACATACGGGGCGTCGCGAATTAGGTAATGTATGGTAGGCTTGCCATGCCTATATCTGTTATGGAGTTTATTATAATAAATACAGTTATTATTAAAAAAATTGCTACATCCCGATATTCGTTACATTAAAATATGTTACATCATTAAAAAATCTCATAGTTGTTTGCATTAAATTTCTATAAAAACGCAAATATCTGAAAAAAACTTTAGGATGCGATTTCTCAAAACTACGATTTTTAAGATAACGTAGATAGGTCTGAAACGGCAGCGTTGAGCACACAGTTTTATGAAAAAAAAAACCCGGTTAAGTGCGAGTCGGACTTGAGCTCTATGGGTACCGTACAAAATGAATTAATTTAAGAAACAAACTTTATTTAGCATTTTTTATTTATTTATTTATTTATTTATCATTTATTTCAAGCAAATACACTCATATTATTTAACAAAGTTACTGCCCTATTCCATTACTTACTAATTTCTACTGGGTTAACTGAGTTAATGGGCAGACCTGATGATTTGGTATTAATTTCAAGTCAATTGTAAATTAATTCATGCGTTCCAAAGGATTGAGGAACAGACAGACAGACGAGCGGGTAATCAAGTGATCCTATAACAGTCCGTTTTTCCTTTTTGTCGTTCGGAACCCATAAACGAACAAACACAAACGTAAACGAGGGTTCGAAGTAAGTAAAGGAGTAACACTCAGCTGTCATCGTCAAAGTAAATATTTGAACTCACCCACTCGTCTAAACCCAAATATATTTACATGCACAGATAGGTATGTATATACACAGTATATAGTAGGTATTGCAATACATAGGTAGGTACACACATCGACAAAGTAGTTAACTAAGTTTAATTCATTGATCACCATAGCTGTTGAAGCGATCATAACACAATAAACAAAACGCGAAATATATTAACTTTATTCTCAGGGGATTCTAAAACTACCTACCTCTACATTAACTATGTAATGAGGATCATTCACGTTTTTAGCTGAGTATGCAGATTTATAATGATTAAAAAAACAATAAACACTGTGAAAAAATTATTTCAATCCGATCAAAAATGACGAAGATACAGCAATTTTAATGCAGTAATCTCAAAAACGCTCGCCGCCGCGCCAAAATACTGTGTGACGTCATCTGTTATGACAGCGCGCGCCGCCGCTATGGAGAGTATGAAGACTTGGGGCTCTTTTGGGTTAAGACTCCATAGCTGTTTTATTTCGTAACGTATAATTTTGAAATTTTGTACGGATTTTAAGTAATTTACAAAGCTTCTAATAATATAGTTTTTGTGCTATTTACTTCAATATTTTTTTAAATAAAAATAACTATATCTATACCTACTTATAATATTATGAAACTGAAGAGTTTGTTTGTTTGAACGCGCTAATCTCAGGAACCACCGGTTCGAATTGAAAAGCTCTTTTTCTGTTGAATAGTCCATTTATCGATGAAGGTTATAGGCTATATAACATCACGCTACTACAAAAGGGAGCGGAGCAGTGTTCATAAATGTCAACAAATCCGGCAGTCTTCCATACATCTATGTTAACATAGTAATAAAGAGGGAAGATTTGTATTTTTGTATTCGATTAAACTCAAAAACTACTAGACCGATTTCGAAAATTCTTTTACCATTAGAAAGCTGCATTATCACTGACTAACATAGACTTTATTTTATTTTCAAACAATTAGGAATCCTTACTAAAACTTCAATAATGAAATCCAAGATGTAAAAAAATTACTTAAAATATTTCTTACGTCGCGTGCGCTGCGAAAACTATTGATGATAGAATAAGATAATGTACTGCGAAAAAAATGCTACAATCATAAGATATCATAAAAAGATAATGAAATTATTTAGAATTTGTGAAAAAATAATTACAAGTTCAAAATAATACTAAATTAAATCAACACTACACACTATAATTAATAAAATAAACTAAATTAAATACATAAAATATTTACATGCATAATGCGTCGTGAAATTCCTCCACATCGTCACCGACCGGTAACGTTCCCAGAAGGCTGGCAGCATTGCCACGTTGAATGGCAATGCTTATTCTCTGTGCAAGATAATAACCAGCCTTCTGGTCACGCGTAGCGTCGATCAGCCGCTTTGTTAAATCTTTGTATACAAAGCGGGCACTTGGGCCCCATGTCCCCAACGTTTCAACCCCAAACGGCTCAAAAATATAATCACCTGTTAAATTACAGTATTTGCGCCGTTTGAGGTTTTCCGCAGATGCAGCAGCAGCGCCGGCACAGCCTGCTGTGCCTGAAAGATGTGAAGGCGCAAGGGTGTCGACGCATGTTGCATCCCACACCAAAGGCCTACCCATCTTCCAAGGCAGCAACGACATACCATCCGGTCTCTTGCCATCCTCACGCGCCAGCCCATTAGGTTCACGAATGGCTGGCACGCCAGCAGTGGCAAGAGCACGGCGGATAATGTCGTTGATGCAGGCAAAAATATATAACTGCGAAAATATATAACTTAAAAAGGTCTACATAAAAGTCCGCGATAGCATTATGTCTATCTCCTAAGAAAAACCCACAGCAATCATTTTTATCTTTTAAAAATTACAAATTAATAATGTGTCATTATCGAAGCTATTTTTAACAATACAGTATCATTCCTTATCCAATTAAATACGTTCAATATATTGTGCATTTAATGTAGATTAAAATTGCTATTCAAACTATTTGATTACAATGAAGAACTTCAGCGTTAGGTAAGCGTAAGAGCGGGAAACGTGCGGTGCGGTGTGATGCGAGCGCTCAGGCGGGCGTTCGGACGCAACGCAGTCCACTGTAGTGTATAGACTGGAACGTTTGTTATTGTTTCGGTGGTAATAATGCCCCCATACAAATATTGTATTGTGCCAAAATGCAAGAATACAAGTGTTACTACGCCTAATAAACTGTTTTTTTATGTTCCGAGAGATGCAAAGATAAAAAAAAAATGGGTTAAAGTAATGAGAAGAGATGATAAAACTCCTCTTTCAAGCAATAGTTATTTGTTATACAAGAGTGCAAAGTTGCTTTTTAACCGCGTGCTCATTTTTGATGACCGAGCAAGCGAAAGATTCTAATTTGTGAATCACTCGCTACGCTCGTGATTCACAAATTAGAATCTTGAGCGTTAGCGAGGGAATCAAAAGAGCACAAGGTGAAAAATCTTTGCACTCGAGTGCAACACGTAACTTTTCATCCCACCTCAGCGAGGAAATAATGAAATGCTTCTCCTTCCTAGCGTTAATTCCCAGTCAGCATCCGAAGCTTTCACCTCGGAGTCCGGGGTCCGCTTTACCAGTCTTAACTGCGGATTTGGCTGGACCTCGATATTTGCCGTGAAGCGACTGCCATCTGACCTCCACAACCCAATGATGACGTGCTCTCCAAGGCACGACCAGACCAATGCAAATACCCATTTTCATGCATAAAAAATATTTGCACTGAGCGGGGATCGAACCCGTGCCTCCTGCGTAGCGGCCGCGTTCAATACCACTACGCCATGGAGGCTGTATAATATGTGTATTAATACTAGTAATAAAATACAACAAAATAAAAATTCAACAACAATGTCAACAGTATGACGTGAAAAAAATTGATGCGCGCAAAGCAAATTAAAAAAAAAGTACACCAAGGAGGTTACGAGTCTGAGTTTTTCATGAATTAAAAAAAAGTTGTATGATAAATTCGGCACCATAGAGGTAGAAGTAAATAGGTTTAATGATGTTTTGAGTCCACAAACCTAGTACACACGATGTTCTAAATTCAAATTTACTTTACCTCTCTAGAGGATAAAAACGACTTTTAACGCTCAGTTATCGAAGAGCAAAAATAGTCTTTCCGAGATGGTGGGATGAAAAAGTGTTTTACATTGTTGCGAAGATCATTTTGACGTAAATAGGTATTGTGTACCTATTACTATTAGAACTATCGAGATATTTACCATGTATTGTTTGGAGCTTCCAATAAAGGTCCAACCCCACCAAACGGACGGCATCGGCCCGGATTTTACAATCTTTAAACAAAATTAAATCTTATTATCACAGTGTTTGAAGTTTATATTACCAAGTAACGCACAACAGCTTGACAGCGACGTGCGGCGGCATGACGCACGTCAAGCTGTCATGCGTGACTTGGTAATATAAACTTTAAATGCTGTGATAATAAGATTTAATTTTGTTTTTTGAGGCCATGAAAGTTTAAATACCTATATTGCGTACCTACCTATGTCTATGTCTATACATGATAACAAAATTCAGTCTAGAGATTATCCTGCAGGCGTATACTATATACTTACCTACCTATTCTATCATTTTTAAAAGTTACAGACTTGCACCACTACGATTACGAATAAGTCTCCTAAATACTTTTGAAGTGGTCATGACGGCAATACCTACTTAAGTACTTCATTTTATTATAAAACTTAATACCTTTTCCTTTTCTGAACCTGTATTATACTAGCTTCAGTTATTTCACGTCATTTCTAACGTGGCTTATTACTCGCTTGATAACACAGTAGGTACAACTTTCGACAGAACATCATAAGGTAGGTAAATAAGTACAAGCGTTAGGACGAACTACGTATATTATAAAGTATTTTAAAAACAAACTGTATTTGAATAATCACCAAAGAACTTAAAACACAAATAAAGTATTAAAAAAAACCAATAAAACGCAAGCACTACTAGTCGATCCACGAAAGAATTTGTACTGACTGACTGGCGACTGCGCTAGTCGGGACGCGTTCATAACAGATGACGTCATCGTCTAAATCGCAGTGTAAGCGGGCGTTTTTAAGTACTCGTTAAGAAATCCCTAATAGCTTCGTCATTTCTTGACGGATTTTGATTATTTAAAAAATAGGATACTCAGAAAGGTATAGCGCACCTGGTATACTGATTAAAAATACAATATTCCATTATGTGATTCATCCTCATTAGGATTTATAAATATTTTTGTGTCGATCAACTTTTAGCGTTGACTGTACCGCTGTACGTATCGCGTGGCGCAGATTGCGTGACAGTCATCATGTAAAATGTTGTGTTTCAGCTCCACATTAAAAACGTACATGTAAAATCTGAACCAATGAAGTGCTCCCACTGCAACTATATGTTTAAAAATCAAAACTACTTAAGAAATCATCTGAACCTTATAGCGATGAAAAAAAATTGGAAATGTGAATTTTGTCCCAAGGAATATGCGTTGCTAAGCTCCTTAAAGAGCCATTTGAAGAGTCATAGCGAAGATAGACCTTATTGTTGTCATATGTGTGGTTCGAGGTACGTGTAATCTTTCTTTATATTAGGTACGCTACTTGACAACTCACAAAGAAGGTAACAGTGGCGAGGGATCCCTATGGTTATGGGACCCCTCGCGGCCGGAAGTGGGCCAGATCGACAGATATGGCCCTGGGTCGGCCAGGGTATGAGGGATATGTCCAGGACAGTCTCACCTCTGGCAACCAATGGCACATAGACGGCGTGCGTTTTAGTCGGTTCGAGTCCGACATAACCCTCTAACGGGCTCCGGCGGGGAAGGTATCCATTGGAATTTTTCGCACGATAAAAAAGGGACCCCTCGCAATTCTCGCCGGCTTTTTTTTACAGAGATACGAGATGTTGAAATGTCGCTTGGTGCTTGACTGTGGATTGTATAGAGGAAAAATCATTTTTCCAACGGCTTTCCTTTTGAAAATTTTCATCATTCGACATTGATAGGTAACTGAATTCTATAGAGATAAACAGACTGGTTTTGTTAATAGTGTAGTTGCAATAAGGTCGCCTCTAATTAAGTGACACCAAAACAGAATTGACGAAATTAAAATAAAACACACTAAGTACAATAATAATATAGTAATTATAATATCTTGCCGTTATTATTCTATATAGCCGCGGTAGCCTAGTGGTATGGGTAATGGACTGCTGAGACGAGGTCTCGGGTTCGATCCCAGGTTTTACCATGGCACACACCAATGACTTTTCGATGCCTTTCGAAGTTATGTGTGTATTTATCGCAGGTTTATAAGTGCCCGGTTAATGGGCAATAGTCTCGCCACCTATTACATTGGGACGTAAACATAAACGGCGAAATGTGGGTGCTAGCACCTCTGCCTACCCTTTCGGGGATATAGGCGTGAGTTTATGTTATGTTAATATCTTTAAATACATTTTTGTCCTATCCATTCCATTTTAGGTACAAAGCGAAAGGTCAACTTATTGTCCATATGAGGAACCATACAGGAGATCGACCATTTAAATGTACGCGATGCGGCAAAGCCTTCAAGACAAGTCAGCTGCTAAGAAGGCATGCCACGATCCATACAGGCATCCTACCACACAAATGCTTGTATTGCGAAAAGGCGTTCTCGTGTAAGATGCGCTTGATGAAACATTGTACTAATAGGCATAAAACGTTAACTTCTAACTAATAGTAATAAGTAATAAGTGATTAATTCTGATTAAATCTTAGGTACTATTGAAAGATTTTTGTTTCATTTTGCACCACTTTTTGAACAGCGTGCAGCGTAGCGTTGTTATATGGCGTGTACCTATGAACAATCAATATTATATTGGGATTTGAAATAAAACCACTTTTATCAGATTCTATCGCGATTTATTTGTTATGGCATGTATTTAACGCGGTGACAAATTAATCGGAAATTGGGGTTTAAAAAACAATAAAGCAGGTAGTAAAAATAATAGGTTGGCAGCTATAGTGAAGGATCATTTTATAGCCCAGTTAAAAGTTAAAAGGCATGTATTTAAACGAGCGAAAATAAATTCAATTTATGGGTGTCAAAATTGCTGAATGTGGCGTACAAAAATACTAAGTGGGCTACTATTTCTGGATGGTTATAAAAAATAACCACTAAGGCTAAAGCGGGAGCTCCGTTCCGCTCCAGCGTTAGCCTTCTAACCTAACCTATCCTAAGTTGGGGCGCGCTATACTCGAATCCTCATAACTTCACAATTTAGCAACACACTTTCTGTATCACGAGTCACTCAGTATTTTAGTCGGCCACACAGTATTAACGCTGCTCGGTTTAGTATTTAAGTAACTCATTATCAGGCATTCATTTATTATTTTATTCGCACGGTTTATTATATTCCATTTGTTACAATTATTTACTGCGCGTAAACTTCAGCAAATATTATTATTATTGCGATCCAATATCGTATGGATCAATCGCCTTCATTGTCGCTATTGTCACTTGATATTATTAAAATACAAACAAACCAGGCGCGGTCGCAGCCTGACATTTTGAAGGGGGCCTATTTTTAGTTTCCGAAATTCCTTCAGAAAATCCCTTTTTAATTTGACGTGCATGATTTAGGGGGAAGGGTGGTCATTTCCCGCCGGGCGTGAAACAAACACGATTGGTCTCTATACTAGATGTAAGTACGTAGGTGCAGTGCAATTTCAGTAAATGTTAAATACATTTAAAGAACAAGAAAAAGAATAATAGCACACACGTAGGTAAATCAAAAGTTTCTTCCAACTCACCAACAGAATAACCTCACTGAAAACGGAAAATCCTTTTTAATTCACTCCTATTCCAGTAAATGTCGTATAGTAACAGAAAAATGCCATTTCCACAACGTAAGAAGGAGCCGTGTTAGCAGTCTTGTCTGCTCCGGTCCACGGGTCTGGAAAATTTCAATAACCTAATATTTTATGTCGAAAGAACGTTCAACTTTTGCATACACTGTTATTGGTCCATTTTTTACGCATTTCCTTTTGGTCCTCGCGTTTACGTGAAGGGGAAAAAAAGGCTAATCCATCACCGTCGTTGGCACGTCTCGTTATCATAATGAATTAGTACTCTTGACAGTTCGAAGCAACATCACTAATTATGGCTGTAATTTGTTATCTTGGTTCCGGAACGGAATACATATCGATAAATCTATTGATATGTAAGATATGTTGTATGGCAAATTGAACTACCATAAGTGTGGATTATTGAAATGAGCATTTCGTAGGTTTGAATTTGTAAGGTCTTGTGCGCCGTGAAAATGTTAACAACTTAAGAGGAGGTAAACAAACTACCCTTAAGTGTAAACGTGTGTATTAACCAAATCGGCTTATCCGCAAAACGTCCACTTCTCAAAAATGTCCCTTTCACACACTGACCCTTTTGCACAATCTCCCTTTCTCATAATGTCCATTTATTACATTTTTATAACTAAAACATCAAAATATATTTAGGATTAGTTAATTTGAAATTATAGGCCAAGATAAAAAATTATGAATTTATTTTCATTGGCTATATTTTTAGTCAATTAGACTGGCGTAGCGATCGGGCGTTCGGTTGCTACGCAGGGGGCGCAGGTTCGATTCCCGCTCAGTGCAAATATGTCTATCCTTACGTACACACGGCGCCAGACCTCGGTTTACAGGCCACACCAACATAAAGGAAGTGTGCGTGACAGCACTACTATTAATACATTGCTTAAAGATGTGTGTCATAACAAGTAAACCAATCAGGGCCTTTGACGCACTCACACAATTGCTATTTTACTTACATAAAATGCACCAAGGTTATAATATCATATTCTAAACTAATTTTATGAAATGTATGCAGCATTTTGTTTCTATAACTAATAGGGGTTATCAAATTTAGTCACTATACTATCTGTTCTCATAGTCGAGATGGATAAGAATGCAAGTAAGTAAGTTTGGACCTCACCGTTGTCGCCGGTCGTTGGTTCGGAACTTAACAACGGATTTCTCGTTTTGTCATTCGTGCATCTTTATGTCAGTCAATTTAATAGACATAACATTTTATTTTATGTTCCAATATCTTTTTAGAAGTTTATAATAATTATACTTATGTGTTTTTTATATTTTTTATTAAAGATCAAATATTTTTATCTGATACTTAATTAATTATTATCTATAAATAATTAATTATACCCATACTTAAGAAAAATATCATGCTTATAATAGTAAATATATTATTGCATTGCAACAATAAGTTAATTATTTTATTTTCCTTTCCTTTTATCCATTAAGAATAATAATAGTATCATCAAGGAAATATA
The DNA here is from genome assembly GCA_914767945.1 of Eilema depressum. Lineage (NCBI taxonomy): Eukaryota > Metazoa > Arthropoda > Insecta > Lepidoptera > Erebidae > Eilema > Eilema depressum. Next base: position 5,334,628 of record OU612020.1, read on the forward strand.
CAAAAAATATATTAAATTATATTATATATATGAATTTTATACACTTAGTTTCCTGTAAATAAACTAGACCAATCGGACTTCAATATATTGAGGAACAAAAAGTGCACCTCGCTCGAGGACCGAACCCGGTATTGATTCTATTTGTTCAGCTGCATATTTAAACCATTCAGCTATATCTACTTATTCGTTTTTCGCTAAATATGCTATTATAACTTGGTGCAGTGGCTATCATCAATACCTATATTTCATGTAAGTAAAATAGCGAATGTGTGAGTGCGTCAAGGGCCCTGATTGGTTTACTTGTTATGACACACATCTTTAAGCAATGTATTAATAGTATTGCTGTCACGCACACTTCCTTTATGTTGGTGTGGCCTGTAAACCGAGGTCTGGCGCCGTGTGTACCTACCTTCTTTTTTAAACCACTAAGGTGGCAGACAAGATTCACATGTGGATCGAGATTGTGGATTCAAGTGGAAGGATGGCAAGCACACGGCCCACCTGATGAAAATTGGTTACCGTGGCCGACCCACACTACTTACATACCCAATGTATGGACTTGTCGTAAGTATTATGTTATACTCGCAGCTTCTGTCCACGACCTATAGATTCGTAGGTAGGTATGCCTTTCTCATCTTCCTAATATTTACGACAAGAACGATCTACCCAGTTTATTAAACTACAAACAAATGATATCACGCAAGGACGCCGGCGATGCCCCGTGAATTCCTAATGCCCAGAGATGGTCTAGTATTTATCGCGTCTTGGCAAGGCACCTGGCCGATGTTTTGGTGATAAATATGTCGAATGTTTCAGAGTTGGAAAGTTTTGCTAGGAAAACATACATTCCATCTTTTGCCATATATTTAGGGGCAAGTTTTGAATAAGGTAGGTACCTACCTATAATCAGCTATCCGACTTAGTTAGGTATGATGTTTTACTTTCTTTCACTACATTATAACATCACAATCAAAACAAAATCATACATAGGTATCGATCGCGTCGATATCTACGTACGATTTTACGTTGATTATGCCTTACCTAGGTAGGTAGTCCACTTGCATTTTCAGTAAAATTCACGCCTTAATTGTATGAAAAGTACTTCACTCTATTAGCATCTTATAGATAGTAGGTAGATACTCAAGTACAGTTAACGACAACTCGCAGAATAGGGCAAGCTGAAGTGGCAGTGAGCAGGTGAGCTGGCCAGATCTATCGAAGGGCTGATGGCCGTTGGAGTTGAGACGGAACTTGGAAGTTGAGACTCCCCCTATGCAGATGGACTGACAACCTGAAAAAAGTAGTTGGGACAGACTGGATGCGGAAGGCGAAGGATTGGAAGAAATGGCGCACATTGGGAGAGGCCTACCTATGTCCAGCAATGGACTGTAATAATCTAATTGATTGATTACCTACTTACAGTATCTATTGATATTCATGAACACTAGGTCTTTTGTAATGTGAAATAGTCGTAACCACTTTTTTAACAAATTATGAATGTAACATTACAGTTTCATTACAAGCTATTATTTCTCGTTTCACTAAATATAACAGCAGAAATAACTCCGAGATTCCAAGCTCCAAACACAATTAATGCAGTACACCCACATTTCTAAGTTAATTGTTAGGATCCCGGGCGGGGCTCGCAGCCAGCTCATACCCACATAACTGTTTAAATTGAATATCTATCTAATCTACACCCAAAATGTATCTAACGGAATTGAAGTTCCATTATATATATTAATCAAGAAGGCGTTCAATTTTCTGTGTAAGTAGATTTTGTGGTTGGATTGGAGATTTCACTAGCAAACACAGACTGTTCGTTTAAGTATTGGTGATTAAACATTGTGACTTCGGGAAATCGTAGGCAGAGCAGAGGTTAAGCAGATGCTTGACCTTTCTGACCTTTCTGATTTCTTAGTGTACGAGTATGCGGGTATGTTTCATTTATTCGTGCCTTCACTTCACCGCTGAGTGTCAGGGCCTATCCTCCTGACACTAAGTGGGGAATGAAGCGTCCATCGGACGGAGATCCATTCGGATTGCCAACAGATACAAGATAAGATAGTAGGTAAGTAAAGTAGTAGGTCAGTTCGACGAGGAAGTACCTACCTACCCCTCTCACTTAAAATAAACTGGCTATAATTTGAGGTCGTCTATTGTATCTGATATCAGTGCACCCGAATTCCCAACAATGGTAAGTCGATGAAAATACGGATTGAAAAAATGTTCATTGATAGAAATGTCAAGTATCTATCTGTTGATTTAAATTTTGAATAACTTTAAGTCAGTTTACAATTCTTCTATTTATCTCTCTCAATCCTTAATTTCCTCTCTTACATTCCTACTACCTATACCGTGCTGCTGACAAAAGATACCATATGGGTCCATATTGGCTTACATAAACTTTTAAATCCTATTCTTTGTCTTACTACCGATTTGTGCTCATAATAATCACTCTTCATAATTTTCTTTTTCATATATTTTTTATTCATACATTTCTATTCCTAACAACGGAGTTCATAACCGTTAGTGATCATATTTTTTTTATTCATAACTTTTTTCTTCATAACATTCAATTATCATAATTTTTGTATTAATAAAGGGTATTACCAAGAAAATATTTTAACTCATATTATCATTTTTCTAGAGTGACAAATTTTGTTTTAAATTTGTTTTTGGATTAAATATAGTTCTGCATGGTTATAAAAAAAAATAACCACGAAGGCTAATGCGGGAGCTTCGCTCCGCTCCGCTCCCGCGTTAGCCTTCTAAGCTAATCTATCCAAGTCGGATACGGAAAATACGGATAAAAACACTTATGATTAAGAAATATTAAAACGAATATTAGAATAAAACACCTTTATGAACTGTGGAATGAACTCCCCGCGGTGGTTTTCCCAAGCGACTACAATATGGGGTTCTTCAAGAAGGGCATTAGAAGGTTTCTTCAGGGTCGGCAGTACGAGTGTGACGCCCCTGGTGTTGCATACGTCCATAGGCCACGGTAACCACTTTCCATCAGGCGGGCCGTGTGCTTGTCTGCCACCTAAGTGGTATAAAAAAAAAAAAGTTATTTATTGAAATGATTATGAGTTTCGATTATTAGTATAAACAAATATATGAAAACAAATATTAGTAACAACAAATTTATGATAAGTGATATGTATTATGAATTTCAATGATTATATATTTCAATATTTATTTGTAAATTTTTTATGAAGAATGATCATTATGACTTTAAATGGTATGAGAAAAATTTTCGGAAATCCGATGATAGGAGTTGAAAAGTTATGTAAGAAAATGCGCACCCGATACCATACTCTACATTCACCAGTGAATAAAAATTATATTTACGTATGCAATATTAGGTACCTACATTTGCCACCAGATCGTTTCAAAGTTGACCTTTGTATCGCAAAAGCTTGAAGGCTTTATTTCTCACAAGGGATTCGCTGCCTTATTTCTATTGAATTGTTATGCCCTAAGCGACGACCCTGTTTTGTATCGACGCTTGATATCGCATGGACCATAAAGCTTTGCTTTTCAACTTTCTGCCGACTTGATACTTTACAAAGACTTTAGCATTTTGACTCTTCTTGAGTATAAATTAGCAATGTCCAAACTCTTAAGGTAGGTAGATAGGTAGTGCTAAATTTAATTGATGCATATACGCTGATGTTTAAATTATTACTAGGTAACTCATCAACATCTATTATTTACCTACATAATAGGAACTTGTGTAGGTATAAATAATGGAAAGTTAGATAGGTAGGTAGGTACTTGTATGAATACTAAGTAGGTATACCCCGGGACACATTCCTTGGACCTAAGTCTTGTGTAGCTATAATTAATGGATAGTTAGATAAGTACCTGTGTGAATACTAGGTAGGTATACCCCGGGACACTTAATATCTCGAACTTAAGTCGCGAGATATACGAGCTCGTCCACCGCTATCCTCAAAAGACACCTAAGAAATAGAAATAGAAAGGTATAGAGCAGATTTTGAGCACATTTTAGGTCCAAGATATTGTAATGTCCCATATCAGTACCTACTTAGATATAGTGGAACGCACTGTGACTATAAAATACAGAAAGTTTTATCACAGTTTATTCAACGAATTTTATTTTAAGTAGGTAACCTCTGAAAATGTTGTTAAAAATAAATTGAACGATTAGGCTTGCCACCATTATTTTCCAACAATAAGCTGCATCTAATTTTCCGATATGCTTACGTTTATTATACCTATTTCAGAAGCAGTAAATGAACCCTCATTACGAATGTGCACGGCTGACGAGCTTCAAATAAATTACCTCCAAATGCCACCACCAGTGCCACCCACTCGTCATTTCTGAACGAATGAGATTCGATCTAAATTCTAAATATGTTTTAAAAGGCATGGTTTATAAGGATGGATATGTACAGATTATACGAGGAATATTATGGAGATTTTTGTACTTGCAAAACAATTATTTATATTATCTCCATGCAGTAGAATCCTGAAGTAAAGTGGAATTAGTCGTCTGTAAGATCGGAAATAAAAGTTGTTACATCGGTTTTAATTGAGATCATACCTTTCACACCACCAATGTGGAACTTCATTGTGGTTCCAACACCCACGGGACCCATGAATTGAAATTGATGTGTCCTATATAAAAAAAATCTTGAAGCTGCAGATGGCCCAGGATCAGCCCGGGTGCGAGGGAATATCAAATTGGGCCCTGACATTCGAGACCCGTGCCGTGAGTATGTATGGTTTTGCTAGGTTCAAGGCCGAAAGCCGCCTCCCTTACCAGCGGGGCGGCTCCGTAAGGATGTTCACACGAAAAATAGTAGAAACCATAAATCGTCAAACGGAAGATGGGATACCATCTAACCAGATGAACAGACAACCTGATAGAGGTGGACATGATAGACTGAATGCGGTGTCTGGAGGACCGGGTGTGACAGTGCATAATGGGAGGAAGGACATAGGACACGATGGTATTTCCGCCCCAATTGAGCAATCCGACTCAGGAAGTTTGTACTGTCAGTGGGAAGACCAAAGGCTTGTCCTGTTTGTCCTGCTTAACTTCTGCGCTGGCGGCACAGAATCTCTCTGTTCTTACAGGGTCGGTAGCACGAGTGTGACTCCCCTGGTGTTGCACTCATCCACGGTAACCACTTTTCATCAGGCGGGCTGTGCGTTTGTGTGCCACCCAAGTGGCATAAAAAAATGGGGAAGGAATCCAGCAGTGTATTTCTCGATTACTATTTATTTTAAAAAATGCTACATGAGAAAAGTTGTTTCGTACGTTAACCACATGCCCACAAGTAGGTAAGACTCAAAGCAACTAGTAAAAATCTAAATGCTCGTGTAAAGAGAGGAACAAAATCTAAATAAAAGTATTTTTGTTATTAAACGTTGGTACAAAATACGAGTAGATGGTACCTACCTACGCAAAAGTCAAAAAGTACCTAAATATTAGAACAGATACCGGATATCGGGTGGTACCTACTTAAAAGAACGTACAAAAAGAACGTACGTAAAGAAGGTAGGTATACCGTATAAGTATGGTTGCTTCTAACTAAAGGTTAAGTAGAGTTTAAAAATACATAATGTCTGCGTCTATTTATACTATTGATCGACGGCACTTGGTGGAATTTGTTGTGGATGTAAGGTTTTGCTGTCAGTTCAACCACAGTCACGGTCGTGATTGTCGAATAACCCATCGTCTAATGTGGTGAATGATAGTTGGATATTATGTCGACAGTATACCTAACCATCATTCAAACGTAATTCATGATTGACGCTTGCATGAGCGTGTAGTGGACACCTAAGCCTTTCAGTATTCTGCAAGTCCAAATCGTTCAGGTTCAATAATACAATAATAAAAAGTACAAATGTGCAATATAATAAAATCCCTACTAATATTATAAATGCGAAAGTAACTCTGTCTGTCTGTCTGTCTGTCTGTCTCGCTCTTACGACTAAACCGCTGAACCGATTTTGATGAAATTTGGTATAGGGGTAGATTAGACCTTGAGAAAGGACATAGGCTATGTTTGGTCGCGATAACCGACTAGCTAGTAATAATATATTCTCAGAACTTGATCCTTTAAAGAATGCTGGTAGTTCCCTGATGGTGATAACACACTTAGCTTTACATTACAGAAGCAATATACAAGTATATTTTTAGTCGCCGCCAACTAGCTTAATCAGCTGTCCAATTAACTGCATAGGCTGTTAACTAAACAGCGCCGTTCAATTAACGGCCTGAAAGATATTCAGCCGTGACGTTTATTACAACATTTTTTTTTATATAGGACACGTCAATTTGACTTCGCCTCGCCTCATGGTAAGCTGAAGGCAAAGTCTCTGAAAAGAGGGTCACCATTACAGACACGTATCATGTTACAATGGTGGCACTCATTTAACAAACTTGCTGACTATTGCTTAGGCCATTCGCACGATGGGGTACCAGTGTACCACCCCGAAATAAGACACAAAGTTAGTGATAATTTTTTTCAGTGTTTTCAGTATATTTTATTCATGAACAATTTTTACATTATTTGAACATTTTTACAATATAAATAATAAAATAATATTAGTAGCTTTATTGAGAAAGCTGCGCATTTTTTTATAGCCATGCAGAAACGAGTCATTTGCCTAGCTGTTTCATTAAATGACTAGGCAAGTAATTAAACGTCATTGATCCAAGCTATTGGCCTAGCCGTTTAATTAAATGGCTAAATATCATTCAGGCCGTTTATTGAACGGCGCCATAGTTAACAGCCTAGGCAGTTAATTGAACAGCTGATTAAACTAGTTTGCTGCGACATATACGAGTATACCGCAGCATACATCCTACATGTTAAGCAAGGCCTTTCTTGGAAGACGTGTAGTTTAAACAGGCATGAAGATATTACAATTATAGACACAAGGCAAAAGGGTTTCTTCGCCTTCGCCTTCGCTGGTGCGGCCATGTCTTGCGGCAACCGCCAGGCTACGTGGGGATTGTGGGGAACAAATGCCTGGCAATGGCGCCTTCGCCGGGTCCAGGTAAAAGGGGTAGGCCCAAGAAGTCCTGGCTTGACGTCGTGGAGGGTGACATGCGTGCAAATGGTCTCACTACTATGGACGCCCAAGATCGTGCGAAGTGGAGGAGGAAGAGCCAGAAGGCGGACCCTGAGCTCCGAGGTCATCTTGGCCACAGATGCAATCAGGTTAATGCGTCTACATGAAGATGATGATGAGGATGATGACACAAGGCAAAAGGGTAGGCATATAAATAGAACATGATGTATTTAACACAATTAATAAAAAAAAATTAAGCAGAAAAATATAAGTTTTGCATTATACCTACTGGCGTTCATGTGGTTCAACTCTACGTTTTTGAAGGAAGAGCATTTCATGTGAAATACCATCAATGCTATGAAATTGTCTTACGAAATACAAACGCATGTTGAAACCTATCAAACACATCTCTTTATGGTTGTAGCGAACGCGATTACACACGATACTGAAGTGGTGAAACGTGCTTTTGCATGTCGTCGCGTCGTTTGGTAATACGTAGGTAATTCAAACGTTGCGTGTTTTTACTTATTTTTTGCACCACAAATCAGACTTAACTCTAAACAATCTATCAGTTAAAGAGGTAGCTACTGATCAGGTAGATATATTGAGGTATTCATTCACATGTAGGTACCGCCGTTCTGTTGGTTACGATCTATACTCGGAACTCGGAGAAGAGGTTGATAGAGAATCCATATCCATACTAATATTATAAATGCAAAAGTAACTTTGTCTGTGTGTCTGTTACGCTTTCACACCTAAACCGCTGAACCGATTTTGATGAAATTTGGTTCAGAGGTAGATAAGACCTTGAGAAAGGACATAGGCTATGTTTGGTCGCGATAACCGACATCCACGCGGGCGGAGCCGCGGGCGGAAGCTAGTTATTATATAAATCAATATTGAAAACGCTTCCATCGAAAGACTTGATAGTATTAATACACCTATGCAAGGCGAACCTTGTCTTTTATCAACGTAATTATCTGATAGAAAATTATTCCTTCATCTAACCGATGAATTAATTCTGTAGGTATGTTCTAAATATTTTCTTAACATAGCGTAGGTACTTAGTAATGTTCCAAAAGTCATGAATTTGTTTTTTCTCTTCTCTTTTTATCACCACATACTTACCCAAATTAAATTGAAATACCTACACAACCAAAATGTTCTGAATTTTGTCATAACTGGCAACGACATTCACTGCCACTCATATTCATATGTACATAATATATTTATAACTTTACTTGAGCCTCAAATAAGCACATTTGGAGGCATTAGGTATTGCTAAAGCGTTTTTATGTCGAGCAAATCGTGTCCGGAATCTTAAAATAATATTGGCTGAAAGTTTTCGAGCTTACACAAAACCTCTTGCTAACCATAAACGATATCGCTTACGAGAAAGACATCTAAAATAATATCTATCGGGAAGTATCAGTGAGGTGGTGAGCTGGTGGTAGATATTTTGCTATTCTTTGCGAAGTTGAAAGTTACTTTCTAGCTGATGTGACATAGCTGCTCTATTTTCTTTACTATTTTGCAAGTAAATATTTTTATTTGGCGTTTTTGTGTTGTACATTACGCTACTCAAATGGTTTGAAGTTGAAATTTTGAAGTATTTATTATGCTAACTGTCCAAATCGAGAGTACCGTAAACCGTACGAGACCCGGGTCTCGGTGGCTTAGTGGTCAGAGCATTCCCCCTGTAGGGAAACATCGCTGGTTCGAGTCCCGTCCGAGGTCGATTCTCTTTTCTATTTCTTAATCAGGTTTGAAGTTATTATGCAATATGGCACAACCTACAAAAAATTTATTGGGAATTAATGAAATCATCGTGAACTACACTTTATATCACTTCAATTGCGTGTATGATACAATGCTTTTTGTCTATTAACAAACTAATCTTGTAGCTTATAAACCCTCACCGAGCTGACAAAATCATTTAATTCCAGTTCAATATCTACATCCATAACTTTAGGCCAGTTTAGTTTCAAGTCTGTTTGGTTCACCGCTTTAAGTAATTACGTAGATTTAAATCTATCGGCCGCCGGCATATTACAATAGTGATGGACAGTGATTAACATCGATAACTTAATACTTACGTGAATTGATATAATATATTAACTTAGGAATAATACTGTAGATATAGTTCATAGAATTGTCACTTCTATTTTTTTATTCTGTTTGTATTTATAGATGTTTTGGAAGCACGTTAGGGTCTATTTTCATGAACTTATTGTAGCACTCGCATGAGGTGGTTTCTCCGTAAAAATCTTTTCAAGGCAAATAGTTACCTTTATTTGTACTTCCCTTCTACTTTGCCTGGTCCTTGTAAAATATCATAATCCTAACTCAACGGGAATTAGACTGATAGGTTTTGATTCCTGCATTTTTTAATAAATATTCTACAACAAAGGTAAAGACAGACGTACTAACACAGTACCAAACCCTACAACCTATAAACGAGGATGTTAAAAAAGAATTAGAGCTGTCATAACTTGTCGATATATCCATAAATTCATTTGTGAACATTCAATCATCCCTACATTCCGGTGCGGTCCAATTTCCTCGAGAGACAATCGGTAGCGTAACAGCTGAAGTTTCATCCGAGTGGCCTGATCGAGGCTATAATAAACTTTTGTTACGTAATTATTGCCTCTTGTTGTTAACTCAGATGTTTTCCTTTAAGGAAATTGAGATTAAGGGTATCTAATTTATCTACGAGTATCATATTTTGAAGAAAATGAACAAATCAACCATTTTTGATTTTGGCGTAAAGCTCCTATAAATTTTGTGATAATATTGTAGCTAAAACACAATGGTTGAAATTCATGGATCCTGTTTCTTTTTATGGGAACGACTGCTGTTTGACCTTCCAACCCGGGAGAAAAGATTGCGCCCAAGCCTTTCCCGTCAATCCATCTACCGTACCCGTACGTACTTGTAGTTAAGTTTGGCTTGGCCCTGAAGATCTGGAAGCTTTATTGGAATTTTTTTTTTTTTATACCTACTAATAATTACTAAGAGTTATCAGGGTATTCACCATGTATTGTATTGAGTATCCGATATTTCGGCGCTGTTGCAAGCATCATGATCACGGAAGAACTGTCTAACTGATAGCAAGCGATTACCATGGTTTATAAATGAGGTAAGTACAATGTGTGCCTTGTGTAACCAGTAGCGTGAGGGTGAAGACAATGGGAAAAATAGTACAGAAGGGGAGATAAAGTTTCAATCTTGCTACTTTCGAAGTAATTCAATTACGGTTATAGTATTATAGCTCCAAGTAGCTGACGTGACCGCATTATAAGGCCAGTTAACAAATTTGTCTTACACGATTACAGGTATAAACACATCATTCACATGCAAACACGGGCGTGCACATAAAAGAAAACTTAAAATAATTAAAAACAATATTAGAGTCCGCGTGTATTAGTTCCAATAAATTTATCTAAAGTATTTACATATGTAAAAAGTATCGATATTCCATTTTGGTAAGGTATTTATCTAAATTTTAATGTAAACAATTTTAGGCCCGTGTTCTAGAATGCCACTCAGCTGAATCTCGATTTACCTGAGGGCAGATTGTATAGAACTATAGACAATGTGCCTGACAGCTTGTCAAATCTGTGGAATCTGTGCATACAATCTTGCCTTAGCTGAATCGAGTTTGAGTTGAGCGTCATTCTAGAATACGGGCCTTAATGTGTCCTTTTAATACCTACCTATGTTTTATGTAAAAATTCAATTTATTACCTAATATTTTTCTGTTTAGAAAACTAAAATACAAAATCGAACCACTAGCTGTTAGTCAGTCAGTTAGCCTAGTTTATTTGTTTAATATGTGTTCTTATAAAAAGTTACGACAAGAGTGATTAGTTAAGTACCCAATCAATGTATCTATTACACCATGTCTGCGTAATATGTCTTAAGGTCACTATCAGTCCCAGGGATTTACTTACTGGGGACACCTGTTACGTGGGTAGAACAAGTAGGATGTTCAGGAACTACTCGATTTGATTTCAACAAATCGTACTCACCGTTGACTCAGTAGATGAAACCGACATGTACCTATACACAAGTAAAAAATAAAAATTGAGTCGAACCAATGAGTGTAGAACCTGTTTTCGTACAATTAAGTTTATTCTCTAAAAAACTATTAAAAAAACTCCGTACCTGAGTTTCATAGAAGCGTTTATTGTCTGTAGATATAAAAATTTGGAATAGGTATTTACTTATGATAAATCTTGTCTAAAATTATAATATAAATTCTATTGAATTGAAATTCAGCCACAGTGCTATTATCATAAAGCAGTTTGAATAAACACGATTGCTCAGCAATCTACTCAGAGTCTTCAAATTGAGTTCGAGTTTAACCCCATTTTAAGTTATCTTTAACTAAATCCGGTGCCAAAAATAGGTGAATATCTTTAGATATGCCTTATCTTAGTATTTAAAGCTTTTAGACTTAATGTAACTTTGTAGAGTACCATAAGTCTTCATGTCACTTTATCTAGATTTTGTCAGCAGTACATTACCAAGCTTTTTTCGAATTCACAGATATGCCAGATATGCCTACTATTTTTTTTTTTACTTTTGCCCAATTACAAAATGATTGTACAAAGGAGGACTTCTAACATACGCATTTTCTGCCAGTCATCCTCAGATATTTGTCAAAAGCAGGTGCACAATGTGTTGTATATCTGCTCTAATAAGACTCCACGAACACATACTTATCACACAATATATCTTGACCCAGTCACTCTTTATTCGAAGTACACGTATTTTGGATATTTTTTGCAGGTAGCACGGGGTTGAGGTTCGGTGGAGGAGCTCAAATTCACCAATCATAGGTAGATAATGTCAAATGAATACGTGTGCAGCAATGTCTCGTTTCCCTCCTATTACACCTACCTATTATTTTTATACCCTACTAGCTGTACCGGCGAACTTCGTACCGCCATATTTTTCTCATTCCCGCTGCACCTATTTTTTCATCCTTTAAACCTTCCCTGGACACCCACTAATATTTCAAGACTAAATTTAGCCAAATCGGTTCAGCCGTTCTTGAGTTATAAAATAACAACGAAAAGTGGCATTGATTTTTATATATTAGAGATTGATTTTTTACCCTACCCACCTTATATTTATATCCTACTATTTACTTAACTCGTTGTTTTAGGTACGAGTATGTATGTATATTCAAAACAGTTAGGTACCTACGTACCTATAGATTCTAAAAAAGTAGTATTAATAAGACACATACCAATTTCGGTTCCTTCGTTGCTGTTTAAAATGTTTAAAGACTATTCCCGTTCTAAGGAATAACCCTGTGCCCGGGTACAGTGCAATTAACGAACAAAAACACCCTCTCAGAACTAACAGCTAAGGAGACCGAAGTCGAAACACGCGTTACACTATAAGCAGTGGTTGAACCTTTTCAATTGGTACTTCTTCGTGTCGACAAAAATGGTAAAGCCTTACTACTATATTGGTATTCTAAATGAGTCCGAAAGGGCTTTTTATCTACAGGGAACCATTGATCGACGCCTCACGCGACCAAAAGGGCTTTTTCTGGTATAAGGAATAGATATTGCTATTTCGCATTCTTCTTACTTTACAAGTGACAGACAGTAAGATACAGGATGATGCGTATTGCGACAGATGCGTATTGCTTGTCTGCCACCTAAATGGTATAAAAATAATATTGGTAAGGTATATGAAGTACTAGCTTTTGCCTGCGGCTCCGCCCGCGTGGATGTCGGTTATCGCGACCAAACATAGCCTATGTCCTTTCTCAAGGTCTAATCTACCCCTATACCAAATTTCATCAAAATCGGTTCAGCGGTTTAGTCGTAAAAGTGAGACAGACAGACAGACAGACAGAGTTACTTTCGCATTTATAATATTAGTATGGATATGGATGTCCGAAACGTAAGTATAATTAAAATGTTTATTTTACCAGCAATGTGTATAATCTGGTATTCTACACAATGCCTAGGCGATGTATAAAATGACTAAAACGTGTAGGCAATGTATGATATATTATTTATTTTATATTTCGTCTAGGGCCAGGCATTTTATACAATACCGATTGCGTACCCAGTAATATATGAAACATTATCGAAAAACATACGTGGTAGTTATAAAAAAAAATAACCACTAAATGCACCGCTGCACTCCGTTCCTGCCTTAGCCTACTAAATAAAGGTAAATAGGTAAATAAATATAGGTAATATTTGTCCAGGTCAAACTGCGCATTACCCACAATTTGACTTGGATTGATTAGGTAAGAAGGTTATTGCGGCAACTCCGCTCCGCTCCATAGTCTTCGTAGTAATTTTTATAACCATCCAGAAATAGTAATTCTGCTATCTTGAAATGTAGATATACAATCCCTAGGCATTATATACATTGCCTAGGCAAAGTATGCAATGGATAGTAATATTCATAATATTTAATACATTGCCTGATCACATCCGGCATTTGATATGCCAAGGTATTGTATAGAATACCTGCATTATACACATTGCCCGCAACATGTATAACAAATGCTACTGCACACTAGATTTCAATAACCAAACTCAAGTTAACAGAATTGTTTTATATACTCTTATATATTTCATACTAAATTTCCGTGTTGAGCACGTAAGTGTTTCATCGTTATTTTAATAATGTCTCAGCACGAAATTCCCCCAAAGATATAAATTACACAGTCAATAGATTGCTCACGCGACTGGCGGAGCTTACGCTATGCTTATATGCTAGTACGCATTATGGAAAGGGTTGCCATAATATGCACGACTTAGTAATTTCTATGGAAGTTGAAGTTATTGGGTAATCAAGCCAGATAGTAACTACGTGTACCCTTTAATAAATATGCAGTATTTTTTGTATAAGTATTAAAAAAAAGTGACTTTGAGAAAATGTAGAGAGGGGTCCTAACATCATATATTCAATAAGTTAAAAAAAAAAAAAAAATAGCGTGTATGTACCAGCAAACACGATCCATTTTTGGATGAAGAATACCGCAGAGATACAAAGAAAATCATTTTCTAGCTCCAACCTAGATTCACTTCGATGTTTTTTTTATTTTTATTTTTTTTGAACATTTAAATTTTGTCTGCATATTTTTGCCTGACTTTCGACCTGAAAGTATTAAATACATTTCGAAACAGATACGTCATTGATAAAACATTTAAACAACATTTTAGCATTACATTTTTAACATTAAACAAGCACAGGACCGTGCGGTAAGCCGTAACTGTGTGTTTACGATGACTCGCTAGATTCACCCTTTTTAAGAAACTCTGGCAGTGTTATTCTCCGTGTTTACTAGAATTTCACGGTAGGTAGTCCTATATTTTTGTTATGCCCTTTTTTATAGAGGTATAGATGAATTTTTTTTTTACAAATTGTACTGTCATCAACAAAATAAATATGTCTACTTATTTTAAATTTATTTACGTGATAGGATTCTTATCACACGTAGCAAATTTAATTCAGGTCATAAAGACGAATATTATCAACGCAATTATTGTCTTACAAAATGTATTACAAAATTAAAGTTATAAAAGCAGGTAAATTATGATAATTATAAATCATCTACTGCATTACTTTGATTACAGATGTAACATTTCAATTTATCCCTACAGGACATGCCCGCTCGATTTGATTTATAACGTTCAAACTGTTTATTAATTTATTACATTTAATTGAGATAATTTTAAAGCAATTAGTTTGCTAGACTAAACAAATTATAATAAATTGGAAAAAGCGAAATCAATTCTCGGGCGGGACTCGAACCCGCGATCTTTCCCTTACAGGGGGAACGCTCTGACCACTGAGCCACCGAGCTTCGCCCGAGAGTGACCCAATTTTTCCAATACATCCATCTTACGGCGATGGTGGGAGTAATCTACCGATATTCGTACGAACTATCGGAATCAATGAATGATGTTGCAATCATTTTTAAACATTAATTTTTGATTACTCCACCCAATTAATTGAGATAATTTTAAAGCAATTAGTTTGCTAGACTAAACAAATTATAATAAATTGGAAAAAGCGAAAGATCGCGGGTTCGAGTCCCGCCCGAGAATTGATTTCGCTTTTTCCAATTTATTATAATTTATAACATTTAATTTTAATACCCACCTTGTATATAAGTATTATTTAATCAGATATATCTTTAAGCTGGTGAATTGAACAGCTGGGGCTACAAACTTCAAGAAGGACATTAGAAGGTTCTTGCGGGGTCGGCAGCGCGAGTGTGACGCTCCTGGTGTTGCATGTACGTCCATCGAGCTCGGTAACCACTTTCCATCTAATGGGCCATGTGCTTGTCTGCCACAAGCGGTATAAAAAAAAGCTTTTGAAAACTATTATGGAACGATTTTCGGCAATTTCACTCATAATAGGGTAAAATACGATATTTTCCGTGCGAAACCAAAACGGGCTGCACGTATCAAATATTTTTGTACAAATCTCATAACATTGTAATAGTTTTGACATGTGGTGTTCACAAATTGTTTATTACTACTAATATCTGTCATTTTATGGGTTAAACACGCGATGCCAATATTGCTGGCATCCAGTGATTATTATTTTACTACCTAATTAATAAACAAATAAACATTTATCGTTATGTTTTGGGGGATTTCCTTAAAAAATATTTTAGCCCAATGTTCATGTAGATTAAAAACTTATTACTATTAGAACTATCGGGATATTTGCGTTTAACAGCAGGAACTGCAGCAACAGCAGGAACTGGAGTACTCGGTGATCATGATGCTTGCAACAGTGCCGATATATCGGATACTCAGAACAATACATGGTAAATTGTACCACTTTTTTACTTTAAAAAATATTTAAAATGGACGAGTGTATTAGTTTAAAAAATTGTTTGAAGAGCTAAAAACGCGTTTTTCCGCACTGTAATACTACGGAGAAGTCAGAAGTTTGCCTAGTTTTAAGCATATTATGTAACACTTTTTCTCCTAGCTCCTGGCAATGATATTCCAATGAACTTCTAAAAGCGTAGGATGGTGCCCTTCAAACTTTGCTTCAAACGATAACTTTGGTTTATTGAAATAACATTGTTATGATCTTACAACAGTGTATGTTTTCATATCTGCCCATTCTGAATACGATGTTATATATAACTTTTGATAATAATAATCTATCCATTTAATTAAATGTAAAGTTGAAGGAAAATAAAGAGAAATTTGCCTTTGGATTTTTATGTGAGTGGATAGCAGTTTTTATACCCACATTTCGTTAGCAAATTTTTTAGTCCTACGCATGTCCTACGTAGTAACGATCCGAATAAAATACGCCCACGTCTTTAGATTTCGCGTGACTACAGATTTTTTCTTAGCGTAAACTCAATATTATTCCAATCGTCTCAAAACCCTATATTGTCCGTAAATCAGAATCTAAAGATTTTACTGCAGCGATAGATACCGCATGTGCCGAGCACTCGCTTAGCAAGCAAAACTACTTCGAAACTACGCCAGAACTTCTGGGAAAGATATTGGGAGAACATCACACCCTGTTCTTCCACAGTACACAAAAAGAGCACAAGTTTTATGCCATAAATCCAGCATGCACATGGCCGATTGGACTGTAAGCGGTCACCGTGACCTATTAACCTGACGCCACCTGCTTACAGCATAGTGTCTCTGTAGAAGAGATAGTACAGTCAGCATCAAATCAATCTTGATCGAAAGTACCGCAAATAAGGATCAACCCCTCCCCCCCTTCCTGTTGACTGATTGTTTTGGTATTTACTACACACCTTTAGGTCTAATAAAACAGTTTGACTTGCTCTCAATACCCTGATATTAAGAGCAAGTAGAAGGTAAGAAAAATATTCAAAATGGACGAGTGTATTTTTGTTTTACCTAAGTTTAAAAAAAGGTTGGATGACTAAAAACGCGTACGCAATCTAGAACTCATAGCTTAGCTTTGTGTGGGTTTATGGGTACTGTGTAATTTGTCCAAAAATATAATATAATTTAATTTAATAATACGCAAAAAGTCATAAAAATCGGACGAGCCATTTCGGAATTATATATTAGATTTGCTTTTTGTTGATAAAAATTTTAACTATGCCAATTTTCATCCGCGGGTGTAAAATAGTTTTTGCTTCACTTTGCAGTACAATATAATTAAACACGTATATAAATACAACTTTCCCAGTTGTCTACTGTTGCTACGGTAGTTTGATAGCTTTCAAAACAGGTCACGTTTGGTTTGTTAAATCGTTAAACCATTTAACACAATAACTGGCTTGGTTCTTTCTAAGAATACATGAACATTAGCAACTTCACCCAGTTTTCAACATATTTTTATGTATGTTTGTATACGAGTACCTATATCGGAATTTATGAACTCGATTTTGAAGCAATTCAAAACATCAGACTGATTGATTTGATCAAGGACTTATATATATACCTATCACATAAGGAACAATAGTTAAAAAAATAGATAAGCAATAAAAAAAAAATAGTAGAAAAAACACACTTTAAAAGAAGTTCAAACTAAAAAATAATTTATTAACGAGTTCGAAATTGCGAAAGAGAGGCGATAACACAACGTTGATTTTATTGGTAATCCAATATTGCTTACGGTAATCATCATCGAATACCCTACGTTTAACAATTACTATATTAAGCTATAAAAACGAACTTATCGATAAAAGTTCAACAAGACCAAAGTTATTTTTCCAACAATCTATTTAACACAAACGTTTTAAACTCTCCACCTGCCAGACGAAAAGGTCAAGTATTCGAACCATTGGATTTCCGAAGATATTTCTTTACCTGTACTTGATAGTGATTGATTACGCTTCATCCGTTGAAAAGGATTCAGATCAAGCGAGTGACATTTCTCTTTCTGGAAGTTTTGTCGCCTGTATAATAGAGGGAAATAATCGCACTTGCAGAAGCGTTCCTTATGATATTGATCTCGTAAAGGACATTTACGAAATAATCCATAATTGTTCGTAATGTTGGTGTATTCCTAACTAGTATGTAACACCCAAACGAGTAACAATACTAGCAATACAAGGTTGATACACTGTTGGCCAATAATTAAACCACGTATACTACCCACCATTTCAAGGCTGTTCACAAAAAACAATTAAATTGAACCGCAACATACCTACCTACTTATAAAAAAAAATAGATTCGTAGAGATACGTTAGTCAGGTACAATATGGTGTTGTGGAAGTAAAATTAAATTTTGATGTACATCCTGGAAATGGCACACTGCCTACTTGATTCCAAAAAACGCTTATACTGTGTATTAAATTAACTCTGTATAACAAAAAGACTTGTTAACCTTGCTATCGCGAGGTTACACATTTTTCATATTTTGTATTATGACCGCTAATAGTATGAAAGCCGATGACATTAACTCAAGTCTGATCAGAGTCCTGAGAGAGAGAGAGAGCAGAGAGAGAGAGAGAGGCTGAGATTAGACGCGTCTTTAATTCGAGAACATGAAATTATGCTGCGAGGCTGAAAACCTGGGGGTGGTACCAAAACTGCCACATTAGATTCAGCGACACGTCATATAACCAATAACCTGTGGACAAAGCGTTATTAACGATACCTCATTTGTCCAGTTCTTGTAGCTATAAGAGAACGGATGAACCTGTCAAAATCATAGCCCTCCTTTGACTTTGCCAACGTAGTCGGGTAAAATTATAGGTACGACACGTCACGGTCTCACGCACTAAATAAACCTGATATCAAATTACCTGCGTCGATAGTATAAATTGCACATTCTGTACGACCGTTCTTTAATCCGACAGCACGCCACTTTACGTGCAGTCGCGTAACGGATAAGAAAACTCACCGATATTTAACTAAGTTCTTAGTGTATAATATCAACCTTAGAATATGCATAATGCCGACCTATATCAACAAAGCAACAATCTTCAAAAAAGAGACGTACTCGCGAGTTTGGAAAAATATGCACCAAAAATGAGATGGAAACAGGAGAATAATAGGATTATAGATATGGGATGTGGCGATGGCAGTGTTACAAATATCCTAAGGAAATATATTCCCACTGATTACACGTTGGTAGGTTCTGACATAAACGAAGATATGTTAAGGCTTGCGAATGACAAATATGGCAACGAGCATACTTCTTTCATTGTGCTTGACATAGCTGGTGACTTGCCAGAAGTTATGAAGGAGAATTTTGACCATGTGTTTTCGTTCTACGCTCTTCACTGGGTTATGGACCAAAAGTAAGTTTGACCTTTGTATGTACCTTCGTAGCTAATAAACGGCTAAATCAATTTTGATAAATGTTGTTGAAACTAATATGGTGAATTTTGTTGCATTTTTTAAAAAACATCACGGACGGGGGTTTTAGAATTTGGAATGTGTACAGGTGTACTTGCGTAGAAGTATTTTCGTCTACTTCAGTAGGGTTACTATTTCTCAGTGTTCTATTTAAGTTTATAACAGGCATCCCTTTAATAGCTGAAGAAGTATTCAGCTATTTACAGAGTAATTAAAAATAATAATCCAAAAAGGCAGAAGGACTATTTTAGAATATACTTAACTCAGTATTCTCGACTGGTAGTTGGAGCCCACAAAAGCCCGACTAGTCTAACTTGGTTTTGGAGATCTATTGGCAATCGCTATACGAAATATTCTGGAATTGGAAAGATTCGTGGATTGGACAGATTCTTGAACTCGGAGCTTTAAAGTCAGTTTACTTGTTACTCATATATCACTATATCACAATAGGATGGGGAGTAAATATAACCCTCCTTTGGGTTTGCCGTAGTCGGATAAACATAACAGCGTGCTTCTAGAAAAATAATATTCCCTAATCTTGGAGACTCGTCATTTGTTGCAATAATATGGTTATTTTACTACGAAAACTAAAGTACCTAAAATGTTGAACCGAGTGTATTCGAGAAGTTTGTTTAAATGCGGCATAGCCCAGCTCACAAATGATTTTTAAAACCTTTATTTGAAGACTATGAAATTTTCTGTTTAATTATTTTACAGACGAGCTTTCAAAAATATTTTCAACCTACTGGACCAAGACGGTGATTGTTTCATGATTATTGTGACTTTTTGCTCAATTTACGATGTCTATCGTATCTTTTCACAAAATATCAAGTGGAGTGCTTGGGTCCACGATATTGATAAATATATTTCACCGTACCATGATTCAAAGGTATTATCATCATGTCGCGTGTGCCTGTGCGTGTGTGTTTGCGTGTGCGTGTGCGTGTGCGTGTGCGTGTGCGTGTGTTTTTGCGTGAGCGTGTGCGTGTGCGTGATTTTTCGAAAATATATAAACAACTGCATCGAATACAAAAGCAGTTACGAAACCTTAATTGGCAAATTAGGTGCAGGAATATTTCTGTTTACAGGAACCTGATAAAGAAATCATGAAACTGATGGAAAGCATAGGTTTCGTTGACATCGAAATAGAGTGTAAAGATATGGTATCGAATGATAACGAAGATATTTTAAGCAGTAAGTTTTTCAAAGTATAGTTTTTACGCAAATTGTAGTGGATGACTGGGTCCCAGGCTGGTGGAACGCTCCAACCATCTTCTCTATAATCAAACCCAGTAAACAGCAAAATACAGCAAGACACAGTGAGCTCATTCTGCGTAAATAGTAACACCAGCAATTCATCATGATTCGGGTACTCTGAGAAAACTTATACTTCAAAACTATGTGACAACTACCATCTCTAGTCACCCCGCGAACATGGCTGCTGAAAAGTGACCGAAACGTTGGACTAAAAGTAAATAATAACAAATAAATCGCGATGTACATATATCTTATATTGTCCCTAATGTACTGTAGTTTGTTTGTGTACAATAAATAATTATCTTATCTTATCTTATCTTATCTTATCTTATCTTATCTTATCTTATCTTATCTTATCTTATCTTATCTTATCTTATCTTATCTTATCTTATCTTATCTTATCTTATCTTATCTTATCTTATCTTATCTTATCTTATCTTATCGAATCCGTTAACCTTTCATGTTTGCTTCTTTATAAATGTAAAATATTCTCAAGTCTGTAATATATGATATTCTTGCGACAACCGCCAGGCTACGACGTGGGGAACAAATGCCTGGCAATAGCGCCCCCGCAGGGTCCAGGTAAAAGGGGTAGGCCAAAGAAGTCCTGGCTTGACGTCGTGGAGGGTGACATGCGTGCAAATGGTCTCACTTCCATGGACGCCCAAGATCGTGCGAGGAGGAAGTGCCGGCAGGCGGACCCTGAGCTTCGAGGTCATCTTGGCCACGGATACAATCAGGAGAATACGTCTATATGCAGATGATGATGTAATATATGATATTTATAATCATATTTTGTCAGAATATTTTTTTTACACTATATAGAAGAATATAATTAGAAGGGTGATCCTTTTTTAATATGAAGAACCTAGCATAATGTTATTAACATCACTATGTTTATATGTTTAACCTTTCAGAACTTATAATGGCAGTAAACCCATTCCACATTCCAAAGGAAAAGTGCAATGATTTTTTGAAGGATTTCATGCAAGTTTTGAAAGATATTGGACCTGATTATGATAATTCGCCTGAAGATGTTAAGGCGTACTATAAATTAGTTATAGTACGTGGTCGCAAACCTTGATATAAATGTTAATATGGCGCAAATAACACGAAAGATGTTACCTAAATAAAATTGGTTGTGGTGGTGGTGGTGGTGGTAAAAATATGATGATAAAAAGTAAGATGTTATATGTGCCTACACTACACTGACCCCTTATGTAATGGTTTTTGTGCACAAAATTGCCAATCATCTACTTATACTTGGTATATACAGTCAGCATCATAATAATATTGTTGACAACATTAAAAATATACTACAAATTATGGCCATCCTATTAGAAAATAACGTTAAAAGACCTACGAGACAACAATTTACTCTCAAATATGTGTATTTTATGAGAATTTCAAATATAAAAATGTTATATTTTGTTGATTTATTGTCTATGACAAAAACGCTCGTGATTGGTTCTGACCAATCACGAGCGAGCTCTGGGTGACGTCATTGCTATAAAATATTTCCAGTTGTATGAGCTATTATTGTTTGTTTCGGTGTTATTATTTGCTTTTTCCTTGATTATCGCGAGTTTTATGGACATATTTTGTGACTAAGTTCGAAATGGATACAATTTTGTGCGAGCCGATGATAACGGCAACTTACCTACAATAGAGTGACGTCACAACTCACACGCATCGCCATGTTTAAATATCCTAGCGTTTTTCACGCACTTTTGAAAATTTAAACTTTAGCATTGATTTTTTAACATAATGCATTGTTTTTTTACTGAAATATTAATGTGATATGTTTATACTGTAATAAGCAATCATTTAAAATGGTTTTTGAAAATTAGTCAAATAGCCTATTATCTGAATACCAAAATTCCAAGTAGTTGTAAGCATCCAGTAATAGCAATCAGATATTATGTAAGTTGTTATAAATTGGAAAAAGCGAAATCAAGCTCGGTGGCTCAGTGGTCAGAGCATTCCCCCTGTAAGGGAAAGATCGCAGGTTCGAGTCCTGCCTGAGCTTGATCTCGCTTTTTTCAATTTATAACAATTTGTTTCGTTTAGCATACTAAATGCTTTAAAATTATTTCAATTATGTAAGTTATTAGAGTGTTTATATTCACATGTGCTAAAACACCGGTCAATGGTCTACCTAATCAAGTATAAGGTTAAAATATGTTATTCACTGTCGTTTAAACATATTCAAAAACACATTGTCATTTTAAGGACTGTACCTACGTAATAACTTATTTAAATTGGAACTTTGGTATTCAGATCATTTTGAGCAATTTTCTGGTCTATATTGATCTGATGCTGACTCTGACGCCTACCTACTGTCCTGGTAGATTGTGTTATTACCTACATAATCAGTGAAATCCTCAACCTACTTAGTTGTCAAGGAAATATTTTTCTACACTTATTAATGCCTATATAGTCTTATCTTACTGTCTAAGGGTGCGGCCACACGGTGCGGAATCGCACCGCACCGCATTACGCCGCACCGGACTAGCGGCCACACAGGCAGTGCGGCGTCGCAACGTTTTTACGGCGCCGCTGCGGCACCACGGCAGGGTTGGGTTAACTTTCCAGTGAATGACAGTCTACGATAGACAATGATTCGGGAAAAACGTGTTGCTGCTATTATTACTTCGCCACCTTCGACGTAGAAACACATGAAAATACTAGATCAGTACATTTATTACCTTAAGGAATACTGACGGCCTTTTTTCCAACGGTGCCGCAGTGGCGCCGTTGCGGTGCCGCAGTGGCGCCGTTGTGGTGCCGCACTGCTTACAACCCTCCCCGCCTCGTCTGCCTCGTTCTCAAGCCATGCGGCACCGCTCAGGCGCCGCGCTGGAGCCGCACCGCACCGTGTGGCCTTAGCCTATGTTGTTAGTTAAGAAATGCTATATTAGATAAAGGTGAATGATTAAACAATCACTCACTAACATATCATTTGCTTTTTATCATAATTATTCAAATAGATGCATAAATAAAAAAGTGGTTAGGGTATAGTCAATGTAACGCTATGAGACTAGGTAACTAAAAATGTTGTACTTCTGTAACATTTTAGTATTAGTCATAGTTATGTTTATTATAGGACGGAAAGGACGGATTTAGATTTTGTCCAGTAAGACAGGAATATTATAGGCGAAATAAACATATCTATACAACTCATGTATCCTACTCGCATGTGCACAAAATATGAAATTACCAAGACTAAAATATTTACAGAAATTCTAAATTCTCTAAAACCGGTGTATTCCCATCAAATAACACCCAAACGATTACTCTTTGGGTGCTACTGGGGTCGACACGTTGGAAAATGCTTTCCAACGTGTCACAGGTGTTAGAGCGGAGGCACACGATGCGTTGCGGCGAAGCACGGCAGAAATTTTGCCGCATTGGCGGGCACACGAGCGGTGCGGCGCCGCAGCGTTGTTATCAAACAACTGATCGTGCCGCTCCGGCGTCGCAACGCATTTACCCCTCCCTGCTTAGACTCGGTGGTTACAAATCCGGCGCGGCGCCGCAGCGCATCGTGTGACATGCCACAGAAATTTCTATGTAAAACGACGCAGCGACATCGCTCCGGCGCCGCACCGCCGCCGCAACGCATCGTGTGCCCCCGCTCTTACCGAATGCAACAAATTTTGTTCCAACAAGTAACACAACAGAATATTGATGTTACTGCTTGGGAAAAAAATTTTCAACGTGTCATAGGTGTTAATGAATGCAAACTTTTTGTCCCAACAAGTAACACAACAAAATATTGATGTTACTAGTTGAGAAAAAGGTGTCACAAGTGTTACTGGATACAAGATAACGACTCAGTCCCAATTTCTCCTCTTTTGAATAGTAACTCAAGTTCTTTGTTATTTTTACATTGTAGTAATAGACTTATTCGACTTTGTATGTCTACGTACTTATTATTATCGTGCATAAATTACACTCACTGATATTCGCAAAAACTGACCTCAGTGTGCAATTAAAAACATACGCGCATAGAATGTCCGGAACACAACACTCAACGACGTCCGTAGTTTCATATCTATACATCAAAGTAACAATATGAACAAAGCCGACTTATATCAACAAAGTAACAATCTACCAAAACGAGATGCACTTGCATGTTTTGAAAAACATGCACCTAGAATCAAATGGAAAGATAACAATAATAGGATCATAGATATAGGATGTGGAGATGGCAGTGTCATTAATATTCTGAAAAAATATTTTCCTTCTGACTTCACGTTGGTGGGCATTGATATCAGTGAGGATATGGTGAGGTTCGCGACTGAAAATTATTACGACGAGCAGACCTCTTTCGCCGTGCTGGACATCGTAGGTGATTTGCCCGAAATGATGATTGGAAGTTTCGACCAAGTATTTTCATCTTTCGCTCTTAACTGGGTCATAGATCAAAAGTAAGTACTCTTTTATTTTATGAAACGTTTTAACAACTGTTACTAATACTATACTATCTTATTCAAGTCTTTGAAGATGTCATAATCAATTTTTAACTGGGTACATTATATTGATGCAATAAACCACGCAAAGAAACCATCTGAAGAACTAGCTTTCGTTCTGAAAACATTTCTGCATCATCTGTGAAAATTTCAGCGGTCTAGCTAACCGCGATGGTTCAAGAGATACGACTGGGTGACAGATAGATAGACAATGGAGTCGGTAATAGAGTTGCGCTTTACCCTTTGAGTACGGAACCCAAAAAATACCTAAATGAGATACAGTATATAACAGGCAGGACAGCAGAGACCGTGTTAGAATCCAATACAAATCAAAGGGTACTTGGGTTATTCTATAAGCCTGCCTTGTTCTTAATAGTTTCATAATAAAAGTGTTTCCTTATCTTTCAGACGAGCTTTCAAAAATATTTTCAACTTACTAGATCAAGATAGTGAGTGTTTCTTGATCATCCTGGCTCGTTGCTCAGTTTATGATATCTATAGAGCCTTCTCAGAGAACAATAAATGGAATACTTGGGTTCATGATGTTGACAAATACATTTCACCATACCACGACTCAGAGGTAAAATCATCATATTAATCTTCCGTATTTAGTAGGTACTAGCCAACTTTTGAAAGCTCGTATGACCCCTGCAAATTATTAGAAGTAAGACATTGACCAAGGTAAAGGTCATAATAACATTTCGTGTGCTGTAATTATAGGACATCTTATTCTTGTGTATATTATAAGTGGAATAGTATAATAAAATATTTGGCTCTGGGTCACAAGGTTATCGCCATGTGGAGTGTGGATTCGGTGATTTGTATGTATATTTATACGAATAAAGGTAATAATAACAGTTTTAATACGCAACAAAAAAAATTACTGATTTATTTTTACATAAACTTTGGTCTTTAATATAATCGACAGCAATTAATTATTATTGTTGGTATCTGTTTTCAGGAACCAGATATAGAAATCATAAACCTTATGGAGAATGTTGGATTCGTTAATATCGAAGTGGAATGTAAAGATATGGTATTTCTGTATGATGATGTAGATACTTTCAAAAGTAAGTATTTCATATTTAATTTTTAGTAACTACCACATTCATGTTCCCTTTTTTCTATGAGACTTACTACAAAGATGGGTAGGTAAATCATGTTTAACTTATTAGACTATCACTTTAGAATAAAAATCTCAATTTAGAAACCGGTCTAAAAATTTGTTTTTGATAGGAAAAAAATAAAAGAAATGGGCATTGATTTTTGAAAACAATATTGCACTAATCAAGCTAATTTTAAATAGCAGATACATACTCGTTTGAATTAATTTTATTATTTTATAAATATTTTGAAATTTCAGAACATATGACATCAGTCTGCCCATTCCACATTCCAAAGGATAAGTATGATGACTTTCTGGGGGACTACGTTCAAGTATTACAAGATATTGAAACGAAATACAATGTTACCGATAACGATTCCACTAAGGGCCCTACACTGCATTATAAATTACTTACAGTATATGGCCACAAGCATTCGGATGTGAAAATGTTTGAGCTTGAGTAAAATATTAAGGAGACATCTATTTAAAAACAACATCGAGTAATAGGAGCTTTAGACCGAGACCCCATTAACGCATTGTTTTGCATCGTTGCAACTAATCGACGCATTGTATGTCACACCTGTATTGGACGAAACATGACATTCGTAGCGCAAGAGGACGACGACGCACGCATTTAGAGGCACCCACTCATTAACAGTCCGCCTGCAGTTTCTGTCTCTTTCAGGTGGCCTGCAGTCCTAAGCCGATAGCGCTATCATACTAAAGCGATTTTTGCCTACCAGGTAGTGCCCTGCTGTCACTTTTGCTTTACACACTAGCAGTTAAGAGTCGACTGTTTCCTACCGTACCTCATATCGCGCGCCGGCAATGATCATCGGTTTGACACTATATTCGGCATATTGTGACTGTACGCCGCCTAACCAAAGCTGAGTAGAATTCGATTTTACTAATTTAACATGGAATTATGTCGCTAATGCCGGCCCCCGCCCTTTGACGGGAGACATTAGCGCCCCGCCTCCGCGCTGATGTTGTGGAACTCGTCCAAGGACAATAGTTCCCCCACTGGCTTTGGCCGTTTCAATAGATTAACCGCGAATAAAAGGAAATTAAAATTAAATACAACAAACGATTATATACGTTGATAACAATTACTTGTCTCACAAACATTCAACCGCACTTCCAAGTGAGGATAACACTATACAGCACTTCCGACACGTGGAGCTCCAGGTCCCCAATCTCCCGTGTGCCATAGCTAGTGTTCCGTCAATCTGAACTTTAAGCCAGCTCTTGCATGCTGTACTCATCTGGGACTTGAACCCAGCCCCTCCAGATATGACAGGGCGGGTATAATAGAATTTATACTACGGCTGGTTACGGTCTCAGTACGATATACTGCTCCCCTCTTTTCCGTACGGTATTCGTCAAACACTCGTCCTCGCGTAACGCCGTATCGCTAGCGGATTGCAGACTTGCAAGAGCGTCGTCGGCCTAGGCACACACAAAGGATAACTTTCGGCCTCCGCTAATCATGATTCTGGTCCTGAAAGCCATGACTCGTTACGTGGGACATTCTTCTAGGCATCGAGGGCGGTATATATGTTACACGGTACCGTTACCATGTAACATATATCAACGCATCCCGCGGTTCGTCAGATCAAGTTAATAACATTATCCGTACACAAATATAAAATAAACGTCACGTTACTCAACCCAGGATAGCAGTACACACCATACATATATATACAACATTAACTATGAAACTATAAACTATTAATATTCGTATGAAAGTAACTCACCACGGTTGTAGGGAATTAATAGTGGTTCACTTGGCAAAACGCCGCACCGTAACTTACTCGGATCACGCCTCTGTCCCTTCCTCACGAACCTCAGGTCCTCCGCACGCCTCACAGGTCAAGTCTTTATCTCCTAACCGCTCTCTTCCCCGGTCCTAAGTCGAATGCCTCGAGTCTCCGCCCTCGTCCAATCTCGCTAGCATCCCTGTCCCTTCCTTTCCAAAGGACCCGTTGCAATTCCCACGTCCGCAGTAACCCAGGTAGCCTTTTTTTTTGCGACAATCACTTCCATAGGTCCGAACCATAGCCCATTATCGTAAAGCTTTACCACTTGCACGTGTAGGACTCATTTCTATAGAGCCCATATCATAAGCGTCGTGAAACAATGTCCCTTTCCTGAGAACTTCCATGGAACAACTCGCCTCTTAATTGCTTTCGAAAGTTTAAAATAACAAAAAAAAGCATGCCAAATGTGTCTAAGTGAGGATATTTATGGCGACTGCTAATAAATATCGAATTACCAATGTTTTGCAGATGTACCTAGTAAGGTTTACTAATTTATTACAGTTGAGTGATTAGTGTACTATCACAATATATTCATAAGTCATCATAATGTTATAGGTATAAACGATAAACGATAAAACGACGATTCTGCTACTTCATATCCTTTATAAATCGCTCTTGCAGCCATAGACTGTCCGGCCGACATCTGACGGCGCTGACTGGAATCCTTAAGCGGCTACACACTCTCGGATCGTATTAGCTGTCAGTCGAAAACCATAAACGAAACTGTAAGTGTGTGGGCTATTGCAATTAACTGACAGACTAATATCAACCGGTTGTCGTTCGGTAAACTGTTAGTGTGTGGGGCGCTTAATTCTGTAGATTACTTCAGTCAGACCCTCTCTCCTCTACGTGTCTCGTCCGTCAAACCGTTGAGACGTCGCGGTCATGTACGCCGATGCAGTGCTATAATGGGGTATGTCATTCAAAATGTACGGAAAACAATGTGGCGTCGCCACTGCGACGACGCATCGCAATTCAAGGCATTAATGGGAACTCACTGTTAGTGGTAGAACCGCATTGTTCCCGGCAACTTAAGCGCCAGCTTGATTGAAAAAGTACAATAAAGTATAAGCTTCAGAATGACAGAAACCTTCTTTCCTCTTTCTCGCACTAAGTAGACAATAAAAAAGAATGCGTAAGTGACACTTCTGGTGTTACAAGCATTCATAAGCCACAGAAATATTCTATCTCTAAGTATGTTTTATGTTTGTTTGTAAACTTATACGAATATTTGCTAATCGGTTTATATGTTTATCATTTTTATATGCACATTTAAACATTTCTGAGGTATCTAGGGTTGAGGGTTATCTCATAATATGTTTAGTGGTTACTAAAATGGATTATTTATGTACTAGCTTTTGCCCGC
Source organism: Eilema depressum (assembly GCA_914767945.1). Lineage (NCBI taxonomy): Eukaryota > Metazoa > Arthropoda > Insecta > Lepidoptera > Erebidae > Eilema > Eilema depressum. The sequence continues at coordinate 5,364,027 of OU612020.1, forward strand.
GGCTCCGCCCGCGTGGATGTCGGTTATCGCGATCAAACATAGCCTATGTCCTTTCTCAAGGTCTAATCTACCCCTATACCAAATTTCATCAAAATCGGTTCAGCGGTTTAGTCGTAAAAGCGAGACAGACAGACAGACAGACAGACAGACAGACAGACAGAGTTACTTTCGCATTTATAATATTAGTAGGGATGACGTAAACACAATTTAACAAGCACATGTATTATTGATAAAGTGATCTAGTTAACTGATAAAGTAAATATAAAGTAAAGATAAAGTAAAGGTAGAGACCTGTTCCATTTTTTCAAGTTTTAACTCAGTTAACTAGATCACTTTATTAATAATACATGTACTTGTCAGTCATTTGGTTCAGGTAAGTGGGATGAAACAATGTGGTGGAAAAGTTGGGAAAGGCCTCTACAGTATTTATGAGGAACGTCTGTGGTTTCTCCAGTGAATTTGATGATACTGTCCAGTAGAACGTCTAATATTTTATGATATAACGTTTTATGCTAAACAGAAAATTGTGGACTAAGGACGGATCTTGGTATACGTCAACTATGACGGGAAAAGGTTTCCTGTCTTCAATAGCGGCCCAAACCATGGAATGGGAATAGCTGAACCCAAGGGTTCAACCAAGGTAGGTATACCCTGACTGTGATGGATAAGGTTTTCGTGTCACCAATAGTGGTCCAAACCATGGAATGGGAATCGTGCTAGTGGTAACGTCTGCACCCGTCAAAAAACACAAATTTATAAGTAAATATAGTTAACATTTAATTCAACTAGTTGAATTTAGCCCTGCGACAAAAATAATCTATACTGCCAAGTTAATCTCAATTTATTATTTAAGAGTCAGCCCTAAATCATTAACTTCAACTTTATGAACCACTCAATTTTATGTTAACCATTTTTAATTAAAATTAACATAAATCATTCAAGTTTCGTTGTTCATTTATTTAAATTACTAGCTTTTGCCCGCGGCTCCGCCCGCGTGGATGTCGGTTATCGCGACCAAACATAGCCTATGTCCTTTCTCAAGGTCTAACCTACCTCTATACCAAATTTCATCAAAATCGGTTCAGCGGTTTAGTCGTAAAAGTGAGACAGACAGACAGACAGACAGACAGACGGACAGACAGAGTTACTTTCGCATTTATAATATTAGTAGGGATATCCTTTGGGCTTAAAGTATTTTGTAGAGGTTATCTTGGTCTATACTCGTACTTACTTTTTATACCTTGTATGAACGCCAACGCCTTAGTGACACCACTGCCAGGGCTGTTCTGTTTCAGACAAATCTTAAATAATTATTCGAGTAAATTCTAATTATCCATAGCAGGGCGAAGTGAGGTGTATCCGGAACATAGCACTAAAGTACAAGCAATACAGCAGACATAAATTAAAAGATAGGACCATATGTACTATTTATATGAAGTACTTAAAAATAAAGAAAAAAAAATAAAAAAAAGACAAAGCATTTTTCATTTCAAAGAGAAATTAAATTCCACCCAAAACGTTTCATTTAAAGTAAGGGACGAAGACTTACAGGCTCATAACAGTCACAACGCTTTTAATGCTGGAAACTTATCATTCTAAATAGATTACTTTACAAAAAAACGTTTTGTTGGACTTTGTATAATTATATTATCGTCCATTGGTTCACTGCTTGGATTCTGAAGGAGTTGAATGAGGGTTACTACGAAATATTTAAAACTTGGGGCCCATGCGAAACACGAGCGAAAGACGTTTTAGACATAATAGATGACATTGAGACATAATAGGTACCATGAAATCACTTCAGTTTTCTTGTGGTACGGTTAACCCTACCACAAGAAAACCGAAATTAAATTGAACCATGATGTCACTTAAGGGCCCCACTCACTAACAGTTTACCAGACGACAGTCGAACGATATCAATCTGTCAGTTAATAGCAATAACCCGCACACTTACAGTTTCGTTTACGGTTTTGGACTGACTGTGTAGCCGCTTGACAGCGCCGACATTCCGGTCAGCGCCTACAACTGCCGGAGAGTCTATGGCCTTGAGGGCGAACGAGCACACGTTAGCAGATAGCCCACTGACGGCCTGTCGACTGACGTCTCGTATCAGTATTTTTTACGTAATAACCTCAGACTAAAAGAATAAAATAATGTTATTCTTTTAGTCTGAGCTAATAACGTCATAATGACTTATGAACGGCTGCTGAATGTAATGTGTAGACAGTCAAACCAATATCCGACCATTGCCGGCAGGCGGTCGTTCGGTGGGAAACTTTCGACTCCCAACTGCTAGTGTGTAATTGCAAAAGTGGCATCAGGACTTACCGGCAGGCCAAAATCGCATTAATGTGTTGACGCTTATGGTTTAGGACTGCAGGCCAGCCGATAGGATCAGAAACTGCAGCGGACTGTTAATGAGTTGGTGCCTTAAGTGCCTCCGGATCCAATTTCAGAATAATGTGTTCCATAGACCGATTACTTGAAACTTCATCAACAACAACGCGAATGTTTCATGGTAGGCCTATAGTTTCGAATTTCACATCTTGAAACTCGATTTAAGTAAATATTAGGACTTATAATAGCAATAGTGTTTGGAACATGAGAAACCTTTCTTGGAAATTTAATTGGTCTTGTATTGTGTTTGTTCGATTGTAACTGTTTTTATAAAATATCATTATTCAGTTTAGGTTTGTCTTACTTTATCACTAATAGAGTCCATATTGTTGGTTGCCGATTCAGGGTGTCGATAAAAGAGTGTATGATTATGTATCCACCCTATGTTGGAGGTCATGGGCACTTTTTGATTGATGAATCGGAACCCATTAGGTGAGCAGTAAGCTATAAGTGCGTATGCATGTCGAGGGATTTTTGTGTATCTTCCTAGATGACAAGTTATAAACCTAAATAAAAAAAACATCTATGTTTCCTGGTAGCTATAACTTGGGCGTATATAAGTTTCGAGTGAATAGGTCATAGAAGTAACCTATTCACTCTAGTCTTGGTCATATCTCCAGTTGCTATCATCAATGTAGGATTTTAAGTCTGACCTGGCGGCCTTACCATAAACTCTTAAAACATAACAATAATTGAACTGCTGTCATTCCACCAACTGCAAATGTCACTTTGTAATATTATTATTATTGACCTGGTTTAAGAGTTCATTGTAAGTGCCCAGGACCTTTGAGACAAAAAATCCGCATCAGGAATCCGTTCAGTGGTTTTTGCGTCTATCGCGAACAAACAGATAATATTTCAAAAAAAGGACTAATATTTCATTCAGTAATTTTTTTTTTCAAATATCATCAATGTACAGACACGACCACTTTACAAGGATATACTTAATAGGTAATATGAATTCTCAATGTCTTGGTCATATACAAATTATACAAACAATTAAATAAACAACTCACTTGGTTATTCGTGTCGTGTCCTAACAATGATATAGTATATTATGGTCTAGCATCTGCTAGTATTTACACAGAAATACATTGCTGCTACATTTTCAATAAAGACTACTGGAGCGCAAGAGCTACGTAACAAGCGTTCCGACAGCTCTGAGTGTGTCGTAGCCCCGTTGAGGAAATGACAGCTGCTTCTACACTAGGAACACAGCTAGTAGCACCTTATTCTACTAATATTAAAGGAAGAGTAAAGTCATTACATAATAAAGTTATTTTGTTAAGGTTTTTTTGTTATTGTTTAATAAACTTGTAATGAAGTATTATTATCTACGTAGTTTTGATTTTTATATTGTCAATATTAAATTTTCCTAAAATGAATAGAAATACGCATCATAAATTCAAAAGTAGGTATATGAGTATGTGTATCCGCAAACTAGAGCCCATAATAATATACAATCTAGAGAGTGCCGTGTAGAATGTACAATTTTTTTTTTATTTTTTTTTATTTCATGCTTTTTATAGGTAACCGCTTAACCGATTTCCATAAAACTTGCTGTATCGTGATGTATAAATTATGATCTTTCATTTGATACCCAACACGGGTATATTTGAAAATATTAGCATATTATATTTTGCATTGCCACTTTCGCTCCTCATATTTTTCAAATGGCTGAACCGATTTTTATGAAACATAGCTAAGAACACTCTCGACTAAACCATCTTTGAAACAAAAGAAACAGAATCGAAATCGGTTCAGCCGTTTGGGAGCTACGATGCCACAAACAGACTGACACACACACACACACATACACACGTCAAACTTATAACACCCCTCTTTTTGTCGGGGGTTAAAAAAAATTGTCAATCTAATCTAAAATTTTGTGAAGATATTTTAGATTTATACTAATATGCATGTGTAAGTACTCTAAATTATAAAAATATAAGTTAACGGTATGCGTATGCAGTTATATTGTTAATATCTCAAACAATAAAACTATTACCCACTTATTATGCTCTTTTGAAGTTAGAATAGTTTTCAAAATAGATAAAAGATTTATCACAGACTGTTAAAAATAGATAGGTTCAAGAACAGACGTCCTCTGCTACCACGGACGAGACCCTTCCCACGGTGTGTCGTGCGAGCTGGTCCGCGTCCGTCCGCGATATCGCAGACCGTGGGAAACTGCTTTAATAATCATTTCATTGTCAAATTCCGTCAATTTTAACTCGCAATTTATTAAATTACTTTCAAAACCAATTTACCTGTCAGGCCAAAGGCTGTAAAATTCATTTCCAAACTCAGTATACCGTATTGAAGTTTTACAATAAATCAATTTTGAACACACCCACACCTTACCTCTTAATACGAAAGTTCTATTTAGGCGAACTAAGCAAAGTTCATCTTAGCAACTTGAGATTTTGTTTGTTATGATCTTCCTATTAACGTAAGTTATTCAATTTGTGAAATACACACACCTTAACTTTTAAACAGGGCTTATCAATGAGCAGTTTTCCAGTAGGTATAATAATCAGTTGGTTTTTAAATCATAAAGAGATGGCGCTAGCATAGCTTTTGGTAATTAAATGTACTCTGTGGTTTGTTTGTGCGATGTTGCCAAAGTTTAATTTCATTTACCCATATTACAATTGATAAAATGTCATAAAACGCTTAATTCTTTTCGCGTCACTGTCTGTAATTTAAAATAATATTATATTTAAAATAGTTTTATCAAAAAAAAATGTCAAAACATTTACGTAAAGTAAATCATTACAAAACCGAAGAACATTTTTTTCATAAATTAGGGAACACTAGATGTGAGACCACACTCTTCTTACCAAAAGTGCCGGCTGCGCCATCTAGCTTGACTTTAGGAACCCTATAAATACCTACTGGAAAACTGCTCATTATGTCATAAAGTTACTTATGTTATAAGTCCCTCTAAACAAGTGGCAATATGTTTGTCGAATAGAATACCTAGACTGATCAATGTATGGTGTTCATACGTTGACAACTGTCATAAATGTCATAAACGTCAAAATACCTGTCAATCCTATAAATTCATCATTCTGTTCAATTGCCCATTGTCTGAAGGCGACCACCCACTTACAGTCCGCCTGCAGTTTTTCGTCTGTCCGGCGGCCTGCAGTCCTTATGTCATCATAATTTTATTACCTCAGACTAAAATAATAACATTATTTTATTCTTTAAGTCTGATGTTATTACGTATAAAATGCCGACGGCCATAGACTGTCCGGCCTTTAACTGTCTTTGCTGACCGAAATCGTCAAGCAGCCACACAGGGCCACACACATATTAGCCGTCAGTCCAAAATCGTATATGAAACTGTAAGTGTGTGGGCTAAGGCGATGAACTGACAGACCGATATCATTCGGTTGTCGTTCGATAAACTATTAGTGGGTGGCCGCCTTAAGGGGAGATCTACGTTGGTAACAATTTTACTAAACAATGCTAATCCGAACTTTGTAATTTGTCTGTAATGGCGACTCTCTTTCCTGAGACTTTGTCTTCAGCTTGCCACCAGGCGGGTAGAAGTCAAATTGACGTATCCAATAAATATGTTATATATATAAACTTAATATAAAAAAATGTACTAAAAACATCTTTGTTCTAGTTTGAATGAAATCTTTATTAATTATGCCTTTTTTATACCACTTAGGATGCAGATGATGAAAAAGTGTCTTTCTGACACTTATTCATAATTATAGTTAAATCTGGTGTCACGTTTTGCGGTAACCGCCAGTCTACGTGGGAAACAAATGGCTATGGTACCTCCGCCGGGTCCCGTTAGGAGGGGTAGACCAAGAAGGCCTGACTTGACGTCGTGGAAGATGACATACATATATAGTCTGACCACCGTGGACACCCAAGACCGTGCAAAGTGGAGGAGTAAAAGCCGTAATGAGGACTCTGAGGTCCGAGTTCTCCTCGGCCTCGGATGCAATCAGGAAAATACGTCTCAATAATTATACGAAGGGTCTTCTTTGACATAAACTCCTTTAAAATCAGAATCAGATGTTTTCTAACCATAACACTAAGAGTTTCATTTATATTCGAAACAACACAATATCAATCACGTAATTCAAAAGAATTACATGAGGTAAAACTCAATTTGTATATAAATGAGGAGGTGGATCCCGAATGGCATGCGTGGGTAAACTTAATTACTTACCTATAAGGAACTTTTACTTCAGAGTTATTACTTGAGAAAGGAACTTAGGCAGAGGGAAATAAAATTATCTACGCTACATAATAATATAATACATAATGTATTCTTCACTTTATTCTTTATTTTTGTTAAAATAATTTGTATGAAAGTGCAATATTAAATTAAGTATTAAGCTAACAATTAGGGAAAAAGTACAACGCACACCTAATAGTAAGTAGTCATTAATGCTTAAAATATTCGTAGCACTAAAGTTGTCAATAGCCCGCATCGACTATAAGGAGCAAGGCAATAGTGAATAATTGTGTGAGGCTTGGGATCAGTGGGAATTCAATATAATGCAGTAAAGTGCTCAAATGGTCTTACGGTACCCATGCCAATCGCCCTGACGCTTGTATTGAGTTCTAGAATGCGGATAAGCATCCTTAATTTTGTCATTAAGAGATGATAGACACCGCTAGATAAATGCAAATACACACATTCATGCATTTATGCATTAATAGCAAGAAGCCGTAACCTCCAATTAAATAGTTAAATGTTCTTCCACTGACAGTGCAATTGAAGTGGACTTGATTTCGAGAAGAAAGCTCCATACAAAATTAAACAGTACAAAGTAAACCATTACACTAAAGCCAGACTTACAAAAAGAGACAATATTACTAGAAACCTTGTCCAATGAAATTACGTTAACAATTACAACCACAAGGTCAGGGTTAGGATCAGTATCACTTTGGATTTATAGCTTACCTAAAATCCATAAGCCCTCCTGGCCCTTTGTAAGTTGTATAATCTCACCCATTTATAGTTTTATGTAGGGACAGTGCTGAAAAGTTAATCAGAGAAAAGTTATCACCGTCATTTGAATGCCAACCCCTGTTGCATTCAAAACTTGCACTTTTCGAATCCGGGTTTGTTATGTATGTTAATGGACTCTGAGCTCGTTGGAGTCCAGGGTCTATTATCCAGGAGCTATTATCCAGGAGCTAGAAGCCAAAATTTTGTTTAATTTTCTTTCCGAAATTTAGTTTACATTGACTTTTGAGGTAGCGACTGCTGTCTGACTCCCAGCCTCGAGAGGTGATTTTATGCTAGAACCCCGTGTATCCATCTTTAGGTTTGCTGGTTTACAGACGATGTTGGCTTGGGCCCTTAAGTTCTTAGTAGAGACTCCATCATTGGTTTTGTTACTATGGGAGGTTCTGTATCAGTGCCATGTTGGAGAGAAGCAACTTAGAAAAAAATATTATATTAAATAGGAGGACAAAAAAATCCAAATAAATACTTAATAACAACAAATAATAATAAGTATACAATACAATAATACAATACATTTATTTATTTAAAATTTAATACACGATAATAGTAGTGATGTGCATTTAACACGCCTGCATCTACTCAGGGCGTGTTTAATGTTCACGACCTATTACGTGAGCGTGAAAAAATAACTAATGAAAGTGGCTGGGTAGTATTTGTGCCTACGTGTGTAAAAAACAAAAAAGAGAAATTTGATTTGAGGTTTCATGACCTTACCAAACCCATTGATTCGCAGACCAAATGTTCTTTCTTTTACTAAATTGTGTCTTATATGTATCACAAGATTTTGAAACCAAACCCATTGATTCGCAGACCAAATGTTCTTTCTTTTACTAAATTGTGTCTATGTATCACAAGATTTTGAATATCATTCTCGCTTTCTGCTGGACCCAAGGAAAATTGAAGTTTTTACGCACTTATTTTATCATAATATAATTTGTTATTTTCAACAGTAAGAATAATAGCATTACGTAACCTGTTTCTTGAAAATATTCAACCTGACCGTAACCTGGCTGCGCATTACCATTTTTTCCCTTTTCAAATCGTCTCATGCACAAGCAAATTCGCATTTGAATGAAGGCAAAGTTAATAAATCTTATGATAACGACACCAGTTTACGTTTGCTTGGCCATACTGTAGGTAAGAAAACAGAAGAAATAAAGGTTCTGATTCAATAAAATTTTATAATCGATATTTCAGGTAAAGTGGTTATCATGGTTGAAATAAAACAAAGTTCTAGAAAGAAAACAAATATAACTGTTGTTAAAATATCAAAAGATGGTAAGATATAACGATAATACTTGTAAGAACTTTGCATAAGTAGACTTATAAAGGAGGAGTGGAACACAGCCCTTGTTAGATAAATGTTTGCTTACTGAACTTATTTTACACTTCCTGTTTCATTTTGTACTAAAAGCAATGTGTTTTTTTATATGTATGAGAAAAGTTATGACCTATGTTGGTTCGATTTTCGAAAAAACCGATTGATTGCTGTAAAACTCTGACTAAGAAGTCTGTGATGGAATATAACGGGAAGTGAAATTACAGAACATTTTAACACTAATACTAGTTCTATCAGGTTCCAGATCAATAAACAATATACCAATCAATATTATTATTGTCTTCATAGGTTTCAAAGTATAGCAATCCTTATCATTTACTTATTAATTTTTTGTCCTATTTTAAGGCAATCTTTTAGAGTTGCACACTAAATTGTGAATTGTAACTGACTTTGACTGAAATACGAGATGCTACTAATCTTAAATTTTAGTTAAGTATATAGTTAGCAAAATAAATAAATTAAGGGCGCAATGAGCTAGTGACATTGAAGCCCTGACAAGTAATTTTATTTCAACCGTAGTGAAAACGAGTGTTATAAATAGAAATTCATGCTGGGCTTGAAATAGAAATTAGTTTAGACGAACTAAACTACGAGGTTGCTCAGCTATCAAAATCGATAGAAGAAAAACTTGCTATTATAACTACTAATATTTTTCTTTAGTTTCAAAATTCATTAAAATCAGAAGCAGCGAAATATAAAGTTTTAATTAACCAACTACTGAAGTTACTTAAAAACCTCCAGTTTATTGTGTTTATTAACTTTAGGAAAGTTTAAAATTACCCTGTCAAAATTACTTGACTTAATTTTCAACGTTCGTGTATAATAAAATCATCTGATTTGAACTAGTAACCTACTTGCTGTTATACCTCGTCTGAAGTGATAGAGCCTAATCGTTATAATCTCATTAGCTTGTCTTATCGACGGGCTGTCGATCAGTCAGACGCCACCTGCCTCACTTTGTTTAAATTAAATTTTGGATGGTATAATTATATACCTACATAGCTGACAGCGTATCAGTAAGTTTTACAATTCTGTTGCCTTTAGGTATTGCTGAAAATGCGATGAAGGCAACAAATTCGTAAAGGACATCATTCAGATTGGGCTAATTTTTATTTTGCCGGCCAAAGAAAAAAAATACAATATTCGGTTAGAGCTTGTTCTTACTAACATTTTTTATCAGTGCGTCGAAGTTGAGGGACCACTTCCAATGGTTTTGTTAGAGTTTAAAAATCTTAAAAATATACACTTTTTATGATACGAACTATTCAAAATAAATGAAAAATATTGTTATACATTGGAAGAATAGTTAATAAAAGCAATAAAAAATAAACCCCATACTGCATATTGTTGTTTTTCGTCCATTTATTTACGGCTAAAATTAAAAGTGTCGATTAAAGAAAATAAAATCCGCTAGAATTTTTCCTTATTAGCATTTTTTATTATGGCGTCAAAGCTGAGGGACCACTTCCCTCAGTTTTATTTATATTCGAAAATCTTGAAAACATACATTTTTTATGATACGAACTATTGAAAATGAATTAAAAATATTGTTCTATATTGGAAGAGTAGTTCATATAAGTAATAAAAAATAAACCGCATATTACATATCGTTGTTTTTCATCCATTTATCTAGGTTAAAAATTGAAAGTGCCAGTCAAAGAAAACAAATGTGATATTCCGCTAGAGCTTGTACGCGTTTGCATTTTTATTATGGTGTCAAAGCTGAAGGACAACTTCCCTTGGTTTTTTTTTTGAGTTCAAAAATCTTGGATATAATACATTTTTTTAAACGTATTATTGAAAATGAATGAGAAATATTGATTTATATTGGTTAAAGGTGCATTTCCAATTATTGAACTTAGTAAATGTGTTGATCATATTCCACAGTTACAAGGCACTAATGGCAATGCCATAAAGTAGATTCGTGGACGATAGCAATCACGTCATGTCCAGGTTCGTCAACATTATATATACATTATCATAGATAAAACAAACAGGGTTGAGTGCAATGAAACAGTGTTATTGCTCGTGTATTTTATTTTTAATTGCTTATTTTTATTGCTTTATTGCTTTTATCAACTATTCTTCCAATATAATACAACATAATTTATTATTCCTTTTCAATTATTTATTTTATTTAAAATATACGTTTCCGAGATTTTTGAACTCAAATAAAACCGAGAGCAGTATTCCCTCAGCTATGATGCTATAGTAAAAATGTCAATGAAGACAAGCTCTAACGGAATATCATATTATTTTTCTTTGGCTTCACTTTCAATTTTTGGACCTAACTAACGAAAAACAGCGATATGCAGTATGGGATTTATTTTTTATTGCGTTAAACAACTATTCTTCCAATATAGAACAATATTTTTCATTCATTTTCAATATATAATATCATAAAAATTATATGTTTCTAAGATTTTTGAACACCAATAAAACTGAGGGCAGTGGTCTCTCAGCTTTGACATAGTAATAAAAAGTGCTAATAAGGACAAGCTCTAGCGGAATATCATATTTGTTTTCTCTGACCGGCACTTTCAACTTTGGATCTCAATAAATGGACGAAAAACAACAATATAAAGTACAGGGTTTATTTTTATTGCTTTTATTAACTATTCTTCCAATGTATAGCAATATTTTTCATTTATTTTCAATAGTTCGTATCATAAAAAGTGTATATTTTAAGATTTTTAAACTCTAATAAAACCGTTGGAAGTGGTCTCTCAACTTTGACGCCATAATAAAAAATGTTAGTAAGAACGAGTTCTAACGGAATATCGATTTTTTTTCCTTTGGCCGGCACTTTCAAAACTAGCCCAGATTTGTATGGAGAGTGAATGTTGTCCTTTTACTTGCTTACGTGCTTTACAAAATTTAATAGGTACTTATACAAATAAAAGATTGATGTGAATTTCAACCTTTAGGTGAAGTAGAGATTTATTCTGTCAAGGTATTGTTGTGACAGTTCGATCTAGTACGGTATAAATAGTAAACAGGAAAACAGTAAACGTTTATATATAATTATTATTTCAATATAATTATATAAATATACTTAGATAAGTTAATAAAGTGAAAAAAAAACAGCAATGAAGTAAAAAAATACTAAGATTCAGTCTCAATAAAATTTATAATTTTGAACCTATATAGTTATTTTAGCACAATAATTTCTTCTCAGAACTTTTTGTTAACTGTATTATGATCTATGAGACATAAACACACAGTAACATAAACAGCTCCCTCCTAAAGCTATTTCTAAATTAAGTACAGCGTACACGGTGAAGATAGCCGAGGTAATTACTCTAGCATTAAAACTGGATTACGTAAATGGCAAGTCACTGCGTGCGGCGGAGTTTTGCCCTAACTCTCTTAGTTTAAACTAGAAGTTTGATCCATTTCTTATATCTATATTGGTTTATTCTTAAGAACGTAGAAATACCAAATGTTAGTGTAAATCATTCTCTGAGCCATTGGGGTCGGCTTTCAAGTCTAAATGTGATGCGGCTGAAAATCGATATTTTCCGAGAAGCGATCTCTACAACTAATTGGCGGTATCAAAGTTCTGAAGTCGGACTTTTGAGGGCTCCAGGTACCCACAACGACTATTAGGGTACATCCATATCCATACTACGAGTAATATTATAAATGTGAAAGTAACTCTGTCTGTCTGTCTGTGTCTGTTACGCTTTCACGCCTAAACCACTGAACCGATTTTGATGAAATTTGGTACAGAGGTAGATTAGACCTCGGGAAAGGACATAGGCTACGTTTGATCGCGATAACCGACATCCACGCGGGAGGAACCACGGGCAACAGCTAGTAGGATATATTTTGTTTAACAATGCTGAATACATTTTGACGACCTTGTTGTAAGATGTTTCGTATAACAATGAAACGTGACATTGATCGAGTAGAAAATGTTGAGAATGTCCCGATCCCTCCATGATCTAGAGAATGAAAGAAATATAGAGCAACAGAAGAATATAATATCTACTAGCCTGTTTCTCGCGGTTACACTCGCGTGGAATTCTGATTCATTTCTCGCAACCTAAGGGAACCTATTCCATAGAAGTAGCCTTTAAGTTATTCTAGTAAATCCGTGAGTGACTAACATCCAAACATCTGCACGAATTTTCCAATTTATGATATTGGTAGGATTTATTTATAAATAGCTGACCCCGCGAACTTCGTAGCGCCTAACAGTCACTCCTTTATTTTTTTAAACCTTTCTCTCCGTAAGAATTATCCTCGTACTTCAAGGAATATTCTAAAAAAAAAAAGAATTAGCGAAATCGGTTCAGCCATTCTCGAGATTTGAGCTTAGCAACACATTTAGGGATTCATTTTATATTATAGATATCATACATTATTTTATCCCCTTCAGCCAAAGAACGTAGGTATGTGTATTATATTTATTTTACAGTTTTGAATGGAGCAAACATCATTGCATTTTGTATTTTATTCAAGAATTAGCGTTAATGTAAATGTCCTTTTTTTATATAGGACACGTCAATTTGATTTCGCCTTGCCTGATGTTAAGCTGAGGGCAAAGTCTTGGAAATGCTCCCGTGATATGCCAATAATTACAGCCATAATTTCAACAAAGCCTACTAGGTGTAGATGTCGCAGCCAACTGGCTTAATCAGCCGTTCAATTAACTGCCTTTTTTACATAAGACACGTCAAGTTGACTTCGCCTCGCCTGATGGTAAGTTAAAGGCAAAGAGAGAAAAAAGAAAAAAGAAGGTAGGCTGTTAGGTTAGTAGGCGGCATTCAATTAACGGCTTGAATATCGTGCCAAAACAATCATCGAAGCAAATATGAGGTTGGACCCAATATAACACAAGAGCCGTGAGGAATGTTGAAACAAAAAGTCGTGGAGAGCTTCAGAAAATCTGTTAGGAATGCTTTCGCCTTTCACCCGTAATTCTATTTCATGACACATACGCTGAGTTCAAGATAGAAGGGACTTTTTAGTAGCCAAATAACACTGAAGAAACAAACCAAACGTACTAAGTATAGCGAAGTATTAAATATAAAACTTTCATAAATGTAATTTTTAGTTTCGAAGAAGATCATCCAATTTAAGCCTAGATTTTCGTATGGTAACCATTAACCATCACCGATGGCTTAACGTGTTCTCCGAAACGCGGAGGGGTTTTATCTTAATGTATTAAGAGTGGTCACCCATCTTAAGTCTAATCTGAATAGTATTGCTGTACTCCACAATGTGTTACCTCAGTTACACACTCTCAGTTACGATTCCCTCTCCAAAACATCGGAAACACTAAATTGTTACTGAAATGGTGTTGAATGCTTCAATAAAAATACAAATTGTGTTACAACTCCATTGTTATGAATGGAAATATTCTAAACCAAAAACAAATTTATTCATAGCTTTTGTGTTAAAATACATTTTTTAAAAACAAAGAATTCTCGTCGACGGTCTCGTGTGTATAAACTACGTGTAAAACATGTTTAAAGTTTCATGTATTGTGTAGTGTATACAAATGAGCGTAATAGTACATTATGGTACAAGTGAGCAACGTTGGTGATTACCGCCGAGGCGCCATTGAGACCCGAGCCGCCAGGCGAGGGTCTTAAGACAGCCGAGGACGGTAATCATCATGCTCACACGTGCCATACGACGTTTTACAACACACTTGCGAATAAAATAATACTACAAATACTAAATAAACAATACTACAAATTAATTCGTTTTCCTATGCGCGCGCATTTAACAATGGCGGTCGACCATATTTAAAAAAAAATGAGGTTTGAACTTAACTTTTTTTTACTCTGTTTTTTTTTCTGTACTTAGAGAAAAAAAAAGTTAAATTTGAGCGAAAATTTTGTTTATTACACAAGTAAGTACAAGTTGAAATTATTTATTTAAATACGAAAATGCATCAAATGACCATACAATAGGCGTATTAATTTATTCGTACTATTAAACACGTTATTTTTTGTATCAAAACTTTTTTAAGAACATAGACAATTATAGACACTTCCTATAAGATTTAAAAAAGAATCTATAACTCACTTTTGTGAATAATAGCAATGAAAAAGTCACAGTTTTATAATAGGTGTCATTCCGTGCTTAATTGCGGTAAAATAATATCACTGTTATGAGCAGGTGTGTTGTAAAAATATGTTTTTTTTATGATTATACATAATTATGCATATACATTTTTTTGATGAGTATTAAAATATTGCATGTGTCCGTGACTTCGTTCGCGTGGACTTCGTACCTATTTTAGTTTTTTTGCACATTACCCCATAGTTTTCAAACATAAATGTAGCTTAAGTCACGCCTTATAACATCGACTGCTAGTACAAGAAAGTTAGCCAAATTAAGGGGCAAACCTAGAACCTCAAATTCATCTTCGAGACGATGGAGAGCGCATCGAAACGAATACCACACAAATCGAAAATTAGACTGCCAATGATCTCCCATTTCCCAAATTCAAATTTTCTTGAGTATATTTGCAGTAAAAAGTCGCGGCAGATTCGGCCATTACACGGCACAAACAGACAGAAAGACAGTTAATTGGCTATGTGAAAATTGTTGGAAATAAATACCTCATTATTAAATTTAGTATATCCCTCCTCCTACAGTCCCGGGTCCTTTAATCGGGGCGTGAAAAAGCATCTGATGAGGCCCTCAAGCTGAGTGCCACCATTGTAACATGATACGTGTCTGTAATGGTGACCCTCTTTTCAGAGACTTTGCCTTCAGCTTACCATCAGGCGAGGCGAAGTCAAATTGACGTATCCTATATAAAAAAAAATTAGTAGTTTTCTATCAGTCTGAATGTTACAAGATCTGCTCCCCTAGATAGTGGCAATTCGTTGCTCGGCGTATCATGGAATAGAATGACGAATGTATGGGATTTGACGTTTTTGACATTCGTTGACGCCTGTCATATACGTCAAATCCCATACATTTGGCATTCTATTCAACAAAATGCTGGCCGACGAATTGCCACTTGTCTAGAGGGGCTGTTCTACCACCACTAACGGCTACGAATTTAACATTAAAGTATTATATTTTGTAGGCTCCTTTCAATATGCTCAAATTATCGCCTAAATTTCAGCTTACTGGATTCAGATTACTGGACCCAAGTTTATCTAGGGATTGATTTTCTCTTTTATTATGTTAAATCTTAATACTGGTACAAAACTACGAACTCGTAGCATAATAAGTTGCTGCTACTCTGCCTCAAAGACCCAAATTTAATGTTTATCTTATAAAGCCGTCAAAGAATTTATATTGCTTTTGCTGTATTTAAGGGTCTCCGTCTATCTTTTATCGCGAGTGTCGTTTAAGGTAACTACGGGCTAAGGCAACGACCCTTGCTCTCAGTTGCTGGGTATTCCCCATTTGACAGTAAAGCTAATTATTATAGTTCATGAACTAGTTTTCCTCCGTGACGTAGCGGTAGTGAACGCGGCCGCTACGCAGGAGGCGCGGGTTCAATCCCCTCTCAGTGCAAATATTTGTGTTCATGAAATATGGGTATTTGCATTGGTCTGGTCGTGCCTCGGAGAGCACGTCAAGCCGTCGGTCCCGGTTACCATAAAAACATCTATGGCAGTCGTTACGGGTAGTTGGAGCCCTAAAATTCCAAAAAAAACGGTGTTGTAGCTGCAAAGCTTCGATATACCTAATGTTACCATTGGATTGTGGAGGTCAGATGGCAATCGCTTCACGGAAAATATCGAGGTCTAGCCAAATCTGTAGTTAACACTGGTAAAGCGGACCCCAGACGCCGAGCTGAAAAAAAGCTTCGGATGCGACTGGGAATAAGAGGAGGAATAATAAACTAGTTTTCCCTTATATTTTAAATAGGTACCTTTGGTATGGTACATTTGGCCACGTGGTTCCCAGTAAAGTAGAATTGGGGCCACCCCATCTCCTCTCATGCAATGTCGTACAATGCGACTAAGGAATAGGACTGTTTAACACCAGATAGATATATACAGCCCAGACTCAGCCTCAGATACATAGCGCTAGACAATAATAGTGCCTGGAGTACGGCAATAGTCTCACCCCCTATTACGTGGGACCTAATACAATGATTGATGAAATGTGGGTGTTATATCACCTCTGCCTAACCCTCCGGGGATGAAGGCGTGATTGTATGTATGTAGGTATGTATAGTTACAGGTGTTTAACTTTTTCATGATACTATAAGTGTGCCAATTCCTTGCCACTGGTATGTTCTAGCTAGTATATTCTATACTCTAAGCTTTAACTATAGGTGAGTTTACTACTTTCCATCAGTTTACCTTGTCAAGATGAAAATACCTTTCGTCATCTCGCCTAGTTTGCTCAGCTTTATATTTTATGCCGGAACACAAAAGTAATGTGTACTGAAGTCAGTCTATTAATCAAAAAGGCGAGGAGATGTTTGCTTGACAACAGTCGAGATTAAGGCCGGATATACACAGAGACGATGTTCCTATATGGGAGTTCTACGTAAATTGAACTTTTCGTTGTTTATAGGAACGTTTTATTTATATAATACTAGCTGCCCCGGCGAACTTCGTACCGCCGTATTTTCGGCCCGCGTGGTATTCAAATCCCGTTCCCGCTGCACCCCTATCACTTAGGGGTATGAAAAATAGATGGTGGTCGATTCTCAGACCTACTCAATATGCTCACAAAATTTCATGAGAATCGGTCAAGCCGTTTCTGAGGAGTACGGGAACGAACATTGTGACACGAGAATTTTATATATAAGACTAGCTGCCCCAGCGAACTTCGTACCGCCATATTTTCGGCCCGCGTGGTATTCAAATCCCGTTCCCGCTGCACCCTTATCACTTAGAGGGATGAAAAATAGATGTTGGCCGATTCTCATAGATACCGGATAAGCACAAAAAATTTCATCAAAATCGGTCAAGCCGTTTCGGAGGAGTTCGATTACGCACCCCGTGACAGAAGAATTTTATATATTAGATGTAAAGCTATGGGTGTATGGGGCTCCAAAAATACCCGGGGCTAATTTAACCTCCGCTGCTGTTCTGTATTCAGGCATTGTGACTTGTAAAGAATGTAATTAAGACTTTACATGAATGAAACTAAGCAGCTTGTTAGAAATTCCCACATGCAAATAACGAGACCACGTATTGTTTTCATTGACCTACTCACAATACCGCTGCGAAACTGCAAGCTAAGTCCCAAATTGCGAGCACTGTATTAACGAAACACTACGAAACACCCTTGGTATATTAAAGCTAAACCCATTGTATGGACTCGGTAGTAGGTACATTAGTAGCGAGTACGTTCGATTTGGGGTGTACAAAGTATTATTATTTTGGCTTTTCTATTAGTAAAATATCAGTAGTAGCATGACGTCTAGTTAGTGGCACCGAAGAATCAACGAAATATGGGTACAATCACACCTTTGCTATAATCTCAGCTAAGCCAGAGGGTTACTGGGACACTAAGGGCTCTCTACCGACTTAAAAACTTTCTTCCACCTAAAACCAAGACAATGCTTATGCAGACTTTAATCTTTCCCATCTTCGACTATGGTGATGTGTGCTATTTCGACCTGAATGCAGACCTGCTCAATAAACTGGACCGACTTCTCAACAATTGCATTCGATTCGTCTACAACCTTAGGAAGTACGACCACGTTTCGGCTTGTCGTGCGGAGCTGGGTTGGCTACCCATACGACGACGACGCAGTCTACGAGCTGTCACTTTGGTGTATACACTATTAAATTCTCCCAACGCCCCTTCGTACCTAAAATCCCATCTCCTTCTAC
The DNA here is from genome assembly GCA_914767945.1 of Eilema depressum. Classification (NCBI taxonomy): domain Eukaryota; kingdom Metazoa; phylum Arthropoda; class Insecta; order Lepidoptera; family Erebidae; genus Eilema; species Eilema depressum. The sequence goes on from OU612020.1 coordinate 5,382,550, forward strand.
TTGGTTCAAATCATAATAAAAATCTACGCTCCTCTAACAATCTTCTTCTTCACTGTCCCACTCACACTTCAAGCCTTGTCCACTCTTCTTTCTCTGTACAATCCATTCTCCTTTGGAATGCGCTTCCTCTAGAGGTCAGGATGTCTCCAAATCGCTCTATATTCAAGAACAGAGTACGCCTGCTCTACAACGAACCATAGGTGGAATAACTTTCAAAAGATTTTTACCGTATGTATATATATGTATATATGTGTATGTATATATATATATATATATAGTTATGTATGTGTATGTATATGTGTGTATATGTATGTATATATATATATATATATAGTTATGATTATATATGTATTAATATGTTAATTGTTTGATTATGTTCACCCAATATTTATACTGTACTAGATTACACACTCTCATAACAATTTTCAAGCACCTACCTCAACTATTCTCTGCATCACCCTAAGGTTGACTGGTAGAAAATGCCTATGGCATTAAGTCCGCCTTTGTACATTTTATTTGTGCAATAAAGTTTAAAATAAAATAAAATTATACTGATCTTAGTATTAAACATAAAAGTAATCCACTTCGGTCCTTATTAGGGTAGTAAATAAAATAAATTGCAATCAATTCATCACGAGAGAGAAGGTAAAACATATTTCATGATCACGGGTCTAAGTGCAGACGTTCATTTATATTAAACTAGCTTTTGCCCGCGGCTCCGCTCGTGTGGTTGTCGATTATCGCGACCAAACGTAGTCTATGTCCTTTCCCGAGGTCTCATCTATCTCTGTACCGAATTTCATAATAATCAGTTCAGCGGTTTAGGCATGAAAGCGTAACAGACGGACAGACAGAGCTACTTTCGCATTTGTAATATTAGTATGGAGTATGGATATGAATTGAAACAACAAACAAATGAAACAATTTCTTTTTCAGGTCTAGTCCCCCTAGATAAGTGACAATTCGTTGGCCGGCCTACAGTGGAATAGAATGATGATGTATGGGATTTGACGTATATATCATAAACGTCAAAATACGTGACATATGCTTATGTCAAATCCCATACATTCATCGTTCTATTCTACTATACGCCGGTCAACGAACTGTCACTTGCCTAGGGGGGGGGATTGCTGTTCTAGTTGACAAATCTTTGGCGTTTTATAACACTCTAATTTTACTACAGTAAAATGTTATTTAGTGAACACCTGGCTTAACTTGACAACGGAGAAGGTTAAGTCACCTTCGTGTTTCCAGATCTTTCATGCAATCATCAATCTTGTACCCAAACTCGAGTTACAAGAGCCTTCGCAATAACTAAAATTTATTTTCACAGTTTTGTCAATCTGTCGGCAGTTGGGATGTTGTTCAGTTTAAGCCTATTTCGGGTTACTTAGTTGGACTACGTGTGAAATGCTGTTTCCGGTTTTAAGATGTTATTCATAGATATTTATGTAACTGCAAACAACAAACAAACAGTGATACAAAAATAAGTGATTTGCTTTCTCATAATTTTTTCCATTTAATGTTGATGGTTTTCATATATTTTGTAGTTAAAGCTCAATATACCTAGTAAAAAGTTATTAGCGTACGTTAATAGTTGTGTATATCCTTATACAAAAATTAGATAGTTAAAAAATTGTGTGCTTAGCAGTTTAAAAGTTTAGGGCGCAAAAAAAACGGAATAAGACAGATGAAAAATATGACTTTACAGAAAAAAATCAACATTTTTATGATAATAAAATCAATCAATTGTTTGGATAAACTCGGTTTGGTACAGACTGAATCTAAGGAATAAAGGGTGGTTCTTTGCGGCATGTAGGCGGTGTAGGTTTTCCTAAATAACTCGTATCCAATAGAGTATAATAAGAATAATGCTAACGGGATCACTCTCTGACCCTGCGGGCCATACGCCTCTCCCAGCGACGATTTAAATAATATCAGAGACACCGCATGGTTTTAATTGGTTTAAATATATCATAAGCGCTTTGTCATGGCCACAATAAGGTACTAGGAGGTTGCCACATAGAGCAAAAGGGAAATATTTTAATACCAAATGTAGGTATTTCACTGCGAAACATTTCATGTAAATAATGTATTCCCACAGTTTTGAGTAGGATGTAAAGACGTGTCGTATATTCTTAATTAAACAAGGGCACACGTATACCGCCCCATGCACAATGTAAACACGTGCCGACCCCATGATACACAGTCATAATAGAGCTCCATGATTACTTATGTGTTGAAATTGGCACGATTCTAGTGCATTAGTCAAGCGATAACGACGTTTCCACTTCTACGGTATAGTTTTCAGTCTAACGTCTTGAACTAGGTACTTAAATGCAATTTAATTTTACTACAAACTTTGTATTAATGCGTCTATTTATATACTAGCTGTTGTTTACGGCTCTGCCCGCGTGGATGTCATTTATCGCGATCAAATATAGACTATGTCCTTTCCCAAGGTCTAATCTATCTCTGTACCAACTGTGCGTGAAAGCGTAGACACAGACATAGACAGACAGAAAGACAGACATACAGGCAGACAGTTACCTACTTTCGCATTTATAATATTAGGATGGATGTTTGGACAGGACACTTTGTACACCACCAGCGTATCTTTTGCTATAATAGAATTCTGTTAAATATAGTAAGATATTCAAGTCCATTACGTCACAATAAAAATTTAAATGATTCGTTACTAAAATAGCACAGATCTTGAGCTTTTAACTAAGTAAGTAGGCGTACACTTATAACGGTTTTAGTGAATCATGATTCCGCACAAAGAAACTGTACGAAACACAACGGGCTTGTTTCATGAAATTCGAATTCAGTACATTCTATTTATACTTCATCCCACTGAAGCAATAAATTAATTCTGGAACATAATGATAAGCATTACAAAAGGCGGTCTTATCGCTAATGGTGATTTTTACCAGGCAACCTTTCACAGGAGGTAAATTTCTAGGGTTAAGTACTAGGTATATTGCTCAGAAAGAAAAAGCGTGTGCGTGTGACTCCCCTGGTGTTGCACTCGTTCATAGGCCACGGTAACCACTTTCCATCAGGAGGGCCGTGTGAGTACACGGCCCTCCAACAAGGCCAGACAAGTGTCTGCGACCTAAGTGGTATGAAAAAAAAAACACTAGCATAAGAAGTTGAATATGCAACCTTTAAAACTTAAAGGAGACGGGGACTTCTGGGCCAAAATTGTAATGAGTTGAGATATGACTTAAAAAAAGCGGTATTTTTTTCTATTTCAAAATATTAAAAAACCAGCTCAATTGAAAGTCTGGAAGACGAGTAATCTTAAAACTAAGTTTATTCCACTAGCAAAATAAAATATCGATTACTAAAAATTATTTAAACAATATTGCGTATTAAAACACTTGCATCACAATTTGATATTAAATCAATCAGAGTGAACAAAACTTAATCATTATAATAATAATAACCATTTAAAATACCAAATAATAGTGTAATAAAAATAAATTCTGAATCGATTTCCGTTAATCGATTAATTATTTCTTGTGTTTATCAACTGTATTTTTAAGCTGTGACAGCTGACAGCTCCATTTTCAGTCAATCAGTTTATTTATTCAATCTTCAAAATTAATTATTTTATCGAAAAATTGTATATTTACACGGCTTACGGGATATACAATTGTTTATAAAATATGTACAAAAGTATGCTATATCAGTATGCTGTATCAGTTTATTGGTTTAAATCCAATGATCAATTGACTTCTGCGTTTTGAGTATTTCCAGTTGATTTCTTGATTATATTCCCTTAACAGTGATTTCTCTTTACGGACTTCTCAGCTTGCTCCTCCTGGTTACCTTAAAGTACAATGATAAACTTGTTTACTTGTTTGAGTTTTGCTCGGTATTTTGGATTTTGACATGGATCTCTGTGTGAATTGTGGCATAGAAAATGAAGTAAATAAGGTAATATATTTCCACCTGCGCATTGACAATACTTTAATTATTATTGAAGAAGAATAAAAGATAATTATTATTTAAAGTGTACCACTTTCTATTAAAACACCACAGAAATCACAGTTCTAAAATGTCAATTTCTTGCATAACCTCACTTTTACTAAATCTCTTATAACTCTGCTCTCAGATATCCAAAATCTGCAGAATTTTCAGGGATGGTTTAATAATTTATATGCTCTTAATTGATACCACCCTCATCTTATTACATTTTTGGCCCAAGAATGTATGAAAGCCTCCCCGTCTCCTTTCTGTACAAAAGCTTTTGAAAGGTTGTTAGATAGGTAATGTTACCTACATAGGTATATAACTACAACTTGATATAAAACATTTAAACTAATCTGTTCAAGTAAAGTAGCTCAGACACAGCAGGATTTATAGAGGAAAAAACGACAAGTACGAACTAATTTATTTCCATTACTGTCACGCAGAGCTATTTTTGTCGCTAAGTCACTAAGGTAAACTCCAAAGGCTACAAATATGTTAACATTCACACAGCACACTTTCAATATTAAACATTGAAACCGGATTATATTCATTCCGGGCTTGAAACTTTGTAATGCAATTAAAACAGTACGACAATGAGTCTTTATCCTATAATCCACACAATGTTCCTGCTAATAATGCGAGCGTACGTTTATTCAATTACATTTTTCAATTGGAAATAATGTGAAGTGATTTCGTTAATATATATTTTCTATATATATTTTTTATACCACTTCAGTGGCAGACAAGCACACGGCCCATCTGATCGAAAGTGTTAACAGTAGCCTAATGGACATATGCAACACTAGGAATGTTACACTCGTGCTACCGACCATGAAGAAACCTTCTAATGCCCTTTTTGAAGAACCTCATAATGTAGTAGCTTGGTGCTATGAATCTTATACCTACTACTAATTTGATAATTACTCCTTGGTTGCGATAAAATTTCTAGCTGAGAGCTTCGATAATGGGTGACGAACGCTACAAAGCAAGTCAGTCTTTGACCGTTGTGGCTGTGGTGAAACAACTTGGTCGAATTAGCGGTTCAAATTTCGCTAGAGGCGTAGATGTTCTTTATCTTATTCACCTTAATTCTCGTAACCGTAATCTATATTTCTATACTATATAATAATATTATAAACAGGAAAGATTTGTATTTTAACCGACTTCTAAAAAAGGAGGAGGTTCTCAATTCGGATGTTTATATTTTTTTTTATGTTTGTACGCTCATAGCTCCATCATGCGTTGACGGATTTGTAAAATTCTTTTTTTTTATGTACTGAATAAACTCAAAAACTACTGGACCTGAATTTGAAAAATTATTTCGCCATTAGAAAGCTACATTATCAGTTACCAACATAGGCTTTTTCATCATTGGGTGGAGCCGCGAGCAACAGCTAGTTGTACATAGAGTGGCTATAAAAAGTGAAAGTGTAACAATTTTTGAATATCAAAAAGTAATGGGAGCTGAGGTTAAAACACTGGCAATATAATCGCAACAGGTACGGTGTGCGGAAATTAATATTACATTTTGCACACGGCTTGCTGGTGCCTGCTCCGTTCGTAATTTATATTCCAAAGTTTCAGTTTAACTTAAATTGCAAACTATATAGATTTGTTTGGTGCCCGCGTTAGCTGATGCATTATACCTAAATCCCTGCTAACGGGGTATGGTAACAATTGCACATTATATTAGCAAAATTAAGGTTATATTTAAGCTGTTTACTGAAACAAACAAATATTTTTGATTGAAGTTTTTTAAGGATTATTAGCAACCGAAATTACTAATATTCCCTCTAATCCCTCCAGCTCATATGTACGAAATTTCTGTTAATTTAGGCCTTCCTAATTTGATAGAAATTTCTCATGTATGGCTTTCCTTATGTTTTGGTATCCCTTAATGAAAAACCATTTTAGCGTTTTTCATTTCTGCTTGGGTTAGATTCCTATTTAACCAATTTTTAATTAATTAAATTATATTTATACTTCAGAGATTTTTATTAAAATAAGATTTTGATTTAAGAATAACACTAATACTACATATAATTTTATTAGTTCCAAATAATGAAAATGTCCTGAAGTTCTCATAGAGCGAAACGCAGTTCACCCTATGAGCATGCCCTGCAGACGTGGCGTAGCGCACGAGCTTTTTCCAACATCGTTAACAACGAAATTTCAACTGAAAAAACAAATTTGTATAGACAAACTTGACTTGAGGGCCAATTCTCAAAAGAGGCTCAATCGTATTAATTGTCCCGCGAATAACAAGGCTTTTTGTGAGTCGGAGAGCTGGGCCGTACGTCGCGCGACGGTCGATCGCTAGAGGGAGGGGGTGTCGGTAGTCAGTGTTTAGCTCTCGTGTCGGCAGTACCGCGCGCCTGGCGCTCCGCGGCCCGTAACACGCGGCATGTTGCAAAAAACAGTAAGCACTCTACAGGTGCCCTGATCGCCTGCTACATGATAAATGACAGTGTTATTTCGACCCGACAGCCGCGCCCGACGAGTTGAGTGGTAGAAAATAGGCAACACGAATAAACAAACTTTTGTTTCTTTTTGTTACAATTTGGTCCGCTAGTGCATTTCATTGTACGTAACGTAAGTGTATATTTTAGTTAATTACTCACAAAAATATATTTTTTCTCAATTTTACATAAATATAAGTAACTTGTTAACTAACATTAATGTTCCGTAAGAAGTTGTCGCTGTTACTTTTGAAATTGAACTTAATGTTCAACAAAATTCTCATCAGGACCTTGAATGAAAAGTTGAATGTATTTAAGGTTTAAATTCGCGTACCAGTTTACTGCGCATGACCTGCGCAGGAGGTACTATTAGTACCTATCTATACTACATCACCTGTATCGATATAGCTAACAGGGTTAAAGGAAATTTCCTCTGACCTAGATTTTATTTTACGATGTTGCACATCTAAGATGGAAGTCATATATCATAAAATGCGGTAGTACTTTAATATTTCACCTGCCAGTATCCCGATTTTCTGCTATAATGGAAACATTCTCGATATTTTTAAGTTCACTTGGTGTTATTGTATGAAACGGCTTGGAATATTATTAATACAGGTTCGGGAAAGTCCTCTTATCATAAATAAATAATATGTACGTTATTATATCTATAAATATTTTAGAGTTTGAAAATATTATGTACCTTTTTTGTACCTTCTTAGTCGTCCTATGGGTTGAATATAATTTTAAGAAAATAATTTCGCAGATGCTGTTATCAAAGTAAAGGGGTACAAAAAGTAATTACTCGCGACTAATATGACGTCATTAGCGTTTTTGCTATATCACCGCGTTTACAAAAAGGTATGAAATGAGTATTAATGCACAAAAAAGAACACATTATTATCTCGTAGCAATTTAATATCTACTGTCTAACTTTAGAAGGAAATTCCAGACCACAGAAAACCTGTACTTGCTGGCTCACTTGGGTCACTAGAACTCTTTAGGGGTGGGGTAGGGTCGATATTGAGCGTGACTGACACCTTTGAAGTTCGAGTGTACGAGTATTACTACTTACCAAGAGTTGAAATGTGGACATAAAGAACCTCAACAGTCTAAAAAGAGACACACAAACTGAAACATTCCTTCATCCTATCTACTAATGTAGTTTGAGAAAGACACGTATTCAGTAAAATTATAGAATTTCAGAAACGGTCTTGGCAGCGGATTTTAGTAAATTTCAAAGGCGACCGGAAATTTTAATATAAATTTGAGTTCAAAACTCTCATCTAACTCGTTTCGACTTTACTCTTATTACCGACTAGCATATAATGTGCGGGACCATTATTAAAAGGGGCGTTCACAGAAATAAATTTAGGTTTAGGTGACGTTTTGAAGCTCTTAATAGATTTCATTGAGCAATAGGCAGATATAAAGCATTTTAGGGGTAAATTATGAGCCTTAAAGGGTTTACAGTCTACAGTCGTAATGAATACGTATGAAGTATAATAATCAGAAATTATTTTGAAGTCAAACAAGAAAGAAAACTGTACGTTCTCTCTACGGAATGGTAATTTTTACGTGCTTCTCTCGTTATTTTGTTGTATTCACGTCAAGATTACTTTACTCCAGTGTATTTTACTCCAAAGTAAGTAAAGTATAAATATAAGATCACTGTTATGGTTGCCAACAATGCTGAAATGAGAGTCTTCAGTTTGATGGCGTTGAGAGATACTTTTTCACGCCCCGCTTAAAGTACCCGAGATTATAGGAGTGGGGAAATACATATTATTATATTATGTTAGTAAATAACTTTCAGATATTCTAGTGTAGTTAAAAAAGGAACTGAACCGTTTATTTTGAGATAGAGCTAAGAGCAATGTACAGTATGGTGATGTGGTGATCGAAAAGAGGTTCTGGAGAATACAGGGTGCGATATTACAAGTTCCACCGGGTCCAATTAGCGGAATGGAGGTCTTTATGATGCTGAGAGTCAACATCTGTGTGCCAACATTGTGGCAGCTGTAAGAAGGATACGACGCTGCCCAAATGCGAGTGGGTTCCATCTATAGCCGAGAAGGGAAGAGCGTGAAAGTATGTCATTCTCTTCAGCAAAGAGGTTATGCATGGAAAAGTACTATTCCATACCGTAGTAGCAGCTTCAGGGTTTGTAGGGTGTTAAATGACCTCCAGCCTTAGTGAGTGTGGGCCTATGATTAGCGGGTAGGACAGCCCGCTGGGGATAATATATGTACTAGTGTTGTACTAGTAATAGTTAGCCACGCTATCACATTAGGTGATAATAACCTGTCATGATAGTGTAAGGTTAATATAAATTAATGATAACAGAGGACGAGCCTATTGCCGTCTAGCGGGTACTTTGTTATGGACTGTATGTTGTGTCGGATGGAGAACAGCCCCATCTCTTAGTCGCCTTTTACGACACCCAGAGGAAGAGATGGGGTGACCCGACTCTACTTCACCTGGAACCAATACGGATAGAAATAAATATTCGGGTAATTTTTATGGCTGCTTCTCTTTACTCCTGTTTAACTAGATCAATCTCTAAAACGATTGGCTCAATTTTGACGGCCTTTTCTCTGACAGATTACTGATATTATAAGGTGTAACATGGGTTTGATATTATAAATTGGAAAAAACGAAATCGATACTCGGGCAGGACTCGAACCCGCGATCTTTCCCTTACAGGGGGAATGTTCTGCCTACAAAGCCACCGAGCTTCGCCCGAGATTGATCCAATGCTTTAAAATTATCTCAATGGGCTTGATACTTTAATTATTTGTAAAACGAATTAAGGTTCTGCTAAGCCGACATGGACGAAGGCACAGCTAGTATTAACATTAAGTAACTGGTAAATTAATTACGTTAATGAATGTTTTCGTGTTGGGTGGCTTTGTTACCACACCTTGTTTGCAGACGACAATTTATTAACATTTAAATAAATTAACAATAAATAATTGAAACAGAGTGATTGTTAGTTCGTATTGCATTATCTATTTTATGAGGCTCTGAATATAGCAAAGCAAAAATAAAGAATATGTTTTGTTCTATAAAACACTATAGAACAAGAAATATTCTTCAGTGCCTTAAACTAATTGAATTAGAAATCTATCTTCATAATTATAGAAAATTTTAAACGCCTTTTTCGAATTTTTCTTTGCCGTACCGTAAAGTTTTGGAGTTTTTTTTATCAAGTGATTTCTTCTTATTACAGTCCCGGATCGTTAAATAGGGCGTAGACCGTCAAGCTGAGGGCCACCATTTTAACATTGTTGATATATGTACCTAATGGTGACCCTCTATCCTAAAACTGAAGTCAAATTGATGGACACTCTATAAAAAAAAGATCTTAAATAAGTTATTAAATCATTTTTATTTACATTATATCTAGCTTATAAATCATATTCATAACAAAATGTCAAGTGATATTTCCGAGGCGTTCACATCACTTGCAACGATCTATCATTAATTTGGTGTAATCATTACCGCATCGTCGGGCAGGCAGTTCACTAATAACAGATGATTAATATGTCTGGTTCTTTAGTGGTGCTTATTACCGCCTAAATAAATTATTTATGATATATTTTATATAGGACTAAACTTCCACCCGCGGCTCCGCCCGCGTGCATCTCTACTCAACCGATTCCAATCAAATAAATGTAAGATTTAAAGTCTGAGCAAGCCCTTTCTAACAAAAAAAAACGCATGAAAATCCGTCCTGTAGTTTTTGCGTCCATCGCAGATAAACAGACAAACAGACAAGAAATTAAAAAAAAAAAAATTTCGTGTTCAGTATCGTTAACATAACATAAACCCAAGTATTTTTTTTTAAATATCTCCAATGTACAGACACGACCACTTTAGAATTATAATAGTATAGATAGATTACGGCCGTGAACATAAGTACTTCATTTTTATTTTTCGGTTTTATTATAATATTTAATGTGAAAAAATAATTACAAGTTCAAAATAATACTAAATTAAATTAACACTACACACTATTATTACTAAAATAAACTAAATTACATAAGTACTTCATAGGGTAAATAATATATTGGAATGAAATTTTTAAGTAATTAGTATGCTAACTATTCAAATCGATTAAGATTGGAAAAAACTGTCGCCCCAAGACGGTTGCATAAGAGAATTTGGAGTGCTTAAAACGTGGCTCGGTAGCTTGGTTATCAGAGCATACCCCGTAACGACTGGTTGCAGTTTCGAGTCCCGTCTGAGCATTTCAACTTTTTCCAATCTTAACCGATTTAAATGATATATTTAAGACTAGCTTTTGCCCGCGGTTACACCCGCGTGGATATCGTTTATCGCGACAAAACATAGCCTATATGCTTTCTGAAGATCTAAACTACCCCTATACCAAATTTCATCAAAATCGGCTCAGCGGTTTAGGCGTGAAAGCGTAACAGACAGACAGAGAGACAGAGTTACTTTCGCATTTATAATATTAGAATGGAAGTATGGATAATTGGTGTTTTTTCAAAGGTTTTTTATAAGTACTTAGTTCTCACAATTAATTGATCCCAGTTGCCATGCGAACATCTGTGATATTCATAACGCTTCGTTGTAGCCCCAAAAATTTCGACAACTTGGTCTAACTTCAGAACTTTGATATCGCCAGAGGAAGAGTAGAGGTCCGTTTGACCTTCTGTAGTTTCACGGAAAATATTGAAGTTTGGCAATTTTGTAGTGAGTTGGGGAAAGGCTTGGAGGATGATAAAGCCATACTTATTAGTTTTAGTTTACATAACACCCAAATTATTTAACTATCTGTTTGAATAGTATGGAGTTAGGTAGGTATATTTAAGAAGAATTTGTATTGACATTTGTCTTTACAAGATTTTCTTTCCAATTATAATTCTACTAGTCTTTTGTTACCCTCAGTCTACATTTGAGTACAGATTTGAACCATGACTTCTGAGCTATCCTGTGCAATTCACATGGTATCACACAATAATATTAACTTTTGTATGCATATTAATATGAATATTTGCATTGGTCTGGGTGTTTCTATGTATAATATGTATGTATTTACAAAAAAAAATGTATCTAAGTATGTTTATCCGCATTCCAGAACCCATAACACAGGCTAGTTAAGCTATGCTTACTTTGGGTCTAGATAGCGTTGTGTAGAATGTCCTACAATAGCTATTATTTATTATTATTATTATTATAAAATCTGATTCAAATTGAACTTCTCGTTAGTTTATGATCCCCTATTAGGTATATTTATTGACATGAAACTGGTTTTCAAAATTTTTATAGTGGCATAATTTACAACAAAACTAGCAGACATTATTTCACAACTAAAATTATTGTACATAATTATGGATAATACCAGGTGAACAGAGGACCTGTGTGATATTGGCAAGGCTGTCAACTAGAGAGAGAATTACTCCATAAAAAATATAGACAACAAAATTTAATATGAAATGTAATATCATTCAAAAGAATTATAATCAATGTGAAACCTCACCAATGTTTAAGAAGCTGATACGTATGAAGCTGATATCTTTCGTGGAGATTACCTTGTCTAATATTTTCTTCCACGCAGTTATTGCGAGTGCCAGTTGTATATATTCGGATACTTATTCCGTTCTTGGGCTAGGTACCTACTTGATTTTGGATGTGAAGCTTTTTGGAATTCTAGTTGAACACTAATGTAATATTTATGTATTGCAGCTAAACTTGTTTAGCTGTTTGAACATTATGGTGGAGTGACAAATATCTAAACTTTCACGTCTTCAATATTATATAATATATCAGAGCATAAATTTTATTATAAAGTAATTAATAGATATTATGTACATCGAAAACTACCTATTTATGTATTATCTAACACACTCCATCCCATGGTTGCCTGGTAGAGATCGCCTTGTGTGATAAGGCCGCCAATTGTATTTACCTACTGTATTTATTCATTTACCTGTATTCCTCTGTAGATATTTGTGTGTACATACAATAAAGAGATGTATTATTATTATTATTATTATTAGCCGTATTTATGTTTTAAATGCGTTATGCATTTAGGGTGTAGAAATACATTAGCAATAATATAGGAATCCTGCTTTTTACCCGACTACGGCAAAACCAAAAGAGGGTTATACAATTTGTGTAAGCAAGTTTACATGACATAAAAAGCTATTTTGTGTAAGTCCCATATATGTTTACTTTCGGATATTATCCGTGGAAAAAGATGACTTGAACAAGGGTCGACCCACCTCTTACCTATACTTATTTTTACTACATTCTACTGCAAGCTCGGGAGACAATTTTGCAGGCGATTATAGACTAGAGTTAAAACTTTTCAGACCAAGAATGTCGACGTGACTGTCTCCATAAGAGCATGTGAAGAGTTCTAACAAGAACAAGCATAACCACAAAACACAATTCCTATAAAATACCCAGTAGACAACATACTGCATCTAGACAGCTTTTAAATTAAAAGGAAAACCTACAACAATATTGCATGGGTCACAGTTTATTTAAACATGTGCTGCTCCCATTTGTTACGTTAGCCATGTCCGCACTATGTGTCATGGACAAACATGTATTTGAACATACGACAGGACAGCGTTGCAAGACACGTCGGAAATATCACGACTAACTGACGTAGTGGGTGCATTTTGAACTAATACAAACCTTGTCTTGTGGCTGGATTCGGAATTTCACTTACAGCAGACGTTTACTTGAGCATTAAGACAGCTAACTTGAGTTTGAAGATAGTAAAACATGTTTTTGTGGCTATATTTTTGATGTCTTTTTTTGTAAAAACTTGCATGTTACCATTTTTTTACACTTCATTGCTAGTCAGGGTTAAATTTTGAACTGTTGGAGGAGTTGTGTTAGAATATTTAGATTTTTCCAAAAAAAAAAAATCGGCCAAGTGCGAGTCGGACTCGCCCATGAAGGGTTCCGTAGTAGCAAAGGCGAAAATTGCGGTTTATGACGTATTAAAAAAAATCTACTGACTGGATCTCGTTCGAACCAAGTTTTAGTGGTAGATTGTATGGCAATTTACATCATATATTTTTTTTAGATTTATCATTCTCTTATTTTAGAAGTTAGAGGGGGGGGGGGACACATATTTTTCCACTTTGGAAGTGTCTCTCGAGCAAACTATTCAGTTTAGAAAAAAAAAATTTTAGAAACCTCAATAGCATTTTTAAAGACCTATCTATTGATACCCCATACGTATGGGGTTGATGAAAAATAAATTTGAGTTTCAGTTCTAAGTATGGGGACCCCCAAAATTTAATGCTTTTTTTTATTTTTGTGTCAAATTCTTAATGCGGTTCACAGAATACATCTTCTTACCAAGTTTCAACAGCATAGGCCTTATAGTTTCGGAGAAAAGTGACTGTGACATACGGACGGACAGACAGACAGACGGACGGACAGACATGACGAATCTATAAGGGTTTCGTTTTTTGCCATTTGGCTACGGAACCCTAAAAAGAAACGGTGAACTGACTTGCGCTCACAGTCTATTCACAGTGCCCTCTGGTAATCAGAGAGTCAATTTGAGTAATCCAAAATATGAAGAGGTTTTCTAGGCTATAACTTCTTACTTGTTATACACTAAGATTATTCCGGTAAGCATTTTCATAGCATAGAGCAATGGTACTAATTTTCACGAGTAAATTAATTTCAATCATGAAAATTATCTAACCTGAACCAATCAGTCTACAGCAAATATTTACAATCACGCGGAAACTAGTTTGCTATATTAATTAGTATGATACGTAATAGTAATTATAAATTAATACGAATGAGGCTTTTGTAGCATAAACATCACTTATCTATTGTTAGTGACCAAACCCTAGGAAAGGAAAATAAAAAACGTGTCCTGTCAACACACGTTTAGTTTTGTGAATGTGTGATACAGATATAATGACGACTGATTAGTCGTCATTATATCTGTATACTTGTGTACGTGTGCCAAATTAATATTGCAAGAACACATTTTCTATTTAATGAATATTGCAACTTTCTACTTCAAATTGTAATCATTTTAATCAATCTAAATGTTAAATGGTGTTGTTTACAATACATTTCCTAAAGAAAAACAAAACATCTGAATGTTGTTTGTTTAGGGGAAAATGGGGTCGACGGGTAGTTTTGTTTACAAAGTTCCGAAGAACAAACCGCTTTATTAATTTAAAGTGGATTGATTGATGTTGTAATAATTGTTAGACTTTCTAGGGTCGAGAAGTTGGAACGTTGTCAACGGCATTGTGTTGTTGCTTTTCGGAATTTATTACAAAATATGATGTTATCATTTTAACAAACTAACTTTAAGTACTTCAATAAAATTGTTTGATATTACTGAATGAAATTTTGAAGCATTTACTATGCTAACTGTTCAAATCGATTAAAAAAGGGAAAAAGGATCGACCTCGGACGGGACTCGAACCCGCGATCTTTCCCTTAATCGTTTTGTTTGATATTAATTATGCTGAGTACTGCTTTAAAAAAATGTAATTGTTTAAATACCGTCCACAGATATTTGATAATAAAATAGTAAATATTAACTATCTATCTTGATTTTACGTCTTAAATGAGAAATAAAGAGATTGCATGGTTGAAAAAAAAAAAACAAGTTCGATCCCCGCTCAGTGCAAATATTTGTATCCATGAATATGGATGTTCGTATGCATGAATATGGGTATTTGTATTACTCTGGTCGTGCCTCGGAGAGCACGTTAAGCCGTCGGTCCCGGTTGCCATATTAACATCTATGGAAGTCGTTACGGGTAGTTGGAGCCCTAAAAAGTCTAACAACTGATCTAGCTGCAATGATTCGACATCGCCCAATATCGTTGTTGGGTTGTGGAGGTCAGATGGCAGTTGCTTCATGAAAAATATCGATGTCCAGCCAAATCCGCAGTTAGACTGGTAAAGTGGACCCCGGACTCCGGGGTGAAATCGTCGAATGCGACTGGGACTAACGCCAGGATATGAAAAAGCAGGTGGAAAAAAATTGAGACACTGAATTTTGCTATGAAAAAAATGAAATCATACAAGATTCCCATCGATCCTATGTGTACAAAAAGTTACCGAACGTCAGAATTTTTTTTACTTATATTTCTGAAGCGATGAGTGCTTTTGCAAAAATGCGACAGGAAATTGTGTATCTTGCATGTAAGTTGTAAAATACTTTATCAAAAACTTATATCAACGTTTTACCATGCGTTTTCGTTTCGAGTTATCGCGACGCAGGAAAGCGTTATTCAACAAAATATGCGCACGACTGCACCACCTATTTGGCACATTATAGTTTCATGTGATTTCGTTGTTTTTAGAGCTCTCAAAATATAAAACTGATTATAGGATCACTTCGTTCATACCAACAAGAACAAGAACGCGTACAGGCATAAAATTGGAACTGTGTCAAACTCTTACATAAAGCTGGGAAAAAATCAAAACTCTAAGTCAATTTCATTAAAAGACACAGCCATTTTTGCCTGACTTTTAAAATTTTATTCTTCAAAGAAACTCCAATCCTGGAACTTTTAGAATCTCTGTATCTCAAGAAAAATTTAAGTTTGTAGAAAAAGCTACATTTTAGTGGATAATAAAATTTAATGATTTTCATCTTTGCCTTGCATATTTTTACGATAAAACACGACTTAAAAACTATTCATCTTGACTTTGACTTTTTTTAGCGGCGACGAGACTATGTGGAATGTGGTTCAATACCACAAAAGTAGGTTCATAAAAAAATCTAGATTTCCCTAAATTTTCTGAAGTTTGATCTGTTTTTTGTCTTTATTCCTCACAAGATATCTGTATCACAGGAACACATTGCGTTGCTTAATGGACATTAAAAGTCCATTAACGATACATTACAACATCAAGCAACATCTTCACTTCGAACCATATCGTAGTTTAAAAATAACAAGACAATTTAATGATACCTATTGAGGTATTTTTTAAGAATGTTATTTCTTATAATTGTTTTTTTTTACTTTATTTTAGTATTAAAGTAGCTAAAGTTTCAAAACATGTAATGCATATTTTTCATTTCACTTTACGTAACCTTGTACCAAAAAGGTACAAGGATTTGAATAATTATGGAATATCAGGATCTTGTTAAAAAAAATATTTTTCGTTAACCATAGCAAAGAAATACCGACATGGCCATGGCCATTCTATGGAAGAGACAAAAATCTTTCCGAAAGTAATATGCTTAGATTTGATCAATACTTAGGGTAATTTAAATAATAAAAAAGCCTTCTGACCTCAGAGAAATCGATGTAGATAAAAAAAATTTCAACACGTTGTATAAAGAATTTCCTCCTTCTTTGAAGTCGGTTAATCAAAGGGAATCGACATCTTTTCATGTCCTTCTTTATCCTCCTTCAATTGAATGACAAAAGTACTGAAACCGGGACCTTGCTTTTCTTGCAATTGTAAGGTTGACTCCATAACTAATAAGCTACCGCTGAAATTAATTACCGAAAATTTTAATCTCATTTACAATTGTTGCCGTCCCCGGGTATAATCTAAAAATTAAATTCGCACTAAACCACACAGATCATTATAGTCCATCGAATTAGGCGAGGTCTGGGGGAGACGGGTGGAGCCACCTGTCACACTAGCAGAAGCAGGCCGAGGCGGCGGCGCAACACTTGCCTCCCCATACCCGGGTACTAGATGGGGACTTCGTGGTCCGCACTTCCAAAGAGGCTAGCTCAAAAGACATGACCGATGATATGACATAACCACCCCCACCGGTACAGGGGAGTGGGTTTCCGATGGAGATTTTGCGCACGTCAAAAAAACGGTGACACGATCGTCAATATTTGAAACCTTCATATCAAACAGTATTAAAAAGTATATCTACATTCCAGCTGCTAAAATTCAAATGACTAAAAATGCAAAATTATAAAAACTTTTCTAAAAAAATACCTTAATCTTTTAGTTACCAAACACTTTTCGCTACGAACTTTAAATTTCGTAGCAAAATCTAAAAATAGAATTTACCTCCACAAATTAGTGGTTCGCTATCGCACCATTATCGCACCACTATCGCCCCGCTAGTGCTGCTCCACGTATAGTACTACTACTACGTAGCACTTATGCCGAAGTAGCGGTGCGGTACAGGTGCGGTTAAGCTCATAATTAGCGCACACTGATACATCTAATTACAACTACACTACGGGCTTATCTAGCTTGTTTCCCAGTTGCTGTGCTTATATTTAGTGTTATAGCACTATAAACAGTAATGCCTCTTCATTCTTAGAAGACTTTATAAGAATAGTAACATATTAAGATAATTTTAAAGCAATTAGTTTGCTAGAGTGGTCAGAGCGTTCCCCCTGTAAGGGAAAGATCGCGGGTTCGAGTCCCGCCCGAGAATTGATTTCGCTTTTTCCAATTTATTATAATAGTAACATATTTTTTTTTAATTAAATTTATTTTTGCCCGGAGAAGTAGATAGAATAGAGCCACCGTCCTTTCCCGTGGATGCGACATCCACGGGAAAGGACGGTGGCTCTATTCTCAAAGGTGACTAAGGGATAGGACTGTTCTCCATCCGATAGTAAGCATACAGCAAAAAAGTGCCCACTTGTCGGTAATAGGCTTGGCCCTTAATATATGGAACTGAAAATCATAGTTGGCGAAATATGGGTGTTAAATACCTCGGCTTACCCCTTTGGGGATTTTCAAGCGTGAATATAATAATGTATGTGTATGTATGTATTATATGCAAAAAGGATTATCGTTTATACGGAAGGGTTTTAGAGTACAAAAGTAACAGCGTTCTGTATCGATTGGAATGGTCGGGGACAGGCAGTCCTTTTATAGGTGGTAGAGCTACGGCGTAGCTATAATGCTACGACGTAGCTATAATGCTACGACGTAGCAAAACATTTCTTTTAACGATGTTACGTGAATAACATTGCAAATAAAATGATATGTGAATATATTATGTTAGAATAAAGTAGTTTTTTGCATATCCTTAACATGCAATATTTTATTATTAAAAATTAATACATAATAATATATGTAATAATTTGTATTAATCAAAATATTTTGTCAAGATCACATACTCGTTTACACACTCACTACTCTAATAATATATAATTGTATAATTAAAAAAATATGTATTAATTAATAGGCAATTTCATAGTAAATATATATATTTTTTTTCACACAGCCCACCTGATGGGAAGAGGTTACCGCGGTCTATGGACGTATGCAACACCAGGGGCGTCACATTCGTATAGTATATTTGTGTTTTTTGAGGATAGCACGGGGTGCTACAGCGGTGAATAGATTATTGAAAAGTAATCCGCGCTCACCAGGGCCTCGCTTGTCTCGCGATTTAAGTCCAAGATATGTGTCCTAAGATATACTTTTAGGCTACTAAATAATATACGACCTGAATGAAATTTTGAAGCATTTACTATGCTAACTGTTCAAATCGATTAAGAAAGGGAAAAAGAATCGACCTCGGACGGGACTCGAACCCGCGATCTTTCCCTTACAGGGGGAACGCTCTGACCACTAAGCCACCGAGGCACGCACGAAATCAATCCAAATTCCCTTATACAACCGTCTTAAGGGCGACGGTGAAGCCATCTACCGACATTCATACGAACTTATCGGAATCAATGAATGATGTTACAATCATTTTTAAACATTGATTTTTGATGACTCCGCCCAAACAACTGAATGAAATTTTGAAGCATTTACTATGCTAACTGTTCAAATCGTAATCTTAATCGAGTCGAATCTTAATCGAATATACGACCTGTTTATGTGTGCTTCTGATATAGGTACGTAAATCAGGTTATCCGGAATACCTATAAAGAGTAATACGCAATACAAATCCAACCATACACTTGCCGTGAAACAAAATTTTTATTGCTTCTCGTAGCACTTTTGTTCCTTATTTTAAAACATTTGCGATGCTAACGCGACCTGTACCTTCACCTGGTACTGAACTTTTTGATTTATTGGATTCCTTGTGACGCTAGCTTCTCTCTGAATTGCATTTTCTATAATATTGATGCATTTTACATTCACGACTCATACAAGACGTGACCGTCTTCCGCTATTACTTTTGTTCCGACCAATATTTTTAATATCTAACTTTATGTCTTTGAAGTATTCTTATGTCAGTTGTTTTATGGTTGTTTTGGAGCGGAACATTTCGGGCACTGTTTGGATAGTAAATTTGCCTGGTAGTATTAATTTGGAAATAGAAAAAAAATAGTTCCATACATTATTCCGTTCACCACACGTTATTAAAACAATCTTTTTATAAATTAATACTTCCCGAAGATTTTGTTATCGAAACTGTATCCAAAATCTTTCAATCCAAAATGACTATAAAAATCAATCGGTATTTAAATAGAGGCACTTAGTACCTGTATTAGTCCATGATAAATATTGACAAGTACAAAACTTACAACTACTAATGCTACTAATGCTACTATATTATAGGTATACATAATAAAAATAACTACTAATATAATATTTTAGAATATTTTGCTGAATCTACTGGAATTGTAAGCATTATTCATACAAATAATAAGGAAGCAAAGGTAACTAAAAAAAAACTAAAAAATATTTGGTAAAGTCATGTGTGATGAAATGTATACATGGACCGAATTTTGAATAATGTTCTAACTCTGAAAATTTTAGAAATAAATAGTCACAATAACAATATATTTTTTTTAATCATCGGGATTTCTTGCAATAATGCGTTGTGGCTCAGAATGTCAACTTCTCAAAATGTCCCCTGGTACCAGAATGTCAACTTCCCATAATGTCCCTCGTTAAATCATGTTTATTTACGTAAAAAAAATATTTTTTTATCAAAAATATGATCACAAATGGCTTTCAGACATTGTTGCAAATTTATCACTGTATACGATATGGATACGACATATGTGCAAATACTGAAACCGCGAAGCATCCTGGTCCGTAGGAATAGAACTAAATTAAATTTAAACTTAAATTCCCTGATTTATAAAATCCGAAATTTTCTAACAAAATAATTATTAAAATAAATGTAGAAAATGCAACCACTTGTATAAGTCATTAAATAGTTTCATCCATTGCTTCAAAGTCATTGACTGTGTCATAAGTCATTAATAAATACGCACACACCTTCACACACACACACACACACACAACAATAGGCATAGTAGGTAACTTACTTGAACAGCTAAGCGGCAACATGCGATTCTACAGAGTGCTCAAAGTTGTTCAAATTCTATAAAATTAAAACTCTAGTTTCTGCCCTTAATACTGGACCAATTTTGTTCAAACTTTTCCTGCTTGAAGCTTAGGGGGTACCAAGTATATGGTTTCAATTATTGCCTATATGTCGTATCCATATTGTATATTATTTCAGTGCACGTGACTGTACACTTTCACTCTTAAACCACTGAACAGGTTTTGATGAAATTTGGTACAGATTATGTTTGGTCTTGACAGCAGACATCCATGCGGGTGGATCCACAGGCAACAGCTAGTTTTAAAATAATTTCTATATTAATTATATTTGTTAGGAAGATACACAGGAAGTCCTGTTCAATAAATAAATATACTACAACATTCTTCACAATGCTATCTAGACCCATAGTAAGTATAGCTTAACTAGCTTGTGTTATGGAATATATAGCCTGCGGATAAACATACTTATACGTACGTATAAAAATGACGTCATATTTTCCAAGTCAAGACTTTTTTATTAGCTTTTGTAGCAGCATACGCTTGTTAACTGCAACGTGGAGTTCATTTGTTAGAGCTCACTCGCCTTCTGATTCTTTAGTGCACTTTGTGCGCTGTGATTTTTTACTGCCTATTCGAAAAATCGTTTAACTCGAACGGTTTGCTTTTACACAGAAAGGTTTCAACGGCTTAACTTTTCAGTTTGCCTCTCCTTTTTAGGGTTCTGTACCGAAAGGTACAAATGGAATTCATTAGTAAGAATCCATTGTCCGTCTGTCTGTTTATCACTAGGCTGTGTCTCATGAATGGCTGTTTCACAGATGATATATGTATTTCTGAAGCCGCTAATAGGTATCTACTAAAAACAGAATATAATAAAATTTTTGAGGGAGGCTTTTATTGTATAGTTAATGGTACGGACCCTTCGTGCGCGTGTCTGACTAGTACTTGGACGTTTTTATACAATACAATTCCAAATATAACATTAAGGCGGTGAATAAAATTCGTGGGTATTTGAAAATATGTTTTATCACATAGCATGTTTTTCGATTCACACCGCTGCGCACCGCTGATATCTTGCTCTCAAAACCATATGCTATGCTATCTATTATATTTCGGTTTCTTTTGTTGTAGTTTTCATTCAAATTATGATACTTACAGCTTTTAAAATCACAAAGGTTCACAATACAAAAATACAATATTTTTTTAATGCCATTAATTTATTGTTAAATACCTACTTTAATTATTTTGATAATATATCGTCCACGACCAATTAACTGTTTTAATAAACTATAGTAAAGCGTAATTCTTTGGGGAAGTAGATTATTTTTAGAAACGATAAGCAAGTAATTATTGTTACAAAACTTGAGGAATAAAGCTTTATAACAAATACAATATAAGAAGAAATCTATTGAAATATCAGTTACAATAACATGACTACGTGTAAATGCCAACTTGTTGGGTGAATGCCGCTAGCAAAAGGGTAATTATGTACTTGTCGAGCTGTCATGGTCAATTATTGTGTGGTATGAGTAATTCATAAAGCGTGTTTAATATGAAAATCATCCGTTCATTTATATGAATGAAATGAGTTAAGAGTTTTTTAATTTATAATTTATATTTTGCGAGAAAATATTTAATAACATTATTCATTAAAATAACTTCAATAAAGTTCACAATGACAGATGATAATTATGCCATCACTGCGACAGAATATTAAATAAAAGACATCTAGTGCTGCATTAAATCAAGAGTAAATTTTGCTTTTTGGACGGATTGCGTTTTGAGCGAAATGCGTTTTGGGCGAAATGCGTTTTGGGTGGATTGCGTTTTGGGCGAAATGCGTTTTGGGTGGATCGCGTCAAATAGACGATTTGCATGTTGGACAGTACGTCACACGTCAATTATTGGTGTACCCAGCCATCCAATGAATGTCGCGGATCACCACGCGGATCACATATAAGATCAAATAGAGTACAATAAAAATATTCAGAGTACAATATTTGATTTTACATAATAAATAACAAGTTTTAAAATATTATGTGCATTGTAATGCACTAAATAACTCTTCGGGAAAATCGAACATAACGTAATCTTCTGCTGAGGACGTTTGCCAAAACCCTTATCTGGTGTTTCTGCGGTCAGTAAAGATTCATAGATCCAAAAGGTACAACAAATAACAGTTTTATTATATACATTGCCACGTATATACATATTTACGTTGCCACTGTATCAGGTTTTTACTACAGATGCTTAAGCCCATTTCCATTAAGTCATGTAACATATTTGTTCGATTCTTGAGGTGTATAAAAATCGTTACGATCGGTGAATTTCTTTTTGGCAGTGAATAAACATACATACATACAGTCACTCTTCTTTCCCAGTGAGGTAGGCAGGCACACACATGTTTCCACATGCTTAGTACGATCCTGGTATACATCTTTCGCTTCTTCTACTTTCATAAGTGTTTTCATACATGCTCGGTGGTTTCGGGTATTCTTGATATGTTTTTTCTTAAATATTTCTTCGATCTGATTGACATGCATTATATCTAGGTGAATAGGCAACCCAGAAGGGGTCGCTCCGGGTTGCCTTTTCACCCTCGCTTCATAAATCTGTTTCTTCAGTCTTCTTTTGTCCACTTTCTCGTGAATCGTAAATAAAATATACATAAAATAAATAATCTGGAAATACCATGTGTCAAACCTAGAGTATGTCACAAACCTGATACAACACTTAAGATTATTGACATAACGTTAATGGTTCGTGGTTCAGAAGTCGGATGTAGTCAGGTTCGCGAAAATAAGAAGCTAAAATCTTACTTCCTTTATCGCATTCACTAAAAAAGTAGATGACAGGTATTGAAATCCTACTTCCATACTTCCATATCCATACTAATATTATAAATGTGAAAGTAACTCTGTCTGTCTGACAGTCTGTCTGTTACGCTTTCACGCCTGAACCACTGAACCGATTTTAATGAAATTTGGTGTAGGGGTAGATTAGACCTTGAGAAAGGACATAGGCTATGTTTGGTCGCGATAACTCACAACCACGTGGGCGGAGCTGCGGGCAAAAGCTAGTAATATTATAGATGTGAATGTTTTCGAAAATATTTCTGTTGTTCAATCACGCTCTAACGGCTGAATGGATCTGGCTGAAATTTGGCACATGGATAGAATTTAGTCGGGAATAACAAACACATTGGTTACTTTTTATCTTTGGAAAAGGTTCCGATGGTTTGCGGGGTCATGAAATGGGGAGATGGGAGGGGAGACACGGGGCATCAGTGTGTAAAATTTACGTAAACTTCTGACAGTATCAACTGACAGGTAGTCTATAAAATTTGTGTACCTATATAATAATGTAAGTTAGCGTAATGGCATACAGGTCTTGAAAGATGAGCTGTGTTATTAGACGTTATGGAAGATTGTAGCAAAAGGGTCCAAGTTTCTCTTGTTTAACACTTAGTAAGTGTTTACTGGGATATTCAGCTAGAAAACTTTCTAGCTTACATTTAATAAAGTAAGAAAAGCAAATAATTAGACATCATAAAGGGTGAATTAAAATGGTAAGTTTATTTAAAATTAAGTTAAACTTGAATGGAATTAATAAACACACCGTTTGGATGTTTATTAAAAGTTATACTGATTTAACAAACTTTACAGTCAAGCGCCTAATAAACTTCACGACGAAGTAAGTGGCTAGTCATGATCGATTATTTTAGCGATTTAGACTTTTATACTCAAAGTACCTATAGAACATGATTATTTACAAAAAAGCTATGGTTATATGAATAGGAGTGTGAGAGTGAAGGTAATATAAAAAAAGTTAATAAAGAGGCATTACAATGCAGGCCGAGCGCGAACGGGTCGTGCGTATTTTATTTGACATTTTTATACACCAGCTTGAATACTTGCCGAAGCTCACCTGTCGAAAGAGTAGCAGTTAGAAATTAGTTGGGAGACTTAATCAGTAATAGAATAAATTACATGCCTACATAATATATTCACGCCTGTAAATCCCTAAAGGAGTAGGCAGAGGTGTTTGAACACCAAATTTCGCCATCTACGATTTTCTATGCCACGTAATAGCCATAGACATACCTACATAGGCGGGCGAGCCTATTGCCGGTACTTTGTTATGGACTGTATGTTTGCTGTCGGGAGGAGAACAGCCCTATCCTTCGGGGTGTGGCCCTTTTATATACTCCACCAGGATCCGAAAAAATATTCAAATCCCGAATTCATTTAACTCCATTCTACTCAGAATATTGATACGAGTAATTCTTATCGGAGCTTCAGTGTCAGCAAAGCATAATAGCTGTGACTGATGGATGAACATGGTTTCCGAACCGTAAAGGGATCGTACGTAAACAATGGTAAATTAGCCCCTCCGATCAATTGGGAGGGTCTGTTTGTTTTTCGTTATTCAAGGTTCTCCTTAAAGACCGGTTGTTATTTTTATAATAACGCTTGTGTATACCTCGAAATATTAGGCAGAAGTTATTCCTCATATTTCATAAATTGTTATTATTATACTCTTCAAAAATAAAAGCCTACTACAACCCACTATGAGTAGTTCCGGTAACTAAAATTAATTGAAACTTGTGCCTCACACACGCAACTTATGTTAGAGGAACAGAAAATATTTCCATTGTTTGCATAAGTACCTTGTTTATATTACGAATGGAATGAATTTAGTGAAGAAAAATTAATAACCTCGCGCTCCGATGAAAAGTGAAAAACAATTGCGTACAGAAGGCTAACAAATGAGATCTATTGATGTCGGTGCAAAATTCGAAACACAATAAAAAGCATTAATAAGTCAACATTACTCTATCTGGGTATTACAAGGCACACTGACACAGTTATGTAAGCGCGGATATAACATGTTCATGTAAAGCTTTATACATATACGTGTGTGAAAGACAAGTAGTACAGCCGCGAGCTAACGGAGGAGAAAATTACAAGCGGGGAGACATTTTTTGACTTCACGCCCTGACAGCCGAGTTGTTACCATGACATTGGTGTGGACTCGGCTCTAGAGCTCAGCTTCAAACACTTTTTGATATTCTAAATCGAAATGTACAAAAACACCATGCTTTTTTCCAAGTAAATATTTCTTATATTAGACCAATCCATAAAGTGTTAATGTAGGTATTTATTATTTCGAGTTATGCTATTGAAATTAAATCAGCGGGTTAGCTTTAGAGGCACGTTTAGCAGCAGCTGTTGAAATATTTTCACTCGCTGGAAAATCTCATTCGTTTCACACGTTCGTTTTGAAATTTAATATGAACATCGTTGTTTACTTCCTAAAATCACATTTATTGTTAGATTGTAGGTTATATGACCACAATGCACTACCGGTTGGTAGCAATGAGCGTAAATGCATGCGGCAGGCCAAAGAGTACGCACTAAGCAGGTGGCATGCGGTCAACGGGATTAGGTACTAAAGTAGCCCTAAGGTTTTTAATTTCAGCAATAACATTACAAACTTGTCGAAGACGCCATAAATATGAAAAAGTTATACACAAGTATAACTTAATGCAATAGAACGCACTAAATATTCAGTGAAGGTACATTTTATCTAACAACAATAGCTGCGTCGATAGTAGATACACCCACAGGAAAGCTAAATTGATTTTTGTTAAGTTTTCCGCCATCATACAGCAGCCAGGGGATTACGAGACGTTTTAAAAGCTTGCCGAGTGATATTAATAATGTAATTGGTCGATATGACTTACTCGGGGTTTGTTACCGCATTTTGAGATAAATAACCACGTCACCAGAATACAACAAAATATTCTTTCAGCACCTCATGTTTTAATATCATGTATCATTGTCAAATAAATTAATTTATGAACAAGTTATTTGTCATTTTAAGATTATGGAGAAGAAAACATAGGCAAGATTATTAATATTATAGAACACATTTTTATTCTATGACATTGATGAAATTGTGAAGCTTTTGCAGTGGAAACGATGGCTGATGAATCTATAGATAGATTCATCACCTATTATTTATTCATACTTCGATTAAATACAAGTTATTACAATGTTCGTGGTTCCCACGCCCGAGGGGGGCCATCTCGAAACCGAGTCGACCGGCGTGCGAAAGATATGATTCAGGCTATCTCACCTCTGGCAACAGAAGACCCAAAAACAACGTGCGTATTTAGTCGGTTCGGGTCTGACATAACCACCCCCGCCGGCCCCAGCTCGGTATCCGAAGGGATTTCCGCAGTATAAAAAAAGTGTCGAAATAATGTTGAATTACTAAAAACCCCATATAAATAAAGCACTATGTATAGGAATATAGGTATTAAACAACGTGCTTCCTTGTCTTGGAACTGAAATGGTGCATTAAACGTGAAAAGCTTCTTACTCGTATTTGTACTGGCGGAAACATCTCTTATACCTCTACCTCGTCTAGTTTGCTTTTAGAGAATTTCCAATCAGGCCGCACATCAACAAGCTTAAAAGGGCTTCGTGGTAAACTTTACGCTGGATTACACTGGGGTTAATCTTTGTAAAATGGTTGTGGGTTTCCTCAAACCCAGTGTATGTTTACTAAGTTTATATTAAATTTTTAAATACCTGTAACACTTTTAAGACACTATTTGGTGTCTCCGTTTTAACCCTTCACTAAAAAGACAAAGACAGTATGTATTCTGCAACTTTTATGGTGTCAAAATATGACCATTCAATAAAACATTCTTCAATAAAATAAAAGTAGTTTATTGAGTACGCTGTTTTACTCGATTCCTCTCAAGGTTGCGTACCTAAATAAATACGATATGGGCCCAAAGTCGTTGATGTGGGTAATCCGGTCATATGGCTTATAGGAAATGTGGACCAACAGTCGTAGAAGGATTAAATTGTAGTCACAAGGGAGATCCTAAATTGATTTTGCAGCTTTGGTGAACGTCGAATATTTTGAGACGATAAGCCGATAAGTTCCAGGTACAGTTGATTATATTAAATTAATTATATCAATAAACATTGTTACTGATTGTTACTCTGTTTCTGGACTCTCTATAAGGATTTTTTATCTACCTCTACTCCCTCCCTACTCCTTACTACTAGTAGGGTAGTCAGAGTTCACTGGAGAGGTTTTGTGCTGTCAGTGGGAAGACCAAATGCTTGTTCTGCGTGTCTTCTTCGCTGACCGCACAGAATCTCTCTGTCCTTACAGGGTCGGCAGCACGAGAGTCACTCCCCTGGTGTTGCTGGGTCTGAAACAAAACTCCGACAAACGTTTCTCCGCCGAATGAGCCGTCGACAGAACGTTTCGATTATCAGTTGTTCACCGACAGAACCTTTCAACTACGAACGTTTCGCCGACAGAACGATTAATACATGAGTGATTCGACGGAGAAATATTTGTCGGAGTTATGTTTCAGACCCGGTGTTGCTTTCGTCCATAGGCGACCTAAGTGGTATAAAAAATCTACCTTATAAAAACCACCTTGTTGTTCACATATTTTTTTTCTATTTATTATATCTGCAAAAGGTAAACCACAATACCCACCATTATTAGACGAATACAGCCATTCGACTGTGATTATCGCATTTAACCTAAATTTACCATCTCCACGATATTATAGAAAGTATATTTTTTGTGATGAAGTCTCCTAACATCAACATAGCCAAAAGTACACTTTGGTTAAGGTGTTGTTGACAAGCTAGCCAAAATTTCGTAGACTGTGCTTGAGTTAGGTTGGCCACATTATTCGGTTGTAACAATAGCTATTCAGGAAATGAGCTGTACTGCAACGATTTATTAGGTTCAATAGTTCCGCAAGGGTAGGTCAACTACTTCCGAGCAAGCGTAGTAGATAATTTGAAAATACGTAGCAGCTAGGTGAGAAATGTGTTAGGTTAAGAACTAAGCTAGCCAATGAATCTCTAGAGCCTCGCATTTTTCTTTGTTGCAAATAAATACTTTTGTTGCATACAGTATCTGATAGCGTCACTATCCACTTTAAACATATTTTAACATCCAAACATCTTTATACACTTTCATATTGCTATTATATTATTCGTACACATGCATATTACATTTTGTGATAAAAGAAAGTGGAAAATTGAAAGGGAAAGAAATGTGGAAAAAGAAAGAAAGGTAAAAGTATCTTGAAAACATAGTTTAATTTCACATAAAAACATTTTTGGTGGAAAGGATAACACATTACCTAATTGTTATTTCTTCAGAATAACATCATAATAAGGACATGAATGCGTCGTTGTTTACCCACAGCCAGCGGTACAGGGCGAGATGAAAATTTTAAAACGGACAAACACATTCTACCTCAGGATTACATTAGTTTTAATATAGTTTCAAGCTCAAGCACACAAGATATTCCATGTAACTAAACTAATGTATGAAGATTATTCCTACTACTTCATACTATAACTTTCTGTCTATTAACTTCTTCTTTTCCAACCGATACTGTATGCGACCATTACCAAACCTATACAACTCAGCTTACCTCTTCAGAGATTTACAGCAGTGAATGCTCTTTCCAGCTTACAGAGTACAATAATAAGTAGGAAACTGTCTCTAGAGCTAGTGAAACTAGCATTGCAATGCAATAAAAACACTAACTCATAACTTTAATAATATTTCACAAGTAATTATTACCAACTTTGCAAATTTGGGGTGGAGCTCACATTTCATTTGAATTTAAACATCAAGTAACAAAGTTATGTAGATAAGGGTATTCAAAGCTCTATACCAGCCATGTTTGTAGTCATGAATATACACGGATTTACGTCCGGTACGCATGCAAGCATTAAAGGTTATGTGCAGCTTACTGTGACCTGAAAACCTGCTAGTAAGACTAAATGTACGTCGCGGATGTGTTATGTTGAAATGTTTTCTGAAGAAATACTACATTATGATGTTATGGTGTATAGTACCAGGGCCCATATTTTGTTAATTATTAACCACTGTCATTATGTACCACAGATATAACTGCAATAAATGTCATTTAATTTTAGACTATACTGATATACTGTTAAAGTCTAAAATTACTTTACTGATAATGGCATCTTGTAGAGTGAATGAAAAAATGTTCATACGTACGTCACGAGTGAAGGCGTGAAGGAGAAAGGCGAAGACGGGAACGGGATCTGAATGCGAGGTCGGAACCTCCATGCGATACACCCTGGGCAACGGAGTCGGTAGTGCCCCTCACCCAGGAGAGGCGCTGCCGCCTACGGTAAATACTTGCCGCAACGACGGCTCTGTAGAGGGCTGCTCAGAGGCTTCCCATATACCCCTCACAGTGGATAGCAGGCAAGGGGAGGGCTGGTCAAGGACCCGCGATGGCATGCGTTTTTAATGGGTCTGAGTCCGATATAATCACTCCTTAAAGCCGACGGGGGTGATATCCGAGGGAACTTTAGTACGGAAAAAAGTTAAAATGGAATCTAAATTCCACACGGGCGGAGCCGAGGGCAACAGCTAGGTAATCATACACGTATTGAAATCAGAAATTATTTCAACCTGTATAGCAACCATATTAAAATCACAGACAGTGGATTTAGTTGATTAACTTTATTTTGTGTTAAATTAATACCATTTTTCGATATTTCCGTCGTTTTACAGCCCTGTCACAACTTAATTGACAAGTTAGGTTATGCTCGTATTTGTTATCAAGTTTATTTTTTATCACATTTAAATTGTGTTCCTAACAGACACTGCCTATCATGTTGTCTAACATGGTCCATATCTTGTTAATATTTTCTTAACATTTATGTTAGTAATATACTTGAAGGGGTCGTAGCTATGTAGTAACCGAGTACTTAGGTTAGTTCATTATAAGGTAAATAATAATAGCAGGTTTTTTCAAAGTAAGTAAGCTTGCCGAAAGAGCATCATACGTAGGTTTTCTAACCTAGCAGGTAGATGGGTTGGGGTGAGCCCTCCACCCGCTGTAGAGCCTCCCGCGAAGGGGTGATGTCCTGGTGTGTCAAGCCCGCGAAACATACATACATACGCGGTACATTTTTTCCTGTCTAAACAAAAAAAAAGTTTATAACCTAACATCCCATGCAATTTAAATTCTAATTATCTTCATCTCAATTTTAGATATTCTGAAGTTTTACGAGTATGTTCTCCTGCAGAGTTGCACAATGCACAAAAACTTTCTTAGCCGTGTACTATTAAACGAGTTTTTAATTTCACATCTCCCGCTTTGAGATAGCGCAAAACGGACCAGAATTTTATGATTTATTACCTTTTTTGTTCAAAAAATGGCTCGAAAGTCTAAACATACATAAATTTTTATTTCCTACAACTTTTTTGTTGCTTAAGGTTACCTCGATAACAAACGTGTTTGGAATCCATTAACTTTTGTATTGCTATTGTGACTCATTATTTAAATAGTGAATTGATTTAAAATGCAACTCGCCCTAATTAGAGGCAACATTTCTAAGCTATTTTGACTTTGAAATGATATGGCGGAGGTGGAACATGACGGTCCCAAGTGAGCAGTCCAACTGGGCAAGTACCTCCGCCCTGCAGAATACCGCAGCCATGATAACCTCGTGTTGTATTTTTTGCTGTCAGTGGGTAGACCAAAGTCTTGACCTGCTTTGTCTTCTGAGTTGATGGCACAGAAACTATCTGTACTTATAGGGTTGGCAGCACGAGTATGACTCCCCTGGTGTAGTGCACGTTCTCGGTAATCACTTTCCATCAGGTGGGCCGTGCGCTTCTTTACACTTAAGTAAGTGGTATAAAAAATGATCTTTTGGAGAATTAGAGTATTTTATAAGACAATGACTCTGTTCAATAATATTTCCATGTATTTGCTCTTTTCAACCAAACTGATAAAATCTTCGTCAGTCCATTAATGAAAAACGCGATCTAAAATGCAAATGAAGAATATGAAGATTTGATAAAACAGTCTTGAGTCTTTCAAGATTGTATTTAAATATTGGCTTACTAAACAACTCATAACTTAATCTTGGTTCAACAAGATGATATAACAGTGAGTGATTCAATTTAACTTATTCGAAACTTTGAAAAGCAGCATTTTGTCATTGTTATTAAAATATTATAACAATAAAAATGGAAATAGTATGCAAGAGTTAGTGTTTTCAAGAAGCTTTTGAAGTGTACAAGTAGAGAGGCAGGTTGTGCAAAAGTAGAAACAGTACAAATTTGTTTTCGGGAGCCTCGTCCACGGGGGCGTCGACCACTGGGGGCGTAAGCCACGAACCCGGTGATATATTATGTTCTTATTTTTGCCTACCCCAGAGGTGAAAAAAACAATTAACTCCGTTTATTATTTGACAAATGGAAATTGAGTCTTGTCAATACCTAATTACACAGTTTCATACTGCTACATATATTATGCATACTGTTTTGGATCCACATTATATCAAAGACCTCTATGCTAAACCTTATCAAATTATACCTTACCTTGAGGCAAATTAGGACTTGAAAATTGAACATCTTTTATAAATAGTTATAATTTTCTCAAAAGCACTTTTGGATCTATTTATTTATTGATGATTGGTCTGGTAATGATATCATCAACAAGTAATGTTGTATTTTTACTGAATTCAAATTGTGATATTTAATCATTTCGTTTACATTATGAACAGTTTTTAAGTTTTCAGTCATAATTTATAATTCTTATTTTATAATTCTTCTAATTCTTGTCTTACTCTTGACACTTATATAATATCTTACTTGTTGAAAATTGGTTTAGACATTCATAGTATCCTCGTAAAAATTTTGAATTGCTCTTCCAAACCTCGTCGTGAGATTGTTTACGACATAATGTTTTGTTGAGTTGAAATGCGACTACTACCACGTTCGTCCTTCTTTTTACCTTTTTGCTAAGAGGTTTCTTGTTTCGTACAAATAGCACTGATTTATGACTCTTACTTTAAGCTCAAATTTACCCTTTTTGTTTGTTCCAACAAACGGTTGAAATAAATGTCGGTCATACATTTTACAACCTCTGGTCTAACTGCTTTTATTTATTTTTAAGTATTACTTTGAGGTCAATAAATGTATCGGTCAATCAAATTCATCCATCTTTCGTTTACTTACTTGGTACTTTTTGTGGTTTGATGGCGCTAAAATGTCACTGAAGTATAATGACAAATCTATATCCTTGAAACTTTAACATTATTACTTTCAGCCACATAGATATATCATTCTACACATAGATTTTTTATCTATAATATAAAAATGAATCCCTAAATGTGTTGCTAAGCGCCAATCTCGAGAAAGGCTGGACCGATTTTTTAGAATATTCCTTGAAGTCCGAGGATGGTTCTTACGGAGAGAAAATTTAAAAAAAAATTAAGAATCGACTGTTAGGCGGTACGAAGTTCGCGGGGTCAGTCTAGTTTGGAATAAAAATGAATCTGAGAAAATACGTGATTTGAATTTTAGAACAAAGCTTTTGCTTCTATTTAACTGTAATTAATATGTATCACTAATGTGCGGTACTACAATAATCACTTGATAAACGCGAATATTATATTTTCAAGATCATGTAAAGTATCTCAAGCTTTTCTTTAGCGCATATCTTGGTAAACAGTATAGAATATTGCTATGGTAATATTATGGTAATACTACAACCACTGTTCGGATAAAATATTCTTCAAATTTACATTCTAAATGATGGTAAATGTACTCCTTTATAATAATGGCTTTCCATTGTGATATTGAAGACTTATGTAACCACATTCAAGTCGGTACTTACTTAGGATTGACTTATTTTGCATATTGTGTAGCTGTTCTGAATAATCTTTACTGATTATTAACTGTCACTTCTCTTATTTTAATTAATTAATTTAGTTTCTATCTTTTTATAAAACTATATGCACAATAAAATTGTACAGAGGCGTACTTAATGCCAAAGTTGTTATCTAACAGTCAACCTTAGGGTGATGCAGATACATTGCAGCAGGTACGGGCAGAAGAATGAACAAATTACTACAATGATAATGCTTTAATTTGTACACAGTAATAAAATACATACATTTATACGTACACATAAAATTCAATCCCATACTATCCTACCAATACTATAAATTTGAGTTTATTGTATTCAATAATATTCTAATAGCTAAACGGATCTGGATGAAATTTGGTAGAGGGAAAGATTGTTAACTTGAAGCCTATAATTATGTTATAGGTTAATTTGTCCTTTGGTGGCTGGAACGGGATCAAATTTTCACACGGGTGGAGCCACGGGTATTAGTAGTACTTATTAATGTACAAATTTCAAATGGATGTGAACAGTAATAAATACTTCACTTCGTCATAGTCGCACCCGACCTCAGAAGTGCAGGCTTCTTATGCAATCGGGAATAGAGCTTGGAAGAAGAAGAAGAAGTCGAAGACGAAACTAGTTATCACAATGTGGCCCACTGTGTATTTCCTTTCATCAGAACAGGCATAATATTATTGACTGTCTGATTGTGAGTTTACAATAGATATGTAAATGCAGTTATAGGCGTTAACTGTGCGCATACATGCTCAACATTCAACCAAGTCAGGTACGGAGTGAGTAACCGGCTATTTTTTTTTACCCTTATTTTATTTTATTTATTTAATAAGGTTCACCAACAATTGTTTACATAAAAACTTACACTAAATTCATGCAAAGATTCAGATCATAATGCAACAATCACTTATAGGTAAACACCGCTTATGAATAATCACAA
This sequence comes from Eilema depressum, assembly GCA_914767945.1. Taxonomy (NCBI): domain Eukaryota; kingdom Metazoa; phylum Arthropoda; class Insecta; order Lepidoptera; family Erebidae; genus Eilema; species Eilema depressum. Next base: position 5,416,919 of record OU612020.1, read on the forward strand.
TATAAATGATAGTAAGTTTACATTACTTGTACAAAAATATACTCTGACTAATTTAAACAGAAAAGTGTCAAGAGAAAATGCAGTATTTCAAACCCGAACAAAACGAAATCAAACGCATACCAAACCATCACTCAAAATCAGCCAAACTCATGAGAATCGACTTGACTTTACCCAAGGAATCACAGTGAAGATCAATTTGATCACTGCAGCTGTTAATAGTCTTGCACAGCCTTGCACATGGGGAATTAGCACCCAGTACTATGAATTTCTTAATAAGTTTCGCTCTAGATAGATAATAGCAACATGGTTGCTGTACTGTAATTGTACTCAAGAGACCTTATAAATTTAGTTTTATGGACATTTGGTACCCAAACCATGCCTCCCATAACCATAAAGTAGCTTTAAATATAGAGAATTTATCAAATCAACACTATGTATTAATTTTTTTAACTATTTTGAGTACATCCTCACACAACTCTTGTAAATCTATATCCCCTTTCTATCGAGAGAAATAGTAAAAATATGTAAAGTCAGTTGGAATTTTCGATGAAATCATTACTCTAAAAGTAACTCCCTTCACTAAAAATGCATAAAAAATTCAAAGCAGCAACGATCTCTCATTCAAAACAAACTTCAGCAAACTGTTAGTGCGAAAGCACTTCAGATTTTCTATTTGAGTGAATCATTTTTATTCAGTAAAGTAACGAATGGAGTAAATTCTGTTTTCGAAAATGAATGCTTTTTAATTTTTAACGCTTGTCTGAAGGGAAAGAGAATATGAAAATAGAGAAAATGGATCTTTGTCACCTCACGTTTATCTTTTGTTGCATATAAGACATGTTTGTGTGAAGAATAAACCACATAATATTAAAGTTTATAACAGAACAGTTTACAATAAAGTGAAGTTTTACAAATGCATCGTAAATCTTACCATTTCTTATCTTGAATTTTCTTAACAGTAATATAAAATGTTTGCCGGGCGCTGCTTAAGCCTGTCTGGATCAAAGCATATCCCATTGAGCCTTTTATGAATAAATAAGCATTTCTGTTTTCATTAACACTGCTGATTGAAATACAAATACATTAAATTTATATGACTATCCGTGTGATATCATCCGAAAGGTGTCATAAGACTGTATCACAGCGGGAAAATGAAAACTCGACATAAAACCCTATACCCCACGCGTGAAGACAGTAGGCCAAAGCCTCCCAATATTGCGAGACGCCTATGTCCAGCAGTGCACTACGATATGCTAATTGATTGATTGATATGATTATCTGTAAACATGCACATAGTATTTCTGTTATCAGTGTTTATTTCACATGGTTCTATAGCTTTAATAATTACGCCGTTATCGTGTATATCTTTTCCTTTATATTTTTTGTTAGTGGCTCTTGCTTTTCAGTGTAAACAAAACCTTAGAGTATACATTGCTATAGAGCGCGCCTTACAAGTATGAACTGCTATCACGGGTATGAACAGTACCGAGGCTCCTGGCTAAACCTCAATTAGTAGCAAAACGATACCCGTCAAAATGACTTCACAAGTAATATTTAATTCGATATGTTAAATCAAAATTTTATACAACATCGTATATTTGTAGTAATAATGATGCAAAAATACCGCAAAATGACGCTATTTTTTGTATTTTGACTTTAATTTTATCCATGCATATCAAATCGAACAAAAACCTTCTTAACAACAAACTACATTAATAAGTGCATCTATTGATATTTTCGGTCATGCATGAAACGTCACTATAGGTGCGCTATACCATCGCAAAGTATCTGCTAACACTCGGCGCCAAAGACCTGAGTGATAGGCGCGCTCTATATTTATAATGTATACTCTAAGAAACAAAACATTTCTTTTGACAACTCATCATGGTGGGACCGTAAACACGAATGCCCGAATAACTTTGCTCGTAACGTATTGTATATCAGAGACATAAAGTGGAAGGTTATGTTAAACAGATGTTGTGTTTCTCGTGCTTCCTTTCTTTGATTTATTTAAGATGGAAATACAAAATACATTCGTTTTTTAAATACATCTGTGCAGTTAATTAAAAAATCTTAATACCAGAATGCATAAAATATAAGAAAAGGAAAAAATAAGTCCATTACAAACCATAATAGGGCTATACCCATTATTGGGCAGAATTGAAATGGTCGAGGTTTTTAATGGCGCTCGACTGTTATTTTGTTCTGCATTGGGCTTGTTTTTTCCTTTTCAGGTTTATTTTATGGATTCGAGTTTTTGATTTGGCAATGAACTTTTTATATATTTTTAGTTAAAGGAAATTTAAGTGAGAATTTTGAATTTGAATAGATGTTAAACGATCATTCAGAACATAAAATAGTTTTAGAAAGTTTGAGAGAATTTATGAAGGTTTATAAATCGATAAACCATAAAACACGATCTTCTTGAAAATAAACCAATTTTTTTAATAATAAACTATTAGAGCTGTCGGAATATTTACCATGGGTTTTTTATGGCTGGGATAGGCTCGCGTTTGTCCATGTATTTTTTGGAGTTTCCGATATTTCGGCGCTGTTGTAAGCACCATAGTTGTAAACATAATAGTAATATGAATGACCATGATAGTTTAAATACCTTTAAGATTAAACACGACAAATTTTATTAAAAGTATTTTTAATTAAAAATACAGATTACAAGAAAACCACATTTACAAAAATAATATAAATTTTATAGTAACAATTATTATTTTTACCAAGAAAAAATAATTAGTTGATGATTTTATATTACTATAAAATTTCTTGATACGCTTAAGCCCTTAGCTATTGAACGTCATAATAAAAGCGACATCCAAAGGATATATAACTCAATGTTAACGCAACCCATGTCAAACGCTATCTAGAGTGTGGCTTCACCCTTACGATACGCATCGTTTTATATGAGTTATAATTAGGCTTTGTACACACTAGACTGGTTGACTGCAAAAATGTGTATACATTTGTATAAAAAAATTGCAAATATGGATCATATAGGTAATTCTGCTGCGCAATGGCGCATCGTTTATTGGCCATTTGTGAGTCAACATAACAAAATTAGTATAAAAGTGGGATGCGAGGGTTGTTATTACATTCAACCCAAAAATTATTGGTGAGCCTTTTAACTCATACCTATATCGTAATATCAAATGTTGATGGGGATTGGCAGTCAAGCGAAAAATAAATGGAAAGTGTGATTTAGGTAATGCACAATACTTTAAAATCCTTTGGTTTCAGTTAAATTGACAGATGTTTAAAAATAATATTTGTCAATGAGCAGTTTTCCAGTAGGTATAATAATCAGTTGGTTTTTAAGTCATCAGGAGATGGCGCTAGCATAGCTTTTGGTAATTTTGTCTGTAATTTAAAATAATAATATTATTTTTAAAATAATTGTATCAGAAAAAATTACAGAATATTTATGTAAAGTAAATCATTACAAAACCGAAGTACATTTGTTCCATAACTTAGAGATCACTAGATGTGACACCACACTCTTCTTACCAAAAGTGCCGGCTGCGCCATCTAGCGCGTCTTTGGGAACCCTATAAATACCTACTGGAAAACTGCTCATTCAACACTCCCTTGTGAATTCAGCTTAACAGCCTCTAGCCTCTAGTCACTTGACATCCTGTAGCATTTTTAGTAGTTTACACTTCAGATTCTCTCTCTCTCTTCTCTTCACGCGTGGGTGTTGCAGCTGTGTGAATAGAATAGAATAGGTGCCCGGTGGAGAAGAATCACCCTATTTCTTCCTGTGTGGGTGGCGTAGAAGGCGACAAAGGTGTAGGGCTGCTCTCCATCCGTCACTAAACATGCAGCCAATGCCAAAGTACCCGCTTGATGGCAATAAGCTCGCCCCCTATTACATTGGACAGAAAATCATAGTTAGCGATATTTATATAATACTAGCTAGCTGACCTCGCGAACTTCGTACCGCCTAACAGTCCTCGTACTATGAAGAATATTCTAAAAAAAAGAATTAGCAAAATCGGTTCAGCCGTTCTCGAGATTTGCGCTTAGCAACACATTCATTTTTATATTATAGATTGTTGCTTAGCGAAATGAGGGTCTTAATACACCTCTGACTACGGAAGTATGTACAATCAGATCGATCTTGACTAGCAAAGTACTCAAAATGATCTTCATACCTTGGTATTCCCCCCTTCCTGTTGATGGACGATAATACAATCCCTACTAATATTATAAATGTGAAAGTAACTCTGTCTGTCTGTCTGTCTGTCTGTGTGTCTGTCTGTCTGTCTGTCTGTTGGTATATGGGTAGATTAGACCTCGAGAAAGGACATAGGCTATGTTTGGTCGCGATAACCGACATCCACGCGGGCGGAGCTGCGGGCAAAAGCTAGTTTAGAATAAAAATGTATCATTTTGACACATTGCTACTCAAGATGGATCTGATGCTGGCTGAACACTTACGAGTGCGTATAAGTAAGATGGCGAGATCTGAGATTCGATAACGTTGTCATGGCCCGGTGGTGTTAATGGATTGTTTTATGAAGAGGTATAATTACCCAAGTATATATTATAAACACAGAAGCATTCGAAACTGGCAGACTTGTATGAAAGTTTTAATGACTGTGAAGGAAGTTCGTGCAATGTGTATGGATAGAAGCAGAAGGCGAGTCGTTGTCTCTCTCTACCCAGGGCAATATGCGTGAGAATAATGGAAGTATAAGTAGATACAACATACTTTTGTTATATATAAATAAAGGGATACGTACAATACATACAATCACGCCTTATCCGGAGGCTTAGGCAGAGTGAATTAACACCCACATTCCACCAATCATTGTATTCGGTCCCACGTAATAGTGGGTGAGCCTATTGCCGTATTTCGGGGAGTATTGTTGACTTGAGTCATGCATCTGAGGCTGAGTCTGGGCTGTATAATATTTGTCTGATCTTAAACAAAAAAATAAAAAGCAATGAAGTTAAACAAAAATTTATAGGTATATTATATGTCACACCCTTTACTTTTGAAGTTAGTTAAAAAGTAATGATGTTAGTGAAGTTTCAAATTGCCTTTGCTCCTTAGCACTTTACGCTTAGGTATGTGTCAACCTTTCGTACTTGGCTTTATATCCTGGGTTACAATATAGTCATCACCCTAAAACGAAATTACGATGGGCAAAGTTTATGGGGGACGTTAAGTGATTCACCTTGACGTAAAATACTTACAACAAATATATATTCGATTTTAAAACCATGGATTTGTTAAGGAACGGCAACGGAGGGACGGTATCGCTAATTGTTTTTATTATAATAGTAATGAAAATACGTTCTTCTATATTGGTAATATCTAAAGCTGAAAATTCGCATTTATTTTATTAAGCAGCAACTTCAGTAGTAAGGAATGATTCTTTTGTCTATAGATATCTATACTATTATATAATTGTACGAGTACATTTTGATGTTTGCTTGCGATTGACGCAAAAAACACTGAACAGATTTTAATGCGGTTTTTTGGTCGAAAGGTTTTGGTTAGATTTAAAATCATACGTATGTTTAATCACAATCGGTGGAGTAGAACCGGCAATAAGAGATCCACGCGGGCACGGCTGCGGGTGGAAGGCTAGTTGATTAAATATACCGGCTGATTCTATAGCCGTTTTGAAACGGAAAATTTTGGACACAGTTGTCATAGCAAAATCGTCTTGAACCATTAGTTAGGCGAATCCTTTTATTTTGTAATGTAATGTATGGGAGTAACGTATGGGTTTAATGATTTGTTTTTCGCCAAATGATACTTCCAGAACACTTTGATATAGAAACTGTGCCCAAAATATTTCGCTCCAAAACGACCATAAAATCAGTCGATGCAATTAACTTGAATTACAAATATTTTCAGTTTTGTAAATTGAAAGTAATTTTATAAATATTCCCGTAAACGGTACCGCATTAAACCTTTTTAATCGCCATAAAATATAATGAAATGTGTGCTGTAATCTGTGGGCCTGTATATTTTAAGGGGCAATATGCTCGATTTACAATCGTTCCTTGATAAAATGGGGTGATATCAAGCACCTCATTCCATATTCATCTAATGAATGAAATTTAAATGATGTAGTAAATATATTTTAATGGTTATTATTACTGTTACTTATCTTTACCAATTTGTACATTCACAATCAAACTGAATTGATTGATAGATAGATAGATAGGCAGATTTCAATCCTGTATCATGCAACAATATTTTATCCTGAACAAAATGAACTTTAAAAGTTGTTTGACTACACTTCCTCTCTCTCTCCTTACCTACGTAGGACAACACAAACAGAGCTTAAACATCTCCCGCATACGGTGCAGAACTTTCCATCAAGAACCAAGCGGTTTGGAGACTGTTTCCTTTGCCACACTGTTAAAACCTGGAATTACTTACCACCTCATGTGTTTCCTTCTTCCTACAATCCCGGGACCTTTAAGCGGGTGTGAAAAAGCACCTGATGAGGCCGTCCAGCTCAGTGCCACCATTGTAACATGGTATGTGTCTGTAATGATGACCCTCTTTCCTGAGATTATGCCTTCAGTTTACTAACAGGCGAGGTGAAGTCAAATTGACATCCCTACTAATATTATAAATGCGAAAGTAACTCTGTCTGTCTGTCTGTCTGTCTGTCTCGTTTTTACGACCAAACCGCTGAACCGATTTTGATGAAATTTGGTATAGGGGTAGATTAGACCTTGAGAAAGGACATAGGCTATGTTTGGTCGCGATAACCGACATCCACGCGGGCGGAGCCGCGGGCAAAAGCTAGTATTCTATATAAAAAACACGATTAAAGTAAAACTCAAATGAAAAACAATTACTGACATTTAATTTAAATAGCAGGCTTAGAATTTTAAATGGTTTGTGTTTCATTGTGAATGGTACTGCAACAATTTTAATTAAAGTTACAGTCGAAACCATCACATAAATAATGCATCTGAATTTAACCTTTACTGATTTGTTTATTTATATTTATGGTATATTATAGGCATATTTATTTTTACGCATGTATTATGTCTATCTATCATTATGCATACTGTTCATTATTTATTGAACTTTATGTACATAGTTATACATAAAGTTCTATAAATAAATACAACATAACTTTAGTAAAGTGAAGCGAGCATTTGATTGCCTCAGGAGTTTTATATATTCTTATATCTCTCCGATGAACAGATAGCGCATATTCGCAATGATAGGACACGCTATGAGTTATTTCAGACATAATATCGCGTCTAGTGTAGTGTAATCTTCCGCCTGACCTGTGTAGCTCTATCCACAATGAATAAAAACTAGGACAGCAAAGAAAACATCTCTTTTAAAATTTATGCAGCATGTTTACTCTTTACTCATTTATTCAGAGCAGACCTTAATCTAAGTAACGCCTAGTTTCAATTCTATATAGGGCAAAATCCTCCTAAAGTTTCAACTGCAAGATATTTAAAATTACAGATCATAAAATTATAACAAGCTGACGTTATTTTTAAATTATCGCGGTGTAAACTCATAGTTTTTGTGATATTTGAAGTAAATTCCATAAAAATAATTAATCGCGATAATAAGTCCCGATATCAGAAAAACTATAACAAGCTAATTGAACACAAGTAAATATCTTCGAGATACTGTCGCACATAATTGGAAACCTCGGAAGCAAACACTTCTTGACTGTCTTTTTAACCTCATTGGACTCTTAAGTGTTTGTTCTAAATGTGTCTTGTTCAGACGCGCTGCGCGACCAATTAACCATCCCCTTATTGCTTTTTGTTTAAAGAGTAAGCTTCCATCTTGAGAAATAATTACGCAGCAGTCTGAAGTATTTAGCTTAGCAGAAGTTAATTAGTTCGAGTAACAGCTGCGACGGAGCTAAAGGTGTCTGCTATAGGTAGTGTATCATCTTGCGCTTTGTTTACTTGTTATGAATGACGGATTGAAGTGTTTTCATGTTATTTTGCGTTTCATGTTGTTGTTTATGAGGGTTTTAACTTATATATGCATAGTTACGCTTTAGTCCCTTCGGAGTAGACAGAAGCAATGTCCTGTCATTTTACCCTTCACGAGAGTATCCTCTGCTGTCATCAAATTCCTGCAATTTTTTGCTTTTGGGCTCAAAATTGTTGCAACATATAATTCGCATATGCATTTCCTATGCGTTGCAACAGAATGTATTTCAATTTCAATTTTTCTTTGAACTAAAAATTCTTTTGATAATTTTGTTGTTGCTAATAGATAAACTTAAAGGGTAACTTCAAAATATACCTAGATTTTTAATTTATGTAGATATCAAATAACAATAAATAAGGTATAATGTGTAAGAAAAAGGTAATAAAAAAAACAGAAGATACAATATCGAAATAAAAATTACATCGCTTTATAAATAATCAAATTTAATACAGAAAACCCCATTTTTTTTAGCCTGTCCCTAGACATTGTCCAGAAAAAGTTGGCAACTTGTCTTTCTTTTTTGTTTAATAGCATTAGTCTAAGAACTAACTCACTACTTTTATTTTACTTTGTCAGCATTGTCAGTAAGTGTTGGATGGGTTAGTCTTCAACTAGGTATATTCACATAAATAAGTACTATAGGACGTGTTTCTTAATGCTATGCCCACACATTTATTTCTATTTTTATCACTACTTTGATATATTTCCTTAGAGGCAGGACTGAGTTAATCTCCAAAGGTTGTCTCATTTCACTTCTACTTGTCTAAAGCAATTTATTCCTGACTCTTGAAAAAACATCGTAAGCCTCTTATGTAATATTCATTTTCTTCCTCTGTGGTTATCAATTCTCTGAGCTATTAATAGCCTGCGTACTTATAGCTGTAATTTGAAATTTCTATTCGTTCTAAATATAACCCGTGAAAGTCGTATCGTCAATGAGTTCTTTAATAAGATTATAAAAATATTTACCTTTAACAGAGCTGGCTTCAATTTAGTTATGAATTTAGACTCTTCATATTATAAACTTAAAAAAAAAAGGGTAGTGATAGATTATATCGTTATACGTTATACAGTTTCATAATGATAATTTCATAATAACAAGCACTTGAAACCGGCAGGCTTGCATTAAAGGATTAATGACACTATAATGGCAGGCTATTTTCTCCCCCCACCCTGGAGGGAAATATGCTTAAGTGTTTGTATAGGTAGGTATAATGCCTGCCTCTGTGGCGTAGCGGTAGTGAACGCGGCTGCTACGCAGGAGGCGCGGGTTCGATCCCCGCTCAGTGCAAATATTTGTATGCATGAATATGAATATTTGCATTGGTCTGGGTGTTTTCTATGTAGGTATAATATGTATGTATTTACAAAAAAAAAATGTATCTATGTATGTTTATCCGCATTCTAGAACCCATAACACAAGCTAGTTAAGCTATGCTTACTTTGGGTCTAGATAGCGTTGTGTAGATTGTCGTACAATATTTATATTATTTATTTATAATAAGTATTGTTCTTTCTATATCTAATATATAAAATTCTTCTGTCACGGGGTGCGTAATCGAACTCCTCCGAAACGGCTTGACCGATTTTGATGAAATTTTTTGTGCTTATCCGGTATCTATGAGAATCGGCCAACATCTATTTTTCATCCCCCTAAGTGATAAGGGTGCAGCGGGAACGGGATTTGAATACCACGCGGGCCGAAAATATGGCGGTACGAAGTTCGCCGGGGCAGCTAGTTTATTTATATAATTATGTAAATAAAGTAGATATAAGACCTAGATTTGATTACACCAGTACCATATATGTATGTCAAATAAATACTAATAAATTATAATAAAATAAAACAATGTTGTATGTGATTTAATAACATTTACTATCTCGATAATTATTACTAATTAATTATCTTTGTTAGAAACTTTTTAATGACCGAGTTTCATTTGCTAATTCTGACACACAAAGAGCTAAGGACTGTATAAAGTAAATAAAGGCTGGTAAAAGTTAAAAAAGTATACCTAATATAGATTCATTTCATCTTATTTTCTCAGATATGGACAATATGAACATGATATTTTGACAACAATACTATTTGATTTACACGTATTTGTATCTCAGATAACAAGGCGTTATCCCAAAGGTAAATCAAATCACTCAGTCGGACTGCGAACAATAAATATTTTAGTAGAGGAAGAGACTCATAGACACAGCTACAGAGATATATTGAAGGTTCATTGAATAAAATGTTAGCCAGTCAGGGACGGTACGGTTAAACCCTTTATTATCATGTTGGGACTGATGTAGAACGATAAGGGGACCCTCCCCGTACATTAGACCAATACCTTGACGTTTGGACGCCGCGCCATCTTTTGGGTAAGCGATTTGTTTGTATTGCCGACACCTGACCTTTCTGAATTTTGTGTTTATGTCGATGATATTTTAATGAGATTAATGTAGTTTCTTTTTTCTTTTAGCCGTCACTTAGATAATAATCCTAAATATCTTGTGATCACTTCTGAGTTCTGAATGCATCTAATGGCTTCTTTGAGAAAATGGGTACATCTTCATCATCAGTGCCAATACTGTTTGCATCCAAAGCTTGCTTTTTTGGAGCCCACAGTCTCTTCTTTTTTTAACTTACCAACCGATATTACTAATATTCCTTCTAGTAGCCCCGCCAGCTAAACTAAATTACTTGGATTCGCGTCGGTAATGGTCAGGATTCGAAACCGGGACATTTCGATCGCCAGACCGACTCCTTAACCACTTAGCTACCGACACTTCTCCGTCCATTATATTCGTGTAACTTGAATTTTACGGAACAAGTACCATCTGAGGATAATAAAAGTACAAAATCAAATAAAAGCAAAACATGAGTACTTTTCTCAGTCACTTAATTCACAGCATTGAGCTCTTATTTCAATTTCAAGAGGCAACCAAAAATTCCTCGGGGGCTTAATAAATTTTTATTTTAGACTGTAAGCCACAAAGGAGCACAACCAACTTTTGCCGAAGACGATTTTATATCCCACTTGAGGCATTTTCGGAGACATACTTCCGTTCTCAGTTGGTTACTTTCATGGTATATTATCCTTCTTGATAAATATAAATGAACATAATAAATTATAGTTTGAGATTAGGTTTACTACACATGAAATATTAGTATATACGGACAATATACGTCCGTATCTTGCACATTATGACTATGGTTCTTAGTAAACACCGATGCCTTTCTTCAATAAAACTAGAACTAGTAGTATGATAAAAAATAGCGTAAAAGGTTGTTTTAGATTGAATATTTTGTTGAGTTACTAATAAATGTCGTGATATTATATAATTGATTTGAATGGAAGTGTAAATATAAAAATAGGATTTTTTCTCAAAACATTTGTTGATATTTTTCTTATCGGCCATTTTTTCCAAGTAAATATAATTTTATAACATAATTTTTACATGATTTAGAGCTAGGTTTTGTTTAATTTATGTAATAATTTAAAAAAATAATGTAGATAGGTATATGTATGTCCTTTATATTATATATAGAATTCTGGTATAACATTACTGTGTAATACATGCTTTCTAAAGACTACACAATCATATAAATCACATCATTATAATTTTTAGCACGTCTCTCATTTTATTCTAATTACAGACGAATAAAAGCACATTTATTAATTCTTAAAACGTTTTCATTAACCTGAGATAATTTTGAACGTGAACTGTTTTTCTATGTGTCCAAGTTGGCTGGATCAAAGTGGCCCGTGGTAAAGGTCCGTTACAGGCCATGAATATTTCAACCTAATTAGACCATAACAAACATTGAAAGTTTATACAGCTTCGAACAGAATGTATAGATGGTTGAGAAATTATTTTCGTCTAGGAGTTTGAGCTATAGTGAGAGTGTGAGTGCGTATATTAATGTGAGTGTATGAGGATGAGAGTGTGTATAATACATTTTTCTTGTTTGATTGTTGTGTAACATTCAGAAAGAGAAAAAAAAAATTTGGTAAACGCATCGAGTAGTCCGACTGGGGAAGTACCTCTGCCCTGCAGTATACCATGGTTTTCCGATGGTGAGTAGGGTGGCCTCATTGGAGAGGTTTTGTGCTATCAGTGGGAAGATCAAAGACTTGTCCAGCTTGTTTTCTTCGCTGACGGTACAGAATCTCTCTGTTCTTGAAGGGTCGGCAGCGCGAATGCGACTCCCCTTGTGTTACACTCGTCCACAGGTAACGATAACCACTTTCTATCAGGTGGGCCGTGTGCTTGTCTGCGACATAATTCTACATTCACGGTATGTCATTCTACATCCATTTTAATACCTACGAGTACATTCACGGTATGTCTATATTTATTTCATAAACTTACAGAATAGATCAATATTTTAATACTTCAGCTTATTCATAAAGCAATGAAGTCCATCTGGTAAATTGTAAATTATACCATTCAAGAAAACAAGAACCGAAAGTACTACCGCATTTATAAAAATTAAACGAAATTACTTTTACCCTGCATCTAAAACTCATTCTCGCAAATAAACACAACATCATCGTAAGAAAATGTAATGAAAACCTTAATAAAAAGAAGGGAAATGAATGTTTTTCATTATATTTCTCGTGAGGTAATTCCGTTGGTTGGATTCTACAAAATATTTATATGAACAATAAATTCATCGTTTCAGTAACAGCCATGACAATAAACTAGCAAATTTTGAAGAATTTTTAACATACAAATATTAAATGAACTTAAATTGTGATACAATGTGCTTATAAGTGATAACAAGACGTTGAGTGATGGTGTAATTAGTGAAGAACATTTGGGCGATGGTGCAGTCCCCGATGACGTCATGGGTTTCAGTGATCTTCATGTTTTACGTTTTAAAGTCAGGTGAGTGAATATTGATTCATTTTTGTAGTGTATAAGTAAAGGTATAATGCATACCTTTACTTATACACGATAAAAGGAAGAAAAAGCAAATGCTATAGCTAAAATAGAAAAAAAAAATACAAATAAAGAAAGTAATATTTACAAAGCAAGAAAAATGGACACAATAAAACATAGATTAGAAATTAGATTACCCAGAAAAAGACATAAGTGCTCTGGTTATCGTCTACAAGGACATGATTAACACAGACAGCATTTTCCAATTGAATTTGGAACCTTATTTATAACTGCTTTATATGTCGATTTACTTGCTTAGTTTTGACTGCGTGCTGGTTGATATTTTCAACACTAAAATATTTTTTTCTATTTAGGTAATTCAATTTCGTGTCGTGCAAGTTAAACACGCTATCATTATTTCTATATACGCTATTATTTTAATAACTTACCATAAATTTAACGTCGGAAATATTTGTATAATTAAAATATAACATAATTACATCTACCTACTAAATCTTAATTCATGAACTGAAATATTATTTCAGCCCATTTTCTGTTCACTTATGTATTTATAAATTCTAATTAATTTTATAGTCCAGTCAATTTTTGCACTTAATTACTATCAAGCTAATTTTCCGTGAGTAGCTTCATTTTGATGCCACGCCCTACAATTTCTTGTACGAAACTCTCGATTGTGGTACTAACAGAGGTAGCAATAATAAAATATATCCATTAGATGATTCATTATTACTAACTGGATTTTTTTTAATGAAATCTCAAGATAGCAATCTACATTATTTAAAAATATTTGTCCTACAAGCCTAGATTTGTTTCACGACAAGTCAAAAAACTAAATCTCACTATAAAACAGTTAGTTAAAGTTAAACAGATTATAATAAAATTAAGGATGATACTAAATTCAATTGAAAGTATTACCTACAAATACTTATATAAAAATTACATACATTACCTACGTACTTAAAATACATAAAAATAAATAAATGGCTGCTATTCAACACCAAAATCTATTCGCCACAACTAAATCACTTTGACGACAAAAGGTTTACACTGAAGTTGAAATTAGGACAGTCCTGACTGAATTAAGTCCAATTGAAGCAGTCGAAATGGCAAGACGAAAGTGATTAAGCCGCAGTAGGTCACATCCATCCCACGCTGTAATTGGTGGATCCAAGAGTTCGTCCGTCTATTTATCAAGCGACAGATTTGGGTTTTGATTTTACGGATCATGAAATCAGATTGTTGGGCAATTGTTTTTATTTTTGTACTTGGAGTGAAAATGGGCTTAGGGGAGAAAATGAGCTTCGTGGTGTTTATTTATAGAATTAGGTTAATTGGTTTTGTTTTACCTGTTGTGTTTTATATCAACACGTTATAACTGTATAACATAAATAATGAGACATTAAGAGAAACACCATCTCAATTCAATTCATTTAGTCTACCTACATCTTTTTTACGAAATTATAGCCAACAGGGCTTAATAGTTATACTAGCTGACCAGGCGAACTTCGTACCGCCATATTTTCTGATCCCGTTCCCGCTGCATATCTCTAAATTTATCAGTGTTTCTCTACAATATTATACATATAAACCTTCCTCTTGAATCACTCTATCTATTAAAAAAACTGCTTCAAAATCCGTTGCGTAGTTTTGAAGATTTAAGCATACATAGGGACGGACAGACAGGGACAGCAACTTTGTTTTATAATATGTAGTGATAATGAAGTGATAATTATTATTATACGTATTTTATAAAGAACTTCCTCAGCTAGATGTAAAATGATTTTGTTTTTGGTAACAAAATCTATAAAACAACCACTGGACATGTTTGTACATGAAATACATAGATGTCTTTAAGATAAGTATCCACTGAGATATATGTATGTGATAGGGATAGGCGTTGAATGAACGAACAGTTTATTTAGACTGTTTATTTCTCATAAATGGTAAACTAGTTTATAGTATACAGATAAACTGGTTTACTCATGAACGACATTCATTTTGTGCACTGTGAGTGCGAACGAGACCGGTTGACGCGAAGCGACGATAAGCGCGCCTTCCGAGTAAACACGAACTAACCCGAAGGACGTCTGGACGTATAGTTTTAAACTCTATTGCCATAGTAATAGAATATGCATCTGTATTATTCGTATACAAAAATGTTTAGCATTTCATTTGTTTACATAACATTATTTTTTTAGTTTGTTTTGAATTTCGCTGTAGTTCAGATCATTGTTTGTTCAAGGTTTTAAAAGTATTGACTATAAAAGTATAAAAGTGTAAATAATTAGGCTCTTGTTTGTACTGTTTTGTGTAGTGTATATAGTAAAAATTAAATATGCACATTGAGTACATAAGTATTCTAAATTCATATACATATTTATGTAATCATATAGTTATTATTATTTATTAGTTAGCCTGCCAGTCCTAAGCCTGGAAAAAGTATGAAGGAAAGTTCATTTTAAATAATAGTCGTTGTTCGATTAGCACGTAGTCATCAATTCAATCAAGTTCATCAAAACTAGTTCAAGGAAATTAGTCGAAAATTCAGTAGTTTATTCTATAGTCATCAATTCAATGTCATGAATTCGTAGTAAACTAGTCGAAAAAAAAATCGTTTTATGCACTAGTTTATTGTCGACGATAATCGGTCTAGTTTCGTTTACCAAAAAAGCGTCAACGACCCATTCCTAGTATGTGATATTTTGTTCATCACTGTTCATTTAGTGGTATAAATTATAATGGAAAAAACAGTTTTATCCAAGTCCCTTGCTTTAATAGTAAGAAAAACGATATATAAGTATACATACTAGCTTCTGATTGGAAATAAAATATCGGCATTTCATCAAAATTCCACCCCTAAGAGAGTGAATTAGGGATTGTATAGGAAGTTCGTCCCTTTTGAAGGCAGAAGCAAGAAATTCAATATTGACGCTGATAAAATTCCGTGTGTTTGAGTAGGTCCCTAGACGGTTGATATTCTCAAGTGGTACTGCAAACCAGTAGGTGGCACTGCAATCAGGAACTTATTACGTTTTTCTGTGCGATACTGGGGCTATTTATGAAGTTTAATTGTGTCCATCGTGCTAATAAAGTGATTGTGAAGGTTTGGAAGCGATTGCGTATATTTTTAAAGGAGATTATTTATTTTTCTTAGATATTAGCAACAGCCCGGGTTATTCCCAGTTGCTCGTCGAATGTCACGTCGATGTTGGATCTAAGTGCTAAATTTCATATTAATCGGTTCAGTGATTTAGGCGTGAAAGCGTAACAGACAGACAGAGTTACTTTCGCATTTATAATATTAGTATGGATTTAGAAATGTTCAAAGTCTAAAAGTTCTAAGAAAAGTTATAATACAAGTCGTATTAGACTTGCGACCAGTGGGGTGAGCACGAACAACTATCGTATTCGTATCGTGAACGTAACGAGAGCACGGAGCATTGCGATTGGCCGCCTGCCTGAAGCCTGCCAATGGCAATGCTCCGTGCTATCGTTACGTTCACGATACGATTACGATAGTAGTTCGTGCTCACCCCACTGCTCGTGATAATATTTTATAAGATGTGATATAATATTGTTAACAAATTGTCACTGTTAGGTACATAATGTTTCTAAGTGAGTGACAAAAATTTGCCGACCTAAAGTTTAATTATAAAAGGAGGAAGCGTAATACCAAATTTAATGACTAGCGATCGTGAGTTTGAGTTCGATGCCCATCCAATAAACTTCCAATGTGAACTAATTGTTACAAAGCAGTTACAGTTGAGTATAGAAGTTACAAACAAAAAAATAACGTATTTTAACCGACTTTTATCATAAAAATACATATTTGAAAAAAAAAAACAAAATCATTGAGTATAATTACATAAAAGACGTATCATTTGTTTATAATTCAGAGTGATTCATTCGAGTACAAACTCCATTAGACTGGACTTAATGTTCCATATCTGCGCTAAACCTAGCAGAAGGTAGCCAATATTGTAGCTGAGTTGTGTGTCAGTTGCAGTGCATCTACCGGACCGCGAGCCATATCGGCCGACCTTAATCGCCCGTTTGACGGAAAAATATATATTACACTGCCAGTTACCCGATCCAAGACGGCTATTACAATACCGAGGCGAAATGTAGGCGATTTGTTTGCGGGTGTTGCTCTAGCCTAAACCTGTGAATTGATTGTTGTCGATATTTCGTTCCTTGTATGTTTACGATTTTATTTGATGCGGGATATGTTACTTTAACATTGTGGTTTCCTATCATTCAATACATACCTAATTGTTGCGTGTTGAATCAAGTGAGATGTTGTAACTCTATCCTTTAGCTGAGTGCTATCTCGTCGAGTGTTGAGTGTTTGATTTCCGATTGTCAAGTTCACAAATAGGTGTTCTGAGTCTGGGTGTACTTTACATTAATTAATTGATATTGATACTAGTCAAGATATTTATTTAAAGTGAAAGGTTTCAATACAAGAAATAATTGGATCTATTCTATTGTTCGGTTTACGACTGATTCGGATTGGGAAGATTTCGGATATATTTATTGCATTGAGGCTATTGTAGAAGGAGCTTACATTTCAAACTGTAATGAATATTTTAATATTTGGATCGAACAATAAAGTGATTGATAAACTAGCATAACCATTTTTTCACGGTAAGCGGTTACTGCTACTTATAAACATTCGCAGCAAGAGATTTCAACTGCAACGTTGCTGATCTGGCCTATCTTAGCTTCTATTGATTTCTTTCTATTAGAAAAGAAATAACAAAAATAATGTTTTCGAATGTTACGTCCATGTTTAAGCCTCGAAGCTCTCGAATTAAGTCTTTGAACGTCGAAAAAGCGTTCAGAAGAGTACGTTTCATCATGATTGTGTACCATTCAAGAAATCCCGATTACATTTCACGATACATTACCTAAGATGTAATGTTCTCTTGTAAGCACCCTTAAGTTTCTTTCAATGTCGGATCGGTTTACAAATGGGGTTATTTTCTAGTTTGTTTGCAATCGTTCCCTAGTTTTCATTCCATCTGATTTTGTTATTAAACTTCTATGAAATATATTTTTTTCTTTATATCTTTTGAGAAGGCTTACCGCTTAAAGTACCACTCATTCAACTATAATATATTAATAACTAGCTTTTGCCCGCGGCTCCGCCCGCGTGGATGTCGGTTATCGCGACCAAACATAGCCTATGTCCTTTCTCAGGGTCTAATCTACCCCTATGCCTAAACCTATACCCCAATTTCATCAAAATCGGTTCAGTGGTTTAGGCGTGAAAGCTTAACAGACAGACAGATAGACAGACAGAGTTACTTTCACATTTATAATATTAGTGTATTATAATATTAGTATAAGTATATAATATGCAGTATGGCTTATTTCTTATTTTGACTGCCTCTGTGGCGTAGCGGTAGTGAACGCGGCCGCTACGCAGGAGGCGCGGGTTCGATCCCCGCTCAATGCAAATATTTGTGAGCATGAAATATGAATATTTGCATTGGTCTGGGTGTTTCTATGTATAATATGTATGTATTTACAAAAAAAAATGTATCTAAGTATGTTTATCCGCATTCTAGAACCCATAACACAAGCTAGTTAAGCTATGCTTACTTTGGGTCTAGATAGCGTTGTGTAGAATGTCCTACAATATTTATTTATTTATTTATTTATTTATTTTGATTTTGGAGAGTGTCGGACAGTACTTTTATCTCTTTTTTCTCATTCACTTCTGCTTTCTCCTTTTTATACGCACTTAGATTCATAGGCAAATTTGCTTCTATCAGTAATAAGAATAATGTTGTGTGCAATATCTTAGGATTCAGTTGGTTTAACTTATCCTTTAAATTGAGTTAGTTTAGCACTCATTTTTGATAGTAAAACAAACTGCCTATAAATATACAACAATTACTGTATTAAGACATAAACTAATTGATATAAGTTGTTTCTCATAGTTTCCACTTCAATAAAAAGAACATAAAACTTTCAATTGAGCAATAAATTCAAGCAAAAACTTACTTGTTTTTACAGCTCCCTTGCACACTACCTTTATTAACTTCAGAACTATTTCGTTTATTACTCTTTATTGCTACGAAATCTCTATTGAGGCTATAAGAGAAGCGATTTTGATAGCGATTAGAGGTAATTTCTCAATTGTTAAAAAATCATGAATTTATTAAAAACAATACGCGTAGAATAACAGTTAGTTGCTTTTAAATCGTGAAAAAGTTATTTAAAGTTTTTGTACAGTGTACATTAAAGATTTGTTATATTTTATTTCTTGAATTTTACAATTTTATAAGCGTAGTTATTAAACAGTGTTAGAAAGAATCTTAGAAACACAATTAAATGGAATAGGCACAGCTCTGAGCGCTCTAAGCGCACATTTATTACTGAAAAGGTCCTATTACTGTAAAATCTAGACAAAAAACATCGTACACAAACCATTTTAAGTTACGTGTGTCTTCTTAATAACTTAAAATGTCTTTAACCAAAACAAATAAAGTGTATTATTTATTAATGCCTAATGTTTAATGAAAATGATTTAAAATCTTCCGACTTTTGCTGTATACGCTGGTTCAGGAGACTGAATGCCATGTAGAATTATTTTACTCTAGAGTACGGCTGAAGCATGGCCTATGTCTAACAGTGCGTAGCTATGTATGTACTCTAGGGAATCTGTGCGTCTGTCTAACATAATAATGAACTTGTTATCTAGTGAAGTAGATTGTATTGCACACAGGTACCTCATTTTAGTTACGTAGGTACTGATATAGTTCATTGGATATGACGTTAACACTATTTACTATATTTTTTATGAAATACTCTCAAGATAAGTTGGCTGAGTCGTATGTTGTTTATGTCGTGAGCTGAAAAAATGTCTACGTCACATTTTTTCAGCTCACGACACGTAGTTAACGCTCAAAAGAAGCCGAAAGGTATTATGCGTGTGTACGAAAAAAGCTAGATGTGAAAGTCCGTGATGTTTATCCATTTTTATGTTTTCAATTCACGATAGCCGAGTGTTACGATGTTTTTATAAGATGCTTCGTATGTTAATGCTTAATATATTATGGTAATGAATAAATTTATCAGGTGCCCATATTCTTTTAGATACTACTTTTATATCAAACCGCAGATCGTTTCCCACAGTTCTTAAAAACGGGCGCACAATGTGTTTTTTAGAAGTTTATTATTTTCATTCATTAAACATGCTTACAATGTTGTAGCACGCGGTCCTCGAATATGAGGTATTTATTTTCCCTTTACTTACCAAAGGGCAAGGTTGTAAAACATGTCGCCCCAATATGGAACTACATACCTACTAATAACAGTTCTATTCAAAATGTAGTTTAAAACTTTGCATCATTTCGTAACTACGTTCATTTAACAATTTTATGTACAGTCGACAAAGGAGATACGGTTGCACCTTTACATGCAACTTTATATAAAAAGTACTACCGTACCTCTTTTGTCAACTGTACATGGCATTGCCCATTTTATTATTAAAATATTTGCTATAGTAAAATTATATTGTATAGTAATATTTCCACAGAATTTTCGCGCATCTATTATAGTAAAAAAAAATACCGTGTAGGAATAATAAATAACATATACGTCCAGAAATGTACAGTACACAACGTAAAATGTACAGACTACTAAGTAAAAAAACAAGTCGTGTCGTGAAACCCTTTCGACACTTAAAAATCCATTAGATTTGGTGTGGGGTCTCAGGAACCTTGCCACGTGTTCCGAAGCTTTTCGCCCCGACCGCTGCCACTTTCATTTAATTTACTACCTCTTGACTAAGGGCGTAGCGTAGGCGGATCCTCACTAAGGAAAAATATTTGTATGCAGATCAAGTTTCATTTTTGTGTCGAAGGAAAGACTTGAATAAAAAAATTGATATTTTATTGTGGTTATGTGATAAAATTAGACGTGTGCTTACAGAATGTACAACATATTTTGCGTATCACAGTTTTCACAGCTGTGCACACGCGCTCAGGGGCCATTGGCATTATTTTAGTAGCATTTCTGTTCCCTTGTTGTACTGTATTTGTAGTTTAGAGTAATGCGTGTAGGTATTTTTTTCAGTTTCATAAAGTTAAAATACTTAAAATTTCAGTCTGTAATGCCTACCCTTTATTCATTTTTTTTCAATTCATTTATTCATTCAGACTACTTAGGTCCATTTTGTTAGTAACATTGTAATGCTTATGATAAATCCTTTATGATAAATCCTTTATCTTTTCAATCATTAATGAAACTGAAATGTATTTATTATACCTAAATTAAGTTAGGCCAAATACTAAACTTACTATACGGAAACATTCAGGAGCAACTCTATTATAACGAGGTATTGTATTCCAAAACAATGGACAAAAGTTTCGATCCATGACCTGGTTTCCTACTTCGAAATGTTGCCCGTAATCAAATTTGCACAATCTAGCAACCCTGTGACACGTTCATTGTCCGGTGTCAGTGATGCGTACACCGGAAGCACGTTCCCGGATGTCACCCCCTGTAGAGGGAGGCTGCATGCCTATATGCTCTGCTCCATACGTCTTCAGCATCAAGACATTTGTCGCTATCTAACCCCATTACGTACTAGTATCGCAACAAATGGTGACAACACGGATGTTTATGTGTTTACTTTAAAAATCAACTGTATACAGGTTAGCTGAGTAGGCAAGCTATTTTCAGCTTAGTTCATAATACCTAAGTTCTATTTTAGAAAATGCACCTATTTCGGCAAAAAGACGTCCCGATATGTGATTTTTTTTTCGATAACTATGATATCTGTATCTTTTGTTTTATTCTGTGTTTTGTTTTATCACAAACATAAAGAACATCAATAAAATTGATAGGTGCTATTTCTAAAATCAAACCACGAAAAAAGAACACTGAATAATAATATGATTATGTTCTCGAAAAATGATTGCGGTATTTTTTTTTTTTTACTATTTCTGTATCTAGATCAGTGTTTGAGCTTCACATGATATTTAATGTTTAATAATAATATTTCAGCAGAATTCGTTTTGTGGCAAAACGGATTCTGCTGAAATATTGCATTAACATTTTCCAAAATTCTGGCTATAAACTTAGTTATGCCATTACGTTTTTATATTTTTCATAATAATGTCTTGTGCTTGCACAATTCGATTACAAAATTTTTCAGTACGATATTGTACATACATACATGGTTAACATTTAGTAACAATATAAATCAATGGCCAACATCCACCATCATGAAACACAAAAACAATAAAATCAATCGGGAGAAACGTTATGAATTTACTTGGTGAACAAATTCGTCCCTTTACCAGGTCCATTGACAAGAAGGCCAATGATTTAAATTCTTTACTTCAACTTCCCAGAAGTTATATTGTTAAAGAATTTCTCATTCTCTAATTTCCGCAAACAAATGGCGTGAGATACCTTTGAGTCGTATGTTAATAACATTAGGGGAGACGGTGCGTTATTATGTACACACGTCTCGAATTTTCTAAGGGAATTGAATTTCCCCCTGAATCTACAAGAAATAAGGAAGACTAAGTTGGATTCAAGTAGAGTTGAATGGGCAAACAACTAACTGAAATCTCGTAGATGGCAAACAATTTTATTAAGTTTTTACCTCCGGGGACTATTCAGACGTAATTGACCTGGAAACTTTGTGCAGCACGGTGCTTACAAGTTTTATTGTTTTACAGCCATTTTTTCTGTGCTCGCTTTTATAAGAATCTATATAGTTGTAGTTATTTAAAACGATACCAGTCTAGATTAGGGTATTTTTATGATTCTTTGTAAAACAGTTTACCTGAATATCTTCTTTATGAAACTCTGAACTTTATGAAACTGCTGAACTTTAAGAGCTAGTCTCGGTTGCATCAAAAGCTTTTACATTGAAGCCCTTGGCCATTCTGTGAATCGTACTTTTCATCGCCTTTGATTTGTTTCAGAAAGAACTCCAAATACTGTAGATAGTAAATTTTAGTCGAAGGAAACATTATATTTAAAAAGCAACAAATTTGCATTCAAAGATTTTAGGAAATTCATTTGTCACACGTGGTAATAGAATCGGCTAAAATTAAAAATGATTGGCACTGGACAACTTTTTATCAGGAACAATCAGGGGCGGGTTACTCCGTTTGATAGAGGATTAGTACCGACATTATATTATTTACTAGCTGTTGCCCGCGGCTCCGCCCGCGTGGAATTCTGATCCCGTTCATCGCTGATATATAGCCTATATGTTTATCCAGGGTATAACCTATATACATACCAAATTTCAACCAAATCGGTCCAGCCGTTTATGCGTGAAAGAGTGACAAACATCCACACATCCACACATACATTCTCACAAACTTTCACATTTATAATATTAGTAGGATTTACCATAAAGGTAAATTACTGAAGTTATGCCTATTCACAAATCACATCTGTAAACTAAACATTCTATATTTATCTAAAGAGATAGTATTTAGAAAGTTTTAAAACGTCAAATACAACCTCAATCGTAACATTTTCAATTTCCTTGAACAGGAAGCGGCCAAGCGACGGACGTGGACGTCCGTTTAGTAGCTCCAGCATGGGTGGCGAGAGGCGGATCTGCGACTCTTCGATGCTTGCACCAGGTTCCACCTCAATTGCTGTACAAAGTGGAATTCCTGAGAACAGGGACGAAGTTGCTGCAATACGTCCGAGAAAGGAACCCACCCTTTACAAGCTACACATTTGCAGGAGGTCGGCTTAACGTAAGTAGAATTTTGTGTTTTGATAGCTGTGGGTTTGTGTATCACGTGTTAAACATATTACCAATTTATGCTTGTGTAACTACTAGAAGATAAAAGTAATCTTATCATAATAAACAATATGAGGTATATATTAATCGGATTACGAAAAATTAATCTAATTCATATCAGCATAATAAATGCTTCAAACTTTCATTCAATAATTCATATTATATTGAATAGCATAATAACATGAAGGAGTGTCAAATCCTTTTTTTATTATTATTAATCTAATATATAAAATTCTTCTGTCACGGGGTGCGTAATCGAACTCCTCCGAAACGGCTTGACCGATTTTGATGAATTTTTTTGTGCTTATCCGGTATCTATGAGAATAGGCCATCATCTATTTTTCATCCCCCTAAGTGATAAGGGTGCAGCGGGAACGGGATTTGAATACCACGCGGGCCGAAAATATGGCGGTACGAAGTTCGCCGGGGCAGCTAGTTTTACTAATATAAAGTCAACATTTTGACATATAAAAATTTTGTACCTACAAGTTTATTAGTGTACTTAGTATTTACTTGTTCCTCTTTAGTAAAATGTATAATATACATATTATACACTATTTGGAGAACGAACAAGTTTACCTAGTGTATCTTACGAAACTTCGTGTTTATAATACTTACAGTCAGTCTTTGCCGCATTCAGAAACATGGAGAACTCGACTCTAAAATTTACGAACACACTCAAGACAAACATCCCCGTTTCAAAGGCTTTGTTGATTAAGTACCTAGTCATGAAATCTCCATGACAATGGAACTAGTTTACGAACAGAATAGGATCGAGCGGCCCTTTTTATTTGTTTGAAATGATGTAGGTATGGAAAATTTGTCGTCTATCGCCTTACATAATATGACAAGCTCTTGCAATGTGTCTGGTTATAAAATTTATGAAACCACTTTAGGTTTCATGAATTTTATCTATATACCTACATGTGTGATATAATTTTGAGTTTATGGTATTATCTGCATTATTTATGGTATTATCAACAGTTTTTTAAGATATTATTATAATATTATGTTTAACGACTTCTTCTTCCTCTTAGCGTTAATTCCCAGTCGCATCCGAAGCTTTTTTAGCTCGGAGTCTGGGGTCCGCTTTTTTTTGTCAGTCTTAACTACGGATTTGGCTAGACCTCGATATTTTCTGTGAAGCGATTGCCATCTGACCTCCACATCCCAATGGTAACATTAGGCGATATCGAAGCTTTGCAGCTAGACTGTTGTTTTTGGATTTTTGAGGGCTCCAACTACCCGTAACGACTGCCATAGATGTTCTTATGGCAACCGGGACCGACGGCTTAACGTGCTCTCCGAGGCACGACCAGACCAATGCAAATACCCATATTTCATGAACACAAATATTTGCACTGAGCGGGGATCGAACCCACGCCTCCTGCGTAGCGGCCGCGTTCACTACCGCTACGCCACGGAGGCTGTCCTATTTAAAATTTAAACAATTTACATCAAGTAAAATTCCAATTTGGAAAAAGTTGAATCAATTAGATTTAACATCTGACAGTTTTTTGTTATGACTGGGTTTTATTGTTTCTATATTATATGAAAATTCCTTCCAATAAAAACATTATATCACTAGGGATATTACGGTAAAGTTGAATTTTTAACCGACTTCAAAAAAGGAGGTTCTCAATTCGTACCCAATTTTTTTATTTTTTATTTTTTTTATTTTTTTGTATGTTTGTTACGCGATTGTGAAGCCAATTCTAGACGGATTTTGAAAATTCTTCTTGTGTTCGTAAGTAGATTATTCCGAAGTGGTCCCATTTTAATTTCGTAAAGATCTGATGATGGGTTTCCGAGATTAGACCAAGGAACTCTTCAAAAAGTACTAGGAAATCAGCCGCGATTGCTGCAATGGCATATTATTGCAATGTTTCTGCCATTACACATCATAACATCACGCCTGAGTCCTTTGAAGGGGTACGCAGAAGTGTTTAGAATATTCAGCTATATTTCCGGTGTATATGCATTGATTTTAAAAATTCTTTTTGAATAATGATTTAATTTTTTTTTTGTGGCGTGGCCGGTTCGATCTGTATTGCAGTGTCAGCAGCGCATGTACAGTCAGGTCACTATACATGCGATGTACAGTCGTGAGACTGTACAAACTCACTAAAAAGAGAAAAATAAATTCATTTTTAACAAAAAAGTTTAACCGACTTCAAGAAACGAAAAAGAGGCACTGAAAAGCGAAAAATAACCTAATTTACAGACTTACTGATTTATTAGAAGTCGGTGCCAGCCAACTTTGTTTGTTGTGTCTGAACTACTATGATGCAATCAATTGAAATATGGCCTCTCTTGGGCTAGGTACCGACTTCTAATAAATCAGTAAGTCTGTAAATTAGGTTATTTTTCGCTTTTCAGTGCCTCTTTTTCGTTTCTTGAAGTCGGTTAAACTTTTTTGTTAAAAATGAATTTATTGATCATGTGGATACTAAAAGCAATTTGCGATAATTTGGTGGTCTATCAATGTCTTTATTTTATTCACTTCTAGTACAACAGACCCCCCCATAGGCTAACTTTCAATTGTCTACCATGACGTTTAATTTGGTACTTACACTGGTAAAATTCTGCTTGTTTTTAATAATGCGTTTTTGATCAAATGAATGTATTTCTTTGTAACAGATGACGTTATCAACAGAAAACTCCATCACGATAGATAACTTGGACCCATCGGCATCGGGCACGTACTGGTGCGAGGTGTCCTTAGAAACACCAATTTTCACAGCTGCATCGCATGAACATCTGCTCACTGTTGTGTGTAAGTGATTAAATATTATGTGAAAACTTCGACACGTATTGTAATATTTCAGTCAATTTGTAGTTCAACTTAGTCACGGAATGATTAAAAAGTAGTAAGGTATATATCGGGGATGTTTGTCCCTGCAAAGAAACCTGCGTTTCCGCTGCCCATCTTGGCAGGTCAATGCTCTCAGATAATGTTTTTTAAAATAAATAACAGACTAGGGAATGAGTGAGACCTCAAACATTTCAGAAAGCGACTTCTCGGTCTCCTTAATTTTCAGGGTGCCAGTGAGCTCGTCGCCAAATCTCTGTATTTAGTTTATTTTGACTTTTATGGAAACGACTACCATCTGACCTTTTGAACACTGAGTGGAAAGGCTGCGCCAAAGCCTCGTCCGTCCACAAATTGTGTACCTATAGATGAGTTTGGCTAGGATCTCACTATTATTACTTACATGCTTATTTTTTGATAAACAGAAAGACAGAACCGACAGATTTTGTTATACTGATTTGAGGATACGAAATTTTCTTCCGCTGTATTTTTATTTTCGCAATCTTATTAAACTTTTAAGTGGTTTTGCAAGTTAATATTGAAGTATATTAAACCGAGTTAGTGTTAATCTTATTGCCAACTACGACTCTGTATATCTAAATATTATGAAAAATGCAGACGCGTGATGTTAAATAGCCTCTAATAATTATAATTTTCCCCAATAATTGGGATATCAAATGCAAAATGAATTTCCTAAGTCCATTGCCAGTTTCAAACGTATTCAAACAAACAAACCATTCCGTTTTACTATAAGTTTAGATATAGATAACAATGACGCAGTCGTTGTAATTATAAACAAACACATGTTTCAAAGTGCGTTCAAAACCGATTAAGAAACTTCTGTTAGTTGAAGCAAGGAAGCATATCAAAGTGTCTTATTATACGGAAACTATGTATGAGATTACTAGGAAACTCATGCATAGATAATGTTCATCTATGTTTCTCATACAAGGCAGATCTTCTCTTTCATTAGTTCAGCTTTCATTTTCAAATTTTTGTGGTTTTGTTTATAATCTTCTTCATTCTAACGCTAATCCTGGTCGCATCCGAAGCTTTCACTTCGGATTCCTGGGGTCTGCTTTGTCCAGTCTAACTGCGAGTTTGGTTGAACTTCGATATTTTCCATGAAACAAATTCCATCTGATCTTTGCAATCCATTGGCGATATATAAGCATTGCAGTTAAACCAGTTGTTGGATTTTTTTAGGGCTTCAAGTACCCGTTACGACTGCCATAGGTGTTCGTTAATACAACCGGGACCGACGGGTTAACGTGCTCTCTGAACTAGACCAATGAAAATAGCCAAATCCATGCAATATTTGCACTGAACAGGAATCGAAAGCGGGCCTCCTGAGTGGCAGTCGCGTTCGCTGCCGCCACGCCTTAAAGGCTGGTTCTGTTCATGTTATCGATCGACCAAATTTAAAAGTGTTGTTTTTATGAGTTGACCCCACTAACAAAAAAACCTTACAGTATCCAATAAAAAAAGCATTGTAAATTAACTTTATGATACTTCGCATACTGCGTGCTAGCTTTGCGTTTGCATGAAGGGTCAGTTTTATTTTTGTTTTCGGACGAAAATAGCTTCGTTTAAATATCATTTGAGCTCGGTGATCGGGTTCGTGATGCATTTAAAAATTAAATTGAGTATGCGCTGTTTTTAAAAAAGCCATACCTGTACCTAATAATAGGGTTTTAAACCAAGGCTTCGTGATCAAATCATACTACCGTATAAATGATGGCAACACTGGACACAACAAGAAGTTGAGATAAGAGAAAAATTAGAAAAAGGAGTTACAAAGAAATAAAATCCCTGATATTGCTAAGTTCGTGTCCGGTACTGTAAAAATTATGAAAATGTCTGTTACTCTCTGATACATATCTCTGGCACCACCAGAGTCTCTTTCGAGCTGGCCTTCTTTAAGTGGGGGTAAAGGATAAAGTGACACTTCCATAATTAAGTTGCCCACTACGTACTGGGAAAACAACAGTCCACCAAATGTTATTAATGGGAAGTAAATTAACAAACTAGCAAATTCAATTATTTATGGCAAATGTGATGATTAGCATATAATGTTACTGCCAATGTGTCAACCACGTATGAGATAATAATGCTCGTAATTGGATGCCAACGGCATTATTTAATTTAACATACATACATACGTAAAGTAAGAAGATCGAATCAGAAATGAGGAGATCCGTAGAAGAACCAAGGTTACCGACATAGCCCAGCGGATTAGCAAGTTGAAATGGCAGTGGGCAGGGCACATAGCACGGAGGACTGATGACCGATGGGGTCGAAAAGTCCTCGAGTGGAGGCCACGTATCGGCAAGCGCAGCGTAGGACGTCCACCCACAAGGTGGACAGACGACCTCATTAAGGCCGCGGGAACGCGCTGGATGCGAGCCGCTTCTAACCGGTCCTATTGGAGATCTATAGGGGAGGCCTATGTCCAGCAGTGGACTTCCTATGGCTGAAATAATGATGATGATGATGATGATGATGACATACGTAAATAATCACGCCTTTATCCCTGGAGGGTTAGGCAGAGGTGAATTAACACCTACATTTCACCAATCATTGCCTAAGCCTAGTGCCGTATTCCGGGCACTACTGCTGACATCTGCGGCTGAGTCTGGGCTGTATGTATCTGTTTGATGTCAAACAGCTCTATCCCTTAGTAGCCTTGTACGACACTGCATGTGAAGAGATGGGGTTGGTCCAAATTTTACTCCGCCGGAAAACACGCAGGTTTATTTAATTTAACTCTTATAATTTAGGTGTTGAAGTTGGAAGTTTCAAAGTGAAGTTATTTAAATAAAGTGTGTTAGAACGAAAACTATTATGGTCTCTGATTTTGATAGTCTCATCAGTTTCACATAGTGACGGTGCACCAAAATCAGTTTGTCCCACTTTTTGGTAGGTCGGTTCTCTTAAAAAGGCCGATAAGGGATTTGATGTGAATTTGATCGTGCAGTGAAGCATCATAATTGACGCACGTTGCATGAAGAGGTGGCAGGGGCTTCTCTTTAATCTTAAAGGGAAAATTAAAGACGGACACTTTTTCAAATACTGAGATTTTTCTTATAGGAAAACCCTACAAATAATGAATTTAATACATCTAAATTTAAGCCTGATGACATGATTGTGTACCTATTAGTTGAATGTCGTAGCAATAGAGGTAGTATACAACTATTGAGCTACACAAAAATTTAATGTACCCATTTCCTTCACATAAGAAAGATTCCTAAAATTTTCTGTACACTATATGTCAAGATTATCAAGTGAACGTAAATGTCACCAAAAGTACGTTTTGGAAAGTAACAATAACCTAATTTCCAACGGTTGCCAAAACTTCACGTAGTTCCGACTGCTGATATAACCCGGTTACGGGTCGGACCTGTGACATTTTCTCGAATAGGAAACTTTACGCTTATAAAGGTGTATTAA
Source organism: Eilema depressum (assembly GCA_914767945.1). Classification (NCBI taxonomy): domain Eukaryota; kingdom Metazoa; phylum Arthropoda; class Insecta; order Lepidoptera; family Erebidae; genus Eilema; species Eilema depressum. The sequence continues at coordinate 5,446,835 of OU612020.1, forward strand.
CTTTTACATTTAGACATAAATGGACACTGATGTGTATATATTATTTCATTTCATTTCATTTATTCATAATTTGCGAAATATGGGTATAAATACATTGGTGTTTATGATTGTGGAAGTATCACCATATTCAACCATACGGCATGCAAATGTCATATTAACAAAACAATAATGTCAGACATAATATTTAAATTAGGCAGTGTGTCATAGTAACAGAATCACATAACATAAATTTCAATAATACAGTAATAATAATAATAAATAAGGGCATGTCAAATAATAAATTGAATTACAATTTTTCATTAAAATTAGGTATAAGTGTTAATAAGATATTTAAAATAAATTTCAGAAATTATGATGATGATTAATTATAATTTGTCAGATAAAAATTCATTTATTGAGTAATACCCTTTTTGAGTAAGAAGTTGTTCAACCTTGCTTTTGAAGGTCTCGATATTATTAATTTCGAGTACACATTTAGGCAGATGATTAAAATAATATTCGTGGGGCCATGCAAAATACACTACTATTAAATAATGCTGTTCTATTGGTTGGGATACATATCTTTAAGTGATGCCTTTTACTATTCAGCTTACAATAGCTATCAATGTTATTTTTTACAAATAGCACAATGTCAAGTATATATAAGCAAGGCAGTGTCAAAATCTTTAGTTCGATGAAGAATGGTTTACAACTGTCTCTCTTATTAAGATTACATATTGTCCTGACGCATCTCATTTGTGCCTTAAATACCGCCTCTTTCTCTGTAGAGTTGCCCCAAAATATAATACCGTATTTCAAAAGGGGTGCAACATGTCCATGGATAGTTAGGTATATTTTATCAATAAATATACCTAACTTGGAAATGCAAAATTAAATGAAAAGAGGTTCATTACACTTTTTTATCTACTCTACATTTAATTTTAGGAGTAACAGCATTACTTCAAAGTCTAGAATTTAATTGATTTTTTCGCAGAGTCCGTGGTATAACAGTGGTTTTAATTTAGCAGAATCGAGGGCCTAGAGAGCGAAAATATTTTTAATAAATAGGTATCTTATGAAAAACTATAATCTCTATTGTGAAGAGTCCACCGAAAAGCAGAAAAAAATAATACGAACCTTTTTGTGTATTGTATCCATTTATTGTGAAAACTACAAAGGTCGACTTAGGTCTTCCTCTGCTTGTTTACGATTTTTATTAAGCTTCCATTATGCTTTTATTACGTCCTTAATAATGTACTTCATTCGCCCAAAATATACTCTTTTATTTTTTCATCTTTTGTCCGAGCTCACATTTTGGATGGTCATTATCATAAAAGGTCTACACTGAAATGTTAACTCTATTATTAGATTTGTTGAAGGCGTAATGGACGTTGATGGTGGGTACAAGCCCTTCGGGTGGAGTGCTATGTCAATTGTAGCAGATAACGTGAGGGTTATTGAACCCTTAATATGTGTAACATTTCTATTGATATTAATAAAGTATTGAGGAGCATTTTTTTCACTGACAGTGTTTTAAAGCCATCAATATCTATTTATTTCAAGATTTCTATCTTTAGAAGTTTTATTTATCTCTATTCTGTATTCACTAGTGTTATCGGGAAATTATTATTTATTGTATTGATATAATTTTTGTCATGACATCAATATCATATTTATAAATACATAATACTCGTAGGTGGTGAGATACCTATTGGTGACGAGAACTATTTTCACATCCCGTGTACTGAATATCTTTTTCGTAAATTTTACTGTTCATAAGTAGTCAATTTAAGTGCCCAAAAACAGACTACTAGCTTTAATTGCTTTAAAACCAACACACATGGATGTGAACCACATTCATTACATCAATGGGCACTAACGTATAATGACCACAACGATGTTATCTTATTCAAACTGCATGTATTGTTAACTTTGAACTGTTTTGTACAAAAGGGCTCGTAGGTACACCAGTTTTCCTCTATTAAATAGGCCTGAAAATGTTATAAATGCGCCTTTACCTTTAGGGATATGAAGAGATGAATATATATTATGTGTCTTATCTTTAATAGGTATTTATAAAAATAAGTATCTCATAATTTGGATACAAGCAAATTATTAATGGCGAAAACATTGCAGAAAATCTTCTATACAAATTAAACATAAGTGTAAGTTTATCAAAAAGAACAATGATGAAGTTGAAAGTTAAAAACATACTAAATTAGAAGCGATTTTTTAAATATGGTTTAATGATGATTTATGAATGAAGATTAGAGATGTAGATATAAAAACTAGGTAGGTATATTATTTCTGGAGATATCATTATAGCAATTTGGACGATTTCTTTTTCATTAAAAATACATATAATTATGGTAGGTAAAAATACTTAACAAAAAATTTGCGTCTGTTTATCTCGAATACAAATCATTTTAAATAATGTCTTTAAAATTTTATTTACCAGATCCGCAGAAACATCCACCGATCATAACATTCGGTAAGCCAGACGTAGTGGTGGGAGGTCTATTACGTGCCAACTGTACCAGTGCACCTGCAGCGCCTGCGCCGAAGCTCACGTGGTATATTGACAATGAAAAGGTAATTTTTTTTTTTTTTTTTTTTTTTTTTTTTTTATTAGGGACAACAAACAGCCAGATTCCGATGGTGAACACATATTATGACAACTTCAGACGCACGCAGCAGATACGCGTAATTCATTGCGGTTTTTCAATGGTCCCCTTTATCCGTATCGGAGTTTAACAAGTAATGGGTACGCTGTATGTGCTGCATGCGTCTCCATTTGTCGTTTGCGGTTGGCTTCGGAATCATACCTTATGAGTTGCAGTCATGACTAGCTTTAGTGTCACACAGGTCTTTCATTATAATAATATGAAGCATCATATATTTTAGGACAATCTTGATTGTCAAATAAATATTATTTGTAGTCATGATTAGTTTCAGATTCAACACAGGCTTTTTAATGTATAGTATATGTTCAAGCACTTCTACCTTTTGAATAATATAATATTTGTTCAAAGAGGGTTTTCGTTAGCGCCGGTGTCGTTATCATTTTCTATGCCTTACAACCTTACAACTCTTTGTTTTTAAAATAACATGTTTTTGGAACAACAATGTCATTTAAATGTATGTTTACCTGTGAATGAAATGGTGATTCACCAATCGTCACCAATTCCAGTATGAATAATTGAAATATCTAAAAGCATCAAAATAAATATAAAATATATTATATTCAATTGTCCTTAGGTCGATGAAGAGTCGGTGAGGTACTTCTCCTATCGCGTGTCAAGTTCAACTCGTACAAAAGGCGGTGGAGGATACCGTCACAGAAAACATCAGCACCGCTACTTAGCACCAGAATTCAACTACACGGCGAAATACTGGGCGTTAGTGAGTGAAACTACTGTGACGCCACCTGTAAATATCACCAAGCATCATAAGTGTTCTTTAAAAGAAGCGCAGACGGAAGAAATGGCTAAGGTTTGAATTTATTTTTTTGAAATTTTTCTTGTTCATTGCATTACTTGACGAACAATTTTTTTTTGTTATCATCATTATTCAAGTGCATACGATTAAGGTTCTCCTAGCTTGCAAGTCCGCAAAGATTTTCTTAACGAGATGATTTGAAAATAAGCAAATAAGTATATTGTTTCACATTGTAAAAGAAAAAAATTTTTTTTTAATCGTGACACTAAACGTTGTTTCTCATGCCTCGTCATTTAAAAGAAAAACAAATTGAAAGATCACAATGAATGTTGTTGATAAAGAACAAATCAAAGCGGGCGTTGTATAATAAATAACAAAAGAAAATCTCAATCCAAAGTCGATTGGGTTCAAGTACAACTTGTATCTCAATACCTATCATGTTTTTTCCTTCCCTTTTTCCCTTTAAATTGACAACCGTTGCCGTTTATTCCCAATGAAAACGATCCGGAGACGTATTTCACTCAAATATTTTCAATATGGAACATCTTTTACAGCGTATAGTGAATTTCTAAATCAAACCAAGAAATATGTATCCAATTACTTTGTTGTAATTTTATTACACTCAAATTAGGGGATGGGTATGTTAATTAAAATTAAGAATATGATCTACTTGGAGATTATTGCATATTTATTGTAAGTAATTAAACTATCAAAACGTATTATTATTATATAGGTACCTATCCTCACTAAATTTTTACCTTAACATATTTCCTTCTATATTTTAAACTTTATCATAAATAGGAACAGTCGTGAGATAAAAGTTTTACTATACCGAATTAATACTAAAATGGTAAGCTCTTATTGTCAAATAAGATAGGAAAAGAGAAAATATTCAAGTGGGATTTGAACCCGCGACCAGCCTCTTACAGGAGGAATGCTCTGACCAAGTCACGCATTGAGTGCTCAAGATTCTCTTTTACAACTATGTTTGATGGTCGCGCCTGAGTCGTTTCTCCTCTTCCTTCCTTAATCAATTTGAATAGTTCGCATACTAATTTAAAAAAAAATAATTCAAAAGCGCTTTTTGGTTCTTTTTTCATGTGATTATATTACTGTACCATGGCTGTTTCTTTCAGATCTCTAAGTTAGTCCCATAACAATCATGTTCTGTAGTTTTGAATACACTAATATCTGCATGGTGTATAGTACTGGTGGGAAATTTTCCAACTTTGCCAGCTTAGCGTTAATAATTTCCGTCTAGTTAAGCGAGTTGAGGAATATTTGATTGTTCTGGAACCTTCTTACGACATAATTTTAGAAGGTACTTGCCTTATTTAAGAATAATAAGTAGGTACTTTACCGTACGGTAGAACTTAGAATTCGGTAGCCAGCATTCGTAACGTGATTTTATGAACTTTGTTTATTCATATACATTATTGTTTATATCTAAAAGCCTACAGATTGGTTGTTCATTTTTCATTCAATACTTATTTCGTTTAATAAGATGTTATAATAATCTATATTATAACTTCTGATTTTAAAGCAAAATATTTTTTGATGTTAATAAAGTTGGTTTTTTCCATTATATACATTTTTTAGGTTTCAGTAAACCAATTCTATTTCGTTGAATCTTGGAAAAATTATTCGTCTTCTGGACATTTTTACATACGATTTATTATAGCAGTTGAACTGATTAATTAGTGCTGCCTGTTATGGTTCTTACAAAAATAATATCCTTGAACACTTCTTTCAGATCCAAGAAAGACCGCGACCTCCGCCAGTTATACCCATCTCATTATGGGTATCGATTGCCGAGTTAAAGGCACCTGCACACGGCAGGTTGCAACTGACGTGTACTGCCACAATTCCTGAAGAAGTAGGCCCTGGGGAGAAGTATGCTGATATTAAAAAGCAAACTGTTGCAGGTGAGAATGCAATCAATACTATTTTAATGTCAATTGAATTGTTCTTGAATTGATAGTCTTTCTTGATACTTACAAAAACTGAAGTAAAATTTTCATTTCAGTATTTTTTTTTTAAGGTAAAACTCAATTAGGTATTTCATTATGTTTCTTAACATATCACATATTTTTGTACAATTAAAAATGATTTATAGGTTAAATTATTACGTGAACCATAGATACATATAGTTCTCATTTACAATAAAATCGAACATTCTCGTTTTGTGAAAACAATCTTTATCAACAAACAGTATAATATTATATGAACTTCAACCAATTAGCCTATTGCCAGCAGTCCACTGCAGAGCAAATACCTCTTTAAATCCTCTGCCTTCCCCTATCCCAAAGACTTTATTGAATCAATCAATCAATTAGCCCACTGCAGCTGCAATGGGCTAATGTTCAGCTGGACATAGTCCTGTTCCAATATGCGAAAAGCGAGAAAACTAAACCTGCTTTTGGTTCCAGTGGCGGTGAATGAACTTAGTTTGAAGAAGCCATTTTCTGATACCAGCAGTGCGAACGCGACCTCTACCTGCCTTCATTCACACCCGTACTGGATCTTGGGTTGCGGACTTATTCTCTGTGAATTTACACTTCAATTGTATTCGACGATGGTATGAATCTCAATAGTTTCCGATCATATATTTACCTACCATACCATGGCGCTTATAGTTCGTAGTTCCAATATTTCTTAGAGTTTTTTTTATTTACACTATACAGATTTGTGTACCTTTAAGCTTTCTCGTCTCACTTTCAAGGTAAAATGGTTGTCCTACAAATTTTCTTTTGCTAGATTTTTACAATTTTATATTATTATACCTTTTTTAATATAAATTTACCTGATGATACATTGAAAAGCATACTCGTATGGCAGATTTGATATTGTAAATAAAATAATATAATTTTACTGTGTTCATACATCAAAGTTAAAAATGTAACTACGAGTAAAATTCAAAATGTTTCTGTATTTTAGGGCAGCGTTATTAATATATACCTAAATTCATCGTCTAACTTAAAATATGTATCCTATTTCTTCCTGAGCTTTTTGTACGTCAATTATAAGTACCTACCTATCTGATCTAGTTACTACAGGGTTCCAAATATAAACCAAACTATTGCTATTTTTATTATGCAAGAGATGCTATTTCTGAAACACTCCAATGAAAATAGATAAATAAATTAACCTGATATAAAAATAAACACAATAAATATAAGATATACTTTGAATGTACTATCAATGCTATTTGTGACTGTAAACCGAATCTGTAAAGTAGTATTTATGGTAAACGTAATCAAAAATAAACAATAAAAGGTTTAAACTGAGGAATATCATGGATAAATATCTTCTCTCGCTATATACTGCTTTTAATGTTGTCTTACCCTATTAGATTAAAGGTCACAATATGTAACATTCAGAATTAAGTTCCCTGGAGCATATAAGCAATAACATCTATTTGCTTAATTCCGTTGCATCCTCACTTTCCTATGACCTCCATTTTTTGGTATCACAGTAACGAAATTTGTAGGCGTAAGGTTCTTGAAATAATAGTTAAATTATGTTTTTCCCCTTTCATAAATAAAATATTTCATGTTGGTAGATAATTTTCAAAGTGAGAACGTACATATTTTGAGAAATTAAATTATTGTCTAATATATTTCAGCAGAATATTTTCGATATAATAAAATTAGTGTTACGCTGTAAAGCAGAGGTTATGATAATATTTAAGCGTAATTGCCATGGGGGATTGGACTTGTTTACGAAATAATTCGATAAGTCCCTTTGAGTAAACTTGGAGTGAATGAAATTATACTTTTGGGACAATTCAACTTAATATTATTATGTGATTTCATGTAAGAAGAAACGTGGTTTTGGGGAAAATCGAATTATATTTCCTGGATAACATTCAGTCTTCCGTTATTGGCGTTGAAAGTCTTCCTGCAGCTCTTTACACTGACTATTGTAGAAAGTTTATTTGTTAGGCTAAAGGATGTGATAAGTTAAGAAAATGTGTATATTTGAAGCGAAATATATTTTAAAAATAGATTAATTATTTATGTGCTATTGTATAGACGAAAGTATATGAATAATGTAAAATAGATACATTAGGTGCGATAGGTAATCCGTAAATAATGGCTGACAATCGCTTTGACTGTTACTTACAATAAAATATACGAATTTCTTTTTTCGAAAATTATACACAACTTACAGAACCGTTTATATTTAACTTATTTATAATGTCTATTAATAAATGTAACTTACTTTCAATTATTAGTATTTATTGACATTATTTTAAAATAGCGGATATGTAAAAAAATCAGGCTTCCATACACTCGTGAGTACACATACACGATTAAATTATCGTACATCGTACAATGTTGAAAGTTGAATGATATCGTGTAATTATTTTAGCTATAATATTCTAAATTAATCTGATCCAATTACCCTGTTTAGTAAGTTGTCGAAGTTGTTCGACCCAACTGCAATATTACATTATGATATTTGCCGTTATTATCAGCTTGTGGTGAATGGTTTTGGTATGACTATTTATCGTATACATCAATTAACTTTAATACGAATGTGTCAATCAACAATATAATTAACAATATTTACAGCAATATATTAAACATTCCAAAAAGTTGTTAGTGTAATTCCGAATCATTTTTATTTCTTAAATTAACCTTATAATTAAGGTACTTTTTTATTAAGGTTAATTTGTATTTTTTCAGTTATCGGGCGTGAAGGTTTTTACTGAGGTCCAAAGAGTGTAAATAGATTTGTGTGTAGTTATTGTAAATTTTACGATAACGCTAGGGTGTATTCAATAGAAATTGAGATATTCAAATTCATATTTCTTTATTCTTAAAAATATGCGTAAGTTTATGTTCGTCTTATTTGTATGGTTTCGTTACGTTGCATCATAAAACATACAAGATACTTAAAAACCATCATGCGATTGTTCATAGATCTGCTTTTGTAACAAAGCCATTTTTTCAACTTACATTTGATTATGATAAATAATTAGATTTATCAAAATCAAATGTAATATTTAGGTCTAGCTGAATATTATTCAAGTCGATACTATAATTTACATTGTTATATTGTATTTTCTGTATTTTATAACCGTTAAGAACTGGCAAAATTATAATTTGTATTGTTATTGTTAGCGTGTTATGTTTGATTGTATTTCCAAAATAATAAATACAATATATTGAAATTATTGTAAATTTTTGAGCGCAGTGTTTGGATGGAAATGGTTGAGCTAATATTATCGTAATGCCATCGGCAAATAAGGGTGTAATAATTACAAACTTATGTTTTCCTCTCAACAAGTGATTGTCAGCCCTAATAATTTTCGTTAGTCCTCAGGCCATTTCAAATTAAAAATATTTATGTACATGGTCGTACAATGTGAATGATTAATAAAAGCTTAATTTAAGCCTATTTTGTGTGTTTAATTGCGGTCCCGTTTTGTAGCATTATAAAGAGAACATTCTGAACAGATTCACGTAATTGAATAACAAATACTATGATGAACGTTTGAAGTACCTTAGCCTTAGACAGAGAGGAACTCTCATGGAAACTTACAAAATGCTAAATAACTGATATCAATATCATCCAAGACATGTCTATACATGTCTCAGGCTATCCTGAGGGATCACTCACTGAAGCAATACTATCCAGATTCGAACCCCGGAAACTCTCTACCTAACCGTATTGTAAGAGAGTGGAACAGACTATCGATAGATGTTGTTTTAGCATTCAATGTAAATGCTTTTGAAAACCAACTAGACTAAATGTCCAGATCAAAGGACATACACGCATCAGCTGAATAAAATACATACATACAATCACGCCTTTATCCCTGGAGGGTTAGGCAGAGGTGAATTAACTCCCATATTTCACCAATCATTGTATTAGGTCCCACGTAATAGGGGCCTATTGCCGTATTCCGGGCACTATTGTTGACTCGAACCATGTATCTGAATAAAATAATAATAAAAAAATCACTTTCTAGTAAAGATTTCTCATAAATAAATTACTGTGCTCCCCATTTCTTATTAAATAATAAATGTGTACGGCTAGAGAATAGTCTCTGTCAAAATATCTACACACCACACTCAAACAAATATTCGTGTTAAGGTAAAATTCCAGGTTGAATAATTACAATCTGAATTCTTCGGGCGTAAAATAATGCAAAAACATTTTACTACATCTACATTTCACAAATGAATGAAAAAATATCTTTCATCATAACAGTGATGACATGGAACGCTCATTTTGTGAAATTAAGATTCACAGTTTTTCAACTTACGTAATGAATGAAGAACACAAAGGTAGAGAAAATATGATTAAAGATGATATGAAGGGAAATAAATGTACTTAGTCGTAATAGATTACACTGTATTATTAATTATAAGTAAAAATTTAACTAGACAGAACCTGTTAGATGACATAATCACACACTATGATTTCTTTAAAAATAGACCTTATTGATAAAATAAGACACAATATTGTCTTGGTGAAATGAAAAAAATATATCTAAAGAAGTGTTGGACAAAATAGGTATCGAAAATAAACAAATAATACCAATAATGCTAAAGCATAATTGAACTATAGCCACACCAGACTTTTTATTTGTTAGTTTCCACTTTAGATGATAAGAATGATAAAGAAGAAGGAAAACATTATCATAATAAAAACGAAAGACGCTGCCAGCTGGAGTAGAAAAGACTATAATTTTGCAATACAAGAGCAATACTGAATAGAAAAAAGTGAGTATACCTGCAGCAACATCGATTCCAGTTAAATAGGTAAGTACTGTACTGCGATATTATATTTATTTAAATTACAATCCTTAAACAACTTAAATAGATGAATGTTACGGATTCTTAGTCAATTATTCTTGTGTCTTATAAATCAGTAAGTGCTGACCCAGGTGAGTGAGGCAGAAAGATCATGAAAGTAAACTGATATTATTGATACGATGAAGAATAAATAAATATAATATTTATGATATAATGAGAGTAATTTGGCCTGAAAGGCAATGTTATCACGAGAAAATTTAAAGGGTATGCTGAGGTGGCTTGAGCATGTAGAACGAATGAGTACCTATTGAGTGAATAAAACACCGAATATATGAGGCACGTGTAAATGGGCGAGCAAACCGGCGTTGACCTTGCTGAACATTTTGTTGATAAAATGGATGATGTATTGAAAGTGGTTGGTTTGCATGAAAGGTTTAATGAAGTTCGTGAATTGTGTAAGAACCGATGCAGTTGCCAAACTGTAGATGTGAGCATAAGTACCTATATAATATTCGAGCTGGAAGTACCTTAATAGATTAAAGTTCTAGGTTGACTGCTGGAGAATTAACCTGATAAAATGGTGCTACTTGGATGCAAAAGGCTATCATAGGCAGAAGCCAACAATGGCCCACCTCCTATTATATCGGATGTTAAGGTAATTGCGGGGACTGTCAATATCACTGTAGACGTATAATAGTCAAAGTTTGGGCTGTAGACATCTAATACCGTTTTACATTGTCATCGGTTCGACGAAGAAGAAGACAAGACATCTAAATTATTCAAACAATATTCAAAACTAGCTAAACTAAAACCTATAATAATGAACTAACAATTGGCTCTAAAGATTTTAGCTGCAATAACTAATAATAACAAGCTGCAAATTATAATTTCAGATGTTAAAGCCTTTCAGTTCTTAACTCATAACTTATAAAACTTTAACAACATCGAGAAAGTTCTATTAAAGGAGCCACGATAAAATCTGCGAACATTTATGGCATGAATAACTGCATAAGACTTTCATAAGGCACAAAGGGCTGTCATCCTCTATAAATGTTACAGCAGCAGTTCTTACTCTTAAACAATCAGTTTTCTTTGCTTGCGATAAAATGTTTTGCAAAGTGAATAAGAAAAGTGAATGTCTTAAACATTTTACGGCTGAGTAGACCAATACAATTATAATAGATACCATCATCTTCATGGAGACAAATATATTTTCCTGATTGCATCCGAGGCTATCGAGCTGCATATCTAATCTTCACATTATAAGTCTTTTCGACAAGCATATAATATACTAAAAAGTAGAATGTGGTATTAATAGAAAAAAACTATACACTTTGTGTGTAATTTTGAAGCAAATAATCTATAAGAACAATACAAAATATTGGTTTGGCTGTAGTTTGACAATTCACATTACCTTGAGACAAGATACTACTAACACGATATGCATTCCGAAATATTGAAGTTTCCACGACATGTTACTAATATTATATAACTGGTACCAATCTAAAATCTAGGCTGCAACTAAATTACTTCGCCCATGGTAAAAGTTTGAGAAGAGGAATCCAAGGATGATGATTCCTTGGTTCAAATACTTGATTCCTGGGTTAGATAAAATATTATTGGATTTCTCTGTTCAGAATTTAGTGAGTTCGTAATTCTCTGTAATAGTGTTGGTACGTCACGTTTTACGTGGCCATCTAATTAATAGTAGATGGTTTCCGATTACTAGTGGTGGCAATCATTGCTAATGGTCATAGTGGCACCCATTCATTGTGCCAATCCAGTAAGATTTTTTTTAAATCTGTTTTTTGGAGACTTGAACTATATGCTTACACTTTTTCACATTGACTCAATCGGAAAAGTGTTATAATTTTTTGTATCTTATTATTGACGTAAATAAAAATAGGCTACATTACTTTTTCCTGATATTTCTTCAATTTTTTCAATTCAGGAAAAACACCCTGGCAACTGCAGTCCGTGACTAGCAAGTAAGTCATGTAACTAATAGTGAGGCCGCCTTTTCACTATGGGATGTAATATATATTACATCTTGAGATATATATTACATCCCGCGATTGCTGTTTTCACTGTAAGATATATATTTGGGATAGTTCAGTAGCTTTACCATGAGTTGACACCAAAATTTGACAACTTCGTTACCCTATCGAACTGCGTACGCGAATCTGATTGGTCTGTGTAGAATGCATGCGCGAATTCCCTGACTTCTGATTGCTCAGTTTAAAATGACAACGTGATTTCGCATGCGCGATCAAACGTCGCCATTCAAACGGGCGAGAAAGGGGGAGGCGTGGTGTCCGGGGACGTGAGGTAAAATATACCTTCCAATATCGCTCGAAAAAATATTTATAGTTTGGGATGTAATATATATTATAGCGTAGTGTAAACGGTCTCGTACAAAATGTATGACGAGCGATATGCCGAGATGTAATATATATTACATTACATCCCATAGTCAAAAGCCACCTTTAGTGTACTAGCAAATTATAATGAGTACCTATAAGTAAATACTCTGTGAAACTTTTACTTCTTAAAAGCAGCTCAAGTAGAGATTGGATACGTTCTTATTTCTGTGAATTTGTGTTTTTACTTTCCCATCATAAACAAAAAATGAAAATAGAACCTGAAAGTAGTGCATCCTATTATAACCATTACCATTACCATTACCGGTACCATTATTATAGTTAAATTTTCATTAGACTTACAGAATAACGGTAACGATGTTTTAACTAAAAATATTAATAAAAATAATATTTACGTGTTTACAGAGAGCATTTGCAATACTTTATTTCGTTGAAAACGTTTCGCAAACCATTCTTGTTTAACTTATTCAACAAAATATTAATCTTTGTTAAACACAAAACAAACATTCAAACTCTGCTCCCTTTTCAAAAGTATAATCGGATTTCCAGGAATTAATATGAAAGAACAAGATTACTGTTGAGTACCACAACATATCGATCGTTGAACCAATGAATTATTCATAGACCTTATACCAACTTGCTGTTCATAATTCGACGCGTGCCTACAATAATATCCCGCCTCATTCGTCAATAAACTTTATTATGGAGAAAAAGAAAATATATAAATCCACTCCATGTTTATCGGATGCTAGGGAGAACATTATTCTTCTTTATTTCTTCCTGAGTACGGATATACATATTTTTCTTATACAGCCTTTTATGTTTATTATTTCTTAAACTTTCACATGTATTCATTTCACTTGTTGAAGACATTTGAAACGTTAAGATACGAATTACTTTATTTCTTAATACATTTTCGTCAGTGTACGAATTGTTACTCAAACAGTAACCGTTACTAGTAATGTTATTTTCGGTAACGATAATGCCTAAGAATATTCGTTCACATCCTGATACTTAAGCATAAACACTTTGGTTTACATTTGCGTTGTCATTTTCGTATCATAATGGGTTTGCTGAATGATAGTACCTACCTAGTATCGACATGTTTCTCGTACCAACGCACGACGCTTTCGTGATTGATCGGGGTTTTTGGCACTTTTGCACATTTTTGCAGTAGATTCTCAGATTAAATAATGATATCGGGGCTCGAAAATTTTATAAATATTTAAAAGCGATAATTATCTAAGGGCAAACAAGGACTCTACATAACTGGCAATGTTGTTGGAGTGTCGAGGCCAAAAGGGTTGTTGGAGTGTCGAGGCCAAAAGATTTGTGGAGGACATCGGGCGTAGGATCAGGGAGAAGTCAGGCGACTTCCGCGCTGGATTGTACCTGGTGCAGAGGTTAGCCAATATTTATAAAATTGATTAATCTACTATTGCCTTCTCCTTCATCTGCTCAGTCTCAGTCTAAAATTATCTACTGCATGCCAAATGATATTGATCGTAAACTGTATAGAGATTATTTTCATAGTGACTAAACTTTGAACGGTACCCATACTAATTATAATAAATTTAGCTTATGTCTTTCTGCAGGCTTGCGACCCTATGTGAAGTTTCATTTAGGTGATTACACAAGCGAAAGACTTAAACCATAAAAATTCTCAAGGTCAATCGCTCGAATTTGAACCGTAGAAATCAGTAAAACCAATTTTAATGGATAACTTTATAGGTGACGATTACTATTCGTAACTAAAAAGGTCATGTCATGCTAATACACTTAATTAGATCTGTTGCACGTAAAAAAGGAAGTTATGTACATATAGAGCTCAAAAAAGGTGAGATGCTAACGTCCAAACGAATGATCAACGCAATACTAGGAATTGCCAGCAATGGTCTTAAACAGGTGTAGATACTGCCACATTGTGAACAGTTTTGTGGCCCCTGAAGCTTTTAAACAATAGATAGAGATCTGTTGCACGTGAAAAAAGGCAGTTCTGGACAAATAAAGCTCAAAAAGGGTGAGATGCTAACGTCCAAACGAATGTTCTACGCAATACTAGGAATTCCAGCAATGGTCTTAAACAGGTGTAGATACTGCCACATTGCGAACTGTTCTGTGCCCCACAAAGCTTTTTAATGATAGGTCTATCTGTTGCACGTGAAACAAGGCCGTTCTTGCCATATTGAACTCAAAAAGGGTGAGATGCTATCGTCCAAATGAACATTCTACGCAATACTAGGAATTTTCAGCAATGGTCTCAAAAAACACGTGTAAATGCTGCGAACATAATAACAAAAACACATTGCGAACAGTCCTGTGCTGTAAGCTTTTACATGATAGGTAATTATCAATGGCACGTAAAACAAGACAGATATGGACACACACAACAAGACACATATAGAGCTCAAAAAGGTGAGATGCTCACGTCCAAACGAAGTTTGATGCTGACCTGATTAGGGGCCTTAAGATAAATTCGGGATATAAATCAAATAGAGAGATTTCTAAAAACAAAAAAACCACGAGGCGAAATTTTGTACCACCAGAGAAGTCATTGTCCCTTTTCAGATAAATTTAGCAGTCCTGCAAACTAAAAATACAAAGTTTGCAATAACTTAGTCTGCATTCAAGGACATTTAGTTATACTCTAAATAAAAGCTTCTTAATACCTACTTATAAAGTTATAAAGCCCCTTCACACCGTGACATGAAGATAAGTCTGGCAATATAACTTAGTATGTCGGTTGACTGAGCTCGTTACTCATGCGCTTTTTATCGATAAAGCTCCCTAATGTATAACCGATTCACCCAGTGAGCAGAAACGTTGTTAACGTAGAAGATTAATTAATGTGAATAAAAATCAGCGATACAAGTATATTGGAAATTTTTACATACATACATAGGGAGGTGAATTACCACCCATATTTCAACAATCATTATACGTATTAGGTCCCACGTATTAGGGGGTGAGCCTATTGCCGTATTCCCGGCACTGGTTGTTGGGCTGTATATATCTGTCTAAAGTAAGACAGCCCTATCCCTTAGTCGCCTTGTACGACACCGCATGGGAGGAGTTGGGGTGACCCAAATTCTACTCTGCCGGGAACCACACGGCATGGATTTTTTTAGACAGAGGAAAAAATGCCTGGTACACTATTTTAAACGCTATTATTCAGAATAATATTATTAGGAGAGCACTTTGCAGTGGTTAGTGTTACTAGTCCTATAGGTTTTGATTTGCCTGAAGGTAACCTTCAAGCAGGACGTGTGTGGATTTTGCAGTTCGGTAAAATTCAAATATGACCAACATTTGAATTGTAAATCATGGTGTTTAAAGATGATGGGCAGTGAATATAAAATCTGGAAACTCCACTCTGAAACAACTTCGTCCATGTTGGATCAATACTGCAGGAGTAAAAATACTTTGACCTATTCCGAATTTAACGCAGGCGACAACTAGTTTTATATAACAGCAAAAAACGATTTTCGGTATAGAATATAATAATAGAATAATTAGAATATTGTAGAAGAATGGGTATTTTTAAATAAAGGGCAAAGTAGAAAATCGTATCTCTTGCCTCAATATATTTTGTACGTACTACGCGTGACAAGTCCATGACGTCACCTGCTTTTTTACATGAGGTGTGTCCGGGCGGCTCGAGAAATTGAATTTTCTAAATTATATATCTTGCAAATTATTTCTCATAAGAACAATGATGTACTTAATGGACCTTCCATACACGATATACCTAAGTATAAAACTCTCAATATATTTCAAAGACCCATCGGGTATCTAACGATATTCAAATTGATAAAGAAAATAAGAATTTGCCTAAAGTTAAAAATATTTAACGGCCACTATTAAACGAGTGACGACTGACATGTATTCGTGATATGAAACTTAACAACGTTGTTAAACGCCTTTACACGTCGTAGGTAGCCATGAATCGAGTGAACCTTTGGGACAGAAATATGGGAGTAACGATCATGTCACGTTTATTTATTTTCGTAAAAAGTATTTTTCATTTGATAATAATAACATAACATTGCTCAGAAGCCTGAGAATGTCATGTGTGTTACCTTTGCAATTATAGCAGAAGAAAAATAAAAGAACAATGGAAGTGCAAGTGCAAGTGGTTTAAACCTTAAGCTCAACAAACAATTTACTAAGTTGAATGAAATTCTAAAGCATTTAGTATGATAATATGATAACTATTCAAAAGGCCCCGAATCAGATCAGATCGAAAAATCGATATTTTTGAAACCGTTTTTCTTAATAATACCTACAGACCTGGAATTAACATGCCTGCATATTACAGGATATACAGAATAACTTCTCCTTTTCATAAATTAAATAAAAAAGGGGGAAATAGTTGAAAAGAGGCTCTGAACATCACTCTACTCTTTCTTATGAAACCAAATATTTTCTACAATATTTGGTTTCATAAGAAAGTTATGTTAAATAAGTGTATTAGCATGACGTGATCTTCTTAAATTAGTAACTGTCGACTATAAAGTTATCTATTAAAATTAGTTTTACTGATATTTACGGTTCAAATATGAGCGAATGACCTTGAGCATTTGTATGGTCAAAGTCATTCGCGTATGTAATCACCTTAATATAGGAAAAAGAGGAATCAGCAGAGGCGGGACTCGAACCCGTGACCTTAGAGGGAAGCTCTGGCCACTGAGCCACCGAACCACGCCTGAAGCTTATCCAAATTTTCCTATGCATCCATCTAAGGGCGACGGTGGAAGCCATCTACTGATACTCGTACGAACTATCGGAACCAATGAATGATGTAAAATGATTGTTACATTATTCAATAATGATTTATGATCTTGTCTCCCTTTTTGTCTTCGTGCAAATTTTATTACCCCTACTAAAACTAACCGCAATTTCCCAAGTCTTTGAAAACATTCGCAGTATTGACACCCTATTTCATATCTGACTTTATATAAAAATAGGAGAATATAACACAGTGTCATACAATTTACAAACTTAACGAAGGTGTCTGGCGATAAGGGTACGAAGTGGTTGAAAGTTTTCTATTGGACATTGAAATTGCTCGGCAACGGAAAGTACTTGTAATTCACAATAAACTTTCAGATAGCAAGCTTGTTTTTTTAATGTTATTTTTAGACTTTTGGCAAGAATATTATTCGAAATTTCCTAGAAATAAATAGTAGGTAACACATCATACATCAAGTCTTCATTCCCGAAGGGGTAGACAGAGGAGCTTATTACACCTACGCTTCGCTAGTCACTTCGTTAACTTCACGTAATAGGTGCCTATGCCGCTTCCGGCAATGAATATGTGTGGAGGAACGGGGTGTAATGTTCCTCAGCACAAATCGAGGATTCTCCGACCAGGCGAGGTGATCACGCTTAGCTGGCCACTGGCATGTTGCTTTAGGCAGCAATAATTGAAAAAAAAAAAAAAAAAGATACAGAAATAAATATTCTGTGACATTTCACAATACCATTTAAACTTAAAGAATATAGTAAGCATAACCTATCACATGATTTCTACATAAATGTATATACGATTCGATAAACTTACAAATTTTTCACCATTGACACTCGAAAAAGGGCCCGTGATTCATCAAAAACAGTGAATAAAACGCTCTTTGTTTCACCGAGTGAATAAAAAAAATTGAATTTGGAACATGCGCGAATGTACGGATTCTAGTGAAACATACAAAGAGGTTGCACACTCTCACTATAAAAACGTACTAAAAGCCACCTAAATGTAATCACTGGCTGGATGGAATGTGGCTCAGTTTAAATTAAGAAAAAAAAAATGCCGCCATTTTCTGTGTAATTTTCCTTGTAAAAGTTTATGTTTGTCTCATAATCATAAAATGACTTCATCTAGTGATGAAAATGAAACTCATATTCTCGAACGCGAAAAGACTCCTGAGTCTTTTCGCGCTAATGCGGTAGCTATTACCTACTGATAATTTGCTGCTTCTTTTGTGTACTATCCATAACAAAATGTAATTCATAATCACAGAGTAATCGTTTTCTCGTAGTCAATGGTGAAAAGTTGAGTACCTAACACGTGAAAAAAGAATTCATCTCGGCTCTTGTATCCCTCGATCCACTCAGGTTTCTCTCTAGAACCCCTCGCTACGCTCGGGATTCTACTGGAGAAACCTTCACTCCTCTCGGGATACAACTTGGTGCCTCGAAAAGAATTCACCTTTTTTTCACTTGTTGGGTAATCTACTATTTCCATTTTATTCCATTCCAAATCCAAGTAGATTAATTTTTACGAACTTGGATTAGAACACAACGGGAATGAGCATTCCAGGTATTGATAGATATTTTCTGAAGGGCATCACTAAATGCGATACGTAACATTAGCGGAGTAGAAGGCTGTGGCCACGTAAGGCAAATAGGGTTTCGTAAAAGGTGACTATGGGATAGGGCTTTTTTCCATCGAAACCCATCCTGTCCCCGAACAAAGTGTTTGCTTGACAGCAATAGGTCAGCCTTCTATTACATGGAACCGAAAATCATATATTGATGAAATGTGGGCTTTAATACACCTCTTTCCACTCCTTCAGAGATTTACTGGCGTGCAACGCTAATTGACGCACAATAAGTAATTAAACTTTTTTTATAATAGCCCTGAATATTTTATATCAAATTTTCAGCAAATACTTGCTATTGCTACCACCTTCAAATAAGGGTATTTTAATTAAATTAACACCTAGGCGTGTTTGCAGTCTGCCTTTTTCCTTTGTAATACAATATTTAAAAAATTCAGACATGCTATTAGAAGCTCGAAAAGCCGCTCGATTTTTCACGATACCTATACAAATACGAACGAAAAGAATTTCGCTTAGTTCAAAAGATCTAATGGCCACTCATAAACGAGTGACGACCGAAATGTATTCGAGATACGAGGTTCAACGACGTTGTTAAATGCTATTCCCCATGTGTGGTAACCAGGTATTATATGCAATATTTCAGGACATGAATATACAGTGAAAAGAGGATTTTTTTTTCATAAATAATATTTGAATATACAGATTTATTTATAACTTATGGACAAAAACAATTGCATGGTAATGTCTTATTCCCAAGTAGTTTTAAGAATTGAGTTCTATTATGCACCATGTGACCAAAATAATTTTATTATACCATAGAGTTATTTAAACACAATTTTAATTTTTGACTGTAATATAGTAGGTATTGATTGTTTATTAAAAATATTTTGTACTAAGCTCCCATATTAATAAAGTAATATATTGTATTACAAATATTTAATTAATTAGAAGGTCAAACATGGTCTAGCTAGAATTTGAATACACTGTAGATGTTAGTCAAGCTTTTACAAGTACAACTAATACATACCGAAGTACTTACTAGTAAAACTATAATAATTATATAGAGTAGCAACTATAGCAAGTCATCCATGTAATATATTCGACTATCAGTAGCAGGGTGCCTAATTCTTTATTTGTAAAACCCTGAATGTAAGTATATTTTTGACGGAGGCATGTAGCTGTTCTAATATTTCTCATATTTCGAGTCATTCACCATCTCGCGATCGTCAAATTCGCGAGCGCGCGCGAGTTGGCAAGTTTCGATTTTGAAATATTTTTGTGTCATCAACTCGCGCGTTTGTGAAAATATGACGTATTTGTGTACAGTCAGCTACAAAAACGTTGTAATAGATTAAATTAGGTACCTATTTTAAATGTACAGGATATTTTAGGCTAGCTTCACATGTAGCTAGCCTAAAATATCCTGTACATTTAAAATAGGTACCTAATTTAATCTATTACAACGTTTTTGTAGCTGACTGTACACAAATACGTCATATTTTCACAAACGCGCGAGTTGATGACACAAAAATGTGGCATTACCAGCATTCAAAAGCCCTGGTTTGTGCTTAATATCACGTGAGCAACATTTTTATTAGCAGTATTCATAATTTAAATTGGCACTTTCTTCAAAAACTTCAATACTATGGACACCCTATTTCATATCTGACTCCAAAACATAAAAACGTAAGATTACAATATCGTATTATGAAAGGAGATGATTTCTTTTGGGCCCATCAATACAACGACTTTTAAGTTTTTGTTTCTTATGTAAAACATCAAAGCGAGAGTGAGAGAAGAGAGAGACAACAGAGAATAGGGCATGAACGGTCATTGTACAATATGCACAAAATACGAATCCATTTATTATCATAATTGGACGAAGAATGTTCCAAAGTCTAACCGATTCACGATAACTTATTAAAGAGTGTTTTTTTCATTTATTATATTTGTGAAAATTCTTAATATTTCACATGACAAGATGTTAAAATGTTGCCAGACATCTTCTTTACCATAGACTCAAATCGATTAAGAATGCGATTGTATTCGATAAAACTTCAGGCACATATTATAGGTTTTCTCTTCAAATCTTCAATCTTACAATTCTCATTCCATAAATGACATTATCGAAAGTTTTTGCTAATAAAAGTATTTTGCTATAAATGAATCTTCATAGAATGCGTTGTAGTTACTATCTACAACGCATTCTATGAAGATTCGTTTTCGGTTATTTCATTACATACTGTCATCATCATATTATACTGATTTATCTCCGGTGGATTAGGCAGAGTGAATTAACACCTACATTTCAGCAGTCCCACGTACCTAATAGGCTGTAATAGAATCCGTTTAAATATTTTTATTTCAATGATGTTATAACACAACAGTCCATATATTATTATTTACACTATGTCTGTCTAGAAGTAAACACTAAACTATAATACTCTCAGGTTATAGCTTTACGAATACAAAAATACAACGTTAGGTTGGGCATTGCACTCTTTACCTACTTGGTTGTCGTCATCATTATCGTGGCCTAACCTTGGAGTCCGGGGTGCACCTCTTCCAGTCATCTGACCTCCACAACCCGATAATGAAGATTATTTTAATTTAAAACTGATGTTTTAGTTTTATTTTAAAGTATCAATCGAGGAATCGATTCCATGTGGTAAAAATTGTTAGCGATTACGATTTCATTATTTCGAATGGCAATACAATCCCAAAAGTGCCAAAAATTGTTTGACAGTTATTTGGTGATTATTTTGAGTGATTGATTTAGTGAATTTTCTTGTTGTTCAATGATCATTGTAAAAAAAGATAATATTATATAGTACAGACGTTACACAGGCAGCTGCTATGTAAATCAATGGCTAGTATTGAATAATATGGACGAGTGGAGTATTACAGTGTCTATAAGTGATGTAGTCAAACAATTCTAATAAATACACCAGTCTTACCGCCAACCATCTTTTTCAGATGAATTACTGCAAATCAGTAAACAACCAAGGCACTAGGAGAATGTATGTTATTTACATTAATTGAGTTTTCTTTTTGCTCATTTACTATAATTACTATGATTTGTATGCTTTTTGGACGACATACCTACCAACAATAAGAAACGTTTTATATACCTATGTAATAAATAAATATTAATATAATATGGTTTTGTTTGTTTTTATTTCATTGGATACCTACTTTCATTTCATGGTGTAAGTATGAATCATCATCTTAGGAATTGTGCCTAGTTGTAACCGAGGCTTTTACCGGCCGCTTGCTTCTTCTCTTTTATTCGGTTTGAAAATATGCCTTTTATGGCAGTGGCTGCCGTCTGACCGCCCAACTAGTAAAGATTATCCTGCTTTTCTACATCCGAAAACATATAGACTGTGAAAAACGGCACATGCCCGTACTTTGAAATCACAGATTGATGCACGGCCATGCGGGTTTTGTCGGTTCGAGTCCGACATAACCAACCTCACTGGCTCCGGCGGATTTGAGTGGATTTCCACTTGTTAAAAAGAAGGTTATTGCCCTATCCATCTTCTATTTATTTAATACATTGCATAAGACATGATTTTAATGACGTCTATTATTATGTCATACTAAATAATAAAATTATAATTTTCTGAGATTGGCGCCATGACAGTTTCACATTGATTTTAGTATCAGTTTTGATTTGGTTTATATCAATGCTCCGGTTAGACTGGCTAAGAAGCAATGTACCATTGTAATCCCGATAAAATTACAAATAAATCAATACTCGTTTCATTATTGTTCTCCAAAATTTGTAGGTGGCCTAAAGCTCAAACATAAAAAATCGTCTCCTTTATAAACCAAGTGAATATGCTCTGAAATAATTATGAGTTTAAAGTGGTATCAATGTGTACGTAAATTACACTGCTTTGCACTGTGCATTTAAATTATTTGATTCTATCTCGAAAATTACAATAATGTGAATACTCCATACTAATATTTTAAATGCGAAAATAACTCTGTCTGTCTATCTGTTACGCTTTTACGCCTACACCACTGAACCGATTTTGATGGAGTTTGGTACAGAGATAGATTAGGCCTTGGGAAAGAACATGGGCTATGTTTGATCGCAATGACTAACTTTACACGGGCGGAACCGCGGGCAACAGCTAGTATCAGACAGACAGACAGAGTTACTTTCGCATTTAGAATATTAGTATGGATCGAACATGAAACCGCATACCTTTTTTTTATCGTGCGAAAAATCCCCACGGATACCTCCCCCGCCGGAGCCGGAGGAGGAGGTTATGTCGGACTCGAACCGACTAAAACGCACGCCGTCTGTGGGCCGTCAGTTGCCGGAGGTGAGATTGTCGTAGCCATATCCCTCGCACCCCGGCCGACCCAGGGCCATATATCTCTCGATCTGGCCCTCTTGAGTGGACCACAGAGTCCCCAACTTGCCCCCGGGTATGTGGAGGTACGCAATGTGTGCCGCCGCCGCGGCCTGCTTCTGCTAGGGTGAAAGGCGGCTCCACCCCCCATGAAAACGCATACCTACATAGTATAAAACTTCTACCAAGTTTCTAATAACAATGTTCTCAAGTATGTAACTCACGTATCCCTAACATATACACATACACCCTAATGTGAAAGTTTGTGAAAATGTTTGGATGTTTGTTATTCAATCACGTCCCAACAGCTGAACAGATCTGGCTGAAATTTAGTACAGAGATAGATTTATTCGTCTGGAATAACATGGTGATGGCCGTCAGCTAGTCATTTAGAAATAATTAGCTTGTTTTATAATATAATTAATATTGGTCAAAATAAGTTTGAAAGTAAGTGCCAAAAAATTTGAATATTCAAATCTATTTAGAAAGGAAAAGACGGTAGTATAGAGGAATTTGGATCGGTTTCGTGCAGACTTCGGTGGCTTAGCGGTCAGAGCTTTGCCCCTGTAAGGGAAAGATCGCGGGTTCGAGTCCCGCCCGAAGTCGAATCTTTTTCCTTTCTAAATCGATTTGAATAGTAAGCATAATAAATGCTTCAAAATTTCATTCAATTTGAATATTTTTCAAATTATTCTTTATAATTAAAAATGCACTTTTAAACAACATGCTAATCTCGTAAGTTCTGTTATAAACATACTGTACATATACCATCAATACATCATAATACGCCAAGACATTACAAATGCGTTCAAAATTCCTAGCCAGATTGTTGCATAAACAACTTACTGTTATCAAAAATTTATTTCCACAAACACATCATATTTCCATAATATGCACAAATCTGACGTATCTGTCGCTTGTAATGAGCTAATATCGCAAACATGGAGCTTTTTTAAACTAGACGACACGACATGCTATTCGTCACACCTAATAAGTTTAATATTGAATCATGACTTTACTTAAATCACATTTGCAAGAAACAGTCGATACAGAACTCAAAGATAGGATATCTTTATCATAATTTTATTATATTAATATATTATACAACCTTTTGTATGAATGCTATGTGAACCAACTTACTGATACTCAAATCCCAAACGTCTAAACCGATATTGATAAAACTGGACGGAACCGATTGCAAAAAAGCTGAACCAAAGTTGAAACCGGAGCGGCAGTAATAAAAAGGAATTTAAAAGATGACGTAACTGCTAACTCGTTTACATTTTACCTTTTATTGAAGACCTTTGACTTTCCTAACCCTATTCGTAAGGTTTCTCTCTTTTGGATACAAAAAACGTAGCTTGTAAAGTAACACGTACACGTAAACATCGTTCAACGTAAAATCAATTTTGTGCGACTATCGGCGATCATTAATCATGAATGTTCTTGCGATAATGCGACGGGTTGAAAAAAAAATAGCTATGTCGTATTCAGGGTTAGGATTCATCATTAATGTATGTATGGTCACGGAGCCATGACAGCTAAACGTAGAGTGAGTAATTTTTGTAGTTTTGGGTATCTGCTGTATTAGGCATCCCTTTTTTTTCGTGCGGAAATCCCTTCGGATACCACCCCGTCGGCTATCGAGGGTAGGCCTCGGACCGATTAAAACCGCATACTATCTTGGGTGCAATTACTGGGGTATAAGGTTACCATTAAGATAACTAATTATCTAAATAAGTACTACCCGCGTGAATGTCGGCTATCGCAACTCTTGGTCATATCTATACTTCTACTTAACCCATTGTGATCAAATATGCTGTAGATTTTAAGTCTGATCTAAACATTTTTAAGAACAATATTCGCACCATACTGTTCAGTAGTTTTTGCGTCTACTGCGATCAATCAGCGTACAGGCACAACTAATATATATTTTTAAATATTATAGAAATATGCTAGGGTATTTTAAATAGCACTACAGTACAAGACTAATCCAGACCTGAATTTACATTACAAGCTCTATAATATTGCTTGTAATATGATTTCCAGAAACAAAATAAACATACTAAACATTTTTTCGTAAATCCCTACTAATATTATAAATGCGAAAGTAACTCTGTCTGTCTGTCTGTCTGTCTGTCTCACTTTTACGACTAAACCGCTGAACCGATTTTGATGAAATTTGGTATAGAGGTAGGTTAGACCTTGAGAAAGGACATAGGCTATGTTTGGTCGCGATAACCGACATCCACGCGGGCGGAGCCGCGGGCAAAAGCTAGTATTATACTAAGTAACAGATATAAAAAATAAAACATAAAATTGTAAAAGGTCTGTTGGGTAACTTGAAATATATTGTTGGTATAATGAAGGGGCTACAAATAGATATTTGATATACATTCATAATACACGTATGCTATACAATGTATATGAAATTCATGATTCAATATTGTAGATATAACTATTATAATATAATAGTTGTATCTACAATATTGAATCATGAACAACTATTATAATATAATAGAAATATAATAGAAATATAATATAATAGAAATAGAAAATATATAACAAATAAAAGATAAGAAATTTCTAGCTGGAAACATTTTTCTTAAAATGGGGTTGTAGTCCCTGGGGCTAAACTCAGTGCCCGGTTTAGTCAAAGCACTTTGTCATGTTATACATGCCAACTGTTTCGTTTGTTACCTTTTGCACTCATGCCGACGACATTTCAGTACCTACCTTCTTTGGACTTTCTTGCAGTTGTAAAGTTCAGTGTACATATTATATGGATTATAAAACTAATAATCTATGATCTCTAAATATATATAACTCAAAGGTGACAGACTGGCTGACTGACTGACATAGTGATCTATCAACGCACAAGCCAAACCACTGTACGGATCGGGCTGAAATTTGGCATGCAGGTAGATGTTATGACGTAGGCATCCGCTAAGAAAGTATTTTGATTATATTCTACCCCCAAGGGGATAAAATAGGGGATGAAAGTTTGTATGAAACTTTGTCAATTTTAAACCGATCGGGCTGAGACTTTGCATGCATAAAGCTACTATGACGTAGGCCCATAGAAAGGTATTTTTTAGGTATCCCCTAAGAAAGGATTTTGAGATGCACGCTACATAAACACTAAGCGATAGCCGACATCCACGCGGGCAAAGCCGCGGGCAACAGCTAGTATATTATATTTTAATAGGTATTATAAGGCTGAAAAGTTTGTTTACCTGTTTGGTTGAATGCACTAATCTCAGGAAGTGCTAGTTCGAATTTCGTTTTAAATAGTCTGTTTATCAAGGAAAATTACAGGCTTTATATTATCACTATATTATCAACAGAGCGAAGCACTAATCATAAACATCAAAAAAATCCGGCAGATTGTCATACATTATGTGAAAAATTAAAAAATATGGGCTTTCGAAGCATCCCGCGGATGAAGCGGGGGCAGATTGGCTGTATGTCATAACACCGGAGCCTCTACCTTGCTCATCGATCTACCATTTTGAAGTCGTCTGTTCATATGGCTGGGGTACTTCCCTATTTCCATTTGCCTAGTCACGATCCCTTGGCAGATGTGGCCAGCCCAATACCATTTCAGCTTCAATTCGCTTTCGCTCAATCGCATATTTTATTGCGAGTGTTGGAGCATCAGAAGTCATGTTGTATTAGTTTTTTGATACTATGCACAGTATGCACACCTCGTTTCAAATTTAATGACGGCTCGGAAGTTCGTACGAGTGCGACACTGCGCATGTTCGGGCCAATTGGCAGTTGACTCGCTCTCTTCCATAGATGATATAATATATAGGATCTCTCTTCTCTCAAACACCAATTGTACGAACTCGTACAAACTACCGAGCCGTCAACACGTTTGCTGCGGCAGTAACTTTTCAATACTTTCCATTCCTTCGGTACAAGGCCTATACACCTGGTAATAAAACTTCCATTACAATGCACAAGGCTTATAGACCCCGTAAAATCATTGGATTCTATTTTAATAATACATTTTAGATATATACCTATTCATCTCTTTCCCACACTGAACCAAGTTAAAGTTAGGCCTACCGCACGACAAGGAAGTCTATATTTTTCTTAGCCGCACTGTAAGCGTAGACGTATACAAGGTGTTTAGACCTGGTTTCGCAGTCAACGTGTTAAGTTTAATTAAACCGAGCTTTACAAATAGGTTCCCATGTTTTGCGAAATTCCACGCAGGATGAGCCACGAACTACAGCTTAGTCATATTCTAATTAATTATACGACTAACTGTATACTATGCTAACTAATGTAAACAGTTCACTTACTGTCACCTAAAAACTATATTAATCACTATAACAAATGATTATGAAAATACAGCATAACTGACAGCAATTTCCCTTAGGCTTCATAATAGACAGATTTTATCGAAAATTAATCAGTTTGGGTAGATCGACACCCATCTAACCTTTAGTAATAGGCGATTAGTTCAGCTGTCAGTACTCAATGGAAATTTGACGTCTAAATTAACTGACACGCATCAACCCTTGTTGTGGGTTTCGATATCAAACTGAGAGGAAATTGTTTAATTATTTATTTAACACGTATGAAGTCTATGAAGCAGTAAATAAACTTGGTTATAGTATGGCTCTACAGACCAATGGTTACTTTTGATTTATCTTGATCTTAACTTCTCTTCAAATAATTTCATTTTAGGTGCTAACACATTTACAATTGATATTACTATAATAAATGCGAAAGTAACTATCTGTCTGTTATGCCTTCACGCCTAAAGTACTACGGGCAATAGCTATTATATCATATTGTAGATATTTGTGCGTGAGATGGAGGTATTTTATACATTGTTATTCAGTCTTCGACTTAAAATATGTTGTTATGTTTGATCTCAATTAGTTATGCAGAACCGAAGATGTGGCCAAAAGTAACGATAACCGACATCCACGCAGGCGGAGCAGCGGTCATCAGCTAATCTTTAATAATATCACTTCAATTTCCAGAGAAAACATTTTTTCACAAATAGCTATCAGCTTAGACTCCACTTTTGTGTAATTGAGCTCTTAAACAAGAGTGGACTTTTTAAACTTGGGATTTCGCGAGGTGTCGTTATATCAGTACAAAGTTAAGATTGTCAAGGTACAGGTGTCTGCGACCCGGCTTGATGGAAACGCTTGAATTATAAAGAAAAAAATTGTTGTTTCTCGGACGTCCGGCCCGAGAAAAGGGCCCGAGATGCGTGCTCGGCTTCGTTTAATCAAACAAAAGCCCTCTTCAAAATTAAGGGTACAAATCTTTAGAAAGAGGAATGACGAAAAGAGAAATTGCTTCACTCTGTATTGTGAATACCGCTTATTGTGATATTCATCGGCTTTGTGCAAATGTTTTATTGAAGGTGCAATTACGATGTTTTTCTTTTGAATAAGTAGGGGATCATTTATCTTTGTGTTTAAAGTATTTTCAGATAATAGGGAATTTGGCGCAGTGGCGCCGCTATTAAATTAGCAAGTGGTGCAACTAGACTTTTAAGATGTGGTTGTTATCCGAATAAAATATTTTATAACCATAGTATTATACTGGATATACTTGATATACAAGTTTGCTTGGCACTTAACGTTTCTGAATTATTTGTGAGACTTTTTAAATTGTTTCTAATAAATTAGAGAGATGCTTATTGTTGTATTCTGTACACAAACAACTATCATCTACTTGCTAATTAAAAAACCACATTTCTCACTATCTGCCGAGCGCCAATAATATATTATTTTTGTAAATGAATGAACGAATGAATCCGAAATCATTTCACAATTGTCTTTCGTTTGTGAGACTTTCAAATTGTTTCTTATAAATTAGAGAGATGCTTACAGTTAGGTTCTGTCCACAAACAACTACCATCTACTTACTTACTTATTAAAAATACACATTTCTCCTTATCAAAGCGCCAATAATATATTACTTTTATAAATGAATGAACGAATAAATCCGAAATCATTTCACAATTGTCTTTTGTTTCGTGGATAAGTAACAAGCTCGCAGGCAGTTTCCTCGTTAACACTTACGTATTCACAAGGCGCTTGAATTTTGCCACTGCATAAATATGCAATACTATCAGGCTCGTGGGACTCGCCTTGCGCGAATGTTGTTATTCATAGTCAGCGTAATAAACTCTAAACACGGATTTTGGACAATGAAATCTCGTTCTCAGTTCAGTTTAGGACGTGAGTTGGTACTTAGAATTGTTATAAAGATTTTAGTACTACTACAATGAAGTATTTACTCCCTTCATGTAGGTACTCATTCACTTGTAAAGCGCTCGTGGTCAGTTGCGCTCACTATTCTGCGCGCACTGTGTTTCGTGTTGATGAATCGTCAGTAGGTTCGGGTTAAGCTGCCATTTGTTCGAATGCATCCGGGACTAACGCAACGATCTATAGTAGGTGTTTCGTTTTGTTTAGTTAGTGAGAGAGTCGAAATCTTTAATCTCTATCTTTTTACCATTTTTTCTCACTCCTCTTTTCCGCCTGTATAGCCGTCAAAGGGAATATGTAAAAAAAAAACTAAAATACTTACTTATATTTTCAATGCTCCTCACCGTCATCCCATGTAAACTCCCGGTAACCATGAACCATTATTAATAAATAAATAAAATATCCTAATTTTCATTTGCATCTGCATTTTTAGGAAGGTACCTAATTAGATAATATACACTTTAAATAAAACAATAGCCTGCCAAAGACTGAACGCATACGTATTTACTAAAGTTCAACAGAACCTCTAACAAAAATAGTGTTTATTTTTGTAACGGTTTCGTACTTGAAAAAAAAAAAATAAGGCACTGAAAATATTTTGAAATCAAATTCGCGTCAGCATGACGTCAGCGGGCGTGCAGCTGGTGGAGTGTAGACTCGGCGTGCCCTCGCATAAATAACCTCAGCTAACACTGGTATAAGCTATCAGTTTGGCTTTGATGACGTGAATAGATTATATTTGCTAAGATATTTTGAGGAAAAATAGTACTGAGATTAAAGGTTGGCTCCATCAAACTCTTCGGAACCCAAGTTCGTTGGTTAGCAAGTGTGGTTACACTTGCTAGCCGATCCAGCTGTCAATCACCGTGGCTCTCAGTCAGTCCAATAAAAAGAAAGATAAGACAAAATAAATGAAAAGTATCCCTAAGTACCTACCTACAAGCTTTAGATACAACCGGGATCAACGCTGGGATGACGGTGAGGAGCATTGAAAATATAAGTAAGTATTTTAGTTTTTTTTTTACATATTCCCTTTGACGGCTATACAGGCGGAAAAGAGGAGTGAGAAAAAATGGTAAAAAGATATAGATTAAGGATTTCGACTCTCTCACGAACTAAACAAAACGAAACACCTACTATAAATCGTTGCGTTAGTCCCGGATGCATTCGAACAAATGGCAGCTTAACCCGAACCCTACTGATGATTAATTATGTAATTATGACTTATTTACGAAAAACCATTGAGACATAAATCCATATCTCTATTAACATTATAAATGCGAAAGTAACACTGTCTGTCAGTCAGTCTGTTACGCTTTCACGCCTAAAGTACTGAATGATTTTGATAAAATTTGGTACAGAGATAGATTAGACCTTGGGAAAGGACATAGGTTAATATATTATTTGGCCGCGATAACCGACACCCACGCGGGCTGTGGCTGCGGGCAACTTACAGCAAGTAGGTAAGTAATAAACCAATTCGGAATAGCTGGCAAAACTCATTTGCCTCTATACTATGAATGTCAATATAATACCACCGCAATTCTATTCAAAGTACGTCGTAAACCCACTAATATCACATCTCTACAAGTGTTTACAATGCCGACCTTTATAAGCGCTGGGATGCAAATATGAGATCTATTTAGGAATGCCCTCGGGATGATATGGGTAACATATTACGACTACGGTTTACTGCTTTTGATCATTCTAGCTTATAATTTTTAATTTAAATATGGAACGATCGCTATCCACATCCACACACATAGCGGTGGCACTCATGTTTGAATAATATGCGACCTTAGGGATTTAGGTTCGGTTTAAAGCCAGGAATGTTCTAATTAAAGGCCGTACTGTTATAATTAAGGATGAACTGACGTTTAAACACTACGTACAAACATCATGAGAAAAAAAAAACAAGAAGGGCAGTCTTTGGGGGATAAAAGTGAAAACTTGTGAATTATATCGTCATGACGTCAGAATGCGACACGTTTGGTGACGGACCAAGCGCTAGGTGATGATGACACCAGTTCCATGATTTTTGATATCATTTGTTAGGATCAATATGGTAGTATGTACAAACAGGGCTTCCTTGTTCAACTTTTTTCTTCAAACACTGAGAAAAAAATGGAATTACAAGACTACGAGAACGAGTGGTAATCACAAAAAATGTTGCATCTAATATAAAATAGTAATCTTTAATACATTTTCTAGTTACCATTAAATAATTTTCGTTCACTTTACAAAATAATATAGTACTTTACAAATAACCAGAATTTTAGTTACTGCTATTAGCTTAATATAATGACTACTAGACAAATTGTAAAATAAACAATGCTCTCTGTAGATTCTACAATTTAGTTTAGTACAAGTAACACCGCACCTCTCGGCGGTGCATTGGCGCGGGGGGAGGGGGGAAGACTCATCAAATTACTACTAGAATTTTGTTGTTGGTAATCGCCATTTTTTGTTTGCATCGAGCGTTCGTCGGATGCGTTGTGACTGCGCGTGCGTTTTATTGTTTTTTTTTTGTGAATTTGAAGTGAAATGGACTATGGATGAAGAAGTAAAAGCTCTACTGCAGGTGTGGGGTCTCGGAGCATACACAGATGTATTCAGTGGTAAGTAACAGTGCCATAATTTTATTCGATTAGGTACCTACCTGTCCTAGTATAATATCCGTAGTATACCTATTACTTACTCTGTGATAATACCTGTGTAGGTAGGTCGTGGACAGTGGTTGTTTTGGAAGTCCTGTCCTGTGTGATTTGATAAACAAAGCTAGATCAATCTTCGAAATAGTGACTGGGAAGCGCGTCCCAACAAAGTACACTTAGTAAGTACATAAGTGGTACCTACGGAAGGGTAGCAACGGGGACGCACTTTCCATCGAAGTAAGGGCGTACTGTTTTAGTTGAGTAAGATCGTCGTATCTCAAAATTTGGTAGATACCTACTACTTACATAGTTAGGTGTGACATGACAACACCTACCTACGTTGTTGCGGGTGATTCTGATACCTAAGGCGCGGGATACACATTATGGACTTTCGGTCGATGGATGGCACTACCTACATTAAAGTAGATTATGAAAGAAATGGGCGACCGGCGGCGCGCGGCGCCCCGGGGCACCTGTCACTTCGCCCACGAACGCAGTTCGCGCCTGGCGCTGATCCTCGCTGCGCTTCCACCTTGGGGCGGCACCGCTGCGTGGCCAGTGGGCAGCCGTTATATCGTCGTCATCAGCTTTTGTATGGATGGATGTGCATGTTCATGGTATAGGTAGATACCTACCTTATTTAAGTAGGTAGTTAGGTACCTAATAATTCGGTCTTTTGAACTAGCTGACCTATTTAAGAGCGCTTTTGTTTTGCGATACCTGTGTACCCAGACGCCTTTACGCTTTTTGATAGTTAGGTACTTACTAAAACTTTCTACATGCCTACTTATTACCTACTAACCGACCGGTTTGTTGTTTCAGCTATTAAAATAGACATTAACTGTCTGAGTCTCTTAGACGCAACTCTTGCCAAAGAACTGATTGGCCCCATAGGAGACAGGGCAATTTTTTTTTTTTACTTCTCATCTGCTCCAAAAGCAACATCATCACCGAGTAGATCATCACCAGCACCAGGTTGCAGTAACACACAAGCCCCACCGGCAACAACGGTTAGTAGTAGAGAACTCTCATTTGGCCGGTTATTTTTACTACATAACAGGTTTTATTTATATATTATGTAAAGAAATATGTTTGCTTACAGCACCTGGAAGAACTACTTATGAGTACAGCAGAAGGAAAATCAATAATTAATGCTCACAACGAAAATGGACTGCTGACTAGTAACCACCGACGTAAAATAAGCAATTTGATAATAAAACATCTCCTGGATGCGGACCCCGGAAAACGAATAGACTCTAAAGTATTGATGGATTATGCTCAGCAAATCAAGTTGCTTTTTCCTAAAGAAATTATATAAATATATGTTTAAATTTCAATAGTATTTATTATTCTTGTTCCACTACCTCTACCATAGATATTGTAAGTATTACTATTTAATTTGTATGTAGTTTGTAATAATAATGGTTGGAACAGACTCGTCGGCAGGAAAATGCTGTTCCATGCTGACGAGCCAGGATCAACCCTTATTGAAAAAACTACATACTTAGGCTGCCATTCTACCAGGGACTTGCTACGTTGGAAATTTTCCAGCCGACCAATAAGATCGCTTCTTTATCGCGTCATTTGTCAGCTATGAAAATGACGCGAAAATGGAGTGATCCTATTGGTCGGCTGGAAACTTAGCAACATAGCATATCTCTGGTGGAATGGCAGCCTAATTGTTTAGTAATAATTGCAATCATATATAGTACACAACAAATAGTACCTATAACAAAATTGGGTAGTACCCATCACAATAATAGATAGTACATACAACAATAATTCATATTGCACATAACAATGTGAACAGTAATCATCACAAAAGGTACAGTTATCGTTACAATAAAATATAGTACATTTTACACTAATAATAGTACTCATTACAAAAACAGATAGTAGGAATAGCATGTACTTACTTAACAGTTACTAAATAATTCAGTAAACGTTAATCTGCTTATTGTAGATACTACAAAACAATATTGTTCACATCACAAGAAATTAAATATTAGGTACTGATTATTCTGGTAATCTCTACTAAACTGTTTTATTGGGATAACAGCCATCACTAGTTCTGACAACTAGAATTATTATATTGTAATCGTTACTAAATTATTCTCGCTGTCACAAAAAGAACGAGAAATATTGTTAAGTCAAACAGAATTTTAGTAAGTATAACGAGATTTTTTTCTCCGTGAAGTCTCCTTTAGATCTATCGCTTAGGTACGCTTACTTTCAGTTACAGTAGAAGAATACTATTTACTTCATATTGCGTTTCTGACAATAAAATAAGTACTTTTTTTTTTTTTTACCAATTTGAATACCCTTTACCTGATAGTAAATCAGATCAGGCCAGATCTAGCCACTTTTATTGGGCACTACAAGAAGATATTTCTTTACCTAGTACATTATGTCCTACGTCAGACAAATACCTCCTTTAAGTTAGCTGTATTTACACTTCTTTCTCTAAGTACACACCATAATAATTATGGGAGTAAAACAACAATTTTCTGCCCAAATTGAATTACACATCGTGACTGGAAATGGTACGCACTACGTGGTATGAAAGGAACTTCATTCCATGCACACTCAAGCTGTGGATTCCTGATAGACTTAAGTCGCCAAAAGGGTGGAATGAACCCCCTGCGGTGTTTTTCTCAAGCTACTATAATATAGGGTTCTTCAAGAAGAGCATTAGAAGGTTACTTCAGGGGCAGCAGTGCAGTCAGCAGCAGTGTTGCATACGT
This sequence comes from Eilema depressum, assembly GCA_914767945.1. NCBI lineage: Eukaryota > Metazoa > Arthropoda > Insecta > Lepidoptera > Erebidae > Eilema > Eilema depressum. Next base: position 5,481,754 of record OU612020.1, read on the forward strand.
CCATAGGCCACGGTAACCACTTCCCATTAGGTATGCACTGTGTGCTTGACAGCTACCTAAGTGGTATACAAAAAAAAAATTATACTAACAAAACATAATTATAAATTCAAACAAAACCAAATAAATCAGTACATCCAAATCATTGGAAGCTGTCATTAGCAATAACGTTGATTGTTCTAACACACATAGGCTTCATTTTATTAATATACCTACGAATGACGTGCTCGCCAGCGACACACATTTTCCGATCTATTGTGAATACACTCGAGCATGACGCTAGCATGACGCCGACCCAGATATGTGTCCGGGTAATGACGCTCAGGGCTTTCACCATAGATATGATTACGTATTTCAGTAAATTCTTGATTTTTTTATTTAGCCAAGTTAGTAAGATTTTATATCTATACTCAGTATTTTAAGGTTTTACTGGCAAATCTTAATATATATAAATCTCGTGTCACAATGTTTGTCCTCAATGGACTCCTAAACCACTTAACCGATTATAATAAAATTCGCACACCATGTACAGTTCGATCCAACTTGAGAGATAGGATAGTTTAAATCTCAAATTATAGTCGCAATTTTAATTTATCGCGATAACCAACATCCACGCGGGCGGAGCCGCGGGCAAAGGCTAGTACATTATATATTATTATGTTAAGAGTATTTTGTGATAAATGAATTTAAAAAATTCACATGTATTTTTTTATATTCAATCCATCAGTCGACTCTGATGGTAAAAAGCTGAGGTGCAGTCCAGAAGATATGAGTCACAAATTCAGATGTTATTAATCCCATAATGGTGGTATTGGTGGTCCCCTAATTAGTGCGTGCGCAGGTAAAGTATTCAAGCTCTTTATCGTACAAACAGGGACAGGAAGCGGCCTAAACCACTTGGTACGAAACGTTACCACTTCCACCGTAGGCTAGTACGAGTTATTCTGAACAGGAGGGAGAAAGGAGGGATCAGTTAAAAGGTTTTTCAAAACAATTGCCATGGTAGGAGTGGTAGAATACAGCCAGAGAGAACGTCTCCACGCAGCTGCAGAGGTATGTAATCAATCATCCTCTGAAAAGGTATCATAGCTAGGAAAGTGTCAACCCTATTTCATAGTGCACCTAACAATGTTCAAGCCTTAATGCCCAAACAAGTGAATAATGGAAAATTCAACTGCACAAACATTTACCTTAATGAGGCTTGATTGTTAAAGTTGATAGGATTTTCGCGTTAACATAATATTCAGACGTAACAATTAAGTGTAAATGCGTTCAAATATGGCATTGTATATGTATATTGTAGTTATGTAATTCAAATTACTTCCTGGGATTAACGGTTTTAATAAAGTTCAATCCGTTTTTTTTTGGCTGCAAGTAATTAAGTTTCACAGGAGTATATGATATGATATGATTGTAAGTAAATTGATGTGCATTAAAACGATTAGTAAAAAACTTATAACGTACTAGCTTCTGCCCGCGGCTTTGCCCGCGTGGATGTCGGTTATCGCGACCAAACATAGCCTATGTCCTTTCTCAAGGTCCAATCTACCCCTATACCAAATTTCATCAAAATCGGTTCAGTGGTTTAGGCGTGAAAGCGTAACAGACAGACAGACAGACAGAGTTAATTTCGTATTTATAATATTAGTAGGGATTACTATGACTGTTTGTTACTCTGGTAATATATAAAATGTGAGCATTTTAAACGAAGACTGCAACTTTTATTTCCTTATAATGGAAAGGTATAATATTCCTTTCGATTCTTATGAAGGTTCTTCTTATTTTTACGTGATTTGGTAATATGTCCTGTAACTTTGCAACATTAAAAATACAGGAGTATCACTCAACAAAATCTAAAAATAGTACAAGTAAATATTGATAGAACATTATCCTCCACTGCCATTTGAGGATCTCCTTTTGATAATTTATTTACTTTCGTACTAAGTATCACGTTGCTGTTTACGAAAGTTGATTGAATTGCGATGTTTCTATCAATCCACTGCGAAGTCAGTAATACGATCAATTTATTTAACAGAATTGCCTTATAGACAGTACACAGACACTTACATACGCTTGTCAAAATTAACGTTCTGGTATGTATAGAATGTCTTCCACAAAATTTATTGTCGAAAGATTGATATTTAATATTTCCATTACACATGAAGGTTACATCCCGAACATGGCGGCCCGCCCTATCCCTTCCATTTATCATTTAAACACGCTCATGATTAAGGGTGCGGATTTCCTCATAATGCATAATGTTTTCCTGTCGTACGTGTTAACGATTAATTTAAATTCTTTCCTCGCATCTAAAAGTGGTACATAGGCTGTGGTTTGTTTATGTGATAAGGCTAATGAACTTGCAAAACTTTGTCTTTTAAAGTTCTTTAGTTTACATCATCACCCTTATTAATTTCTACCTCTAGGTATATGATGAGGTTCGATCCCAGGTTTACCATGGCACATACCAATGACTTTTCGATGCTTTTCGAAGTTATGTGTGTATTTATCGCAGGTTTATAAGTGCCCGGTTAATGGCAATAGGCTCTGGCGAGCCTATTGGTCACCACACATTGGGACCTAAACATAAACGGCGAAATGTGGATGCTAGCACCTCTGCCTACCCCTTCGGGGATATAGGCGTGAGTTTATGTTATGTTATGTTATGTTATATGATGATTATAAATGAGGAGGAAGAGTGGGACGGCGAACCCTGAGCTCCGAGGTCAGCTTGGCCACGGATGCAATCAGGAAAATGCGTCTCCATGAAGATGATGATGATCACGATTATGAATAAAATGCTGTTTAAGTCGTAACGGTTATTCACCGGATAATAATTGTGCTAAACAATAATAGGTAGTTCTTCCCATCGTCACATAGCCGATAATAGTACTCCATCGTTATAAATTGGACACGCGATTTCACTAACCACAATAACTATATAGACCCATATCATTGGCATTGGTGACCTCTAAAAAAGGTTTTAATAGCTTGCTTAACGTATACTTAAACAGATCAGTAATATTTTGTGATGGCCAGTGTGGGCTTAGGACAGGTTTATCGATTTTATCTCGACCATATGGGTTGACTGGGGTGACTCTGAAAGGATTAAGCTCACCCACGCTTTTCAACCTGAAAAGCGTGGGTGGGGCGAGCTCAGCATTCCTAGGATCGGCCATATAGACAGATTATGCTTGAACCAATTTTCTAAGGAACGAGACGCATTCAGTAGTGGGCGGTAACATTGTGAGTTATGTAATGAGTGCATTATGGTCTGTGGTCTTAGTAAATTTGTGGCACAATGTGGGAGATAATAATATATGTAAATATACATTAGCCTAATATACATAAAGCAACTATTTAGTATTCGTTTATTATTCCCATGCTGTGCACATGCTCATAGTCAAAGTTCATAGGAGAAACTAAGCTTTAAATAGAAGTGCTCACGTTTAGCTACTTCAATATAAAAGTCAGTGGAGTTTGATTTTTCAATAAAAGTTCCACTACCTATAGAAAAATAATACCTTCCGGTTGAACGTAAAAGTTCTACAAGCGAGATGTTGGCTGAACAATAACTGTGTAATAATCGTTTTTGTTCGCCGGTCCAAGTTCCAGTGGATATAAATTTTGAGAGGTATTGCAGTGACTTAGAGAGGAGAGACTGTTTTGCTAAAATAATTTTTAAGTTTTTTAAATTCTGAAGTTTCAAACTGTGAACATTATTTTCTTTAAAATTTTGATTATTTTACATGAAAGATAATATAATATTTATGATACTGTCGAAAGTTTACACGATTATCATTGATTGAATAGGGCTGTTTAACATCAGATACTTAGATATATACAGCCACGACTCAGCCTATACATGGCTCGAGCCAACAATAGTGCCCGGAAAGCGGCAATAGGCTCACCATCTATTACGTTGAACCTAATACAACGATTGGTGAAATGTGGGTGTTAATTCACCTCTGCCTAACCCTCCGGGGATAAAGGTGTGATTGTATGTATGTATGTATGAAATAAACTGTCTAATTGCAATTGTACTTCGATATAACCAATGGGTTGTGGAAGTCAGATGGCTAAACATGTAGTTGTCTGGAAAAAGTGGACCCCGGACTCCAATGCTACTGGGACTAACGCAAAGATGAAAAAAAGTTATTAGATTTAGGTATATATTCATCTAAATGTACCAAATGATCAATGTTGTTAAAGTCAACAATTATACAATGTACGTTATTAACGCTTTTTATTATTGTAACAACTTTGTTTACTTTATTACAACGATCGAGGCTACAGTCAGACTGATGTGGCTCGTTTAATTCAACTGAAACATTGTAACATTAATTACAATTTACCTTAAAACACTGAATTTCCAAAACAATATGTATACCAGTTTGAGCAATAATTTTGTTTATAATAATTACAGTGAACGCTATTTACATCATCTTTGTTACACTGTGCGAAATCAAATAGTCTTTATAATTAAATGAAACCCAAAAGTTAACCCCAAACTGCAAATTACAGGTCAAAAGCCAGGCCTGGTTAATAAGGACTTGGAGAATCAACCCTAAACCACTCCTTATCTCGTTTGAAATCGTTGTACATACTTAACCCTTTCAAGATTGTGTATACCGTTGTGCTAGATAGGAATTGGGATAATTAGCGGGATTTGACCCTCCTGTGGTTTAAAAGGTTTTTTTTTTAACAAATTAGATGGGAACAATTGTTTGACAAAGATTGTAAAATGGTTTGTATCATTAGTACGTTTACTGACTTGATAGGTATAGTTCACAATAGACATTTGCAACATGGAGGATGCCTGGATGCTTCTCCCGCGTTTCGAAAAAGTTACTGCACTTAAAGTTTAGCGAGTGAGTTATTCTAGGAGTTTCTTTGGAGAATAACTGAAACTCGTAATAAGGTCATTAAAAAAAGAACTAAAATTACGGATATAGCTTGCAGAATGAACAAGCTGAAGTAGCTTTTTTTATACCACCCCGCTGCAGCCGGTGGGGGAGCTTATGTCGAGCTCGAACCGACTAAAATGCACACCGTCTGTAGGCCGTTGTTTGCCTGAGATTATCGAAGAGATATCCCTCGGACCCGGCCGACAAGCTGAAGTAGCAATGAGCTAGCGACACCTGCTGAAAGACTGATGACTGTTGGACCAAACAAGTCCATGACTGTCGCCCTAAGGTGAAAGAAGTTGTAATTCAGTTGTTCAGAGGATTTAGCTGGGGGAATCAGTAAGGGACTGATTTTTTTCAATTCATTAAATATTCAAAAAATTTCATTAAATACTTTCAACTAACGGACTCCCGTTAGTTGAAAAAATTGAAGGAAGAAAAATTACCTCAGAGAAATGAATTCTTTACCTGAAGGTAAGTGGGACAGACTAAATGTGGGAAGATGGAAGATTGAAGTCTATGGCGTACATCGAGATAGGCCTTTGTCCAGCAGTAGACTGCAATAGGCTATTTGATTTGGGATAATCCTGACTCACACATGTAATTTCTGTAGTGACAGTGGGGATTTTTACAGGATAACAACCCAAGATTGTTTTCTGACAGCTCGTTAAAACGAGAACCTGAATTAATTTTGAAGCAGTTTAAATAACGAATTATGGAATGTATTTTAAAAAAATCCATTCAATACTAAATAAAATAATATGAACATTATGTAAAGCCTCCCAACATTGGGAGAGAGACCTTTGTGTGGCCTGCAATAGACTAATGATTGATATGTAATAATAATATGATTATGTTAACTTATATTTTAACATATTATAGAGTAATTGTTAGACTTACAAATACATTAACAAATATTATAAGACTTGTTAAATTCTAGAATGAATTTCTTATAATCAAAGACTTCTTCACAAAGGCTTCTTCTGAAAAATGAAAACTTTCTACTTGGAGGAGACTCTAGTCACTGTACAACACAAAGCTAATTCAATTACGGATGGAAATTCAATCCCAGCCGGGCTGCTCCGATTTGAGCTTACCTGAGATAAGATCCCCATAATTTTATAAACAAAATGAAACGAATCCTGTAAGTTGTTTGCAAAGTCATATCTGATAAAATATAAATTTAATTATTTCAAAACCTCTTTTACATCAAATGATTTTTTTAGTATTATGTCCTTTTATTAGGAAAACTGGTTTTTAATAGCTGTCTGCTTGAAAAGTTTAACACTAAAGAAAGTTGCTTTAATTAAACTGGCTTTGAATATTAAATTCAAATGAAATGTTACCTAGAAATTTTAATTACAGCGTGCAGATTCTGAATGGAATGTCATTTCAACTTTAATATTGAACTTTAGAAGGTCAACTATAGTTTTGTTTCCTGCTGATTTTAGAGGTATTTTAATACAAGAAACGTTTATTTACTTGAGAGATTGTACGCAATTACCTCAATATAATTGATTCTTTGTTAGATATTCGAATATAGTGACACGGAAGTGAATCCTCAAGAGGGCCAACTCTTAATTCAAGATTACCCTAGGTCAGTCGGGGTATGAGAAAAATGTCTAATGGGCCACCATATACCCTGGAATCTTTGTTAATGTTTGAGTGCAATAAAGCTACCCAGAAATCAAGTGGTATACCTAGTTATTAAATCTAAATAAAAGGGTTTTTAAAAAGCAATGTGGAAAATCGTTACGAAACGAAAATCAGAATCACGAACTTCTTATTCTTATTAAAGGTTTTCATGTATAATATTATATTACTACTAACTGTAGAAATTAAACCGCTGAAATAGCTCTCAACACGCAATAATATATTAAGTATGTCCGAATTCCAAAATATTTACAAACATTTAATATTTTTGAGTGCATGTACAGTACACATTTAATAGAAAAGCAAGCACAAGTTATAGCAAGTACACTTTGTATCCGTTTTGAAAGAGATGACGATAAGCGAAGTCATTCAAGCGGCCATCTTTTCAAGATAGCACAGAATTGCTTTTTTTGTTATGATTGGAAACGCCGACGAAGAAGAATAGGTACACCTATTTTACGTCGCTATAATACATATTTGTAAATAGGTAGATATTTGTTACTTTATTTTTTTATCGCAACAGGAGTAAAATTTTATAAGTAAGCGACTTCTAAAGTAATACGTTTTCATTTATTTCTTCTAAAATCAAGTACGAATATTAAATTTCGTGGTTTTTTACCTCCAAAATCTTCTTGAAGACCTCCAAAATTATAAAGTTTCATACAAATGTTAATTATTTCCCACTAATTTTTTTTATTGTTGGATCACCAATATCGATACCGATATTGTAATCTAGTCTAATTAACTTTTGCTACGAGAATATTCTAAAGAGTTCCTGTTATCCTAAAATATACGAAAACTTTTGGCATATAGCTCAATTTATTGGAACATCCCTTTGAATCCTTTTACATCGAGGTATACGGATATAATGTACTTTATTAGTTGTGTAATCCTATTTACGAATTCCTTCGTAACCATGAGTAACTAGCATATTATTTACGATTCATTATGTGAATTTATTAAATGTTGTGATATCATTGATTTTTATACCTACCTACCGATTCTATAACTCTTGGATAAAGTACGCATAGACGCAAATTACTTACAACAAGGATTCCAGATTTATATCGAGTACCCTTTTTTGTAAAAACGTAGATCTTAATATAGATAGAAATATCCAGACTAAATTAGTAGTCTAGCGAATTTGAATCCAGTAACTATTGGATTCAAATTCGCTAGATTCCCATCTCTTACTGCGGCTTTCAAATAAAAATATTATGCGATATGGTCATAGATGGATATAGATTCATCAGCCAGCAGTAAATACAGTAAATCCCTTATTAAGTAGTCCAGAAAAATGTAATGCAGAAAATAGGAGAAACTTTGGCATTATACGAGCGTGACTATAATGATATATGACTATATTGACGTATTATACGTAGATATTTGTATATTTACATAATTAATTTTATTCTATTGAGGTTATGAATCGACACCTGACGGTAGTGAATTAGGTCAAATCGTGTAGTATACCATAACAAGTACATTTCGCCACCTAAATCCTACATAGATCAGGGCCCATACCATTGACCTGTTTTAAGGTTTATGGTTAGGCCGCAGATTACGGAAAACGGACAAAGGCAATGACGTCATACGGTTGGATACTGACTTATAAGTACCACCAAGATCCATTCAAAAGTTTCCAAGTGAAGGGATGATTTATGACTGTAATCTGTTCATTATGATAAAATTGGCCTCCTCCCTAGTTCAATTATCAGATATTCAATAAGCCTACCTTGACAATATCTATCCTTTGCTAAAGTATTTTAAACAAATGCCGGAAATGTTGAAAACCATGACAAGAAAATTGATGAGATGTTAGATTTTAAATAATCATAATTATAAGGCGCAGGTTCGGCCCCACATGGAGTACAGCTGCTGTCACCTTTTTGCCGGAGCGCCTGCATGCCAGCTTGACCCCTTCGACTCAGTACAAAGACAGGCGTTGAGGCTCGTCGGCAATCCCATACTCGCAGGCGACGTGGAACCTCTCAGTCTCAGAAGAGACTTTGCCTCACTGTGTGTGTTTTACCGTCTATACAATGGTTTGTGCTCAGAAGAACTGTTTGACACACTCCCAACAGCTACATTCTATCATCGCATCTCTCGCCACAGGCAGGGAATTCATCCTCACACATTGTGTCAGGAAACGGTGCGTACTGTGCGGTTTGAAAGGCACTTCATCCCACGCACACTCAGGCTGTGGAATGAACTCCCTGCGGTGGTTTTCCCAAGCGACTACAATATGGGGTTCTTCAAGAAGGGCATTAGAAGGTTTCTTCAGGGTCGGCAGCGCGAGTGTGACGCCTCTGGTGTTGCATACGGTGTCCATAGGCCAAGGTGACCGCTTCTCATCAGGTGCGCCGTGTGCTTGTCTGCCAACTAAGTGGTATAAAAAAAATGTAAATACATAATAGAGATAGAGAGATAGATAATGTTTTTATACCTGCAGTGACAAACACCTAACACTTAACACTATTTTTATATCTAATCGTCGTCTCGCCTCAGCACAATACAGTAGGACTTGCCGCACATAAATAAGTACATAACAATAAACAAAACAAACCTCTACGTCAATCGTCTAACTTTATTGACTGCAAAAGTTCTGCAATTTGGGAGTTCCACGGTACCTACATTGTGTTCAAACTTATTCCTAAAGACTCAACGTCAGTGAGGGTTCCATTATTTAAAACTATACCTATTTGTAGTCCAGCAGTGCTTGACGGTCGGCATGATAAACTTATTATACATATACTCACGCTTGTAAATACCCGGAGGGGTAGGCAGAGTTGCATCAACACCCTTTTTTTATCGTGCGAAAAATCCCCACGGATACCTCCCCCGCCGGAACCGGAGGAAGAGGTTATGTCGGACTCGAACCGACTAAAACGCACGCCGTCTGTGGGCCGTCAGTTGTCGGAGGTGAGATTGTCGTAGCCATATCCCTCGCACCCCGGCCGACCCAGGACCATATCTCTCGATCTGGCCCTCTTCCGGTGTGGGGACCACAGAGTCCCCGACTCGCCCCCGGGTGTGGGGAGGCACGCAATGCGTGCTGCCGCCGCGGCCTGCTTCTGCTAGGGTGACAGGCGGCTCCACCCGTCACCCCCAGACCCGCGCTCATGGGGGATGGAGGTCATTCTGCGACCTCCGACGCCCGAGTTGCCGCCACTCTGCGCGGGCCACGCGGTTTGCGATTTTCCTTCGCTCCTCGAGTTGCATCAACACCCAAATTTCGCCAACTATGATTTTCGGTCCCACAAAATAGGGGGCGAGCCTATTGCCGTCTAGCAGACACTTAGTCATGGGCTGTATGTTTACTGTCGGATGGAGAACAGCCCTATCCCTTAGTCGCCTTTTACGACACCCATTGAAAGAGATGGGGTGGTCCTATTCTGCTTCACTGGGAACCAATACGGCAAATTAAATGTTGTTTTTATTTTGATTTAAGAATTTGATTATAGTTATATATACCAATCCAAAACCTGCGGAAATGAGCTATTTACTTGGTCGAAATAAGCGATTACAGGTTTAAGCAATTATGGAAACTACTCACGGAAGTTAATTAGTTTTGCTTCCGTAAATAAATCTACCGTTCAATAGTTTATTCCGGAGATTGATGGCGCTAGATGGAACTTGTTACACATCCCTACTAATATTATAAATGCGAAAGTAACTCTGTCTGTCTGTCTGTCTGTGTCTGTCTGTCTGTCTGTCTCACTTTTACGACTAAACCGCTGAACCGATTTTGATGAAATTTGGTATAGAGGTAGATTAGACCTTGAGAAAGGACGTAGGCTATGTTTAGTCGCGATAACCGACATCCACGCGGGCGGAGCCGCGGGAAAAAGCTAGTATTGAATAAAGCACCTTGTACTTTTCCACAATCTTTTTTGTTGTTTTTGAACCTAACCGGTTTCGTCCTATAAACTTTTGAGAATGCCGTGAGGAGAAATCGATCAGCTTCAAAAATTATAAAAATACTGTGGAATTGTAATCATCATCCTTGTGCTAGTTCCAGTCACCTTCACTTCAGAGTCAGGAGCCCGTTTAAATATGATGTGGCTTACTTTTTGGGTTATATTGGGAGTGACTGCCGTCTCACCTCTCAGCCTGAGTGCCTATTATTAGTCAATCACTGACAAAGTTGTCGTTGTTGACAGCCAGGACCGCTCAGATGAAATACCATTCAGCGGTCACCCATCCGAATGGCAACCGCACCTAGGTAGAGTACCTAGGTAGGTAGAACAGTGAGCACATCTAGCCACAATGACTTAACGATCAATCAATCAATTAGCCTACTGTAGTCCACTGCTGGACATAGGCCTCTCCCAATGTGCGCTACGTTTGCCGATCCTCCGCCTTCCGCATCCAGTCCGTCCCAGCCACCTTTCGCAGGCCGTCGGTCGACCTGGCTAGTAGATGTCCCACCTTCCGTTTTCCTTCGCGCGGTCTCCATTCTAGGACTCGTTTGCTTTAACGGCCATCAGTCCTTCGGCAGATGTGGCCAGTCCACTGCTACTTCAGCTTGCTTATTCTGCGAGCTATGTCGGTAACTTTGGTTCTATGTCGGATAACCTCGTTGCGAATTCTATCGTTCAAAGAAACTCCAGGCATAGCTCATAATGAAGTAACATATCATGTATAATTCGCTGCGCATTCGTGAAACTTCAACGATAGCATAAAACAAAGTTGATCTCAATTTCTCTTCTGAAGTTTATCGTTGGAAGTACTCAGACCGATATCAACAACTATCTCTTTCAATAAAACGTCCAACTGTCTTGAACAATAGACTGAAAATATCTCTACGTTATCTGGTGAACTTTCCAATTGACTTTTTCAACAAAATAAGGACGGAGTGATAAATTACGGAGTGAGATCTGGAATAAGGATGAGTGTCGTGAGTAGATACGTTTCGATACGGTAAAATGTTAACACATCAATATAATGTGTCCTTTAGTTGAAGATATATTATGTTGGTTTGTGGATATTCTAAGTATTTTGTACGTGCAGGTACTAATTCATCACGGTAAGACCCATCATGGGGGAGTGGCTAGAGAGGCCACACGGCGGCCTCTCGTTCTGGCTGATGCAGATCATCACCAATCATGGGTGTTTTGGGCGGTATCTGCATCGGACCGCGAAGAAAGAGCCAACGTCCGAGTGCCATCACTGCGACGCGAGCGAGGACTCGGCGCTGCACACGCTCACCGAGTGTCCGGCGTGGGAGACGCCGAGACGGGAGCTGGTGGCGACCCTAGGAGTGAGAGTTCTCACGCTCGCCACTTTGCTCGCAGCGATGGTTCGCTGCGCAGATTCGTGGGCCGCCGGCGACTCCTTCTGCGAGCAAGTAATGCTCGTGAAGGAGGCGGCGGAGCGGGAGCGCGAGGAGCAAAGGAGAATCGCAAACCGCGCGGCCCGCAACGAGCAGCGGCAACTCGGGCGTCGGAGGTCGCAGAATGACCTCCGTCCCCCATGAGCGCGGGCCTGGGGGTGACGGGTAGAGCCGCCTGTCACCCTAGCAGAAGCAGGCCGCGATGGCGGCACGCATTGCGTGCCTCCCCATACCCGGGGGCGGGTTGGGGACTCTGTGGTCCCCTCACCGGAAGAGGGCCAGATCGAGAGATATGGTCCTGGGTCGGCCGGGGTGCGAGGGATATGGCTACGACAATCTCACCTCCGGCAACTGACGGCCCACAGACGGCGTGCGTTTTAGTCGGTTCGAGTCCGACATAACCTCCTCCTCCGGCTACGGTGGGGGAGGTATCCGTGGAGATTTTGCGCACGATAAAAAAAAAAAAAAAAAAAAAAAGGTACTAATTCATCATTATCATGGCAGCCGCCGCGTGGTTCTCGGCAGAGTAGAATTTGGGCCACCCCATCTCCTCCCATGCGGTGTCGTGCAAGGCGACTAAGTGATAGGGCTGTTTAACATCAGACAGATATATACAGTCCAGACTCAGCCTATAAATGGCTCGAGCCAAAAATAGTGCCCGGAAAACGGCAATATGCTCACCCCCTATTACGTGGGACCTCATACAATGATTGGTGAAATGTGGGTGGTAATTCACCTCTGCCTAACCCTCCGGGGATAAAGGCGTAATTGTATGTATGTACCCGTATGTATCATTACAGTAATCTCGGTCGCAGCAGATGCCCTCACCTCAGAGTTCAGGGTCTTTTACTTCCCCACTTCGCACGGTTTTGGGCTTCTATAGTAGTGAGACCATTGACTCGCATGTCCTCCTTCACGACGACAAGTCAGCATTTCTTGAGTCTATTCCTCCTATCGGTAACCGGCCGGGCGATGACATTATCAGACATTTGTTACCTACGTAGCCCGGTGATTTCCGCAAAACCTGACCGCACCAGCGGAGATATAACTCTCCTGCATTTTATCTGCGATATCACGAATATGAAGGCTGTTGAGGATTTAATAAGTATGGTAAGTCCATTTACTAATAATGCGAAGAAATAGTTTAAAGGACTAACATCACCTTCCCTTGATTATTCATGATTTAAATAAGAAAATATTCCAACGAAATAAAAATTAACGGTAGCATTGCAAATAGTAATTGTCGTGAACCTTCGCCTATAATTAAGCACTATGATCATTAATTAATGAAAACAAATTACCTTCCACAGAAGCCTCCCATCATTACGGAATGCCTGTAATGACCCTACAGAACCCCATCACAAGACGAACGTCTTCTAATTTAATTACAACGTCACTGCTTATCATGGCTTCTGCCATTTATTTAAGTTGAGCATTCTAAATGGTTTCAGGAGCAAATTCGCGAGATTGATATAGACAAAGCACTTGAATGTTATTTGAGATTTGGGAAATGTTAAGATTGAGGACGAGGTCATTAAGACTAGAACTGCGAGTGTTGATTATTATGTAAAAAAACTTGCGAGGCAGTCTTTGGGGACTGCCGATAGAAGGAAAAACTGTCAGTATAAAAATACGTGCTTGTACTTTGTGAACTATGTCTACTGCCCCGACTCACCCCAACCCTCTGGTGGTTGCGGCCGTAGACTACACACCGAGGTAATTTCACGCATACGTAGACCTAGACATGCTCTCGGAGAGCCAGATGATGCAACAACACTCGCTCAACGAAGAGCCTACACAGCTCGCGAAGCTATACCAAATCAACCGCGGTTTCGCCTTCGCCGACGAGGACGGAACACGCGCCGCGCTTTGTTCGTAAATGTGGACCTAGGTCGTCCCAGTATTAATTTAGCAGCAGACCAAGCCGAGATCGCCCCTTTCGGGGACCCTTGAGCCTGTTGCTTAAAATCAACTAAGGCTGAGAGCCCTATGCGCTCGCCACACTGTTCGCGTAAGGTTGTAGAGGCCAACAACCAACACCCCACACACCCAATATAATTTGTGAACTATGTATATACAAGCAACTATGTATATTATGTTAGGCAGAGGTGAATTAACACTCACATTTCACCAATCACTGTAATAGGTCCCACGTAATAGGGGGTGAGCCTATTGCCATTTTCCGGGCACTATTGTTGGCTCGAGCCTTGGCTGAGTCTGGGTTGTATATTATCTGTCTGATGTTAAACAGCCCTATCCCTTAGTCGCCTTGTACGACACCGCATGGGAGGAGATGGGGTAGCATATATCCTACTTCCTACTAATATTATAAATGTGAAAGTTTGTGAGAATGGATGTGTGGATGTGTGGATGTTTGTTACTCTTTCACGTAAAAACTGCTGAATGGATTTTGATGAAACTTTGCAATAATATAGCTTATACATCAGAATAACACATAGGCTATATATCAGCGATGAACGGGATCAGAATTCCACGCGGGCGGAGCCGCGGGCAACAGCTAGTATTATGTATATGGAATATAAATATTTGCATTGGTCTGGGTAAAAAGTATCTAAGTATGTTTATCCGCATTCTAGATTCCATAACACAAGCTAGTTAAGCTTACCATGGGTCTAGAAGCGTTGTAGAATATTTATTTACTTATTATTTATTTATTATACTATGAAAAAAATACATGTGCATACATTCATATCCATACTTCCATACTTAATATTATAAATGCGAAAGTAGCTCTGTATGTCTGTCTGTCTGTTACGCTTTCACGCCTAAACCACTGAACCGATTTTGATGAAATTTGGTATAGAGGTAGATTAGACCTTGAGAAAGGACATAGGCTATGTTTGGTCGCGATAACCGACATCCACGCGGGTGGAGCCGCGGGCAAAAGCTAGTAGAGTATAGAACTAGAAACTTTTTGTTCTCCCAAAAAGTGCTGAAGGCGCCTGAGGAGTTGCATCGTCATGACGTCAGAATAAGTAGATCCAAGGTTCTGCCTATTAATAAGCATTTTTTGAAACAATATTGGTATGTAAACAGACAATCAATATTATACTTTTGACGCTACGTCGATTCTTTTTGCGAAAGTATACAATTTCCTAAATGTCGATTGCGATTGATAGAACACCAAGAGCTGGATTGGCAGCCATGACAGGTCAACTGTCAACGGTTGGATGCCTGGCGCGCACTCGACGCGATGTGGCGGAACATCACATTAATTCGTTTAAATCATAAGTAGAATTAGTTGAATGAGTGTGAATTGAATCAAATAAATGTGAATCACAAAAAAACAGTTATAATTTTGTATCCTAGTTTTTCCCACCGACCTATCTAGATCTACACTGTCATAGGTGTTTCTGTAAGACCAAATTCTAATCCTCATTGATTGGCAGTCCCAAGGAGAACTTAGGAAACCTCAGCCATAGCCTCTGTTCTGTTGATCAACACAACGAACACTATTAATGAAGCTCCAGCAAATGCTAAAACCCAAAAGAAATGTGCGATATATATTCCATTTTTAACAATCTATTTAGATATCTTTCAGTGTCTCATTTGCTTTAACTGTAGTTTAAACTGTTCCTTTATTTTAAACTCAAGCATTGAGCACAATTAAAGAGTAGTTTCCCCGTTTCGCGGTGGCAGGGAGGCTGTCAATGGGAAATGTTCCGCTCGGCGGGCGCCGGCCAGCCCATTCATTGTCACTGTTGCGACATACGACATTCAATTTCCTCTTTGTCAACTTATTGTGCGACAGTTGCAGTTCGTACTTTATATTATGTTTATAACTTTTTAAATTTGAAATTGTGAAGTAGTTAATTTACTGATTCATTTTAGGTTTTTGATACCTTATTTTTGCGTTATCTATCTTCTTATATAATATTTTTTGTTGTCCAACGCATTTTTGAATAGAATTGCGAATGTATGGGATTTGAGATAAATGACAGTCGTCAACATACTCGTCTTTCTATTCTACACAACGCAGGCCAACAAATTGCCATTGGTCTAGGGAACTTCTCACAAAATAGTAAACGTCTGTCCCAATAACAAACCTATCCTTAAATAAAACTAAAATGTAACAATAGTCCAAAACTTTTGATTTTATTTAGCCAATAAATCGACCGTGGAAAATAATCACTTTAAATTAATTAAATATTAAATATTGTAGGACATTCTACACAACGCTATCTAGACCCAAAGTAAGCATAGCTTAACTAGCTTGTGTTATGGGTTCTAGAATGCGGATAAACATACTTAGATACATTTTTTTTTTTGTAAATACATACATATTATACATAGAAACACCCAGACCAATGCAAATATTCATATTCACGCACACAAATATTTGCACTGAGCGGGGATCGAACCCGCACCTCCTGCGTAGCGGCCGCGTTCACTACCGCTACGCCACAGAGGCAGTCACTTTCTTTTTAAAATTAATTTAAAAGACTGAAATAATTTTGAAGCTACGTCCATGGTAGAACGGTAGCATGTGTGTCTGCAATGCAGTGTTAATCCATGGCATAGATTACTTCATAGTAACTGGCCTAAATTTTCTAAACGGATTTCTCGACATCAGTAATAAAACAAAAAGATAATTATGCTAATTGACGTCTAGGGCACACTTTGTAAAATAAAGATAAAAATAATACGCAATAATATTCGTAAAAAAAACTGTAATATCGAAACTATTAAGTTTCATTTTCAAAATAAACAGTTATCCCCCAGCTATTTGATTGAGAGAAGAAAATGTAAAATGTTAAATAAAATTATTAATAAACATCATTACTGCTTAGCTCTGCATTAATCTAATAACCAAGAGTGTTAATTTTTGATGAAGTTCCATTAAATATTACCACGGACGAGTAAGTCGTAATAAGGAAAGACCGAAAGTTAATAAATAATTAAACTGAGGATATTTTATATAATAAATTAAGATTGCTTTGTTCCCTTGTCCATCATCTTTAACATTCATCTGATTGTGATTAAATTGGAAGTTCTTGTGTACCAGACAGGTTTCTTCAAAACAATGAAGGCTGACCTAGTTAGCGTATCTATTTTTTAAGTTTGATTTATGTTACATACATACATATAACCATGCTTGAGAATTCCCGGAGGGGTAGGCATAGGTGTATAACTATAACCCACATTTTCATTCATTTGGGGGTGAGCCTATTGCCGTCAAGCGGGTACTTATTCGGCATAGGCTGTATGTTTACTGTTGAATGGAGAACAGCCCTATTACTTAGTAGCCTTATACCTCACCCACAGGAAGAGATGGGGTAACCCTATTCTACTTCACCGGAAACCAACATGACTATTTATGTTTTGTAGTTAGAGTAGGTAAATAAATATATCAATACAATTACAAGATCTTACGAAAAAGAATTGTTATTACTTATCAATTATAATGTTATTACTTAAACGAATATTTTAAAAATTATATCCAATTAGACATTGTTTATTTGAAAACAGCGGCCTTACCATAAACTCTTAAAACAGGTCAATTTTCAACTGCTGTCATTCCACCAACTGCAAATGTCACTTTGTAATGTCATATAAATATATAGGATTACAAAGTGACATTTCCGGTTGGTAGAATGACAGCAGCTCAATATTGACCTGTTTTAAGAGTTCATGGTATGGGCCCATAATTATTTACATTAGAATAATTGAAATAAAAATATAAAATCAATATTATAAATATACCGGGTATACCGTGTTTGCCGGTACCGTAAATATACCGACACCTGAACGGTGTCAAAAAATTCCTCGCCATCGATGTCAACCAGAAGGGTGGCTAGTAGACTGGCGGCTTTGCCACATTGAATGGCAATACGTTTCAAGGTCTCTAAATATGAAATAGCCAGTTCCAGCAAGTGCCATCTATTTACAGTATTAACAAATAGTGAAAAAAGTGTAAGTATACCTACCTATGTGCCTACCTAACTACACTGAACACTCGCGTTAATAGGTATGTACCTACAGTCCAAAACTAATTAGAAATGAAATTATAAATAATATAGTAAAACTAAGTAGTTGACCCGGCTAACGTCGTTTTACCGCTATTAAAAGTGGCGGTTAGTGGCAAAAGGGTGAAAATTAAGTGAAAATTAAATTAATTCTCCTAGGTCGACGTTGGAGTTATCCACCAAAAAATAAATACGATTATGTTGACATTTTCCGATTGAAATTTAAATGCTTTAAAAAGTACACATAAAATACATCAATTTTTATATTAACCCATTAAAGGATTATTGTTCAAACCTTTTAGAATTTCAAATTATTCTTTGCTATTGATCTTAATAAGGCTCGTGGTAATGGCAAACTTGAAAAGGGTCATCAATCCGGTAATAGGTTTAAAACGTGTGCTATCAGGTTTCGAAGAATTATGTAAAACAGCCGGAGTTTGGCCGAACGCCAATGTAGGGTCTGGCACGTCAGCAGTTCAACAGGTCACCGCATGAACATTGAACACTGGTGAAATAGATGTTATCATTTTATTGTTATAAATACATATATTTTGTTATAAATATTTTGAGCTATCAGTTTTGTCTATTGAGGCCATATAAAATGATATATCTAGGTTTATTACACAATTACACTTTACGTTTCTTAATAAGTAATAATTAGAATGATTTTTTTCTAGGGAGACTTTATAAATTACTAGCTTTTGCCCGCGGCTCCGCCTGCGTGGATGTCGGTTATCGCGACCAAACATAGCCTATGTCCTTTCTCGAGGTCTAATCTACCCCTATACCAAATTTCATCAAAATCGGTTCAGTGGTTTGGGCGTGAAAGCGAGACAGACAGACAGACAGACAGAGTTACTTTCACATTTATAATATTAGAAGGGATTATTGCTCAGATGGTAACTTACTGTACCTACTGTACTATATTTAGGAAGGGGAATTTAGGAGGGGAGCAATTTTTCGAAGCCTGAACTTTTTGATTCCTCTATTATAAATATTTTAGTTTATTAAGTTAGTTTTAGTTTATTAGTTCAATTAATTTCATAAAATATATAGAGTAATCCTTTTACAAAATAGTTAGGTGTATATGAAAATTTTCACATTCATAAGAATATCAAACATTTTCAGACAGGGTCTAATATTTAATACAGTTTGACTACAAATAAAAATAAAAATAAATACAAAGCAAAAATTATCCGTTTATAGGAGTTTCCCTTTTGAACTTGGAGTCGCGTGATTATGGGGATTAGAAAGGTCAGAGGCCTCGGAGTTTCGGGTAACGCGGTTTCTTTTTATCTTAGATACTAATTTAGTTAATAAGCATGTGTACGTAGCCGTTAGCTGTGTTGGTTCCCGGTGGAGTAGGCCGCCTTCCCTTGGGTGTCGTTAAAGGCGACTAAGGGATAGGGCTGTTCTCCAGTAAACATAAAGCCCATGACAAAGTGCCCGCTAGACGGCAATAGGCTCGCCCCCTATTACGTGGGACCGAAAATTATAGTTGGCGAAATGTGGGTGTTAATACTCTACCTATTTCTACAGGGATTTACAGGCGTGAATAAATGAATAAATGAAGATGAAATAATTGAACGGCCTTGATGTCAATTTTAATCACGTACACGTGAGTATGTAAACAATGTTTGTGGTAAAATTATTTTGCCGTGTTGTAAGGTCTTATAAAGGTAAAATGGATTAATTTTATTCTGTAACCAGGAGAAATCGAACAGAATGTCATACAATGACGAAAATCTTAAAAATATTTTAGTATTTTCAGTTACGCAATGTAGTTGTTTTGCAGAGCAGATCGACTGCAAACATTCGAAACTGCTTCACAAATGTTTTTTTTAATAGTTGGGCACTGTTAAGTATGAACTGTCTACATTTTTGTGTCGGCCCGGTAGAAAGGATCGGCCCAAGAAATGCTTGAATTGTCATTTACTTCTTGATTTAAATTAACCGAAATTCCCAAATTTTGTTCGAATGTAATGACGTAATAAATAACGTAAATAAATACTTACCTTTCAAAACTTCGATAACGAAATGTAAAGGAATATGATAGGCTATTATCATATCTCTCACCACTCCTAAATAAAAAACAAGGGGAGCTTGTAAAAAAAGACTGTATGTAAAGCCAGCCTTAGCAATTTTATTTATTTTGCATGGAAGAGGAAATTTTTATGTAGCCTCATGTTTGTAACCCATCTAACCATTCCACTTTACGTATTCAAATATAAGCAACACAGTCGAGATTGAGAATCGAGTCACAAGAGCGTCAAGGTTTTTTTTTTTCATTTCAAACTTAGTAAAATATTGAAAAAATTTGCTCATTTTTTTTTCTGAAACTGTAAATAAGTGGGCTGATTTGTTACGAAATGATGCCATTAACGCTAACGAGTGCTCGTTCAGTGTTTCGGCAGAAGCCTGAGTGAAATAAATATTAGGTATAAATACATAAATACTGTACATAGAAACATCCAGACTAATGGTAATATACCTACATATTCATGCATATAAATATTAGGGAGGGGGGGGGGGGGGGAGAGTGCCGTCGCGTTATTTTAAATAAACGGAAATTCATGATTTTTGGCTGAAACATCAAGGACATGATTCCTCGAAGGTTCATCATCATCATCATCATCATTTCAGCCATAGGAAGTCCACTGCTGGACATAGGCCTCCCCTATAGATCTCCAATAGGACCGGTTGGAAGCGGCTCGCATCCAGCGCGTTCCCGCGGCCTCGAAGGTTGCTGTGAAAAAAATCATACCTCGTAAAGGCAAACTTTGTTATAAAAATAGATGAAAAAATAGGGGGGAAAATTGTTGTATATGTAGATAGCGTATTTTAAGAACGGATAGTCATTATTTATTTAGGAAACATCCAGAGCTGTTTAAAATAAGAAGATATGTATAGTTCAGAAGATATGTAAATGTTCCTTTTGAGGATACCAAATTTGATTAAGTGTACCAGAAAAATGTAGCAAAGGGTGCACGTGACGTCTACTGTTCACAGACCTATTAGTATAATAATAAATACTCAATTACTCATAATATATACAGTTACAAAATTATTATTAAAAGAGTAATAATGCTATTTAACTTTACCTTACATTTTACGGTACAAGAATATCTAAATCCGACTTGAAGAGTTCACGGAAGTAGATATACAATTTAACTAATTATGAACCTTGAACAATTTCTAAGCAGTATTTTTCTCTCGAACAAGTCATAAAATTGTCCTTTCCTTAAAGCCCTTTTGTAACTAAGTTTACCTTTGTGAATTTACTTTGTAGTTACCTACTTGAAGTTAATATAATTCAGATTTTAGGGTTCCCTTTTTTGGGTTACAAAAATGGTCATGATCAATCAAGGAATATAAAGAACTAGCTGACCCCGCGAACTTCGTACCGCCTAAACGTCAATTCTTTTTTTTTTAAATTTTTCTCGCCGTAAGAACCATCCCCGTACTTTAAGGAATGTTCTAAAAAAAGAATTAGCGAAATCGGTCCAGCCGTTCACGCGTGATGGCGTGACCAAGGGAAATAGGGATTCATTTTTATATATGGAGATTATTATAAACTAGCTCTTGCCCGCTGCTCCACCAGAGTGGATTTCGGTTATCGCGACCAAACATAGCCTATGTCCTTTCCTAAGATCTAATTTATCTCTGTACCAAATTTCATCTTAATCAGTTCAGTGATTTAGGTGAGAAAACGTAACAGACAGACAGACCGACATAGTTACTATCGTATTTGCAGTATTAGTATGGAGTATAGATATCTATAATAAGTAACAAATTAGTATCTATGTGTAATCATTAAAATGTATATTAACATCTTACTTGAGTCATACATACTTGAGTCAGGCGTCAAACTTTTGTATGTACTCGTAGCATACCTACTATATTTTCGTATTATTTGTAAGAACATATTCTTACGAATAATTTTTAAAATTAATGACCTTACCGTCGTCGCATGATTACTAGTTAATGATACATTATTTTTATGAACATGTTAGTATTTAAATTGCGAACATTAGCTCCATGGCTAATGATCGCAGAAAATACGGCCTCTATGGCGTAGCGGTAGAACGTCTGATTGCTACGCAGGGGGCGCGGGTTCGAATCCCGCTCAGTGTAAATACCTATTTGTATGCATGAATATGTATATTTGCATTGGTCTGGGTGTTTCTGTGTATAATAACATATGAATGTATCTACAAAAAATAAGTATCTAAGTATGTTTATCCGCATTCTACATTCCATAACACAAGTTAGGCCTAAATAGCGTTGTGTAGAATGTTGTAGATGTGAAGAATATTATTTATTACTTCATGGAAATATTTCTTCCTGTGGGTATCATAAAAGGCGACTAAAGAATAGGGCTGTTCTCCATCTGAAAATAAACATACCTACAGCCCATCACAAAGTGCCCGCTAGACGGCTATAGGCTCACCCTCTATTACGTGAGAGTGAAAATCATAGTTGGCTAAATGTGGGTGTTATTACACCTCTGCCTACCCCTTCGGGGATTTACAGGCGTCAGTATATGTATGTATATTTCTCTCTTCACGCAAAAATTCCTATTCATACAACCTGATCAGTACTCAGCAAAAGTAGGTAGTAAATCAGAGCCGTCATAATTTCGGATACGAGGCCGCTATCCGGCTGCACACCTGAGCCGTTACGTTGTTTTGTTTCTACGTTGATATACGAATGAATAGCCGGTAAGGGTGGATTTGAAATGTACGAATTTGGAACAACAATATCACATTCTGAATAACCTTACAAATTGAAGTAATACAAATACAAAGCGAAGTCACAGGTTACATATTAGTACTTATATGCAAAACTAGGTGTAGTGACATGTTAAAATATGCAGAGAGTTTGTGTGAGCAGAGTTTTTATAAATGTACCTATTGAGCAAAAAGCAACAGCCCCCCTAGATCAGTGGTAATTCGTTAGCCGGCTTATTGTATTAAAGAATGAAAAATGTTCGGGATTTGACGTATATGATGGTTGCCATTTATATAGGGGGCATTACAGAAAACCACTGCAAGCACAGATATCCGATGATATCCGTGACTGCAAGTATAAGTTATTACCATATCAATTCATAATTGACCGTATTTAAGCAGAATGGAATCACTCAGAATGAAGAATGGAACAGTGTGGTTCCATTCTGCTTAAATGCGGTCAATTTTATTAAGGTTCCTTAAATCGAAAGGAAAAAAACCATCATTGAAATGCTTCACACAAAGCTTACTTGTCGTATTTTCACAAATATTTTTTAAACATTCATTTAATTCATGGACAATATTCATGGACACCACTCTAGGAGCCGTTTAAATCATCATCATCATCATCGCTCATTCGGCAGATGTAGGCCAGCTATATTTGCCCTCCTCCACACTTTTAACTATTTATATTTAAGTAAAACAAGCTGATGCCCTCGGCTCCGCCCGCCTGTTTGTCGGTTATCGTGACCAAACATAGCAATATGTCCATTCACAAGGTCTAATCTACCCCTATACCAAATTTTATCAAAATCGGATCAGTGGTTTGAGCGTGAAAGCGTAACAGACAGACAGAGTTATTTTTGCATTTATAATATTATTAATATGGATAGAAGCAAAGTCGTGATATATGAAATTCATAATCGCGATAATTTATTAAAACCTAATTCATCAGCAGGAACTTTCATTTCTCACAAACTAAATCTTGAGGGAGCCGCGTAGTTCCGAGATCTAAAAAGTTATATGTGTACCAAGTAAGTGAGGCGTCGAAATTGGGGTGGTGGGTGGTAATTTCAATGATAGAGACCATATTACTGTAATGGATGATTCATACATTATGCTATCGTAAACGGCTACTAAATTATGCTGTTAAGATATAAAGCATCAATATTGCCTACAGTATAACCTCGATTAACCGGAAGGGGACTAATGAGTGTCGTTAAGCATTATGAAGAAAAGTCGGTTTTGTGCACACAATACATGATACATATCAATAAAAATCAATGTTTATTAGAAATTATTGAGAGATATATCTTCTAAAATACGATGTATGCACTTATTTATGTACATAAATAAGTGCATACATCGTATTTTATTGCCGGCCACACTAACTATTGCCGGCGGCTTCGCCTGCGTGGATGTCTCTTATCGCGTAGTGACGTTTTAGCGCTGCGAGTCGAGCGTTGAGTGCTGAGTCGACATTTTTGAGCGTTGAACGCTCAAGCATATTCGAATCTCTATTTGACTCTCTACTCGCCTCTCTATTCGATTCTCTATTTAACTCTGTATTCCACTCTACTCAACTCAGTATTAACTTTCTACTCGCCTCTCCATTGGCGTCTCACTCGCCTCTTCGACTATTTAATATATTTGGTCGCGGTTGGTAGTCCGGATAGTCGCAAATCCGTATAGCTGATGGCCAGATAATCAAGGTTCTACATTGATAAAGTATTTATAAGAAAATAATTACTTTCTAGTACTATACAGTAGTAGATATTCCGATCGTATTTTTATGATAACCTTATTGTATGGCATACATATCTAATACAGAATAATAAATATAACACAAAAACGTAATATTGTCCTTCCCTAATATAAAAACGTTTCACTACTCGGTAAGTCAAGTTTAGCTATCAATTCTAAACTAAATCTATTGTGTCAGTTACAAATTCTTGGAATATATTCTGTAGGTAGACACGACTAATGAAGTGTCTTTGAGACGCACGTGTAATTATCAAGCGTTCTCATTACATTAGGTGCACAGTAACGTAATTCGTTTAAACGCGCGTCTCCGAGTGACGTATAATATAAATTAGAACGGTTACCTACCTCGGGTAGAAGCGGAATTCTGTGGTAGGAACTGCGATTTGTTGTACGACAGAAGTGTTTCCCCTGGGTCAGCAATCTAATTGAAATAGTCAATTTATTAATGATTCCATGTAATTATTTATATTGTATTTCCTTCTGTTGAATCTACGGCACTTTTACTCTCAAATTCTGTTTTGCCAGTGTGTTGATCCTGGATTGCGTTCTCGGAAGCGCTCTTATGATCTTCTGGTGTATAAGTATATGGGCATGCAGCTCACAGAAGCAGGTGGGCTATGGTCTGTGGAGGTAGGTACTCCACACTCATACCACGTGTCCACGTCATCCGAGAAACCCCACAAACAACAGCCTGCCACTTGCTTGTCTACCTAACAATAGGAAATAGGCATCAACATATATAGCATGTATGATTTAAAAAATTATAGGTCAATTTTGCTACATTTTATACATACATATTCGACATGAAGATATTAACAGCTTACAGAAAACTGAAGATGAACAACAATGTTGTTCTAAATTGTGACGTTACAGTTATAAGAACTTCTAAAGAGGGAGAGTGTACTTCACAATGTGTCATATAAGGGCAGGTAACATACTTGTTCAAATATATTTTGACCTTTTATGACAAGCTGACTCTCTTAACTACCTAACCTCGCAATCGATCAATAAATTGAGAATGCAGTGGCTACCTTAGATGGAAGTTTAAGCAACCGAAAAGTATTTTAAGCATTATGTGTAAAATTTCATATTATTGTTGCAATAACCAATGGCTGTCCTTTGTTTTAGGTTAATTGTTTTACAAGTTAATATACTAACCATGCAACAAATATATAATTATTATAGAACCTGTAGCTTTAATATCAAAATTTACGAGAGGCGCTTTTACGTCGGCATGTAACAATGTTGATATACACTTAAGAAATATTGTGTTGACTGTTGATTAGGTCGTTAGTGAGCTAAAGTGCCAACCCTGGTTATCGAGGTTTAATGGTAGTCGTTCCGCTTAGGAACTCAATAAAACTGTTCTTGTTAGCCGTAATTTCGATGTTGTGATGCCTATCAATATATTGAAATCCGATGTAACTAAGCTAATCAATTATTGAGAGGAAGTATGTTATATATCTATCAGTTACTAGACAACTATTACCCTCCTCATGAAAGATAACATATTTTACAAAGTATTTTTTACAAATGTACCAATGAATGCTTAGCACTCAGGTTCAAGTCCCGTCTGAGGATTTCACTTTTTCCAATCTTAATCGACTTGCATAGTTAGCATACTAATATTGCTTTAAAATGTCATATAACCCGCGCCACGTATCTTGGTGTTCAAAATATGCCCTATACGCGCAGTACACATCTCTTGGGTGTCTTTTGAGGATAGCACGGGAGGCTACTGCGGTAGACGAACTCAAATTCACCAAGCATAGTCTACAAAGCAATCCGCGGGTGCCAGAGCCTCGTATGTCTTACGATTTAGGTCCAAGATAAGTGGCGCGGGTTATAATAAAATTTAAAGTTTCGCATAAAACTGAAATTGGTTAGAATACTATTACCTGACGACGATAAGTGAGTAAGTGACTGATTAAAACGTCATGATGAAAATCGACATTATTATAAAACGAACAAATTATGGAGACGATTAAATTCAACAAAATTTTCCTCGATAGTACATTTAAACTGAATCAAAAGACGAGACGATGATTGCATTTTCAATTAACTAGCGTTCTTCACACGTTGTTTTCTCCGAAACTGCTCGCCTTTGATGCTTTGATCGCCTCTGAGAACGCAATTAAGGTAACAGCACACAGAGCAAACAAAATTAGATGGATGATAGGCCATCGATACGACTAGAGAAAAATAACGTTATCTTTCGTTTGATTGTAGGTAATTATTTTAATCCAAGAATAGTAATCAAAGTAATAAAACAAGCCGATGCTACTAAATTGTGAGTATATGTAAACAATACAGGAATAAAATAGGAACAAAGTAATTATAGAAACATACTCAACACATAATAATATGTAGGTATACTACGAGTACTTATAATTCGTCTAAATCGGTTAAACGGCTTAAGAGTTTAGTCTATTCTATTCATTTACATGGTAACGCATAGACATACACGTAGGCATTGATATATTGTTAATACACGTAGGTATATATTTACTAGTAAAAACTAAAAAAAAAATCAGATCATAAAAATATAATTTCAAGAAGATTGTGCTATTTTCTAGCACGATTTTCTCATATTGACAGCGTTTTACCTAAAAATAAAACGCTTATTAAATAACTTACTTTATTCGAAGCCTAATAATATTTGAGAGTGGCAACACTTGTTTCTACTATAGGGTCGTCTCTTTCTAGCCTATTGCTATCCTTTTCTGGCTTACCCCTCTTTCCACCAGGCAGGTCACGGCAGAGAGATTCTCCGCCGGACACCTCATTGTGGGTCATAATATTATTAAGTACTAAATTATTTAGTAACACCAGGCAGGATATAAAAACTTTAGGCTTCGAATAAAGTAAGTTATTTAATAAGCGTTTTATTTTTAGGTAAAACGCTGTCATTAAACAACTGTACTGTTATTCGAAGCCTAATAATATTTGAGATGTGTCTGTTATCGCCTGGTGGAAAAACAAAACGCCAATGTGATTAATGCAATGATGTTAGTTTGACCAAATTCCACTAGATAAGTGTAATATGTTCAATAGGCTAAATTTCGGGTAAAGAAAACAACAACCTTAGGTTTGAACTTATTAATAATACTAGTAAGCTTACCTAAGCATATATTACCATAATAATTTACTCTGATTATTAACATCAGTAGGTAAGTATAGGTAGGTACTTAGATTTAAATAATACACAATCATAAAATTTAGTTCAAATTAAAAAGTACCATCTACAATATTTGGCCTAAAAAAAAAAAGAAAAATAATTATCAATGACAAATCGAAAAATAATTAAGCAATCATATTAATTATTATTAGTAATTATGAAGTATAAAAACATAAAAAATAATCATAAAGGTAAGAATAAATTAGACATTGTTCTATTAGACGATACCACATCCGCAGGTTTTATTTCTCTTCTGTAGAATCGGGTAAATGTGTCACGTGACCTCCAATTACCCCTCGCGAGTATGTCTTCTAAAGGGAGATTCAGCAGCCAATCTTTGGAAGCCACTGCTGGTCGCGTGGAGCCTGCCGATGCTTGCACTCCGGCTCTCTTCAAGAGAGACTTTATCCAGTTTGCAATGACGGTGCGACTGGCCGCTTTTGGAGCACCACGAACTGTCAAAAAAAGATGATTGCTTTTACATACATCTCGTCTCTCTTTAGACAACTTAATCAAGGCCTTAATCCAAAAGACGGGATTAAGCGCAGTGTTTTCAGGATTATTAAGTAGACGCCAGCCTGATTGCCGGTATTCGGAACTGTCTGTTTTGGACCCAAAAAGGGGCCAGAAGGTAATATGATCATTTGACAAGGTGAAATGATCTGGATCTATAGAGAGTAGGGTAAGATCATGCACCCTGCGACCCGAACACAAAAGGAGAATACAGGCTGTTCTTTGTGCACATTCATAAAACGTGAAATTTGAAACGAAATTGTCCACTAGCCAACGAGTGACTACTTCAACGTCCCAGATGGGGGGTTTCAATATTTTAGGTTTCTTGAGCGCTATAGACTTTAAAATACGTATCACAACAGGGTGTGAACTCAGACTATGGGTTTTATTAGGATCACATAAAGTTGAAACAACTGATTTATGCAACACAACTGAATTGTATGATAAGTTTTCTATAAGATACAAATCTGACAAATATCTCGCAAGATCTGTACCTGACGGAGAACGAATCGAAATGTTATTATTAATAGCCCACGAGCACCAACGCTTCCATGCAGACATATAACATTTTTTCGTAGAATCCCGCCAACTAGCAAATAAAAGATTTCGTTGATTTACAGACCAACCTATGAGAGCTTGATCCCACCCCCACATTTCCAAATCTCCAGTGTCAGTTCGTGAACCCTCGTGGGGTTCCGGTTCGTCGAGGTATCTATCAGAACCTCCTCGAGATTGTGGATTGTATATGGAGGAGCAATGGCTCTCCTCTTGAGATCGGGGCGCCAAAAGGCTTTCTGCCACTTTGGGACTATTAACAGATAGATCCCAGATGCGTTGTTTAGGTGGGCTAACACTTTGGGGATCAGATAGGGCGGTGGAAAGATCCACGCTAGGCTGAAGTGCCAACGCCTTGTGAAGGCGTCGATGAACTGTGCTTGATGGTCTTTCGAGTTCAGGGACACATAGTTCGGTACTACATGAGCTCGATCTGATGCAAAGAGATCTATTACCGGCTTTCCCCATTTCAGAAATACTTTCTCCGTCAAGGGTGGAAGTAAGTGCCACTCCGGGTGACGGACTCCTCTCGACAATCGATCTGCCTCGACATTGTATTTGCCTGGCAGGTGGTGGAGAGATAGCGATATGCTGTACTTCTGTAGAATGTGAAAGACTTTGTATGTTAACCTCATAAGATGCTTGGATCGAGTGCCTCCCTCCCTGCGGAGATACGACAGAACCGTTCTGTTGTCCGATTGTATGGAAACTGTTGTCCCTTTGAGCAGGTGACAATGGTTTTGAAAGACTTTCAAAATTGCCAACATTTCCTTCAGATTCGAATGAAGGTCTTGTTCGCTGTATTTCCAATTCCCGCTCAGGCTCTCGCTGTTTATCTGAGCTCCCCATCCCGAACCGGAAGCATCGGTCGACAGATAATGAGTTACGGCAGGGGTATGTAACATCGAATTGTTTGAATAATTTTGGAGCCACCACTTTAGATCTGATATGGTCCTTTTTGGCAGTGAGACCACTTCCAGTGGGTTCTTGTTTAGTAGTGTATGAGAATGACTTAGTAACTTGCGGAAATGAAGCCGGCCGTAGGGTACTACCAGGCTTGCAAAGTTTAAGGATCCTATCAGACCTTGCAACTCCCTCAGGTTGCATCGCTTTCGACGCAAAATTTGAAGGAGTTTTTCTTTTACAGAAAGCTGTTTCTTTACCGGCAATTCTTTCACATTTTGCCACGTATTCCATATTATCCCTAGATATGGAATAGCTTTTTGGGGATTTAACACAGACTTTTGGTAATTGATTTGCCACCCTAACGATTCTAGGAACTGTATAGCTGTACTCACCTGAGTCGAGAGTGTGTGTTTGTCCTGGCTGGCCAGTAAAAAGTCGTCCAGGTAAACCAAGGTGCGTATGCCTCGGTCTCGTAGCTTCTGTGCAACCCAGTTGGTTAGCACGGTGAAGACTTTTGGAGCTGACGCCAGGCCGAAGGGCAGGCAAGTCATTTGTAGCAATTCGTTGTTCCACATCAGTCGGAGAAAAGGCCTGTGACTGACTGCTACGGGCAAATGAAAATAAGCATTCTGAAGGTCGATCTTTGCGACCCAGTCGCCCGATTGGAGAAACAAAGAGATTGTGGCGTGATTTATCAACTTGAATTTGCTCACGGCGACAAATTGATTTAGGTTTTTTAAATTGAAAATCGGGCGGTATGAACCGTCGTCTTTTGGTATCAAAAAAAGATTGGAAAGAAAGCTGGGTTTGGTTTGAGCCCTCTCGAGAACGCCCATGTTCATCATTTCTTGAATATGCAACTTCATTTCGGGTGAACATGAAGTTTTTATGTCTTTTCCCGTTCCCGGGACATGAAGCAGAGGCCTTTCCATGAAGGGTATGCGGTACCCTTCTGAAATTATCTTCAAGATTACGGGAGGCGCTTTGTGATATTCCCACATCTGATAGAAATGATGAAGGCGCCCTGCTTTGAAAGTCGAGTCAAAATTTCTTTTTAGGTTGTCCCTTGCGTGAATTAGCTGCTTGCTGGGTTCTATACGCTGTATCCTGAGCCCTGGGTGCTCGTGGACGAAAGGTCATACCCTGCGCGGGCATTCTAGGTATGAAACCTTGATTATAAAACGGATACATTCCTTGCGCAGGAAATGTTGAAAATGATGGATAACCAGGGGGACCTTGCGCAGGTACCATTGGTAAATTACGGTTACCTGAGTAACTTTGTGTATATGGCAAACCCTGCGCAGGTTGCTTGAGTTTATTAATATTTTGGCTAGTACCAGCTTGCGAAGCTACAACTTTGGAACTCGCCGATTTCGTTGACCAAAAAACTTTACTTGTACCCCCATGTTTCTCTAATATTGAACTCAACTTATCATCTTTAAACAGGTTCTCACATGACGGTGGTATTTTACGAAGTGTGGCTTTCGTAAATTTATCCTTAACTGACTTAAGAATAGCGTCCCGGCGCTGTTGAATCAGGTCTGCGCGGTGACCACAAGCCATTTGTAATAGATCATTGGATATCTTTTGAAAGTTACCTTGCACAAATATCTCGTTAATTTTGGACTCTATGCTAGTCCTATCAACCGTATCGGAAGATCTAAGCCATGAAATAAAATTTATAAAACCGGTTTCTACAGCTTCGTGCTGCTTCAGTAAACCTTGCGTAATACTTGCAAAACCTCTTTCAGTAACCCCGCGTTTACATACTGCCGCTCGCATTGCTCATCGCCTTGCCGGCAATATTCACGCGAATAATGCCCTAGCATTCAAACACTCGCATCATCGCGATGTTCATCGCGTTGCCCAACACTCGCATCATCGCGATGTTCATCGCGTTGCCCCGCATACAGTATTCGCCTTGCGATGGAGATGGACGACTTTAGTTAAGTGGACACCTAACCGAATGCAGTATAGGCATTTTATTAGGCTAGGCTATCTACTTAGATACTTAGCTAGTAGGTAATCAGGCTAATTTGGTAGGTAGGTAGGTACCTTCCTACCTACCTATTTTAATTTGGTAGGTAATTAGGCTAATTTGGTAGGTAGGTACCTACCTACCTACCTATTCTAGTTTGGTAGGTAGGTACCTACCTACCTACCTATTCTAATTTGGTAGGTAGGTACCTACCTACCTACCTATTCTAATTTGGTAGGTACCCTAGCTACCTGTTTGGTAGGTATACTTATGCTAATTTGGTAGGTAGGACCTACCTACCTACCTATTCTAATTTAGTAGGTAGAGGTACCTACCTACCTACCAAATTAAAATAGGTAGGTAGGTAAATTAGGCTAATTTGGTAAGTAGGTTACCTACCAAATTAGAATAGGTAGGTAGGTAGGTACCTACCTACCAAATTAGCCTAATTACCTACCAAATTAAAATAGGTAGGTAGGTAGGTAGTACCTACCAAATTAGCCTGATTACCTACCAAATAGGTAGGTAGGTAGGTACCTACCTACCTACCTATTCTAATTTGATAGGTACCCTAGCTACCTGTTTGGTCGGTATACTTAGGCTAATTTGGTAGGTAGGTACCTACCTACCTACCTATTCTAATTTAGTAGGTAGAGGTACCTACCTACCTACCAAATTAAAATAGGTAGGTAGGTAATTAGGCTAATTTGGTAAGTAGGTTACCTACCAAATTAAAATAGGTAGGTAGGTAGGTAGTACCTACCAAATTAGCCTGATTACCTACCTACCTATTCTAATTTGGTAGGTACCCTACCTACCTATTTGGTAGGTATAATTAGGCTAATTTGGTAGGTAGGTAGGTACCTACCTACCTACCTATTTGGTAGGTAATCAGGCTAATTTGGTAGGTACTACCTACCTACCTACCTATTTTAATTTGGTACCTACTAAATTAGCCTGATTACCTACCAAATAGGTAGGTAGGTAGGTACCTACCTACCTACCTATTCTAGTTTGTATTAGCCTAATTACCTACCAAATTAAAATATAATACCTACCTACCTTTTATATACATAATATGTATTACCTATATTATTTAATTAGATCCGTAGCAACCATTTCAATAAATTCTATTGATTTTTCGTTGGACCATTCGATTGGTTGCGTCATTGTCATGATAATAAATTCGAAGTAATCCTGTGACTGTGACACGCGCGTACACAACGAGCGCTCGATGCGAAGTGTGCGCGACGCGAGTATGTGAATGCTTCATCGCGCTAGTATTGCCGCTCCTTCTCGCGCCGCCAAGCCGACACTCGCAGCAACATACGCGGCAGTACTCGCGGCATGACGAATATACCATTCACACCACGTCCCTGCCCACTTCTCTCGCCACTTCCCTCGCTCTGCCGCGAGTATGTAAACGAAGCATAAGAGATAAGTTAGGCAATCTATCATATTGTTTTAATTCATCGTTACATTCGAGTTCCGTAAAGCCGGGGGTAGAACAATATCTTTTTTTGAACATCCGAGTATCTAACATCGGACCATGAAGCAGATTCAAAATGCTGAATATCATTCAGACGTTTTAGAATATGTTCATCTGATTTCAACATTGCAGGCTCTTTTAAAACGACATTAACGGGCAAAGAAAATTCTGTAGAATTTTGTTGTGAGGTAGATCCATCACCATTATATAACTCGCCACTGACATTAAAGAAACATCGCTGTCGCTATCGTTACAATGTTGCGATTGATAACTTTGTGTAGGGTAATCTTGAAATAAATAATTATGCATGAAATTAACTTGTGAAGCTAACGTTTTTAACATGTCGGGATACTCGGAATGCTCCGGGCCCTCATGTCGGGCACGTTTGGCCTCCTTTGTAGCTTTGGATGCTGACCTACGTTTCTTACTTGTGGCGATGCTCGGTTGAGACATCGTTTGTGTAGGTCCAGAGGAACGCGGCGGAGGCTCGATCACCGCCTCTGTGGAAGCAACGGCCACAGAGGACCGCAGGCGCGCCGGTGTCGAAGATGATCGACTTCCAGAACTACTAGAAGATGAAGAATCACTCTCCATTTTTAAGCACAAAAGCTTAAAATTTTTAAATGTATTCTACAAGTAGGTTCCAAAAAATTTTTAACAAAAGTATACGAACGGAGAATCCGTTAGAAAAAAATTATACTTGTTATTAAGTACGACCGCTTAGTACGAAAACAAAATCGCCAATGAGGTGTCCGGCGGAGAATCTCTCTGCCGTGACCTGCCTGGTGGAAAGAGGGGTAAGCCAGAAAAGGATAGCAATAGGCTAGAAAGAGACGACCCTATAGTAGAAACAAGTGTTGCCACTCTCAAATATTATTAGGCTTCGAATAACAGTACAGTTGTTTAATGTCACCTAAACTGTTGATATAAAACTAATTCATCCTGACTTTTTATACAATAATGCATCAATTTTCAAAAATGAATATGGAAAGAACATTTCTCAGAGACTGTAGGAGCTTGTAATCCAATAAAGATTAAGAATACTTATAAACGTATTAAGGTTGAAGGAGGCATACTCTCGGTTCTTATGAAAAAAGGGATCCTCAGATATCGCCAATAAGTTTTAACTTTTGTTCCAATCCTCAGAGCAAGTAATGTAAGATTTTCCACAACTTTCAATTGAAATTATAACATCGGTTAATTTCATCATAAATTATAAAGTCAGAAAGAATTTTTGGTTATTTTAATCATTAGAAAAGAAAACTATTCAGTTATTATCAGAAATATTGAATTCTTTAAGTGCAGTGAAAAGTATTTTTTTATAATTTGTGCGTCTGGGTTATCTCAAGGAACTGCTTAGAAAAGTAACTTACACGTACATACTTACACAATTTTTGGGCGCAATAACTAGAGCCTATAAGAAGAAGCATACCTCAATTAAATATTTTACCAGTTTCAAAAATTGTATGCATACATACCTACAGTAATATTGTCTATTCTTCGTGCATTATTTGATTGGGTATATCAAGCTCAATAAATGATCTATGAAATTTTTGCAAGCGGTTAATCAGAATATTTAATTTATATCTTTATCAGATATGTTAGAATAAAATATATCCGGGTGATCATTGATAAATTAATTGATTTGTAAACATTTCGTTTGTGTGTAAAGCTCTTTCAGGCGGTTACTTATCGAGGGTGCGACGCGGAGGGTGACCGTCGGGTGTAAACTGATTAAGCTGTCATCGGTCAAAAGACCCGAGGGGCAGATGTTTGCGAAGGAAGGAAGGACTATTTATGCTCTGTATTCGAGCTACTTAGGACGTATCGTTGTTAAATTTTATCTTGTTTTTAAGACTTACATTCCGCTGTTAAATTGTTTAGTACGGTTAACTTGTGTACCGATCTTTATATTATTTATTTTATTTTTATGGTTGGTCCTTCTTTTCCTGTTTGAATGAAAACACGCGCTACTTGGGGTGTCTGTTTCAAGGTAATATCCTGTTCTTACAAATCCTACCTGCTAGTTCTTGTAAATTGATTGTGGTTATTAAACTACTTTCAGACTTGTTTGAAAACCAGGCACTCAAATATTTAATCTGGTTATTAATAAACCAGAAAATTATCAATGTTACAATAGGCTCGTTTGACTATTATTTCTCCAGCAGGTACTTAAGTGATATTTCTTTTGCGAGTAAGTAGTGCTCGGGAAGGAGACGGTGGAGTGGGAATGAAGGAGACCCGCCAGCCATGAAGCCCACGACGAGCAGAGGTAACTCAGGCCTATGAGGTCGCAGAATGACCTCCGTCTCCATGAGCGCTGGTCTGGGGGTGACGGGTGAAGCCGCCTGTCACCCTAGCAGAAGCAAACCGTGGCGGCAGTCAATCTCACCTCCGGCAATCAACGACATAACCTCCAAAACTTTATCCTTTTAAAATTGGTGTATCTTTTACCACACGGTGGGAGTATTTGGGTTAAAAATTTCCTTTCCTCTTCTCCTTTCTCCTAACTTTTTAATTTAAACCATTCGTGAATCGAGAGTTCACCTCTTGCAACAGGGGTACACATGTTGGTTAAAAGATACGTAGGTATAACGTGTATCTGATTATTCCGCCCGCTTTAAGTCCACGATAAGGTGAGATTAATGATATTGAGGTATACTCGTAACCTTATGTAAGACTAGCTACCATCAGTCGCGTTGTAAATTGTATACGCATGTGCTGAAAATGAATTTACATGACATTCTTAGTTTTTGAAATAAAACTACTTTTTAACGGATTCTATCGCGATTTATTTGTTATTATGTGTACTTATTTGTTTTATTTCAATGAGTGACATTCACGTAAACTTAGAAAATATAATTTTAAGTTTTCTTTAGAATTAAATACAACAGTAAGGTATATTTAGTTAAGACAACTGTTTAACAACGTGTTTCATTAGTAGTTTTTTTAAATACTCATATCTTTCGAAAATATTCAAAGAATACGGAGGTAGGACACAACGGTATTCTCGATCCAATTGAGCAGTCCCACTGGGAAAGTACCTCCGCCTTACAGAATACCGCGGCCATAATAACCTCGTGTTGCGTTCCCGGCGGCAAGAAGGGAAGCCAGAGCTCGGTGGAGAGTTTTTGTGTTGTCAGTGGGAAGATCGACGGCTTGCCCTGCTTTATCTTCTACACTGACGGCACAGAAACTCTGTGTACTTATAGGGTTGGCAGCACGAGTTTGACTCTCCTGGTATTGCGCACGTCCACGGTAGCTACTTGCAAACAAGTTCTAAAAAAAAATCATTCAATATTTGATCACGCAATGGTTTATTTACATTTATGTAAGTACCTCACCTATTTATTAGTGAACTTTTATGAACTCTACAAGAAAAAGAAACTTTTTATTGAGACGAAATTTTATCCCCATCAACTTTTTATTTTTATTTATATTGACGTTATAAAAAGTTTGAAAGTACCAACAACAGCGAAATACTTCTAAGTTCTACTTCGATAACATTTATTACGTAGATATTCTTATGTTTAAATTTTAAACTGAGAACATTTTTGTGATGTAAAATTAACAACTTTCCAACAGTAACCAACACATAATAATCATTCCAGGGGACGAATAGGTACCTTGATAAGAACCAATGCGCACCTATAGGAGATGAATAGTCAATTTTCATTCTGGGGGGAATTTTAGGAGACCAGTGGGTTCGTCACCATATCAAACAACCCTCATAATCGATGGCATTTACATCCGGATCACAGTCCATACATCATTTGAGATAGCTCTATTCGAGCATAATTCTGTATCGATTTCCTAATCGCCTCTCGATAATATCCTATTGTGTCTGGTTTGTATTCACTCGGGATTTAGATGTACAAAATCAATGTCCTCAGCTACCTATTGTTGGTTATCTCTGTAGAGACTAGTTTGCTTATTGAAAGAGGTATTAATAGCTTGAAAATGATATCTCAACTAGGTACTCCGCCAAGAGCTTTAAGTATATTATATGTAAAATGGGGTGAAGTACCTAGTTTGTTTTTGACAGCCTCTAAGGCGTGGCGATAGTGAACGCAACCGCTACGCGCCTCCTACGCGCGTGTTCAATCCCCGCTCAGTGCAAATATTTGTGTGCATGAATATGGATATTTGCATTTGTCTGGTCGTGCCTTGCAGAGGACGTTAAGCTGCCGGTCCGGGTTGCCATACGAACATTTATGGCAGTCGGTTGTTGGAGCTCTAAATAGTTCAACTACTGTTCTAACTGCAATGCTTCAATATCGCCAATAGGTGGAGGAGGTCAGGTGCCAGTTGCTTTACCGAAAATTTCGAAGAACCTAACCCGCAGTAAGACTGGAAAAAGCGGGCCCCAAACTCCGAGGAGAAGCTTCGGATACGACTAGGATTTACATTATGAGGAAGAAGATTAAGACGGTGGGTTTTCTTACTGGGATAGTATGGGGAGAACTATAAAAATAGGAGATAACAACAAAAAAACTATCTTAACAACCCATAGAGCATTTTTGTAAAACCAATTTCAGATGAGTTTAAGCCTGGCAAAGTACAAGTATTGATCGAGAAATTTTGCGGGTAGAACGTCGCGTCGCTGAGAAAGATTAGGGGACCCTATCATGTATGGATAGATATATTAAAAAATAGCTTTGGTATAGAAAACAGAAAGCTAACTTCAAAAAATTATAAACGTCACAATACTTTTTGAGTTTTATAACACTACAATTGAATAAAAACTTCGTCTCTCGTTGGATATTATCTCAAAAATTGCAGCAAAACGCTGAAACGTTTTTCATATCTGTGCAAATTTAACTTAACGAGGAAATATAGAATGCAAATTGTGCTACCTACTTACTTCACTTTGTGTTGGGCGACAAGATAGTCTACATTTCACGTTTTTGTTACTGAGCTAAAATTATTTTTGTCTGTAAAGGAATTACGTAAATGACACTGAGATTAAAGCAGATATTCTGGCAAACAAATAAAGGCAACCATTTAATAAAAACCATCAAAAACGTTAGCACAAAGTAGAAAAAATTTGTACTGACAGTAGATTAGTCACTTCTGTCAAAAGTGATGGATAAAGGCAGTTACAAACCAACTACTTAGCTCAAACTGTAATCGTGCATTGGGTTTGAATGTTAGTTATAGTGCTTTCAAGAATTTTCACTCACCTCGCCAGCAATATCCATATACTCAAACTTTCAAGTCACGATAGCTTCAAAGTTTGGTATAAATAATATAAATATACAAAACGTACACATATTGATTTCGTGACCTTTCAAACGACTGTCGGTAAAAAAAATACTTTCTATAGTTCTATAGGCTTTTCTTCCAGTAGGCTACAATGATGATGATACACATTATCATTGTAACCAACAAACGAGAAATGATAACTTTATGCCAATCATTGGCATTTTAATTTCTTCAATAGTAAAATTTTGAATTTAAAATAATTACAACACCATTTTTACAGCAAACCTATAATAAACTTTTAAAATACTCAATGAAAATTGCGATCTAACAACACGAGTATACACGAATGACATTGAAGAGTAAAAATTTAATAATGCTCGCAGTAATTCGATACGGGGTCTGTGCAATACACAACGGTATGTGGACAGCCGGGTTTCGAATGGCCCAGTTTTAAGCATCTACACCGATAAACGGATGAACTTTGAAAATTGCAAGGCTGAAACCAAATGAGCGTAATTTTTTGAGCTTTAAGTTGCGTTTTTTTTTATA
This sequence comes from Eilema depressum, assembly GCA_914767945.1. Taxonomy (NCBI): domain Eukaryota; kingdom Metazoa; phylum Arthropoda; class Insecta; order Lepidoptera; family Erebidae; genus Eilema; species Eilema depressum. The sequence continues at coordinate 5,520,500 of OU612020.1, forward strand.
TAGGACACGTTAATTTGACTTCATGATGATAAGCTGAAGTCTCAGAAAAGAGAGTCACCATTATAGACACGTACCATGTTACAATGGTGACACTCAGCTTGACGGCCTCATCGGATGTTTTTTCCCCACTTTTTTTTCGCTTAAAGCTTGTTTTTCCCCACTTTTTTTCCGCTAAAATCCCCGGGACTGTAGGAAGAGGGAAACATGAGCTGGTGAGGAATTTCAGGTCTCATCGAACCGCTTGATTTTCATGTAAGTTATAGTTTCATAGCGTTTTCAAGAATTTTTAATTTCTGTTGCATTCGGTTTCATGGAAATCGTGTTGTGACGCTAAACGAGTTGCCTACCAACAAGAGTTTTCTTCATTATTGGTGGCAGACAAGCTTTTCTATGAAATCGAAGGCATGGACTGAAATTACGCGACTCATCACTATCACTCAAGAAATTACGCTCACTTGGTTTCAATCTAATTGTTCAACTATAGGTAACTGTCTTAGTACAGAAATTACTTTCAAACATTTCTACGGATTTTGTTTTTAAGCAAATAATTTTACTTTTCAATATTATTTTTGAAACTTTTATTTTATTATAAACTAGCTGACCCGGCGAACTTCGTACCGCCATATTTGCCGCCCGCGTGTACCTTCTATTCAAATTTCCATGATAGATTCTAATCCCGTTCCCGCTGCACTGTCCCCGACCCGTGAACAATGTGAACATGCCACGTATAGATAATTGACCATGGGAAAAACGTGACTTTTCTAGATTCAGACCCGTTCCCGCTGTACCTTCTATTCAAACTTCCATGTTAGATTCTGATCCCGTTCCCGCTGCACCGTCCCAGATCCGTGAACAATGTGAACATGCGACATATAATTGACCATGGGAAAAACATGGATTTTCTAGATTCAGACCACAACTTTTAAGGATTGTCCTTGTGATTTTGTTTATGGTCATGGCCAATGCAAGACGGATTGAAAATTGAAGTCGTTTAAATTCAAACGGCATGTCGGTTGGGATCATCGGGATCTTTGGAATGAGAACTTCCTCACCTTAGAATTTTCCTTTGAGTGAAAAAAAGAATAAAAAAAAATAAAAAAAAGTATCCTATATCCTTCTCCTGGTTCTAAGCTACCTCCCCACCAATTTTCAGCCAAATCAGTTCAGCCGTTCTTGACTTATAAGTGTTGTAACTAACACGACTTTCTTTTATATACCTACATAGATTTTCATTTCATTTCATTTTCATTGTTTTTAATATTTATTATACTATTCAGGGCGGAGACAAATCCAACGAATCAATAACCATGAATATTGGTTCAGCAGATCTCGAGTTATAAGTGTTGTAACAAACACGACTTTCTTTTATATATATAGATAATAATATTGAATCGATTTAATCGATTAAGAAAGAGAAAAGAGAATCGAAATCCATCACCGTCGCCCCAAGACGAATTTATAGAGGAATTTGGATCGATTTCGGGCGGGCCTCGGTGGCTTAGTGGTCAGAGCATTCCCCCTGTAAGGGAAAGATCGCGGGTTCGGGTCCTGCCCGAGGTCGATTCTCTTATTTGAATAGTTAACAATATAATAAATGTTATAAAATTTCATTCAAATATTAAATTTAATTTCAGTCAGATGGCAATCGCTTCACGAAAAAATATCGAGGTCTAGCAAAATCTGTAGTTAAGACTGGTAAAGCGGACCCCAGACTCCGAGCTGAAAAGCTTCGGATGCGACTGGGAATTAATGCTAGGATGAGAGAGATTAATTTAACTTCAGTATTTAAATTTAAATCTATTTGTGTTGCAAATAATTCCCTACTTTGTGTATTCAATCTTTTTTTGCCATAAAGATTTTGCCGTTCATAATTTGCTAGATAATATTTGTTGCGCCAGCATAAATATTTTTAAAAGAAAATAGTTGATGCTTTAGTTAATAAGCGACGGAACGGTGAACTGACACGGCATAAAGTAATTTAGTTAGCCATAATCGATGCCCATGTAAAAAATTAGAAGTGATTACTTTTCAATATTCAATAGGTATCAAATGTTGATCATAATCAAAAATTCGAATAAAACAGGTCATTTTATTAATCTATTCATCGTATTTTTTCATCGCTCAGGTAACCAAATAAGTAATCTAATCTTTATATATAGTACATTAATAGGTCAAAACAAATTAATTTAATCTGTACTTAGATAGAATCAAATAATGGGCTATTCTCCGCCTACCCCGAAAAGAATTTGAACTGTAGATATATAATTATGTACCAATTATAATAGAGACATTAGAGACATTTTCAGCCAAGAACGCATTACCTTCAGTTTTTCATTCCCTCATAATTCACTGTTTCCTCTCTTTTTGTTCTGTTTGTGACAAGGGTTCATTGTTCGATCGCCAAAAAAAAAAGAAAAATTAGTAGTTTCATAAAATATAATTTTGTTAGCTGTCCATAACTGCTAAAAGTTAGAAATCATTTTATCACGCTCATTCCATTTTATTCCATGAAAAAGTTCACTGCGCACTATACTAAAGCGATAGAACGGAAAAAAATATATATCTGAATATTACGACTTAACCTGTTAACAGTCATCACAATTCAGTTGGCGTAGCATGCGGCGTGAATCGATACGGCTGGTCGGCCTCCGGTAGTCAGTGGACGGCGTAATTGCACGTGCCCACGAGAATGATATCAATTTAATTATGTCAACTGACTTTTATTTTTATGCCGCATTTCGACTTATAATATTTCAATACTTATTGGATCGCTGACCGCAATTCCAATATTACATAATTATTTTTATATTTATTGAAAAGTGGTTGTTTTATTATGGAGATGTGAATTTTAATATCTGGTTGAGAGTTAGATTTTTTTTATACTACTTAAGTCGCAGACAAGCAGACGGCCCCCCTGATGATAAGTGGTTACCGTGGCCTATGGGCGAGTGCAACACCAGGGGAGTCACACTCGTGCTGCCGAGCTACAGGGTCGATTGAAGAACAGAGTGATTCTGTACCGTCAGCGCAAAAGATAAGTAGGAAAAAGCCTTTGCTTTTCCACTGACAGCCCAAAACCTCACTAGTGAGCTCTGGCTACACTACTATACGGATATGCCGTATGGTGATGGAGAAAGAATACAAGTACCACCACCCCATCTCATCCGAAAGGTGTCGTAAGAGGTCACTAATGGATTTTTTTTTGTTAATTAAATGTGGCGTAGCGGTAGTGAACGGGGCTGCTACGCAGGAGGCGCGGGTTCGATCCCCGCTCAGTGCAAATATTTGTGTGCATGAATATAAATATTTGCATTGGTCTGGGTGTTTCTATGTATAATATGTATGTATTTACAAAAAAAAAGTATCTAAGTATGTATATCCGCATTCTAGATTCCATAACACAAGCTAATTAAGCTTACCATGGGTCTAGATAGCGTTGTGTAGAATGTTGTAGAATATTTATTATTTACTAGCTGACCCCGCGAACTTCGTACCGCCTTTTTTTAATTTTTCTCGCCGTAAGAACCATCTTCGTACTTCAGGGAATATTCTAAAAAAAGAATTAGCGAAATCGGTTCAGCCGTTCTCGAGATTTGCGCTTAGCAACACATTTAGGGATTCATTTTTATATTATAGATTTTTTTATATGCATTCTAGTAAAAAAGTCACTGAGTATTTGGTAAAGAATCGAAGGATAGCATAGACGTAATTCACACAAAATTATTACTGCAGTTACTACTAATTGCGTGCCTAGCTCCACACTTAGGAATTGTACTGTACCTAGGAATCTATTTCAAACTAGTTTCATTTAAAAGTTTGGCTGGATTCAAAGTTGGGCTACCACAAAACTTCAAGCAATGTTAACTCTTAATGACTGTCTGTATCTGTCGTGTTTGTTTTAGGAATTTCTAAGAAAATGTGGTTACAAGCGTCCAGAATGTCGCTGTCAGCGATGCGTATAACATTTAGCTCAGTGATCTTTAAATTAATCTACCGAAATAAATGTTGTTTACTTTGCAAAGACCAGTAAAATAACATTTAGAAAATATACATACACTAGCTGTTGCCCGCGGCTCCGCCCGCGTGGAATTCGGATTCCGGTCCAACTTTAATGTATGGAAATCTGCCCGATTTATTGACATTTATGCTCACTGCTCCGCTCCCTTTAGTAGTAGCGTGATGTTATATAGCCTATGTTACTCCCAGATAGTGTAGCTTTCTATAGGTGAAAGAATTATTGAAATCGGTACAGTAGTTCCGGAGCCTATTCATTACAAACATACAAACATACAAAAATAGGTACAAATCTTTCCTCTTTATAATATTAGTGTAGATATAATCACGCCTTTGTCCGCGGAGGATTAGGCAGAGGTGAATTAACACTCACATTTCATGAATCACTCTGTTAGGCCCTACCTAATAGGGGCCTGTTGCCGCATTCCGGGCACCATTGCCGAATCGAGCCATGCATCTGAGGATGAGTCTGGGCTGTATATATCTGTCTGATGTTAAACAGGCCTACCTTAGTCACCTTGTACTACACCGCATGGGAAGTGATGCGGTGGCCCAAATTCTACTCTGCAAAAAACACCAAGAAAAAAAAACAAATAAAATTAGACTAATATTAGGTACCTGATTTTTATCAAGCAACGTTTCTATTATACATTACTAGCTTTCGCCTGCGGCTCCGCCCGCGTGGATGTCGGTTATCGCGCCCAAACATAGCCTATGTCCTTTCTCAAGGTCTAATCTACCCCTATACCAAATTTTATCAAAAATCGGTTCAGTGGTTTAGGCGTGAAAGCGTAACAGACAGACAGATAGAGTTACCGTCGCATTTATAATATTAGTATGGATTCGAAGACACATATCGTGTTTTGTCTAACGTACACAGATATTTTCTAATGAAAATGTCACTTTCTGAATTAGAATCTTCAATAATACAAAGCCCCCCCTAGATTGCCGCGGGGTTATTAAATTAAATATGTTAATTTTCGTTATGAAGAGCTTTTTTTCCTTTTAAAGAAATTCTAAGAAAAAGGTCTTGTCATTTCCTCACATCTTTATATAAAATATCTTTCAATTTTCAGAATGGTTGACAAAGAATACTGATGAGTTTCGTAAATACTTACCTTATTTTGATATTTCTTAGGTACAGCTAATGTTATTTTATGTCAAGTAAAATACTTGATCTCAATCCATTTCCTGTAAGTTTCAACTTGCAATCTTCCAATCCAATCTTGCAATCCAATAAATGGTGGTATCTTCTAGACTGCACCTCAGTTTTTTTACCATCTAGCGAGGTGTAGTCAATTGACGGACCAAATGTATAAAAATTCAAGAAATTGCGTTTTTTGTAATATATATTATCTGTACCTACCACCTACCTAAGTAGGTAGGTATACAGTATTTTCTAACTACTTCACGTCACGGCTGGCGAAATATCCATGGTGAAGGATGCTAATTTTTACAGTACCTATATTTTTTTCGTGTGGAAATCTCCTGGGACTAAAACCGCACACCCTCTTGGCCTTGGGCTGGTAGACTTGCCAATTACAATTAATTGTGTAGAATGTCCTACAATATAAAAAAAAAAAAAGATTTTCTTCACTGGGTTCGCAACTACATACATAATTATTATAATCACGCCTTTATCCCCACATGGCTAAGCAGAGCTGAATTAACGCCCACATTTCACCAATCATTGGATTAGAGGTCCCACCTAATAGAGGGTGAGCCTATTGCCGTATTCCGGGCACTATTGTTGACTAGTATGTCATGCATATGAGGCTGAGTCTAGGATGTATAAATCTGTCTGACGAAGCCGTATCTCCTAGTCGCCTTGTACGACACGTACGGGGTGAGATTGTGAGGTGAGAACTACATTAAACTCTCAATAATTAGGCGTATAATCCGTACGTATGGTCATTTTGAAAATACAAAGGGAACAGATTGTAATTATTCTTAAAGAATAGTTGCGTCTTTGATCCTATGACATACATCTGATTTCCGGGCGGGCAAAAGAATATTACATTTGTATATTACAAAATTTGTAGCAGTTACGTGAAGTCCGGAAACATTTATCTGATAGAAAGCAATACGCTTTGGAAAAATATAACTGGCTGAATTTGAAGGTAACATACCCTTCTGCTTTACGCTTCGGCTCCTTACGGATATATGACTGTATACATATTGTATACATGTATTATAAAACTTTTTAAAGTAGGTACCCTACTTTATAAAGTTTTATGGGAACCTCTTGAGTTTTGACTTGATACTATCACATATTGATACATATTTACTTGATATCAAGTAATTAATAACAAATAAATCGCGATACAATCCGTTAAAAAATGCTTTTATTTTAATTACCTACTTATTATGTAGGTACTGTACCTATTTACCAAGCTATTTAAAATTTCATTACTTTATTAATTATCCTCTCTAAAACGACCATAGATCAAAAAAACATTACTTTTTATTTCAATATCACTGTAAGGGTGATTATAGTATGGATTTTGATATAGCTATGGGAGAGTCGGGGAAGAGATTTCAGCTGGCAAAAGTTCTGAGCAAAAGACTAACTTTGAATCGATTTGTCGCGAAAGTTTGCTAGTTGAAGTGAGATACCTACTGAGACATTCAGAAATCATTAATCTTTATTTCATCTGCGCAGAACGTTTGATGTTTTATAAGTCTTGATATTTGTATAAATTGACTGTAAATCGGTATTGCAAACGCATTAGAAATCCAGAAAATAAAACAGGAAAATAAAACATACCTATTTGAATTAGTATAAAGATGCATTTGAGTAAATCTGAGGGTGAGGAGGGTGGGGGGGAGGTGCTCATGTGTTGACGAGTGAATCTGTCATAAGTTATATAAATAACCACTAGGTATGTTGATAAAAAGGTCATGCCACTAAATTGAATAACGCACTGACATAATATCAGTTCTAATGCACATCGTGATTATAAATAGGTATATAATAATACAAAATAACTACATATATTGACATAGATCGGAAAAGTCAACATTTAGGACGGGTATTGAACCTGTGCCTTACAGAGGGAATACTCTGAGCAAGTGCTAGAGTGTAAAGTGGATGTATAGGAGAATTTTGAATATCCAGGACGTTTCCAGTCGTCAGAGACATGTCTCGTTATGGATGTTAGCTTTATCGATCTAAATCTGTAGGAAAAGTTTGCAGACTGTGCTTTGAAATTTCATTCAAATAAAATACATTTCCGTAACATCAAAGTTAAAGTTTAAATTATTCCAGTTGAAACTAATACCTACTAAAATTTACTTAAAATAAAAATTTTTCGTGACAGAAGTAGCGGACTTTCCATTATCCAATTTGCAGAGTGCTAGATTAGTACTGCAGTGTTAGATAAAAAGAACTTCACTCATTACAGTACACTAGCTAAGTTAGCTAATGAAACTTCCTTTCATTGCAGTTGTAATCGTGGTCCGAACTGCACCTAAACAAATTAATAGTAACAAAAAGGTATTATTGGTTTCATTATGTGTTAATTAGAAATAGATTTTAACTTGATTGTCTTATAGTCAGTGCATACTGTGCAGTATGAAAGGAACTTCATCCACCGCACGCTCAACCTGTGGAATGAACACCATGCTGTTGTTTTTCCAAGCGACTATAATATGGAGCTCTTCAAGAAGGGCATTAATAGATTCTTACATGGTCGGCAGCACGAGTGTGACTCACCCTGGTGTTGCATACGCCACGGTCTCCATTTTCCATCAGGGTAGCAGAGTAGGTAAGTGGTATAAAAAAAATGGAAATAATTGAAATACATAATTAGGATCTTATGCACACGTTTATATCTATACTTATTTTCTTATTAGTTACGGTCTTATTTAGTGCGTGCAAAACTTTAAATTAAAAAACAATAATACGCTGTTAATTCAAGTAGGCTCTTGGGTTGTCAATATACGTATTAGCTCGTATCTTTTACAATACGTGGGGTTTGACTTTTAACTCTACATCCAAGGTATAAAAGTTAATAATAAATAAAACAAAATAGACACTCTATACCATTTTTGTGTTACCTCAAACAATACACAATATAAAAGGAATCAAGATCACAAGTATTCTAAAAATATACATTTTTTTATTGAAAACCCAAAAGATATCTTGAAATGCATGTACCGGATACTTCTTCCAGAAAATGATATTCACTCGAATGAGATAAGAGCAAGAAGGGGCGACCCCAATAAACTAGAGGATGAAAACGTACAATCTTTTACATTGTTTCCAGTACATTTGCGTCATCTTAGGAAAGGCAAAGCGAAAATAAAGCAACATTTAGAAAGCAATAAAAACACAATCATTATTGGTCTTCATAGAGGGCATGTTATTTAGGTTTAATCTGTTTATACGTAAGCGCTGTGTATGTGTCACAGCCAACTAGATTAATCAGCCGTTTAATTATCCATCTAACCTCTTTACTAAACGACGACATTCAATTAACGGCCTGAGTGATATTCAGCCTTTTGATCAAACAGCTAGGCAATTGACTTGTATCGCTGGCATTTTACTACTTGCCTTGCCTGGCCATTTCATCAAACACCTAGGCAAACACGGCACGTCACGTAAGAAACCTGCATGGTTATAAAAAAGACAAGACAAGACAAGACAAGACAAGACAAGACAAGACAAGACAAGACAAGACAAGACAAGACAAGACAAGACAAGACAAGACAAGACAAGACAAGACAAGACAAGACAAGACAAGACAAGACAAGACAAGACAAGACAAGACAAGACAAGACAAGACAAGACAAGACAAGACAAGACAAGACAAGACAAGACAAGACAAGACAAGACAAGACAAGACAAGACAAGACAAGACAAGACAAGACAAGACAAGACAAGACAAGACAAGACAAGACAAGACAAGACAAGACAAGACAAGACAAGACAAGACAAGACAAGACAAGACAAGACAAGACAAGACAAGACAAGACAAGACAAGACAAGACAAGACAAGACAAGACAAGACAAGACAAGACAAGACAAGACAAGACAAGACAAGACAAGACAAGACAAGACAAGACAAGACAAGACAAGACAAGACAAGACAAGATAATTCGGGGTCAGATAGTCCGGGGTGTGCGGAGCATTCATGCTGAGATGGTGGCCATATTTATCTGCACACGATGTGCATAATGTTTCTTTTTACAATGTAGGTAGGTTACTTACTTACTTACTTACTTACTTACTTTCCTACGTTTATGATATTATGTGTACATTGTGCGTTGTTTAAATAAAATGTTTTCTTTCTTTCTATAAGATAAGATAAGATATTCTTTATTGTACACCATAAAAGTATTATTACATTACAAACAATAAAAGTTGCATGTAAACTTGCAACCATATCTCTTCTGTCGACTGTAGTTCACCAATTGATATCTTAAAGTGCCATTATTATAAACAAAACCCTTCAATTAATTATTCCAATGTTCTCGAAGTAATCCATTCGTAAGTGTGCCTTAGAAAACAAATAAACTAAATCACCTACATTCGTTTCTTAGACCACCCTTGGGCGGGTTTTCTTTAATTAAAATATATTTTGTGTAGTATCTCTAAGGATCCAGTAATACCCTGCATTAGCTGTGCTTTAGATGCGTTTAAATGTGTATAATTAAGCCCTATGATAGTTGAAAATAATTTTCTTGTTACTACACAACGCATTTATAGAATCTTACAAAAGTTTTTGTTACAAATTAGATGTAAATGTTTATGTGGAGCTGATTTTATGATACTGTAAGAGATTATATGAGCAATGAGCATAGCATACTAAATGCTTAGAAAAATCATTCTATGATTTTATGAGGTTGAAAAAAATTACACAACACTCTTAAAAATTGAAGATTTTGCTCAAAAAAAGTAAAGATCGTGAATTCCTGGGCGGGTATTTTTATGTAGGTATAAGTAGCGGGCAACGGTTAACATTGTTATTTGTTTCAAATTAACTTCACTGCATCTCCTTAAAAACTCGTAATATGCTGAATAGGACTACAAAGTTATCTCTGCACATATATAAACATCAATATAAGGGAAAACAAAACAATTTAACAGCTCAGGTGCGCCGCTGGAAGGCGGTCGTCTCACTGAAATTATGACGGCTCTGATTTACTACTTATCTTTGTTTCATTGTACCAAAAACGTACTAAAATGTCAGATTACATGAAGATTTGTTTCCTTATACTGTTACAATTTACATTGTGTATTGCTCGGCAAATATACCTTGAACTTCAAATGTGCTTAAAATGTGCTCTGTACGCGCAATACACGTTACTTGTGTGTCTTTTGAGGACAGCACGGTGTACGGCAGTGGATGAGCTCAAATTCACAAAGCATAGATTATTACAATACAATCCGCCCACCAGGGCCTCGTTGGTCTTGCGATTTAGGTCCAAGATATGAAATGAAATGAAATGAAATGAAATATGAAATATTTATTTGCAGAAATATGGTAGGTACATAGTTGTTAAATTCATTGTTAGATCACATATTTCGTCAGTCCATGCTCTGACATGCAAAATTCTAATTAAGGCTGGAAGGGACTAATTTTTATAGACATTCACATAATTGTCATGTCAATTAAATCAAGATAGATAGTAATCAATTAAACAATGTCCACTTCATACAATTAAAATCTCTAAATTATCATTAAAAAGTCATGTCAATATAATTTAATTAAATAGAATATAATATTAGTAGGATTAAATCATCATCATCATTTATTGCTCACTAAGTGTAGATACAAAATGTCAAATTTAAGGTATATGAAAGCATGCGAATAAAAATTATATTATCAAAATTGTCCAATAGTTATAGTTATGTCCACATACACAACTTAATCGATTTCAAACAACAATTGACGCTATTTTCTGGAGAAGTTTACTTTACACTCTAATGAGTTACAGATAGGCTAGATACGTATCATTATGCAATATAAGCAGGGCGGTTCTTTTTATAACATGTAACAAAACATGTAACTCATGTGGTGAAGCAACTGGAACGGCTAGGCACCTGCTAGTGGGTTGTAGGACGCTATTAGACCGGGGTCATTACTCGCGCCGACATGATAAGGTATTAGAAATCATACGTGAGGCTGTAAGTTTGGCGGTAGCTAGAGCGAAAAAAGGATTAACCACAAACCAAAGAAATGACATTGTGTTTGTAAAGGAAGGCTGCTCAAAGAAATCACCTCAAAAGCCATATTCAATTTTGATAGCTGCCGTTGACTGGACAATACTCGTAGACACGTATGAGAAGCACTATAAAATACCGGAGGATATATGTGCCTCATCATCCAGACCCGACATATTCCTTTTTTCACGATCGCATAGGCGTGCAGTGCTTGTAGAACTCACAGTACCGTGGGAAACTAATATACCTAAAGACCACGCTATAAAGACAAACAAATACTTTGACTTGACTAACGAGTTAACCAAGAACGGCTACGTGGTTAAACTCTACGCCGTAGAAGTAGGAGCAAGGGGAATTCCAGCTAAATCCCTGTACAACTTACTTAAAGACCTCGGATTGCCAAGAGCTTCAGTAAGCTCTTTACTAAATCGAATATCAAAAGCGGCATTGATAGGATCTTACCAAATTTGGATAGGTAGGGGGGGGAACACTACTGACGGTGGAGGTGAGCGCTGATGCATCACAAGGTGGCCACCCTAAACCTACATCTGGGTCGCAAGTCCCAGTCGCCGTCACGGTGTTCCTCTCTGTATCACGCTATGGACCCGGCGACCGCACGGTGAATCCATGGAGTGCTGAGAATCGGATCTCATCTCTGCTATACCTTAAAATTAAAATAATCATCAACTGAATAAAAACATCTGTCACATAGCCAAGCATAAAGATTTGCATTAAATGTATTCATTGGTTCCCGGAGTTGAATTGGTAGTTTATTATATACTTTTATCGCCATCGCGTAGCAGTTTTTATCACTAAGAATTAGCCGGTTCCTTGGCACTTGTAGCGGTTTTTGAACAACTTTCCTTTTGAATGGGGCATTTTCATTTTTTGGAAAAAGCGAGTAATTACTTCTTACAAATTTACATATCTCGTAGATGTATAGACACGGTAGTGTTAGTAACTTATGTTTTATAAATAGAGGTCGGCACGAGTCAGTCCATTTTAAATTAAAGATAGATCTGATGCACTTCTTCTGGACTATGAAAGCTCTTTGGGAATCGGTGGAATTTCCCCATACTATAATACCGTATCTTAAAACAGAACATACGTGACTATGATAGACCATTAGAGCCGTCTGGATATTGGTTAACGTTTTAATTCTACGCAGAGCAAATATGAACCTATTTATTTTTTTGCATACGTTATCTATTTGAGGCTTCCAACTACAGAATCTATCAATTACTATTCCTAAGTATTTTATTTCACTTACTTCTTCAATGTTGTCATTATTGAATTTAATAGGTAATGTAATGTTATCTTTATCTTTGTTTTGAAATGTTAAATGTCTTATAAATTTTGTTTTGTTAGAATTTACTTTCAGGTTATTGGAATCTAACCATCTATATAGATACGTGTCCCGAGGAATACTTAATATAGGTAGGTTGTCTTTATAGTTAGCGTTGACTGTTTTCATCGGATATTTCTGGAATTTGAATTTCACAACTGCATGAGCATCTGCTGCATATCTCAATTGATTTAAGGGCCTAAATATTTTAAACGATTTAATTTTTATCGTTAAATACCCATAAAGAAACTACTAACGCTATTCTTTTAACAACCAAGAGCATACAAAGGTGAAAAGTCATGGGCCTATCAATGCGTGTACCTATTTCAATCAATCAGTACCCTGCCCAGGTGTTACAGCAAGCACAATATTTGCATACAATATTGGGCGTTTGTTTGTCGCTACGTGACGTCCGAACAATATTGTGGACCAGCCCTACGATTGTCTGTGAAGGCATTTGTTGACATACATTACATTGGAATGGCAAACACTAACCACTAGAGAGGTGGTCTCGTACTGAAAATGGATAAAGCGATTATAACTAAGCAACTAGCAGTACACCGCTAAGAAACAATTCGATAAAGGTAATGACCAGAATGTAAATTTTTTTTACACTACTTAGGTTGCACACAAGCACACGGCCCACATGATGAAAAGTAGTTTTTCAACGCCAAGGGAGTCACACTCGTGCTGTCTACCCTGAAAGAACAGAGAGATTCTGTGCCGTCACCGCAGAAAACAAGCAGGACGAGCCTTTGGTCTTCCCACTGACAGTACAAAATCTCTCCAGTGAGCTCTGGCTACCCTGCTCACCGCCGGGAACACAACATAGGGTATTAATGTAGGGCAGAGGTACTTCCCTAGTTGGATTGCTCTATTGGAACGGAAATACCGTCGTGTCTATCTCCTACCAATAGCATTTATAATACCTTACCTTATTATATACCTTTTTTATCGTGCTAAAAATCCCCACGGATGCCTCCCCCGCCGGAGCCGGAGGAGGAGGTTATGTGCGAACCGACTAAAACGCACGCCGTCTGTGGGCCGTCAGTTGCCGGAGGTAAGATTGTCGTAGCCATATCCCTCGCACCCCGGCCGACCTTATTATATTTAACCATTTCCATTTTTATTTTATTTATTAACCATTTTCCCTACGACACTAACTTAGGTATATACCTAAGTTAGTGTCGTAGGGAAAATGGATAAAACGAATAAAACTAATAGTGTACTGCTAAGCAAAAATTAGATAAAGGTAATGACGAGAATGAACTAATTCTAGCTTTCTTAGAGCTTTTAATTTAGGCAGCCCTTGAATTATACCAAAAAGCAACTATAATTTTAAGCGCTATCAGCTATAATTAAAATGAATAAGTGGTAAAACAAGTAATTAGTAGTTATGGGTTTACTGAAACAACTTTGACTTGTAAGTTTGTTTAGTTACGTTATAAATAGCTTCGTGATTTCGTTTAATTACAGCATTAATAACTATATAAAACGGTTTGTTAAGATTATTTTGTGATTATGTATATTTATTTATTTATTTATATATTTATGAACAGTGTTTCTAGTGATTAAATGTAGGTAATAGTCTATTATTTTTTAACTGTCCGTCACTTTTTTAAGCGCCATACTGTCCAGTCGTGGCCAGTTGTCATGCTGATTTTTGAAAGAGTTTACTGTGGTGGCAGTAACAACCTCCTCCGGTAAAGAGTTCCAATTATGGACCACTCTATTACTGAAGACGTGGTGGGCACCCAGCGTGTCATATATGAAACCTCCTACGCGTGCTAATCTATTGGTTATTAGTCAAATGTGATGATATGGCGCGATAAAACAAGCTATTCAATACAAAAAGAATTCTTCAATTCGAACTAGGAATTCTTGAGATTGACGCGTTCTACCAAACGAGCAAACTATTCAGCTTTATAATATTAGCATAGATTTCCATTTCAATAGCACTTGAAAAAAAAAACCCGCAAAATATCAACAGTAAACAGTTTCATATGCGACAGTAACATGTCTTAATTTCCTATTTGAACAACGTCTGATGCTACACAGTAATAGCTAATTGTTATCGAGCCATTTAACTAAAGCCTTCGGCCACTAACGATAATGGAATATTGATTGAGTTACCCAACCACGTGAATGGTCATAGTATGTTACTATAATCCCGCAGTTTACTAATTATATAGATGTCTTCATCAGCCGTTGTAGCCATGTAAGCTTAGTACATTCATTATGTACATACACTGTAGGCATAAAGGTAGATACACAATGCTTTTCTGGTAAAATGTTTTGATAACTTTTTAATACCAGCAGTACGTTACGATCTTCTTGATGGTAAGTGGTACTATCTATTAATAATTACAACACTATAAGCTAAGCTCCATTTGAACCGAAAAAAGTTTCAAAGGAAGGAAGTAAGAAAAAAGGAAACAAATTGCTGAAATCCCTCTCTATCGTCACTATGAACTAAGAGCATCATGGATATTTGAATTACAATCTTCTGTAGGGTGAAGCTTGAACCTCGATCGGGTAACTGAAAGATCAGCAGATTTCTAAGCTGTAGGAATTTATATTTGTTCGGCAATTTATCTAGTGAAGGGGTAGTCTAGTCGGTATTTACAACTCAAGAATTCTAATTTTGGCCGCTTCTTATAGAAGAATTTACAGTAGTAGAGGCTTATATTTAAAAGGGAATGTTACATGTCTTACAAATATGTAAAAATGCAATAATACCTACTCATTTGTATCTATCGTTACAAGTATGTATTATAGTATTTTTAATTTACATTTTTATGGGACTGCAGATAGCAATGATAATATGTAATGCTTTTTTTTTCAATAAATTCTGTAGTTACTTTTCTCCTTGTAATAATGCCTAGTACTATTATCCGTTCTGTGATAATGCTATACAAGAAATTCAAGGGACAGTAAGTTTCTCGATTTAAGAGTGCGCATAAAGCTAGAAAAAAATCAGATTTCACCCGCACCCCTCGCACGTCCCGCTCTCGCCTGTCGTCGCTCCGGCAAGTCCGCCACCTATTTTGTGTGGCAGCGACCCGCCATGTATAGTTTGAAGGCGCACAGTATACCCAAAATACTCAGATAAAATTGTCAAAATACGAGTTGCATCATTAACTATCTACTTTGGAAACACAATAAAGGAGAACATTCACTCTCCATACATATCTGGGCTAATTTTGAAAGTGCCGGCCAAAGAAAAAAAATACGATATTCTGTTAGAGCTTGTTCTTACTAGCATTTTTTATTATTGCGTCAAAGTTGAGAGATCACTTCCAACGGTTTTATTTGAGTTTAAAAATCTTAAAAATATACACTTTTTAAGATACGAACTATTAAAAATAAATGAAAAATATTGTTCTACATTGGAAGAATAGTTAATAAAAGCAATATAAAATAAACCCTATACTGCATATTGTTGTTTTTCGTCCATTCATTTAGATCCAAAATTGAAAGTGCCGGTCAAAGAAAACAAATATGATATTCCGCTAGAGCTTGTCCTCATCAGCACTTTTTATTACGTCGTCAAAGCTGAGAGACCACTGCCCTCGGTTTTATTGGCGTTCAAAAATCTTAGAAACATATAATTTTTATGATACGATATATTGAAAATGAATGAAAAATATTGTTCTATATTGGAAGAATAGTTATTAAACGCAATAACATAAACCCCATACTGCATATCGCTGTTTTTCGTTAGTTTATTTAGGTCTAAAATTGAAAGTGCCGGCCAAAAAAAAATGATATTCCGTTAGCGCTTGTCCTTATTGGCATAAGCATATAAAAATAAAATACACGAGCAATAATACTGTTTCATTGCACTTCACCCTTCTTGTTTTATCTATGATAATGTATGTATAATGTTGACGAACCTGGACATGACGTGACTGCTATCGTCCACGAATCATCCATAAGGCATTGCCATTAGTGCCTTGTAACTGTGGAATATGATGAACTCATTTACTAAGTTCAATTGGAAATGCACTTTTAACCAATATAAATCAATATTTCTCATCGATTGGCGATTATTCAGATTGGGCTAATTTTTATTTTGCCGGCCACTAAAAAAAAGTGCTTGATTTTGATAGAACACAACATTGTAAGCATTTTTTATTACTACACCAAAGTTCTAAATCGATTCCTTGAGATTTTATTTAGGGTTCAATATTTAGTATAAAGTGTGACTATTTAATTACTTAGTTCAAAAATTTAAAGTGCCGGTCAAAGAAAACAAATAGATATGATATTCCGCTAGAGCTTGTCCTCATTAGCATTTTTTTATGGTGTCAAAGCTGAAGGATAACTTCCCTCGGTTTTATTTGAGTTCAAAAATCTTGGATATATACATTTTTTTTACGAATTATTGAAAATGAATGAGAAATATTGATTTATATTGGTTAAAAGTGCATTTCCAATTGAACTTAGTAAATGAGTTCATCACATTCCACAGTTACAAGGCACTAATGGCAATGCCTTATGGATGATTCGTGGACGATAGCAGTCACGTCATGTCCAGGTTCGTCAACATTATACATACATTATCATAGATAAAACAAGAAGGGTGAAGTGCAATGAAACAGTATTATTGCTCGTGTATTTTATTTTTATATGCTTATGCCAATAAGGACAAGCGCTAACGGAATATCATTTTTTTTTGGCCGGCACTTTCAATTTTAGACCTAAATAAACTAACGAAAAACAGCGATATGCAGTATGGGGTTTATGTTATTGCGTTTAATAACTATTCTTCCAATATAGAACAATATGTTTCATTCATTTTCAATATATCGTATCATAAAAATTATATGTTTCTAAGATTTTTGAACGCCAATAAAACCGAGGGCAGTGGTCTCTCAGCTTTGACGACGTAATAAAAAGTGCTGATGAGGACAAGCTCTAGCGGAATATCATATTTGTTTTCTTTGACCGGCACTTTCAATTTTGGATCTAAATGAATGGACGAAAAACAACAATATGCAGTACAGGGTTTATTTTATATTGCTTTTATTAACTATTCTTCCAATGTAGAACAATATTTTTCATTTATTTTTAATAGTTCGTATCTTAAAAAGTGTATATTTTTAAGATTTTTAAACTCAAATAAAACCGTTGGAAGTGATCTCTCAACTTTGACGCAATAATAAAAAATGCTAGTAAGAACAAGCTCTAACAGAATATCGTATTTTTTTTCTTTGGCCGGCACTTTCAAAATTAGCCCAATCTGAATGATCGCCTTTCTTTTTGGTAAAAAAAATATTTCTGATAAAATGAAAAGGTAAGTAAGTAAGTAAAGGAATATGTCGTCGTTGCGCTTGCCAAAACCTCTATGTATTTTTGGTCAAGTTTTCAGGAGAGACATTAAACTGTTTTATTACATAATTGATGAGCGTATCAAAAAACTAAAAATGTAGTATGATGCCAAAAAATATTTTGCATGAACTGAGATATAAGTGAAAATTATAAACGGTACTATCCATCCACAATAATTTTTTTTTTCCATTTTGATACACATATCAGAATTATCTTCCTAGCGCCATTTCTTACAAGTGAAAAATATATACATATCAGATTTGTTATGGACCTCAATAGGATTTATATAAGGGATAAATACTGACAGATGGCAAGGTACATAACATACGAAGTAAATAAATACCCACTATAAACTTTATTAAGGCATACAAGTAAAAAAAATAAAAGTAGTACAACTGTTCCGTGTACAGGGTCCTACTAACACCTTTGAGACCCAAGCCAACCTCACTTGCTAGTCGGTGCACATGTTAAACAACGGACGAGGTTCTGGTGCCGATTTTCCTCTCGGAATTGGGAACTAATTGCTGATCGTTCCTGGAATAGCCGATAATACGATAATCAGAAAAGAAGAGCAAATCTCCGAGTTCCGAGGTGCACATTATGCTGCCAATTAGTTATAAACTTTAGTTGCATCTGAGCCCTTCCCCTCGGCGTCCGGGGTGCGCTTTTCCAGTCTTTTTTTTTAATATAGGACACGTCAAATTGACTTCGCCTCGTCTGATGGTAAGCAAAGTCTCTGCAAAGAGGGTCACCATTACAGACATGTACCATGTTACAATGATGGCACTCAGCTTGACGGCCTCATCAGAATATGCTTTTTCACGCCCCGCTTGAAGGACCCGTGACTGTAGGAAGAGGGAAACACGTGAACTGGTAAGGAATTCCAAGACTTAATAGTGCGGCAGAAGAAGGAGTCGCCGAACCACTTGGTTGGAATTAACACTTGGTTGTTTTACAGTTGATGCGCATTTTTTTTAAGGCCATCTAGCGAATAAAAAAAAATAGAAAAAATGCACATAACGACTTTGGCAGGCGCACCGACGATTTGACGATTTGGGAAAAACAATGCTTTTACTTTAATTTAACATCTAGCGATGTTCGTCTAACTATATGTGATAAATTACCCAATTTTTTTTTTTTTTGCGAATTCAATTAATTTAATACTAATCCTGAGTCGGGTCATCCAAATAGTCCAAATAGTGGTTCAATATTACTGATGAACATTGTGTATAATATGGTTGCCCTATTTTATCATTACGTATAAGAAGCTAGGGCCCTGACATATTGAATCAAGGCTGGCTAAAATATACCGCTCATTCCACTCTGGTGCAAAATTTCCATCACAATTTGGATCTAGTTCTGTCAAAACTTCAACTTTCTCTAAATGTTTAATGGGAGATCTGTAAAAATAATTGCAAATTAATGACAAATCAATCTGTCCACCACCAGTGGACAGACGACCTCATAAAGGCCGCGGGAACGCGCTGGATGCGAGACGCTTCCAACCGGTCCTATTGGAGATCTATAGGGGAGGCCTATGTCCAGCAGTGGACTTCCTATGGCTGAAATGATGAAAAATGATGATGATGATGATGACAAATCAATCACATAAGCATTGAATTGCCATTTTAATCTACTTGTAGATAATTTGATATAAATGCTAAATAAGTACATAATGGAAAAAATCAAACCCACAATAGGACTTGAATGCCAGGGTCGCAAACCTTGGCGTTCCAGCGCTCTTACTCTGAGCTATCCTTCCACGGGCAGTCATCCGCTTTCCGTGTGGTCAATTTTTTTTATTAAAATCACCGGGATACTCGTATTTACCATGCCGTTTGAATGTGTGAACATTCGGTACTAATGTGAATGACCATGTTAATCTCAAATCATATCATTCTACTTGTTCATGTTCATATTAATTTGCATATTTTACTGAAATGTTTTCTGAATGTGAGAAAAAACAATTGCAATAAGCTTACAAAGTTGACGAAAGTTTTTTACTAAGCGATTCGACCGGATCGGATTCATCAGCTTGTGTGATATTACGAGCTGAAGCAACTCTGAAATGCATTAAAATTGATAATACAATGTATAAATACTTTCGCAATATATTTAATAATTATATTAGTGCTATATAAAAAATATTATGCAATAAACACGCGAGTAGTCAAAAACATCTATTTGATTTGCATATACTATACCCGAGCCGACGTTACTCCAGAGTTACCTAGCAACGGTGGATATTTGGTAACAAACTAAAGAAAGTAAAATAATATAGATACATTACCTTCGAAAATTAGCAATGAGTTGAATTCTTAGTTTCTTATATTCTCTTTTAGAGTGTTTCTTTTATATTTTTTTAATTGGCTCATTTTTAACGAACTTTCTTGACACGGAAAACAGAAATACAGTCCTCCCGTCTCAACGGGGCGAGCCCGACTAAATGATGAAACAACAGATGGCCGACACCTCGGGTCAGGTGCGATAGAAAGAGAGCGTTATGCGCGGAATAAGACCGTCGTAAGCGCCAAATTCATTTTTTTTTAATTACTCGTAAAATCCACACAATTTTTTCAAAGTGAAAATAGAGTCACTGGGTTACATAATTTTACACTTTGTATTCAAATATTGACTCAGTTGTGTGCATAATATTGGAAATACATTGATTTTAGTAGTAAATAAGGCATAACTTTGTGATTTTATTCTATCGAAAAAATATTATTATTTTATGTTTTCACCATGAGCAGTCCCTTACAAATATAACGTATTTTCTATTAAAAAAAACCCAGCTCATTTGTGGCTTACTTTCGGGTATAAACATCAAATCTACGATCGGCAATTTAGCTTTATACCCCCTCTTAAGGAGTACTTTGATTCGTACTAGGTGTAAACCTTAGTTTCGTTCATATTTGAAAGATAAACAACTTATAATGATGATCGGGCGGGTGAGTATGAAAATATATCAGATACACAAAATTTTCCTAGTTAATTTTGTGAAAGTGTAGTGAAAGAAAGAAAGAAAGTATAGTGAAGTATGTGTGAAAAAAATAAAATAAAAAAGGTAAAAAAAATATATAACATTTCGTCCAGTTCTGGACATAGGCCTCTCCCAATATGCGTCACGTTTACCGATCCTCTGCCTTCATCATCCAGTCCGTCCCAGTTACCCTTCGCAGGTCGACCATAATTACTTAACAACATTTAACCAGACAAATATTTTTCTAATTCACACTTATTTTAATATCAAACGAAAATAAAGCGCAATAACAGATATCAGACAGCCTATTTACAGCCAAAATAGGCTCGGATTTTTTAAATGTCAGCTGCCACGTTAAATTCAGTAGGTCATAAATACCGCTCACACGTTCCGTCGCGCTAATAAAGGTCAACGAGTACCGTGACCTTTGAAGAATACCTTTATTAACATTATACGTTGCTTCTAATATATATGATAATCATTTATTTATTTAAAAAGGAGGAAGATTTCAATTACATAATGGGTCTTTCTGCTTTCAACCGGTAATTTTTCTACCGCTGCATATTTTTCCGGTTTCAACCGGTAATTAAAAAAATATTCCATATTCAACCAGTGACTTATTTTAGTGTGAACACCCGTATGGTTTAAAGATTACGATTCTAGTAAAATGTTAGAGAAGATGTTAGTAGGTGTCAAAACTATAGGGAAGAAGTGACTTTTAATTGGAATTTCGGTAGAATATAATTATAATTTCATTGCCCTAGTTATTATTGGTTTGTTTTTATATTTATCGGAATAACTACCATCTGACAGCCCAGCCCCGTGACTATAGCCTGCCATCGGCTCATCAGCAGAAACAATTTACGACTAGCGCCAGCAGATATAGTTGTTGTAAGATATCTCTATTTAAAACATAGGTACTTTAAAAAATACAAGTTCTCTCTTCTTCATCCTAGCGTTAATTCCCAGTCGCATCAGAAGCTTTCAGCTCGGAGTCTGGGGTCTGCTTTACTTTACTTTGCTCCACAACCCAATGTAACATTAGGCGATATCGAAGCTTTGCAGTTAGACCGTTGTTTTATTTTGGACTTTTTAGGGCTCCGACTACCCGTAACGACTGCCATAGATGTTCTTATGGCAACTGGGGCCGACGGCTTAATGTACTCTCCGAGGCACGACCTGGGGGGCCGACCACAACCGTTTACAAAACAGTCTTATTGCCGGAGAGTTTTGTGTCAAACTTAAAGTAATCTTGTTTATATCCGTACCACAACAGTACATTTTACATGCCATGTATTCCTGCTTAGCGCTTTTGTGACGTCACTTTAGTTTTAGTTCACTCAATCGGTACCATGACGAGATTTTAAAGCAGTATTTGTTTTTAACAATAATGTTCATATGTCAAATTTAGCAATTATGAAAATTCGCTTTTTGGCGACCGATCTATTATTATTTTGTAAAATACTATTCGAAAAATAATTTTCCTTACCCAAAAAGCAAGGAAACCGTGTTTATTTATGTAAACATGTAGAATACAATGTGTAGCTAACGAATTTAGTACCGTTTTTTCGTGTTTTGCGGATACCCCCTTGCCTAGCCAGCGAGACCGTTATGTCGCACTCAAACCGACTAAAACCACACGCGGTCTCGTCAAGGTGGATCAATAAGGCATTTAAAATGTATAAATGCAAGTATAAATTGTAGAAAAGAACTCACAGAGATTACTTCGTTATTTAGCAAACAAATAGTATTTTAAAAATAAAGTACCTAAAATATATTTTTCTTCAAAGTAAAAACTTCTTTTAAAAAAACTTTTTTATGAAAATATTCTCTATTCTTTTAAAAAGAAATCACTGACATTAGGTATAGGGCTTGACTCCAGAGAAGATTTTCGAATCCGGTGATTTTCCTCCGGTTATAGTAAGTCTTTGGAATGTCACCGGAGATGATCCGGTAACGCCGAAGTTAAATTTAAATGTAAAAATAGCCACTTTCATGAATATTTTAATTACTTGTTTGAAACAATGCGTTACTATTGTTATCATAATCACCTTATTAGGAAAATGTAACACCCAAAAAAATGGCAAAGTCCGTAATTTTTAAGTGTACCAAGGTACGAATTCAAACAAAAATTATAAGAAGTACCTATTTAATTAAATCTTCTTCAATGATCATTGCACCAATAAATTCAAGTTACTAACTACTTATTAATAAATGTAGGAATATCTATCAATATGACGATAAAATAAGACATATAATAAAATATCTTCGTCGATAAAATCTTATCGAGATCGAATCTATGTATGTAACAAAATATTATAATTGTATTGAATGAAAGAAAGACAAATATTTAACTTTAGGTAAGTAAAATGTCCGGAGGTTTTGAAAAAGAAAACCGGTTATTCGCAAAATCTATTAACGCCGGCAGTGCTCCGACTTTTCTGTCTCCCAAGCACATCCCTAACATTGTACGATTCATTAATCGTAATGCAGGGAATAGACAACTATTCTATATCGTTCATTCATTTCCGGTTATAGGCAGGAACAATAATGTAAGGTCATGGTACGAATAGGAGTAAGGTTATTTTTGAGCTTTTATTCAAGGAAAAGTAAGAATGCGTGTGAAAGAGACGGTGCTATACGTACTCTATAGCGCCATCTCTCTCACACACCCTGGCGAAATATTTATGTAATTTGTAAAACTTTTTTGAAGAAATACTTACCTTTTTTAAATAACTGGCAGGATATAAATTTGAAAACCATAAAAAGAAGAAAAATATCGAACAGAAAATAATATATTAACAGAAAATGAGAATGTCAGGGAAACTGCCGTCCGTATAGAAGCGGGACACGATGATCACGCCTGAATTTTTGGCACCGCGAAAAATATCTACCTACTTATTTGCTAAAGCTGGTTCCCCGTGGACTTAAATAGCGCCACCCCATCTCTTCCTCTCGGCGTCATAAAGGGCGACTAAGATATTGAGCTAATCGGGTTCTCCATCTAATCAGACAGTAAACATGTAGCCCAAGATAGAGAGCCCGCTTGACGGCAATAGGCATTCCTATTATACCATACTATACACCCACCTATTACTAAAAAGATGTTTGGTAGCAATTGCAAATCTTAAACCGAATGAACATTAATCGGTCCCGCCTACTATAAAACTTGCTTCAAACTTTTGGGTGCGCCTCCCACTGTCTGAGGCCAGATGGGAATACAGTAGGCCCACACCTGAGGGGGCCCTTTCGATGGACGTGGGTCAGCCGGAGCGTATTATGCCATAGTCAATCTCACCCTCGGTAATTGATGGCGTGCGGTTATAGTCGGTTCGAATTCGACATAACCAAAATGTCGGGTTTTTATTTCATTAATAAAAAACTCGGATCATTTTATTATGAATTCATTATTCTCAGGGCAAGGTTTGTGTGATGTTTCTTTTTTTTAAAGTCTGCTTGTACCGCACCAGGGCGAAGTCAAGGCGCGCAGCTAGTTTTGTATATTGTTATTATAAGAAGATAGTTGCCATGGTAATCAATGTCACTTAGATGACGTTATAATATTCAAGCGCACTGCGACTCTGTCACATCAACCGCCTTGAGACCATGCTTGACAGTCAAATGAGAATGGTATTTTAGATCCCTGTTTTCTCGTGGTCCCAGGATTTTGTACCATTAATGGGACCACGAGGGAGGATTGGCTTCTTAAGGTGGGTCTACTCTAGAAGAGCCGAGTACGAGCGGAGCACGAGCCGAGTCAAAATTCTTGTACTTATAGTGTGGTAGCTGAGGTACCTGAGGCAGCTATCTACTGCCTCATCATCACATTTTTTTGTCTAAAACTGCAATTTAAAACTGCAATTCCGATACAATGCTAGCATAGGCTCGTGCTCGACTCGTCTAGCGTAGACCCACCTTTAGATCGAACGCAATTAATGAATTAGCCTATTGCAGCCCACTGCTAGACATAGCTTTTTTTTTTTTTTTTTTTTTTTTGTTCATGCTATTCATAATTATTATTGTTATCTGTATTGTTTTGTTGCAGTTTAGTTCGTATTGTATTTTTTTTTGCATGATCCATATCCTACACAATGTAAAAATTGTTTGAGATAAATAAATAAATAAATAAATAGCCTCTCCTAATAAATAAATAAATAGGTATAGTAGGACATTCTACACAACGCTATCTAGTGCGTGCGCCACGTCTGCCGAACCTCCACTTCCCGCATCCAGTCTGTCCCAGCCATCTTTTTTTTAGGTCCCAGTTGACCTGGTTAAGGCACGTCCCACCTTCCTTCTTGCGGTCTCCACTCTAGGGCTCATCTACTCCAACGGCCATCAGTCCTTCGACAGATGTGGCCAGTCCAATGCCTCTTCAACTTGCTTAATCTGTGAGCTATGTCGGTAACATTGCCGCCGATATAATAGGTACCTCTAACTCTAAATGAGCCTGATGCATAGGAACACATTCTGGGAGGGCACAACTAGTTGCGCATACATAGTTGGTCCATGAGGAAAACCTGATTTATACTGAGCGGTAATCGAAACCGCGGCTGGATCACAGCGGACGTTACTGTAGTAGGTACTTGTCGGTATATAGTAGTACTTACGGTAATTATTGGTTTAAAAAATCTTGATACATATAATCACGCATGCACACGGATAAAAGGAGGGTAAGGCATAGGTAGATGAATTAACACCCATATTTTTCACCAATTCGGTCCCACATAATAGGGCACCCCCTATTACGTGGTACCGAATACAAGGATTGATGAAATGGATGGTGTAAGGCAATAGGCTCACTAGACTATTGCCGTATTCCGGGTACTATAGTTGATTCGAGCCATGGATCTGAGACTAAGTCATAGGTGTATAACTGTCTGATGTTAAACAGCCTCGACTGAAACAAACTAGATAAGTATTTAAAACAAATAAAAGTCAATTATATTTGTGAAATAGTTAATTTTGTGTCTGGATTCTGGTTCCTGGAACCGCTGTACTCTTGAATATGGCGCGCATGAATATGGCATGCAAGTTATTATTTGTGCGTAGTTGTTCCCTCGGCTTGCTCGGCTCTCGACTCTGAATGAATCGGACTTCTTTAATCATATTGATAACTTCGAATCAGTTGCATATCAAAAATGGTAACGCAATCAACACCTAGAACAAAATAACTATGTTACATTATATATTTACCAAAGCAATAATGGTTATTCACACATTACAATTCTTAAGTGTGTACTTAATGTATGATAAATATGGGCTTACCCTTGGCTTACCTTTGGTCTCTTCAGAGAACTATAGGTATTTTCATTAGTGTGGTGTGGTCTCTATTCATCATTCCTCTGTAGGAGTCTGTTTCGCTTATGAACCAGCATCATACAATGGAAGGAGTCTCATTCCTCACATAACTGCATACGACTCGATTTCGTGAATGGGCATTAGAATTATCAGCTTTTGGAAGCTGATAATATCCTCATTATCTTCGAATATATTTTTTTCTATAATATTTTCTTTGTATTGTAACGATTGACTTTTTGAAGAATGTCATATTTGACGTTGAATGAACTAAAATATCAAAATCGATGGTGACGTCACAAAACTGCTGGGTTAAACTGACATTATTGCAATACTGTTTTAAGAGGTTGTGGTACCAAAACACGAAATAAGACTGAATAAGTCCTGCTTTAAAAGGTGGTGGTTGGGCCCCAGACCAATGCTAATACTCATATTTCATTCACACAAATATTTGCACTAAGCGGGGATCGAAACCGCGCCTCCTGCGTAGCGGCCGCGTTCACTACCGCTACGCCACGGAGGTTCTCTCTAAACCCATAAATATTTGGGATAGGTACTTAGTACCTTTACGTGCCTCTAATTTGAATTTTCTTAGGTAAATTTCTTCTGATGGATAGGTTCTAGCGTTTTCTTATTTGCTTGTAAATATAAATTCTCTTGAAAGGAATGTCCCTTCTTAGCTATGTGTAAGGAAGTAAACTGCCTGTTTAATACATTAAATTATTTGCCTAATAAAGAGTGTCGACGGGCCCAGAAGATATAAGAGATTTTTTTTAAATCAATTCAGTTGTCACTTGTTTCGGAAGTTATTCTCGCTAAAGTCAAGATAAATTACCACTGAGACCACAGAACTAACAGTTTTCCCCCTCATATCGTCTCCATCATTCGCAAGTTTGTCAAGCTATTTCAAGTTTCCCCCATATTAAATTTAGGCCTGTGTGTGTGTCTCGTGTACATAAATTACATTATGTCAGTAAATGTGTAGAGCATTGTCGCTCACGAATTATGGAACCAGTCCAAAATATTTCCATGGGCAATATTTTTTGTGGACATTTCACCGAAATGGACAATTTAAAGGTTAGTACAACCCACCCTGGCTTCGCCCGTGGCATATATTGAACCCCCGTATCACCCTATTAAACCATATAAGCCCATAATTTTTTAGATTTAAAATAATGTAAGGGAATCTGTAGGATTTTTGTGTAGTAGTATGATGATATATCGACGCTGGAAAGGCAAAATGTTTTAACAGCCATTTTGGGCGATATTGACTTATATATATGGTTGGAATCAGGAAAACGAGATCTTTCGAATGGTCTCGGTTTCAGCTCGATCTGACGACTTTTATGGTCGTTAATACACCTGTGATTTTGATGATTTTCATATTTTTGTGTGTTTTAACTCCATAGTAAATGATGCATTTTTTCATTAAGACACCTCTTAATTTGAAAAATGACTTTAAGCCACTTTGCCCTATATGACTTTAACTAACTAAAAATGTTAAAACACTTTACCAAATTTTAATATTGTCTGTTTCGTATTTGATACATTATACCCAACTTGATTATGCTTAATCAATGGAGTTAAAACATTTTACTCCGAGTTTTAATATTATTCATTGTCAGTTAATACATTTTACCCGAATTTTAAATATTAGTCATTGTAAGTTAAAACGTTTTACTCCACTCTAGAATAATATTGTTCACAAGATAATACATTTTACACTATCCAAAATATGGGGACATCATGCGTTGAGTCGTTTTACTGTTCTTTCTAAAAGCAAATTTTAGTACAATAATACAAATTAACTTGCTTTTTTTTACAAATAAAACATGCGTTTAAACTGTCTGTACTAGTTTTATTATTTGCCTTAAACTGTCATAATTTTTTGTATCACAAATCAAAATCGGTGGTTCATTCATACGAAATAAAGCTAATCTGTCGCTTCAGTCACCCCTCTCGTGCCAAAAAGGGCGGTTGTGCGCGCAAGAAACAGAAGTTTTATGTTTAAGAAATAACACTTTGATGTTATACAAAGAACAGTTTTATGTTTTTATATGTAAGATTGAAGTAGAGACCTAAACTTACGATTACGATTTAATAGGCAATGCACAGGGTCATTATTGAATTATTGTTTTTTATAAGGTCTACACTGATGTCTATTATGCAATTGTGATACTTTAAAGTCTTGAAACTTGACACGAGGATGTTCCTGTAATATTTAAGCGTTAATTAGTATTTGTATGATTCATACTTTCATCATCATCATAGGTGCTATGGGGGTCCACCAAGATCTTGGGCCCAAATCCAACCTCACCTAGAAGCCGGTGCACCTGCTGAACAATGGACGACGCTCTGGCGCTGGCTTTCCCTTCAAGGTTTGGGGGGTCGAACGGCTGTCGTCCATGCACATTGGGGACGGCTACCAGCCGATATACACAGGTGCACCTGATGGGCAGGCCGGGCTGGGGGTGGTGCTCTCCCGGGCGTTGCAGGATGACATCTTGGAGGTGAAGAGCTATAACGCTCGGCTTCTGGTTGTGAGGGTGCTTATTGACGGAATAGTAACCCACCTGATCTCATGGGTGTGAGGAGTTTGGACGTGTCCACAGCGGTTTTGGATACGGTAGTCGCAACCCAGTGGGTGAGCACATCCTTGGAATGTGTGCGACTGCCGATCTTGCCATCGTGAACACATACTTCAAAAATAAATCTGAACATCTTGTCACCTACAGGAGCAGGGGACGCTCAACTCAGGTAAATTTCCTACTCACTAGGAGGCACAGTATCAGCAAGGTAACTAACTGTAAAGTTATACCCGGGGAGAGCCTCACTAGCCAACATCATCTCCTTGCCATGGACCTCCGCGTGAAACCCAAAAGCAAACGTGCCGAGCATGCCCAACGCAGAATCAGGTGGTGGCTGCTTGATGAAGCCAAGTCATCAGCTATCGGTGAAAAGTGCACCGGTGTTGTAGATGAACCAGTACAGGTTTCTTGGGACAGGATTCAGGCAGCTATTCTTGAGGCGGGAAGGCGGTGCTAGTGCGGCTGCATTAAAGACCCTGGGGGCAATTCGTTGTACGAGAAAGTCGTGGTGAAGGAGAGATGGCGCTTATACTTCCAAGAGCTGCTGAATAAGCAGCATAAAGAGGTGCAGCCACCAGACTTCGTTCCGAATCAAGGACTAGTGCCACCGATAACACTTGCAGAAGTCCAGACAGCCATTCCCCGCATGAAAAACCGGAAAGCATTCGGACCCGACGAAGTCCCCATAGAGGCTTGGAAGGCCATGGGTGCCCGTGGTGTGAATATTCTAGCAAATCTTTATAACCGCGTACTCTTCACCGGTGTGATCCCAAGCCAGTGGAGGCTGAACATCATCACACCAGTCTTCAAAGACAAGGGATCGGTGCAGGAATGTGGCAGTTACCGCGGTATAAAGATAATGTCCCATAACATGAAGCTCTATGAGCGGATAATCGACTCCCGGATCCGACAGGAAAGTACACTCTTGGAGTGTCAGTACAGGTTTCGTCCCGGGCACGGGACCATGGACCCGGTGTTTACCCTAAGGATTGTGGCGGGAAAATACAGGGCGAAGAACACACCCCTGCACTGCCTATTCTTAGACATGCAGAAGGCCTTCGACTGTGTTCCTCGCGCTGTGATCTGGTGGACACTGCGGTCCAAGGGAGTTTCAGAGATTTACATTGACACCATCCGAGATTGTACTACGACTCTGGTTCCTTGGTTCGGACTGCTGTTGGTGACTCGAAAGCCTTCACCATCCCCGAGGAGATACACGAAGGATCCGTCCTTAGTTCTTACCTGTTCAGCGTGGTATTAGACGTTTTGTCGGACAGCATCAGAAATTCACATGAGCAGCCCCCACGGTTGCTCATGTATGCTAAAGATATTGCGCTGATGGACGCGGACAGGAGCAGACTGGTGCGACGCGTGAAAGGGTGGAAAAAAGCGCTTGAGAATGGCGGTCTGAAGCTAAATGTAGTGAAGACAGAATACTTAGCGTTAAACTCCACAGATCCCACACCAGTCCGCATAGGCGATGATTTGGTCGAGTGCACAGACCAGGTTGAGTACCTGGGATCTGTACTTCATGTGACCGGTGAAATCGACCACGATGTCAAGACACGCATTGCTGCCGCGTGGGCTATATGGCGAGAAATTACTGGCATCACATGTGATCCCAAAATGCCGGTCAGGTAAAGGGGCAGGTCCATAAGACAATCATTGGGCCTGTCCTCTTGCATGGTTGTGAGGCTTGGCCGCTGCTGGAGTGACACAAGCAAGAGCTGTGTGTCTCGGAGATGAAAATGTTGCGGTGGATGTGCGGTGTCACGCGTAAAGATCGCGTACGGAACTCTCGCATCCGCCGCATCCTCCATGTTCGTGACATCGCGGATAAAATGCAAGAGAGCCGCCTTTGCTGGTGCGGCCACGTCTTGCCAGGCTACGTGGGGAACAAATGGCTGGCAATGGCGCCCCCACCGGGTTCAGGTAAAAGGCGTAGGCCAAAGAAGTCCTGGCTTGACATCGTGGAAGCTGACATGCGTGCAAATGGTCTCACTACCATGGACGCCCAAGATCGTGCGAAGTGGAGGAGGAAGAGCTGGACTGCGGACCCTGAGCTCCGTGGTCATCTTGGCGACGGATGCAATCAGGAGAATACGTCTTTAAGCAGATGATGATGATGATTCATACATTGTTTCAGTTGAAAGCTAAATGTTAATGTTACTTTTATATTTTTATAATAACGTTTATGTTTGATAAAAGTTTACAGTGTCTCGTCATGAAAATTTGTTTTTTGATTGTTGGTTATGCCAGTCTCAATGTGATAAAACATTCACCTACAACCAAGCAAATATGCTTATTTTGTAAACATTACAATAATTAAATAACTTTAGTAAAAAACTATACCTCTTGTATTTCATTTTTCTTAAATTTTCAGGTTTTTATTAACTTGAAAAAAGAAAATGTTTGGGAATAAATTATAGTAAGGTATAAAGTTAAGTCACTTCGCTCTCTTTGTTAGAGCTCAATGATGTCAGTACAACTGTTTTTCCAGGATGGCATAGATATAAAATGGTTACATAAAACTATTTACCTCTTTTTAGCCATGATTAGATATGCTTTTAAGTAATTCTACTCGATAACAATATCCAGTTCGTTTGGATATAAAACACCTTACTTGAAAATAATAAAATTTATTTTGGAGATAAAACACTTTGCTTGACATTAACCGGATTTAGTTTCGGCATTTAAACTAATTTTACCTATCTGAAATTTTGAGGTATTTTGTATTAACTGCAATAATTGATAGAAATAATAGACACACATTATTTTTGTTCATTTGTATATAATTGTAATAAATTTATTATTAATTGACCCAAATTTCATAGAGATATCTTCAATACTTTAGAAGTTACGACGTTTTTGAAACTTTAATCGTCTCTCCTGAACATTTTACTAAATGGCTGTTAAAACATTTTGCCTTTCCAGCGTCGATATAGCCTTTCTCGATAAATGGACTATTTTCACACAAAAATATTTTTTCCAATTTGAACCAGTAGTTCCTGAGTAATAAGTAGTAAGAGTAGGCTAATGCCCATTCAACCAAACAAACAACTTTATAAAAGGTATTATTAAAGTACGAGAACCAGTTGCAAAATTTACAAGAAATTAAAATGGAAACCTTATTTTTTTATAAAGAGATTTTACTTTATTGATGTATTCCATAATAAGATGATGCTGACAACGTTTATCAACAATTCAGCGTCGGTTTCCTTGTGAAATTTAATATATTATAAATCAAATTTTATTACGAAAGTCGACTATTGCTAAAGCAAAAATGCTGCTAAATGGCCCCAAGGGTTTTTATTTCTCTCATAAATCATATTAATTGTTTTCGTGCACCGACCGGCCGAAAGGGTTTCGGATTTGTTCTCAGTAGCCCTCACTGTTTAATGTCACCGTTGCCCGCCATTGTTTGTACTCACAACTCGATTAGCAAAAATTAATTAGCGTAATACACTTTCGTAGATTGAATCGCGTACGATTATTGAGGACAAGCATTTTTTAAATTGGCTTTTCAATTACTTTTAAATATGGGAAATTGCGCATATAATACATTTTTATCAGCCCAGGTAAGTAGATTTATAATATAGAATAGACAAAGCCGAAGCAAAATCGTTATACCTCCATTTTCATCTAGTCAGCGCTGCGTCAAATCCCGACAGATTTTATGTGAGGACCCTGGGGAGTTACAAATAAAATTGAAACCCTTTGTAATGCAAGAAAATACCCTTTGAATATAAATATTAGAGTAAGCCGACGTAGCTGTCTATAGTTGACAATCATTCGTGTTTTCTCTGTACAATCTTGGTAGATAATGGAATGATAAATATTAGATATAGTAATTGCGATAGATAAATATGTAATTTATATTCATTTCTGTGATATTATTTTGTTACTTTCGATCCAATCACATATACCTACATAGGTACCTGCATATTCACACCTGTTAATACCCTAAAAGGTAGGCAGATGTCTATTAATAGCTATATTTCGTCATATGATTTTTGGGTGCCATTAGCAGGCTCATCCAATCATGTTAGTCAATACATATTATATATATATATATATATATATATATATATATATTACAAGCGTGTAAATCAGGTAGGCAGGAGGTTTATTAAATATTTAGAAATAATGAGGCAATAATTTGATTTATTGTGCGATCTATTGAATAAAATACAAGGCAAAGTGACATTCTATTTTTGGAATCGCGTTGAAGCGAACCGTTTTAAATTTTTAACAGTAGATTACGTGACACTGGGGTAGTTAATAGCCTTTGTTTGCCGTGGTACCATTAGTGGTACTATGGAATTTTTTATTTGCCGTGGTACCATTGATGGTACTACGGAATTCATTGTTTTGCCGTGGTTCCACTGATGGTACTACGGATTTTAGTAAATATATGAAATAATGTATTTCAAATTGCAAAGGCTCAAATTTATGTCAATTTTATACTACAATTAGCGGTTCCACTGGCGTTTTCGCCAATGGAATGTCACTTTGTCTAGGGCCCAAGGTCATTGGGACAAGTTTAATGAAGAAACCTTGTTCTCGAATGACTTTAAATAACATGACTATCCCATCTCGCGGTATCGTATGTACAACAAAGTCTTTACAAAAACATCTTTTAATTGAAACCAAGATAAGTTTCCTACAATGCTATGAATGAAAAGCTATGAATTTAGGAGCATACCTTCACCCTGCACAAAAGAATACCTCATCAGCCCGGAATGTAGGCTACAGTTTCGCCTTGTATTAAGGAGTCCGTCGAGTGGAAACCGTGTTCAATTATAATCCCCATACTACATTTGAGACATTCAAACCCAGATTGCAATGGGAATTACTTGCTAAGCTCCGTCAATTTACCATTCAGGGAGTCTACGTCTCTTATATATACACCAAACTTAGGTACACTTGACAAGGTGAGAGAGATTGTGTAGCATTTCAGATTAGTATGTAGTTAGGTTAGGTTAGGTACTTTTATTATTTTGTATATTTGATAAATAAGTTATGTAAAATTCCTTGGGAAGGGAGGAGGTGGGACACGACGGTATTTCTGTTTCAATTGAGCAGTCCTACTGGGGAAAGTAGGGTAGCCAGAGCTCACTGGCAAGGTTTTGTGCTGTCAGTGGCAAGACCAAAGGCTTGTCCTGCTTGTTTTCTTCGTTGACGGCATATAATCTTTCTGTTCTTACAGTGGGCATTCGACTGGTGTCGCACTCGTCCATTGGCCACAGTAACCACTTTTCATCAGGTCGGCCCGACCTGATGAAAAGTGGTTACTGTGGCCAATTCGGGGCACACAAGCACTCGTCTTGTCTGCCGCTTAAGTGGTATTAAAAAAATACATGCAAAGAAACCTTTTTTGTGAACGCATAACTTTAGTCTTATGAATGATCTGTTGAACTTAACTTTTTTATGAGATTATACTCTTCAAAAAATCATTAGTAGTATACCTTGACAAGACATGCTACATAAATTTAATAAGTATAGAAAATATGGCTATATACTGCGTTATATCAAATCCAATCCAATTATTTATAAAACGAAACAATATTAGGTATAACTTTTTCACAAGTAAATCAACTTTTATAAAATTGTATCTTACTAAAAAAAAAAAAATCTCGAGAATCTTAGCTACACTTTTTTGCAGTGAGCTATTTCTTAAAACAACGAGCCAAGTTATATCTCGGTAAAGAACTTTCATTCAAGTCGATGTATGCAAATAATGCTCTCTTTATACGAAAATGACAGTGAAATACACCTCTAACTTTTTATCGCAGGCGGTATGATGGGACGCGACAGCGCCAGAGCAATTTATTTTATAAGTAGCTACTAGAATTGAACACGCTGAAATGTATTTTGATATTCTTTAGAATATATTGTGATGCTTAAATGTAGAAGTTGTAAGAAGAATCTGTTAGTTAATTAAGCATTTGTATACTATGTAACAACTTGTATTTCAGCTTACTGATTGTTTTATTTATCATAGATGACTGGTATTACGTTCTTTTTACATATTACGTACCTACATGCAATATTATTACAATCATAATTCTTGAACACCGGAACACCATGATTTACAGGTAAATAAGTCGCAGTATGTCAATAGCAATAAATATATTTTCATTATAAACCAGCTGACCCTGCGAACTTCGTACCGCTTATCAGTCGATTCTTTGTTTTTTTAATTTTTCTCTCCGTTAGAACCATCCTCGTACTTTAAGGAATATTCTAAAAAAAGAATTAGCGATTTGCGCTTAGCAACACATTTAGGGATTCGTTTTTTTAATAAAGATATTTCTGAGTACCTAATACCTACTCTCTATTACTTTGAATTTTGCACAATCAGAAAATAAAGTCAGAAAAAAATATTGAAAGTCATTTAACTAAGTGCCCGTTTGACGGCAATAGGCTCACCCCCTATTACGTGGGACCGAAAATCATAGTTGGCAAAATGTGAGTGTTAATACACATCTGCCTACCCCTTCGGGGATTTACAGGCGTGAGTATATGCATGTAGGTATGTAACTCTTCGTAACGAGGTAGAATTTTTTTGGCCTATACCATTATTTAGTGATATCACTAAGTGATTATAACACTTAATGGGTATATACAGCTGTTATATCAAAATTTCTATACAAAATTTCAGATAGTACCTATCATATAATGTTTTGTTATAAAATTAAATAGTAGCACAATACAAAAAAAAAATAGAACGAACGAACGAAACGTCTTATGTAAACGTAATACATAAGACGTATAGTGTAACCATTATTTGTATATCAAACATACGTGATCAGTATCACAAAGTATCAAATTCACAATGTTACATTCAAACAATAAGAACAGGAAATCGAATAGAAATGGAAAAAATAGTGAACCTCGACTCCATTGGAAGGTATTGGCAGATATTGCGTGCGCACTGCTAAAACAAGTAACGACCTTATGCCTTTTCCAATTTTGGCTTTTACTACCAATACGATGCTTTGGCACTATTGGTTCTATTGAATTACTAGGCTATATTTACGAGTAGATTATAGTAAACTAGCTTTTTCCCGCGGCTCCGCCCACGTGGATGTCGGTTATCGCGACTAAACATCGCCTATATCCTTTCCCAAGGTCTAATCTATCTCTGTATGTACCAAATTCCATTAAAATCGATTCAGTGGTTTGAGTGTGAAAGCGTAACAGACAGACAAACAGACAGATAGACAGACAGACAGTTACTTTCGCATTTATAATATTAGTATGGATAATTTTGATAACTAAAGCTTCAATGAAAACGTCTTCAAAACACCTTGAAATACTAAAATTAATTGAAGTGAAACAATACGTCATCGTCACCTCATCGAACATCTCCAAGTTACTTAGCTTTTGACTAATTGTGACAATTCACCGGTTTTGATAATTCACATGTGACACCTCTGTAGGTACCTAATTCAAGAATTCACATAATTATTATTATGAGTTTCCAATTCTCTCGGTAGGTACTACCGGAATGCCGCTCTTTTTTTACATAGTTATTGATATTTTCACAAACAGGTCCCGGATCGAACCGCCTCTTAAGCTAATGTATTTTTAAATCAACTCCATTTATCAACTTTGCTTAAAAAATAAGCTGAACATAATTCAATTCTCTCATAGAATTTAGATAAGTAATCTACATCAATTGCTAAAAGGTTTTATTCAACAAATTACTTAAAAAAGGATACAATAATAATAAATCGATACGACGAAATACTTAAGAAAAATACCGTTGATAATGAGATCTCCTGGGTATCGCAAAAAGCGATTAAGGGCAGTCAAGGATCCCTCGTTTGTTAACTAAGTTACGAGATTTTTGTTCTACCTCCCGAACTTACAGGTTGAGATATAGCATTTATTATAACTTTTTAATCTGTTAGAGTTCAGTTGGGAGTGCGCAAGCGGGTTAAAAATATTTTTAATTCTTCATTTTTTTATTGATGGCTATATCGTAACATTTAGGAGTAAAGTCTTTGGCAGTACCAAAGAATATTATATTGAGATATGATGCGATCTGGGATCAATATTTGGACAGGATTAAAAGAACATGTTTGTCGTATTGTCACTGTTTATTGAATGAAACCAAGAAATCTTACCTAAAGTTCACATCGAAGATCCAATAAGTTACTTTCCCAGGCTAATGCGCTGACATCATCGTAATATTATAAGTAACCAGAATACATTGTTATAGAGTAAGATTGTCAAAGAGTAGTTTTAGGTATAAAACTATATAAACTTTAATGCCTACGCTTCACCTCCCCTGAAAAGTTACATCACTGCCCCTCTTTTCTACAAAAAAATGTTTATTGATTATGGAATTCAAAGACAATATAACTTAAAATAGGTATAATAAATGTTAACATAATAAAAAAACATTTTTTTTTTTTGTTTTTATTTAAACACAATACAATTTCGTATTATTCTTATGTACTAAAAATTCTTTATTATTCTTAAGTATTTTAACATTGGGTGACAATTCCTCTAAAACTTTATAAGGACCTTTGAAGATACAATCCAATTTATTACCAGTTTGATTTTTAAGTAAAATCAAATCGCCATATTTATATGTTAAATTATTAAGTTTTGTATCGTATTTCAATTTTCGAATTTGTTTACTGTTTAACAAATTTTGATTAGCATCATATTGAGCTTTCTGTAGGCGAAATTTCAACTCATTCGGGTAATCATCAAAGTTATACATGGGATCTACTTGACTTGATAAATTGCTTGGAATATTACATTTTTTACCAAAAACCAATTCAAATGGAGTATATTTCGTTTGCGAATGCACACTGTTATTAAATGAAAAGCACCAAAAAGGTAACCAATCGCTCCAATCTGATTTGTTATTTTCGCACTGTATCCTAAGATATGCCGCCAAATGTTTATGTGTGTTTTCTATTCCTCCTAAAGTTTCGTGGTGATAAGCTGTGGAATGGTTTTTCTCGATACCTAGTAACTTACAAGTTTCTGTCATAAGTGAAGATGTAAACTCAGTACCTTTATCACTAAGAAATTGAGAAGGAATGCCGTATCGCAATATAAAGTTGTTAACAAAAGCTCTCGCTACTGTTTCTGTATCCTTTCGCATTAGAGGATATGCTTCAACGAATTTGCTTAGATCGCATTGTATAGTAAGTATATACTTATTTTTATGATTATCTATATCTAAAGGGCCCATTATATCTAAACTTATACGATAAAATGCTGAGTTAACAGTTGTAGTCAAAGTCAGTGGTTCTCGAACATTTTTGTTTGAGTGTTTCTGAATTTGACAACTCTTACATTTTTTTACGTAGTTCGCGACGTCATTTGACATTCCTGGCCAAAAATAATATCGTTTAATGTTGTTTAACATACGATTAATACCGGCATGTCCACTGGTGGCCAAAATATGGAAGTCATTTAAAATTGTCGTAATTTCATCTTTGTCAAAAATTCTTCTAACATCTCTCGTTATTAAAATCTGTGGTGACGCTACCTTATTTTTGTTTATTATGCTGCGCAGCAAACATTTAATATCGTTTTCATTACTTTTATTTTTAATTAGAAGTACTTCATTTATATTTAATATCTTGCACATTTTTTCCAAATCTCTCGCTAACACCTGCGGGGTCGATAACGATCGAGAATCTAGAATTATCGCTGAGTACGACGGTGCGTAGATACAACATTTAGCGTCAGAAACAATGTCATTTGATTGTACTATGTACTTATCAATTTTATTAGTAAAGCGTAATTCTATAATATTATTAGGTTTCTTGAGTACTTCTACAACCGCTGGGTGATCAGTCCTGGGTAGTGTAGATGACTCATTCATTTGTATGTCATAGTCATGACCTTGATTATTATTATCTAGCTGTCTACGTTGAGCTCTGGTTAGAACTGATACTACGTTGTTATGTAGATTTTTTAACTCCTGTGACGTAACCAATAGTCGGCTTAATGCGTCGGCCGGAGCATTAACTCGACCTGGTACGTACTCTACTGTAAAATCATATTCTTCTAAATACAAACGGAATTTTGTTAAACGGCTAGAGGGATCCTTTAAACCGAATAAATGTATTAAAGGTCTATGATCCGAATATATTATAAATTTTCGACCATACAAATAAGGGCGAAAATGGCGCACGGCCCAAACAATAGCTAATAATTCTAATTCAATGATTGGGTATCTAGTTTCAGCTGGTTTTAGGCTTCTACTAGCGTACGCAATTACTTTTCCGTTGTTATTAGACAATACTGCACCTAATCCTGTCTTACACGCATCACAATGTAGTTTAAAGATATTATTTTCTGAAAAATCTGGATAGTCAAGTACTGGAGGGTTCATAAGTGCAGACCGTAATTTATGGAACGCATTTTCGCATATTTCTGTCCAGTTAAATATTGCTCTCTTTCTACATAAACAATTTAATGGATAAACTATGTCTGCAAAGTGAGAAATAAATCTTCGATAATAGTTCGCGAATGCTACGAAGCGTTTTACTTCGTCAGCACATGTTGGTCTCGGATAATTATGCATGATTTCAATTTTGTTAGGGTCAGGAAATATTCCTTCTGATGTTATTTTGTGACCGAGATAGACTATATCTTTACGCAAAAATTCGCATTTTATAGGATTAATTTTTAAATTCACTTTTCTTAATCGATTCATGACATCAATCAGGTTGCTATTATGATTTTGAATCGAATTTCCGATGACAATAATGTCATCTAAATAACAAAAGCATTTTTGGTAATTCAAACCTGACATGGCTATAGTCATGAGCCTAGAGAAGACACTAGCACTGGTCTTCAGACCCATAGGGCATCGTTTCATCTGGTATTGTTTACCGGCTGTGAACGTAGTGTATTTCCGTGAATTGCTGTCTAAAGATAACTGGTACATTTTATTTAGGCTAAAAGACGTATATTTACGTGAATTTGGTGACAAAGATAGTTGATAATATGATTGAGACAAGTCTAATTTAGAAAAATAAATACTACCGGCTAAAGAATCTAATATTTCGGTTATATTTGGTAGTGGAAATTTATCATCTTGTATTTTATTATTTAGTTGACGATAATCGATGACCAATCTCCATTTCATTTGGTTAGATTTATCTGTTTTTTTGGGAACTAATAAAACCGGGCTCGACCATTCTGAAGTAGTCTCTTCAATGATGTCATTTTCTAACATTTCTCGAACTTGTCTATCAATTTCTTTTTTTAAGGCTTGTGGCACTCTGTATGGTTTGACATAAACAGGTGTCACGTTGTCCTTCAACACGATGTTATGTTCCGTAAGATTCGTGACTGATAACGAATCGCCGGGTAAATGAAATACATCGGCATATTTGGCGCATATTTCTTGCATACTACGCTGTTCTTCATTATTTAAATAGCTTAAATCGAGTAGTTCGAAAAGATTTTTTACACGTTCTACTGATTTATTACTTTTGTCAAGGTTACACACATCGAAATGACTAATCGAATGTACTTCTATTGATGAAAAATCTAAAGAAATATCTTCATCTTTTGTGTTTAGTACTCTAACAGGAATACTACTACGCGAGGGGGTGGCAATCATGCCAGCAATAAAAATTCCTTCTTTGACCTCACTTGCAAAAATTACACAATCACCATATCCATTATAAGGAATATGTTTTATTATTTCGCAACGCGCAGGTATCGTATAAACGTACCTATCATTATAGTTGTCAATGCTCAGATTAACTTCTATACCATTATTTAATAATCGCAAAGACCTTAATTCATAATTAATTATCGCATTGTAGCGTTTAAAAAAGGTATCTCCTAAAATACCATCTGATAAGCATAATAAATTCTTAAACACGTAAAATTTTTCCTTAAATAAAACCCCGTAAAGAAGCCATCAGAACTCTATAAACACCTAAGAGTAACTAAAATGCACGTCTTATCGAAATCTAAAGACGAAATAGTAAAAGTCCTTCCAAAAGATAAAAATGCATCGGAGCTCGAATCACGCCTCCAGTTCCATAAAAAATTCATGATAGGCTCGCAGACTGGTAGAGTAGGTCTAGGGAATATTCAGAAACAAACAGATAAAGAAATAACAAAATCTTTTCTTCAAACAGACGAAAACAACACCTATAAGGTGCACGCAATGAACCTAGAAATGCAAAACGAATGGTTGACCCTAGGTGAATTTTGTATTCCCATAGCCTTAAAATGGCGTACCATAATATACGACTGGTCACCGGCCTTACTTAAATTTTACCTAAATGCATTCCAGTTGACCCTCCCCGACCAAAGCAATCTAGTCAGGTGGGGAAAAGCCACAGATAAAACATGTAACTCATGTGGTGAAGCAACTGGAACGGCTAGGCACCTGCTAGTGGGTTGTAGGACGCTATTAGACCGGGGTCATTACTCGCGCCGACATGATAAGGTATTAGAAATCATACGTGAAGCTGTAAGTTTGGCGGTAGCTAGAGCGAAAAAAGGATTAACCACAAACCAAAGAAATGACATTGTGTTTGTAAAGGAAGGCTGCTCAAAGAAATCACCTCAAAAGCCATATTCAATTTTGATAGCTGCCGTTGACTGGACAATACTCGTAGACACGTATGAGAAGCACTATAAAATACCGGAGGATATCTGTGCCTCATCATCCAGACCCGACATATTCCTTTTTTCACGATCGCATAGGCGTGCAGTGCTTGTAGAACTCACAGTACCGTGGGAAACTAATATACCTAAAGACCACGCTATAAAGACAAACAAATACTTTGACTTGACTAACGAGTTAACCAAGAACGGCTACGTGGTTAAACTCTACGCCGTAGAAGTAGGAGCAAGGGGAATTCCAGCTAAATCCCTGTACAACTTACTTAAAGACCTCGGATTGCCAAGAGCTTCAGTAAGCTCTTTACTAAATCGAATATCAAAAGCGGCATTGATAGGATCTTACCAAATTTGGATAGGTAGGGGGGGGAACACTAGTGACGGTGGAGGTGAGCGCTGATGCATCACAAGGTGGCCACCCTAAACCTACATCTGGGTCGCAAGTCCCAGTCGCCGTCACGGTGTTCCTCTCTGTATCACGCTATGGACCCGGCGACCGCACGGTGAATCCATGGAGTGCTGAGAATCGGATCTCTAAATCTAAGTAAATATAGCCTTCTGAGTGTAACTTACCACTAATTCCGTTGATTATTATCTTCTCATAGTGTAAGTAATTCAAGTACGCCTGATGGCGAAGTAACCACTCGTATTTCAAAACACATAGGCTTGCACCGCTATCAATTAAGAGTGTTATGCTACTATCTATACCTACGTTGAATGTAACTATTCTATTCGTGTTATAATTAAGAACGTAATGTTTGTTGTTGGTCACGAAAAAACTCACTATTCGGTGCGCTTTGAGTGCACGGTTCGCTTTGTACAGCTTGCGACTGAACCTGAGAAACATTTGCGTTTCTTGGGTTGTAACGAACTGGATTCTGAGGTGTTCTCGGAGCGCCCCTAAAATATCTAGAGCGACTACTACGATAACCACGTGACGACTGACCTCTAAAATTATTTTGTCCGTTTCCTCGTTGCGAGTTTTGGTTCTGGTACCTGTTATTTAACATGAACCTACGAGAACCCGATATAAATCGTCTATTAGGATATCTACCCCTATAGTTCATGACTTGATGATCGCTTATGGATGTAGTATTCTCGTCAAGGGCAGTTTGTATTGCCTCTGGGAGAGAGATAAATTGGCGCGATGCTATGATTGTACTCAACTTGGAGTCCGATAACCCATCAGCAAAGTGTTTTATAGCTGCTTTCTCGTTCAATGGACGCAATAAATCAAATTTTTTATCATCTCCGTCAGCTTGGGCAATTGTCAATTCGACAAATAATTTTTCCAAGTCAGACCCATATTTATCAATGGACCTACGACCTTGTTTGGTGTTATGCATTTGAGACTGTAAAGCGAATGCTGACTTTTTTGGAAGCAAATGTAAGCGCATATCTAAAGTCATGGCCTCGACAGATGCATAAGAAGATTTTAATCTTAACTTAGCACTAGGGGAGAGCCTAGTTTTGAGAGTGAATTCGATCAGTGGTTGTTGACCTTCACTGTTTAGCATTGTACTATAAAGATTAATGCTATCTATCAACTGTTGCGTATTTTGCTCCTGGCCAGTCATTGCAGGCAGCAGGGCAATCGCAGTTTTTAAATCGAAGTTACTAGTAGCCATTTTGGTGTCAATAGTTTCTTCTACTAAGAATAAACTCGTTATATTATTAAAAAGATAGTGAATATCGTCAATGTAATTATTAATAATCGATAAACTATCGCTACTTATTTCTGATTTTTCTATTTTAATCTTAATTGCAGACGAAATATTCTCCAACTGACTGTATAATTTCTGTGCGTCACTAAACTTTGTCTTGGCAGTTTCCGATGACTGTCTACGAGAAGGACCGATTTTAACTAGATATTCTCTAATATCTTTTAAGCCAACATATATCCCTTGTAAATCAGATGCAGACATATCCTACTTGTTATATTAAAGAGAATAGTAAAATAAACAGTCTAATAAAAATCACAAAATCATTATTTAGTTAAGTTCACTTACTAGATAAGTCTACGGTAGAACGCACGACGTAGAATTTGCGACACGAAATTATGTAGAGCTCCGTTTCGGCTGGTAGGCTGCGACAACGTTGTAGGAGGCGGTTCATCAGGGTTCGCAGACGATCTCATCGGGAAATTGGTAGCTTAGTGGAGTCTTTCTATAGGTTGTTCGGCTGGCGAGCAAGATTGTCCATGGAGATAGCGTTCAATTCTCGGCGTAGAGTTTTGACGGCACTGTTGCGGCATTTCTTCATGACGTAGTATATCACTGCAGCGAGGGTGAGCGCGACCAAGGTGATGATCAGGCTTCTATAGAGGCTGTCAGATTCTCCTTGTGACAACTTGGCGTTTGCTGAAGCTGCTCCGTTCGCGTTCTGCGCAATCACTACTTCTTCCTTGGAGTACGATTTTCCCATAGTGTGTCTTGACGGTTCTTCTTTCTTGATAATGAATCTTCTTTCCTTGATAATGAATCTTCTTTCTTGATAATGAATCTTCTTTTCTTGATAATGAATCTTCTTTCTTGATAATGAATCTTCTTTTCTTGATAATGAATCTTCTTTTTTCTTAATGAATCTTCTATCTTGCTAATGAACCTTCTGTCTTCTTAATAAAATTAAACTTCTGTCTTGAAAATTTTTTGGCAGGAACAGAGGGTTTGCGGTAATTGTGGTTCTAATCCAAGGTCCATTGGTGTAGGCAGGGTCGCCATGAGATATGATGCGATCTGGGATCAATATTTGGACAGGATTAAAAGAACATGTTTGTCGTATTGTCACTGTTTATTGAATGAAACCAAGAAATCTTACCTAAAGTTCACATCGAAGATCCAATAAGTTACTTTCCCAGGCTAATGCGCTGACATCATCGTAATATTATAAGTAACCAGAATACATTGTTATAGAGTAAGATTGTCAAAGAGTAGTTTTAGGTATAAAACTATATAAACTTTAATGCCTACGCTTCAATATAATATAGGTACTGTAATCGATTTATGTGACAGCGCAGTAGCGGCGAGGACTCCTTGTAATACGATCCAACCGGCTGGTCTTTTCAAAGATGATAGAGACTAATTGGATTAACTAGATCACGGAAAAAAGATCCACCGGCTTCCCTCTTAAACATTTTGACCCTTCGCCACTGCAGCTCCAGTTTTCTAAAGATAAAATTAATATGGTTTTACTAGTTAATAAAAATCATAATTCTCACACAAGATACTATATCAGTAAGCTTAAATAATATGAGACAGATATTTCTTTTCTTATATTTTACAAACCAAGTTAAATTTTCGTAATATAAGCGTATATATAAGCGTAAATAAGCTGCTTAACATTATTCTATTGATAAACACTACTTACCACACAATTTCTGTATAAATTTTGTAAGACTCCTTATTCTGTTTAGTATTTGATTAAAGGGTCTAGAGCTAAAGTGCTCCGTTAGTTTGAATGCGTTCAACTACTTTCATTACTGACAGTTAGTTG
Organism: Eilema depressum; assembly: GCA_914767945.1. Taxonomy (NCBI): domain Eukaryota; kingdom Metazoa; phylum Arthropoda; class Insecta; order Lepidoptera; family Erebidae; genus Eilema; species Eilema depressum. The sequence continues at coordinate 5,565,349 of OU612020.1, forward strand.
TTCCCAACTTGTCATTGTGTGTGCAAGAGCCTTTACCTACGTTGTACCTGTGCCAAGTTTGTCCTATTAGCATTAAGCTTCTTGCTCGTTCCAGTCACAACTTGTTGCGATGTTCGACAACATTCTCTTACATACCAATAGTGTACAATAATCGGTTATATTCAATATCTAATACTGAATCACCTAAAAGTAACTTAAAAGTGATTCAGTATTATTACTATCCTAGGTTTTTATGTCACTTAGGTGGCAGACAAGCACATGGCCCACTTAATGGAAAGTGGTTACCGTGGCCTATGGATGAGTCACACTTTGCCGATCCTGTAAGAACTGAGACATTCTGTGCTGTCAGCACAGTAGACAAGCAGAATAATTCTTTGATTTTTTCATTACTGCAGCAATAGATTATACTCTGTAATAGAATATAGGTTACATTTAACCCTGGAATACATTCCCATGGGTCATGGGAACGTGAACAGAATTACACGCGGGCGAAACCGCGGGCAACATCAATCGAAATAATAGTACATTATGGTACAAGCGTGTAAAGTTGGTGATTACCGCTGAGGCGACATTGAGACCTGCAGGCACATGCTGTAACTTGCATCTCGAATGAATCCGAATGATCGAAGTGAGCTCGATAGCTGAATCCGCGGTGAGATGTCAATTTCGCATACAAATTGACATCTCACCGCGGATTCAGCTATCGAGCTCACTTCGATTATTCGAGATGCAAGTTACAGCATGTGCCTACTGAGCCGCAAGGTGAGGGTCTTAAGTGAGCCGAGGACGGTAATTACCATACACGCGAGTGGCATACGACTATTTTCAACACACTTGCGAATAAAATAATACTAAAAATACTACATAACACAATCAAAACACAATAGTAAAAATCTATTTGTTGTCATATGCGCGCGCATCTAACTTTTTTTTTTATTTCTTCCTTTCGGAACAGGCTAAGGTGCTATCACCATGCTGCCTTGTCATCTACTTACTTATTTGAATTATGATTTTCTTTTTCTCTGTAAATACTCACAGAGAAAAAAAAGTACATTTTAGTGAAAGTTTTGTTTATTAAACACGTACTACAAGTTGAAATTATCTTTTAAAATACGAAGTTGCATGAAATGAGCAAGCAATGGGTATATTAATTCGTTTGTAATATTGGACACGATCTTTTTGTATTGAAACTTTTTTAAGAACAAAGCAACTTAATCAATGAAATTAAAAAAGAAGTCTATAACTCACTTGTGAATAATAGCAATGAAAAAGTCACAGTTTTTAATAGGTGTCATTCCGTGCTTAATTGCGGTGAAATAAAAGCCTGTTTATAAGCAAGTTTGTTGAAAAAATAATAATGTATTTATTACGTAGATTTCCTACGCAGACTTACCTATTGCAGTCCATTGCTGGACATAGGCCTCTCCACATGTGCTAATAAACTTTTAATAATAGGAAATGTACGTCAATGTGGAACAAAAACATGCAGAAAAGATTTAGTAAGCTACGAGGAACTAAATGAAATAATTTAGCGTATAAATATCTTATTGATTAGGTACTTTAAGTATGCAGGTAAAAGTAGTCCAGTCACAGTAAAAGGATACACTACTGACATAGGGTAAAGACCTTAACGGACCCTAATCAACGTCCAAGGATTTACCGGAACACTCATAAAGTCGCATTATACTGTCTGACTGTAACGGGGAATCTGGACAAACAATGAGGCTTACGTAGTCTTCTGTGAAAAGAAAATATTAGGCTTTTGTCCGTAAACAAAAGATCTTTGATAGATGACATGCCGTGTACTTTATGGTTATTGTATAATTTTGCTGTATGAGCTTGTATCCTTCGCAAACTAGATAAAGAAAAGGAATCAAATTTCAGATTATTACCTTACTACCATGAACTATATAATAGGCATAGCGGAATCTAATTGAACGGTCGACATTGATATAATGTTATGCAAATATCCTGGACCCTTTACATTTTTAGGGTTCCGTAGCCAAATGGCAAAAAACGGAACCCTTATAGATTCGTCATGTCTGTCCGTCCGTCTGTCTGTCCGTCCGTATGTCACAGCCACTTTTCTCCGAAACTATAAGGCCTATGCTGTTGAAACTTGGTAAGAAGATGTATTCTGTGAACCGCATTAAGAATTTCACACAAAAAAAAAATGCTATTGAGGTTTTTAACATAATTTTTTTCCAAACTGAATAGTTTGCCCTTCCCTCCCCCTCTAACTTCTAAAATAAGAGAATGATAAATCTAAAAAAAATATGTGATATAAATTGCCATGCAAACTTCCACTAAAAATTGGTTCGAACGAGATCCAGTCAGTAGTTTTTTTTTAATACGTCATAAACCGCAATTTTCGCCTTTGCTACTACGGAACCCTTCATGGGCGAGTCCGACTCGCACTTGGCCGATTTTATTTCATATAAAGGTTATATAATATACATTCCCTTTCTACTACTGTTTGTTTATACCCTATAATAAACCTACACAAACTTACATTTTTCTATTTAAAACCACAGTGGAACGAATTATTGTATTGTATATTGAACAAATTGTATAGGTAGTATTGTTGATGAAAATCAATCTGGCAGTCCTTTGACTACATTCTTATGGATAATACAAATAATTGATAAGGCTATATTAGAGTAACATACTGCAGCGAGCTATACAGCACAAGGTCTTATGATGAAACAAGAATGTTAGGATATTTTTATTCCCACTAAATAGAGTATAATATTTTTCCCAGAATACAGCCTAAAATATTACATAACATGAAATCTTCGACTTTGCTCCTTTCCGCCACTATTTCGTCTTCGCAAGATAAACCAATATTTCTGTTCCGCAAATAGCCAATATTGTATTATGTTTAGAAACATCTTGATCTCTATGTCTGTCTATTCACAATCTAACAAAGAAAGATATATTTTAGATGTACAAAAGGAAGGTATAAATGGTGTCTTTAGCTAGACAGAATTTCATTTTGTTGTGTTGTGCAAATGGTGAATACGAGAAAAGTTATTTGTATCTTGAGTTTTTCATTGTTATTGTCTCTTATACTTTTAAAATAACGACCAAACTTACGGCCTATGATTTGCAAGTTATTACCTTGTGTAGCAATTAATGAAGGAGCAATATAAATTAAAAAATAACAGTAGCAGTCCGGGAATGCTGAGAGAAGTGAAAACTTAGCAAGTATTCAAGATACTTATATTTATAAAGGTGTTGGTTGTCACGTGTGAATTGCCTCAATATATATTAAAAGAGGTGTCGGTAACGGTTTCGTGAGTTTAATGGCTTTTTCCTATCACAAGAAAAATCTATAAAAATGCTTAACGTGCCTCAAGAAGAGTTCACTTAAAAAAGAGAGATTTTTTTACGTGTGGAACGGAAATCCCTCCTAGCTGTGTCTCCTGTCTTGTGACTGTTAAACTAAGTATAAGTTTAATAAATCAATGGTGATGGTAGGGAAAGAAGGTCGAACCCCCAAGACACAAACCATATTGTTTTGAAATATTACGCTACAAAATCTAAAACTAAGCCAAAAAATCATTGTCGTTTTTAAATTCGATTCAATTCAAAAGGGTCAAACACAGTAATTCGGACTTAAAGGGATTATTATTTTCCGGTTAGCTAATTTTGGGACGCCAATCTAAACCACATTGTTGTTTGGAGTACCCATTTGTGTCATTTGGTAGGGGTCAAAGGTTTTCATAGGTATGTTATTCGAGTATATCTGACCGTTGGATCTACATAGAGTTTATGCTTTGACCATAATGGTACAGAGAATGGTTTTAATTGTTATTGTAATGCATATATTAGTGAGAGGTATTTCTTTAAAGCTTTGTTATTCGTTATCTTACTGGTTACAGCTACCCAGGTTAAAGTTATTTGATAAGGTAAAATTTTGTGGGGCTAGTGCCAAGTCATTTATTTATAATTTCCATAGTAAGATTCATGAGATTCTTTTCCGTGGGATAGCTGATTCTTTTATCAGTTTTACCAAAAAAAAAACAAGCAATATTTAAAAAAAAACGCAATAATGGAGGGTAGGCACACAAAAAATGTTCCTCGCATACCTCTCGACGCTCGCAGACCAGTCAAATTGTGACCACGGGTGTTGCAACGCATCGGAATTGTCGGAAAAAGTACGTTCCATAATTTCAAATCGCGATAAGTCCCGGATCATTATAAGAACTATGAATTGAATGAAATTTTAAAGCATTTAGCATGTTAAACGAATAAGACAGAAAAAAGCGACACAGCCCAGGCGAGACAAAAAACTATGAGTTTACACAGCGATAGTTTAAAAATAACATAAAAAAACAATGTTTATAAATACCTATAGCAACATCATTGATTGTTTTGGCAGACCTTAAGGTTAACTGCTGTCCATAACACCTTATTGGCAACATTTTCAACTGTAGCTCGATGTCTGTAAAAAACCGATTGAAGACTCTCTTTCAATTACGTGGGACTGAAAACAGCTGTGTGTGATGTCAATACAATACACTTTTACGTATTTCCTTGAAGATTTTGGCAAATTTAAGTTTTTTAACGTTTTTCTATGCCACAACATTTATCTGTTCTATATAAAATTCAATGTACAAAGAATGATATGAGTATTCAAAGAATGTGAGTATTTTGTAATCATGTATTTAAGACTACCCGAAACCGGTAAGTATTGTATGAAAACTATTATGAATAGAAGAACTGAAAAATGTATGCCAGGATCGCAGCAAGTGGAAACTACTGTGGTCTCTATCTACCCCGCTGGGAAAGAGTCGTGACTGTCTATGTAATATACTTCATTTCGTTTCGACAGAAAATAGAAATACGTTTTGAAAAAAGGGTTTCCAGTCAGAAAAACTTTATTAACTCTGGAAATTACATAAATCTACTTAATAGCGAATTGCGTTGGTAACAAATCAAATTCCTAATGAATATTCCTCAAAACAGTTCGAGCTAAAACGAATACAAAGTTTCCGCTTCACTTTATTTCAGGAAATAAAACCTATCAGTTGGTGCAGAGTCAGTAGATGCAATACCGAACAATTTAAATTACGTATAAATTAGTTTCTCAGTAGTTTCAGAACAAAGTTGTATAAATTGGAAACGGTATTGACTTCTAAAATAAGCTTGGAAACTGTTAGACTGTTAACAAGTGGGTCGCTATTTGAGCTCTAACGCCAAACTAAAGCTCGGACCCATTAATCCAAACATCTTAACGATTGTTTTCAAGCTTTAAAAGCCATCTGCGGCCGGCGGGCGGCGACTTTCAGGAGACTTTCAAATGCGAGGATTTCCGATGGCTTTGGCATAAATCGATTCTTCATTGAATGATTGAGTATGCAGTCGAGTTTAAAAACCTTGATTTAAGTTTAGAATCGGGCCAGTTTTACATGTTTTGGTAAGTAGCTTACCATTTCACGTTATTACCTAATTGCTAAATATTAAATTTTGAAAGATGACAATAATACTAAGAATACAAATAATAGTTATTATGTAACATGAGTTAGGGTAGGTATAAGAGGTATCATATAAGCATCTAATGAAGTAAAAACGCTGATATTAACATCAAACTAAAATAGGTATACTGCCCGTATACGCACACATAGTCTCGAAGTAATATTTACACCTTTACGACTTTTCTCACCCATTCGTGAAGACAATAAAGTCTGTCTAATTGCAGACAGTTCTTCGATGAGTGCTAGCTAACCTATAAAATTGGAATGAACCTCACGAAGATAGTGGTAATAAAATTAATGTGTTGAGAAACATTGTTTTCGCATCAGTTTCGAGACCGGTAACACCTTTGTTCCTCGCTCATATTCTATCTATCTTCATACTATCAGGCATGTTTTGGAAACTTCAGAGTTACGGTACGAGTATTTATTTGGTAATTCGAAAAAGATTGTGTACCAAGTTGCTTCAGTACTTTCCATTTAACCCTTATCTTTATAATCTTCTACCGTTTTAATCGCAGTATAAGGTGCTATTATGCTCATTCTCTTCATTCTTAGAAATGTGGCACCGTAACCAGTCAATAAGTTTATGTTAGTGTTGTTGCTTTCGGTGCGTTATTCTGAAACTTTTAAGTACCTATATTATCATATAATAATGCAGTCCCGACTTTTTCCCATTCTTCTTCTAGCACCAATCCCAGTCCCATCTAAAGTCCGCACTCCTCGCATCCTAGTGGATCTAATGGCTTACAAGGGAAGTTAACTTGGGCCTCAAATATCTTGGTGGGTCCAAGTCCACCCATTCCCCCTATTTTCTTTGGATTTTAAGGCAAATTAAACAGTGGTACAATTCAAATAGGTGACCTCTTCATTGTCTTAAACGTGAACTACTTGAGACTTTTCTACTTGACAGCAATAAATCATTGAAATAAACTTTATCTGTTCCGGAACTGCTTGCCACGTGACTTCAAAGACATGACTAGTCATAACAGCTGCTATTAATGCCAATCCTACTGATAAACTTATAACAAGCCCTACAGAAGTGAAAATTTTCCCGGAAATTTGGCAGAACTTCGACAATCTTACCCGCATTCGGAAAGTTACACTGATGTACAAAGCTATACCACATTTTACAGACCTAGAGTTGACAGATATTTCACGTTAATAGTTAAAACAGCTTATAAAAATATAGGCTGTCTCAGTGTGTCACCGTTAAGAGAATTCATTGATCTATCCCAAGGAATTAGTGGTTTTTTATACCACTTAGATGATAGACAAGCAAACAGCCAACCTGATAGAAAGTGGTTACTATAGACGTGTGCAACACCAGGGAAGCTGCGCTGCCGACCCTATTAGAACCTTCTAATTCTTTGAAGAACCCCATATTGTGGTCGCTTGAGCGACTACAATATGGGGTTGCGACTGCCATCTGGCCACCACAACGCAATAGCGACATTGGGCGAACTAGTCAAACAGTCGATTCGTCTTTGATTAATTATAAACTAGGAATTTTATTTGGTTACATAGCATAAAAACCACGGGGTGTTAACGATAATTAATTTCGACCTAACAATATTATGTATTATTTTCATAATTATATTACAATTTTACTGTGGAAAGTTGGCGTCATCTAAACAACAGTATCATTGTTCCCAGATTGTTTATGTCTAAATCAAATTCTGGCCCGCCAAAAGGTATGCTCAGATCTCAACTTCGGTAAATTTATAATCAACTACACGAAATTACAGAGAATAACATTTCAATTATCTTATTCACTTAGATACTTAAAACCACTCAGGCACAAAGTAAATTAATTAATTGAGTATTGGTTCATATTCTGGCGTATTTCTACAAACTCTTTGAAATTTAAATTACATTAGTAGGAACCTTAGAGTATACATGTAGGAACTCACATAATATACTTAGATTTATACAAACATAGGTACATATACTTAGGATATAATATAGGTACTTTGGTTTTAGGCAATAGAGTGCTTAAGTTCAGCGAGAAAGTGAATCTTTCAGTGATTACTCTTAGGACTGGATTTTAGAACGATATTCAGTCCTGAATCTCAATTTATAACTAGATCTGAGAACAGATTGTATTCTATATGACAGTTATTATGTCATTGTGAGAGTCGATTCACAACTAACCGTCATTCTGGAATACGTGCCTTACTAGTTATTCTCTAACGATCTTCAAAGCTGCAGTCACAATGAACCTAGTGATAAAGGCCTTACTCAGTTTTAGGCACACCAGTTTGCTGCGCCAATTAGGTAAATGTTGTTTGCGAACACGGACTTCGGTGTTGCCGGGTGTAGTCTGGTCTTTATCCTCGCTAGAACGCTTGGGTTCAGAAGCTTAGCCCGCGCTCGATGTATTACAGTGTACGATATTGATTTTTAGTTGTAATTTTTATATCTAGAATTTATTGATTACTAGTTGTTGCCCGTGGCTCTGCCGGCGTGGATGTCGGTTACCGCGACCAAACATAGCCGATATCCTTTCCCAAGGTCCAATCTACTGGGTGGCGCAAAAGTAAAGACCCTATTTGGTTCGGCTATAACATTTTTTCTAAATTAGAAAACTAGATTTAGGTTTTTTTAAATGTATATTTGTACCATTAAATTTCGTACCATTAGGATTTAAAGATGATGTCTTTTAAATGGTGACCTCCAGAGTTGATACATTTGAGCCCTATTTATGACATTTTGCATAACTTGCCGTAACACTTCCTGCGATATGTTCGTTATTTCTTGACGAATGTTTTCTTTTAGAGCTGCGAGAGTCTGTGGCTTGTTCACATACACCCGAGATTTCAAAAAACCCCAAAGAAAGAAGTCTGGACTGGTCAGATCGGGTGATCTTGCAGGCCAAGGCAAATCGCCAAAACGAGAGATAACTCGGCCTGGAAAAGCGTTTGACACAATTATTCCACGTTCTTGGGGAGTAAAACGGTCCATGTTTATTTTCAGTGTATTTTACATTTGTTCACTACACAATTTTCAACAACAGAATGACAGAAAATTTCATATAAAAAAAATAAAGGTATTTTCTTTAGTGCCACTACTTTTGCGCCACCCAGTATCTCTGTGCCAAGATTCAGTGGTTTGGCGTGAAAGCGTAACGGACAGACAGACATACAGAGTCACTTTCGCATTTGTAACAATTAGTATGGATATTTTTTTGTCAAAATTCATGTAATGCCTTGCATCGTCTCGCAACAATTGCCCATACCGAATTCTTTCTGGCAAGCATTGGAGCTACGTGTCATTTTGAAATTACATTATTGAATTTCAAACAAACTAGCTATAAGCTCTATATTGTTGTCTTCATCCTAACTACAAAAGATAGCAAATAAACCTTATTGTTATACTGTAATGTATGTATCATCATCAGATGTCACGACAAAGCTTACAATATTTTGACAATGTGAAACATATTGAATGAAAATTACAATCTATCTACAGGAACACATGAATATGGCTTTGATATGTAGAAATGTAATAATGCTCGCAGTAGTTAGGTACGGTATCTGTGCAATACACTACGGTATGCAGACAGGCGGTTTACGAGCGGCCCAGTTTTGAACACCCCGCCCTGGTTAAACGAATGAACAATGAAAATTTCAATCATTGTGCTATAATTACTTTGGCGCGGGAATTGTTACTCACTTCATTATGAACCGTATTCACAAGCATTCTCCGTATAATGAAATTTTAAAGCATGCAAAACTATTCAAATCGGTCAAGATAGAAAAAAGGTTGGGTCCGATGGTTCGTACTAGTATCGGAAGACGGATGTAAAGAAAATTTTGGTACAGCTTCAGGCTCGGTGGTTCAGTGGTCAGATCATTACCCCTGTAAGAGAAAGCTCGCGGGTTTGAGTCCCACTTAAACTGTATTCAGTTTTTTTCTATCTTAATCATTTTTTTGCTTATTTTCATTAGTATTATGTAAAAAGTACATATCCATACCTGGTGGATATAATATCTTTTTGAACTACGTATGATCAACCAATGAATGCAATGCAACTTAAGAGAGATGGCTTTTCAAAATCCTCTTTACCGTTTACGACATCATCAAAGTTTTCAGCGTATAGTCCCAGTCGCATGTGAGATTTTCCCTTCGGATACCGGAATTTGCATTCCGGTTTTTCCTTTTCCCTTGGCATGACATTCCTTATGACGTCAAACTAGTCAAGTTATTTTCACATTTATGATATTAGTAGATAGGTATAGATTGATTTATAAACAACAAATTGAAAATAGTCCAACACGATCCTAATCCGTCAACAGGAAGTATTCCAGCTTAAAGGCATACCTGTAAATTCTCAATGGCCACCATAGGTACACCTATTTTCAGGCAAGTTCTAATGATATAAAAAAAGTTAAAACTATCTTTTTAGGTTCATACACTTCCAGATTCCAAATTATCGTGGCGTTGTTCGAGAGTTTTGATAGTTACCAACTTTTTTACTAAATTCAACTACTTACCTACAGCAATTTTAACAAAGCAATTCACTCTGAGCTACTTCTTTGAAGAAATTCTTCGTTAAGGCAATGCGGCACAAGAAAATTGTTTCTTGTTTTGTATGATATTTCTAACTGACTATGACGCAACTCTTTTCCTGTTCAGTAAGAATAATAACATCTACTTAATTGCTGCAATCAATATCATAAATAATAACGAAACCGAAATTAAGTTGAGTGTTTATGTCTAAAGCTGCAAAGTAATGTAATGATGTCGTATCTAATATACGAAAGCGTTACGAGTAGATTATTATATTTGCTGTAACCTACGTAAAATACAGATGCTGGCCTCGCAAGTTAAAAAGAATAAAAAGGAGCTTATCTACCTCCTATTTCAGACTACTTAATAATCTATTTCTATGCTTATCTAGAGTTTATTTTAAGCTTGGCACTTAGGTGGCAGACAAGCATACGGCCCACCTGATGGAAAGTGGTTACCGTGGCCTATGGACGTGTGCAACAACAAGGGAGTCACACTCGTGCTGCCGACATCGTCAGTTGTTGCTATTCAGTTAATAAGGAGTTAGCCTGCCCAGCTCGCCAAGGCAACTTCGAAAATTGCTAATGTTAAACCGATAGATGATATTTTTGTTTTATCTATAATATAAAAATGAATCCCTAAATGTGTTGCTAAGCGCAAATCTCGAGAACAGCTGAACCGATTTCGCTAATTCTTTTTTTTCGAATATTCCCTGAAGTACGAGGATGGTTCTTACGGTCGACCTGGATGGGTCGGCGGCACTGGTGCATAATGCCGCTGCAGGCAGCCCTCCTCTTACCGTCATTGCGAGGGGGCATGGCTGCGTGGCGGCACTTGTGGGGGAGATAGCGGTCGTGGCCGTCTACCTCACGCCGAGTCGACACCGATACATAAGCCAATACCGGCAATCGCTGGATCGGCTGGCCGAAGTCGTCAATGCCTGTTACCCTCGCCCGGTTCTTGTGCTCGGGGACTTTAACGCCTGGTCTGTGACCTGGGGGTCCCGGCACACGAACCCGCGAGGCAGCGCACTGGAGAGCTGGGCCGCTACACTCGGTCTAGTTCTCCAGAATTGCGGGGCCGAAGCCACGTTCGTGGCCGCGGGGCGCAGTTCGATCGTGGACCTTACGTTCGCGGGCGCTTCGCTGTCACATCGTGTGCGGCACTGGCGAGTCGTTGCGGGGGTGGAGACACTGTCGGATCACCGATATGTTCGGTTCGATGTCTCCCGCCCCGCGGGCGACGCGCCGGTCATACCGGCCCCACGCGAGCCGCGCTGGGTGCTTAAGAGACTGAATCGGGAGGACCTCCTGGAGGCTGCCATCGTACAGGCCTGGGCCATTGCGCCGGACAGGCCTGTTGACATCGATGATGAGGCGGCGTGGTTCCGGGAGGCCATGACACGTGTCTGCGATGCGGGTCTAGGCATACCCGCTCCACCCTATAGTCCGAGGCGTCAGGTCTACTGGTGGTACTCTGTTCCCGGCGCGGGCGGAACATGTTCCACCGCAGATGACTCCGCCACATCGGTCGATTTTGGCACCCAGCGTAGTTGACGACGACGTCCCTGAAGTCACTTGGGTAGAACTAGAGCTGGCGGTGCGAAGGCTCAGTGCCAAGAAGAACACCGCCCCAGGACCCGACGGCATTCCTGGCCGCGCGTGGGTCATAGCTCTAGGGGAAGACGCTCTCGAGCCTCGATTCAGAGGGTTCCTCAGCGCATGTTTGGAACGGGGCCAGTTTCCGAAGACGTGGAAGACGGGGAAACTGGTCCTCATCCGGAAGGAGGGGCGCCCGGTGGACTCACCGTCCGGATACCGGCCCATAGTGTTGCTCGATGAGGTGGGCAAACTCTTTGAAAGAGTTATCGCGAAGCGCCTCGTCGAGCACCTCTCTAGAGAAGGGCCGGATCTGGCGGATGCCCAATATGGCTTCCGCCGAGGGCGTTCCACCGTGGATGCAATCATGCGCGTGAGGACTCTGGCGGAGGACGCAGTCGCTCGGGGCGAGGTGATGTTGGCGGTGGCTTTGGACATCTCCAACGCGTTTAACACCTTGCCCTGGAGTTGCATTATGGAGGCACTCGTGTACCACGATGTGCCTCTCTACCTCCGCCGCATAGTCGGGGCTTACCTGTCGGAGAGAGCCGTCATCTACCCAGGTGCGATCGGTGTCGGCCGGAGAGAGATGTCGTGCGGTGTTCCGCAGGGATCGGTCCTGGGGCCGCTCCTGTGGAACATCGGATACGACTGGGTGCTTCGCAGTGAGCTTGTGGATGGTGCCGCCGTGACGTGTTATGCGGACGACACGCTAGTGACGGCGAGCGGGGCTACACACCGCGAAGCGACCCGGAAGGCCACGACTGCGGTTGCCCAAGTCGTGGAACGGATCCGGAGGCTGGGTCTCGAGGTGGATCCGCAGAAAACCAAGGCCATGTTCTTTCATGGGCCTCGGCGCGGACCACCAGCGGGATCCAGCATAACAGTGGGAGACACTCTCATCGCCATCAAGCCCCAGATGAAATATCTGGGGCTCGTGCTCGACGGTCGGTGGGACTTCGGGGAGCATTTCCGAAGTCTGGTCCCCAAATTGGTGCTCACAGCTAACGCTCTGACGCGGCTGCTGCCCAATTTGAGGGGCCCGGAGGACTCCTGCAGGAGACTCTATGCGGGTGTCGTGCGGTCCATGGCTCTATACGGGTGCCCCGTATGGGCGGATAACCTGAAGGCCAGGCACGCGGACAAGCTGCATGAACCGCAGCGGACAGTGGCCATCAGGGTCATCAGGGGGTACCGCACGATATCCTTCGAAGCAGCGAGTCTCCTTGCCGGATCGCTACCATGGATCCTGGAAGCGAGAACCCTTTCGGCGCTATATCGGTTCCGAAAGGAGGCGCGGGAGCGGGGACATGATCCTGAGCCTGAAGAAATTCGGGCTGTGAAATCCCGGCTCCACAGGGACATGGTAGCGGAGTGGGAGCTGCGACTTGGGCGACCACGCGCAGGGCACGCCGTAGTAGCGGCGGTAAGACCCATCATGGGGGAGTGGCTAGAGAGGCCACACGGCGGCCTCTCGTTCTGGCTGACGCAGATAATCACCAGTCATGGGTGTTTCGGGCGGTATCTGCATCGGATCGCGAAGAAAGAGCCAACGTCCGAGTGCCATCACTGCGACGCGAGCGAGGACTCGGCGCTGCACACGCTCACCGAGTGTCCGGCGTGGGAGACGCCGAGACGGGAGCTGGTGGCGACCTTGGGAGTGAGAGTTCTCACGCTCGCTACTTTGCTCGCAGCGATGGTTCGCTGCGCGGATGCGTGGGCCGCCGGCGCCTCCTTCTGCGAGCAAATAATGCTCGTGAAATGGGAGGCGGAGCGGGAGCGAAGGAGAATCGCAGACCTTGCGGCCCGCGAAGAGCGTAGGAGAATCGCTATCCGCGCGGCCCGTAACGAGCGACGGCAACTCGGGCGTCGGAGGTCGCAGAACGACCTCCGTCCCCCATGAGCGCGGGCCTGGGGGTGACGGGTGGAGCCGCCTGTCACCCTAGCAGAAGCAGGCCACGGCGGCGGTGCGCATTGCGTGCCTCCCCATACCCGGGGGCGAGTTGGGACTCTACGGTCCCCACATCGGGAGAGGGCCAGTTTGAGAGATATGGCCCTGGGTCGGCCGGGGTGCGAGGGATATGGCTACAACAATCTCACCTCCGGCAACGGACGGCCCACAGCCGGCGTGCGTTTTAGTCGGTTCGAGTCCGACATAACCTCCTCCTCCGGCTCTGGCGGGGGAGGTATCCGAGGGGATGTTTCGCACGATTAAAAAAAAAAAAAAAAAAAGGATGGTTCTTACGGCAAGAAAAATAAAAAAAGGCGGTACGAAGTTCGCGGGGTCAGCTAGTGTATAATAAATATAGAATCAATTATTACTGTTGTTATTATGCACACTACACAAAATATTTTACTTAAATATGTTACTTCTAAGCAAATGGATGATTCTGGTGGTGAAAGTAGGTACCTAATTTAGTGATCACGTTTTGTTAGGTTCTGAAAGTGCTCATATTTTCGATGTCATTAATCGATGACTATTTCGTGTAAAGGCGTATTTTTGCAGTAGGTAATTATTAAATATTATATTAATTTTAAATAAAATCAGCTGATTAATAAAACAAATTTAATTATATTTATTATAATTAGAAAACAAATAAAATCTGATTAATTTTTTCTGTCATGATTTATCTGCAAAATATTTTTAGATTGCATCCCTTCTGAACATAAAAATTGTCGTACACACACCGCCCTCTAGTATCATTTTAATATAAATTACTATGAATAGAACTCTATCATGAACTTACTCCACATTTAGTTTTCCTCGTATCAACTAGATGGCTTTGCAGCAGCGACGACGGTATTATAAAAACCAATTACAAAATTTTAAAAAGAATTGTATTGGCCTCAGCCCCCCTAGACAAGTGGCAAATTCGTTGTCCGTCATATTGTAAAATAGAATGATAATTGTATGGGATCGACACGTATTATGAGGATCCATATATATTATATTCTGAGCAGCTACAGAAGTGCAAGTAGAAAAGGTGTCCGTATTTTTTTTTAATTCTTTTCTATTTGCCCGCGATGGACGCAAAAACTACGAAACGGATTTTAGTGCGGATTGTACTACAATTTCAACGTTTTGTAATTATAATGTAATATTATAATGTACCTAATGTTAAGGGTGTGGAACAGTTGATATGACGAACAGTCACTAAAACCGACAGTTCTAGTTTTAAGTATACAGATTGTTATTAAAACGCATACATAACTACTTACAATAATCGTATAAAGTATATAAAGTAGTGGAAATTTAAAAAAATATTCTCAACCTACAGTGTTTCGATTTGCTTACAATACTACAGAACAACAGAACTTATAGTAAGTAGGTAGGTATACAGATCACTTTGTAATAGTGCTTAGCTAACTAGAAACTTTACTTATCTTCAGATTACATGCAACCACAGACATTAGCAGTTCGTACACAGACCGATAGAATATAGTTATTGAAGATAGGCTTAAGGAACGTAACGTACGTATGTAATAGGTATAACAGGTACATAATATCTTAACATAATACTTATTTCAAAAGTGAAAATTTGTAAAGATGTTTGTAGGTTTGAATGGTTAATACAATCACACTCTATTGTCTGAACGGATCTGGATGAAATCGCGCGTGTATGCAGAAAACGAGGCAAGACGCAAGGCCCACCGGAATCTGCAGTATGGTGCGTGATTTTAGCTCTATGTTGATGTCTGAACCAAAAACATCAAACAGCTCCTAGACTAATACTAAGCTGCGGCCCCGCGCGTAAGTACAAACAAATCTGCACGTTGATGCAGATAAATGCAGTCGCGCAACACGCTGCGTGATGTGGAGCAGTATGCCAATTACTGTGCCCTCTAGCGCCTTATTTTGAATCATCTAAGGTGGTGTGAGACTTACAATGTTTATCAATACTAACATTTTCACTAGATGACACTATACCAAGAACCCTTGCATAATGCCTATCTCATATTTTAGGGTAACGATACGGCGATAGATGTCACTAACGAAATATCGTCGTTGCGCTTGCCAAAACCTCTATGTGTTCAGGAGAGACATTAAACTGTTTTTAAAAATAATTGATGAGCGTATCAAAAATCTAAAAATGTAGTATAATGCCAAAAAATATTTTGTATGAACTGAGATAGAAGTGAAAATCATAAACGCTACTGTCCATCCACAATAATTTTTTTTCCCCATTTTGATACACATATCAGAATTGTCTGCCTAGCGCCATTTCTTACAAGTGAAAAATGTACACATATCAGATTTGTTATGGAACTCAATAGGATTTTTTTAAGGGATAAAATACTGACAGGTGGCGAGATACATTTGATATAAATAACATTCTAAGTAAATAAATACCTACTATAAACTTTAATAAGGCATACAAGTAACTAAAAATAAAAGTAGTAAAACTTTTTCGTGTACAGGGTCCTACTAACACCTTTGAGACCCAAGCCAATCTCACTTGCTAGTCGGTGCACATGTTAAACAACGGACGAGGCTCTGGTGCTGACTTTTCTCTCTTAGTTGGGAACTAATCGCTGATCGTTCCCAGAATAGCCGATAATAATAATTATGACACATTATGTTGTCAATTAGTTATACACTTTAGTCGCATCCAAGCCCTTCACCTCGGAGTCCGGGGTACGCTTTTCCAGTCTAACCGCGACGCGGCTATAACACTCAAATGCACTATCGCTACGCCACAGAGGCCTGATGATGATAACATGTCCCAATCTATTAGTCTGACGATACCGTTATACTTCTTCTTAAGTTAACCATCAATTGTTGTGCGGACGACAGTATCGGGGACATAATTATATTACACAGGCAAAGATCCATCAGTCTGCGGTGGAGGTAAGTCATGAACTAGTGTCTGAAATCGAGATTACTCTCACTAGAGTATCCGATTGTCAAGTATGTGCATTCACCGCTAAGAAAACCCCATTTATTGTAGCGTCGCAATTTTCTAGACACACCGTTTACCATCTCTTCGAGTATAGAGATCCTCCAGCGACGATCAGTGCCATAGTCACTTGAAAGACTAAGTCAAGCTGATATCAAAGCAACCAGGAGTGCTCAACAGGACGAGGTACATCATCACACGGATACGAGTATCGCGATCACAGACGAGTACATCACTGCGGGGCAAAGACTCCTTCTATACAACGCGCCCTTTCGGTCCCACATGGAGTACTGCTATCACGTTTTTGCCTAGACCCCTTCGACATAGCGCAAAGACGGGCGTTGAGGATCGTCGACGTTTCCATACTCACAGACGGGGTAGTCTCTCTCAACCTCAGAAGGGACTTCCTTCCTGTGGGTGTTTTACCGCCTGTACGATGGTATGCATTCAGAAGAATTGTTCGATATAATACCTAGAATATTGTTACTTTCTATCGCCGCACCGCTCGCCATAGACAGGGAATTCATTCTCACATATTACGACCGGAAACTCTGTGCGGTATGAAAGGAACTTCATCCCGCGCACGCTCAAGCCGTGGAATGATCTCCCTGTTGCGATTTTACCAAGTGACTACAATATGTATGGGGTTCTTCAAGAAGGTCTTTAGAAGGTTTCTGCAGGATCAGCAGCACGAGTATGACACCCCTGGTCCAAAGACCACGTTAACTATATATCTAAAAAATCTATCTGGTTTTAGTTACACTACTAGTGAATAAGATTTATGTTTACTTTATATTGAAATAAATGAGAAAAAATAAATTTCTAAAAGGAGGACCGTGTGCTTGTCTGACGCCTATGTAGCACGTTCGATTCGCCTAATATTTCAAAAACTTTTCTCAAAGGCCATCCCAGAGATGCCAGCAGTACTACACGCAGAAGCGAATTTGTGTCTTATACAGAAGACACCGCTGCTCCGGCGTGTAAAAACATCTCACTTTGTTCTGGACTTCGACCTTACTCGAGGCTGTTTTGATGATACTCTCAATGTAGTTTTTGTTATTCAGTTTGCAGCGAACATCCATACCGAGGATACTGAGATTGTCCTGCAGTGGCAGTGGCGTGCTCTGAAGAGTGGGAAGGGGAAGGAAAGAAGATACCTTTGCACTGAACTTCTTGGTCTTCTTGGCACTGAACTCTACTAGGTTCTCAGAGCCCCATTGGGAAATGTGGTTCAGGATCTGATCTTTTCTTTCACGATATTAAACTGCCCGGCCATAACTACCGTGTAAGGTGCTACCGTCTGCATAGCAATGAATGATGTCAGTGTACAGCATAACTACGTTGATATGCCGAAGAAAGAATGGGTGTTAAGAAGGACCCCAGTGGCACGCCAGCATTTACCTACAAGAACTCCGAAGTTCGTCCATTACTAAGGACGCAAATACGGCACTCCTGCAGGAAGTTAGCCACCCAGTCGCATAATCTGGGAGGCAGACCAGAGGCTGGTAGAGGGGAGGAAGGTGCCAGATTCTATCGAAAGCTTTGGCGATGTCAAGACTAATTGCCAGTGAGTCGCCGTCCTTGTCCATAGCCTAACTCCAAAACTGAGAAAACAGCAATATTATTGTACAATTATTGTACTCTAAGATTATTTACGTTGTTACAAAGGTAGAAAACCAATTTTACAACCAACAAATCGAAAAAAAACAAGCTCTCAAATTGTATATGTGCAAACCAATTCTGACATGTGCAAAATGAGGATGAAAAACTTTTGATGTGAACACATAACCAATTTTGCAGTGTCAAAAGTGCACATCTATATTTTGTCAAATCTATTTCTATGTATAATATGTATGTATTTACAAAAAAAAAATGTATCTAAGTATGTTTATCCGCATTCTAGAACCCATAACACAAGCTAGTTAAGCTATGCTTACTTTGGGTCTAGATAGCGTTGTGTAGAATGTCCTACAATATTTATTTATTTCTAGAAGGAATTAACACTTGGTTGTTTTTTCAGCCGATGCGCAATTTTTTTTTAAGTCCGTCTAGCGAATAAAAAAAAAAACAAAAAAATGCACATAACGACTTTGGCAGGCGCACCGACGATATGTAACAATTATATTTTTGTTTAATCATTTGTTACAAAATTATAATGTCATGCACGTATTTTGAAGTTTATGGCATAGTACGTTGACGACTGTCATATACGTCAAAACATTCATCATTATATTCTACAATACGCCATCCAACGATTTCCCACTTATCTAAAGTTTCATTACTGGAGTCATTGAAAAACAGTTGTATGTGTGCCTACTAAGTAGTAGATAGTATTTTAAAGTTATGTAGATTTTATACAGAAGTATTGCATATAACTAACTGGCTAATGCATTTGACGTTATGTATTACTAACCAGTTAGTGCACAGGCATTTAAAAACAAGGCTCCATCGACTTCGTAAAATTAGTAATTAAAGTGTTCAAAATACTTTTGATATTGGCAGCCGTCATCGCGTCATAGTGGATAGATTGGTAATTACTTAGATACTTCCCCCTTGCACTGTCCCACCTTTCTATTGGTATACATTACATAAATATTTTGATGGCAACTCAAACATTAGAAATAGTACATTAAAATAAATAATGAACAGAATAATAATATAGAAAATAATAATAATATGGAAAATAATACATTACTTAATGAAATCTTAAGTCCTATTCTTCTACGCATAACAGTTAAGTTGAACAAGAAAATGCAAAAGAAAATATGTCATAGGTACAAGTCGATTAAGGAAAAGGACATGTTTTCTATCCGACAGTTATAATGTAGTTCTTGAAAAACCTGCCTCAATTTACGAAAGGGAAAGCAGATAATATAATCTAGTTCCGTGAAACAGAGGGTCGAGTCTATTGGCATGAGCTGAGACTGGCAATGGTATTGATATTGTTTTTAGCCTAAGTAACAGTTAAAACAGTTAACAGTTAAACTAGCACTCAGACTAGCAGTTATTTATGAGGCCCGTATTCAAGAGTCGTACTCAGTTCAGTATCTCAAAATCTGTCAATCTGGCTATACAATCTGTCCTCAGATAAATCAAGATCCAGGACTGAGTGTCGTTTTTTAACGGACCAATGACTCGAGTTGTGAATCGACTCCCACCATGACATTAGAAGTGTCCATCTAAAATACAATCTATCCTCAGATCTAGTTATAAATCGATTGATGCCCACAACTACATTCTGATGCCTACAGCTACATTTTATCATCGCACTTCTCGCCACAGGCGGGGAATTCATCCTCACAGGAAGGAACTTCATCCCTCGCACACTCAAGCTGTGGAATGAACTCCTCGTGACGGTTTTCCCAAGCGACTACAAATATGGGGTTCTTCAAGAAGGGCATTAGAAGGTTTCTTCAGGGTCGGCAGCACGAGTGTGATGCCCCTGGTGTTGCACACGTCCATAGGCCACGGTAACCGCTTTCCATCAGGTGGGCCGTGTGCTTGTATGCTAACTAAGTGGTACAGTACAATTAAAATCAGTTGAACATTCGGCTTTTTTCGGGTATCATCGCCTAAATCCGGAGACGGAAATGACACGACATACATTACCGCGATTTCTTCTAAGTAGCATTTAATTTGAAATATCATAAACGCAATGTATAGCATCTGCCAAGATGACATTACTAACCGTAGACCTAAGAAAATTATGCAGAAGCGACATGAATTTGAAAATTCATTATTTATTGAAGCTATACTTGGTTACATTAAATAAAAAAATACATAGATATAAGTCAATATTTTACTGTTTGATGTAAGTAACAGCATCGTACTGTTACTTACATCGGATTAATAATTAATAATAATTACCAAATTGAAAATTTTAGAAACCGACTTATATTTTCTTCTTTTTTAAATAAATTATCTTCTTTTTTTTAATTTTTATATACATTATAGCTTTTGCCCGCGGCTCCGCCCGCGTGGATGTCGGTTATCGCGACCAAACATAGTGGTTTGGGCGTGACAGACAGACAGACAGACAGAGTTACTTTCACATTTATAATATTAGTAGGGATTTACAATTTCACGAGATTGAGCAACAATTATTTTACCACGCTTTAAATTTGTTGAAGCCATGATATTATTATATAACTACTGTAAGGTAATTTTGATAAAATTTGATAGAATCGAATATTTTCACGAATGAAATTAGCGTTCATAAACATAAATGTATCATAATAATCGTCAAATAATATTTTTGTGTTAGTTTTGGGCTACAAAGGAGGTTTTGTTGCTCATGTCGTGCTTGTATTGTATTCAATAAGACAACGGATAATATAATTAAAGGTCATATCTATAAATTGATAACTCTATGTGAGAGACGAGGGATTCACGACAATTACCGAGGTTGGCCGAATCTTCAACTGATTTTAATCGTACTGTACCTTTATGAAAAAAAAAAGTAATATTACCAGTTTACTTGGCAAATATTGTTCTGTGATATAAATCATCTAATTTAATCTAAAAATGTAGAATATTATGTCAAAGTGATGTGAAATGGACACTCAAAACGGGTCTAATGCCCCAAAACAAATGCTTCAGATGCAACCACCATTACGTAATCTCTCTAAGTAAAAAAACATCGTAGGAAACATGTATGTAGATACAATATTACGCTCTCTCCCGTAAAATATAAGTAAGAGTACAAGGAGAAAACTGGTAAATTACGCAAACCTTATATCCTTGATGAGTATCATGTCAAAGGCGGCCTATAACCGTAAAACGTGTATCAGATAAAATTATGTAAACACAATCTTGTTTCGAACGAGTCAACACTAATAAACGATAAGGAACTAGTTATATTCGCCAAAGAGTGATGAGTTTTAGGGTCAGTGACACCCTGGTCCTAGATAGACATACCTACTGCTAGACCGTAACTTTTACTGGTTCTATTTTATATATTACTAGCTGTTGTCCGCGGCTCCGCCCGCGTGGATATCGGTTATCACAACCAAACATAGCCTATATCCTTTTCCAAGGTCTAATCTACCCCTATACCGAATTTCATTAAAATTGGTTTAGTGGTTTGAGCGTGAAAGCGTAACAAACAGACAGAGTTACTTTTGCATTCATATTATTAGTATGAATTTAGTTGGCAAATAAGTACATAGACTATTGAAAGCGATTATTAAACCTCTGGACGTGTGCAACACCAGAAACGTCATATTTGCGCGGCTGGCTCTGCAAGAACTCCAATACTTTCATTAAAAATTTACTGAAAATATTTGTTGCTATCGATGCTCATGGCGCTCTTTTTACCCGACTACGGCGAAGCCAAAGGAGGGTTATGATTTTGACAGGCTATGTATGTATGTATGTATGTATGTTCGTTTGTTCCCTCATAGCTGCTCAACTACTGATTAGAACTGGACATATAGCATATCGTTAGAATCGTCTTGATCGTCCGATGGTTATAGGTTATATGACGTGTCACTAAATCTAATGTGGCGCCCTCTAGCGGCCATAAAGTACTGTGTTGAAAAAATAATTTGAGATAAATATGCCGTGTATGGTATCAAATTAAAGAGCTCAATTAGCACATTTCAAATATGCATAAATTATAGTTGTTGGGTGCCCCAAAATAAAATAAATAAAAAAATAAGTTTAAAACTAAAACCCGATT
This sequence comes from Eilema depressum, assembly GCA_914767945.1. Classification (NCBI taxonomy): domain Eukaryota; kingdom Metazoa; phylum Arthropoda; class Insecta; order Lepidoptera; family Erebidae; genus Eilema; species Eilema depressum. The sequence continues at coordinate 5,587,514 of OU612020.1, forward strand.
ACATAAAAATCACGCTCTGAAAAGTATTAAACAAGAAAATATCTAGAATAGCCGTGGTCGTATGCCACTTACTATAATAAAACGATACATACATGTTATGCTATTCTAAGGAAAAGTGGCATACGACCACGGCTATCCTAGATATTTTCTTGTTTAATACTTTTCAGAGCGTGATTTTTAAGTAGTCGGGTTTTAGTTTTAAACTTATTTTTTGGTTTATCTCGTTCTACTAAACCAATTCCCATCAAACATACGACAGATTTTTAACCTTTTTATTGATTAAAACCGCATCAAAGTGAGCTTTGGTTTCGGCCTACCCTAGAGCACAGTACAGTATGCATATAATTGTGTAGATGTATTGTGTGTATGTTTATTTTTATTGCACCCACGTGATCGATCAATCGATCAATCAATTAGCCTATTGCAGTCCACTGCTGGACATAGGCCTCTCCCAATATGCGCCACGTTTGCCAATCCTTCACCTTCTGCATCCAGTCTGATGATGATATTATTTAACTAATTGTTATTCCTCAAAAATATATTTACATTTATTTCAAAATTATATTATGTAGGTATATTTTATCAATACAACACTTTAATCATAATACCTATGTTAATCCCATTCTTTGTTCAATCATGGTTAATCTATCTTACAGTGAAATTTTAGCCTTTAAGCTCTTGTTTTCGACATTCCGAACATTGAAAGCCTCATTAAGCTTTGTTAAGAACAGAGGAGTATAAAATAAAGAGAAGAAAAAATGAAATGAGTGCTTTTGCTCATACCTCTAAAGTGAGATAAAATAATCCTACTAATTTTATAAATGAGAAAGGTGAAAGTTTATGAAGATTTTTGTTAGGCCTAACACAGTGTATTTCGAAGCATCTCTGAGCTTTGAAATACACTGTGTTGTTTGTGCAGCCCATTGTACTGAACACTATCTAGGAGGCGTATTGTACGTGACATTTCCATTCATTTGTGACAATCGCATCGAACGGCGAAGACGTTACTTTGGTTTATTACTATACCTATTTGAAGTTGCCGCCGCCGGCGACGATTATATTGGGAGCATTCATATATAGAAAACATATCAACTGCAGATTGTTTGTAGCAGCAAGAGAAGCGTTTTCAATAATATCTTTTCTAGAAAATTCAGCTAGATTATTGTTGTACAAAAACGGATATTTTATTTGCACAAATTTCGCAGTCATTGCCGCGCCTATGAAGCTACGCCTCCGTATTATTCTGTTAATATTTCATACAATACAAGCTTTCCGGTCAAGTACCTACTACTCAATAGAGAATATGAAAATAGCTTCAGTACTTAGAAACAAAAAATAATGGACTCACTGTTTTAATAAATAACCTAAAAAGTGACCTAAATCAGGCCCATAAATTACATTTAATGGTACCCACACCTACATATTTGAATATTTGGACGGTACAGAATTTTTATCTCAACTCAGCCGACCTATTAAAAAGTTGGCTAAGGTATTTTTCCTCTTTATGGTTGAGTTTTCCCAAATGTGTATGTATTTACTCGCCAAAAGAAGTTGAATTTTTGACAGCGGAAATTTCAGGAAACAAAGTTGCAGAGGCAACATTATTTTGTATTTATATAACTATTAAGTACTACTATATTTTTTACGGAGGTAGGACATGGCGGTATTCCCGTCCCAACAGAGTAGCCTGCCCTACAAAATACCGCGGCCATAATAACCTTGTGTTGTGCTCACAGTTTTTATGCTGTCAGTGGGAAGACCAAAGGCTTTCCTGTAAAGTCAGAAGTCCTGCTTTGCATTCTACGCTAACAGCACAGAAACTCTCTGTTCTTACAGGGTTAGTGACTCCCCTGGCACACGTCCATAGGCCATGATAATTACTTTCGATCAGGTGGGCCGTGCACTTGTCTGCTGCCTAAGTGGTATCAAATATACTAGCCGACCTAACCGGCTTCACTCGTGGCTTGCTTTGAAACTCCGTAGATTAGGCGGAGCGGAGTAGTACTTAATCATAAATGTACCTAAATAAAATCGGTAGATTCCCATAAAGGTTTTAATTTTTATATGGGTAAACGGGGTTTAAAAATATGCCACGAGTGAAATTGGAGAGGGAGGGTTAGCTGAACAGAAGGTGCAGTTGGAACAAGATTATAATTCCACGTGGGCGGAGTCGCGAGCAACAGCTAGTATTTAATATAAATCTATTGAAAAAAATGGAAAAAGGAAAAAGAAAAGGAAAAACAAAGGAAAATCGATTTGAAAAGTTAGCATAATGAATGCTTCAACATTTCATTCAATAGTATCTACTCGTAATATACATTCAAGACCGTAACTCTTATCGATAACCACCTTAAGGCCCCGGCCACAACTCCACGGCACGGCGCCGTCCGCCGTCGCCGTCGACGGCGACGGCGCCGCGCCGTAGAAATTCACGGCGCCGTGCTACAAAAAGTTGACGGTGTGTTGCAGGGGGCGATTCTCAATCGAAATTTCTCAGTTGGCGAGCGCGCAATGACATATAGTGTCTTACTAAAAATACGTCAATGTTATTAATTTACATGAATTATATTATTATTTATATTACTACATTTTACTTTAATATTTCAGTGATATATTAATAATATTTCATAAAATTACGAATTCATTATTAAAAACATATTTTTTGTGGGTGGCGCATTGTCGCGATTCTGATTAGTAACTAGATACGCAATTGACGCGAAAATCCGCCCCAACACAACATAGGATCACGGTCCTATGTTTCGAATCGCGTCTTTCAAAGACTGATGATACGTCAACCAAGAAGTGACAGTGAGACAACAAACGTATTAAATATATGATGAAAGAGTGCGTTTTTCAGCCTCAAATATCAAAGAACAAACGGAACTACATTTCACGCTTAATTTTATTTTTTCTATATTTACATTTCTTGAAATAAGATTACGAAACATATTATAAAAATTACAAACTATGTCAAATTTAGGGTTGTCAATACAAATAAAAATTAGTTTTCCCATGCATTTGGAAGATTTTAATTAATGAGGTGAACTTCTTTGTTAATATCAAAAATGAACTTTAGACAGTAATAATAATTATGTATAATCCCTGTATAGGTTCCTCTAGATAGTTTTTATAATGACTATCGCATTGAGATTAAAAAACCCGACTGCAAGCTACTTTCGACCTTAATGACATTTCTTAAAAAATACGTTTTTTGACATGTATAGATGACGCTGATCACGAATATGAAAAAAAAAACTGGGTATTAGTTGCCGTCGATAAGGTCGAAAATGGCTTGCACGTATTTTTGAAGTCTCTGGGATATAGCCAATGTAAAAAATAGGCGCAAGCCATTTTCGACCTTATCGACGGCAACTAATACCCAGTTTTTTTTTCATATTCGAGATCAGCGTCATCTATAGATGTCAAAAAACATATTTTTTTAAGAAATGTCATTAAGGTCGAGAGTAGCTTGCGGTCCGGTTTTTTAATCTCAATGCGATAGTCATTATAAAAACTATCTAGAGGAACCTATACAGGAATAAAATGTAGCCTATATTGTCATCCAAACTATAAATCTGTCCTTTTTGTTGAGCGAAAATCCTCTCAGATACCCATAAAAAAGGACATAATCGCTAGGCAGGGAGATAGATCTTTTTTCTATACGATTTAGGTGGCAGACTAGCACACGGTCCACCTGATGGGAAGTGGTTACCGTGGCCTTTGGAGGTATGTAACACCCTCTTAATTTGAAATAATGCAATTTAGGTATCCCGAAATTAGATTCTTGGGGATTGCGGAAATAGGATCTCTTTTATTTCATGCAAGCGGAGCCATGGTCAACGTCTTGTTATTATATTTACATAAAAATAGAAACAATAATAGAATCCGTTACAATTCGTTTTTTATTTTAATTTAAGTTCAAATTGCAATTTAGTTTTTATTCTTATCCTTATTTTTTGGTATAGCTTCACTTTCTTCTCACATTTGCGTTATTTTATCCGAAAAAGAATTAATCGTGAAAGACATTTCAGATGTAATTTAACAATAATTATTTAGGGAAAATTTTCATATGGTACGCCACACTGAATTTTTCTCTGAATTAATATCGCCATATCAATCAAACCGAGACGTCATCCGTCAAGCTCGCGACTAGTGTGAAAGGGATAAAATATAAATGTTTACTTCAGAATTTTTACGTTCGTAAAGCTTCGTAAAGGTTCGTAAAGTTTCGTTTTCAGGTTACAGTTTTTTTGACGTCGAACTATGAAGTCGACTACTCTAATTGGGGAATTGCCCTCCCTTATGTCACACTTTCCACGGCGCCGTCGCACGGCGCCGTGAATTTCTACGGCGCGGCGCCGTCGCCGTCGACGGCGACGGCGGACGGTGCCGTGCCGTAGAGATGTAGCCGGGGCCTAACTCTTAGAAATGTACAAATATTCGGACTTAGAATACTCATTTTGTATAAATTACTGCAGTGTCGGAATGTATTTTAGTATTCGCAAATACTTTGTGTGAGCTGCTTGTATTCCACACAAACATTTTCTTTAACATGGTTGTATTTTTGGTACACTTTATGTACAATATACACACCTTTAGATTACGACATCTGTTAACTACTTAGAATCTAATAATAAAAATTAGGTTGTAGGTAATCATATGCATTATAAGATAAATTGTCTTGAAAGTCAAGTAAAAAATTTAATTTAAACATAATTTATTATTCTTTATTATATTCAAGGTGATTTTATATTTAGGATGAATTTAAATGCTTTTAACATTTAAAGTCATCTAAGTATGTTTTCGGCATTCTAAAACATATAGTTATTAAAATGCAACTTGTTTTGAAGTTTGCATTAGAATTTCTACATTAGAACCTAAAATAGTACGTTTTTTATATGGCATTTAGGTGGCAGACTAGCACACAGCCCACCTACTCGTGAAAGTTCCACAAGGTTGAAGTTGAAGCAGCTTCAACTTAGTCATCCTGGCCATTACAACAGCGACAGGAAACCAATCCTAACACAAGTAATGTAGGTTAACTGGAGGGGTTGACAAAAATATTAATTATTTCGGTTGCTAATATTCTTAATTAAAAAAATCAATTCGAACCAGTACTTCCTGAGATTAGCGCGTTCAACCGAACAAACAAACTCTTCAGGTTCATACCTTAATTATGTAAGTATTGGTTCACCAACGCATTGGAGGACGTCTTCAAGACTCTGGATTGGACTGGACGGGGCATCAACATCAACAGTGAGTTATTACGATTAATACGATGTACTGTACATCTCGCACCTTCGGTTCGCTGACGACATCGTCATAGTTGCGGAGTCACTGGAACACTGGACTCGGTGTAAACTTGGATAAAACCAAGATTATGATCAACGAACATGTTGTACCGAGATCGATTGCCATCGAAGGGGCGACACTCGAAGTTGTTCAAAAATATATTTACCTGGGGCAAGTTATCCAGCTCGGTAAAAACAACTTCGAGAAAGAAATAGCCAGAAGGATCCAACTGGGGTGGGCAGCATTTGGCAAATTGCATCCGGTCTTCTCCTTCCCCCTGCCGCAATGCCTCAAAGCAAAGGTCTTCGACCAGTGCGTCCTGCCTGTTATGACCTACGGTGCCGAAACGTGGCTACTGACGGTGGGGTTAGTCCATGACCTAAAAGTCGCGCAGCGGGCTATGGAGTGAGCTATGCTTGGAGTTTCTTTGAAGGATAGAATTCGCAACGAGGTAACGGAGGATCGGCAAACGTGGCGCACATTGGGAGAGGCCTATGTCCAGCAGTGGACTGCAGTAGGCTAATTGATTGATTGATTGATTGGTATAAAAAAAACAAGTTTCGAGTATAATGATTTATAAGGTTTTGCTTGCCTGATCATGACCTCAATGGTCATAATTTTGGTTTTAATGTGCTCAAATAAATGTACAGAACTAGATAAAATTTGGCACACTCTAGCAAAAAGTATCAGGAAACTCAATATGTGTATTATTTTTCATCCATTTTTAGGGTTCCGTAGCCAAATGGCAAAAAACGGAACCCTTATAGATTCGTCATGTCTGTCCGTCTGTCTGTCTGTCTGTCTGTCTGTCTGTCTGTCTGTCTGTCTGTCTGTCTGTCCGTCCGTATGTCACAGCCACTTTTCTCCGAAACTATAAGGCTTATGCTGTTGAAACTTGGTAAGAAGATGTATTCTGTGAACCGCATTAATAATTTCACACAAAAATAAAAATAAAGCATTAAATTTTGGGGGTCCCCATACTTAGAACTGAAACTCAAATTTTGTTTTTCATCAAACCCATACGTGTGGGGTATCTATAGATAGGTCTTTAAAAATGCTATTGAGGTTTCTTACATATTTTTTTTCTAAACTGAATAGTTTGCGCGAGAGACACTTCCAAAGTGGAAAAATGTGTGTCCCCCCCCCCCCCCTCTAACTTTTAAAATAAGAGAATGATAAATCTAAAAAAAATATATGATGTAAATTGTCATGAAAACTACCACTAAAAATTGGTTCGAACGAGATCCAGTCAGAAGTTTTTTTTTTAATACGTCATAAACCGCAATTTTCGCCTTTGCTACTACGGAACCCTTCATGGGCGAGTCCGACTCGCACTTGGCCGAATTTATTTTTGTATCACTTTGAAAATAGGCCCCTTAATTCGCTCGTCAATGAACAACTAAGTCGAGCTTTTACTCAGATTTTTTTTAAATTACTGCCCACTATCTGAATTTTCGAATATTTTTTTGCGTGAAACTATAAAGCTATCGTAATTTATTGCAAAACACTTTTTGTCTATTTTGATTAAATCTATTTCTATTTCTTCAACAGTTTTTACTTTTGTCTCCATCAAGAATATAGCACTGACAAAGACGCCCAAGAGTCAACCTCTTGGGCCATCCAGCGTAGCAGTAAAACACATTGTGACCCCCGATCATATTATTAGAAACAGCTGTGAAAATTTAAAGATACTAGTAGCTAGTGATAATTATTTATTTGCTTTGTGAACTTACTGTCATAATTGTATCTCATGACAGAAGACAAATTCTCTACAACTGTTGCCCTTGATTAAATTCTTTTTTTGTGTCAAAGATCTAATTTCATTTCAGCAATCTTATTTTGTCATATTTTACCTGCTTTATTTGTCGTTAAGTCGTCAAGATTTTCTCAGGCGAATAAATGTGTGTCACCAGCAAATTTTGTGCGAGAAAATGAAGGAAACTTTGTGTGAATTTGTACATTGTAGGTGTTCGTCTTTATTCCAGTTTATGTTTTAATGTTGTCAAATGCTGCATTAAAATGAAATAGCATTGTGAGCTCTTACACTTAGACGAAGACAAAATATATAGATGAGAATAGCTTTCAATTACAATTCTATTTCTCCAATATATTTAGGTATTTATGAAAGGTAGGTTTACAGATTACTGCCATTATATGAATAAACATTTAGAGACAGTTATAGTTAGGTGGGATCCCTAACTGGAAAAGTACTTCGACATGATTGTTATCAGATCAATATCATCATCATATCCTTTGGACTGCTGGTCAACCCAAAAAAATCTCAAGCACTCATTGTTGGTGGTAGATACATGCTCCGCCTCCTGGATCATGATTCTCTGCCCCCAATAGTGTATGATTCCGTTGCCATTGACTATTCTAAAAGTGCAAAAAATTTAGGCGTGCACATCGACTCCATGCTTGCCTGGGATGTTCACATCGCGGAGGTAAGTAGGAGGGTATACTGTTCATTTCAATCCCTCAAACGTCTCCAGCAACTCCTACCTCTTCAGACTAAAGTTACTCTTGCACAATCTCTGCTTCTCTCGCTATTAGACTATGCTGATGTCTGCTTTCTCGATGCATCGGAGGAACAGCTGAACAAACTTGAGCGCTTGCAGAATTTGGGTATCCGCTTTGTGTTTGGCCTTCGTAAATACGATCATGTCACAGAATACCGTAAAAGACTGAACTGGCTCCCTATTCGGCAGCGCCGTAACCTTCACATCTTAACTCTTCTCTATACTATACTTCATAATCCTAATGCTCCAACTTACTTGTGGCAACGCTTTGAGTATCTTGTGCCCAGGGGCAAACCCTGTCGTGTTTCTTCCTCTCTTCTGCTTCGCACACCTGCACACAGTTCTAGCTGCTATGATCGATCTTTCACGGTACAAGCTGTACGTCTCTGGAACTCACTACCTCACACCATTCGCGGTAGTAAATCTCTGGACATCTTCAGGAGAAGAACTAGGGAACATTTCCTGTCACAATAGTCTGTATATATCTGTATCTATGTCTATATCTAATAAGAATAAGAATTGGTCTTTGAAAGACGCGATTCGAAACATAGGACCGTGATCCTATGTTGTGTTGGGGCGGATTTTCGCGTCAATTGTGTATCTAATTACTAATCAGAATCGCGACAATGCACCACCCACAAAAAATATGTTTTTAATAATGAATTCGTAATTTTATGAAATATTATTAATATATCACTAAAGAAAAGAAAGACTGCCCTTACAACACTTATACTGAAGAACCTTTTTTTTGTGACAGTTTCACAAAGACACATTTTTCTGATTATCCAATATCAGTGTAGTAACTACGTGAGTTCAACAAATCACATAATATATACCTATATATACCTATATATTAGAAGAAATATAATTCTGAAGAAGAAAAGCCATACAATACACCGCGGGGGCGTCGCTTCAGTCCCTCGCGTTGCTAGGATGCGAGGACGCAGGCGCCGGCATTGTCAGTTTTGTTTATAGGTACATATTTTTACAGTAATCGTGTTTTTATAATTTTATTGTGTATATAATTGTAGTTTTAGGTGTTTGATAGTGTATATTATGCAAAGTGACTGTAACAGCGATGCGGAGATATGTGCAAGTCAACTCGTACAATGCCCTGAATGTTCCCAGGCCCGTTTTTTTAAAGGTAAGCGGGGTTTGAAAGTTCATTTTGGGAAAGTGCACAAATCCCAAAATGCACTTTCAATCCAAACAATTTCCCCAACCCCTACCTCCACCACCCAAATTCCCTTTTGGCAAACCTTATCCAAATTTAAAAATTCGGTCCCAATTTTGAAGAGAGTTCCCCGAGGTGCACGGCCATCCGTAGCACTGAGTCTTACCCGGTGCATTGCCGTGGTGGTCCGGGAGAACTCTCAAAGCGCCTGGGAACAGTTGCTCACCTTCCCTTACAGAATTCTACATGTTGCGAAAGATCAGGCCACCAAAAAATCTTTAACAACACAAATAAAAGAAAACTGTTCTTTGTCACAGACTTTTGACCCGAAATTCACCACATTCCATAAAAACTCCATCTACCACTATGTAGAGTCCAAGCTAAGAGAAGGTGACATCAGGGGGGCTGCAAGACTTTTATTCAGCAGTGATGTTATGGCGCCTTGCTCGTCAGATACTCTGGCAGATTTGAAGAGCAAGCACCCACCACCTGCTGATAACCTTTCCTTCCCTGAGCCTTTGGATTCAGACGCTGAGTGCCTCAGTGTCTCGGCCAAGGACGTGATAGGAGCCGTTGGCTCTTTCAGGAGTGGGTCTGCCGGCGGCCTCGATGGCCTAACTCCTCAGCATCTCAAGGACCTTACCGGCGTCAATGTCGGAGAAGCTGGTGACGCACTCTTGAAAGAACTAACGGCTCTAATTAACCTTATGTTGTCCGGCAATGTGGACGAAGGCATCATTGATTTATTGTACGGCGCTAATTTATGCGCGTTGCGTAAAAAAGATGGTGGCATTCGTCCCATTGCCGTCGGCTGTACATACAGGCGAATAGCAGCCAAGTTGTGCTGTAAAGCATACAGAGACTCTCTCACTGAAAAATTCCAGCCCCTACAACTGGGCTTCGGCTCCAAAGGGGGCTGTGAGGCTGCAGTTCACGCTCTGTCCACGTTCCTTGGCTGCAGTGGAGGAGAGGTTATCCTCAAAGTTGACTTGAGGAATGCCTTTAACTCGGTTAATAGGGACACTTTGTTGACACAGGCCAAACTGGAAACACCGAAAATTTTTAAATTTCTTTGGCAATGCTACAGGCACCCTTCTAAATTACTTTACAAGGAAAATATTCTAAATTCAGCGGTAGGGTGTCAACAAGGTGATCCTCTTGGACCAGTCATTTTCAGCCTGGCTATTCACCCCATAATTCAGCGACTAAATTCTAAATTTAATATTTGGTATCTGGATGACGGTACTCTTGGAGGCGACGTAGAGACAGTATTAAAAGATTTGGCGTTTCTAAAAGAAGAATTTAGTTCAATCGGCCTAGAATTAAATCCCACGAAATGTGAAATTTTTCTCAGTGATCAAATTGACAGTCTTTCGGTACTCTCAAAATTTAATGCTTTGGCTCCAAATTTAAAAGTTTTACAAAAAAGTTCTCTCCGCCTCCTTGGGTCGCCAATCCTTGAAGATGCTTACGAGTCTTTTGTGGAAGAGAAAATACAAAATTTTTGTGAAGTTTCGGACCGACTGTTCCAAATTAACATTCATTCAGCTTTCACTATTATTCGGTTTTGTCTTTTCGTACCAAAATTTACACATGCTCTGCGTTCAACTCAGCTTTTTAAATGTTTGGCACTTTTAGGTCGAGTGGATAGAGTGTTGCAAGATACCCTATGCAAAATTTTAAATATAAATTTGAACGACCGAGTGTGGCTTCAGGCGTCCCTTCCAGTTCGCCTCGGCGGCCTCGGCGTTCGCAAAATTGCAGATGTAAGTATGCCGGCATTTTTATCTTCGGTCTATGGCACTGAAGAATTAGTCAGGAAAATTCTTTCTCCTGCACTGATTAATTCAGATGTGCCAGGTAGGGCCGAAGCTTTGAATGCTTGGAAAATGACCTGCCCAAATGCCGTTATGCCCGCCAACCCTTCCTCCCAGAGGCAATGGGATGAGCCGCTCTGTATTGGTGTTAAAAAACATTTATTCAATACAGCTACCAATACTGCTGAGCGTGCTCGCCTATTGGCTGTGGGGGAATGGGAATCTGGTGTTTGGCTCCAGGCACTTCCTTCGCCCAACATTGGTACAATGTTGGACGACACGACTTTCCGCATCGCGACTTGCCTACGTTTGGGTGCACCCTGTGTTTCTCCGCATCGATGTCTCTGTGGAGAAGCAGTCGATAGCCTTGGACATCACGGACTATCTTGCTGCAGGAGCGCAGGCCGCATGTCCAGACATGCCAATATTAACGACATTATCCGTCGGGCTCTTGTCACCGCCGGCGTGCCAGCTTTACTTGAACCTGTTGGCTTGGCGCGCGACGATGGCAAGAGACCCGACGGTATGTCGTTGATGCCTTGGAGGATGGGTAGGCCTTTGGTGTGGGATGCAACTTGTGTCGACACCCTGGCGCCTTCCCATCTTCCAAGTACGATGGACTGCGTATGCGCTGCTGCAGCATCAGCGGAGACTCTCAAACGGCGAAAATATACCAATTTAGCTGGTAGCTACATTTTTGAGCCGTTTGGAGTCGAAACGTTGGGTCCGTGGGGTCCAAGCGCGCGCGCGCTATTTAAGGAAATATCAAAGCGACTAATCGACGCTTCCCGTGACCATAGGGCTGGCCTTTACCTCGCTCAGAGGATTGGCATCGCCATTCAGCGAGGTAATGCCGCCAGCACAGATTACCTAATAGTTGGAACAGATAACTCACTGCCTGGAAAATCAACGATCCAACTCAGTTAAGTGCCTACAAGTCCACGTGTTCAACAACTCCATACGAATATGTATCTTAACAGACAGCCATACGGTTATTATTACTTTGCAGCCGCTCGGCCTCGTCCTCGTAGTAACGTACTAGCAAACTGTATGACGCTAGGGTTGCCTCTTGCCTCGCTTTATAAAGGAATATTTTTTCAATAGTTTAACATTTTTCTCACCTATTTATCGAATATCGAATATCAGCTGAATATTATTGGACATTCGGTCAAATATGTATTTCATCTCAATCCTACCAGCAACTCAAGAGTAGGTAAGCTAATAGCTCACCGAGCGGCTTTAGATAACCTACTATTCTTAGTGCACAGTGGCGATTATTCTTACTTTATAGATTTGAACGAAAACAATGCAGATCTCCTGAAAAAACATACACGATTAATTCGCGCATAAAGTAGGTAGAGGTAACGCACCGACAGATTACCTACACAAGTACATGGGAGTCAAACGTCAGCACGCGACAGCGGCGCAGCGGCGCCGGCCGTCGGCGTCGCCGTCGCTGAGCGCCTCGCACAGTCGCACTACCATCCTGCCTACGATTTTTTATTTACGATTGCATTCAAGTGTTAAGTCAGGACCCGGGCCGTTAGATATAAGTAGGTACTAGGTCAGATAGCTACATCATGTACCAACCAACCTATTATTAAATAGCCTAAGTACTGAATCCAACATTTTTTAAGTCTTTCCGTATAGTAGGTAGCGAAGTGGGAAGGTACTTAAATTACTTTGTACAACTGTACAAAGTAATAATTTATGATGCATATTGAATATTATCATAGGTAGGTACAGTTACTTAACGAACGTAATTGCACTTATTAAGTAGGTACCTACTTGCCGTTCTCAATTAACAGGCAAGCAGAAGAAAGAAAGATTTTTATTTGATTCGTTAGATTCGCACCCATACACTGCACACGGAGCCTTCCCCGTTATGCGTTCATAATATCATCATAGATTGAGTATTAATTATTTTAATAACAAACAAAAAGACTCGATTGAAACGTAATAAATAATAATCAAACGTATTACGCGCGTTTGCACCGTGCACACGCGCGGCTAGCGACAGCCCGACTGACGACGGAGGACCGTCGGCGACCCGCGGCGAGTAGGTGAATATAGCGCGCAAGTACATAGAGTGAGCGTGGCCTGCCGCCAGCCTTCTGGGCACGGTCCCAGTAGAGATCGATGGGGAGGAATTTTTCGATGCCTAACGGTCACTTTTTTGTATATATAGCATAGTTTTGTATAGTTATGTATATTTTGTAAGTAATTGTATATTTTTTTTGTCTCCATATTTTTATAATAACCTAATATGCCTACCTAATTATTGTAAATATTTGTGAGTTATTAAAAATAAGAATAAGAATAAGAATAAATTTATTGTTCTATAAACCTGGTTACATTATTAGAAGATTGATCATGGTCACCTTTTAAGCAAAGAATGCCTGTGTCAGGTGACCACGCTCTTCCATAACACTATACAAACGAATTTATGGTTATAAGAAGTTGGTAAGTATTGTAGTTTAAAAATGTACAGTAGGTATATGTGGTTTTTGAATTCGTGATTGTAACTTTCGGAATAAGGCTTTTCGTATTTATGTAGTGTACCCAACGCTAAGGGAAAGTAAGAAAGTAATAACAACTTATTTAGCCCCTATGAGCTACGAAGAAGTCGAGGCTTTATTGGAACACCACACTTAGGAAACACACACAAACACACACACACACACACACACACACACACACACACACACACACACACACAAACACACACACAAACACACACACACACCGGGTACACTACATAAATACGAAAAGCCTTATTCCGAAAGTTACAATCACGAATTTCAAAATTCCGAATTTAATAATTCCGAATCATTCAAAATTCCGAAAGTCAGATATCCGATGTATCATAAATCCTATTTATTGAAAACCCGAATTTCAAAATTCCTAACGATTATAACTGCGAATATTAAAATTCCGAATTTGAAGATACCGAACCATTACAATTCCGAATTATTAATAATCCGAAATATCATAAATACGAATTCCGATTATCAAAACTCCGAAACAACACAAACTCGACAATCAAGCGCCTTGTAAACCTGCATTAGGTAAGTAGGATAGTTGCTATTTTCGGGGTACACGAGATAATCAGGAAATAGAATTATTGAACTATTATTTTAATTTATTTATGCTAATGATTACAAAATACACGTTGCCATACAACTTTCAGTAACAAGCATGCATGCAGGCCAGCATGCATGCAGGTAAGCATGCATGCAGGTAAGCATGGATGCAGGTAAGCATGGATGCAGGCAAGCATGCATGCAGGCAAGCATGCATGCAGGCAAGCATGCATGCAGGCAAGCATGCATGCAGGCAAGCATGCATGCAGGCAAGCATGCATTCAGGCAAGCATGCATGCAGGCAAGCATGCATTCAGGCAAGCATGCATTCAGGCAAGCATGCATTCAGGCAAGCATGCATGCAGGCAAGCATGCAGGCATGCATTAGTTTCGCTCTTCTCCGGCGCTACGGGATGTGCAGTCCTTCCGCCCTTGCGTAACAAAGTTCGGGCACCCATGCTCGCTTCCGCAGCTTCGGCTAGCTGGTCGCCTCCGGCGACCAGCCTCAGCCGCTCCAGCTCGCCCGGGCGCCTGAGCTTCGTTACTGCGGGCGAGGACTGCCCTCCCTCCGCGCCTCCGGTTTTTAAATAACACTCTAGTGTAGGGCAAACAAGTACCACGGCAGTAGGACCACGGCAAGTCGGGCTTGGCTTAATTTTTATACGTAATAATTGGCGAGAAAATTAATTTATTATTATAAAAAATCAACTCTAAAGCAACATGTCAAATAAATTTTAACTTTTACCTATTTTTGATACAAATTTTCAATTTGAGCAATGAATTTTCGGAAATTTGAAATTCGGAATAACGTTTTTCGGGCCAATAATACTACGGATTTTTAATTATTCGTAAAAATGAAATTCGGAAGAATGAACATTCGTATTTATAACTTTCGGATAAATAACTATCGTGTTTTTGAATACTCGGAGTTTTGTTTCTTAGGAATTACTCGTATAATATTCGGAATTTTGAAAATCGGAATATTGAAATTCGGAATTAAGTATTTCGGAATTGTTGGGTGTTCCCCTTAGCGTTTTGTTATATATATTTATTTTTTTATTTATTTTATTGTACAGGTATCCCGAACGACTACTATACTGTCTACTCGCAAAAGTGGTTCTTGTATGAGCGTGAGCAACTGTGTGTTTTCTTCTTCTGACAGTCCCGGGGCTGAACGTTGTGGATTTATGTTTTTTTAATATTGTCAGAAGAAGATACAGCTTCCTCACTGACAGTACTCCTGTGAGAGAGTACAATTCCTTTGTAGGAAATCTTCGTTTTTTATAATACATTACCTTCAGCAGTGCCCGTTGAGCACGTTCTAGTTCAAGCATTTTAGTTTTTCCCGCTCCCCCCCAAATGGGAATACAGTAGGTGATAACAGATTGCGCTAATGCCTTGTATGTTTCGATGAGAATGTTTCTCGAATTCCGATTGGTTTCCGTTAATTTCTCAGGCACCACATGTCTCAGCGTTTTGAAGATCCAAATAAGCTTTCTTACTCTGGCTGTAAGTAAAGTTATATGCGGATACCAAGATAGCTGTTGATCAACCGTCACTCCTAGGTACTTGGTTTCTTCGAGCTTACTGATTGAGGGACAATCACACACTGAGGCACTTTGTTGGTTACGAGAATGAATTGACAATTTAAAATCTACATTCGGCTGGGTAATATTCTGGACACTATAACAGATAAAGTTTGTTTTAACCGTGTTAAGTGTGGGCAGATTATCCTTTAGCCATTTAGCTATTAAGCGCATGCCTTTTTCTGCATTTTCTTTTACATTAGGCCAATTGTGCCCGGTGAATATCACTGCAGTGTCATCGGCATAGGAGATAATGTTTGCGTGACTAATTCTCATATCGCAAAGGTCATTAATGTATATGAGAAATAGCGTGGGACCCAAAACGCTACCCTGCGGAACCCCATATGAAACCGTCACATCCTCACTTGTGTAACCATTAACTCTTACACTCTGTGTCCTTCCTGACAGGTAACTTTTAAACAGTGAGAGGGAAGTGTCTCTTATGCCGATTTTTTCGAGTTTATCTATAAGAATTGAAACAGAGATTGTATCAAAGGCCTTTTTGAGGTCTAAAAATACCGTTAGACACTTCTGTCCACTGTCTAGCTGTTCTGTTACTATCTGTGTAAGTGCCAAAACTGCGTCTTCGGTTGATTTACCACGTCTAAAACCATACTGTGAGCGGGATAAAATTTCATACGTGCTTAGGTAGCTTAAAAGCCGGGAATTCAGGAGCTTCTCTAGTATTTTCGACATGGCAGGGAGAACTGCAATAGGTCGATAGTTGCCAACCTCGTCTCTAGATCCGCTCTTGAAAACTGGAGTAATGATTGATTTTTTTAATAGAACTGGGAATACACCTTGTTCGAAGCTAAGGTTAACGAGATGCGTAATAATGGGAACAAGTTCATGCTTTGCGAATTTTAGGTAGGTGATTGGTATATTATCCCAGCCAGGAGCACTGCCTGACCTCAGACTCATTAAGGTATTTTCAACTTCAGTCATATCAGTTTCCAGTAAACCAAATGAGTTCATTTGCGGTAGTACGTTCTTTGTTGGAGAGTCACTCAGGCTTCGGGCTGCTTGAGCACTGGTTTGTATATCAAGGGCAAGTTGTTTTCCTATGTTTGCAAAATAGTTGTTAATATAGTTAACGGACTCCAGGGGATTATTTTTGAGACTAACTAAGTCTTTATTATCGTCACAAGGTTTATTAGTATCAGTATTTATTTTTATGTTTTTCCATAGAAGTTTATTATTATTTATTGAATTTGAAATCAACTCTCTTTCATATTTTCGCCTTAGCTTTTTAATGAGGTTGTTGCAAAAGTTCCTATAGCGAGTATAGGTTATCTTTAAGATCTCATTATAACTCTCACGTCGCAGTCGTTTTTGAAGTTTGTTCCTATGTCTAATGCAACGCAAAATTTCAGGAGTAATCCACGGCTTTAGCGTGCGTTGACTCTTAGGAATTAAAAAATTAGTAGTGCCATAAATAAATAAGTATAATATCTATATACTTATTTATTTATGTATCTATATATAGTTGTGTTTTGTATTTGTATGTATGTATGGCATATATATATGGTATGTATATTATATAATATGTATGGTATATTTGGGTGTATGTATGTATTTATATAAGTACCTGTTCAGGTACCCTTTTTATTGTCTGTTTTTTTTTATGCACACTTCACACCCCTTCATTACTCTGACTACAGCTTCTCTGCTACTCAAGGGTTTGCTGGTAGAGAACTCATATTGAGTTAAGCTCGCCTAATGTACATATTACTTTTAATTTTCTATAATTATGTATGATCTCTGTACTTTATGTGTGCAATAAAGAATTATAAAAATCAATATTAGGTGCCGAAACATGAGAACGCTTGAATCAAAATATTACTAGATAGGTCCTTACTATATCAAAATTAATAGGCTGACCATCACGATTTATTTTTTACTTTTGGAGGTATTTTTAGGTCGGGTTCTTGTTTGAATTAAATTTTTATTATAATCTTTCCAAATTGATCTACTCGTCTGTATAACTACTTTTCCAACTGATCCATACTTATTAGGGACAAAAGGGACGATTGTTGTGAGTAATTTCACTGTAAACTAATATTATGGATATTAACCAATCTGCAAAGTTTCAGATAAACTTTATAATCTCAAAAAATGTTTACCTTGCGACCAAACTTTTCCACACAACTCATAGAGACAAATCGACTGCGGCAACGAACAGTATCGATACTGCAAATTTTCATTTTTTCTTTTATTGTACCATTAGGGCTAGAATATATCAATCTTTATGTTGGCAAAGTATTTTTTCAAAAAAATAATTCTAAAGTACATTTTTAAAATGAATAAAATTGATACTACATGGTGTGAACAAAGAATACAACCGAAACCGGTAGTTTCAACAATGTTCTTGTCTAGCGAGGACCGCTCCCCCCTCGTAACTACCCGAACCGTCAGTGTTCGCCGCTATGTGAACCAAGGAAGGTGTGTTTGATATAGCTCGATTTTGTTTTGTTTTTTTTTTGTTATCTTAATTTTTCTTTTGATTATGTTAAATTGCAGGTTAACCAATAAAACTATTGAAAGTGGTAGTTTCGATAGTATTTCAAGTTCGTAATTTTTCAAAGAGCATCGAAGGTGGTAGTTTCGATAGTATTTCAAGTTCGTAAATTTTCAAATAGTATCGAAGGTGGTAGTTTCGATAGTATTTCAAGTTCGTTAATTTTCAAAGAGTATCGAAGTTGGTAGTTTCGAGAATATTACAAGTCTATTTACAATTTAAGAACAATCGAATCAGACATTTTCGATAGGTATCGAATAAAAGATATCTCGAAACTACCAGTTTCAATGCCGCCCCGATCTGTATTCCTCGTTGATTGACAGATTCGATGTTTTTAAAATTGTGACAATTTTTATTTACAACGTTTTTAACAACAACATTAATAACTGTTTAGGTATTATGATATTAAGCGTTTCCCCTCTGTATGGCCAGGGATATGGTGTGGGTCAAATATTGTACCTCCGCAGTCGGCCACTAACCGTAAATCAGCCACTTACCCCTTAGCCTCTAGGCCCCATGAACTCGCCGTCTCCACTGCGAACGGCACGAAATCATATCCCGCGCCCTTCAGGGTAGCGTACTTGTTATGTTTTAGCAAGGAAATTTAACGAGGGAGCGACCTCTTCTCCACGGGACCAGAGTCAGTCCGTTCGGCCGCTTCCCCTCGGTGCGCGAGAGGCCCAGGGGCTCCAAAATGCAGGGGATGCCCGCGAAAACCAATGCCCTTCTCACGATCCTGTTTATACCGTGGTGCCGGGGCCTTCGGCCGGCACTTCGAGTGCAACTAAGGCCGTGCAGCCCGTTCGCTTCCACCTTTGCACCACAAACGCACGTGTGAGGCTCGCATACGGTGCAGCCAAGTCTGAGTCCGGCTGCCACCCTGAGAGAGTCATTGTCCAGCAACGTGCCCAGGTTAGGGGATGGTAGGGCATGCAACTAGGCACCTGGCTCTGGCTCACAGGAGGCATTGAGACGCGCTAACTCGACCCCCACCGCGCTATCGCACAGACGAGCGAGAATGCACGTACCGATCACGTTATCCCAGACCCTCTGTTCGCCCGGTCTCGCGGGCTGAACAACATCCGGATACAATGCGGTCCAAAAAAAGGTCCAAATCTCATGGGCTTTCCTGAAATAGGGAATGCCAATGTACGACAATAAACGGCCAACCAACCGCGAGACTCCATGGGAAGAAGCAAGAAAAGCGATAGGGCCATACTCCTGAAAACGGCGCATTCCTAGCCCTCTGAATTGGATGGACAGGCTGGCCTGACATCACTGTCGCTCGCTAAGGTCCACGTTAAAAATCTCTTCGACGATGCCTTTGAGCATTTCGTCAAAACAGAGGACTTCGTCCGGGAACTCCCATGTCGGCGTTATCCGTATGACGTACATCAGTTTAGGCATCCCGAAGCAGGACCTAAACAACGACAGGGACACGTGAGCCGGAAGGTGGCGAAAGTAGTCCGCCAGTGAAGCTAGGACCCGCGTTCAGGCGGCCAAATCGATAGGCATACCCTCCGGGAAAAGCAGTGAGCCTAAGAGGCAGAGCGAGTCCCGATCCATGAACCGGAGTCCGGGAATTAGGGACATAAAGTTCGCGGTCAGTTCCTGTGCCATAGGGCCATAGGGATAAAGCTCACAGTTTATGTAGGCCCAAATCTTCCACATCCCGCAGTACCACGTCGGGACTGTAACGCTGAGAGGGCTCTGTAACGACTTTATGGCTTTGTGCAGAGCCATACTAAAAATAAGTGGGACCATTGGGTCCCCCTGTTGCGCCCCAACCTGAGACCATATCGTTTCACCGTCGTATGACAGTGAGCTGCGGGCCCCGTAGCACTGGCGTAGGAAGGGGAAAATTGATGGCGTCAGGTCTCTCACCTCCGCCAGCAACGCTCCCCTATTAATGCTGTTGAAAGCATTGCGTATGTCCAACTTCAAAAGGACGTCGTCGCTCCCCTGGCGCAACACAAAAGCCCGCGCCACGCCGCGTGGATAGCAACCTCGCAACCAAGAGGTGTGCCGAAGCCCAGCTGATGGGATTGCAAATAAGGCGTTACTGCGCCCCGGACCGCCCTGCAACATAACTTTGCCACCAACCTCTGGACTGTACTACCCACAACGATAGGCCTGATACCACCGTCCTTCTTTTGGAGGGCAAAAATAGATCCCCAGTACAAAAATTGACAGACATCGCCGCTCAAGTCCCCCCTCAACTTGCGTGTGAAATACATTAGACTGAAGTTTGAATTTAAAGCCTATCCCTAATTAACTCTGTTACATTATTATCCGAAACAAGTTTTTCATTAAAGTAGTTGAGCGATTTCTAGTTTTCTTTGTGGTGCTTGTAGAAAAATAAATATAATATAAAAGATTCGATTTCTATTTTTATTTTAAGGACCTAAAATACTATTGAAACGACCACTTTCGATATGTATTAATACTGAATATACCCAAAACACTATCGAAACGACCAGTTTCGATATTTATTAGAATTTTCTAGACCTCAAATACTATCGAAACGACCACTTTCGATCAAATCTCATTTTTCACCAACAAAGTAAATTATCGAATGTGAAATATCTAGAAAATTACAATAAATAATAAAATCATCCCTAGGTTAAAGGAGAGCGCGTAAAATGTATTAATAAATTCAAGTACAATTTTTAAGATATCATTAATACAAACAATTTAAAGTCAATTTCTATCTTTAAACCGCTCTCCTGTAAAGTGCGTGTTTTGCAGTTCCGATACTGTTCGTTGTCACAGTCGAAATGATGCAATGATCATTACAGCAGGAAAACTAAGAGCTTGAATTTCAGCGTTAACGGTAACGCCTGAAGTTGATGAAATAGTAGGCGTGTATGTGATGACGGCGAAGGTGCCGCTAAATAAAAATAAATTTATTTCAAAGTCACAAAAACAGATAAGGTGCCTCAAAATGGGCATCAACAAATGTCGTAGGGCCTGTAAAACCAATTTGCAGCTAAGACAAATAATAGAGGTAGGCAAAGCTCAAACAGAGCAATATGAGTCTGATATGTATCAGCAACAACTACAAATCAGGCGTTTGAATGACTCCTTAAATTCCATTACACAAAAATACCAAATTGCACAAAAAGAAATAGGGGAGTACATTGAGGCATTAAATAGCCTAGTGGACTCATGTCATAGTAATGAAGCAAGGTTTCATTCACTGGAAAACCTATACAGGCAGAGATGTGACTGGGATACATCCTTGCCGTGCTCCACCCTGTCTGTAACATCCCAGGAAGGGTTGACCTCACTGCCCTGTCCTGTCCTTGTGGACAGTGACAATTCTACAAAGTCTAACATGTCCATCAGTTGTAGCCCTGTAACAACAACAATGAATAAACCTTTAAATACAGGTAAAACGGTTGTGTATTGTGATGAAATTGGTAAGGGTTTAAGTTGTCATTTGAGTGGTCAATTGGGTCATTCAGTCATAATAAATTCATTTCCTGGGGCCTCCTACTCCCAAATAATTAAAAGAGCAGTATCTAGTACACACTGTTCACAGACAACGTTAGTAATACTTGTTGGCAGAAGAGTTAAATCAAAT
Source organism: Eilema depressum (assembly GCA_914767945.1). Lineage (NCBI taxonomy): Eukaryota > Metazoa > Arthropoda > Insecta > Lepidoptera > Erebidae > Eilema > Eilema depressum. The sequence continues at coordinate 5,609,089 of OU612020.1, forward strand.
ATAAATGACTTCATAAGTTTTTATGATCAATAATTGATCAATTTAATTGGTAACTTTGTTAATTATTAACAAAGTTACCAATTAAACAGGTAATATTGTGCGCATCACCTTACAGTAAATCTTTTACAGTTGGGGAAAATAACATAAGGTATAATATAAATAGAAAATTACATACCATAACTACATATTGTAGGACCATAGTTTTATTTGACTGTAATTATGTATTACAGAACAATTTTATATTGACATTTGATAGTTTTACACTATCAAAATCTTTGCAACGACAGGTTGCAAATGTACTAGGCAACTTTCTGTCTAATAACATAGCTTTTATTGAGCGACATAATAATAACAGTACTGACATAGTGGATAATTTTATCCAAAATAAGTGACAGGACTTCTTGACAACAGATAAAAAATCTAGCAACTTTTTTTACAATATGTCCCAATGTACCGGACATGGTCATACGGCCTTTGAGACAGTCGAGTCTCCCGTATGCAATTTAAATAGTAAAAATAAGATATTAAACCTGGTGCACCAGAATGTTGAGGGCTTGATAAAGGGCAAAGAATTGGAATTGGAGTTGCACATGACCCTTAAAAATATCGATATTTTTTGTGTAACGGAGCATTGGTTGAAAGACCATGAGGTCATGTTCAACTTCAAAAAGCACCAGGTCGCAAGCTCGTTCAGTAGAAGAAATTTCAAACGTGGAGGCAGCCTAATAATTATTAATAAGAATATAAAATTTAAAGAACGTAAAGACTTAGTAAGCCTCTCTATTGAGCGAGTTATTGAGATAGCGAGTATTGAGTTTGAGCAGTTCATTGTATTAAACGTATACAGCCCCCCGGACGCGCCCTATGCAAGATTTGAAGAAAGGATGGAAGAAGCGCTTTTTAAATGCCGTTACTCCAAAAAGTCAATAATAGTTTGTGGAGACTTTAATGTAAATATTTTAGAAAACACCCTAGTGCCAGTAGAAAGAAAAAAAATGTTAAATCTGTTCAAGTCTTTTAATCTTATTAATATGTTCTTGGAACCCACTAGAGTAACTGCAACTAGTGCCACATGTATTGATAATATTTTCACGGACATTAAACCAATTTATAAATGTATTGTTGATGCTGTAGGCTCGGATCACCGTGGACAATTAATAACCTGTGAGAGAATTAATTGTAAAGTTAAAAGTAAAAAGGAAATAAAATTTGTACCGATTAACCAGCATCGTTTAGACGCTTTTAAAGAAAGTATAGTTAATAAACTACCTGACTTGCCCTCGTACACTAGTGTAGAAAATTCTTATGCAGATCTAATTAACCTAATCAATAGTGAGTTTGGGAGGATTTTTACCTCAAAAACAATATCGATTGGCGAGCGTCCTATTTTCAGTGACTGGGCAACGACGGGAATCTATAGAAGTAGAAGGAGATTGTTTGATCTGTATTCTGAAAAATCATACAATTTCAACCCTGCTTTTCAGAATTATGTTAAAAACTACTCTAAAGTATTCAAGCGAGCCTGTTCCTTAGCGAAGTCAAACTACATTAAAAAGAAAATATCGAATTCTGTCAACAAAATTAAGACTACTTGGAATATAATAAATTCTGAATGTGGGAAATCTTCATCAGTTGCAAGAGATTTCCATTTAAAAATAGAAGATCGCCATGTCACGGAGGACATGGAAGTTGCGACAGTTTGAAATTTTTTTTACAAACATTCCCATTATGGTAACCAAAACTCTCCAGTCGTCTTCCACTTCCGCCGAATCATTGCTTATGGAATCAATAGAAAAATGTGAGGACACTTTCGTATTCTCAGCTGTTAATAGCAAGGACATCACCAAAGCGTTTAAATCTATTGATATTAAAAAGACCGCGGATCTATGGGGATTATCAGTCAAAACTGTGTCATGTATTATTGATGTCATTGCTCCCCATCTAGCAGCTGTGTTTAATGACTGTGTCAGCAACGGTATATTTCCGGATTTAATGAAACATAGCAAAGTCATACCTTTGTTCAAGGCTGGCAGCACCACAGATCCTTCTAATTTCCGACCCGTTTCTGTGTTGCCGACCTTGAGTAAGGTATTTGAGAAACTAATTCTGGGACAGTTGTTAACCCATTTTGGTGAAAACAAATTGTTTCATGATAAACAGTTTGGGTTTACTAAAGGACGTTCGACCACCGATGCTGGTGTAGAATTGTTAAATTGTATTTACGAAGCCTGGGAAGATAAGCATGATGCATTGGGTGTCTTCTGTGATCTATCCAAGGCTTTCAATTGCGTCCACCATGATACATTAATCAAGAAATTAGAACATTACGGAATAAGGAACAGGGCTCTCGATCTTCTGACTTCATATTTGAATAATAGAATTCAGAGGGTCGATGTTAACGGTACACGCTCAGTAGGATCCGTGGTTTCGATGGGCGTTCCACAGGGTTCGATACTAGGACCATTTTTATTCTTAATTTATATTAATGACCTCCCTTACTACGTAAGGGACAAACATAGTATTATTTTATTTGCTGACGATACTTCGTTAATATTTAAAATTAAGAGGCAACTAAACAATTATGACGAAGTGAATGGTGCAATAACAAGAGTGGTCCATTGGTTTAGTACAAACAATCTTTGCCTAAATGGGAATAAAACTAAATGTATTAAATTTACCCTACCTAATGTTGCACAGGTGGAAACCAATGTACAACTCAATGGTCAGGTGTTGAACCTTGTGGAATCAACAGTGTTCTTAGGTTTGAGTATTGATGCCAAACTGCAGTGGGGATCACATATTGAAAAAATAGCCAATAGATTAAGTTCAGCTTCCTACGCTGTAAAAAAGATTAGGACTCTGACAGATGTGGATACGGCTAGAATAGTTTATTTCAGTTATTTTCATAGTATTTTGAGCTACGGAATTATCCTTTGGGGTAGTTCCGCGGATTTGAATACAATATTTATATTACAAAAGCGGGCTGTGCGAGCTATTTATAATTTGGGCCCAAGAGTCTCCCTCAGAGAAAAGTTTAAAGAAATAGACATTCTGACCGTAGTGTCACAGTACATTTTCGAGAACCTAATGTATGTTAAGAAAAATATTTCCAAATTTCCAAAAATATGTGACAGGCATAACATAAATACGAGACATAAAAACAATCTTGTAGTCTGTGATACCAGACTCCAAAAAATTAGCAGTTCTTTCCAGGGTAACTGTATACGCTTTTTTAACAAGCTCCCTAAGGAAATTAGGGATTTACCTATAAATAAATTTAAAAATGTAGTTAAGAGGAAATTGTGCCAAAAGAGCTATTATAAAATACAAGAATATTTAGATGATAAACTAGCTTGGAAATGAGCTGTTCACTCATGCTGCTTCTCAAACAAATTATTGTATTTAGACTAAGTAGACTAAGCATTATTTGTAAATAGACCAAAAAAAAAAAAAGCCCGCTGAGTTTCTTGCCGGAGTCTTCTCAGGCCAGGGCCGCGTTTCGAACCGGTGGTCCATTTGCTAACCTAGTCTTTAAGTACATAATTATATATTTTTGACGTTTTGTAAGTGCCGTTTTAATGGTCTATACAGAATAAATGATTTTTGACTTTGACTTTGACTTTGAATGAACGAGTTGTCATTAACATCGTATTTAAAAAGCAGCCACGATGCCAAAGTATGACGATGCCATGCCTTATTTCGCCTGAAATTTAATGTAAGTAGTTTAATATGGGGTTCTTCAAGAAGTGCACTAGAAGGTTTCTTCAGGGTCAGCAGCGCGAGTGTAACGCCCCTGGTGTTGCATATATCCATAGGCCAAGGTGACTATTTCTATCGCAAACAGTTGCCATCAAAGGTAAAAAATTCTTCCGTCGCAACTGGTTGTGAATCACAGTTGCGTAGATGGCTCAAGCGGTCGCTCGCTTGTCTGCCACGTTGGTGTTACTTACAAAGATCTACGTAGGATATCTTAGGCATTGTTTTGTAAAAATTCTCTTTATTTTTCATGTAGTCCATTTCTTTTTGGATATTTTTATGGTTGCTATTCAGTCCTCGAAGGGTAGACAACGTTGCCGCTGTTTGCTGAATATTAGTCAATTGTATTTACATTTTTTGGAATTGAATAATTATCTTATGTGTACACATAAATCTTTTACACTAGTGTGCTGTTTGCTGTGTTGCCGTCTCAACCATCCATCGTCTCATCGTGACTGATGAGACGGTGGCAGAGTAGAATTTAGGCCACCCCATCTCTTCCCATGCGGTAGACCGCGACCGCGTACGAGCGTACAAGGCGACTAAAGGATCTGTTCATATCATCATCAGACATCATTCATAACATCAGACAGATTTATACAGAACAGACTCGGCGTCCAGATGCATGACTCGAGTCAACAATAGTCCTCAAAATAGGGCAATAGGCTTCCCCCCAGACGGAATACAATGATTGAGAAAATGTGGGTGTTAATTCACCTCTGCCTAACTCTCCGAGTATAAAAGCAGGATTATTTATGAATCCTATGAACCCTAAACCTAAGCAAGAAAGCAAGAAAAGCAAGAAGTGAAACAAATACAACTTACATCACTGTCCTCTTTTTACTAGAAAAGCTGGAGCTTCAGGAGCAAACAACAACATCGCCAGTGTTACTCGTACTAACTGCTATGCATGCACCGATATGGACTATTATGTGGTGCTATATATCGATATAGCACCACATAATAGTTCATATAGAAACCAATAGCAAACATGATTAAGATTCCATTGTTCTGTTGCAAGACTAAAAATGCTATGCCTAGTATGCATAGTTTGCATGCAAGAAAAAATGAGAGGCATACTCTAATTTTTTCTTGACTAGTTTCTCTAACATACATAATATTTTTTTAAGATGAGGGTTTCTGCGAACCCCTGTTAAAGTTTTCGGATAATAGCGAATCCCTTTGTTTCTGTCTCTAACTACCCAATTATACCCTCCTCCTCCCCCCCCCCCCCCCCAGAAAATAAGAAAGTAGACCATGGAAGAAAATAAAATTTATTTCAATAAAGGTAACAAAAAAAGATAGTGTTAAAGAAAGTTTTTTAATACTAATGTGAGGGGAGGGCTAATTTTTTGTCGCAAATTGAGTCAATCTTGGGTGTTATTTTGGACAATTTTAATCGTAATTTTTCTGGTTCAACATTCATTCGATTTCTATTTTGTTTTCATCGCGGCAAGTCACTCTCTCATATATATCGTTGCAAAGGATAAAAGAAAGCTCACTGCTTTGCGTGAGAGTTGGGGATACAGTTGCTGTATAGCTGCCCAAAAATTTATTGACGGCATTCTTTTTAAATCGACTTCAAGCGTCCAATGACTCCTTTTCTATAATAATCAAATTGGGATACCTATTCACTTCGTCGGAGAGCTGAAGAAGAATTAGAAACCCTTATTGCCGAAGTGTGCCGCCCGCGCCCGCCTGTCATCAAGCCGCCATTACGTAAATTTTACCGCGAACCCCTTACCGATGAATGGCGAACCCCCAAGGGGTTCGCGAACCCCACTTTGAGAAAGTATCATGTAGGAAATCGCCAAAACAAAAAAGTCATTTCTTCCACTCCTATGTCTCCTGGGATAGCTGTTCTTCGATTATTATTTTATTTCATAATTTTGAGTTAACGTCTAATTTTAATTTTTTTTATGTAACCGAGGTATATTTAGTGCTTATTGCTAAAAGTACCTTAAAATTATTTAATTTAGATAACAATAGCTATAAACCTCCATTTGCATGTGAATACCTGTTTGCTTTCGAATATCATGGCCCAAGGGAACAATCACAGGAGTATTGAGGCGTTTCGAACCAACATTGACGTATTTGTTCTATAATACTGCTATGGGCAAATTTGAGGTACAAATTGTCCTTTCATACCACTATATACCATTATACCTATATACCACTTGAGGTATGGTGGGGCCAAAACTGTACTATCTGGAGAGAAATAGAGATGTAAGCAATAATAATCGCGTGATAACAAGCAGGCTATTTTGTAATTTATTGTTGTAATCTATTAAAATTTATCCTTTATACCATAAAATTCAGTTGGCTTATCGCCTCAATGTGTGTACGTAAGGGCCAAATTTTTTGAATATCAACTTACACTTGCATGAACTTGGAAAATTGTCCCACTACTTCCTATTCATATTATAAACTAGAGAAAAACCTGTTAAAAAGGATTGTCACGGTCGAAAACTAACACAGGGCATTAAAAACGCCTTCGACTGAGTAGAAAAAATTAATGTTATTCTTCTTTTTTATTCTAGTGTTAATCCCAGTCGCATCCGAAGCTTTCACCTGAGAGTCAGTCGCGCGGTAGCGGTCATTTTCACTGCCGCAACGCCACAGAAGCTGTCATGTTGTAATTCTATTGAGTTGAATAAAATGCTAAAAGGAGAAAGGTTTTCAAATTAGTTTAAATGTATAATTATTGAAGAATTTGAGTAGTTTTTTTTTTTTAATTTAAACAAACATGTTTTGTTAAAATTTAGAATGATTTTGCTTTATCTGTTGATGCGACTAAACTATTGCGAACTGTCAATTCGCATACAGTACAATAATGCACTTAGGGTGCTGTTGGGTCTGCCCCGATACTGCAGTGCTTCGGGGATGTTCGCTGAGTTGCGTGTAGACTGTTTTTACACGACTATACGCAAACGGTGCACGTCCCTTTACCGTAGGATACGGGGTAGCACTAATAGCATACTAAGTGTCTTTGCAAATAGGTTTGACTGTCAGTATATGAACCACTTATGTATGGTTCATGCACTGACTAACGAGTCGGTAGTCAGGTGCAAATAGGACATTTATTTATCATCTATTTTAATTTTAATTTATTTAATTAATTGAATTCATTTGTATATTATTTATTATTACTTAATCAACCTATAGTTCTCATACAATATATTATTTATTTCATATTATTTATGCTCAATTGTTTCTATTTGTAGACATGACATCGGCGCCTATATACCCACATGATTTTTAAAAATTGTTAACATCATTTTATAATATTAAATACTAACATAGTTATAGGCCAACATACTAACTAATTATGGATGATTTTATCTGAAATAAATCTTTTATTATTATTATTATTATTATTATATAGCATACTCTTAGCGCCTATGGTTCTGTTGGTTTATCAGTCTCTGTAGTTTACTGTACACTGGCGTAGTATTTCCAGATGAAAGAAGGCAGTAAGGGACTGAATATGTTATGTAGATTTAGATCGAAATAAGTGAACGTCCAAGAGGGAACAAGACAGACCCTTACAGGGAGAATTCTCTGACCAACTGAAGTACTCAGACAGTCACACTCGTCTTGGACATTCGGAATTCTCGACGACGGATTACGTTATAGTTAGCTGTTTAACTTCAGGCAGATTATACAGCCCAGACTCAGCCTCACATGCATGACTCGAGTCAACAATAGTACCTGGAATACGGCAATAGGCTCACCTCCTATTACGTGGGACCTAATTGGTGAAATGTGGGTGTTAAATTCACCTCTGCCTAACATTCGAGGGATAAAGGTGTGATTATTATGTATTTATGTATAAAAACAAAATGTTCAGTTTCAAATATTTATTGAGATTGAATTCATTTTATATGTAACATTTTATAATTCAACATGGAATGAAAAATAAACATCACTTCCTCTGGCAGACGCCTTCACCACTCCACTTTTAACCTTCCAATCTAAATACCAATTCTTTTAATATAAATTCAGCCGCGTTCACTACCGCTACGCCACAGAGGCAGTCCTTCAATCAAGTAACGTATTTCTGTCTTAAGAACCCTTAAACTCATTTTTAATACTAATTTTGTATATACCGACTGCAAAGGAGATAAGTATACAGATACACTACAATTATCATCATCATACGCTCACACCTATTTTCTCCTGGGAATAAAAGGCGGACAATAGTTCGCCTTTTATTTCTATCCTTACATACTTCACGATACAACTTTATATCGAAAGGTGTAAACTTATTTCGTTTACCGTGAGTATATCGTGAAGGTCATGAGGTACAGACTTCTTGAAACACCTAAATTCGATTGGGGTAAATAGATTTGCATATCAGTCCCATCAATAAATCATATGGCTTAATTGCAGTCCACTGCTGGAAATAGGCATCTCCCAATGTGCGCCATTTCTGCAGATCCTCCGCTATAATAGTCTCAAAATACGAGTAAAATTTAATTTACTTTATCACTATGCTTCATAAAAATAAATTCATATAGTTCTTGTGCGTAGGCTTATAGCTTAAAAGTAAATATTATGTACATAGATGATTCTTATACTATAGGTGTTAGGCATACTATGATTACCTAATTGAAAAAATGGCAAGATATAATATTATGGTATTAAATCATAATAAATTATTGCTCGTTTTAGTATTAGTAATTCCAACACTGTTTTTACAAATTAGTTCTCTCCAGGATATCTGAAAAGTAAGGCACATTATACCTACCTATAGTTAGGCTCTTTATAAAAATATTATCTACTGAATACCACATTTAGCATTAGTGTAGATTCAGATACTAATATTAAAATTGTCAAATACTAACATTGATTTTGTTTGTTACCTAAGGAACTCAAAGAATGATACTGTCTGAAGTTCCTTTAAAAAGTAGATTTATTTTAATGAACTCAAAAGATATATATATTCTATCTACATGTATCTTACTTATTACAGTATTTGGTTACCATTACTTTTAATTATGTTTCTGTAATCTATTTGGCGAATACAAAGAACAATATCTTAACACTAATGAAGTTGTAATTCCAATCCAAGACATTTTACACCTTGAACTCCAAACAAAAACAAACGGAAAAGTAATCAAGGGATTTATTTCAAATCACTTTTGTTGTCCTTTCAAATCTATTTCTATCTCTTCGACAGTTTTTCCTTTTGTCTCCGTCAAGAACAAAACACTGATAATGGCTCCTGCGAGGTTGATGGCCGCGTAACAGTAAAAAACATTGTGAGCTCCGAGGGCATTGGAAATTGCCGTGAAAGCCACTAACTGAATGAAGCAAAGGAACCACGCATATGTGACGAAGATGCCCATTACCTTCGCTCGAATCTGAAAGAAAAGAAATTTGTTTCTAAATTTTATTTTTCAATATATAAGCTTCAGGCTGCCTTGCCACCAAATATGTGCTATGCAGCTATGCTATGAGGATGTAAAAGCTAAACCATGAAACTATGTGACCATTTTCACCATGCTATTTTCATGATCTCAGTATAGCACGAATAGGGTGAATAGGGATCAAAGAGTGAATAGGGATAAAGTGGTCGTTAGATTTTTTTTAAAATTTCTCTCCCGAATTCCAAGTATCTAACCAGGTATTATTGATAACTCTGCTCATTATTACATTGAACTAATCCATAATTTCACTTGAAAGAAAATAACTACAGAATTCAGCTGACCATTATATCCCTATTCACCCATTTATCCCTATTCACCCCATAGTATCGGTACTTATCCACATCACACATCCATAGCACGCGTCATTGTATATAAAAAAAACTTAGCTTAGCTGAATCCGTTTCCACCAGCGATAGCACTAGAGGAAACGGATTCATGTGTTATGTGGACCGTCTAATGGAAAGGCTGTAGAATTTTAGGATCCTATGAAGGTGGACTCTGAGCTTCAAGTTCACCTTGGCCTCGGATACAACCAGGAAAATACGTCTCGATGATGATGAGAATGATAACGCTGATGGTAATGATAATGCTGATGGTAATGATAATGATGACTACAATTTTAAATTCAAATTCGGTTACAATAAGTAAGATTAACATACTCAATTACTACTAAATTTAACCATTTATTTTGTTGTAAGTAGATGCGCTAGAACTTTATTATTTATTTCATGAAAGACGACTTTAAATTCTGCTCACTTAGCCAAACAACCCATGAGGGTTTAAAGTCAAAAGTATCAAGCCTTATTATATTTGATTTATCATGCTGCTACCACTGATTCAACCTAACGTTTGATCAAAAACTATATACAATTTTATCAACTAAATGAATACGTAATAATAAGTTAAGTTTTAATTTGAGACCATTTTGACTATCGTAAAGTTGATGAGAATTTAAGCAGTTGCTACCTCCTGAACTAGGCCATGAGCCTATAGCAAGTGAAGGTTATTTTCATTAACGAAAACAATTGGGTTATGTTGACAATAAGTTTTATCCAATATCATAGTACTTAATGTAACAAAAATGTGAGAATACGATAAGGTGGAAAATAAAATCATCGTATTTATTGTCACTTTTACACTTTCCTGTATTGAAAAATGAGCTTAATAAAATCTACATTATTATTGGTATTTTTAGCCAACAAAAACAATCCTCCAGATCATTGTCCGCACGTATGCGACGATTGTTTTTCATCGAATTTGTAAGCTAAGTGGTTCATTCATATAATTATGTTTCTTTTAATTCAATTCTTTGTAGTTTGTATGTATTGTAGGTATGTGATGTACCCAAACCATGTTCACCTTAATTCCCGCTAGCATTATTGTAAATTCAATTAGTTTTATTATATGTTTTGTAGCAAAACAAACGTTCAGTTCTAAAGGATAGACAATGGTATTAGGAATTTTCCAACACATGTAATAATAGAAAATACTTACTTGAAAATTAAACATCTCTGCCATAACAATATACGGCATCGGTGATATACCACCAGCGTACGCGCACATATAGATGACGATTGCCGCAGCTGGAATCCATGTGGGAGGTGAGTTTCCATACGTCTGTAGCAGCATCGTTGTAGCTAATACGCATAGAGACAAAGTTGCTATCACAAAAGTCCAAATCATGATGGGCTGAAATGGAAACAAACGAAATATTATAAAGTAACTAGCTGTCCCGGCGAACTTCGTACCGCCTTAGTTCTCCCGTTCCCGTTGCACCTATTTTCTCATTCTTTAAAGCTTTCCTGGACACCCACGAATATTTCAAGACTAAAATTAGCCAAATCGGTTCAGCCGTTCTTGAGTTATAAGCTAACAACGAAAAGGGGCATTGATTTTTATATAACTTGATTAAATTAATAACTGAGTGACTTCAATTACCTATAATAATAAGTTTTCAAACTTTAAACAAAAACCAAGAAGCCGTGGATTACTCCTAGCTTACTTCGGCGTGTTAGGTAATGAAACTGATTGCACAAAAAATCTAAACAGGCTCATGATAAAAATATACCTATGTAAAAATTACTTTCAACTTTGGCTTGGTATCGGAAAAGTTGTAATAAATTACTAAAGAATCAAATAGCAACAGCAACCGTAATAGGTAATTATACTAATATACCTACTTTAAAAAAAAGTAGACAGCAAACAAAATCAGATCATCGATCAGCTTCTACAGTATGTGGTTCTACTTACACAAAGGGCAATATGAGTTTATTTACAGGATGGACAGCGCGATGATTGTAATAACAGTGTTGCACACGTCCATAGGCTTCGGTAACCACCTCCATTTCTGTACTTCTATTTATGTAATAAACAAAATATCCCAGGATGCATCACCAAGAGAGTCGCTAGGTCAACAAAAAAAGATATCGAGTCGAATATAGGTGCTACTTCTAATTTAAACTTTCCAAGAGATTTTACCTTGCGACCAAATTTTTCCACACAACTCATAGAGACAAATGATGCAACGATCATTACAGCGGGAAAGCTAAGAGCTTGAATTTCGGCGTTAACAGTGACGCCTGAAGACGACAAGATGGCAGGCGTAAATGTAATGAGCGCGAAGGTCCCACTGAGAGATCGAGTTGTCATTAACGCCATATTTAAATAACAGCCACGACGCCATGCTCTATTTTGCCCTGAAATGAGAAATTAATTATAAAGTATAGTGATGTTATTTGACTATGTAAAGTTTATTAATAAACGTTGAATGATAGGATAAAGTAGGATATTGGAATAGGTAAAAGACCACATCTATGCGTAGCGTCGGATTACACCCCTGTAGCTCCCGTTACAGAAAATTACTAGGGTGTAAGGTTACCCAATAAAGCTATTGAAGTCTAGAGATAAAGCATTCAGTATAATTCACCTACTTTTTCAGATCGTCAGTTTATCTGACTGAGACGTGCCAACCATCCGCTTTTCGATTCGATTCTCTAAAACTAACTTGCAAGCATTGGACCTTCAGCAGATATAACTAGCCCTTTAATACTTTTTGAGAGTTAGTTATAATTTTAGTAATCTCTGTTTATCAAAACTGATGATAAACTTTGCGCGAGTGAGCAGCTACATAACTCAATAGCACTTGCTTTAACAATAATGTAGAACTTATCGTAAAAAACTTCCATAATAAGCTAGTTTCTTGGTGTTACTTACAAATATCTAAGTAGGAAACCTTAGGTAATGATTTGTAAACATTCTCTTCATTTCTCATGTAGTCTATTTCTTTTTGTATAATTTTGTCATTGCTATCCAATCCTCGAAGGGTAGCCAATGTGACTGCTGCTTGCTGAAAATAATTTTATACTTAACCACTTACAGAAGGATGTTTGACAAAGAAGTCAAATATTGAAAAAAAATCCAGAAGTCTTTTGCAAGCATTGAAATTAATATTATGGATTGGATGAACTTAGCAGTTTCGTTATTTTCAAGAAAACATTCCTCAATATTGTGGCCATAATGCGTCCTTAGTCATATATTCTTATGGACATGCTGTATAGACATACGATACGATACATTTCGGCTCATTTAATTAAATCATAGTACCATAATAATGTCTCCACATTAGGTTAGGTTAGGATACAAAAGCACTGAGCAGAAACTATCTAATAGAATCTGTTGAACCGTAGCCAGTCCCTTTCTAAGGGAACACTCTATACACAGATAATACGCTGAATGACAATACTAACATTAATTTATATTCCGTGCGATGCGTAGGTAATTTGAAGAATGAATAATTGAAGTAATAGGTAGAACTTACCTCAACTTGTCCTTTTTTGACTAAAAATGCAGGAGCTTCTGGAGCAAATAACATCATCACTACTGTTACTACTGGTATACACGCAGATATGTATAACACTACATAATAGTTCATATAGAAGCCAATAGCGAACATGAATAAAATTCCAATGTTCTGTAGCAAGACAATAAATGATCCCAGTATCCCTCTTATATTGTCTTGACTAATTTCTCTAACATACATAGGAACTACGTTGTAACAGGCTCCTGCTGAAAGTCCGGCGAAACATCTCCCTACTAATAAGCTTATGGTACTCGATGAACATATGTTGATGATCCAACATAGCTGTAACAGAAAAAAAAATATGATTGACATTTTCAAATGTATTTTGAAATAGGGTATCACCCTGTTTCAAAATACATTTGAAATATAAATGTAGAGCATAAGTATTAGAGCTTGAATTTAATAAACCAGTGTACTTTAAAAAAAATACAACACGCAGATATGATTAAGAGAAGAACTGTTATCGGTGAATCGGTCGACGGCTTTCGACCTATATTGACAAGACCTTGAACTGCACCAGAGCAATAATATGCTAAGGTTAATAAACGTTTTCACGTGTTTAAAATATAGACTTAATTTATTTTTGATTCAGATTCAGATTCAAATATTATAATATTAAGTTAAGTGATTTTTATCAGCTGTCACTTTTTTACTAAGATCACTTCAGAAGTCAGTCTTTTCTTTATCTTCTGCTACTATTTCTTTAATTTATATAATAGAGCACCGGTCTATTGTTATTTTAATTAGATTATACATTTTAACTTGGTCTGCGTTTTTATTTGAGAAATCTTTCAAAGTAAGAATTCAAGGCCGCAACCAATAAGTGATGCAATATACATATATGGGCAATAAATCATACTACTTATATTGTTAATTATTTTCTTAGAGGCTGGAAGCCAATGGTCTCTGGTCGCTATTATCTAGTATTTACCTCGCATGGAAAAAATGACTTTATATTTTGAACGAATTTAGTCAATACAAAATATTATTTATGTTTAAAAATATAGCTGATAATGTCAACCCATTTTTTTAAGAACAGCTTATCAGGTAATATTAGGTATAGAAAGTTCTTATTAAACTTCAGTTGTGATTTTTGCTACTGTTATTGCAAAAAAGCACTATTGGTTTTTCTTAGCGCCATAGTAATGTCAGGAATTATTAATTTCATCTTTTCCTATTAGATCTTATTTTTAATCCACTATCTGCAGAGTAATATACCAAGTAAGACGGGGTGAATAGAGGTCAATGGGTGAATAGAAATAAAATGGTCGGCCACTTTCTGTTCATTTTCTTTCAAGTGAAACTATGGACTAGTTCAATGTAATAATGAACAACACTATAGAGTTAGTACAGTGTTATATCTGGTTAAATACTAAAAAAATTGTAAAAGAAATTATTAAAAAAAACTGACGACCATTTTATTTCTGATCCATTGATCTCTATTCACTGCGTTTTACGGTAATCTGTTCACTTATATTTATGATTATTTATTCATTTTACTTTAACTCAAGTGTTTCAATATCCTACTTACCGCTTGAAATATAGTCATAATTAAAATAGATTTCTTTCTGCCGATTATATCAACAAGGTACGCAAATAGCGGTACCCCAAAACATGCTGCTAAAGAAATGGTACTTGCTACCCATGCAATTTCAACGTTAGTCAACGGCCGACCTGATGGTGATTCTGGGGATTGTAGTAATTTTGACGTCGGTGATATCCAACTTGATTGCATGCCGTGTATGAGAAGTGTGGCGTTGGCTGTAAAAAAATAATAATTTCATAATATGGAAACACTACATCTAATTTTTAGTGAAGATCAAAGATCAATAATGCAACAACGTGACGATAAAAACAACACATAAAGTGAGTATAGAGAAATACAATATTTACAAATATTTGTTAAGTAGGTAGGTACTATTGCAATAGGTAATTTTTTGCCATTTAAATATTAGATAATGCTGCGGTTTATTACACTGAATACAGTTTAATAAACCGTAGCCTTATCTAATATTTATATAATATATTATATATACGCAATAGCATTTGCATGGATAATTTTAAGATTATAAAGTTTATTAAAATTTAATTTTCCATTGAAACTCATACTATGAAAATATATTCACGCAAATTTATGTTTTGTGTTATTAATATAATCTCAATTATAAATGTTGATAAGAGAATGTCTTATATTAAATCATTTTGGATAGAGAGCTATTTGTAACATTCCATTCAGGGATTATTAAATACGATTTCGTGAAGGCCAATAAACCAGCCAATTTCTCTTTATACGCTTGAATCCTGGTTCAATTCAATATTAGCAATATTAAATTTGCACAGACTCAACAATATATCCCTTAAAAACTTTACGTGAAAATAAACATTTTAGTTATAGTACACATTTTATCATACGAGCGGAGTTTTCTCTAAATTTAGCTGTTCAGTTAATTTTGAAAGTCTGAGAACATAATACAATATGTTACTGGTACGAGTATAGGTATTCTGCAATATCTGCAATATTTTAAATCACGTTAATAAAATGTAACCCTTCATCAATATTTTCAATTAAATAATGTAGTACAAAATATGTAACACAATCGTGACAGTCCTTGAGCTTGTCGGTAATAGGTAATTATTTTTAGAACATTACTGAGACGAAACTCTGCGTTTTTAAATGCCGCCACTACTGTGTGAAACATGTGCCTAAGTTAAATATAAATAAATTGTTATATTAAAATACTTTTATGGTGTACGTTGAGGAAGAGCTTATTTTATCTTACAATAAACCATTGAGCAGTAGGTACAAGCGATGAAGAAAATACATAATAATAAAAATATATTATTCCGAAACACTGCGGTACAGAGTTGACTGCAAGAAATTATCGACGCTCATTTTATGGTATTAGAATTATCTGCAGAACGAATTGAAATGCATGTCTAAGTAATAAGTATGATAAATAAAACTATGATAAATATAAATATTGTACATAAAAAAAGATTTATTGGATTTTTGAAATGTTGGTTCCGATCCACGTCAGTTATCTCATAGAGACAATTGACAGGGTAATAATTTAAAAGTTATAGTAACTATGATCCCATGACAACATAAATATTATAACTGCTATAATAATAATAATATTTTTGCACATAATTAGCTACATTTGTGTCTAGACCCAAACTATATAAAACTTATACTTAGGTACTACGGTTTTAGACTCATTCACATTACTTACTTGTTTTTCATAAGAAGATCAAAATCAATATGTTACGGCTAAAACCCGAAGTGCGGCTGAACCTATTTTTAGCCGGTTAAAACTAGGTGCAGCCGCACTTCGGGTATTAGCCGTAACAAATATAAATAGATTTAAGCATATTTTATTATATATTATTCTGTCATTATCCATGAAGATGGAACCCAATCTGAACTTTTTCACATTCCTTCCATTAATAATATACTTATCCCACTATTGAGACATGAAAACATATCAAACTCTACTTTTTATAATAACATAATTATCCTTGAATCACAGTCGATATTCATTCAATAAAATTAGAGGAATAACTTCAAAATCCTATATTTAAAGAATAGCAAAAGTATTGATAACAGAACGAAAGAGTGTAGTAGCAGTAGTTAGATCAAACAGACTACCCACCAGCTACAGAATAGTTGCAATAGTTCAAAGTTTTTTGACAACCGAGCGAATGCAACTGAAGGGTTGTAGTAGTTCGATCAACTGGACTACCCGCCAGACTACTGCAACAGAATAGTAACAAAAGTTCGATGTTCTTTGACAACCGTAGTAATGCAAATGTGGAGTAAGAGTAGTTCGATCAACTGGACTACCTATCAGACTACTGCTACAGGAATCAGGATAGTAACAAATGTTCGAAGTTTTTTGACAACCGAAATACTGCAACTGAAGCGTTGCATTAGTTCGATCAACTGGACTACCCATCAGACTCAGTAGTCTGATGGGTAGTCCAGTTTTCAGTAGCAGTCTACAGGAAGCAGGATAGTATCAAAAGTTCGAAGTTTTTTGAAAACCAAAATAATGCAACTGAAGCGTTGCATTAGTTCGATCAACTGGACTACCCGTCAGACTACAGAGACAGAGACTACAGAGTAGTAGCAATAGTTCGATTTTTTTGACAAAACTTAAATAATGCAACTGAAGAGTTGCAGTTATGCGATCATCGTACTACTAGAGTTACCGCTCACATATTTTTTTAAATTTTGATTAGTGTTTATTCTCTGAAAATTAAAAAACTAATTCGATAATTAAACATTTAAAGTAATTTCATGAAAAGCAAAGTAAAATATCTGTGCTGGCTGATTTTTAGGTTGTCTGAGTATTTTTTTAAATACTTTATTGTGTTGTTATCTGTTTCATAGCATATTATCATCAGTGGTCGGAATTAGGTAGAGTGATTTATGTACTTGCACTGATTTTTAATAATGTGGATATGCCTCGAATCCCAAGATTATTGTTAAAGGGCAGAAAAAAATCCCGTGATTTATTAATTGAGTGATTTATCGTTCTTTGTAACATACTGTGCAACAATGCATTTAAAACATTTTTGGAAAAATTGAATTTTGAAAGTGTTGCAATTGCAAAAATATTAAACTACCTGTACCTAGTGGGGCTGTCCATTAATCACGTGATGTTTTTTTTAGTAATTTTCTGACCCCCCTCTCCCACATGGTGATACGTGGTGAGGTTTTAGACTACCGCCCCCCTCCCCCTAGCCAAAATCACGTGTATTTTATATTATTTAGTGCTAGAAAACTAAGAATCGTGACAAAAATCGCGACTTATGAGAAAAAATAAATACACGTGATATCTCAATATAGGTCTTCCTCCCCCCTGGTGATAATTCGTGATTTTTCCGAAATCCGCATCCGTGCGCCGGCGGGGCCTTTCCGTTCACAAACGACAGTGGACACAAAAAATATGTACTTCATTAGTTTTACTCAGATTTTATTAATTACATGTACATAATCGTCTATATCTCTAGTCGATAAAGTCCAAAATAGCTTGCACCTATTTCTTGCGATGTTCTCCACCTACGAATACATGAATAAAAGTAGGCTAATCGATATTTGACCTTATTGACATCACAAAGTGTAGAGCTTTTCTATATTCTTGATCAACGTCATCTCCGAGTGCAAAAATGTTGTCAATAAAATGTCATTAAGGTCGAAAGTCGCTTACACTGTTTTTCGCAGTGTCTGTGTGAAGGTCAATACAAAAATATGTACTTCATTTGTTTTTTGCCCGACGACGGCTCTGATACTGAAGCTCCGGTGTTGATCAGGGCACAAAAATGTGATCGCGTTTATAGAAAACTTTTCACCCGCAGTTCCGCCTGCGTGGATGTGTGTTAACGCCACCAAAAATATTTTTTCTAAACTGACGGACTTGTTGTATAAACCACAAGATCCAAGATCCGCTAACACTACAACGCTTAAATCAAAATATTACTAGGGACGTATATCAAAGGAAAAGGGCACACGATTTATTTCTTGTCGGGGGTTCTTTAAATATTTTATTATTAAATTATTGCTTTTTAAATTATTTTTAATCGTCGTGGGTGCTTTCAATTCTTTTTAATTTTAAACTTTTTAGAGAGAGTATACATTATGTTTGCTGCAGCGCCCCCTGGTTAGTTCTTAAATCTAAGTATTTGAGAATATTCTCTAATCAAACCCGAACCTATAACTGAAAACTGCATTAAAATCG
Organism: Eilema depressum; assembly: GCA_914767945.1. Taxonomy (NCBI): domain Eukaryota; kingdom Metazoa; phylum Arthropoda; class Insecta; order Lepidoptera; family Erebidae; genus Eilema; species Eilema depressum. The sequence goes on from OU612020.1 coordinate 5,627,877, forward strand.
GACCAGCAGTTTTAGTGAACAATGAGTATATTAATTTGCTCAAAAAATGTTTGCTGCAGCGCCCCCTGGTGAGTTTTCACCATAAGAACATACGCCAATCAAACCAGGACCTTTAACTGAAAACTGCATCAAAATCAGACGGCTACACGGGGTTGTCCGTCAGAAATCCGAGGAAGATCCACATTAATATCAACATTTCGTCGCAAGTACATAAATCACTCTACCTAATTCCCACCTCTGATTATCATACAGATGAAGTAATAAATACTTAGTTGCATCACCACAATACTTTGGCTCAATTTTGTAAACACAGAATTCTTAATCAGATGACTTTACGCAGGATTTGAGGTTATGAGTTTTCTCTTTCTTACTTATTATTTTATTTGTTTCATCATAAACAACTTTATAAAAGTAAATAATATTAATCCAAAACATTCAAGAATATTTTTTCTATACCTACATTTTTGTACAATATTGTAGATAATGCAATATTTTTGATAGCTTTGGACCTTGTTACTATAAACAGAAAGCAATAAACTTGTCAAAATGGTTGAAAATTACCTGTTAATGCCACTATCCACTGCATGTAAGTCCTGCCTTTCTTTCCTTCCGATTCCCCTTCCATTTTCTTAAAAAAATATTTACTTTTCGCGTTTTTATTCAACTTATAATAAAACTATACATTCACTAACACATTAGCAGATATTTTCTGTTTCACATGTTATTATGATGTAATGAATAAAATAATGAGTCTTCTATTATGAGTAGCTGTTTCATATACTAATGAATATTGGAAACTGGTTTATTGACTAATTCTTTCTATGATGACGCACATTTTGATATAATTATGAACGAGTGGCGTAAGAGGGGCACGGGAGACGCCGCGATACTGACTGGTTCGGCGATTCTAGGTGCAGTGCACGTTTTCCCGTTTGTTTTGATAGGAATTTTTATTTGTAGACTATTGAATCTTTTTTAAACACGAGATTAATGAAACGAATAGATATGAAGGCCGCGGCGATTGCAGCTATTACAAAATATTGTATTTTTTTATGTTTTCATTAGTCGTAGATATTTTTAAATATAATATATAATATGCGGTACTCTGCCTGCGTGAATATCTTCGGTTCTGATTATCCTTTAGTCCCAGTAGTCCGGTTGCTAGTCCGGTTGATCGGACTACTGCAACTTTTTAGTAGCAGTAGTCCGGTTTTCAAACGGCCGATTGTATTCAAACAAACGTACGATTTTAAGTCCGATCAAGATCACCTTCTAGCAAAAAGCATCAAAATCCGTTCAGTAGTTTTTGAGTTCATCGCGAATATAATTTAGTTATTTTATACATCATCATGATCACTGCATAAATCCCGATTGCATTGACTTTTGGACCCCAAGGTCCACTCTTCCATTCTTCATCCTGATTTAGCTTGGATTTTGCAAAAGTGGCGAACATGTGATCCAACCCAACCCCGAGAGGAATCTCAATTTGATATCTGCAGTAATAAACATACCTAATATTATCATTTCCAACGTAGACGGTAGATCGTTATACAAGATCTTAATTCGTAATATGATAAGACATTAATAAACCAAAGTATCAATTTGAAGATTGATAACGTTATTCCAGCTTTTACACATAACAGACCTCTGTTTATTGAAAAATAAAGATAATGTAGCGAGACTAAATGCCTCTATGAGATGTCTCGCTACATGTACTTACCTAACATAAAGAACTTACTATGAAGTACAGTCACATACCATTTAATTTACACAATCAAATCATAACGATTCCTTTTCCCTCTATCAAGATAACTAAATTAAAACGCTTGTCATAAAACTATAGATTCCACAGTATACTCGTAGTAGGTATAACAACATCTGACCATATAAATTATGCATAGTACATGCATAATCTAAATCTGAAATTATGACAAAATATAAGTCAGTATTCCAGATTTGGTATTAAATTTAGATATTAGAACCCATATCTACGCATTTTAAAGTATGCTATTAAACATACTAATTTTGTTTGACATTTACTACCGACCTTGCAAAAAAGTGTCGCGAGTACCGAAATAAGAGGCAGATAGCAATGTTTTCTTATCACAACATATTTTCATCATCTAATTAGCAAATATGTGCAAATGTGAATACCATTTGTTGTTTATATCAAAACTCTTTAAATATGATTGTAATAATCTCAGAGCATTGCAAACAGTTTGCACACGTATTCAAATGATGGAAAAAAACATGTAAGTCACAATATGAAAACTACTCTATGAGAAAAAATATTTTAGGACCCGAAACAACATTTACCTAGGTATTGAAATAAAATTATTTTTAACGCATTCTATTATTATATTATTTACACTAAAGTAAGCGTTTGCAAATAATTATAGCTTTGTTTGAATGCGTAATATTCGCGAACCCCTCACCGATAGAGTTGATAAATTTGTCCTTACTATTATTTTACAACGATAATTATAATAAATAGGCTAGCTATTTCAGAAATTCTTATAATTATCAAAATATTATTAATAATTGTTATGAATAAAACCATGACTAGGTTTCTATGTATTTCAATCTCAAGGTTCAACACAGATTTTAGTCTAAAATTATCTGAACTCAGTATAACCATAGCAATTACTTTATTACGTCAATCCTCAATAATTATATAAGATATAACATAAATTGTGTAATATTGTTTAAGAAAGATAAGATAACTACTGCAGAGCATTCACCGCAACACTCGTGAAACATTTATTATGTGGAAAGTAACTGTGAAGCGTCACATTTCATTTTAGTAAAGACTGATGACACAAACATAATTAGCCGAAGTAAAATACATGGTGGCCACCCTAAACCTACATCTGGGTCGCAAGTCCCAGTCGCCGTCACGGTGTTCCTCTCTGTATCATGCTATGGACCCGGCGACCGCACGGTGAATCCATGGAGTGCTGAGAATCGGATCTCTCTATTAAAACCCTAAAATAAATACTTAAAACCTAACGTATAAGACTTTTTGTACATTAATAAAATAGTAAACAAACAAAATAATAATAATGCTAATACTGTTGACAAGTGGTCTCGTGGAACGCGGTGGATAGTAGGAGGCACGAGAAAAGCATGGCATGGAAAAATTATACAAGAGTTAAAGACATTATTACACATCACACATTATAAATGCAGCATTCTAGTAGAGTAAAACCAATATTTCTGCAAATTGAAAAAGGCCGCCACTTTCCCTTCAATAACGTCAAATCGTGCTATTGTATTTAATTGCAATAAAACAGTAAGCATTCGATATTGACAACCATAGTCCTTATTTTTGCCATTTCAAGGAAATTTTAGTTTTAAAATGTTTGTTTGTTGTTTGTTGACCGTCAGTATATTACTCGAATAGACAGGTTCGTCCATTTCCGTTACAGATTTTTCCTAACCAGCTAAGCGCGCGGAATTTCTTTCTTGCTTTCATGATTAGTTACGAAAATAGAACTAAATTGTCGTTTTCATAACCAACTGTCATAACCAGTTAGAAGGATTTTTTTTTCTATTTTTGTAACTGGTTATCAAAATTTAAAAAAAAATTGTCCTTTTTCGTACCTGTCTTGTGTAATCATGTAATCAATTATGAAATTGGAGGAAAAACTTTTCATAACTGGTTAACAGGAACAACCATTAATCTTATTGTATAGCTTTTGCCCTTGACAGCAAGTTTGTATACATATTATTCTTCATTTACGAAGCAAATCAATAATCATCTGTCAAGGCCAAGAATTCTAAATAGAGCGTTAATTTAGCTAAATCAGACTCAATATAAACTACTGACGCATTTCTCTCTATTATGATGGTGGCAGACAATACTTATTGACCTGGCCGTTTTAAAGTCAGCTGGGTACAAAGTCTCCGTACGAAGCACCGACACTGCAATATTGTAAGAAATTATACATTACGCGTGCTTCATTTTTCTACTACGCCAAACTTGATAAATTTTTAAAGTTATGGTTTTATGGTAAAACATTTCTTTAAAAATTGTATTGGATCCCGATCTTAGCAGTACCTAGATATTTTACTTAGCTTGATGAAGAAAACAACACAAAAAAAAACTTTCGTATTTCAATTCTTCAACCATATTTAAATCTTTCATTTATTGTAGCACTTTTGTTCTTCAAATTTTAAACGTAGCATAGATAGTTGTTACCATTTATACATTCCGTATTCCATAGCTTGCATCATTATCATACAATGGTACATTTATGAATTGTTTATACACTAATCCACGAGACTAGTGATATTCATGAATCCTATATTGTATAGGTGACAAATAATACGATTAAGAATCACTTTGACCCGCTGTCCGCATTCAAACTGTCTTATTTACAGTTACATTAAATTAATTCTCAAAAAACTCAATATGTAAACTCCATCTAATATATAAAAATCAATGCCACTTCTTATTTCGTTGTTAGTTTATAACTCAAGAACGGCTGAACCGATTTGGCTAATTTTATTCTTGAAATATTCTTGGGTGTCCAGGGTGCAGCGGGAACGGGAAAAATATGGCGGTACGAAGTTCGCCGGGACAGCTAGTTATGTATAATTATAACTACATAATTATGGAGTTTCTCTAGGTCTATATCGAAGTTCAGGCAAGTCCGCAGACAGACTGGTAAAGCGAACCCCAAACTCCGAAGGGAAAGCTTCGGATGCGACTGGGATTAACGAACTAAGATGAGGAAGAAGAAGATACTTAGTATATAGAGTTTAGACAAACTCCTGGCCATTACACTACCGACGTGAACCCACTCCTAGCACAAGCAGTTTAGCTTAGTTGGAGGGGTTAACGGAAATATTAGTAATTTCGGTTACTAGTATTATTTTAAGAAAAAAATAAATAAAAATACTTTATAAATTATCAGAAGTATAAAGTGCTAAAAGACTTGGAAGAAACACGTGTAACAGTTACATCAAGTATGTCTTATACATTTATCGAACTGAATAACGAACTAATCCATTTTTACAAACATTTTCATGATCTTTCTAGCGAACGCTCTAGTCAATAAAAAACTATCACTTTGCGAGAATGCTCGCCAGACCGCTCCGCTCGCTCGGCAGATAGCACGTAAAACGATCTCGTTTGTTTTTCTCTAAAGGTGGATTTGCATTTGAACATAGTTCTTCAAGAAGGGCATTAGGAGGTTTCTTCAGGGTCGGCAGCACGAGTGTGACGCATCTGGTGTTGCATACGTCCATAGGCCACGGTAACCACTTTCCATCAGGTGGGCCGTGTGCTTGTCTGCCACCTAAGTGGTATAAAAAAAACATAGAGCTAGAACATTCTTTCTTAATATTTTAGTGTAAACGAAAACAACGAACGAATGTTATGTCACTGTTTACACTGATACAATTTGACGTAGAAGGGATAGATTGAGCATTTTCTCGTCTGATGTAAATCAGCCTTAATGTAAAATTCACAAGAATGTTCATTACAAGTTAATGCTCAAGTTTATCATCACTTATGCGAATATCGCGCATTATAATATTGTTATTTTTAACAGCCGCGTGGTTCCTGCAGAGTAGAATTTGGTCCACCTCATCTCTTTCCATGCGCTCTCGTACAAGGCGGCTAACGGATAGGTCTGCTTAACATCAGATAGATATTATACAGCCCAGACTCAGCCTCGGATGCATGACTCGAGTCAACAATAATGCCCGGAATACGTCAATACACCCCCTATTTATCATCATCATTTCAGCCCTAGGAAGCCCACACTGCTGGACATAGGCCTCCCCTATAGATCTCTACTAAGACCGGTTGGAAGCCCCAATAAGACCCCCTATTACGTGGTACCGAATTCAATGATTGGTGAAATGTGGGTGTTAATTCACTCTTGCTTAACCCTCCAGGGATAAAAACGTGATTATACAATATGTATGTATTAACAGATTATGTCGCAATATGTTTGGCATTCTAAGAAACTAATGTTTGCTCTCATAGACTAACAATTTCCTTTTGAACAAATTCCATGTGAGAAAGAAAAAAATTGCTGTCCATTCGTTACCACCTTTAATCTTCATCTGGCCGTTACGCTACCCGCATCATCCAACCTATTATCTCTAATGCTGCGTTTACATACTCGCGGCAGAGCGAGAGAAGTGGCGAGAGAAGTGGGCAGAGACGTGGTGTGAATGGTATATTCGTCATGCCGCGAGTACTGCCGCGTATGTTGCTGCGAATGTCGGCTTGGCGGCGCAAGTCAAAGGAGCGGCAATACTAGCGCGATGACTTATACGAGACCGCTAGATGGCGCTAATCAGTAAACACGGCTTTTGTTATTTGCTCCTCGAATATTTACTTTTAAAAATATTTATATCGATCTACGGAAAGTGTATAGTAGTTGAACGTGATTAATAATCTATTTAATTAATTCGCTATGCTGTAAAAGCATAATGCGTACACTGCTACAGCGTTGTACTCTATACGTTTACGTCCGTCTCCGTTGTAGGGCGAATACTGTAATGCGGACCAACGCGATGATGGTAGTGTGTGAACACTAGTGCATTAATCGCGCGAATATTTCTGGCAACACGATGAGCAATGCGAGTGGCAGTATGTAAACGCGGGGTAAGAAGGGATCATTTTGAATGGCGACAATTTACTGCTTACAATGAATTTAATATACCTACACTCGTCATCAATATTTGTCTTAAATTTGTAAAAATGTTCTACTAAATTATCTTCTTCATCCTAGCGTTAATCCCAGTCTCATCGGAAGCTTTCACTTTGGCGTCTGAAGGCCAATTTACCAGTCTCACTACGGATTAAGCTGGACTGTGATATTTTCCGTGAAGCGATTGCCATCTGACTTCCACAACTCAATAACGACATTTGGCGATATCGAAGAATTGCAGCTAGACCAATTGTTGAACGTTTTACCAACTACCCGACTGCCATAGATGTCCGTATGACAACCGGGACCGATGGCTTAACGTGCTCTCAAGACACGACCAGACCAATGCAAATACCCATAATTACTGTTGTTCTACTATGCTAAACAATGTTAATTTTGTAGTTCTAATTCACTAAATTAACGCCTTCTAAAAAGCAATTTGATTATGATTATAGATCCTCATCATCACCATCCTATGCGTTAATCCCAATCGCAACAGAACCTCGGAGTTGGGGATTCGATTCTCATTTTTATGATTACGAATGAATAGCTGTAGGTAGGTCGTTGATTGAAAAAGGCTTTTTTATATTTTTTTTTATATTTCTGGTACGTATGGACCATAGAGAAGGAAATGGTTTCTATCCTCCGTGGTATGGACATAAAAAAAGACGTATTTTAGGCGTATGGACGTGTGCAATACCAAGACTAGAATATATGAAAATATGTCAAACGAATCACATTACTGAGAAAACACTCTCACCCTAGAGAAAATTGAAGTTAAACATTGATACTTACTCAGTATAATGTTTCTAATGGTGAGCAGGTTGGATCGCACACATGATGCAATAGCATTTCTGGTGTAGCAACTACCTAGATACTAATAATTGTTTACCAACAGGCTTAACATCTGCTTATTCATAGAATAAGAAAGTGCCTTGTTTAAAAATCATGATACTTTATTCTGTAGCTTCCTACTTATTTCTGTACTACTACTACTACTTATGCTGAAGATAAATATAATTTAAAAAGACATTCCTATAATGTTTACTTTGGGTCTAGATAGCGTTGTGTAGATTGTCGTACAATATTTATTAATTTATTTTATTTATAATGCTCTCTATATACAGAATTAATGTAGTTACATTTAAAAACAAAACAAAATTTAATTCAATAATTTAGTTACCTACATTTCAAACGAAAAAAAAAAAATACAAGGATTGTGCTGATTTCAAAAGCTTGTAGCGCAAATAGAAATCATAGAAAGAAAATTTTACAAGAAAAGCTTTTGAAATCTGCAAGCATTTGTTGTAGCAAACTCTCTCAGGTTTCATAGGAAATCATAAAATATTTGCGCCTAACCATAATATCATAGTGTAAAGTGGAGGTCGTGATCTTTTGCGATATCGTAACAGTCCACTATACCTACTTATCTATAGGTAAGTACCTACTTCGAAAAAGCAAGAAAAATAAATATTACGTTCAAAGGAGAGTATAATTTGCGTATGTAATACTTTTATGGTGTACAATAAAGAATATCTTATCTTATCTCATGTATAATAATAATAATGTGCGCATGAAAATTAAAATTTTTAAAATGAATTTTATAAATTATTTTTTTAGTATTTTACGTAGCTGCTGTGGCTGGTATGTATGTTTCTTAATTTTTTATAAATCATGACTGTATATTGTGGGTAAAAATAGTTAAACTTTTGATTTAGTAGGTACTGTGGGAACTTGCACCTTATAAGTAGTAATGAGAGAGTGTTAGTATCTGGCACACAGTTTAGTCAGATAGACAGAAAATATGTGAATAATCACTATCTATCTATAAAAAATAAATACCACTACTTTGCACGAGAAAAGCACAGAAAATATATTATTTTTATAATAAAATAGTTTAAAAATCAAATTAAAAGATTCACTTTGTTTGGTAAACAACGAAAAATGAAAATCTTTCCTGGAATCCTGAATAACATAAGTTTAGTTAAATTATTTTCCTTTTTATTTGTGCTAACAGCCATCTTTGACACAATAACAAAAAAATCTAATAGCAAGGCCACACAACACACACATACAATGCAAGGTGGGCCTTGTGCTTGTCTGCCACCTAAGTGATATAAAAAAAAAAACATTGGACGAGACCTATTTAATAACCAAGGATAACAGTTCAAAATCTACCTCAATACTAATTTATTTTCTAGGTACCCATTCGAAATTACTAGGTTATTCAGCTGGATAAATCAAATAACGAATTTTCTAAAGCAAACAAATTAATAACTAAAATATTCAGAATCTCATTATTATGATTAAGACTCTACAGGGTTATATTAACTTCAAAAGAGTATGCGAGCAGAATTTTTAATTTATCTTCTATTAGGTATCAGTGGTTGATGTTAGAAATATTTCGCTATTAATTTTATTGCGTACAAATAACTAATGTTAATTATTAGTCCGTTCAATTTACAACAAATTATAGGAGTGAAAGTACAATAATTCGCACCCAGCTCTAAGTTGGTAGGATTGTTCAAAACACCACCATAAATGAAAAAAGTCCCCATCGATTCGAAAAAACTGGTTTTTCGCGATTTTCAGTAAAACGGTGAGTCTTATCATAAAAATGTCTAACACAAAGTTAAAGGTCAAAATCTATATTGTTATAAAAATGAATCCCTATTTCCCTTGGTCACGTTATCACGCGTGAACGGCTGGACCGATGACACTATTTCTTTTTTTAGAATATACCTTGAAGTACAAAGATGGTTCTTACGCATAGAAAAATTACGCTACTACATAAGCGAGCGGAGCAGTAACCATAAATGTCAACAAATCTGGCAGATTTTTTGACATTTATGGTTCTGGATCGATGTAGACTTTTTATTTTAGAAGCATAGTGAAAACCTTGAGATACGATTGCCTGCGATAACAAACGGCTTTAGAAAAACTAAGAGTAATGGGATTCTAAGAATTCCAATAGATGTACTGTTCGTTTTCTCATTCCACACTAACACGGCTTCTCGAAATATGGAAAAATACAGGAATACCTTTACATATTCCTGGCAGTATTTTTAATTTACACCTGTTTTTCCAAAACAGGGTTGAGCAGAAATGAAAAACTACCGAACAACAAACAACATTGTCACGAGTCTTGCGCTTGGTTGCCTAAGTCGTTCCTCCACTCCTCCAAGAGCACTCCTTGATTTCTTAAGGTGCAGATCTAAGATCCGCCTTGTGTCTCTGATACAGCGTTACAACAGTACTAGCTTGCAGGACCCAAGAAGGCGTCCCAAGGAGGCGAGGGTCCTGACTAAAAGCCTCACCGCATCAAAGGATAATTTTACTCCACTAGGAACCACACAAAAGAACACTGGTAATTCTCTATGTATTAAATTCATCTTACCATTATAATTAAACAAATACCTTTTTTTTTTTTTTTTTTTATCGTGCGCAAAATCCCCACGGATACCTCCCCCACCGTAGCCGGAGGAGGAGGTTATGTCGGACTCGAACCGACTAAAACGCACGCCGTCTGTGGGCCGTCAGTTGCCGGAGGTGAGATTGTCGTAGCCATATCCCTCGCACCCCAGCCGACCCAGGACCATATCTCTCGATCTGGCCCTCTTCCGGTGAGAGGACCACAGAGTCCCCAACCCGCCCCCGGGTATGGAGAGGCACGCAATGCGTGCCGCCGCCGCGGCCTGCTTCTGCTATGGTGACAGGCGGCTCTACCCGTCACCCCCAGGCCCGCGCTCATGGGGGACGGAGGTCATTCTGCGACCTCCGACGCCCGAGTTGCCGCTGCTCGTTGCGGGCCGCGCGGTTTGCGATTCTCCTTCGCTCCTCACGCTCCCGCTCCGCCGCCTCCTTCACGAGCATTACTTGCTCGCAGAAGGAGTCGCCGGCGGCCCACGAATCTGCGCAGCGAACCATCGCTGCGAGCAAAGTGGCGAGCGTGAGAACTCTCACTCCTAGGGTCGCCACCAGCTCCCGTCTCGGCGTCTCCCACGCCGGACACTCGGTGAGCGTGTGTAGCGCCGAGTCCTCGCTTGCGTCGCAGTGATGGCACTCGGACGTTGGCTCTTTCTGCGCGATCCGATGCAGATACCGCCCAAAACACCCATGATTGGTGATGATCTGCGTCAGCCAGAACGAGAGGCCGCCGTGTGGCCTCTCTAGCCACTCCCCCATGATGGGTCTTACCGCCGCTACTACGGCGTGCCCATTAAACAAATACCTACATTTCCTATATTCACGAAAAAGTAATTCTTCTACCTAAAATACACAACAGTACCTAAATACTGTAAATAATTTGAATCAGCGTACAAAATGTTTCTTACGAGTATTCGTACCCAAGGTAATTTCGAAAACAATAATATAATATATTTTGATGCGGTTTTCGCTTCCTTAACTTCGTTGAAGAAGATTAACGTGTGGTCTCCTTTCTTGTGTCATACCATTATTACTGTGACAAAAGGACTACGGAGAAATGTAAATACACAAAAGCTAGAGCATTATATTACTTTGACGTTTTCTTATTATGTTAGTTCTGGGAACTTTATTTCGACATAATGAATCTGTTTATATTAGAAGTCCTAGTAACTTGATGGTGATTAATTGAATTGATAAGATCTCCCTCTTAGACTAAAATATCTTTCTACATAGTTTCAAAATCATAAAGAGGAATGAAAGATAGATAAGTAATTAATAATTATAATCGTTTTATTTTATCCAAAAGTGCAAAGTTGTTTTTAACTGCGTGCTCAAATTTGATGACCGAGCAAGGGAAGGATTCTAAACTTAGAATCCTGAGAGTTAGCGAGGGAATCAGAAGAGCACGAGGTGAAAAATCTTTGCCCACCTCAGCGAGGAATGCAAAAAAATCATTTTCAAACAATATGACGTTATAAAAAATGACGCGAGCAAAGCAGTTTAAAAAAAATGTACACCAAGGAGGTTCCGAGTAGGTTCAATGATGTTTTGAATTCAGAAACTTAGTGCACAGCGGAAAAAAACGAGTTTTGCACACAAATTAACTCAAATAAAACTAAGAGCAAAAATACTCTGAAATGAGGGATGAAAAATACTTTTTAAGAGCAATAACAATACCTACCTGAAGTAACTGATTTATAGGACATTATTATATTGTGGACAAACCGACTCTATCGAGTAACTTCAGCAAACAGATTGAAAAACTTTTTATTCCCGATATTGAACGATAAGTTCGCTGATTTAAAACTTATACCATGTTCTTGTAACTTCTGAGTGAGCTATTTTAGATGTTATTGCTAGTAAAACAGTGTAGTAAAAGTTTTGCGACACAATGGTGAAAAATCTTAACAGACAAAAGAAAAACAATATTATATAATATTAAACTTGAAATGAGAAATGTTCAAAGCTATTTTTATGGGACCAGACGTTGATATTACTTCAAAAAGTTTGTAAATCGAAACATCAAAAGAAATTTGCAGATTTCAATTGCAACCAATGCTGCAATGGCGCACCAAAGTGACCTTATTATAAAATTGAAATGAATATTATATGATTTCGTGTGTACTTACCGTATTTTATGTTGTTTGACCTACTTAAAGTAATCTCTCTCCTTTCTTACCATGTAACTGTTGCAATTATTGCAGTATAAAAGTTTTCTATAGGTATATCTCTCGTTACCTACCTTGTAAATCCACGGAGGACAGAATATGTTAAGTAATTTCCTTCTCCATGTGTAAATCTAATAAAATAGAGGTTCTTGACCTTATGGACTAAAAAGCTTATAGATTAGTTCGTTAGATAAATTTTTTCAACTGTTAGGTACAGATACTAGGTCTACCTCATACAAATCATATTGATATGCGAAATGTTTGAGTAGAATTCCTAGAATTTATGGGTATTTATTTGAAATAATATTTAATTCCTACAAATGTTATTTTTCAATTGTTTCTCCTCCTTGCCATACCACAAACATATTAAATTAAGCTTCCACAAATAATTTAAACTATTTTCCTTGAAAACATTGCACCATCTACACATCCATAATCTTTAGAGGAAATGAAATAACAAACTTGTTGAGGCAGCATAACACGAACACTTTCCTCTCCGCAAACTGCTCACATAGCACGTTCCAATTCAAGAGTTCCTAACTGTACTGCAGTTACTACTGCAATTAGATGTACCTAACATGGCAGAGTAACCAGAATCTCGTTAAGAACCATGTCTATACGGAGAAATGGCATTTTCGAATTTAATCAGCGCTGGAAGGAATGCCCAGGTATTTCATTGCGTTCTGTGATTGTTATAAGACGTGTTTTGTGTGTGTATGTGCATTTAAAAATGGGATATAAGTAAGAAGTTCTTTATTTTGTTTTAATCTTCAGACATTTTTAAGACAAATAATATTATGTATTATTTATCTTTTATTTAGTTTGGTTTCATTTTAATATTATATTATATTATTATATATTATATTAAGTTTAGTGTTAAATATAAAAACAATATATGATCGACAATCATTGACTGAAAGTATGTAAGGTAATAACTGTTTAAAATTATTGTAATGCAATTGAATTTTTTCTAAGTACCACTTTCAACGAGTAAGAAATAAATAAAATCAAATGAGAGAGTAACCTTTATCCGAGTAAATACGAATGATAAATTGCAATAAATTAGGATATACATATTTTTAATTCATAGTACTTATAGGATTATTATTATTACTAGTCTTCCGCCCGCGGCTTCGCCCGAGTGCATCTCGGTTAACGCGACCTTTGCTCATATCTTCGGTTCTACTGAACCGATTGCGATCAAACAAACGTAAGATCTTAAGTCTAAGTAAGCCCTTTATAACAAAAAAAACCGCATCAAAATCTGTCCAGTAGTTTTTGCGTCCATCGCGGACAAACAGACAAACAGACAGGATTTTCAAAAAAAATATTTTCGTGTTCAGTATCGTTAACTTATCATAACCCAAGTTTTTTTTCTTTAAATATCTCCAATGTACAGACACGACCACTTTACAATTATTATATAATAATAATAAATAATAATAAATATTCTACAACATTCTACACAACGCTATCTAGACCCATGGTAAGCTTAATTAGCTTGTGTTATGGAATCTAGAATGCGGATATACATACTTAGATACTTTTTTTTTGTAAATACATACATATTATACATAGAAACACCCAGACCAATGCAAATATTTTTATTCATGAATACAAATATTTGCACTGAGCGGGGATCGAACCCGCGCCTCCTGCGTAGCAGCCGCGTTCACTACCGCTACGCCACAGAGGCAGTCAGTATACATATAATAGTATAGATAGATAGATATACTTGTAGATTTATGTTGGCCGTATTGGTTCCCGGAGGAGTAGAATAGGGTCACCCCATCTTTTTCTGTGAATGTCGTAGAAGGCGACTAAGGGATAGGGCTGTTCTCCATCCGACAGTAAGCATACAGCCCATGAATAAGTGCCCGCTTGACGGCAATAGACTCGCCCCTATTAAGTGGAACCGAAAACTATTGTTGGCGAAATGTGGGTGATAATACACCTCTGCCCCTGCTTATAGGCGTGATTATAATATGTATGTATGTACTTCTATGCTACTAAATTAATTAATTAAATCCTTATATTTTTATGTCAAGCTTTGTTTACAGAACCATCTCGATAATTAATTAGCTTACGGTGTAAGTTTCCTATCGTTTAATTTATACTATCGGAGTGGAAACGGGAACCAAACGAAATTCAAAACTTTAACTTACTTAAAATAGAAGTGATTATAAACACTAAATACAAGAAAGATGATCTTAATTGAGTATTACAAAGAAATCGCAATTAAATGTTATCTATGTAAAATGATTCAGACGACATTATGGATATAGTTCAATGTTAAATTATAAAGTATAGATACGTTGTCCGCACTCTAAAATAGCAACAAAAAATGAGGACCCTCGTTCTCATTTTACGCACCAATCAGAGACGCGACAGCACTAAGCAAAAAAACGGCATTAATAAAAAAAACACAATAATAATAATATTATTCATAGAAATACGAATATTATCATAATTCATAATAAATTAATATTAATGACGTAGAATTTCTTCATGCGAGTAAGCAGCTATATTTTTTTTTATACTGCACCTTTTTCGTAAGCCGCGATGATCCTGCATGGCGTGTCTATTTAATAATACGTCATTGTAGGTTAGTCTTAGTTCTAGTTCTAGATTTTTATAGAGATGACGTACATATTTTTACCCCAACACAGCCTTATACCGTTCCATTTATAAGCCAACTACTCAGGGAAATGTATTATATTGAAGACATAAAGGTTAGGACATGCTAGGAACTGAAATGTATATTCCAAACCACTCTGGCCCTTTTGGTACCGGGTTCCCAGTAAAAGATTCAGTTTTTTGCTTTCCATACAAATAACAACTGAAAAATAATTTATGGCCATAATAACTACACTTCCTAATATGTGAAAAATATCGTTATTATATGGAGCCATCTGAGTAATAAATATTACAAGAAGAAATTGCCACAGAAATTAATTCTCATGAAATAAAATAAATCTAAAAAGTGATAATTCTGTTATGAAACGCTTTTACGTAACGTATGTTATAATAATTCACGTAATCCTTATTTATTTATATAGTTGAAATCTTTAGATAACGGCATTTTGAGTTAAATGTTACAGAAAATTGAAATATTATTGATTTAAAGTAATTCTACTAATGATTTACCTATATAAATACGAAAGTTTATGAACGATTTGGTTTGCATTTTTGTTAATTCTTTTACAGTTCAGCACACTTGGTTGCAATCAGGGATTAATGTATCATGTTAAATTATTTTAAAATCAAAATCAGCGAAATCAAAATATACTAATGAAGTGAAAAACCGCATAATTAATAGTATAACCACGGTAATATTACATAGCACTCACCGGGATATTTACCTGTTTCAGCGCTTTTGCAACGCTATGATAACGGACCACATAGTGATCTAATAGTTGCTGATGGTAAATCTATAATATAATATAGGGTGTATTTTTGAAACGGGGCAGTAAGGGCAAGTACCTTAACCGTTGTAGTTACAGCAAAACGTTCTTAGGAGACCTTCCCTAACTTTTTGAGAATTTTTGAACTGCATTTACAGATTTAGCAAAAGTCTTACAGTTAGCAAAATAAATGCAAAAAATCCAAAAAATTTTTTTTAGTGCCAATCGATTCTATTTCATGTGGGGATCAAAATACTCTATGGGACCATTTTAGCTTTGAGTACTAGGAAAGACAGAAATCGCCAAAAACGTTTCCCATACATTTCGGCGAGAGAATAAAATTTCTACAATGTTCAAACTTTTTATTTAGGACAGGAAGTGCGTAGGGTTGATAATAAAGTAAATAAAAAGAATTATTATCCATAAATTTCGAATTTTGATTCGAATTTCTTTGTTTTAATTTAGTTTCAGCTAAGAAAATTCGTAAAAGTTAATATTGAAGAATTTTGGCTAAAATGTCTTCCAATCGTAAAAAATTGACTTATTAGCCTATTTTGTCAATAATATCGATTATTTTTTATTTACTTTATTATCAACCCTACGCACTTCCTGTCCTAAATAAAAAGTTTGAACATTGTAGAAATTTTATTCTCTCGCCGAAATGTATGGGAAACGTTTTTGGCGATTTCTGTCTTTCCTAGTACCTACTCAAAGCTAAAATGGTCCGATAGAGTCTTTTGATCCCCACATGAAATAGAATCGATTGGCACAAAAAAAAAATTGGACTTTTTGCATTTTTTTTGCTAACTGTAAGATTTTTGCAAAATCTGTAAATGCAGTTCATCACTCCTCAAAAAGTTAGGGAAGGTCTCCTAAGAACGTTTTGCTGTAACTACAACGGTTAAGGTACTTGCCCTTACTGCCCCGTTTCAAAAATACACCCTGATAAAACAATTACATAATAATAAAAAAAAATGAACAAAGAAAAAGAAAAAAGAAAAACAAAGAAAAAAAAAGAAAAAAGAAAAAAAAAAGAAATGAAAAAAAAATCATGCGTTGGCTACCTATCCTCTCTTCTCACGAAACCAGGCCCCCTACTCAAGTGGCAACTCGTTGGCCGGCGTGCTGTAGAATAAAATGATGAATATTGACCCGTATTTTGACGTTTATGACAGTTGACAACGTCAATCTATTATATTCTACAAACGTATTTCCACTTATCTAGAGGGGCAGATCAGAAATACTTTCTCTAGGCAGGCAATTTTAATTTGAACACGAACTCAAAAGAACTCTAAACACTGTTTCCTGTAAATCTACAAAATTACCAAAGTGGGTACCTAATTGACAAAACTGGATGTAGTTAAACTTGCGTGACATAATCTCATACAGTTGGTCATCTGGGAAAGAAATCGACAAGTTAACTGCTCGGTACGTAATCGTTCGTTGCAAAATAAGTGAAACTCCGTACGCACTTATTCAAGTAGCTCTTTTAGGGTTCCTTGTCCAAAGGGTAGATACTCATGAGACTGTCTGTCATCAGACTGTATATCATGAACCGTAACAATTTGTATATCATGAATTTTCACAGATGATGTATTTTTGTTGCCACTATAACAGCAAATAATAGTACTTGAAATTCAGGAGCACGCGCGTCTGAGTTGCAGTATTTATGCACACACGCTTTACTTTAGTGTGTGTGACTTTTTGACAGTTTTTAATTTAACCTTTGAAAATTTAATTGAACCGCACACGCACAAATTCACACTTGTGCTAATACGACATGAATATAATCTAAACGCGCGCATTCGTAATAATGCTAACTATTGAAATCGATTGAGAATGGAAAAAGTGAATAGCTCAGGCGGGACTTCAAACCGTGACCAGTCCCTTACAGTGGGAATGCTCTGGCCACTAAGCTACTGATCCTCGTCTGAAGCATTCTAATGTCTACCATTTGATCGTCTTGAGGCGACAGCGGGAGCCATTTACCGATATTGGTATAAATTCGTACCCGCCTGAGCGATTCACTGTTTCTATTCTTAATCGATAGCGTCTAATATTGTAAGGTTAATGGTGTCCGTTCCTTTCATGCGCGCGTTCGACTCGCACTTGGCTGGTTTTCTTTTTAATAGCTCAAGCTTTCTCTTCTCTATTCCAGGTTACTAATCCTGTTGGCGTTACTGATAGGCGTATTGTACGGTCTTCATGTGCTGGTGAAGGACTTCCAGGCTCTCATGGCAGGCACCAAACTGCTTCGACTGCTATTCAAGAGGGACACTAGCGCACAAAATTATACTGTAAGTGTTAAAAGCGTCATATTTGATCATCATTCTGTGTGGTAACGGAGAAAGAATACAAGAATCATCATCCCATTTCATCCGAAGGTAATAAAAATTATAAAAGGTGACTAACGGAACAATACACAGACAATATCACTGCGAGAGAAGGAGAATTCGAAATAAAACCTGCCCCCCTAGATAAGAGGCAATTCGTTGCTCGGCGTATGATGGAATAGAATGACAAATGTATAGGATATGACATTTTTGACATTCGTTGACGCCTGTCATATACGTCAAATCCCATACATTTGGCATTCAATTCCATCATACGCCGAGCAACGAATTGCCACTTGTCTAGAGGGGCTGTACCATCCCGATTGGCCAGCTTGGAAACAGTAGGCCAAAGACTCCCAAAATTGGGAGAGGCCTATGCCTAGCAGTGGACTGCGATGGGTTAATTGATTGATTGATCTCTCTGAGACCTTTCCCACAACTTAGTTGGGATCGGCTTTCCATACTACCTGTGATGCCACTGAACATCGATATTTTTCTTGAAGAGGAATTTTGAGGGCTCTAACTACATGTAACGTAACTCCTTTTCACGTTGTGTACTCTCTAAAAACACGCATTATATGCTGATTCCAACTTACTCTCTTAAAATACTTAGATGAACTTAGCTGGATATCCTGAATAGACTTCATCATCTACGTTAACCGGCTAATCAGAGCTTGTATGTTTCGTAGGAGCTATGTTTCAACTTTAAGATTCATAACCAGAGATAAGCAACCCTAAAGAAGATTTGATTTTATCGGGCAGCAAATGTTGTTCGGTAATCTCTTTAGAGAAAAAGCCTTAAAACATTATGTAATTATTATACACACATGTATTACGATAGTGGCCAGGTACGCTCACTGTCACAAACGATCTGTGAGTTAAGCTGCTTGGTGCGACTGCAATTTGGATGGGTGACCGAATATTGGTATTTCATCTGTGCGCTTTTATTCTTCGGTGTATGTTAAAAGTTGGTTCAGTTGGCTGTAGCCGTTAGATTACGATAGAGGCCTATAAGGGTTGAACCCAGAACTCAGGCTTGGGAGGTCAGACGGTAGTCGCTCCCAATACAGTCGAAGAAAGACCAAAGCAAATCATCATGCTTCGGATGCAACCGAGACTAACTCATCGTCACATGAATATTCTGTTACAAATAGAGTCATTATGGCTTAGTAGCCAAATCGTTTTGTTGCGTTCAAATATCAAATTTCTGTACCAAATTTCTGCAAGATCTGTTTAACCATTAGAACGTGATTGAATTATATACAGCCAAACATACAAACATGTTCACAAACTTTCACGTTCATGGAAGGATCAAAGTGTGATTGTAATAATGTCTGTCTATTCCCTTAAAACAAGTGTAACTATGTATTATACGAACCAACATAGAAAAGGCTGTTTGTAGTATAGGCTCTGTACATAATTATGTTTGTTGTCTATTTACAGTTCACTAAGGAAATGGTATCAAAGGCTCGGTTTCAGATATACATTCGATAAAGAGATACGGTTGCATCTTTGCGCAGAACTTTATATGAAAAAGTACCTACTACTTTAAATATACACGTTTTCGTATGAAATTTTATAGAAAGGTGTAACCGTATCTCATTGTCGACTGTACCTATCTAATCTACTGCCACTGAGTGACTAAGGGACAGAGTTAATTACTATGTCCCTCGAAGGATCAGATAGTATTAGTAAAATATGGATGTCAAACATGGCTGTAACGAATTACAATGTCATTGAATGTTAATACTCTTAAGAGTTGGTTTTAATAAGGAGTATCGGATGGTTAAGCTTGAGCCGTCCCGTTCATGTCATGATTACCACAATTATTCAGGGATGAACCAGACCGTTGTTTCAATCAGTTGGCTTAGCCTCTGACCACAGTTTCGTTAATTGCCGTAAACATAATCTTCCATTATATAGCATTAATTCCCTTACGCGTAATTGCATTAAGGAGATCAAGTCCGATATAATTCACCGAGGTCAGATTAGAAGCCGACCCTAGTTTATTAAATAATAGGGCAAGGAAGAAGAATAGATCTAGTTTTTCCTTGTTATACTGTATTCTCACGTTATTAACTTTTGCAATTATATAGCTTATACATTAGAATAACACATAGGCTATAAATATATCAGTGATGAACGGGATCAGAATTCCACGCGGGCGGAGCCGCGGGTAACAGCTGCTAGTCCTTTCTATTCCGACTCCGACTCCGAATTACCAATATTATAAATGAGAAAGTTTATGTAGATGTTTGGATGTTTGTTATTCAATCACGATATAACGGCTAAATGGATCAGGCTGTTTGTTACAGGGATAGACTAGAGCTTGGAATAACATATAACCTTAGTAAAAGGTTCCCATGAATTACGGGGCCAGGTTCAAATTCCACGCGCGCTGCGGTCATCAGCTAGTATTGGATTATTATTTACTAGCTGTTGCTCGCGGCTACGCCCACGTCGATGTCGATTATCGCGACCAAAAAACGTAGCCTATGCGTTATTCTGATGTATAAGCTATATTATTGTAAAGTTTCATCAAAATCCATTCAGTTGTTTTTACGTGAAAGATTAACAAACTTCCATCCATTCTTACAAACTTTGCGTTTATAATATTAGTAGGATAACAGCGCATAAGGAAAAGGTACATGCACTTTCACTGCGCTTTAGTGCAATATTTATGTTTGGTTAAGGTGGGAGTTTATCTATACTGTATTATGTTTCATTGGATTAAGTAACGTCAAGAATTATGTTAGTCCTATCACGATTATTATATAATAGTGCAGTATTTTCAAATCTGAAATTTACCACACGGAAGCAAATAGGTACGCGTAAAATCGTTAGCATTTATACTATTTAAGTGGAAGGAAAATATATTTCGAACATCACAAGCTCATTTGGTTCACCTGAAGTAACTATGTAAATTAATGTTTACCTGTTAAACAATGAATGAACTCCCCAATTTTTTTATCCCGGTGTTGGAAGGTCAGTGACAGTCGCTTCCAGAAAAATTAACATAACATCAGAAATCGCTGGGGAATCATGATGTTGGGGGCAGTTGGAGCCCCAAAACATCCAACAGTTCAGTCAAGATTGGACTTCAATATCGTCTATGAGTTGGGAAGGCCAATTGACAGTTGCTTCACGGAAAATATTGAAGTTCAGTCGTTTTTCGTCGACTGAAAGCTGACCCAACTAAGTTGGGAAATTTGTTGAATAATTGATAGTTTTTTTCCTATAGGACACTTCAATTTGACTTCACCTGGCCTGATGGTAAGCTGAAGGCAAAGTCTTGGAAAACAGGATCACCAAGACATGTACTATGTTGCAATAATAAATAATGAATAATGACATGAGTTTGGCGGCCTCATGTCATTATTTCACATTGTTATAATTATATATTAGGTACTTTGACGAATTTAAAATATCTAATCAAGTCGTCTTTGATCAGACTCACACTTATTACCAATGATATATTATAAACTATAGATAATTATGTTGTCCACATTCAAAAATGGCGACAAAAAAATGATGACTTTTGGTCATCATTTTATGCACCAATCAGAATCGCGACAGTGCTTCACCCAAAAAAAAAACGATTTTAATAATAAAGTCGTAATAATGAATTATTATTAATATAAAAATAATTTAATTCATATAAATTAATAACATTAACATATTTTTAGTAAGTAGCTATATTTTTTTCATACTAAAGTGTTTGTGCCATTTTTGAAAGCCGCCATCTTCTTGTATGACGTATCTATGAATAATAATACATCATTGCTTATTACTATAAAAATAAGCTCAAAAATTAAAAGCATTAAGGATTTTTCAAAAGTACCTACATAATTATACTATTCACAATCGGATTGAAAATAAATGTTCCATACTCATTATATTTGTGAATCAGACTGTCAGCCAGCTGCGTTAATATATGGAATCCCTCCTTTTCGTTAGGAGACCTTTTGTCAAGTTTTCCACTGGCCTCCGAATATTAAGCATCGTTGTTTTATTCGCCAGTTTTAAATAAATTATCAGCTATTTGCAACCGAGCGTTCAGGGGTTCTGGGTAACAAACGTTTTCACTCTATTTATTCAACTTATAAGAAGCGTTTTAACCAAGATAATGTAGTACGCGCTACTGAACAGAATGCGTAGTTGCTTTTACATGGATAATATCGATGTTGACTTTTTACTCTTATAATATCAACTTTATTTTATAGAGCTCAAAATTTCATTCAAACGTTAAAAGAATTTCGACGTTTCACTTAGTTAGGCAAAGTTTCAACTGTACTATAAAAATTGTTATGGTTTTATTTTCAGTTGTTTTTGTATAATTTATTAGAATATGACTAATACAAAATTAATTCTATATTACTGCAGTATTATTTCAGAGATTTTTTTGTACCACTTAGGTGGCAGATAAGAGCACGGTCCACCTGACGGAAAGCGGTTACCGTGGCTTATGGATGTGTGCAACATCAAGGGAGTCGCACTCGTGCTGCAGATTTGCATTTAAAAAATAACTTAGCTCACTTAAAGAGTCCGCCTTTCTTTACATTAAGGCCAACGCAAACGAGGGATTTTTCTCCGCGGCGGAGCAAAAAGTACGCTCCGTCAATAAAAAGTCCTCTGCGGAATTACCACGTACTCAACGCACACGGTGTGCGATCATTTGCTGTCCGGAAATGTAGAGATGTGCAAGTCCTAAGAGGACGTCACTATAATTCAAACTTTCTCAACGTGAATTATAAAATTAATATGAAATTGTTATTATTAATTATTTTACAATAATAAATGAGCAAAACTTACCATATTTAGTTTTTTCTTCATTCGATAATAAGTCCCATACAGGAGTGGAATAAACCTCTTGGCATACCTGGTTCCATAACTTTTTCTTTAAATTTCGGCCGTGATACTCTTTTTTTGACGTATCATATAAAGCAGTTCTTTTTTCGACTTCTTTTATTAAAATATTACATTCTATTTCCTGGGTCATCATTTATCGTCGTGAATAATAATTAAATTATATATAGGAAAGAAATCGCCGCACTTGACGTTTAACATTATCTTATTTATCTATGACTGTTCATACATAAACTGCATGCATACAGGGAGATAAAAAGGTGTAATGTCAATGAAGTTTGACCAAAAAGTTTTACTACGAGGAAGCACGGATACATCACTATCGAGCGCACAACGCGGATTAAAATCCGTCATGTGCGTTGCATCGCACAGTCACACGTGCTCTATTTTTTTCGGGGACTCCCCCGTACTTTTGTCCGGTCCGCTCCCTGCATGTCCGCGGTAATTCGAGCGACTTTTTGTACGCGGTACTTTTAATCCTTCGTTTGCGTTACTCGATACAATTGTAAGCGATCTATTTTAGAGGACTAAAAAGGCCGCGGATAAAAATCCCTCGTTTGCGCAGGCCTTTATCTTTAAGTAATACAGGTGATGGCATAGTTACGTTTGTAAAGAGCATAAACGCATTCTAACAATGCAGCTGCAGCTCAATCTAAACTATGTTTATTATACAGAGAGTTCAATTTTCTTTAAATGTTCATAACAAGTTTTAAATTCTGCAGAAACCAGTTGTGAGATGGAAAAGGATATTGCAGTATGACCCGATACAATGCGCAAGGTACCTCTATTGTGAATTGGGGGCGCGGCCAGCGAACAACGAGTTACGACAAGGCTTCATCTATATGCTTATGTAAGTTATCCTTTTAAATAACGATAATATTATACACAATAACTAGCTGCCCCGGCGAACTTCGTACCGCCATATTTTCGGCCCGCGTTCAAATCCCGTTCCCGCTGCACCCTTATCACTTAGGGGGATGAAAAATAGATGTTGGCCGATTCTCATAGAAACCGGATAAGCACAAAAAATTTCATCAAAATCGGTCAAGCCGTTTCGGAGGAGTATGGCAACGAAAACTGTGACACGAGAATTTTATATATTAGACTAGCTTTTGCCCGCGGCTCCGCCCGCGTGGATGTCGGTTATCGCGACCAAACATAGCCTATGTCCTTTCTCGAGGTCTAATCTACCCCTATACCAAATTTCATCAAAATCGGTTCAGTGGTTTGGGCGTGAAAGCGAGACGGACAGACAGACAGACAGACAGAGTTACTTTCACATTTATAATATTAGTAGGGATGTTACCGGGAATCAACGCGATCATGTTATAGGTACATACATACCTTTGATTTGCCCGAAGTTTCTTGCCTTGACGTAAAAGTTGGTAAAAAATTATAATAATATTGATGACGATCTAACCGATATTAGATGCAATATCGTTTTTTTTTTTCATTCATCAAATCTGAGGTCACTAAAGTTTCATCACAATCAGCTGAATGATAGGTATTAAAATATATATTGGATAATTAAAAAAGGTAATTAAGATAGTTAGATACACTTGCAAATATTTGTGTTTCTCTTGTGTAATAATTAAGTAATTCAAGCGCTTTATCCAAAATAAACTATAAGCCCACCTTCTAGGTCATGAAATGCTAAGACTTTTGATTTCAACGTAGGTATTGTCGTGGGACGTTAAATAAACCTTCAAAATACTTTAGAAGAAGAAAAATAGTAGGGTTAATTAGGTAATTAACATAATTATTTATATACTTACATAATAATTTCCATTCTGGTCTGACAAATCCGACGCTGTTTACTAAAATAGTAAATAATATTCTATCTCAAATATTCTAATCGTAAGAATATTTTTTCTCTTCTTTATAATTAACAAAATATAGGTATTTTAGGTATATCCTTGTGAGACAATTCTTCTTGATATTGAAACTTGTATATGTACGAGTACGAGTATTTTATCTTTTAATTAAATTTTATTCCAGACTTTTATCCACATTAACTGGATAGCTGTGTAATTTATCTGACAGCCAGAACTTTTAAATTGTCACATTGAGAATTATAAGCTAAGAGAGAATTTATTTTTCTTCTCGAGCTAGATCTTTTACATGTCTACCAAAGACATAGGTACAAAATATCTAGCCTGAGTTTCTTAAAAAGTATATTTTACTACCCTTCCAACGGTCTCGTCTCCTACTGTATAAAACACTTCACCCAAATGACAAATAACTGCCACGAAAAATATATCCAACAGTCGCCAGCCAATGGTTGTATTCTTGACTTGAGTTTATCAATGCCATGTGTCACCAATGCTACGTTATATTGCAGAAAGATATACAAACTAACTTGTTTGTATAAGACTGACTTTCGTTTGCATTCGCATCTTTATGTAACAAAAGGAAAGTTAAGTTTCTGGGTGGTTTCAACTCATAATCTCCTAATACGTTCGTTGTGGATAGCGTTATTCATCTTTTAGGTCGTTGCTTCTGAATAATTTGATAAACAAGCACATACCTTGCACACTTGTACATTTTTTCTCACATTTCCCTCCCAAAAGTGTTCGATAAGTACACATCACTAAGTTATGCTATAGGATGTCCTTTCTCTACTCCCATATACGCCATACTGATGTAATTGAAAAGGTTAGCTTGCAAAATTGAGGCCTTTTAAGGACCATGTATTTATCGAGGTGCATCATACATACATCGAGGCCTAATTCCTAGGCCTCGATGTAGGTAAATATTTTATGTATTTTCTTTCAGAATATTTTAAGCTATTGCATAGCTTCTATCGTGGGCCTTGAGCGTGGAGAACGAATCCAGAAATTCCGTAACGAAAAAACCTAAGCTGACCTCCGAGCTCGCACGAATTAAGCTCGGCTCGATTCGTGCGAGCTCGGAGTGGGGGGATAGTTGCTTAAGTTGATAAAAAATGCTATGCAATAGCTTTACCACGGCAGTCCCCAAGTGCCACACGTCTTTTTTTTAATTTCGATACTTAGCATATTTGTATTATCTACTCTCAAAATATGTCATTTATTAGCTAAACTTATTAAAATACAGTTCCTGTACAGTACATGTTCACCGAACTTTTAAAGAATTTTGTGAACTTTAGTAGGTACCTATTGGTGCGACACGAGCGAAACTTTCCAACACACAGAAGCATAATGGAAAACGTGATAAATCTTCGGGAATTATTCGCCACCCATTACATCAATGGATGTGGCGTGAATTTCGTTAAAGTTAAAGACAGACTAGAAAGATGAGATTTTAGCAGACGATGGCATTTTACTTTTGAAACTTACATTTTAACACGTAGTCTTTCAAATCTAACTTAATAGTAACCATTCGTTGATTCGACGGAAACTTGGAATTTTACATACATACATACAATCACGCCTCCATCCCTGAAGGGTTAGGCAGAGGTGAACTAACACCCTCATTTCACCAATCATTACAATATGTCCCACGTAATAGGGGGTGAGCCTATTGCCGCTTCCCGGGCACTATTGTTGACTCGAGCCATGCATCTGAGCCTGAGTCCGGGCTGCATACATCTGTCTGACGTTACACCCTACAACAGCCCTATCTTTACTCAACAATTAATGTTCTTGCTATTTTTAATACTAAAATATAAGATAAAGATCGTATCATTATGGTAAATAAGGTATATATTTCTATTTTGAAATGAATACCTATATTGATTTTAAATATTATAATGTACAATAATTACTAGGGAAGAAATCAATAACAAGTTATCTGAGACGTAACAATTCTATAATGGGACTTACATATAAATGTTATTTTAATATATAACATTCTTATTACAGATCTCTTAAAATTCTTTGTTTTTCTCATAATAAAGTTATTTTTTTCTAAGTATTAACATAATATAAAACAACCACATCAGCCCCTCTAGACAAGTGGCAATTCGTTGCTCGGCGTATGATGGAATAGTATGCCAAATGTATGAGATTTGACGTATATGACAGGCGTCAACGAATGTCAAAAACGTCAAATCCCATACATTTGTCATTCTATTCCATCATACGCCGAGCAAGGAATTGCCACTTGTCTAGGGGGGCAGAACAATATCTCACGTTTGCGGTTAATATCCCACCCCGAAGAGACCGACCTACGACTTTTTGAAGGTAATCTACGAATTGGAAGTTAATTTATTACCTACTTGCTTTAACGGTGAAGAAAATAATGTAATACTGGTAGGCAATATAAAATTTTCAAATCTTCATGAGATTTATTACTAAACTAGTGAGGGCTCATACCTAATTTTGTAAGACTATCACTTGGTTTCTTGTTTTGTACAGTCAGCACCATAGGGGCACCTAGCACGAAATATATTCGAATACGTTACGTATTCGTATATATTTCGTATTTAAACGTATCGAGAGGTCATTTTGCGATTGGCCACCTGCCCACAGTGAACTTGTGTGTGTGTGTGTGTGTGTGTGTGAAGCCGGTCATCGCAATGACGAAGCATTCTCTTGATACGTTTACGTTACGAATTCGAATAATTTTCGTGCTCGGGGCACAGATCGATCTTGACTAGCAAAGTAGGTAGGTACTCTCAATGATCTTAGTGCCTTAGTTTCCCCCCTTCCTGTAGACTGAATGTTCTGATATTTGGTACACAACTTAAGTGTTCGATTGATAATACAATTAAATCAAAGAAATAGTTAGTAGTTAGTATTAACATCGTTAGTAGGTATTAAGAATTATGACTGCCTCTGTGGCGTAGCGGTAGTGAACGCGGCTGCTACGCAGGAGGCGCGGGTTCGATTCCCGCTCAGTGCAAATATTTGTATGCATGAATATGAATATTTGCATTGGTCTGGGTGTTTTCTATGTATAATATGTATGTATTTACAAAAAAAAAAAGTATCTATGTATGTTTATCCGCATTCTAGAACCCATAACACAAGCTAGTTAAGCTATGCTTACTTTGGGTCTAGATAGCGTTGTGTAGATTGTCGTACAATATTTATTATTATTATTTATTATTATTAAGATCATTTTGAGTACTTTGCTGTTTGTTGCCATGGAAAATGTACCCCCTTTAGACCACATCCAGCCGGCTGAGAGCCTCTACCACCCGGGTATGAACTGAAGTGGACCACCTAGAAGTCGCTAAATAGGTTGAGTTCTCAGGTCGGCTGCTGTAGGGCAAACCAGGTGAAATGGGGTTACCTGGACACGGGGGGTGATGGTTGTGACTGTGGTGCACCTCTGCAGTCAATGGACCATGTCCTGTCATGCCCATTGTGCCCCTACATCCACACAATCGCCGACCTAAATGAAGCGACGGAAGGTGCAGCCAATGTCGTGTGTTGTTACTTTGCTAGTCAAAATCGATCTGATGCTTAGGTACTACACGTTGTCATTTTCATGTCAACTTAATTTTGTAAGGTTAAAGATGATCAATGATCAATAATAAACCTTGTTTTAAGTTAAAATTAATCTCATCCAGCTCCTTTTCAACGTTTATTACTGCTTTTAAATACTGTTTCCTTTGCTCTAAAATACATAAGTGTCTTTCCTCAATTTTTCATCCACCCTAACTTGATATCTCACTGCGTCACGCGTAATTTATACCCTTCACTTATGAAGAGAAATATGTCTTCGCAGATTTAATAAAACTTCACTGTTTGTTGTTCTTTCAGCACAGGTTGAGTCGCGTACGTTAAAATATGAAAAGACTTTGTTACACAGGTTAATAGCGATATAGCGTAGTATAAAAATAATAAGTACTATTTATACACTCGAACCCATAGTAAAAGAGGAAGAAGAACCAGAAGGTGACGACCCTATGTTCAGACTCCTTTTACGATTGAGAAAAAAGAAAATATAAGGAAAGCACCGTAAATGAACAACACTGAACACATAAAATATTAATTCGGTGGCAACAATCTCATTAAAGCAGGCAAACAAAAGCATAGGCTTATGCTACAGAACCAGTCAAATATAATAAGTTGTATTCGAATGTTGACTATTTACGTGTTGCTTTTGTATAATTTTCCATAGCAATAACACTTTCCTTAATATATAAAGCTCGTGTAATATAAAATATCGTAGCAGTAAGAGTGTGGTGGGCACTTTGACTTCTAGCGTACCTATCAGTGAAATTCATTATATTCAGCGGTTAGGTTTCTAGATGTAACATTTTTTTCCTATTTCAAATTTTGCTTTTATAAGCATATGCCTTTAAAGATATTCAAACTATCATGTGTACACTATGCAATTCCTGATAGCTGTAATAAATGCTAATGTCAATGCACATTAGCATTATTAGAGCTAGGAATTTACCGTGCGTTTAATATCGGAAACACCAAACAATACATGGTAAATATCCCGATAGTGTTAGAACTATCGGTATATTTACCATGTATTGTTTGGTACCTAAATACTAATTTTAGAGACATAAAGGCACATTACTATTAGTAGTAATGTGCTTTTATGTCTCTAAAATCATTTTTTTTTTGTACAAATATTTAATTATATTCAATCATATTCAATGCCCATAGCCATGAATGCACATAGTATTTAGTAGAAATGAAACTATCTGAGTTGTTGTACATGTATAGTTCCTGAATAAGTAAATACAAACGTTAATCAGTCAGCATCGTGGAAATAGTATAGACACAGAGTTAGCACACGAGATTAAAACAATAAATAACAACACGGGTCAGTGAATGATAGGGTATGTAGTAGGCTTCAGCACATAATTATGAGTAACTAAGGTCACATTGATTTGTAATTTAGATCAAAAAAGATTATAAATTTAAGTTTGAATAGGCTACAATAAGCGATGAGTACTGGCCTAACAAAACGATACAACATCATGAACATGTAGAATAAAATCACATTTATTTTCCTAAGGTCTTAGAAAAGATTTCATGTGTGCCATTTCCTCTTTAGAATTGGGAAAATTTGGAGAAACATAAAGCAAAATTTGCAACACATCGCTTTCTTTAATTTTGGAATAAAATAACCCAGATGATTGGGGTCGCAGTCAACCAAATATAACAAACCCATATTTAGAGATAGATAAAACAAGAGGTATTGCGTAAACCGTTTATTTTTACCTTTTACTCAGTGTAACACATTTAACGGCAAATGCATCGGCGAGAATATTTGGTATGTTGTATAAACCACAAAATTTTGTACGCACCTTGTACAAAATTTGTACAAGGTGGACATTTAATGTCCAGCTTGCCGAGAATTTTGTTGTTTGTATTTATGCTCAGAAATTCTTTCACATTTTCTTTGAAGGTACTTTGTGCAAGTGTTATAATTGTCAATAAGCCTATCGACCAACAGACTATCATAAAATCTCGGAATTTACACTTTCCTTGATTTCAGTTTATCTACTCCAATATAAAAGCAACAAACATAGTAAACAATGGAGAACTCTTTTAATAAAATCAAGTCGAGTACTTGTCCCAAATTTGATGCAGTGTCCTTTGTGTGCACTCCTAATATATCACAGTGACTTCTATATACAAAGGTTTATTCGTATTTTTGGGCCCTTATTACGTGAAGAGGACCGTGTCCGGAAACAGATATTCTTTTTGGTATTGTTTGTGTATTAACTGAGACTTTACGTCTTACTCTTTAAAAACATACTTTGAATTCAGTATTCCTTTGAAATATGCATAATGTTAATAAAAAAATAAATCTCTCTCTCTCTCTCTCTCAATTCTAAAATTTTCAAGTTTGTCTATTTTTAACGAATTTTTTTAGCTTCCATAAAAATTCTCGTGTCACAGTGTGACCAAAAACCGCATCAGCAAGCTGGCACATAGACATAATATCATACATAATAATGAATCATTTCTTCCTTCAAAAAGCAATACACGTTATGAAGAAAACTAAACCCTGATGATGTCGACTGTCATTTGGCTTCCAACTCTGACAGGATATCCTGGACTAAAAACTCATTCATTAATTAGTAGGTGTAACAGATGTAATCACTTGTAGGTGAGTTAAGCCATGATGATTTTGATAAGCCCCACACACTTTCAACTGAGTCAGAAAATAATGTCTTAAGATTATACGAGTATATACCTATCAGACTTTCACAATTCCTCCAACTCTTGCCCGTGATTCGATACAAACCTTAAAAAGAAACAAATTACTGTTTCAGAAGATAAATTCAGACATTAAAATTATTGATTTATTAAAATCAGATGAATAAATAACAAAACTGTACAATGTATTTATGTAAAATTCTAAAACCCGGTGGTGTTTGTATTTAGCATGAAGCAAACACGTTTATTTGTTCAATGAAGTCTAAATTATATTTCACATTATACATTAAATAATACCAATTTCCGTAATTATATTGATTAAAATCAAAACCGTATGTATTTATTTTGAGTAGGTAATTGGAATGAAACTATTTTGAAATACTGTGAGATTCAGATATTACGCATTTACTGAGTGGATGTATTTTACGTGTTTCTTAAATTTCAGTCTTCTTATTTTGAATTACCTTATTTATATTGTAAAGTTAGCATCAGGTCGATCGTGACTAGCAAAGTACTCAAAATCATCTTAATACCTACTATTAAACTATTTTATTGAATTAAATTGTAGATATTATTTTTTATATTATGTTGCGAACTAACGGTGCGTACCAAATATCGGAACAATCAGTCAACGGGAAGGGGGAATACCAAGGTATTAATATCATTTTGAGTAGGTACTTTGCTAGTCAAGATCGATCTGATGCTAACTGTAATTATTTGTAACTTAACTAAAGAAAGACTAGAAAATATGATGACATATTTTGTCCCTAAATGCTAGAACTAGTGCTTGAAAAGTGAATGATAGGCTTTGTGAAAGGGATAGTTATTGAATCGACGATTTCCAAGTGATGGTGTGTATAAGACCTCCGCTGTTTTATGCATGACATGTGTGCCGCATTGAGCTTAATAAACACACACATTTACAAGTATTCCATAAAGATAAGGAGAAGGATGAAAAAATTGATAACAATAAGGGGTCTCTCAGGAATACAAAAATATACCGATGAACAACTGTCCTTTACTACAAGAAAGCTTACCCTTATAATATATCGCATACAATAATTACGAATGTTGTCGGATTTCCAATGGAAATATTTCTCTGCAAAAATTAGATGACAATAAACATTAATACCGAGAAATGCCAGTGAAGTGCCAGTGAGAAATGCCAGAAATGCGTGTGAAAAAGTACTTTATTTTTCTTTCTTGTTTTACCAATATTTTGTTAGATCCCGCATAATATTTTATATTTTTGTTATTAAGTAAATATAAACCCGCTGCTACCGAAATGTCAATATTTATACATAATATCGAAATGTCAATATTTAATTCAAGGTTATTTTGATTACAATGTTTTAAGTATTAACTTTGAGAGCTCCAATTGCATATTGCATTTATTCATATATAAATATTGTAGAAAACCGAAGTAATAGATTGGTTCATTGCGATTTCTTACTAATACACTAACGAAGTTCTGAATTTCAGTGATTCGAACCATCAAGAGGATTGGTAGTTCAACATTTGGAATAGATGGGCTATGATCCCAGGCCATAGGCCTATAGTCCAACAACCTAAACAGAGTAGAACAAAACATCGTCCTTCTTAAGTAATACCTACAAATTAGAAATCATCGTTGAAACGATCACTTTGGAGCACACAAATATTCATATTTCAAACTTATTCAACAATATCATGTCATGCCAATACTACTAGCATCGACAATCCAGTGTTTATGCTTCAACCGAAACAATTCCACTATGAAACAGAATTTAATCAAAGCAAGCAAATATTGACACTACGTGCATTGGGCAAAGTTGTGCGACTGATATAATAATCTGTTCAAATTGACCGACTCGCCATCTTGTTATTACTGGGACAAAGATTTGTACAAGAAGATCCATAGGAATTTCAACTTATAATAGTAGTTTATGGCACTGTTGCATAATAAGGGTTCTTGGCGAGTTTTTTTATAGTATCACACGAATATTTTAAGACCAAATTATGTGCAGTTTCATACACTACTTTATCTAATTTCATGAAATAATAATTAATAATATAATTTGTGTAAAATGGTATAATTGTTGAGCGCCAAAATCCTAAAACAAAAAAAAATTTGCTCATAACGCATGTGTGGCCACAGATTATATAGAAACAAACTGCATAGAAGCCTACTTGATTTAGCTGAAGTTGTATCGTAAGTAGAAAAAAAGTTATATTATGATACAGGTGACCATAGAAGAGCTGTATTATAATGTATTTTTTTTTTTTTTTTTTGATACTCTGTGCGTAAAGACTATCATTAAAGTTTTGTTTTTAATTTTTCAATGTGTACATATCTATATGAGATTAGATATACATGTTTATTGTACGTCAAGCTCTTATTCCTGTAATAATTAACCATCACTGTCGATTCTGTCATGATCGCACTTTTAATCTTAAACAAATCTTTGACTGCCTCTGTGGCGTAGCGGTAGTGAACGCGGCTGCTACGCAGGAGGCGCGGGTTCGATCCCCGCTCAGTGCAAATATTTGTATGCATGAATATGAATATTTGCATTGGTCTGGGTGTTTTCTATGTATAATATGTATGTATTTACAAAAAAAAATGTATCTAAGTATGTTTATCCGCATTCTAGAACCCATAACACAAGCTAGTTAAGCTATGCTTACTTTGGGTCTAGATAGCGTTGTGTAGAATGTCCTAAAATATTTATTTATTATTATTATTAAACACACATTCAGGTCTGTAACTCCCCAAGGGGTAGCAGAGGTATTTTAAAATCCACATTTCGCCAACTATCAGTCCCACGAAATAGGTAGGGCCTGAAATAGCCGTCAAGCGGGCCTGTCATGGATTGTATTATTTGCTGTCGGATCGAGAATAGCCCTATCCTTTAGTCGACGACAGGACGACAGCCACGAGAAGCGATGGGATGGCCCTATGCTACTTTACCAGGAGCCAACATAGCAATCTACCCTTCTTACGTACCTACATTTAATCTATACAAATGGGTATTACGGTAAAAAAGCTATGAATCTGAACTATTTCAAGTATAGTTCCCAGAAATCATAATCAATAATTTACAAGTCTACCAATATCTCATTTATACATTATAACACCCTAAAAGAGCAAAATATCGTCCGAGTAGTTACATTTATAACTGATGTTTTTATTTATTTGCCTGTTGTGCATTTACGGCTGTGTTTATAGACGAACGGCTCGTAAAGTCCCGTAATTTTAGGAAGAATAAATAAGTTTATATCTTAATTTACATGTACTTTCGGGACTGTTGTATCGAATTGTTGGGATCGCATATACAAATTTAATGATTTGTACATAGCTTTTTTTTCGTTTGAACTGATAGATACACGAGATGATATATCGTGCTGTTATATAATGTTTCATCACGTTGAATAATGACAGATCTACTCAATACATCGAAGGATACATCATCATCTTCTTCTTCTATTTTCCTGATTGAATCAAGGTCAAGGTAACCTCGGAGTTCAGGGTCTGCCTTCCGGCTCTTCTTCTTCCACTACGCACGATCTTGGCCATCCATGGTAGTAAGACCATTTGCACGCATGTCACCCTCCACGGTCAAGCCAGGACTTATTGGGCCTATCCCTTCTACCTGGACCCAGTGGGATCAAAGGATCCATACACCCTACTAAATATTGAGTACCTATACCTGGCCCCATTAAAAGTCAGTGCCGAAGCAAACCTTACCTACAGGCCTGCTGATTGATGGACGAGGCTCTGGTATAGGCTGTCATTTCAGGGTTAGGAGGCCCGTATCATAAACTCTTAAAACAAGTCAATAATTGAACGGTTGTCATACTACCAACAGCAAATATAACTTTGTAATACAATTAATTTATATAGGATTACAAAGTTATTTATGCAGTTTTTAATAGTCCAGCGGTCTAATTTATTGACCTGTTATTTGAGTTTATGGTAGGTCTGCAGATTACAGTCACTGTTATAAAACCAAAATGAGGAGAAGTAACCAGATCCCATGCTCTGGTTATAACCGAAGTTGAAGTAAAGTTTGGTTATTGCTTTATATTGCATATAATGATTGCATAGTGTTATATAAACTGCGCAAAAGTTAATAGCAAATCATTCCAACTCAATAAACACTGTTTTTGTTGCAGGTTGCCACCCAGTGAAGAAAACACGTCAGCTTATGGAGCCTTCAAAGAAGCATTCGAACATGGAAACAAGTTCCCTAGACAGTGCAGAGCAACGTACCCGATGTGTATCTTTGATGAATTGTTATTGTTCGATATAATTAGATATTTGTTACGTCATCCAGAAATGAAGTTGATTGGAGGAAAGTGAAGTTATATATTGTACATAATATAAAAAAGTATTGTAATTTTTATTAAAATTTAGATAAGTTTAACTTTTATTTACGACAAAAAAATGCAGCGCTTTTTATTTCTTTTAATAACAAACCCAATTAATACTTATTGAATAACTTGGTGATACAAGCTTCCAAATAACGATCGAATTCCGAAAATAGAAAGAAGTAATTGTGTAGGGACTAGGATTACTTGATTCATCTTATTAGTAATGTCTTAAATCTTCTCTTGAGCTATAAAGAATAGGTACATGTTGGAACATAACATAGAGGACAATATTAGCTAGCTAAGAAACAGACAATATCTACAAAATACCATGTTCCTTGAAACTCAATTTATTGTTATTTTTTTACATTATTATTATGTTCTTTGTTTTTTATGTACTTAGTACATTTTTTTGTGTTCCACGACTCAGACTAAAAGAATAATATAGACGGAACGTATAGAACCAGCGTGTGAAGCCACATAAAGTGATACTAAAGTAGCACCATTTCACTCGCGCTCTTTGTGTGCACGCACGAGTGCGAGCGAAATGGTGCTACTTTAGTATCACTTTATGTGGCTTCACACGCTGGTTCTATATGTTCCGTCTATATTATTCTTTTAGTCTGAGTTCCACGAACATTGAATTTATGTACGTTTGCTAGTATGCAAAGGGGATATAGTAATATAATATATTATATTTAAGGGAATAAGAGCTGATTCAACCGTAGGTACTGTGTGGACAACGCAGTCATTGTATACAATAATATTAACGGGAATTAACGCGATCATGGTATAGGTACATACATACCTTTGATTTGCCTGACGTTTCGACCAGGTTACACCGGTCGTGGTCACAGGCTGACTGGCTCAGCGGTGCACGCCCGCCGTCTTAGGTTCTTCGTCTACCCGCACATTTTCGATATTTTTCATATTTATGTTTCGCCATGTACCGTCACACACTCACAGTGACCCTATTTCGCAAACAAAATGTCCGGTGTTTATCCGACTGCGGCGGCGACTGGTCGAAACGTCAGGCAAATCAAAGGTATGTACTTATACCATGATCGCGTTAATTCCCGTTAATATTATTGTATATCATGACACACGAGAGTTTAAAAATTAGTTTAGCAGTCAGTGTAGTCTCTTTGTAAGTTATCTCTCTATTATCGAGAAATTTGCTTAGCAACTCCCTCTAATAAAGCGATAGTTAATTAAATTATTATTAATTGGCATGAAAAGTAAGTTGAGTCAATGTGTTACCACCAGTAGGTAGCGGATTTTCTGAGAAATTTGGAAATGTGGATAGCTTTTGAATTGAGAATAATTATTAATCAATATTTCATAACATCTTTAATCGACGTGTACACCTAGGTAGGTACTTGAAAATATTCAATTTTATTAACGTAATACATAAGCACAGAGAAAAGCAATTATTTCAGAAATAAACAGTAATTTCTTTAGAGGTATATTTATCGTCATCGTCAAAATTTTATTATGATAAGAGTTTTAGTTCAACTGATTGCAATGATAAGATCAAGGTATGTTTATATTCTTGGGTTGAACGACATTGGTCAAATCTGATATTCGTCAAATCGGCACTTCGTCCAATGTGACAATGGTCAAAGCTGTAGTTCGTCAAATCGTCTGTTTGTCCAATTATGAAATTTGCCAAATAGGCTATTGGTCAAGTCTATGTACAAGCAAATTTTATTAGTGAAATAAGGTGAATTTTTAACAATCTTGAGTCCTAGTTACCATTAGGCAACATGTTACGTACCTAGCTGCGTTACATTCTTGTCCACAACATGAAATAATGTTATATGTCTGTCCACGCATCATCGATCGTCGAACAAACTGCGTCAAACAACGTCATGTTGCGCGTAAGCTGGCAACATCGCAGCGTTGCCGAACTTGTTGAGCAACATCAAATATATTCAATATTTGGACACGAGGCTTTACGC
Source organism: Eilema depressum (assembly GCA_914767945.1). Taxonomy (NCBI): domain Eukaryota; kingdom Metazoa; phylum Arthropoda; class Insecta; order Lepidoptera; family Erebidae; genus Eilema; species Eilema depressum. The sequence continues at coordinate 5,665,113 of OU612020.1, forward strand.
TTACAGCTTGCCAAGTAATAATATAACTACCAAGAATCATCATCATCATCATCATCATTTCAGTCATAGGAAGTCCACTGCTGGACATATGCCTCCCCTAAAGATCTCCAATAAGACCGGTTGGAGTGGAGGCCTCGTATCGGCAAGCGCAGCGTAGGACGTCCACCCAGAACTTGGACAGACGACTAGGGATAGGCGTTGAATGAACGAACAGTTTATTTAGACTGTTTATTTCTCATAAACGGTAAACTAGTTTATAGTATACAGATAAACTGGTTTACTCATGAACGACATTTATTTTGTGCACTGTGAGTGCGAACGAGACCGGTTGACGCGAAGCGCAAAGCGACGATAAGCGCGTCTTCCGAGTTAACACGAACTAACCCGAATTATTACGAAGTACGTAGTACCGAGGACACGTTTTCAAATAATAATAACAAAAAAAAAGTATAATGCATAATACATGATTGTACAATTTCAATTATTGCAAATCAACAAAAAAAAAGAAACAAAAAGAAAAAAGGGAAAGATCGCGGGTTCGAGTCTCCTGCCCGAGTATTGATTTCGCTTTTTCCAATTTAAAATAATTTGTTTAGTTGCATTAAAATGCATTAAAATTATCTCAAAAAGAAAAAAGTTTCTAAATTCATGTATTTATGTAATCATATAGTTATTATTATTTATTAGTTAGCCTGCCAGTCCTAAGCCTGGAAAAAGTGTGAAGGAAAGTTCATTTTAAATAATAGTCGTTGTTCGATTAGCACGTAGTCATCAATTCAATCAAGTTCATCGAAACTAGTTCAAGGAAATTGGTCGAAAATTCAGCAGTTTATTCTATAGTCATCAATTCAATGTCATGAAGTCGCAGTAAACTAGTCGAAAAAAAAATCGTTTTATGCACTAGTTTATTGTCGACGATAATCGGTCTAGTTTCGTTTACTAAAAAAGCGTCAACGACCCATTCCTACAGACGACCTCATTAAGGCCGCGCTGGATGCGAGCCGCTACCAAGAATACTCGGTTACATTAGTGTAGGAGTAGATCTTAATTTACATAAATTAATACATAATATTATTTGATTTGAAAATTAAACTGCATCGCCTTTGAAGTATTGTAAATTCTAAGCAGATCTGTTTTACTCCAAGCAATAAACGTTCACAAGAAACAATTACAAAGACCTCAAAGAGTTGCTATTGGGCTGAAATCAGTTTAAAAATCATGTATAGTAATTTATTTACTAGTCTAGCTAGATTAATATCCAGGACTAATTCATTGTTCGCTGAAAGCCTAGGTTAAATTAATCTACTTTAGTTCCAAACAATGGCCGTAGATGAAGCTGAGTTGTAATACAATATTCTTGCTCTTTAACAATGAGATTTGTGGCGGTCATTATTTATCTTTTCTCTATATTTAATTAGAAAAGCCTTAATAATATGAACATAGATATAATACATACATATATAATCACACCTTTATCCCCGAAAGATTGGACAGAGGTGAATTAACACCCAAACTTCAGCAAGCATTATATTAGGTCCCACGTAATAGGGGGTGAGCCTATTGCCGTATTCCGGCCGCTATTGTTGACTCGAGCCACGCATCTGAGGCTTAGTATGGCCTGTATAATATTAAACATGATAATTTATTTATTTATTTATTTATTTGAACTTCATGCACATATGTACATAGGCGGACTTAATGCCATAGGCATTCTCTACCAGTCAACCTAATAGGTGGTGCAGAGAATAAAAGTAGGTGCATTAAGAAAGAAAATAAACCATTAGGTACTTTATACTTAGTAGATAAGCTGTAAGGTAGATATAGATACAACGCAGTAGATACTAATATGCGCATACTTATATATAAATACGTAATAGGTAACTAATAATATATACAATATATACATGGAAATATACCTACATAAATATATGAATAAAATATACGTACACATAATAATAACAATACATATAAAATATAGATACTAAATATAGAAAATATAGATACTATGAAGTTTCTTCCAATTTATCGAGCATGCGTTTCCGAACTGCCGATTTAAACGTGTAACGGCTAGTGGCCCTCCTGATCCCGGGAGGTAACTCGTTCCAAAGAAATATGGATTGAACAGGGAAGGAGGAGTGAATGAAGTCAGTGCGATGAGTAGGACAGCGCAAGACGAGGTTATTTGTAGAGCGTAGGTTTCTGTTGTGATTAGAGCCAAGATATTGAAAATAGGGAGAAAGGTAAGAGGGAGAATTAGTAGAAGTTAGGATGGTATAAAGAGTGGTAAGAGCACGTAGGTTGCGGCGCTGACGAATCGGCAACCAGTTCAATTGAGATCGACAAGCAGACACATGGTCATACTTGCGAAGGTTGCAGACGAATCGGATACAATTATTTATAAGACGGTCAAATCTGTTGAGATATTCCACGTTCAGGTCGAAGTAACAAACATCACCGTAATCAAGTACCGGGAACAACAATGCCTGTACAAGCATTGCTTTGGTGTTGGTAGGTAGAAGGTTCCGTAGACGATAAAATGCACGGAGTGAGCCAGTAATTCTCTGACATACGCGGGATACTTGGTCTCTCCAGCTCAGGGTCGAGTCGATGACTAAGCCAAGGTCTTTGACTGCCGGACTCGCGGGTATGACTATACCATTGAAAGTTATAGGCGGGAGAGAGGCCGTATCCACCTGTCTCTGAAAATAATGACTTCCTATAATGATTGCTTGGCACTTACCTGGATTAACCGTCAGTCCAAATTGGCTCGACCAGCTGTTAATATGCTCTAGGTCCTGGTTCACTTTATTTATCGCTGTGCTCAGATCATCCACACCCGCTTGGGCGTACAGTTGTAGGTCATCGGCGTACAAATGATACACACATTGAAGATTTTGAGTTACGAGATTTATAAAAATTGAAAATAACAATGGAGATAAGATGCCGCCTTGAGGGACCCCGGCGTCAATGTTACGCCAACACGATAAAGTTTCATCGCGACGAACAGCTTGCCGGCGCCCCTGAAGACATCAAGTAAGACAGGGTGTTTAAAAGAAGGTCGTGGTTGACCGTGTTGTATAATATGAAATAGACGAAAATAAATAAATAAATAAATATTCCACAACATTCTACACAACGCTTTCTAGACCCATGGTAAGCTTAATTAGCTTGTGTTATGGAATCTAGAATGCGGATATAAATACTTAGATACTTTTTTTTTTTGTAAATTCATTATATTATTATAAATAGAAACACCCAGACCAATGCAAATATTTATATTCATGCATACAAAATATTTGCACTGAGCGGGGATCGAACCCGCGCCTCCTGCGTAGGTAGCAGCCGCGTTCACTACCGCTACGCCACAGAGGCAGTCAGTGCCAACAATAGAAGTTTTTTTTTTATGGCCACGTCGATATAACTTCATCTTGGCTGATGGCTAACGGTAAAGTCTCAGGAACCCCAGGACAAGACCCTAGACTTCAGGAAGTATTTATGGTGTACTAGTATATGACCTGGTTCACACTTTTTGTTTTACAATTATCATTCTGAACCATGGTCAGGTTTTTTTCTTCAAATACAACAAAATTCATAACAACCAATGTAAGTATATATTCGAGAATAATTTTTAAAGACTCATTACTACTTGGAATTTTACAATCCCTACTAATATTATAAATGCGAAAGTAACTCTGTCTGTCTGTCTGTCTGTCTATCTGTCTGTCTGTCTGTCTGTCTGTCTCACTTTTACGACTAAACCGCTGAACCGATTTTGATGAAATTTGGTATAGAGGTAGATTAGACCTTGAGAAAGGACATAGGCTATGTTTGGTCGCGATAACCGACATCCACGCGGGCGGAGCCGCGGGCAAAAGGCAAATCATAATAATGCTCAGGCCAACCGACAACATATTTCAGGGCGTCGATTCTGCTAAAGCACAACCACTGTCACACCAGAGAGACTGCGAGAAAATTCCATTTGATTTTAGCCTTTAAAGTAATGCAGTTAAAGTTTAAAATTAAATGGCTTTTTGTAGAGCGAATGAGAGAGTGTAATGAAACTAAAGATATTATATAAAAAGAAGTAGATATGTTATTGCGCGAAAATCGTGAAGATCCGAAAACGAGTCAATTGGAACGTTTGCCTCTAGTACCGCGTGCCGAGCGGCGCCGGTCGGACGTTGAGCGGAAGCATCAGTGACTTAAAAAAATAACGAAAATGCCATCGTATGTTTATAGACACTGCACGAACTATTACTCTAAAGTTAATACACCAAAAGTGTAGATGAATTAAAAATGTGTGTGTGTGCGTTCGGCACATTTTTCTACGTTGATTTGTAAGCATATGACATGTCTAATGTTATGAAATGTCATTGAATGAAACTCTTTTCATTTAATTTTGTGACTGTAAGTCTATGGAAATAAAGTCTAAAATTTAATGCCATTTTTTGCAGTCTCTGTGGTTTGACAGTGGTTGTGCTTTAGCAGAATCGAGGGCCAGGTAAAATGTTAAATAATAATAAATAAAATATTTATTTAAGTCAATACATTATACATTAAGTCACAATAAAATTAAAATATTATCACAAGTCAATAAATATAAAAATAAATAAATAAATAAATATTCCACAACATTCTACACAACGCTATCTAGACCCATGGTAAGCTTAATTAGCTTGTGTTATGGAATCTAGAATGCGGATATACATACTTAGATACTTTTTTTTTTGTAAATACATACATATTATACATAGAAACACCCAGACCAATGCAAATATTTATATTCATGCATACAAACATTTGCACTGAGCGGGGATCGAACCCGCGCCTCCTGCGTAGCGGCCGCGTTCACTACCGCTACGCCACACTACTGCTGCTTTTTGCTGCTGCTGCGGGTTCCTTTCTAAGCATAATGATAAGTAGCCGTTTGTTCCCGGTGGAGCAAAATAGAATCTCCCTATGCTTTCCATTTGACAGTAAACATACGGCCTATGACAAATCGCTCACTTAACGACAACGGGCTCGGCCCCCTATTAAGTGGCACTGAAAATCATAATTGGTTAAATGTGGGTGTTAATAGACGTCTGCCTATCCCTTCGAGAATTTACAGGCGTGAATATATGTATGAATATATTTGTGAATATAATATATTTGTGAATATAATATATTTGTGAATATAATATATTTGTGAATATAATATATTTGTGAATTTATGTGTGAATATTATGTACCTATGTAATGATAATTTTGTACACCCTACAATGATTAATCTGCCATTTCATAAGTTTACTATTGCATTTGCGCAAATAGAAAAGCTTTCTCAGACCAATATACGAGTAGTTGCCCCTATTCATTTTCTAAGTAATGGAATCTTTTGTAAGTTGCACTTAAATAACGTACTTTATGTCAATAAAACACCCTTACTAAGGTAATTTGGAACGTTGTCTAAACATATATAACGGTATGAGGTGGAACCAGTGTAAAATATGAAGTGAAACAGTGAGCAGGTTTTTTATAGATAAATTTCAAATTTACTGGTTTTTTTACTAATCTAAACAGACAGATATATACAGCCCAGACTCAGCCTTACATTCAAGGCTCGAATCAAAACGGTGCTCGGAATATGGCAATAGGCTCACATAAGGGCGTGTTTATGTATGTACTAGCTGTCCCGGTGATCTTCGTACCGCCATATTTCATTTTCATCCTTTAAACCTTCCCTGGACACCCACGAATATTTCAAGGCTAAAATTAGCCAAATCGGTTCAGCCGTTCTTGAGTTATAAACTAACAACGAAAAGTGGCATTGATTTTTATATATTAGATGTATGCTAAACAGTACAGTTCTGCTCTACCGCACTAACACTTATACCCCCTTCTGCACTACTCATCAGAAGTGTTACGGGAAACACATTTATATAATGCTTTTACAATTACATACGACATTATAAGAGAAGTAATGTGGAATTAGAAAACAATCTTCATGGCACTACAAGTAGTGTGGTTTAGAAGTCCGGTAGATCCCTCTTTTTGCAATGACAAGCCCCCCCCCCTCCCCCTAGACAAGTGGCAATTCGTTATTCGGCGTATCATGGAATAGAATGACGAATGTATAAGATTTGACGTTTTTGACATTCGTTGACGCCTGTGATATACGTCAAATCCCATACATTTGGCATTCTATTCTACCGAACGCCGGCCGACGAATTGCCATTTGTCTAGAGGGGCTGGGTCTTTAGTACAGAAGAGACAAAAATCTCGACGATACTACTAGAAGAAGAGTAGCGTGGTAGTGCGATGGGTAGGAGCGAAACTAAAAAATTAAGTCCACTATCAATGAATTTCTGAATCATGACTTTAATGACTTTCTGATGAATGAATCATTTAATGACTAAAATATTTTCATCAGTGCATACCCATTAAATAAATTAGCGCCTTTTTACTGTCTTGCTAACAAAAATTGTTATAAAAGTCTTTACTGCTCCTTAAAAGTCTAACGTTGAAACTACAAACCAGTAAATTCGTTCAGAATTCCATTTTCTGCTCCATACCTAGTTTACGTAGTTAGAAAATATATTTATTATAGTTTTTGCTCAAAACTCAAACCAACTCGAGGAACGAGTGAAAAGTTTAACTCCAATTTGCTGAACTGCGGTTAGTCTTACGATAATTAGCACCGTAAAACGATTTTCAGCTTGTTTGCTAAGACTTTGAAATCTTTGAATGAAGGATAATTAAATGTTATTAAACGTAGGTACTTCAGAACTTTGAGATATCTTTCTGATTTTACTTTATACTTGTTGAAACTTGCACCTTTGTCCGCAAGAAGAGCTGAGAAGACAAAATTATTTGAAACAGTATTTATGTATTGTAGTGAATAAATTGCAGGTTCTTATTATGGTATCAAACAGGTCCGTGTATGTCTGTGCATTGTTCAGCAGTGTTGCGATGGACTTCACACTGCATCAAGCAGCATTGGCGATTCACTAACTGTGGTGTTAATACTAGGATTTGGCAACAATTTGACTGACACAAACAGTGAGGCAGGTGGGTTCAGGTTTCAGAAACTATGGAGCTTGCAACGAAGAGATCTGTGTCAGAACTGATCAAGAATTTATGCTGTGGTTTTAGCGAACTTAGGGTGAGGTTATGGTCAGTGTAATGTACGCTAGAACATCTGCCGGTGACTGATTTAGTTTGACGCCATATTGACGACTAGTAAATTAACAGCTGATACATTTAAGGTGCTGCAACTTTTTGCACTAAAGTGGATTAACAACTATTATTAGTCGATATTTTTAATATCCGGGTCCAAGCGATCATCTTTTTAGGAACCGGTTGTATTTTTCCGAATTATTTCTTTGGAGATGTGAAATATTTGGTACAATCTAACTTTAGGTGCGAAGGACGCCAAGTATAATTAGACTAAGTCACAGGCAGTCTACGATATATAACAGTGTACGTAGGTATACCCTTTCTACTGTGAGACCCATATTTCACCCTAGACTTCATAAAGATCGACTGGTCTCGTAATAGACATCAATCAAATTGAGATGTTCATTGTTCTGTAAAAGAGATGGTTGTATGATAAAAATACTACTCATATTATTAAATACAGTAGGTACATGACGACCATACCACCACAGACATCTCCATTAAACTTTTATTCTGTGACGAAACAGGGTAGGTATCTAAGTGTAGTTTCAAAGAATCTGATGATTTGTGTTAACATTTAACATTATAAAGTGCCTATGTATTTATTCGAAACCATAAGATGTATGTAATAAAAATATTTGTTCACAAAAATATTTGTTCACAAAAATAGAAGAATTCTGAAGTGAACTTAAATTATGTTGATTTCATTAAATTAAAAACTTCAGTTATAATGAAACCTGGCTTGGTTTATTGGAAAGTATTAAGTTTCAATTTATTCTTGCCAAATTAATAACTTAAAAAGTTTTAATTAGGCAATGAGACGTCACTAAATTAAATTGCTAAGAATCACTTGCCAGTTGAACGGGTCACCGACACGCGTTAACTTTCAAAATAACTTAGAAAATTATTCTAAAAACATTTTAACATTTTTATTTGTTTCGGAACTTTTGCTTTTAGTGGTCATTTCTTTTGAGTGTTTTATTTTTATATAGTACTGTAGTATTAGGCTTTTATCTTATAAGCATTTGTTACATTTGTGAACTTTATAACTTTTGTAATAAACAGTTGAATTGTTCAATATTCGTAGTTTTAGATTTTAAAGATGCTTACTTCTTGTCTTCTCAGAAAAATCTTGAAAATGTTTGACTTTATATTATTAATTTAATTAAATTGAAGAGAGGTTGGAAAGGTTACCATTACAGTAAATAACTCCTAAGTGATCAGAGACATGAAAATGAAGTAGGAAAGATAAGGGTGATGATATTGGAAAAAAAAATGAAATTATTAGGAACTGCATCATTCTGATTTAAGATGAAAGAGTGAAAAAGTGAAACAATTAGTGTACCTCACTCTATATTGATCTGGGTATCTACCTGCTGAATTTGTATCTAGTAGCAAAAGTATGAAATAAATTGAACGTGGATGAAATGAACGATTGCAGTGGACTGCAATTAGGCTAATTTAGATCACCAAAAAATCATTGGATGGAAACATAATTAAACAACTGTTCCTCCGTAATCATGGTGCTGGCAACATCGCCGAAATATAGGATACTCTGCATATTATAATACTTGGTAAATATCCCGATAACTCTAATAGTAATCAGGATAATTGATTAATTGAAATGTGACATTAATGAACCACATGAGAAACTATAATGTTAACATCACAGACTGCAACACCGCAGTGGAGTTTATTGCGCCGTTTCTTCCCCACTAGCACCTAGAAAGCGGTGGTAGAGTATTTAAATACTTATCAGTTGCAATGTCAGACTATTGAATGAATCGGAATGAACTTATAACCTGCATCTAACCCCGAGATAATTTATATTAGCTTAGCGATGCATCTCAGTGAATGACCTTACTATTCGGAGTATATACCGGTAATAAATCAATGCAATAAACGTTCTCAATCTTCAGTAGTTATCATTGACCATGAATAGTTGTTTCATTATCGTATTTCTGCCTATCGATCCATATCTTAAATATAAAATTCGGTGAAATCACACTGTCACAAAAAATATAAAGTACATATATAAAGTACTAGCTGTCCCGGCGAACTTCGTATCGCCATTTTTTTTTCAACCCGCGTGAATTTTTGATCCCGTTCCCTACCTATGACACTCAGCAATAATGTGACTTTCTATTGGTGAAAGAGTTTTTAAAATCGGTTCAGTAGGTCCCGAGATTACCCCTTACAATTTAACAAATATACAAACACAAACTTTACTTCTTTCTAATATTAAGTATAGATTAGTATATATTAAAAAAATAACATCTAAATCCAAAAGATGAAAAAAGTGAATGTTCATACATAGGCAGAGAGAACAGCCTCAATCAATTTGACTCTATCTTCACATAATTATGTACTTCACGAGCTTCATTTACTGTCATTAATGCTTTCATGCAAGCCCGACGGTCAAAAGACACCTAAGAAATGTGTACTGCACGTATAGGGCACATTTCGAGCACATTTTAGCTCCAAGATACGTGGTGCGGGTTATACCTACTTCTGACCTAACCTTCTTTTTAGAATTTCATTAGTTTAGCCAAAGTGTGTACTGCGAGGTCGACCCCGGCTAGTCTACCCATCCACCAGTGAATGTTCAGACTTTGAATAGTTACCAATTGCTTTAAAATTTCATTGAAAAGATGAATAGTCTTTTGCTTATTACAAAAAAAATGGCGACAATAGATTTACCACTGAAATTAGGAGTTTCTGTAAATACATTGGCTAGCAAGCTGTGTTTAAAATAAACTAAAACCCAAACTGAAACCACACAGAATTTATGTACTTACACACTGCCGCCCGGTCATAGATCAACGTTTATTTATATACATACATACAATTGCTATAATTAGGTATATCGTGCTACAATACATATTTCCACTTTGTGTGATAGTTTAAAACTATCCTGATCCTTAGTCTCAGTGATTTTATCATCATCACTACATATTATCAAACAAAGTCGCTGTCGCTGTCTGTCCGTCCCTATGTAAGCCTAAATCTTCAAAACTACGCAACAGATTTTGAAGCGGTTTTTTTTTAACAGTGATTCAAGAGGAAGGTTTATATGTATAATACATGTATAATATTGTAGAGAAACACTGATAAATTTAAAGATATGCAGCGGGAACGGGGTCAGAAAATATGGCGGTACGAAGTTCGCCGGGTCAGCTAGTTCTATATATTCGTAAGCTACATTCAGTGCTTGCGTATTGGAGTCTGAGATCTGTTCTTCTTGCCTTGAATTGGTTTATTTTGAGATTTAAGGTTGCCATTTGAGCCCGGGAGAGCGAGAGACGATCCGCATGCAAACTGATATAAGTTACAAAATTGTAATGATTTGGGCACCGCTTTGAAGCTATTACCAATCTACTACTAAAAAAAGTACAATATACGAATTCTTATAAATCTCATAAAATAATATTAATATCACCGTTAGCAACGCCAATGTATACGTTTAAGAATCTGTGCTGTGATTTATCGACGAAGATTCTCAATCTGAAGTAACAAGGAGGATTTTCTAACAGAAAATACAAACCCATGTTTATACGGTTTGTTGGGATAGGACCTCATAAAGTAAGACGACTGAACTACTTCTACAACTAAGGTCGGATTTCAGCAATAAAATGTATGCGATCAAACCCCCTTTTTAGATTCGACTGCTGGATTCAGTTCGAGCTGTTAAAGTGAAAAATAAACTTTTGATGTCATCATAATCCAAGACAATCCTTACCGAGACCAAAAGGAGTGAACGTAACAATCTCTCGTTTTGATCTATGTCTGTATATAGAAACTCAAATCGATATGCCTTGTTACTCGTAACAAGGCATATCGATATGATTTAAAAAAGTACCCTAAAACACTACAATGTATTCATAAAAAACAAGGCAAATGTATATCGCCGATCTGGTACAGAATACACAAAGATCTTATAGCTCTCTTAAAACTTTTGTATTCTATTGTAAACCATTATTTACTCTTTCATAACCGGATCTTAGAGCTCATAACATTTTACAGTTATTATGTGTTGTATTTGTGGCCTAAAATGTACACATTAGATACCACCGGCGCCTAATGTTAACATAAAACCCTACATTGCGTGCATTCATTCACATATTTCCATATTAAATGTTATGTCATTTCTCTTCATTACCATCATTCGTCGCTTTATCATCTGCTAATGAGAATGCTGTAATAAAAATGCGTGTATTTTGGACTAGGCCATATTAATATCATCGCGTAAATGTAAGTCTTATCCTTATTTTTTACCTTTTCTGAAGAATAAACTTCATCCGATTCTATTATTAACAGTATATAAAATTCGCGTAAGAATCTCTTGAGTATATTTTTAATACATACAACCAATATCACCTAAAGGTAACTAGGCAAAAGTACCAAAGTTGTGGATAGTCCATAACTTTTGGTATATATTGCCCACGGCGTATGCCACAATGAAAGTTTTTTCAATCAATTCCGACGACCCACTTTATATTCACATGGTTATTGAGTGTGGTGAACTTTTCCGGTGTGCAGAATTGAGTCCGGAGATAGGTGGTGTACTAACTTCGACTTTGAAATATTTACAAGGCTTTATGTTACTAAATACTTATGATACGGCACGTCGAAATACCCTTTTCAGGGGCTTTCATAACTTTTTATAAGATACTTACCTTCATGGATCGTTTTAGAATTTACGAAACCTGAATTGTAACCTTCTATGAGGGTACCAAATTATTGCTGACGCAGAATACAGTTTTATATAAAAGTTATTTACAATAAACAGTATTATTCGTAAACTAGCCGCTGCCTGCGCTTACGTCTGCGTTAAGTTCGAATCAAATAAACGTATTTTTTCCAAAAAAGGAACAATTGGCAGTTAAAATAGATACAATTTCGTTTTTTTTATACTGTTTAGGTCGCAGACAAGCACACTGCCCTCTGATGGTAAGGAGTTACCGTAGCCTATGGGCGAGTGCAACACCAGGGGAGTCACACTCGTGCTGCCGACCCTGTAAGAACAGAGAGATTCTGTGCCGTCAGCGCAAAAGATAAGTAGGACAAAGCCTTTGGTTTTGCCACTGAAAGCACCAAATCTCTCCAGCGAGCTCTGACTATCCTACTCTGTTATTATGTCGATACAGCCATGCACATGGGTTTATTTGAATGTATTCACGTACCACGGGCAAAGGATACTGGGTGAGGTTGTGGACGAATTCCCTGTATTCAGACAGAGCAGTGGTCGTTGCACAGACTACTACTCAGCTTTACCCCAATCGTAGTTTACTTGACGAGTTCACTCTAGTTAATTAACACTACATATTACTACTATCTGACCCTGCGAACTTCGTACCGCCTAACAGTCGATTCTTTATATTTTACAATTTTTTCTCTGCTTAAGAACCATTCTCGTACTTCAAGGAATATTCTGAAAAAAGAATTAGCGAAATCGGAAGGAATTCGCGCTTAGCAACACATTCAGCGATTCATGTTTATATTATAGATAAGTACTATAAGGATAAGGGGGCAGTACAAAAACTTATAACTGATTGATAACATAATATTATGTTGCTTAATTCAACAGTTTCATTGTTGAACAGTGATTTATCCACCCAAATTAACAATTCGTACGCAGTAGACTGTGTACGTTAAGATAACAAAACGGCTAAGAACTTAATCTAGATCTAAATTATTTAGATTGAGTTCAATTGAGTAACTCAACAGCTCGATTTATCGACAGTTTACATAGTTGTAACAATGTTAATGGCAATGATTATGGACAGAGATCACTTTAATGAATATCAACAAACTATTGAATATTATCTAATATTATAAAAATCAATGCCACTTTTCGTTGTTAGCTTATAACTCAAGAACGGCTGAACCGATTTGGCTCATTTTAGTCTTGAAATATTCGTGGGTGTCCAGGGAAGGTTTAAAGGATGAGAAAATAGGTGCAGCGGGAACGGGAAAAATATGGCGGTACGAAGTTCGCCGGGACAGCTAGTCTAATATATAAAAATCAATGCCACTTTTCGTTGTTAGCTTATAACTCAAGAACGGCTGAACCGATTTGGCTCATTTTAGTCTTAAAATATTCGTGGGTGTCCAGGGAAGGTTTATAGGTGCAGCGGGAACGGGAAAAATATGGCAGTACGAAGTTCGCCGCGACAGCTAGTTAACGTATAAACGTCACATCGTTAGCATGTCTCCTCTTCTTCTCCCGAGAGCTCACATTTTGAAGCCCAGAGATTTGATATCCGGCTACTCCTTATATTGGTTCGTTTGGGGTTTCATAGGTGCGACTGCCGTCTAAACTCAATCACAGTCTCAACCAGCAGGTGAACCTTATAGGTGAGGTTTGCTTGGCTCCATATGTTATAGTGGCACCCATTCCCTATACAAGCCAATTTGCCATACAATATTCATAATGAAACTATAAATAAAGTGAACATGTGGCTCTCAAAAAGTTTTACCATCTCACTTCAAAAATATACCACAAGTTTTCTGACTGTAGGAAAATATAAATGTATTGTTATGTTAACTTCCATCCTCTTACTAAGCAAAAAAAGAACATACAACCCTCTATTCTGATAAATCTAAAGAAATACCTCCTTTACTAGAATACTAAAAAAAATGTAAGCATACTATATTGCTCTCGTAAAACTGACTGACTGTGCAGCTAAATCATAGTGTTAGTTTTTTTGCCGTACTAGCATACGAGTAGTATTTACATATAGTTATATTTAATATGATATTCATCGAGTGTAGTAATGTAATAACAAAATTTGGCAAGAAGTCTGTATGGTCTTATAGCAAATACACAAATATAGAAATAAAGGCAAACGTCCAAAAACTGTACATGTATTTTTTTATACTACTTAGGACGCAGACAAGCACACGGACCTCCTGATGGTAAGAGGTTACTTGTGGCCTATGGGCGAATGCAACACCAGGGGAGTCACACTCGTGCTGTCGACCCTGTAAGAACAGAGGGATTCTGTGCCGTCAGCGAAAAAGATAAGTAGGTCAAAGCCTTTGGTTTTCCCACTGACAGCACAAAATGTCTCCAGTGAGCTCTGGCTATCCTACTCACCGTCGGAAACACAACACGAGGTTATAAAGCCACGTTCCTCTGTAGGGCGGAGGTACCTACTTCCCCAGTCGGACTGCTCGATTGGGACGGATATACCTACTTCTGTAACTTGTAATGTATAACTACTTCACAAAAAGAAATCACTTTTAAAATCCTTCTCCATCCTAATCCATCTTAGCCTATTGCAGTCTATACTTCTGGATAGAGGTTCTTCAAGGCACCAAAATACCCAAATAGCGACGCTGCCCTGCCTCCTCTCCTGCATATGATGTAGCGAATTATCCTTTGCTAGCCTCGGACACATCCTCTTCAAGTGCCCCTCCTGGGTGCACACTCGACATACGTATCGCTTGAATTTGCAGATTGCCGGATTATGTCTGCCACCGCAAACTTGACACTCCCCGGCGCCACCGCTTTGCCTATACGAGCCGTTGCCCGCTCCGCTTGTGGTACTTGCACCGCCGCCACTGGAGTGCTTCGAGCCGCTGCCGCCGCCGCGATTGCGGGTCTCCCGCCTGACCGGTCGGTAGCCGCTGTCGCCGGACTCGCCACCGCTCGCCCCGCGCCCGGCGCTGCGTCCGCCGGTAAGCGCGACCCGATGCACTGTCGCCTCGCTGGCCGATGTACTAGTGCCGCCTCTGCCTCTAGTACCGTCCTCGATCAATGCTGCATTCGCCTCTGCCGCCTCCATCGACACAGCCAGCTTATACGCCCTGTCGATCGTGATATTGTCGTCTTCGGTAAACAATTTCTGTCGTATGTCATCGTTTACTAAGCCGCACACAAATTGATCTCTCAAATTCTCCTTCAAGCTGTCCGCCGTAAATCCGCAATCCCTACTTAATCTTTTGAGTTCCGAGATGTACGTGGCTATACTTTCCCCCGATTTTTGTATGCGTTGCCTAAATTTAAATCTTTCCGCCAGCACACTAGGCTTGGGATTCAAATGTACTTTCATTAACGTAACAAGCTCCGTATAAGTCTTAGTTGCCGGTTTAGCTGGGGTACAAAGGTTAACCATTAATTCATACGCACTATTGCCCATGACGGTTATCAAAATTGCCACTTTCACTTCACTTTGCACATTGTTTGCAATAAAATATTGTTCTAGGCGATCCACGTAAACGTCCCACTTGTCTTTAGTAATGTCGAATGTTCCGATCTTACCTACCGCCATCTTAGGTTGCGCTGCCACCGTTCGCACTAACTAAACCCGGTAAGTATTTCCCACGCCACAGTCAAAACACAGGTACCTATAACAATAGATATTCGTAATCGCACGCGTGAAATGTTCTACTCGTCGCCACTGAGAAGTCCTGGTGTACTAGGGAGTCTGGGGGCACGAATAACCAAAACAATGTACGTCTGTTCACAGCTGATTTATTGAGAGACTGGCTTAGCCCAAGAGAAAACAATATTACCCTCATACTATAATTAAATAATTATGTACCTACATCACACTTTGCTTTCCGTATCCAGTCTATCCCAGTCATCATCATCATCCCCCTAGAGAAGTAGCAATTCGTTGGCCGGCGTATGGTAGAGTAAAACGACGAATGCATGAGATTTGAAGTTTATGAAATACGTTAACCCTTTTCATAATCCCACCCTCACCTTTCCTATATAGGACAACACGTGCAGGACTTAGATGCCACCCACATACGGTACAGAATATTCCATCAAGAACGAAGCGGTTCGGCGACCCCTTCTTCTGCCGCACCATTAAAACTTGGAATTCCTTACCAGTTCACGTGTTTCCCTCCTCCTACAGTCCCGGCCCCTTTAAGCGGGGCGTGAAAAAGCATCAGTCTGATGAGACGTCAAGCTGAGTGCCACCATTGTAACATGGTACGTGTCTGTAATGGTGACCCTTTTTTAGAGACTGCCTTCAGCTTACCATTAGGCGAGGTGAAGTCAAATATACGGCCAACGAATTGCCACAGGTATAAAGAGGCTATTCATCTGACTGTAAGCGCCTCATTCCACTTTTCGTTTATAGGTCAGTTTAGTTTGCTTATTTTTGGGATGACCTCATTTCGAATCGAAGTTTTCCTGTGTTAGCTCTATTATGGGTTGTTACTGTATTACTTAAATGTATGTCTGAAATTATATTATAGCAAACTTCTTTCATGTCACTATGCTATATGCAAAATAAACTTTCCACCGCCTACTAACTATAAAAGTTACTCAACTTTTCAGAAAAAAAAACCATCGTGTTTCCTGCAATACATGTATTGCATTCGCTTATCAGCCCCTCTAGACAAGTAGCAATTCGTTGCTCGGCGTATGATGGAATAGAATGCCAAATGTATGGAATTTGACGTATATGACAGGCGTCAACGAATGTCAAAAACGTCAAATCCTATACATTTGTCATTCTATTCCATCATACGCCGAGCAACGATTTGCCACTTGTCTAGGGGGGCAGTACCGATAATCGCTTAACATCAGGCAGTCCTCATATTATTGGTATCCTGAATTAGAAATATAAAATATATTTGCGAAACTTGTACACATTGTAGAGGAAATTGTGTAGAGGTTTATTAGGAGCAAAATCTCGACTTGGTAGACAAGTTGACAGCTAATAACAAGCGTAGCATTAGTTCCGGATTTAGTTCCATATATTGTTAGGAGGTATTATTGAGAAATACTCAAACGCCAAAGGAACAATGGCGTCTAACCTGCTTTGTGAATAAAGGCGGACGGTATTGAAAATTCTTAGCTAATGGGACTGCTATAATGTATTACGGATAATGAATCATTGATACGCTTCTAGATATTATTTTCGGAATTAACAGTACCTACTTACCTAATTATTTTGTCGAACAGGATCAATTCACATTGACTTCAAACTATTCAATAGGGAACAGATAATTATAAGTAAAAATTCTTATGCGAATTTTCGTCTTTGTTTTTCAATTGAAATTTTCATCACATCACATACAGTTTCTTTTTATAAACTCATAAAAATTTATCTCTTAAATTTAGTGCCTTTTTAACCGACTTCAAAAAGGAGGAGGTTCTCAATTCGATGAGTTTTTTTTTGTACAAACATAATATGCTCACACCTATTTCCTTTCGAGGTAGGCAATGATAACAGCCCATCACTTGGTTTTTATCCTTACATACCTTGCTTCACGAGTTTCCTCTACTGTTCAAGTGATTCAGGCTCCCTAGACAAGTGGTAATTCGTTGGCCAGCGTATTGTAGAATAGAATGATGAATGTATGGGATTTGACGTATATGACACATATTTTGACGTTTATGACGTAACGTTGACGAATGTCATATGCGTCAAATTCATCATTCTAATTCTACATTACGACGGCCGTTTTATTCCCATTAGTTCCTTTGCTAGTTCCTTTGAAGGGACTACTGGGACTTTTTTGTCCCTACAGTACCTTCGAAGGAACTAAAGGAACTTCTGAGATTACAAAGTTCCTTCAGTTCCTTTGCCAGTTTCTTTGAAGGAACTACTGGGACTTTTTTGTCCGTATAGTTCCTTCGAAGGAACTACTGAGACTACAAAGTTCATTCAGTTCCTTTGCCAGTTCCTTTGAAGGAACTACTGGGACTTTTTTGTCCGTATAGTTCCTTCGAAGGAACTACTGAGACTACAAAGCTCATTCAGTTCCTTTGCCAGTTCCTTTGAAGGAACTACTGGGACTTTTTTCCCTATAGTTCCTTCGAAGGAACTACTGAGACTACAAAGTTCCTTCAGTTCGCTACGCATTGCCACTTGTCTAGGGGGTCTGACCTGTCTTATTTTCAATACTTTACCAATTCGGTCATGTGTTAAGACAACACCATACTCCAATAAGTATCGATCCTTTACGCCGAATATATTATAACATACTCGTATATCTTCGCTATCTCACCTAAGCGATAATTCTGGTAAGCCGTTAACAAGCTCGGCTTAACAAGATATTACAGTACAATACCATGAGATTTTACTGGTGTAATTATCCGACTACATTACTGGTGTCAGGTAACATTCTCTAATTAGAAAGTCACAAATTAAATATAATTGAGGCTGAAATCTCTCACATTAATAAAGGGAGATAATTTATAACCAATACCCATAGGCAGCTTGTATACGATCTTTGCTCAGCTCTATTTAACCTTTGAGAATGCCGTGAGACGAAACCGGTTAGATTCCCAAATAAAAAATTGTGGAAAAACACAATCGCTTTATTCAATATGTGTAGCAAGCTCCTCCAACCGCCATTGATCTCCAGTATAAACAATATTTAAACTGTTTCAGGAATATGACCACTAAAAAGAAACGAAGAATATCTAACTGCGCAACGTAGGGCCTCTTCTATGCTGGATATTTTTTATATCATTTAGGTGGCAGGAAACACACGACTCGCCTGATGGAAAGTATTACTGTGGCCTATTAGACGTGTGTTATAATAGGGCCAGGGGTGCCTCACTTGTACTGAATTTAAAAATCCTGCAGTGTCAGAACTATATAAATGCGTGTCTACTAAAAATAACATTACTGCTTGAAAACCATGTAAAATGTTTATCAGAGTTCCTTATAAAAATGTCAATTTATTTATAGGCACTCAAGAAAGTATTTTATATTGCTATAAAACGAGATAGTACGCCTGACCTCTTGTTTTATACGATAAGTCCACAGATGCCGATTTTATATGTGCAATAAAATATGCATATCGTGGAATTGACAAAAATTGAAAATACAGAAATGTAGTGATAATTTTGAGTGTATTGGTATCCAGTAAATACACATAAATATTTATTACAATAATATACCTATAATATTATACAAGTACATTATCCAATTTTGGATTGGAATGTCAAGAAAGAGAATAAATATTTGGTTAAGATCTGTTTCTATGTTACATTGAAGTGACAATTTGATACCTAACTAAAGGTGTTTCTGTTTGATAAGTTGAATTAGGCGTAGAAATAATTTATATCCTGAAAAAAAGAAAGGAAATTCTATTTAAAATAATAATAATGGTATATGCTCTTACAAAAATTCTCTACGGTGGTAGAACCGATAATATTCTTTCGTATCAATAAACTGATTGGTCTAGTGCAGTCTTTGTGTCCTAAGTACCCAATCCTTTGCCTTCCACGTCCAGTCCATCCCAGCTAGGTACTTCATCAGCCCATCTGGTACCCCAATCTTTTGATTCGCTTAAATTAAACCATTCTCAAAATTTAACTCAAGCTTAGTTTTGTTAACAAATTCAAGAGAGATTGAATTTCAATTTTCCAATTCAGAAAGGTCTTTAAAATCAGCAAATAAATACCTACATATTCTAGTAAAATTGAAATTTATTTTTTGTCATACTAATTTTCACCATTCAACACCTTATAGAATCTATTATATAAAAAAATTAATCCCTAAATGTGTTGCTAAGCGCAAATCTCGAGAACGGCTGAACCGATTTCGCTAATTCTTTTTTTAGAATATTCCCTGAAATACGAGGATGGTTATTACGGCGAGAAAAATTAAAAAAAAGGCGGTACGAAGTTCGCGGGGTCAGCTAGTTTAGAATAAAAGAAAAACTTTTTACTTAATAAACAATAAATTCGTGTGGAATATGTAATAGGAAGTCATTATACACATTTATATAAACGCAAGCGCTCCCTACATCGCTTCTCTTGAGTTAGAACCACAACGTTTCATATAATACTGAAAATGGCCTTTGTTTTACATAACAAACCCAACAATAAAGGTTTTCATAATAATATGTTTATTGTTATTTCTACGGGGTTACAATTCGTATACGTGTGCTAAGATTCTTTGGATTTCACATACATTTTGCATGAGGCAGAGGCCGTGGAATCCGGCTACAGAGGGTTATGAATAGAACTCAGTGGAGGCCTCGCGATATAATTAAATGCTTTGTATTTAAAATTATGGTAATGTTAATGAATAATAATACTACCAGAGTATAATTTTGTTATGACAGTATTAGACCGTCTGCTATCTATTTGAAGTAATTTCTTTATTACCTGCCACATTTTTGCAAAATGTTAAACTGAAAACACGTCAAACTATACTTCAGTGTGCTTACCGTAAAAAAAGTTCGTATACAGGCTGCGGTTATAAATAGCTGCATAGTCTCCAACTTTTTAATATATACACAAAGCTTTGTAGGTTCCCGTATTCATCATTTACCTATAGATTAGGAAGTTAGACAGGATGAGCTAATATAAAGTGGATTTAAAATGTCTGCCTGGCCTGACCGAAATCTAATTTGCGAAAGAACCACTATATTAAATAGTGGTTCTTTCGCAAATTAGATTTCGTTTCGTCCATTTTTTTCTTCTACGACTTTAGTCTTATTTGATCTTTTTTATTTCTGTTATTTTCATTATATTATTACTATATCATTATCATCATCATCTTAGTGTTGCTCTCAGTTAAGGGTCCAACCCCACCAAACGGACAGCCTCGGAACGGATTTTACAATCTTTAAACAAAATAAATCTTATATCACAGCATTTAAAGTGTATATTACCAAGTCACGCATGACAGCTTGACGTGCGTCATGCCGCCGTACGTCGCTGTCAAGCTGTTGTGCGTGACTTGGTAACATAAACTTCAAACACTGTGATAATAAGATTTAATTTAGTTTAAAGATTGTAAAATCCGGGCCGATGCCGTCCGTTTGGTGGGGTTGGACCTAAGTACGTATACAGTAAGGACTCCCAGGTCCCCTTACACCTCGGAGTTCATTGATATAACTCTTTTTATGGCAAAATTTTGTAAAATAGAAGAGCCATTACATCAATAGAAGGCATACAATTATTAAATTCCACATCCTTACTATAAATTCTTCTTTTGAGCTGTTTCATTTTTACTTTTATTACTTCTTCGTGTTCTAGTTTTATATTCACGTTTTTAATATTCCATCAATAATATCACGGTAACAATGTTCAAGAATGTAGTTATTAGTTCAGATTTCGTTCGGTACAGTTTATTTGAAGAGAACTACAAATATTCAAAGTTAAAAAGTGTCGAGTCATAATGGTATAAGCAAATTGTAGAGAATGTAAATTAGCTTTAAAGTAGCTACGTAATTGGAAAATTACAAATACAGCCAACTCATTTATTTTAATAACACATACTTCTAACCTAGTCACGTTTGTTGGTCAGCTTTTGCTGAAGTTGTTGAGCTTTATTTTATACGTACTAATTGAAATGAAAAATAAACTAGTAAATACAGACATTTTCCAATGAAAAATAATATTTCAAATAACTAGAAACAAAAAAATGAAATTTTATTTAGGTACCTGACTTGTTTTTATTTGAAAAATAATAATGAGTTTTCAATAATTACATAAACAAAAATTTTTAATTTTAATAAGAGTTTACATTATAATATAGATAAAATAATGAATTTTGTAATTAAATCCTTGGGTTCAATTACAAAATTCGATGTTTTGAGTGACGTCAAAAATATTAGCTACAATTTTTATAGGTATAGACCTATAAAAATTGAGAAGGGACTTAAAAGAGTAAGGGATATTAATTATGCATTTTTCGTACTTGGAACATAGTTCTTTATCTTAGCTCGAAAAATATTCGTATTCGTAACTTAAACGTATCGAGAGAACGAACATTGTGATTGGCAGGGTTCACATACACACAGTTTCACAATCGGCATTGTACACCAAGAGGAGTTAAACTCTTTCAGCCTTATTACAAAACACGGACTAACTCTAAACCCAGGTCTAAATCGTCTTTGGACCATGGTCTAAAGAAAATGTTATTACAAAAAGCGTTTTAGTACTAAACCTAGGACTATCTCTGGTCTAAAGATAAACCTGCGTGACCCCTAGTTTAACGTTGGTCTAAAGTATAAATCACAATAATAATACATCAGACTTGACATACGTCATATTTTGGCATAGGTACTTTTTTTTCTGAAGTCCAATTTTCGGCTCTCTTTTTCTTTTCTCGTTCCAACTCGTAAAATAACTTGCAATAGGTATATTATGTATACTAAACTAAATTTAAAAGTGGGTATAAAAATTGGAAAAATTTTAGAACAGAACGCGCGAACTTCGGCAAGCTACGTTTCGTTCCATTTAACGTCTTATAACAATGATAACAATATTATAACAATGACTGCTAAATAAAAGCATAATAATGATATTATATTATAAAATAAAGTATAACTATTATTCATGCAATTGAATTTAATGAAAATATTTATGATTAAATATTTTTTCAGCATTTTTAGTAAATATTATTTATTAGTGATTTCAGAAATTTTAGAAACGAAACGTTGCGACCGAATGATATCATAATGAACGAACAATAGTTGGAGTTATCTGTGGTTGTTATTTAGGCCAAGGTTTAAACCAGGTACTAAGTAGTCTCCGGATTATTCAGCTTTTGTAATAAGGAGAGGTGTAAACCATGGTCTTGAGATTAAGCCTGGACTCTGTAGTTCGGGTCTAAACCAGACTTTGTTCTGTTTTTTGTAATAAGACTGTTTGACACAAACACGCTGCCGCCGGCGACCAAACAGGTAACTACGAAACCAGTCAATCACCGTTGGAGATATGTTAAGAGTGCTCAATATGCCAAGTAACACGTCGAAATCTACGGTATTAAACGCATTACTAAAGTCTAACAGAGTGACGGCCAATCGAAATAGTCCGTTCTCTTGATACGCTCACATTACGAGTTCGAATATTTTTCGTGCTTGGTGCACTGACAATCTCAAACCTGATTAGACTGAAGGCCTAAACCTTCATGAAAATATATCTTCAACTGAACACAGTTATAGCCTGCTTCCTAAAATATAAATGCCATACATTCATGCATCTTACTGTATAATCTAAGATATAGACATGAGTATATAATGTATAATACACATCCTTCCCAATCTACTTAATTGCAATCATTCCAATAAGAGGAATCAAGTGTCACTTTAAGCTTTAAGATTGGCATAGGTAATGTATGTATGTATGTAGTCAGCATCAGATCGATCTTGACTACCAAGTACTCCAAATGATACCTACCCTTTAACTGGTGACGTGCGGTCTCACAGGCCGAGCGGCGTTAGCGAAACATCGTATCACCCCCTTCCCCGCACTTCCCGTGTTTGAGCGCCTGAGTAGCTTCGAGTTTAGTATAGCCAGTGCCTTGGAGGGGGATAGTTGCGTCGGCCAGGCCCAAATCGGTAAGTTAGATCGATTTAAAATTCTCGGGCGGCCTCTCAGACCTTATGTCACCACTTACGTAACTTTTTTGGATTTTGACTATATTGGTTTATTGCGTTTTTTTCAGATATTTCTTACAATGAATGACTCTGGACCTCCTAGAAAAAAGCGTAGAGAGGTTGTTGACCAAAATGTAGTGCCTAGCACAAGCAAACAAGTCTCATCAGTCATATATTCTAATGTCGATCGTCGAATTGTAGACTGAAAAGAACTGAAAAGTACTAAAGTTTGACAGTTGTCATTTTTGAGATATGACACTTGTGATAAGAGTTTAATTTTTTTTTAAGTTGATTAGTGTTTGAACTTTGATAAAAACACAATTATTTTATAATTTACGTTGATTTTTACTATTTTATAAGCAATTGTTGATCTCGAGCCTAGTATTTCATCTAATAAACAAATCATTTGAAGATGGAATATTTCCAAGTAGATTAAAGGTTTCAATTGTTAAACCCTTGTTCAAAAAAGGTGACCCGACAGATTTGAGCAATTATAGACCCGTGACACTGATACCCATAGTATCAAAAATTTTTGAAAAAGCAATGTACCAAAAAGTTAATAGTTTCTTAAACGCAAACAAAATAATTGTTGATAATCAATTTGGATTTAGAAAGAATAGTTCTACGACGCTAGCATGTTTCTCATTAATTAAACAAATAACTGAATCTTTAGATAAAAAAATGAAGGTTGTGTCTGTCTTCCTAGATATGAGCAAGGCATTCGATTTTGTACCCCATACGCGTTTGCTATATAAACTAGAAAAATATGGAATTAGAGGAAACGCCTATGATTGGATAAAAAGCTATCTTGCGGATCGTAAACAATGTACTGTAATTTCTAAAATTATTAACACATCAAAACAGACATTCAAATCGAACTTAAGGACAAATAGCTGCGGAGTACCACAAGGTAGTGTGTTAGGGCCCTTGTTATTTTTATTATATATTAACGACTTTAACAAAATACTTAGACATGATTCAATTTTATTTGCGGACGACACAACACTTTTAATCAAATGTAAAAATGAATCTGACATACAAAATGAAATAAATGTGGAAATTAATAATGCAATGACATGGTTAAAAAATAATAATTTACGAGTTAACATCGATAAAACAAAAATTGTTCATTTCCAGACATATAATAGTAAGGTTACATCTCTTAAGATACAAAGTAATGGTTCTAGCATAGTACCAGTAAATTCGGCTCTATTCTTAGGTATCACAATGGATAAATATTTAAACTGGAAAGAACACACAGAAAATACATGTGTTAAACTTGACAGGTTTGCATTCGCATTAAAAAAACTAAGATGGGGTGTGAACAGAGATACAGCCCTCAGCGCCTATCATGGATACGTAGGATCGGTTCTCCGATACGGTATAGTTCTTTGGGGTAACTCAGCCGAAGTACAAAACGTATTCATAGTCCAAAAAAAATGTATCCGTGCATTATATGGAGCGGAATACCTAACTCCCTGCAAGCCCCTGTTTCAAAAACTAAAAATACTTCCATTGCCATGCCTTTATATATTTGAACTGTGTATGTTTGTTAGAAGATATCCCTGCTTGTTTCCTTTACATGACAAAGCATTACAAAAACAAAATAGTAGGGATCCAAATAAGTTGCTAGTTCCACAACAGAGATTAGACCTCTATTCAAGGAATGTGTATTGTATGGCAATAAGAATTTTTAACAAACTGCCACGTGAAGTCAGAGCTTTAACTTTTATAAAATTTAAAATACAGTTATTCGAACTATTACTAGAACAATGTTTTTATTCAGTCAATGAGTTTCTTGACTTTAAGTTTTAGGTCGTAAGTAAATACAGAAATTGTTGACAAATTGAAGTAAAAAAATAAAAAAATTGCAACCTTATAATGTGACATCAGAATAGCTATTAGATAACTTACTGTAACAACTTATTGTATTTTTTTAATTATTTTTGTATTTAAGATCTGACATATTATTATTATTATTAATTTTCATTCATGCTATTTAATATTTCTACACCGAATTACGGTAGAATATGTGAGACTAATAGCTTTAAAAACACCTGTATGTACCATATTCTAAGAAATAAATGATTATTATTATTTCTCTTTATTCATTGTAAAATCTTATAAATTATATTTTTAAATACATATATATACAAAAACATATATTTAAAAATATAAAAAATAGTGCCCCACCGGTATCGGGTACAGGGACCAAGCTACCGGTGGTTAGGGCTCCAGAGAGAGGAACCTCCTCACAATACGTGCCGTGTCGAGGAGTACCGCCTTCTGCATCAAGCCCTTGATCCAGCTACCTAACGAGAGCCTCTTAAGGTGTTGGTCGAGGCTCTTAGCAATCAGCCCATGGGCCGATATGACTATCGGGACAATGATTGCCGAATCAACATTCCACATGTCAACAACCTCATGAGCCAGATCCAAATATTTTATTTGTTTGTCTTTTTCGGCTTTCATGAGGTTTTCGTCATGAGGAATGGTGACATCAACAATCATTGCAAGGCGCTCTAATCGATCTATCACCACTATATCAGGCCTATTGGCGACAATAGTCCTGTCAGTGATAATAGATCGATCCCAATATAATGTGACACGACCATTCTCGAGAACTGGGTCGGGCACATACCTGTAGTATGGCACCTCCGAAGTCACAAGGTTGTATTTCAGGGCAAGTTGCTGATGTACAATCTTGGCCACTTGGTTATGCCTGTGCAAATACTCGCCGTTGGCAAGACGAGAACAACCAGAAATAATGTGTCTGAGTGATTCACCGGGGCGGTGGCATGCCCGACAGATGTCCACCGTACCGTCCTTCAGAATATACTTTCGGTAGTTGTTCGTCATGACAACTTCGTCCGTAATTGCAAAGACAAAGCCCTCGGTTTCTCCGAAAAGATCACCGAACCGTAGCCAAGATACGGACGCTTTTAAGTCTATATCGGGCCCATTTAAGGCCCGATAAAACCGTCCATGTAGCTCTTTGCCCATCCATACCTCCCTGCGATCAGCAGTACTAAGTACTACAGGTTTGCGCCAGTTCTCTTTAGCCAACGCAAGAGGGGTTAAACCGTTGTCCACTGCAACCACATCACGGTGCATATCCGTGTTTACTTGTAGACAATATTGTCTGAGGTTGTATATCTCACGGTTATGGAGGTTCTTAATATTAAGAAAGCCACGACCCCCCAACTTCCGCGGGATATACAACCTCATTACGGAAGATCGTGGGTGATGCATCCGAAATGTGGTTAACAGTGTACGAACTTTTCTATCCAGGGCGTCTAGTTCAGTCTGAGTCCATCTAAGTATGCCAAAGGAGTACATTAGGACTGGCATGACCCAACCATTGCAGGCGCGCACCTTGTTACCGCCCGATAAAAAGCTTTTTAAGACTTTTTTCAGGCGGCCAAAGAAACGCTCCCGCAATGCCTGTTTCACGCCAGCTTCAGGAATTCCTAATGCCTGTGACATACCCAGATATTTGTAGGTTTCGGTTGAAGAAAGAGATTTAAGTTTAATGGAATCCGAAAGTATTAAGCCTTCGGATTCCACTATTCCACCCCTTTCCACATGCATGACCGCACACTTGTCCAAACCAAATTCCATCTTGATAGAGCTACTAAAGCTTTCAGTCATCTTGAGTAGTTCTATCAATTGGGTATTATTTGGAGCAAATAATTTGATGTCATCCATGTAGAGAAGGTGGGATATAACTCGACCCTCTCTCCGCAACCGATAGCCTAGCCCTGAATTCTCCAGTATTGTACTAAGAGGATTCAGTGCTAGACAGAACCACAGGGGACTCAGACTGTCACCCTGGAATATACCCCTCTCGATTCTTATGGGTGCATCGTTTGTCTGACAACATCCTGGATAGCGAAGAACCGTCTTCCATTGCCCCATACATGACCTCAAGAAGGTAGCCAGAGTTGTATCAATTTTATACAACTCTAGCACCCTCAGAAGCCATGTATGAGGTACAGAGTCATAAGCCTTCTTATAATCTATCCAGGACGTTGCCAGATTCCTACGTTTACGACGCACCTGTTGACTGATGGCCATGTCAACTAAAAGGAGCTCTTTAGTGCCGCGGGCCCCCCTTCTACATCCATTCTGAAAGATAGAGATGACCGAATTTTTTTCTAAATGAGAATTAATTTTGACTCTCAGAATGGAAGTAAGAAGCTTATAGACCGTCGGTAAGCAAGTAATTGGTCTATAATTTTTGGGGTCCGTAACACTACCGGACTTATGAAGTAAGTGGGTTATGCCAGTTGTTACGAAATTAGGAAGTGAACCCGAGTCTAAAGCCGATTGGAATTGAGTTGCTAAACAAGCATGTGAGTTACGGAGCCACTTCAGCCAAAAGTTGTGCAATCCGTCCGGCCCTGGCGATTTCCAATTCGGTAACGAACGGACTGCACTTGCAACATCATCAGGTGTTATGGTTACTGGCTCCATAATCTGTATATTCTCACATGCTTGTTCAACCTCTCCTATCCAATCACCTTCTGTGTGGACGACAGGTGTCGACCAGATGCTACACCAGAATGTATTCGTAGCATCAGCATCCGGTCGAGCAATGTCATCCACACCTGACTCGGGTTGTTCCCATTTCCGATAAACCCACCTCTCATCCTTCTGGAAAATGCGATTCTGATTATACCTATCCACGCGCTTTTTATAGCGACGGATTCGATTTGCCCATGCATAAACTTTCTGCTTCAGAAAGTCGATGCGCTCTGTGACACATGACGCGTACAGTTGAGGACTAACGTTAGTGCCTGAAAATGCCTGTGTCACAAAGCGCATCACCCTCGGGCGCGTATTGCCCGATCTGAAGCAGATTAGCTTGCCAATAAGTGCCCTAGCCTCGGCAATACGACACTCAATCCTATACTGCCAGGCCGGCACAGCATGCTTAGGTCGAGTAGCAGGTTTAGTGACAATAAATTTGACACCTGCCACTCGGCACGCTGCAACGGCCGCACAATACAAAATTGAATGTGTATCACCGAGGTCTTCGCTATTTTCTAAATAATTAGGTAATATCGAATCTAGGGCACATACCAGCGCTATATTGCGTTTATGCATAGGCAAATGAGGCAAGCGAGGTCGACTGCTTGGTATCATGGATCGGTATTCCAGAATCGCATCTTCCAAAGTGCTCCTTAATAGTTCATTATACTGGGTACTTACGGATATAGTCTCACTTTCCTCCACTTCATCAGCGTAAACGAGCTGTGGTGAGCTTACACGCGTAGGCGCACTGGTTTCCACCGGAGGCACAGCTTGCGATGAAGTGGGAATAGCAAGACTATTCTGTACGTCAGAGAATAGCCTCTCAAGTACGGCACCATCCAGCAAGTTACAACGCTGAATAGCCCGAACCTGGTCCGATAGTCTTTGTGCAGATACGTTGACAGCCGGTTCAAGTTCCTGAAACAGAGACAGTAAACGAGCACGATACGCAGTGAGGTTGGTTCCCAACTCTGTAGCCACATAATATGCCCGCATGACGTTTTCATTTATTGCTGGTGTCCATGCCATGCGGCGCACATTGCCACCGGTAGCGAGAGCCCTATTCGAGGCCGGTAGGCCTCGGGGCCCCAAGCTGGCCGGTGGTCGGCCTCTCCCCGGCCGACGCACAGGTGTTGGCGTCGTCGGCGGAGAGAAATACTCGTCGGAGCTCGACGCCTCAGCAGTAGCTAGTCTCGGAGATATGGTGTCCGGAGGCTGCGAGGCGGAGCTGCACGACGAGTCCGTAGGTGTATTTTGTGCATTCTGTACTATTTCTCTGGCTTTTGCTCGGGTCAACATAATATTTCTTCATTGGTTCGGTCGGATTTTGACATCTCCTGTCTGTCACAAGTTTTTGGGTTTATTTTTATATTTCGTTCTATTTATTGTCCACTTCATTGTAGCTATTTTTTATTGCTTGGAAATTATGAACTGGGGAAATTATAGAAAGCACAGTGGTATTTATATTTATATTGGTATTCGAAGAAAAAAACAAAAATAATGGATGAGAAAAATATATGCGACCGTTAGCAACCAGTGTTGCCAGATTATTATTAATTATTATTATTATTATTATTACATAGACCAAAAATTTTGTAACTACCCAGTTCCTAATTAAAATTATATTTAGACTACATGACGTTGTTTTAATTTTTACTTTAATATATAATTTAACACATAATAAACATTAGGATAACCTACCATATTTTAATATATATGTATTAAAGACCAGTTATGGCAGCGGCCTGTCAGGCCGCTCGTCACCAGTTATGTTATAAAAATACCATGTCACCAGTTAAAGGCTACTAATGATATTAATACTGAACTGTTTTATTCATTTAAATTGTATTATCCTCCGAACTAAAGGTTTGTACCAAAATTTCAGAACAATCCGTCAACAGGAATGGGAGAATACCAAGGTATTGAGATAATTTTGAGTACTTTGCCAGTCAAGATCGATCTGATGCTAGCTGTTCGCCCCAGTTCGAAAGTACACGTGTATGTTCAAAATATCCGTATATTAGGTACATGAATAATATATTTTGCACGTAAGGGACGCGATGAAGTGGCGGTAGCATGTTTAAAAACAGAGAAGAAATTATTCATGTGTTGCGGTGCCGAACCACACGTATCTTGTTTTCGACCGTCAATATCATGTTTCTGTCTCATTATATATATTTTTTTTAACGAAAAATTCATACAAAGTGGTTAACATGATGTAAAATTAATAGGCTTTTCCAAATAAATTCAACTCTACGAGTCTCAAAGTACTGCTTCGCAGTAGTTTTGACAAAATGTATTTTGCGTCAACTGATTGAAATTATACTTCTGCAAGATCAAAGGACAGGTCTATACATCTCAAAAACACGCATGAAATTAATAATCTTTTATTTTATAAAGGTCGTTATTGACTCGTTGTAAAAATATACCAAGTTATAAATCAAAATTCTTGGGGAAATTTTACAAAATTAAAAAGCTATAATTTTTTCTAATTATGTATCATAAGGACAGTTTCTCACTGAGCTGTTTGATTTTTGGGGCGCTCACTGGAGATACGGTTGCTGTTGTTAGTAAGTATTTATGTTTTACCGATGTTAAACTTAGCACAGGTATTCCTTTTCATGTAAATTATTTAACAAGCCATACAGCTGCTAAATTTCTCGAGGACAAAGCCGCACATTTCAGCTAGTTTAGAGATAGAAAATATTCCAATTCATAGCATTCTTTCATCAAATTTAACTTTTACATAATATATAATCATAAAATAAAATACCAAGAATATGTTCTATAACTTTAAAAATTTAATATACCGACTTGTTTCTTCTTCTAGTGCTGGATTGATTACTATAATGAAATTTAGCCCCTGAAAACCCTTAGACTATAAACTTAAACAGAAATCATACCTATACCTATACCGTTTTGAGAAATAGGTCACCTACAAATAGATAATATTATAAACTGAAATATTTCCTACCGCCCACTACAGCTTATTTCGTAGGTATTAGAAAGCAAAAAGCATAATGTTTGCCTAGTTGACACATGCCCTAAGACACGCAATGGTTTAGTTCATTGAAGCATGTTAAATGTTTCGTCAGTAGAGCATAAAAAATGATGTCACATTCGACTGTACACTGACAAATGTCCTTGTGTACAAATTGCACGCCTCTGCAAAAAAATTAACGTAAGCGGAGCTCTGAAATACATGAGTATGATTATTTCACAGATTTATATATTTCACTCGAGCAACGCCATTAGGTATAAATTGATAGCCTTGACAAGGGCCATGGGACACATGGCAGTACCAGGTATGCCTCGGAACACATATATCTTGGAATCGCGAGACAAACGAGGTCCTAGCGCGCGCGGATTGTTTTGTAACAATCTATGCTTGGTGAATTTGAGCTCATCCACCACTGTAGCATTCCTTGCTATCCCCAAAAGATACAATCTCAATATCCTGGGTATGGATGTTCGCTGCAAACTGAACAACAAAAACTACATCGAGAGTATCATCAAAACAGCCTCACGTAAACTCGGAGTCCTGAACAAAGTGAGACGTTTTTTCACGCCGGAGCAGCGGTGTCTTCTCTACAAGACACAAATTCGCTCTTGCGTGGAATACTGCTCGCATCTCTGGGATGGCTCCGCAAAGTACTTACTAGATGCTCTCGACAGGTTGCAGCGACGTGCGGTCCGCATTATTGGGAATCCTGAGGTCACTAACACCCTCGAGCCTTTGCAGTTGCGTAGAGATGTGGCATCTTTGGCGGTTTTTTACCGTCTCTACCATGGTGAATGTTCTGATGAGCTCTTCCAAGTAATCCCACCCTCTCCTTTCCTATATAGGACAACACGTGCAGGGCTTAGATGCCACCCGCATACGGTGCAGAATATTCCATCAAGAACCAGGCGATTCGGCGACTCCTTCCTCTGCCGCATTATTAAGACTTGGAATTCCTTGCCAGCTCACGTGTTTCCTTCCTCCTATAGTCCCGGGTCCTTTAAGCGGGGCGTGAAAAAGCATCTGATGAGGCCGTCAAGCTGAGTGCCACCATTGTAACATGGTACGTGTTGTAATGGTGGCCCTCTTTTCAGAGACTTTGCCTTCAGCTTACCATCAGGCGAGGCGAAGTCAAATTGACGTGTCCTATATAAAAAAATAAAAAAAAAATAAGCAAGAAACATGTACTGTGTATTTTAGCCCATATTAGAGCCCATTTTAGGTCTAAGATAATAATATCCTATCCTACTAATATCCTACTAATATTATAAAAATGTGAAAGTTTGTGAGAATGGATGTGTGGATGTGTGGATGTTTGTTACTCTTTCACGCATAAACGGCTGGACCGATTTGGTTGAAATTTGGTATGTATATAGGTTATACCCTGGATTAACATATAGGCTATATATAAGCGATGAACGGGATCAGAATCCCACGCGGGCGGAGCCGCGGGCAACAGCTAGTGTATTATATGTTCCAAGCAATATACCTAAATGTTACGCCAGCGGTGTTATATAGCGTAAAAATCTGGTGACTTCCAGTGGCACTACCCAATACCCAATGATACTACTGGTAGTATCAAGGGTAATATTCTATCTCCATGACACCACGAGTAGTGTCAAGGGTAATATTTGTAATTGTAAAAAATACTCGGACATCACAATATTATTTAGCTGCGTAATCCTCTGAGCATACAGCGTCGAGCGCAGTGCTGCGACAGCCTTGACAGAGATCGTGATTGGTCGGACTTGGTGACGTCACTGGAGATCGACCAATGACAAAGTCTATCAAGGCTGTCGCAGCGCTACGCTCGACGCTGTATGCTTAGAGAATAATGCACAGTAGCAACATGACAGCTCTCTGTGCTGTTGAATGTTAAAACCATAAGTGTTTGATACCATACCTACTTATTTTTGAAATGATTGTATGCAATGAATTTCAACATTTTGAATAAAATGCGACGTACTTATTTTCATTTCAATAGCAGTGAGAAAATAAGTCCTATTTAAGCTGTGTGAATTTGAGTGATTTATGATAATCAGGGCATTCAGAAATATGATAAAATAAATTCATTCAGAATAAATATCATACACTTAATGACTTCAACCACAGATTAATAGTTATGCTTCAACTTAGTTATTATAATAACAAACCCACTTTAGAAAAACAATAATATTATTCTTAGCATAAAATAAATAGCGATCATTTTAGACATATCCGCAAAACATTGTATCGATATCTTTATTTTTATACTTAGATCTGACTTAGACTGCACCCCGCCTGATGGTAAACTAGGCTGCAGTTTAAAAAATTGTAGCAGTTACCTATTTTACGCCATCGCAATTTTTTCGACTATGATAGAATTAGATTGACATCTCTATGAATATGTGTTTATACCCTTCAAATCTCATACAAATGAGACACCGCCTGTCGAGACTTCGGTTATATTTCTTACATTATAACAATATCCTTCAACTTTCCATTTTCTCGTAGATAAAACTTTTATGTTTTGTTATGAATTATACTTGACAACTGTCCGCAAGTACTTAGGTTGACGAGAATTCTGATTGTTAATATTTGAAAGTGGTTAGGGATGTCGGAAATAACCATAAAAATATAATATTCCTTTATCTAATCGTGAAGGAATACTTTTATAAGTATCGCGACCATAACACAATTTTATTAATAGGATATCCATTTTGTTTTTTACAAATTTAATCAGAACAAAAGATACTGAGCCTCTAACGCTTCGTACTTGACTCGTTTTTCATCAGCTGGAGCTTCGACAGCAGCGGCCGGAAACCGGAGGTGGCTCCGAGCGATAATGCTACAGAAA
Source organism: Eilema depressum (assembly GCA_914767945.1). NCBI lineage: Eukaryota > Metazoa > Arthropoda > Insecta > Lepidoptera > Erebidae > Eilema > Eilema depressum. Next base: position 5,698,958 of record OU612020.1, read on the forward strand.
GCACGTGATGTCCATGGCCTGGCCCATAACTTGCCGTTCCTCCAAGGCACCAACGTCATACCATCCCGTCTCTTGCCATCAGATCTACTTACACCTTTTGGTTTGTCATTTTCGCGTTAAGTATTTTTCATTGATGACCTTAATATGCTAATTTATTTTAGTAGTAGGTATGTAACATTTTTTACTTAAATGTATTGTAAAAAAATCAATTTCAATATTAGATTTAGAATACAGGAAAATTTTAAAATAAACACCAACTATTTTGCTGACTAAAATGTGATGTGGCTATGTGAAAACTTTACTTATAGGTGCTTAGATTAGTCAATGGCAAAGTCAGTTAAACAAATTCTAATTTCTTGATCACCTTGTCCATATCCATACCTACTAATATTATAAACGCGAAAGTATGCCTGTCTCTATGTCTGTATTACACATCTACACCAGTGATCAGATTTAGATTAAATTTGGTACAGAGCTAGGTTAGATCTTGGGAAAGGACATAGGCTATGTTTGGTCGCGATAACCGATATCCACGCGGGCGGAGTCGCCGTCAACAGCTAGTATTTCATTAAATAATTAAAAACTGCCATGAATACGACTTTGTTCTCTGAATCTCACATTTAGTTTAGCGTTTAATTAGATCCTTTGTAAATACGTTAGAGTCCACAAATTTTTGAATTGATAGGTTGTATCAATACGGACATGGTAATTAAGAGTACCAGTGAAGTAAAAGCTTTACCAAAGCTTTATAAATGCCAGAATATTTCTCTTCTTCGTCATTAAATAGCTATCAATTATCTTGCAAAAGCGTTTTTTAACATTAATCCTTGGCGATTTATTGAGCGAAGTGTGCGACAGTCGAAGGAATAAATAAAGTTGGACAACGGTTGCGAACTGGCGTATTTAGTTTAAGTAATGGTTTGTAAATTAGCATTTAGCACTCCGATACGGTTAAACGGTACCACTGAGAAGCCACAATGAGTTACGTGCATCTGCTGCGTGCGTCGGCAGTTATCGTATGCGGTCGGCTACGGAAACATATCTTAATATACAAAAAAAAACGAATAGACCTCAGCCCGCGATCTTTCCTTGCCCCAAGAAAAAATTGGATCAGCTTCGAGCGAGGCTGATCCAATTTTTTCTTGGGGCAAGGAAAGATGGCTCATTGGTCAGAGTATTCACTCGGTACCTAAGGGAAAGTTCCCGGGTTCGAGTCCCGCCTGAGCTGTATTCCCTCTTTTCTATCTTAATCGATTTGAATAGTTAGCATACAGAATACTTTAAAAATTTAATTCAGTTTTTGAAAAAAAAAAAGTAATTGTATTCACGACACTGCTACTGATACCCCTTGTAACAGTTCACTAATTGTGAAAATTCACATAATATGGCACCTTTGTATATAATTATAATATATTATTGTTGTCCAAGCTTTCACTTATATTGGCACAAAAGTCATTGGGTTCCCAACGACGCTACCGACATCTCTAGTGACAGATTGTGACAGTTCACTATATAAGTAGTTACCTACATATCTACTTATATATTGGCCTAGTTTTCACTTCAGCCGGCACTCTCAGAGTGTCACTACTTTTTATATCACTACACTATTATACTAACTGTAACAGTTTTGTCCGTTTCAGTCTTCTCACTATATTATTAATGTCAAAGAGCTGGATTGCCTCGACATTCACATGATGATGAAGTCTCTGTTGATCAACTTAAATAGTTACAAAAACCGCAGTTAAGGCCCCGAATCAGATTAGCATCGAAAAATCGATATTTTCGAAACCGTTTTTCTTTTTAACTATAAAACCTAAAGATCTGGAATTTACATCCCTGCATACTACAGGATATACAGAGTAACTTCATCTTTTCATAAATTCAATAAAAAAGCAGGAAATAGTTGAAAAGAGGCTCTGAACATCACTCTACTCTTTCTTATGAAACCAAATATTTTCTACAATACGTATCCAAATAGTCTAAAATTTCAGATATACGTATGTTAAATGAGTGTATTAGCATGACGTGGCCTTCTTAGTTTGTAATCGTCTCCTATAAAATTATCTACTAAAATTAGTTTTACTGATTTTTACGGCTGAAAAATGAGCGAATGACCTTGAGCATTTGTATGGTCAAAGTCATTCGCGTATGTAATCACCTTAAGACTGGTAAAGCGGACCCCAGACTCCGAGGTGAAAGCTTCGGATGCGACTGGGAATTAACGCTAGAATGAAGAAGAAGAAGTTACAATTCAATTTATAAAATTTTTCCTACATTAACTAAACAAAGCTAGATAATAATCATTGAGCCAGTTTATATTTTGTGTCTTAAATGACCCATTTGAAAGTACCAAATAATAAAGAATACAACGAATTTGCGTTATTCATACACAACATTAAACCTTGAATATTTAGCTGAAACGAGGGTAAGTAGCTTGTTGTGTGTTGTTGTGCCGCGTGTTTTAATATAGTACGTAATTAAGCTAGAAGAAATATATTATGTGTAAATACAAATGTCAAGAAGACTTATTTTTTAGTAAGTATTTGTTCGGCGACTGTATTATACAACTAAACAATAAACGATTTCTTCCAGTGGTTGGCCATATTATTAGGGACAGTACTCAAAATTTTGTATTTTCGACTTTAATTGGATTTCTCTAAGAAATGGTGTAAAGTAGATGTCATATAACTTTATAATTTACATTTTTATTCTATTGCAATCATAAAAACAAAAACATTATTGTTTAAATATTTTTTTATTTCCTTAAATCAAGTGACAACAAATTATAAAATTAATTTTAATACTTGGTGATGCCGCCTTTAGCTGCAATAAGAGCTTCTATTCGTCGGGGCATGCTCTCAATACATGCCTTGGCATTTAAATTCAGTTTTGGGTTGTGATGCCATTCTCTTATAAGAGTTTCAATCAGTTGGCGCTTTGTGGTGATCACTGTTCTGGCTATTACTCTTTTGGTCAGCTCCCACATATTCTCTATGGGGTTCATATCTGGCGAATTCCCTGGCCAAGGCAAAACTGTTATATTTTTATCAGCCAAGTATGCTGTTACACTTCTAGCCTTGTGGCATGGTGCCGAGTCATGCATAAAAATATAGTTTTCATCATCAGGGAACCATTCATTGACTTGTGGGAGTAACTGGGTTTCCATCACCCGCTTGTACTGGTCTTGCTTCATCGTTCCTTCTACGAAATATAGGCGTCCCATACCTTTGGCTGATATCACAGACCACACCATGACACTCACCGGGTGTTTAACCCGCTCCACAAGGCAATCTGCGTGAAATTGCTCTCCAGGACGCCGTCTAACGAAAGAACTTTTATCAACAAAAATTTGGAAAGTTGATTCGTCGGAAAAGCACACCTGTAAAATATTATCTAATTAATAACAACAACCTTTAATTATAAATTACGCTCTACCAAAGAGTTTTACTAACTTGATTCCAGTCTTCAACAGTCATATTTCGATGTTGTCTAGCCCATTGTAGTCGTTTCTTTTTCATAATATCGGTTAGGCGTGGTTTCTTGGTAGGCCGCCGAGGTACCAGGTTCTCTTCGATAAGCCGCCTCCGCATTGTCCTTTCGGAAACCTTTACACCTTCGTCGTTAATCATCCTAGTCAACTGTCCAACGCTCTTCTTGCGATTTTCGATGCAGATGTTCCTAATTTTCCGATCGGTACGAAGACTGGTGATCCTTTTCCTACCACATTTTCCGACACGATTTGGTTCGAGAGGCTTTTCATTGTCAATTTTAATTTTAATTCGGTTGACGACCGATTTTGGAACCCCTGCAATACTAGCTATTTGCCTCTGGGAATGTTTAGAATGCAGTAATAAAGTTTGTATCTCCCTACATTTTCTTGGAGACGTGTCTGAAGCCTTTCCCATTCTAAAAAAATACAAATTTAAGGGTAACGGCTTCGAGCCTTTAAAAAAATTAAAATCGAAAATAAAACAAAGCAAAACTATCGTATTATGAACCATTACAAACCTTTAAATAAAATTTTGGTCTCTAAATATCTATTATAAATAATTAAAATCAAAATGCAGAAAAGCGCGCTTTTCAAGAAACAATGGCCGATCACGAAGAAACGTCATATAATTGACCAATCAGGTGCTTATCCTGTGTTGCCGCTTGACAAAAATAATAATAATGATACCAGTAAAAAAAATATATATAACACTCCTTTGGAAACCACACTCACTGTTCACACAAATGTTCTAATCTATAAAGTTCATAAATATGAGTACTGTCCCTAATAATTTGGCCACCCACGGTAATATTTGAGTAATTTGTTTATTTGAGTGTTCTCACGAACGGGCTTTGAGGCTTTTGAGTTGGTATATGTGTGGCTTTTGGCAAAAATCTAGAAAAATAATGTAACTACAGTATTTTCCCTTGTAATCATGTGTGTATGTGATGACTCTGCCTGCCCTGAAGGAAAATGGTGTGAGCATAATGTACGAGTATACAATACATGTATTTTAGGTTTTTAACTGTTGAATATCATTACTTGCAATAATTTAAAGCAAAGTGAAATGATAAATCTAATATCTTATCAACTTACTTCCCGAATCAGTAAAACTAGGATTGTGGTATAAAAGCAGTTTGAGTGAATAGTTAGTATTTGAGAACAGGAATGATTAATGATTTATTTTAAAAAATAATTACTCAATGACTTGATCTCTGACAATAACTATCGTTTAAATAAAATGTATTTGTATTTAATACAATTATTATAAAGCTTGTATGTATATAATATTCCGTGCTATAATCTATTTATCTGCCCTTGTCTGAAGTACAAAAGTTAAGCAGAAGCCTTTTTCTATTAGAGATTGGAACCATTTGATGCATAAGTAACATTGTTTTGGTGAAAAGATTTGGACAAAGTATTAGAGATTGATTATTGATTTTATTCGTACATTACACATTTATAAAAGACAAATAAATCCTGGCATTATCTACCATTTTCATTTTTAAAAGAAAGAAAGAAAAATGTTTTTTACTGGGAATCAAAATATACGTACCTACATTATGAAGATTTTATTACGTTCGGTGAATAGCAGGGTGATTAAGTGTGATATTAAACGGACAGTGTCCGGAATTTCAGACATTTCAGTTGAGATTCTGATATTTTCAGTAAGTTAATTATGAACCGAATTCCAATTTGTTGACAGCGCAAAAAGTGGTTATTTACAGAGCTACAATTTTATTAATAAAATGGACACCTCCTTTCAAGCTTTACCCATCAGGGAATCAGTGAAAATACTTTTTAATTATCCATTGAGCGACTAAAGACTTTTTTTTAATTTCCTGTAGTCACCAAATTACGTAGAATTTGTAGAATTCAACATTGGTCGGTTTATCTACCTTTTCTTTAACAGTTGAAGTGACGTAATCTTTATGTTACAATCGTAAGATCTTTCAGTGACATTGAAATGGGACACTAATGTCTTGATACGGGCGTGTACCGGACATTTAAGTCTTAATGTCAAGGTCACGAACCGCATCCCGGCTACTGCTTTCGTAAAAGGTTGGAAAAGTATTTTATGCCTCGCACCTTTTTCAGATATTTATTTTATATTTATTTTATATATCTTACTGAAGTTTGTTAAAATCTCGAATTAAATATTGTAAATATTGTAGGACATTCTACACAACGCTATCTAGACCCAAAGTAAGCATAGCTAAACTAGCTTGTGTTATGGGTTCCAGAATGCGGATATTATATACTTAGATACATTTTTTTTTGTAAATACATATATATTATACATAGAAAACACCCAGACCAATGCAAATATAGATATTCATGCATACAAATATTTACACTAAGCGGGGATCAAACCCGCGCCTCCTGCGTAGGAGCCGCGTTCACTACCGCTACGCCACAGATGCCACCTCAATTGGTGTAAGGGTATGCTGCATTCCCCCTTTCGAAGGATATACATTAGGCAATCTCAAATCCCGGCATCGGCGTGCGGTTGTAATCGGTTCGAGTTCGATATAACCATTCGCGCCGAGTGGTAGAGGGGTGTCAGAGGAGATTTCCTCACGAAAACATCCAAGCATGATATTACCCATATAACCAATTGAAATATAATAAAATATTAGCAAGTGAATCAAGCTTTTTTAATCCCTGTCGTGATCCGTCCTTACACATGGCGAACCATGCGTCAGATGGACAAATTTTCTAGTCCAGTTCTGATTTTTTCCGAAAGTTAATTTATAAGTAATATCGTGTAGTCAGTAGGTATAGTCTCGATTCACCCGAACTTAAAAATAAGTGTGTTTTCTTTTAAGTTAACATAAGTCAAATTAAGGATTATTTTATATTGATTCTATCATCATGAAGACTTTGTATCCCGTTTGCATTCGAGGCCTTCAGGGTTCTGACCCTCAGGGTTCGTCTTCCGGGTTTTCCTCCTTTATTTCACACGATCTTGGGGCACCTATGGTAGTGGTTGAATATTTCGCTCTGCGACATGAATGTGTCTCACGAAAATGAAATCAAATTATTCTCGGAATTACCGAAAACTCAATTTCGATTTAAGAGTAACAGTAACTCATGAAGTCATGTTACAAAAGAAGCAATATGAGTAGGCATATGTAATATACATATTATTATGTAGTATGTAAGTAATAAGTAGATATATGTAGATGTGTAGGTATGTATGGATTATCTTATGTTTGTTAATGCATGTACTTATTATTGTGTACAAATTAGACAATTATCCTATACTAAATAGTTCATTCTCCTGCCTGCACCTACCTCAATGTATCTCTGCATCATGCTAAGGTAGACTAGTAGATAAAGCCTTTGGCATTAAGTCCGCCTTTAGTTTGTATAATGTACTGTGCATAAAGCTTAAAAATAAATCAATAAATTTATTTAAATATTTAATAATTTATTAATTAATCTAAAGAGTTATTCATGTTAATAACCGGGTTAGTCGTGATTCTCTCTAAAAAATTTTGTTTTTTATTAACGTGCAAAAACGCTGTTTTAAAACCGAATTATTTTCGTGAGGGAACTAACCATAATAACCTATTGACCTTGTAATGTTATGTTTACGGAATAAGAATTCAAAACATTCCTTTTTCTGATCATATATTTTCTAAAAGAACATTATAAATCACTAGTTGAAGCCAAGCTGTAAATATAGAGAGCTATAAATTTTTGAAGGGCTTGTTGAAAAAAACGTCAGACAAGACTAGATTAGATGGTGTATTTTTTCCGAAAGTAGTTCAGGGGGTGTCGATAAATTTATTTATTTATCTAATTCATCTTACTGATTTATTGTTATAAAATATTGTCATGTTATTTATCAAAGATAATTATTTTAATGTATACTTAGGTCTTCTTCTTCTTCTTCGAATCAATGACTGTACTGAGTGTAGTCCAAAATTTAGCGACTTTGATAGCCGCCTTAGTCGTTTTATTTAGGTCCTCAACTATGTAGGTGTTGGGGTACAGCGGACACATTGGTAAGTGTTTTATTGTTTGCAGAGGCGCACTACAACACCAGACAGCCAAAATAATAGTACCTATACTTAGGTACTTACACTCTAAGATTGAAAAAGCTAACTGTGTGAAAAAACGATCAACTCGTTGTGGCGATCATCGAAAGATCAAAGTTTATAAGTGTCAAATTTTTAACATTAATTAATGAATTTTACTGATAAACAAATCTTTACCCCCACATACCTGCGACTGTAAATTCCCAAAGGGGTACGCAGGCAGAGTTGTAGTCACACCTACATTTCACCCATCATGATTCTCGGTCCCACGTAATAGGGGGTGAGCCTAGTCAAGCGGGCACTTAGTCAGCGGCCGTATGTTTACTGTCGGATGGAGAACAGCCCTATCCCTTAGTCGACTTCTACGACACCCACAGGAAGAGATGGAGTGGCCCTATTCTACTCCACCGGGAACACGGCAGTTACTTTTTTTATCTTTAATACTTACAAAATACACTCGTATTTAACACTAGCCTTCCGCCCGCGGCTCCGCCCGCGTCCATCTCGGTTAACGCGACCTTTGCTCATATCTTCGGTTCTACTCAACCGATTGCGATCAAACAAACGTAAGATTTTAAGTCTGACTAAGCCCTTTCTAACAAAAAAACCGCATCAATATCCGTCCAGTAGTTTTTGCGTCCATCGCGGACAAACAGACAGGAAATTCAAAAAAAAATATTTTCGTGTTCAGTATCGTTAACATAACATAACCCAAGTATTTTTTTTTAAATATCTCCAAAGTACAGACACGACCACTTTACAATTATATAATAGTATAGATAGATAATTTAAACTTCGTAACAAACAGAAATTAATTAGAGTTATGTTGTAAGGAGTCAAAGTAGCAGTGATTTCTCTGGGGCCAAATTAATCATATTCAGTAATATTATATGGTGTAAGATTAATTAGTTAACTGTGTTGATGTAAGTGGTATAGAATCAGTAATTCTATTCATTACATGGGAGATCATGTTAATTCTATTATTAAAATCAATTAGTTAATTATATTAGACTACCAAACAAGTCTCAATCACTTATAGGTTCTTAAGAATTCACAGATGAGACATGACATTTACAATATGAAAATGGAGAGACAAATAAAAAGTGATTTAAATGGTCCACGAACCAGACATTTTAGGAATTCAACTTTCTGTACCTGGAGGACAGATTTTAGTCCCTCTCAGGTAATAACTTGCAAAATACTACTCAGAGAATTCAACTAAATACGAATATACATACCTACAGCTTAAACCTATAAAATTATCGTAGGTATTTGAATATACATATACATACAATCATGCCTTTATCCCGGAGGGTTAGACACCCACATTTCACCAATCATTGTATTAGGTCCCACGTAATAGGGGGTGAGCCTATTGACGTTTTGCGAGCACTATTGTTGACTCGAGCCATGTTATAGGCTGAGTCTGGGCTGTATATATCTGATGTTAAACAGCTATATATGTGAATATAGAGCAGTTCTAATAAAAATTAGATACATAATAATATGTTGAAGTGAGAATATAATTTCTTTGTTGAAGTCGTATAATAAAAAGCCAGCACTGAAGAGTTGAGGCAGACGAAAGATATCCCGGTATAATTTTTTGCTATCCTCTCAAAGTTTGATGAATCAACTCAATGTTCATTAAAAGAGTTAATACCTTTTTTAAGGATTGAGTCTTGTCAAGATTTGCTAACTTCCAATATCCTATCTGATTTGCGTCGGTAAGATTCATCTTATGCAGCGTTTAGGTTTTAATTTTCTTCCAATTTAACATGTACGTAGCAAAACTGCTTGCATAGTTTGTCTGCTGGATTTGGAGTCTCAACTCTTAGTACATTTTTACTTAAGTAGGGAAATAAGTAGATGTTTCACATTTATTTTCACTGCCTCTGTGGCGTAGCGGTAGTGAACGCGGCCGCTACGCAGGAGGCGCGGGTTCGATCCCCGCACAGTGCAAATATTTTTGTGCATGAATATGAAAATTTGCATTGGTATAGCTAGGTGTTTCTATGTATAATATGTATTTACAAAAAAAATGTATCTAAGTATGTTTATCCGCATTCCAGAACCCATAACACAAGCTAGTTAAGCTATGCTTACTTTGGGTCTAGATAGCGTTGTGTAGAATGTGCAATAATGTTCAAATGTTGTAGAATAATGAATAATAGTGTTCGTTGGCGAGACCTAATGTTTCTGTGGTAAACTTCAGAGACAGATTATTCCCCCACTTAGTTACTGCATCAATTGATACCTACTCAATAAAATGTACCTATACGCCAGATTTTCGTCAAAATCATGCCAATTAAAAAGGAACGTCAGATTACATTATAAGCATTGTTATTGTTCAAATTACAAATTATTCTGGTTGACAGAATTACAAACAGTAAAACAGTAGAATTTATAAACAGTAAACACTCAATTACGTGAAATTGTAGACTTCTATTAATACAAGATTAAGGCTACATTGTAGTCCTGTTATTCCAGTTTATTTAATTTTGTAATGAAATATGTTCAAAGGAATCTGTATTTTGTAATTGGGGTATTAAGAGTAAGGAATGTGCGCGATGTCTAAAATAATTTAAGTTTTAATGTCTCTTCTGCCCAAGGTAAGGGTATTTTAAGGCTAAAATGCCTTCAAATTTCAAATTCATGCCTAGTTATAATTTAATAAATATAGTCTAATGGTTCTAATGAGTATTTAAGGATATTTAAATCGATCTAATTTTAATTGAAATGTCGTATGAATTTATAGAAATAGTCATAATTATAGAAGTTCCAATCAGAACAGAACAATTCTGAAACTTGAGTAATACGAGGTTTTTAATGTTTTAATTGTGATGAAGACGAGGTTTTTTCCCTGTCACAAAACTTCAAGATGTGGATTCTTAAAATGTTTACTTCGGCTAAATCCCACCCACTACATTAGAGACTATGTACCTAGTTGTAAAAGTGGGTCTGGTCTGGTCGCCCTTCTCAGGTGCATTGACACTTGTACATGAGCAATCTGTATACCCTGAGAATATTTTATAATGTTCTAAAAATATATGTAACATTCATAAGTTTTCTAGAACATTCGAAACCAATTTGGAAGTCGTAGAGAAATCACAATTGAAAGTCACCGCCTACTCTTTCGTTTAGGAATGTATAAAAAATGGTAATATAGTCATGAATAAATTCTAATGTTATAACTAAAACCACTACATACGGATCAATTGAGATATTACGTGTGTAAAGGTTCAGAAAAAGTGCCCCCAATAAATCCATGTAAAGAGCTCTAATAGACTACTGGCCCGTGTACAAAAATGATGGGTCATTTGAACCACCAGGTGACCTTTATAGAACGATATAAGAGCATAAAATAATAAGATTCAGCACTATGCCGTCACTTGTAAGCTGTCCAACTGAGTGCAGGTGAAGAAGAGGGGGTTGTAACCCACGATTACTTCACCATGTCGCATGATTTTTGTACGGCGTTGCGGAATAATGGATTAGAAGCAGTATTGAAATATTATGAAACTGATGCCGTACAAAATCAAATGACCAAATTTACCCTGGTAATGTCGGAAAATAAAATAAAAATTCCGACTTTGTGGCTCACCATTTTTTGTACAGCACTACGCGTTTGCTTGTTATTTTTCATGGATCTATCGATGGTAAGAATGCCGTACAAAAATATATGACCAAAATGTACTCACTCTACCTGTACTTTGTACCTGTACTCACCTGCACTCAGTTGGACAGCTTACAAGTGACGGCATAGTGCTGAATCTTATTATTTTATGTTCTTATATCGTTCTATATAGGTCACCTGGTGGTTCAAATGACCCATCATTTTTGTACACGGGCCAGTAGTCTATAAGCACTTAACTCGTTTATTTTATTTATACGCATCGGGCTAAATAGTTGTTTTGACCTTTTACGACCCCTTATACTAAGAGGCACTTTACCCACTTCCAGCTTTCGATTTCGATCTTGTAGATCAAAATTTCAACGAGTGTTGTATCATAGATACTAATATTGCTTACTATCAGTTAGCTAACTTACCTATACATACATACATAATAAAAAATGACGAAAACAACACCTATAAGGTGCACGCAATGAACCTAGAAATGCAAAATGAATGGTTGACCCTAGGTGAATTTTGTATTCCCATAGCCTTAAAATGGCGTATCATAATATACGACTGGTCACCGGCCTTACTTAAACTTTACCTAAATGCATTTCAGTTGACCCTCCCCGACCAAAGCAATCTAGTCAGGTGGGGAAAAGCCACAGATAAAACATGTAACTCATGTGGTGAAGCAACTGGTACGGCTAGGCACCTGCTAGTGGGTTGTAGGACGTTATTAGACCGGGGTCATTACTCGCGCCGACATGATAAGGTATTAGAAATCATACGTGAGGCTGTAAGTTTGGCGGTAGCTAGAGCGAAAAAAGGACTAACTACAAACCAAAGAAATGACATTATGTTTGTAAAGGAAGGCTGCTCAAAGAAATCATCTCAAAAGCCATATTCAATTTTAATAACTGCCGTTGACTGGACAATACTCGTAGACACGTATGAGAAGCACTATAAAATACCGGAGGATATCTGTGCCTCATCATCCAGACCCGATATATTCCTTTTTTTCACGATCGCATAGGCGTGCAATGCTTGTGGTCTGCGATTGATATGGCTACGACAATCTCACCTCCGGCAACCGACGGCCCACAGTCGGCGTGCGTTTTAGTCGGTTCGAGTCCGACATAACCTCCTCATCCGGTTCCGGCGGGGGAGGTATCCGTGGGGATTTTTCGCACGATAAAAAAAAAAAGTACAACAACCATTGTACCAACCTAATAACTATTTTTTACTTAGAGTTCGACTAATATAAATATAAATATGCACTAAAAACCAATAAGTTTCAGTAAAGTAAATATAACGTTACCTGAACAAAAAGTTCCACACGTCCATACTCCACGCATTTCAATCCCCTATAAATTATTTGATAGGGTTTCATCCATTATGTAAGTACTAATACCTACTCCTACTACTTCTGTATTCTGCCAGTGTTTACTACAAAATATGATTACTTGTATTTTAAAAACGTTGATATCACCAAAAGATCTCCTCTAAACCACTTTTTCTATTACAAGCCATATTAGTAAGCGTCCCGATACATACAAAATTTGTCACTATCCGACGTGCGTAGCGTACTTGTCCTAAATTCACATTTTTATTAAAACAATCACACAAAATAAGCTTCAGAAAAAAACACGAATGCCGAATACTAATATACTTCAGATAAGGGAGAGAGGTCTAAGACATTGCAGATTTTATCGAAATTGTCAGAACCATGAGTCCTATCCTATAGTCATGTTTCTGACAGTTTGGTTGAAACAAAACGGGTGGTGGGTGGTTTAGTTTGTTTAAACCAATTCAAATTTAATTCTCGTACTATTATCTGTCTTTGAAATGTGGTTAAAGACCTTAACAATAATTTAACAAGAGATTACTGAATCTCTAGGTATTGAAATTGCCTGTCTGGAAATTGAAAAATAATAGTCGTTAAAAAGTATCAATTTAGTTGCATTATAAGGTTGAGCGATTTATAAATGTATAAAATTATAGTTTGATCTGATTGATCTAGTTTTTACATTAAAATTCTACTAATTAATGTAAAACTTTGTGGAGATGTTCAGATCTTTTTTACTCAATTACGATGTCTAAACGGATTTAGCTGAAATTACAGCTGAAGTACAGAGATAGATTCTAGGCGGGTATAACACTATAATGGTTACTTTATATCCCTGGAATTGGGTACCACGGGTGGCAAGAGCGGGACTAGAATTCCACACGGCTGAAGCCATGGGATTCAGTAAATTAGGTTATAAATTAATCCTTATCTTTAGACTTGCACACACTGCCTCTGTGGCGTAGCGGTAGTGAACGCGGCTGCTACGCAGGAGGCGCGGGTTCGATCCCCGCTCAGTGCCAATATTTGTATGCATGAATATAAATATTTTCATTGGTCTGGGTGTTTCTATGTATAATATGTATGTATTTACAAAAAAAAAGTATTTAAGTATGTATATCCGCATTCTAGATCCCATAACACAAGCTAATTAAGCTTACCATGGGTCTAGATAGCGTAGTGTAGAATGTTGTAGAATATTTATTTATTTATTTATTACTATTCATGAATAACTGCTTAAAAAAATGCTTGCGTATATTCGTAATTCCTAGATGTAATCTTACTCTCGAGACACGTCTGCTACGATGGCGTAAAGTGACACTTGGTAGACAGATAAGTAGAGTAAAAGCTGAGACCTGCGCCATGTGAAGTTAGGAACGTGAGAACTTCTTTAGACGCCTTATGCAGTTTTCTTAGGGGTTTACAAAAATTATGGAACTTGCGTCATCATCAGACTTTTTAAGCACTTTTTGGGTGAACAAACAGACTATTTTTACTTCTATCGGCAGTCCCCAAAGTCTGCTTCGTATATGTTTTTTTATTTACTAGCAAAGCAATTACTAAGTACCTAATGTTTAATTCCCCTTCCACCTACAGTAAGTACCTAAAGCTTTATTTTATATTTTAATACAAATATAAAATACAATTTAATAAAACATACACGTTATTATCTAGAAGTAAGACAACCTATAAATCTGCGACTGGCGGCGACCGCAACCCAAATGAATGTGAAATTGAAATCGTAAAATTATGCTCCCGACGCGACGCTATTTATGATAAAATTACAGTTTTTGAGAATATATATGTGATCATATAAAAATCCTATATCATTCATGCAATTGTTATAAAATTAGAGTATAACATTTGGGCGAGCATATGCCTAAAACAAAAAAGAAAAAAAAAACAGCAATTGTAAACCTAAGTAAGTGGAAATTTTGTTACAATTTCAAAATAATTAACAACGTAGGCGAGCTTAATTAACTGTTGAGTTTTCGTCCAGTGAAAATTAAATAGAGCATAGTAAAAATAGAGGACAGATTTAACTATTCAACAGAACTGTTTCGTGTGAATTTTCCGAAACTTTTCATGACTCCTCCATAAATAGTTTTGAATATTTTCACAGTGTGTCGCTACACGGCACTAGTATGAAGCCCTTCAACTAACAGAAGAAGTAACAGAACTATAATTCAAATTCAAATTCAAATCATTCATTTCTGCGCATTTTTTTTTATAGTTTCATACATTTGCATTGTCAGGATGCACAAAAATTTTTGCACAGAGCGGAACCTTCTACGTGGTAATGGAATGCATTTTTTTAATTATGTTTTTAAAGATGGTGGTTTATCACAATTTTTATAATGGTTCGGGAGTTATTGCGATTACAATAATTATGGAACTTACTTTTGCCGACGTTTCGGATGACTTGCAGCACCCGTGGTCACGACTTGATAAGTCTGCGAGCGTCCAGAGGTACGCGAGGATCATTTTTGTGTACCTACTCTACATCCCTACTTAATATTATAAATGCGAAAGTAACTCTGTCTGTCTGTCTGTCTGCCTGCCTGTCTGTCTGTCTGTCTGTCTGTCTGTCTGTCTGTCTCGCTTTTACGACTAAACCGCTGAACCGATTTTTATGAAATTTGGTATAGGGGTAGATTAGACCTTGAGAAAGGACATAGGCTATGTTTGGTCGCGATAACCGACATCCACGCGGGCGGAGCCGCGGGCAAAAGCTAGTTACTTATATATTATAATGAATGATAAGGCTAGCGATACACCACACTCACTATGTCAGTTTTTAATGGCACTGGATTGGAATTTGAGTATCTTAATCACTGGATTCCACGTCCAGGATAGTTTGAATCCCTTCGCTATTTCCCTTTCTACTAGATCTAAACTAAGCTCAATTATGAGGAGTGAGCAATTACTGAAATCATGCACCTCCATCCCCCACATCTGTATAGTGCTCAAGGGTATTATTCTGAGTGTCAGCCCTAATATGAGAAGTCGGTGGATTGCAATTGGTTAAAATAGAAGAGAAAATTTGGCTTAAAATTAGACCAACTGAAATGTGTCGGCTTTTACGTCCGCGCGCAGTTCATTACCATCAGGACATTCTTATTTATTTATTTATTTTTAAACTTTATGCACATAAAAATTGTACAAAGGCGGACTTAATGCCAAAGGCATTATCTACCGCTCAACCTTAGGGTGATGCAGAGACTCATGTCATTTGATTTTGAATAGATTAGGTATATCAATGTGCAATTGCAACTTTAAAATTTTAATTTCAACTTCTGTATTTGTATATAGTTTTATAGAGCTCTATTTAGAAAATGTAGGTTACATAGCACAAGGTAAAAGCACTTTAAGAAGTAATTTTGCTTGACTGGAGCAGGTTCATTTAGTACGAGCTCATATGCGGGAGTATTTAAAACGTTCACGTTATTATTATAGCAGCGCTAGTTTTAAGAAATTTCAGTTCTAATATTTTGTTTTAATGATGCCTCCTTGTTGGTTGAAAGGTTTAAGTGCAATTACTGTGGTTGTTAACTTCATATGTTTATAATTCTATTTTTTATATATATACCTCCCCCGCCGGAGCCGGAGAAGGAGGTTATGTCGGATTTGAACCGACTAAAACGCACGCCGTCTGTGGGCCGTCGGTTGCCGGAGGTGAGATTGTCGTAGCCATATCCCTCGCACTCCGGTTGACCCCGGGCCAAGTCTCTTGATCTGGCCCTCTTCCGGTGTAGGCACCACAGAGTCCCCAATTCGCCCCCGGGTATGGGGAGGCACGCAATGTGCGCCGCCGCCTGTTTTTAATTCTGCTTAGAAAGTAGACGCAGATAAGTACGCACACGTTTATTTATAGATACACAGTAGTATAGTTCTTGTTAATTAATTCGCGTGTATTGCATATGATGGAAATAATATTGAGTATCTATTTTAAAATACATAATATATACATTTATTATAATATAAAGTAGGTATACTGGGAATTCTGGGTGTGAAGTAGACACGCTTTCTATAATTCGGTGATTTTGAAACCAGAAAAATGTGAAAAAGAGCTTACTATCCGTCTTATGATAGGACACGAGCACGACGGCATTTCCGTCACAATCGAGCAGTCCGACTGGGGAAGTACCTCCACCTTAAAGAATACCGCGGCTTTAGTAACCCCGTGTTGTGTTCCCAGTGTGGAGTAGTGTAGCCAAAGCTCACAGGAGAGGGTTTGAGTTGCTGTGGAAATACCAAAGGCTTGATCTACTTATCACATGTGCTTACAGGTACAGAATGTCTCTGTTCTTGCAGGGTCGGCAGCACGAGTGTGACTCCTCTAGTGTTGCCTTATCCGTAGGCCACGGTAACCACTTTCCATCAGGTGAGCCGTGCGCTTATCTGCGACTTAAGTAGTATAAAAAAAGTGTCTGGATATGCCTTGGATATTCAAAATCCTAAGCAACCTATGTTTCAGATTGTCATAGTATTCCATCTGAACGGAACAGGTCAAGTTCTGAATGATGACTTTTTCTGATCCAAACCGATGGAAGAAATTTTAGCTGTGGTAGAGAATATATATTATTTTATACCAGTAGCGATAAAGGCCCTTCACGACCTATATCAAAACAACTTCAAAAAGTAAAAATAAATTCTTAAAAAAACTGTGGTTCCTTTAAATATTAATTCCTTATTCTTTTTCTGAGTATCACCGTACTCATTAACATAAAAGATATATAACTTGACCGAAAAGAAATTAGGTGAATTTATTTCAACATGATTCGAGTCCCAAATCACCGGGCACAATAGAGGCTGGCCTAGCAATTAAGCCAATTACCTCCATTGTACTTAACAGCCGAAAAGAGGTTCCTTTATTACCCGTTTTAGGGTATAATAGTGGTCTAATAACAGCTACTCTACTTACTTTATTTCTTGCAAATGAGAGGTATTTCATAAAATGCATTTAACGCGGGACCATTCACAGCATGTCATCATAAACAAAGTCTTATAATATGGTATAGAGGGAATAAGGGTTCTTTTTTTTGGTGTACGAATCCCTAAAAAGAAAGAATCTTAAAGTTAAAATAAGACAGAAGTGAAATTTATATTTATGCGCATATATTTATCATTGTCAGTTACACCATGCTGCGATATCGTCAAAAGAGGCGGAAACCTTACTACTGAGTTATGGCTTTTTGTTGGCTGTTTCTATTTAGAATTTATTAACATAAAATTGAAATATCCATATGCTAAGTTATTGTGCGAAATGTGTTTTTACGAGGAAAACAGCGACAAATGAAAATAATAAACTGATAAATTTTGAGTGCACTGTTATGAATCATATTAGGCTATGAATAGGATTAGAAAATTGAAAGAAAATAAACGCGAAGATAATCAGGAGTACTGGAAAATCATAACTAGGTGTGAATATAAGCATCATTGCTGGACATATGCCTGCCACAACATGCGCCATAAGCACCCAATGGTCCTTGCGCATCCAGTCTATGGTCTATCCTATTAACTTTTTTCAGGTTGTCCTACAATATATACACCAACCTGCATTATTCATGCAGTCAAATAATCAAATGCCTGTTAGTTTGGTGTACGTACAAACTACCAAGGAACAGTTAAAATTGAGTTCTCCACACTAAGCCTTGAACTATTAACAGAGCAGTTTGTTTCTAGTTAGTAGTATTAAGTTTCGAATATATGTACTGAGAGAACAAAATAAACTATCGGAGTTACACAGCTGGCTACAATTTCTGACCAATGAATGTGGAGCAAGAACAGATTAGGATTATCGAGTTCGGAGAAGGCACGAACACTACTTCGGATGAGGTTTTTCGCTGCCGCATTACAGACTGTTTTTGCAATAAAGTTTCTTGTTTTTGTAGTTTCAAACTTCTCTAGAGTCCGTATTTTGCGATACCGTCAGAGTTTAATAAAAATTCGTTTTATTTGTATGTGGTCTGCTGACTTTTAGCGGATTTGTGTGATCGTGCATGCGTTTCAAATAGGCTACACAAGTTACCAGAGAGAGCACATCAACAAAGCTCTCAGAAGTCAGTCGCTGTGGTCGAAACTCGGCCGGCAGAGACCGGTAGGTAAATGCCGTTCAGATATTCTACTATTATGGTGACCCTGTAAAAATCTTTTCTAGTAGGTATAATGTCTCTCCAGGAATATGGTTACTTTTCTTTTCGCAAGAATTTCCGGTTCACCAGGAAGTTTATGAGGATACAAGGATCTATACAATATAAAAAATATTAAATGTGGTTAGCGGTAGGGGTTTCCGCGATGAGAATATAAATAGCTAAATGCTTAACATTTCAACGTAAAGCAATGCATTGGTAGCGCAAACAACATTATTCTTAACTTGCTAGTTAAATGCGGCCTCTAATTTAGTTAAAAAAATATTTTGGTGTCAGATTTGTTCAGAGCCTATACTACAAATTATCTAAATAGCTAGTAGCCTATACTTCTTTTAATTAATTTTTCATTAATTTACTTAGCATTTTAATGATTCCCATCTTAATTAGCAATTATATTTGACTTTGAAGTAATGAATTTGTTTAAGCTAAAGTTTACCAGTTCAATATGTTTAATTATAATATAATGAATTAATTCTTGGAACTTCTGAACAAAAAGTTTGCATGGTAATTAGTCAAACATTTACTCGTATAGGTAATATGCTCAACGCAAATTTCGAGAAAGAAATTTAGAAAATGCTGGGGTGTGTGAGTACTCCCAATATCTTCGGGGCCTTAAGTCAATCTCACTTCTTAACTGTTAGGTACATTTATGCTGATTAACAGAACAGGCTCGCCGCAGGCTTCCTTCTCACCATTGAGAGGTCAAACGCTAGTCGTTTCCGGAAAAACCAACATACGATTCGATAACAAAAAGTGAACCATGGCCTCAAAGTGTAAAGGTTACCTGTCTGGGGTGTATACTTTTGAAGATTCCGCGATGATTTTGTATGAAAGCCTATTAATGTATGAGATGTAGATGTATATTTGATTTCGTTATAAAATTCCCATCAGATAAGAATGTAAATATTCTAAAGTTTTACATTCATATTGTTATAATTATAGGTAGTCTCATAGAGGTAAATAAAATTTTTGATGAATTTTGTGTACAATATGGAAGCAAAAATTCAAAAGCATCCTTACCTTAATACAATGTCTCATTAAATGACCTTATTTCAATCAAACCAAAACTTAATAATAAAAATAAAGAAAAACTAAAATAAAATCGTACATACCTACATAATATCATAGAAAACTAAAACAATAGTGTACAGTCTGTACAAGATATTACAGTAATAAATACTGTAGCTTCCGTACTCCACGGCTTCTTAAACATAAAGTTTAACATTGCTTTTTCTATTGCAATTCTTTTATAAATCTGTGTAGAATGTTACTCCAAGTACCTACCTCGTAGCTAGCTTTGTATTGTGACCTCCCAAACCGACTCTTCAAAAATATATTCTTCTTCTTCTTTTTCATCCTAGCGTTAATCGGGGTCACATCCGAAGCTTTCACCTCGGAGTCCGTGGCAGCTTTTTCCAGTCTGTTTGGCTATTCTTCGACGTTTCGTTCAAAATATAAATTCAGTGATATCCAAATATATATTGTAGAAGTATCATTAACTAGTAATAATAATATTTATTCAGCTGTATTCATCATCCAAAAAAGAAAAGACCTCTGGCCTTCCAGGACAGCACAAAAATTCTCCAGTGAGCTCTGGCTACCCTACTCACCGTCGGAAACAAAACACGAGGTTATTATGGCTGCGATATTCTGTAGGCTGGTACTTCTCCAGTCGGACTGCTCAGTTAGAATAGGAATACAGTTGTATCCTACCTCCGTAAAAATACCGGCCAAGTGCGAGTCGGACTCGCCCATGAAGGGTTCCGTAGTAGTAAAGGCGAAAACTGCGGTTTATGACGTATTAAAAAAACTACTTACTCTATCTCGTTCAAACCAATTTTCGGTGGAAGTTTACATAGCAATGTACATCATATTATTTTTTTTAGACTTATCATTCTCTTATTTTAGAAGTTAGAGGAGGGGGGACACATATTTCCACTTTGGAGTGTCTCTCGCGCAAACTAGAAAAAAATTAGGTTAGAAACCTCAATAGCATTTTTAAAGACCTATCTATAGATAGGTATCCCACACGTATGGGTTTGATGAAAATTTTGTTTTTGATTTCAGTTCTAAGTACCTATACACAAAAATAGTAAAGAAGCATTAAATTTTGGGGGTCCCCCCCCAAAATTTAATGCTTCTTTACTATTTTTGTGTAAAATTCTTAATGTGGTTCACAGAATACATCTACTTACCAAGTTTCAATAGCATAGGCCTTATAGTTTCGGAGAAAAGTGGCTGTGACATACGGACGGACAGACAGACAGACGGACGGACAGACATGACGAATCTATAAGGGTTCCGTTTTTTGCCATTTGGCTACGGAACCCAAAAAATGGATAGTGGTAGCAACATGGCTAGAGAATAATACGAGTATTAAAAGAAGCCTACGAGTATCCAACTCTATCAAAATAAGCTGTGCATGGTTTGTGGGCTTAATTATCTTCACTTAATTAAGAAAGGCCTTGTTGTGGTATTCAAAGTATTCGTTTCAATCAACGATCTTGAGAGCAGACACATAAATAAAGCCCAACTTTACCGAGTCTGAGTGCTTGGAATGGTGAATAATGTTACAAACATCTTCAAATGTCACTGTATCTTTTAGAGCATGAATTAGGTACAAATAGTTAATTTTCTTTCCTATGTGTTATCAAACTGGTCTCGGCCTTTTTAGGGTATTGCTTGCAAGTTGAATTTCAGAAATTGTTGATTTTATGAATCTATTATATATATATATTTATTATTTTATATATATTTTAGTTTATGACATATCTAGAGAAGTAAGAAGAAGATTAAACAAATTATAATAATATTTTTTTAATCTTCTTCTAACTTCTTTTATTTCGCCAAAATCGACCATATTATTATAGATTTTTCAAATTGTATGTACCCTATAGGTAATATTTGAGGCCTCATTCATTGAAATTTGTGAGTCCTTTATAGGCAGACAAGGAAATCTATTTACTCGTACTTACGCGTTTATAATATTTCCCCTCGCTAGCACAGTAGAGTAGAAATGTCATAATACATTGCTATGCTTACCAGCTTGTAAATCATTTAGTTTTCATCACTATTCTTCTATTTGCTACGTTGCTCGATCTCTGATGTATAATATTGGATTTTATCTTATACTATATGCTCTTCCACTATAAATAAATTCATCTTTAGTACCCAGTACTTAATACCATTTATATTGTTCGTCAAGATGGAGTTAATACATCTCATATATATCTATAACCTTAACACGATATTTGTGACATTTATCTTTACGTTTGTAAAACTTTATAATTTGGTGGATTCTTGGATCCCTTGAGTTAGTTGTTAAGTTGAAAAATTTTACATTTAAAGGTTTGATTCATACATTCACATTCACACACTTCACCACTTAAACTTGAGCTCAACCACGCTGGCTTATATCAGTATTAAAATTCACAAGTTACATTGCAGAGCACATTTCTGTCACATACCACATACTTATAAGTTTTAGGGACGTATTTGCGACAAATTCCTTGGCCTAGTTGCTTTAGGCTTGACAGTTTGTGATCGCGAAATAATGCGGAGTCACTGTCGTAAATAACTTTGTAGGCCTTCATAAATACAGGGCCAGCAAAGGGTTTAATCTGTCACTCTGTTGTTCTACAATGAACCAACATAATTTGATAATTATCGTTTTCACCATCATGCATACCACTAAGAGATAAAATTTTAATTTGGGTCGTGTGTGTTTTATAAAATGGTACGAAATGAAGAACAAGAACAAGTAGATTTATTATTTCAGACTTTAACGATATAGTTATAAGGTTGATATTATATGTTGAATTATAAAACTATCCCCATGAACAAAAAAAAATTATAAAGTGTCATAGACGTAAGCAGTAGTGTTTTATACATCTAATCCAATTTTGATAAGTTGAAGCACATTGCACTCTAATCACATTGCATCCTAATCACATTGCATCCTAATCACATTGCATCCTCCATTGTATTTCCTATTCTTGTCTTAGGAAATAAAAGAGTGAGGTATAATATTGTCACGTTATTAAGAAAAAACCCTGCTTGTATTTCAATCTGGGTAACAGATGTGAAAAATGACTCGAGACAAATATAGCCTTCATTTCTATACGTTCACGTAAAGGCAACCATTTATATAAACACAACACATATAAGAACCACCACATACTTGTATGCATGAATATGGGTATTTGCATTGGTATGGTTGTATTGGTCGTGCCTCGAAGAGCACGTTAAGCCGTCGGTCTAAAGTCCAAGCTGCAATGCGTCGATATCGTCACACACATAACCATTGTGAAACACAACCATTTATGTACTTACATTAATAATAATGATACAGGAATGTTATTTTTTATTTATTCTTTTTATACACTTACATGGCATTTATATAAATTAGTTAGATTTTATGTAGGTACATAAAAGTGAGAGGTGAGAGGGCTATGCTCGGAGTCTCTCTGCGAGATCGAATCAGAAACGAGGAGATCCGTAGAAGAACCAAGATTACCGACATAGCCCAGAGGATTAGCAACTTGAAATGGCAGTGGGCAGGGCACATAGCTCGGAGGACTGATGACCGATGGGGTCGAAAGGTTCTCGAGTGGAGGCCACGTATCGGCAAACGCAGCGTAGGACATCCACCCACAAGGTGGACAGACGACCTTATCAAGGCCGCGGGAACGCGCTGGATGCGAGCCGCTTCCAACCGGTCTTATTGGAGATCTATAGGGGAGGCCTATCTCCAGCAGTGGACTTCCTATGGCTGAAATGATGATGATGATGATGATGTAGGTACAAAGGCGAGCTTAACTCAAGGATGAGTTTTCTTCCAGCAAACCCGGGAGTGCACAAAGTGTCCCTGATCTTTTTTACATTTATTTGTAATAGAAACATAAAGAAGTAACGCTTATGAAACAAATATAACAAAAAGTCGAAATTAAATTTAATTGAACGTATTATCACCTACATTAACATCTTTTAGCTTTCCTGCCCTTTGTGAAACATTGTTAAGGAAAGTTAAATTGAGTTTGACTGGCAGTAGTTTCACCAAAGGGCCTCCTCCTAATTTGTAATCGTTTTGCGTACAGAAAAACAATATGGTTCGTTAGGGCTTATGCTGACAAACTTAGCAAACCGCAGCTTGCCGATTGAACGGAATATTGTTAATTCAATTTACGTTACAAATCAAATAACTTTGGTTTGGAAATTATGGAAACAGTGGTTACTCATTAAACAAACATATTATGCATATAAAGGTATGATTTCGAAGCCGCCGCAAACGACAACGACTGACGCATGCAGCAGATACAGCGTACCCATTACTTTATGGATAAAGGGAACCATTGAGGAGCCGCAATATATTACGCGCATGTGCTGCGTGCGTCAGCAGTTGTCGTATGCAGTCGGCTACGGAATCATACCCTAATCCGTTACCACTAAGCTATAATCTCGTTGACGTAAACAAAAGCGCTCACGTTTCGTCAGTCATGATTCTGTATGACGTAACAGGAAACAAGCCTACTGCCGTCAACAAAGAAGCGTCGGTAGCTTAGCGGTTAAGGAGTCGGCCTTACGATCGAGAGGTCCCGGGTTCGCATCCTGGCCATTACAATACCGACGTGAACCCACTCCTAACACAAGCAATTTAGGTTACTGTAAGGGGTTAGTGGGAATATTAGTAATTTCGGTTGCTAATATTCTTTAAAAACAAAACTGGGTACCTACTTAGAAAACAACACATAGTTTAAGTAGGAATTTATGGCATAGCATAGATTCTAGGTAATAGAATACAATCTAAGTATCAAAACAAGTACCAGTTCAGGTAGGGGTTGAAGCTGAGCGATCAATTATTTTGTATATTTTTTATTCCATATATTTCTATTTCTTTATAGTAACATTATCGGAAGTGAAGACTTCAGAAAAAGGATCGCCCTTTTAGACAACGTGACCCATATCTTGTAAAGGCCGTTTAACTCGAATGAAATAGGAGGCAAATATTATTAATCCCATCTTATATTTGCAACCCACATTACATGTATGTCATATTTAATATTAAAATATTTTTACTAGGGAAAAGCTCCCAAAATTTTCGGACCAGAAATTTTACGAAAATTGCAAGAGAATTTTATTACAAATACAGTTTATTCGTAAAGTCGTACATGTTAAATAAAAAGGAAAAGAAGACGAACTCTGAATTCCAAGGTGTAACCGTCCGATGTAACTTCAAGATTATATGAAGATGGTGCGCAAAAATTCCACAAGGCATAAAAATGGTTTAAATTCTGCCACCACTGTTTTGCGCCAAATAAATAGACCTAATGTTAATGAATGTTCTATTTACGTACTTCAATTCAAGTATACATCAAGTATACATCCCTTTTGAGCGAATTACCTAAATTGCACGATGCCTATGACATTACATACAAACCATTTAGTATATATTAAAAGCTTGCTTCAATATTTTTAAACATAATTGGCATAAAGCTATTGTGATATAAATATATCGACTAGGTCGGGGGGAAAGCACTCTCCTATTGAAACCAACTTCAAAGTATAGTAAGCACTACATTGTATTCCTTTTTTACCGACTTTCTGCTTTTCACTCGACACAAACAGTTTAAAAATACAGTCTGAAAAACATCCGTAGCATTTGTACACATCGATCCGGTAATTTGAATCTGTTTCGTTAAACAGAGATGTTTCAATTCAATTTATTTTGTCGTGGTCACTATCCGAAAGACAAGGGAGTTGATTACGGTCCTACCAATAGTATCAAATCACCGGTTAACTGTCCACTAGTGTTTCAGTATCACGATATTCTTTCAGTAATTAGAAGCTGTGCAGACCTTTCAGAGTCCTCACATGTTTAAGTGTCTGATTCAATGCAATTTACTAGTAGGATTCTAAAACGGCCTTTGATGTTTTAGAATTGTAATCATTATAAGGCTTATTTATACGAGGAGAGTTACTCGCCTGCAAGGTATGATTATCGAAAGGACAGTAAAAAGTTGTTTCGTCTAAACATTCTCAGAAACAATAGCCGCTCGCTCGTCCACGCTTGGCGAGAATTGCCTCGCAATTAAATATGGGTAGTGTCCCTCAAACAGAATTTTCAAGCAATAATCGTATGTCAAACAGGCTTACATGTCACTTGCTAATCTCATATAATGTACCTAATTGTATTAGCGACAATCAAAATTGTCGCTAATACGAACAAATGTTTGCAAGTGATTCGCGTACGATTTTCGGACCGAAATGTGCGACAAACTATACCCATCTAAATGACGCCTTACTGCGGGTTTCTTACAATATAATAGTTAGTAGTTGCTCATGAGATGAAAGGCCTGATCAATATTATGATTGTTAAATCCATCAATTCATCAATCTTGTAAGCGTCACCATAAACACAACAGTAATCAAAAGTGACAACGCCAGATATACGAGGAATCGTATGAGTTTCGCCCCATGGATTCGATTTTCTACCAAAGGATTATTATGGAGAAATAAAGAATGAAGATTATATCTTTGCCTTACCTGCTTATGGACATACACTGATGCGCTTGGCGTGCAGTGATCTGGTGGGCATTGTAAATTAATTGCGGACTGGGTCCCGCATTCATCCAGGAATACATTCAGGAAGACATGGAAAATGTAAATAAGAACCGTTACAGTAGCAGGTAGAATAGCTTTTCAAGATTATAATTAATTTCTTCATCAATCAATTATTGATCTAAATCAACAGAGTTATTGAAGCGAACGCAAATCAACTTAACATAAAAAATGTATTATTGTTACAAATATTAGTAAAATTATTATAGATATTTATAGTTTGATAAAATACAGACGCCCACATCGACTTCAGTGTAATAATGGTTCAACCTCATTTCTATTTTGGAAACTAAAATTGGATATACTGTTATTACCGTCGGTACCTTTCAGAAGTTGTATAACGCTATAAAGGTACCTGCCAAGTGGATATTTCAATATTCATGAAAACATTGCGAATAATGTCTGCTAAATTGTTCTGTTTTGAAAAAAAGGGGCTAGTATCGATATCAACTGATGGTTAGAATATTTTGGTTAATGAATATTATCAGCAATATTAAATGTAAGATTTTAGTCAATAATTTAAAATGATAAAATCCGTAATTTTTTTGTAATAACAAACCGCACAATAATTTATTTTTTATTTATTTATGTATTATGCGACTAAGGGATAGGGCTGTTTGACGTCAGACAGATGTATACAGCCCAGACTCAGCCTATACATGGCTCGAGTCAACAATAGTACTCCGGGGATGGGGGCGTGATTGTATGTATGTATGTATTATATATTATGTGGAAAGAACTCCCTGCTGTGGGTTTTCCAAGCGATTACTATAAGTATGGGGTTCAGGAAGGACATTAGAAGGTTTCTACCAGGGTCAGCAGCACGACTGTGATGCCCTGGCACACGTCCATATGCCACGGCAACCAATTTCCATCAGGTGGGCCGTGTGCTTGTCGGCCGCCTAAATGGTATAAAAAAACTAATTACTAACTTTTAAACACTATCCATGATACATAGTCAACCTGTGTCCACGGCCGGTGTAGCCTGGTCGAAACGTTTGGCAAATCAAAGGTATGTATGTACCTATACCATAATCCGGTTAATTCCCGTTAACATTATTGTATGAAAAAGTATACTATTTGATTTCCACGAGGACAATAAATTAATTTTTCTACTTTTTACTCTTTTGAAATACGAGTATGTATTATCAGCATCTCGAATGAGAGAGCTCCCAGACAGGGAACAGCTTGGTCGATAATTAAAATATGGCGTGGCTCGTGTTTCGCCTCCAAGATTGTCACATATTTGGACTATGGATTTTTTGATAAATGTGTTAAAGCAATGGTGAATAATGATGACGCAAGCAGTGGCCGTATTGATAAACAGAGTAGTATGATATATTTATTTTTTTAATATTAAGAATAGATTAGTAGAAAATAATGAACTCCTTCGTTGAATAAAACACCCACAAGGGTCTTAGATTCTTGACCTTTCAAAACCGAGTTTAATATTCTATGAGTACATTAATAAAGAAATAAGTCAAAAATATTATTAAATAACCTGTTAGAATAATAATAATAATAAGTAGCCAGGATAATCCATCAGTAGCCAGGATAATCCATCAGCAACTTGCCCTGAAGTATAAACTTGTGGAATCAGAGGTACCATACTACAGGTATGTGCCCGACCCAGTTCTCGAAAATGGGCATATCACGTTGTACTGGGATCGATCTATTATCACTGACAGGACTATTGTTGCCAATAAGCCTGATATAGTGATAATAGATCGATTAGAGCGCCGTGCAGTAATAGTTGATATCACTATCCCTCATGACGAGAATCTCGTGAAGGCAGAAAAAGAAAAACAAATTAAGTATTTGGACTTGGCCCATGAGATTGTCGACATGTGGGATGTGGACTCGGCTATTATTGTACCGATAGTCGTTTCAGTTCACGGACTTATCGCCAAGAGCCTCGATCAACATCTTAAGAGGCTCTCGTTAGACGGTTGGCTCAAGGGCTTGATGCAGAAGGCGGTTTTGCTAGGCACGGCACGTATAGTGAGGAAGTTCCTCTCCCTGGAGCCCTAACCACCGGCAGCTTGGTCCCTGTACCCGATGCCGGTGGGACACTATTTTTTATATTTTTAAATATATTTAATTTTTTTATGGATGTATTTAAAAATGTAATGGATTTTAATGAATAAAGAGGAATAATAATAATAATAGTTTTATTTATTTCTCTCAGTAAGGTACAAAATAATAGAGAGATTCTGTACCGTCAGCGTAGAAGATTATTTATTTATTTATTTATTTTAATAATTATTATTACAATAGTTTACATAAATTTAATAAATTTATCCTGTAAACCCAGATAGGGACAGACAAGCCTTTGGGCTTCCCACTGACAACACAAAACCTCTCCAGAGAGCTCTGGTTATTGTGGTTATCCTATTCACCACTGCTCACTCTCTTACACACTCAGGACAAACAAATATAACACCTTTTTTTAAATTCGAATTCCACTTCGTTTGTATCAATTTGATAATTTGGTTAATCATCAATGTATAAAATAAGCCTTACTGGTCGAAATGATAAAGTAATTTGTAATGGACGCTGAAAATGAACGGTCAATTATACTTCAATACAAATTGTGTTAAGGTAAGCTGAGACCCTCTCTGTGCAAAGCCATGAACACTTCAGTTCACCTCGGAGGGTTAACAAAGGATACTAAGTTATTAGGTTGTAGGCAAAGTTCTGAATTAAGCACCTGTCTGAATCAAAAGCCAGAGAGCTTATATTGCGGACAAAAGTGTTCGGGAAGTGACACAAAGGAAAGAAAATTATAAATCCTGCTTTTTATGTTATAAATAATTATAGAATTGAATGTTAGTCTTTCAATCTTTTTTTGGTATTGTAAGATATTGGTGTATGAAATGTATGTGTTACTGTAGTAACTTTTGATATACCTATTATTATTATAGTGTACTTATTTTGGAAAATAAATGCGAACAATAGACATATATTGAGTGCAAAGGTGAAGGTAATGCAGTCAAGTTCTTTTTTTTTTTTGTTTTTACCATTATGGTATGGGTAAGGGCGCGCGCCACGCGCGATCCTAACGTGGGCCACTTCAAGGCAGCGTACAATAAAGCCACAAAGGTCTGCAAGGGGGCTTACGTCAGAGCGGATGCCCAGCGCATAGCGCGGCTTGGTCAAGAGCTAGTGGCGCATCCCACGGGCAGCCGTGGCTACTGGCGACTGGCCAAAGCCGTGCAAGCCAACTTCTGCCAGCCTTCGCTGCCCCCGTTGCGCAACCCTGATGGATCCCTGGCCCATGAGCCGCAAGAGAAAGCAAATCTGCTGGTTAATCTCTTTGCGGCAAACTCCCGAATCGATGATTGCGGTAAGCAGCCACCGACATTACCCGTCTGTGACCACGCAATGCCTGAGATCCGCATCAGGCAGCGCGATGTCCGTGGTGTGCTGCAGTCACTCGACGTCCGGAAAGCCAGCGGACCGGATGGTATTCCAGCGGTGGTTCTTAAAAAATGCGCAGCGGAGTTGTCTCCAATGCTTACGCGTTTGTACCGGATGTCGTACATCTCAGGTACAGTGCCATCGGCTTGGAAAGAGGCGAATGTGCAGCCGATCCCCAAGAAGGGGGATCGCTCGGACCCAGGCAACTACCGGCCCATAGCCGTCACCTCAGTGCTGTGCAAGGCATTCGAGCACATAATAAACAAACAGCTCATGCGTCACCTAGAGGATCATTCCTTAATCAATGACCGGCAATACGGCTTTAGACCGAAGCGGTCAACGGGTGATCTTCTGGCGTATGTTACCCATTTTTGGGGTGAGGCTATGGACAAGCATGGCGAGTCACTGGCAATTAGTCTTGATATCGCCAAAGCTTTCGATAGAGTCTGGCACAAGTCGCTTCTTTCCAAGTTACCAGCCTTTGGTCTGCCTCCCAGACTGTGCGACTGGGTGTCTAGCTTTCTGCAGGGGCGCCGTATTCGCGTCCTCTGTGACGGTCGAACTTCGGAGTTCCTGCAGGTAAATGCTGGCGTGCCGCAGGGGTCCGTCTTATCACCCACTCTCTTTCTTCTGCATATCAACGACATGTTTTCCACTGGCAGCATTCACTGCTATGCAGACGATAGCACCTTACACGGGAGTTATCACGGACATCCTGCGGCCAAGCAGTCTGATATCGCGGAAAAAAGGCAGCTTCTCGTCAGTGAACTTGACCGGACCCTGAACCACGTTTCCCAATGGGGCTCTGAAAACCTGGTCGAGTTCAATGCCAAGAAGACGCAGGCATGCGCGTTTACAGCAAAGGTATCTTCGTTCCTTCCCCTTCCAACTCTTCAGAGCACGCCACTGCCACTGCAGGACAATCTCAACATCTTAGGTATGGATGTCTGCTGCAAACTGAACAACAAAAACTACATTGAGAGCATCATCAAAACAGCCTCGCGTAAACTCGGAGTCCTGAACAAAGTGAGACGTTTTTTCACGCCGGAGCAGCGGTGTCTTCTCTACAAGACACAAATTCGCTCTTGCGTGGAATACTGCTCGCATCTCTGGGATGGCTCCGCAAAGTACTTACTAGATGCTCTCGACAGGTTGCAGCGACGTGCGGTCCGCATTATTGGGAATCCTGAGGTCACTAACACCCTCGAGCCTTTGCAGTTGCGTAGAGATGTGGCATCTTTGGCGGTTTTCTACCGTCTCTACCACGGTGAATGTTCTGATGAGCTCTTCCAAGTAATCCCACCCTCTCCTTTCTTATATAGGACAACACGTGCAGGACTTAGATGCCACCCGCATGCAGAATATTCCATCAAGAACCAAGCGATTCGGCGACTCCTTCTTCTGCCGCACTATTAAGACTTGGAATTCCTTGCCAGCTCACGTGTTTCCTTCCTCCTATAGTCCCGGGTCCTTTAAGCGGGGCGTGAAAAAGCATCTGATGAGGCCGTCAAGCTGAGTGCCACCATTGTAACATGGTACGTGTTGTAATGGTGGCCCTCTTTTCAGAGACTTTGCCTTCAGCTTACCATCAGGCGAGGCGAAGTCAAATTGACGTGTCCTATAAAAAAAAAAAAAAAAAAAAAAAAAATTAAACCCAACCCTCGTATACTCAAGTAATAATAGTTGAAATCGATTAGGATAGAAAAATATAACTATACGTGTTATCATCTGAAATATTGAAATATTTTATTTTAATTTTGAGTTTTTATCATAACCGGGATACTTACTAGTAATTCCTGTCCAAAAAATCTGCGGGAGAAAAATATCATAGTTATTTGAAGGTAAATTGGGAGGGGTAGCGAGCGTTGTGAAGCTGCGCGAGAATTTTTTCAACCATTTCTAGTAACAAATTCAAGCCTCTCTCCGTAAGAACCATCCTCGTAGGTACTTCATGGAATATTCTAAAAAAAAATAATAAGCGAAATCGGTTCAGCTGTTCAGTTCTCAAGATTTGCGCTTAGCAACACATTTAGCGATTCATTTTTATATTATAGATTTATATTAGTTATTCTGAGCTACACAGTACACAGAACTCTGAGAATATCATTTTCTACACCGGCACAAAATCATCTATTTGCGTCAGTGAACCAGAATAATAATATTAACGTTTCTACGTTAGTGTTTGACTTAGATACTGTAGCTATACACTGTGTAATGTTACACTGTAAGCGCTACGGTACATGTTAGTATCACTTAGATGTTAGAATTATTAACTGCCTCTTAGATACCTGTGCACTAATAGACACCATCACATGCCGTTCTAACATAGTAAGTAGGTACACGTTGTGTTGTTCTCGTAAACATAGTAATGTACGTCATTTCATTGTTCATCTTAGTATGTAAATCGGCCGCATTTGTCTACGTGTTGTGTCGTGATGCTCTCTGTTTCTGTCACACTGTTCGCTTCTGACGCGACACAGTACGCTGCCTAATAAATATAAATGCGGCTTGTAAACATAGTAACAATGTATTTGAACATTGCAATAAAGATTAAGATACTCTTGTAGGAAGTAGGAGACGAGACGAGAGAGGACTTGTAGGAGGAGAGAGAAATACCGTCGCATAAAATACCGCGGTTAAATAACCTCGTGTTATGTTCCCGGCAGTGAGTAGGGTAGCCAGATCTCACTGGAGAGGTTTTGTGCTGTCAGTGGGAAGAGCAAAGGCTTGTTTATCTTCTGCGCTGATGGCACAGAATCTCTCTGTTGGTGTTGCACTCATCCATGAACCACGGTAGCTTGTCTTCGACATAAGTAGTATAGAAAAGATACATATATACACATTATAAGTACTCTTTATTGCATACCAAACATAGGATACAAACAAAGGATAATACATGATGTTAGTTGTACAATATGTTGTCTTATCGCAGTGTGCTATTTCTCCCAGACACCCTTTTGTTTGGACGTTAATGCTAGAACCAGGAAGTTTGTTACGGTAAGTAAAATAATACAGAAGTGGATACTAGTTTTATGAAATATCAACAATGGGTTACTTCAAAATAATTAGAATCAGATAAATCAATAAAAATGGATGTTGCTAAGCTAAGCGCACAACTCGAGTACTGCCAGCTGGACCGATTCGTTTAATTGTTTTTCTCGTATATTCCGAAAGTTCTACGGGAGGTTTAAAAAAAATTAAAGAAAAATCGGGAACGGGAATGGAATTAATCGTGGGCCAAGCTGCGGGCATTAGCCAGTTGTTAATTGACAATTTGTCAATGAGACAAAAATACTGGGCTTATTAGAAGGTATAGGTTTAAATGTAATAATAACCTTTTGAATTGAAAAAGAAAGAAAGAAAGAAAGAAAAATATATTTATTCTGACCCGCAGCACACAATACAATCAAAGCAAATATCACAATGTAGGTATACATTAACTATACAGACCATTCATTCGGATATAAAAGAGAGAAACCAGAAAACATTAGAACAATATTGACACAGGCAACACTGCCCTGCACTACCATATGCCATAGTTGTCACAAGTCCATGAGGTCTATGGTCACTTTGTCTATGGTCATTTTGTGATGTAATCTGTATAATCTATGCTATGATATAATCTTATCTATGATGCTATGATGCAACTTTTTACCTACCTACAAGACATCGGTACATAAACAACAGAAACTCATAGCCCCAACAAGTGCAGCAGACAAATCAACAAGAATTTGTTGATTTGTCTGCGTTAGGGTCTGACTGAAGTGAATATTTAAAATGTTAAATACATTTTGCGTGATATTATATTTACACACCACAGACATTAACAAATATTTAATATTTATATTCATTCACAAAAGAATATGTCTCTACAAGAGTTATTCCGGTTGGATCCCCTGATATGATCCACTGCCGATTTTTATTCATCAAATACGTAGAACAAGCATCATCTTCATGGAGATGACATCATCATTTCCTGATCTTGGCCACGGATGCACCGTGGCCAAGATGACATCGGAGTTCAGGGTCCGCCTTCCGACTCTTCCTCCTCCTCTTCGCATGATCTCGGGCCTCCACGGTAGTAAGACCATTTGCACGCATGTCACCCTCCACGACGTCAAGCCAGGACTTCTTGGGCCTACCCCTTCTACCTGAACCTGGCGGGGGCGCCATTGCCAGGCATTTCCTAACCATGTAGCCTGGTGATGCCGTAAGAATACGTCGAAAAGTACACATTCACATTAACAGTAAAAAGTTAAAAGTACAAAGTTATTTTTTGTTGAGTAGCCTTTTGATTAAGGATGTTCTTATAATTCAGACAAATAATATGTAAGTTTAACATGAAACTTCATTATTTCCACGGAAGCAAAGTGATACAATGAGCAGTTTTCCAGTAGGTATAATAATCAGTTGGTTTTTAAGTCATCAGGAGATGGCGCTAGCATAGCTTTTGGTAATTTTAATGTACTCTGTTGTTTGTTAGTGGTATTTTCATTGTATCAGAAAAAATGACAGAATATTTAAGTAAAGTAAATCATTACAAAACCGAAGAACATTTTTTCCAAAAATTACACTAGATGTGACACCACACTCTTCTTACCAAAAGTGCCGGCTGCGCCATCTAGCGTGTCTTTAGGAACCCTTTAAATACCTACTGGAAAACTGCTCATTATACTTTATCGTGCCGCGTGTTGTGATTACACTGGGAACTGAATTAACTTAATATTCTTCATACTAATATTATAAACTAGCTGTTGCCCGCGGCTCCGCCCGCGTGGATGTCGTTTATCGCGTGGTGTTGTAAATAGGCTGAAAGTTGAGCGTTGAACGCTGATTAGACATTGTACTCGCCTCTCTATTCGACCCGAGGAGGTAGGTACACGACGGTATATTCGTCCCAATGGAGCAGTCCGACTGGGGTAGTACATATCTCCGACGGTGAGTAGGGTAGCCAAAGCTCACTGGAGAGTAGCTTGTGCTTTGTGCTGTCAGTGGGAAAACCAAAGGCTTTGTCCGACTTATCTTTTGCGCTGACGGCACAGATTCTCTAAGTTCTTACAGGTAGGCAGCACGAGTGTGACTCCCCTGGTGTTTCACTCACCCATAGGCCACGGTAACCACTTACCATCAAGTAGGCCGTGTGCTTGTCTACCACCTAAGTAGTATAAAAAAACGCGGCACAATTTTTTGGGCACGCCAGCAGTGCCACCACAAAGTAGGTATTTAGATGCGCCCGTGTTAGGTATACGATAGCCACAAAAAAGGTTCGCCATCCCTGCTCTTAGTTCTTACAGGGTAGGCAGCACAAGTGTGACTCCCTTGGTGTTGCACTCAACCATAGGCCAAGGTAACCACTTACCATCAGGAGGGCCGCGTGCTTGTTTGCGACCTCATTACTACAGTACGACTCCCGACTATAGTATGGGGTACTTAAAGAAGGGCGAGTGTGACGCCCCTGGTGTTGCATACGTTAATAGGACACAGTCTTAACCACTTTCCATCAGGTGGACCGTGTGCTTGTCTGCCACCTAAGTGGTATAAAAAAAACTTTCTATTCTACCTGCATAATATCTACTCGACTCTACTCCCAATACCTTTGCCCTTCCCCACCCTCTACGGAGTAATCTGTCTTTGTGTGGAAAACGATTTTGTAACACTGATCTTAAGACAGTACCGACATCTTCTTCTATTTCATACGATTTTGCAACCGTTTACCTGACAAATTAGAAATTGAAGTTGAAACGAAACCATAGTAAGTTCAAAACCGCGTTAACGCCATCTAGTTACGCATGTTGAAATAAATTCATTGATAAAAAAATAATAATTTCATGATTAAAATCGCATTTGTTTACACAACTGTAAATGTAAATTATAGTCTATTTATTTACATACTTGCTCGGATGTAATAAGATATAAAATATCATCCTTAAGAATAAAAAAGCGCCATCTATATTCCCGCTCATATTCCGTATAATATCAATATTGTTCACAACTCCGGTTCTACTCAACCGATTGCGATCAAACAAACGTAAGATTTTAAGTCTGACCAAGTCCTATCTAACAAAAAAAACCGCATCAAAATCCGTTCAGTAGTTTTTGCGTCCATCGCGGACAAACAGACAAACAGACAAACAGACAAACAGACAGGAAATGAAAAAAAAATATTTTCGTGTTCAGTATCGTTAATATAACATAACTCAAGTATTTTTTTTTAAATATCTCCAATGTACAGACACGACCACTTTACAATTTTATAATAGTATAGATGTGAAAGTTTATGATGATATTTGGTATTAAGACAATAATAAATCTATTCCTGTAGGAACAATTACAGTCTGAAATAACACATGGGCTACTTTTGTGCCGAGAAAATGGGAACTTACCCATGGATTACAGAATCAGGATCAGAAGCCGTAAGCAACTCAGCTAGTTTTTTTATCATGCGCAAAATCCCCGCGGAAGCCGGCGGGGGTAATTATGTCGGACTCAAACCGACTAAAACGTACAACCGTCTGTGGATCGTGAAAATAAACTGTAGATAATAATATATAGATAGATATTTTTTTTATTTATTCCAATGTCAAAATTACAAAATATTAACAAAATAAACATGTCACCTTAATACTAAATAAATTAATTATTTTATTTATTTTATTTACTCTATATCAAAGTAGGTATGTAATATGTCTACTACAACTTATGTTCTTGTTCTTGATGAGTATAGAAACATGTTTTGAAATTTTAAACGAGTCTTGTCGGACATAGATCACAAAACAAGTGACTTTCACAAAATGTAATTAAGTTAAATTTTAGTGAAGAATGCCAAGCGGGGCTTGTTACGTAGTACTATTATTTATTCTGTGCCGTTACTCAAATCTTTGCTACATCACTGAGTACGAGTACAAACAAGAATAAACCAAATATCGGCTTTGCGCTTGTCTCTACAAATTAAATTCTAAATAGATCTATAGTTCGTGTCCTAATTGGACATTCAATTCTCAGGTAGAAAATTGAACTTAATTACTTGTTCGAAAGGTCTATTTTAAGTTTCCGGCAATTATACTTTGAAAAGGGTAGTTTCTACTTTAGGAGTTGGCATTAACAAGGTAACGTAGGAAACCTTAATAATATTAAAGTATTAAAATAATAATATTAAAGTAAAAAAGCCTTTAAGACTCCAAAGGAAGGTCAGGTTTACTATTTTCGTAAAATTGTGTTCATTCCTAGCAAATAATGAGGGTTGTAGCTATTTGTTTTTCGGTATTATGAAACCCTTGTGTAAAACGGTAATACTCTTGTGATTATTAAAATAATTAATGATGTTTCATGTTACTTAATTATACATAATTATTTTATGATGAGTTTTTTATATAAACCTACGTTGTTACTATTAGAACTATCGGGATATTTACCATGTATTGTTCGGAGTTTCCGATATTTCGGCGCTGTTGCAAGCACCATGTTCACGGAGGAACTGTTGTACTGGCGGTAAACGGTGAAAAAGTTTTTGGAGTACATATTATATCGATCTACCCTCTTTCGAGTTATTTTGCTACGCGTATGGACACTACTACTGGTTTCACTCTCAAATACAACTCGTTGTATTTCCACAAACTCAGATTTCCTTGTAATAACTCTAATGAGAGGGTAAGTAATATATACCTACGCATTTCTTACTTTTGGTGGGCAGAGACAACGGTTTGATATTGTTCTTACACCCATTGAAAGTTTCTTCTACTGTAAGTTATATATACAATTATTTTATTGAATCTACGAAACGGCCCCAGGTGAGCACGAGTAACTATAGTAATCGTATCGTAAACGTAACGAGAGCACGGAGCATTGCGATTGGCCGCTTGCCTACTGTGAGCGTATGGCGGTTACGATAATTTTTCGTGCAGATCTCTTCGGGGAGGGAAGTCCCCAACAAGTGAGTGACATGATGGTTGACTGTTGCTTGCAATAAAGCAGATTTATCTGTTTATTTTTCACGTGAAATAAGAGCTTTAACTTCTATCTATCTTCTCCATTGAAAGTACCTACTATTTACTTAGTTTACCGAGCCCAACCAACTATAAAACAGTTTCAGACTATAATTACATACATACGCTTACGCCTATGTCCCTTTGGGGCAGGCAGAGATAACAGCCCGTCACTTACTGCTATCCTTATATACCTACTTCACGAGCTTCGACTTTCATTAAACCTTTCATGCAATCCCCCGAATTCGAGAGCTTCTGACGCCCTTTTTTCAATACCTTACCAATTTGGTCAGTGTATGTATCGCGAGGTCGACTATTAGATTGTAATAATATATGATACCTAATTACTTTATCAATCGATCAATTAACCTATCGTAGTCCACTGTTGGACATAGGTATCTTCTATGATTTGTGTGTGTCAGGATGGCGTGAGTGAAATCTGAATTGTCACAAAACTTGCACTAAATAACTGTACCTAAACTGTACTAAACTGTACCTATGTTAAAAAAAACTGTACCTCAAGCAATTCAATATTAAATAGATAGTGAGATAGACACGCCATTCTGACGTCAGCTTGGCGCGCATAGTCGTGTATTAGCCCAACGTGTGGGAACTATGTTTTGAAACATATATCAATAAACTGTACCTAAACTGTACCTCATAAAACTGCCAATAAAAAAAAATTAAATCACACGTGATATCCGTCAAATCAACAAAAAAAAATGTTTACTGCTCATTTATTTTATACTACTTAGCTTTTGCCCGAGGCTCCGCCCATGTGGGTTTCGGTTATCGCGACCAAACATAACCAATATCCTTTCTCTTATCTATCTCTATACCAAATTTCATCAAGATCGGTCATCATATTTGAGTGTAATTAGTAAACTCTCAAAACTTGTACATAAAACAAGAAATAAAGCACAATTTTTTTCACCCATATTGTTGGGCTAATTTTTTTCTAATAAATGTGGTCAGTACAAACATTCTGAATAATCAGGTAAAGTAAATAAATGGTTTTTGAACATTTTACTTTTTATTAATTACTGTTCTCGGCTCACTTAAGACTTAATAAGGGGCCTCACTTGTACCATAATGTATGTACATGTAATGAAAACAAGCGCCTATTGCAAATTGATCGACAAACATAGTATACATGTTACATTTAATCAAATAAATGAGCAGTAAACATTTTTTGTTGTTGATTTGACAGATATTACTTACGTGTGATTTAATTTTTTTTTTTGGCAGTTTTATGAGGTACAGTTTAGGTACAGTTTATTGATATATGTTTCAGAACATAGTTCCCACACGTTGGGTTAATACACGACTATGCGCGCCAAGCTGACGTCAGAATGGCGTGTCTATCTCACTATCTATTTAATATTGAATTGCTTGAGGTACAGTTTTTTTTAACATAGGTACAGTTTAGTACAGTTTAGGTACAGTTATTTGGTGCAAGTTTTGTGACAATTTAGATTTCGCTCACGCCATCCTGACACACACTATGATTTGGGGGCTTAGGCCTATTTACTTTATACGTTACGCTATTTTCTATTCAATACGTACTTTGCTTGCGGTGATAACAGCTTCCATTTTTGAACAGCAATCTAGGAAAGGTCAATTTTCCTTTGTCAATGATTAATGAGGTTCAAAGTACTTTGGATCTGGTAGAGCTGAGTCGCTGCCTCATTAGCATTCTACGGCGCGTTCTTCCTAAAATGTGCACAAAACAATTATTAACAAAGAGTGCGCTGTAGAATTTGAACTCACTGTTTGCATTGTTTGTGCTGCCAGATCAATTTCCGTTCTGAACAAGTATACTTTTTTATGATACCCGCGGCTACCCGCTTAGATGACGGTTATGAAGACTTTAGGTCATATATCTCCAGTTCTAATTAATCAATTGCAAAAAGATAAACAGACAGTTCCTTAATATAACATAATTCAAGTATTTTTTAAATATCTCCAATGTACAGCAGACACGATTACTTTATAATTATATAATAGTACTAGCTTTTGCCCGCGGCTCCGCCCGCGTGGATGTCGGTTATCGCGACCAAACATAGCCTATGTCCTTTCTCGAGGTCTAATCTACCCCTATACCAAATTTCATCAAATTCGGTACAGTGGTTTAGGCGTGACAGACAGACAGACAGACAGACAGACAGAGTTACTTTCACATTTATAATATTAGTAGGGATAGAAGTAAAGAGTAACTACGTAATATTCTGTCAAAAAAGAACCAGGGATCGATGATTAAATAGGGCCGTCGAAATAAAATTTGCCGTCAAACTGTAGTAAAATCCATTTACAAGCAGTTAAGATGGTGCTAGAAAAAATTCTAGTCGGCCATCAACGTGTTCATCTGAAATCAATTCGATAACAATCCAATGCGGACGCGGCGTTATGCACTTGAAATTCTAAGCAGAAGGTGTGACTAGAATACCAAGAAAATTACCTAAGCTTACGCTGCGGTTGAGAGAGCAAATTCATCGAATAAGACAAGATACGTGGGCAGGATATTTATGATAACAAGGCTATCATTGTGAATGAATTTCTGACCAAAACCTCAACAAACCATAAGAAATTGCCACAATATTTAATGTGATATGTTGCTTCCCGCTTCAGTTTACATGTTCCTGTTTTCAAAAGTTCAATTACAACTTTTAAACATTCGTTTTCAGTCGAAAATTGTTATAGAAGAATATTCGTTATATGGAGCCAGATTCTGCAGTTGATTCCAAACAATTGAGTTCAAACATTTTAATACAGATTGGGTTAATCCTTGACATACCTATAGGTATGTGTACCTATATATTATTTTGGAAAGAGCCTACTTTGAGTGCGATGTGAAATGTTGATGAGCAATACATATTTTATGTTTCATTAATCATTTCTGACAGTTTCTTGGTAGGTGCTCTGAGTTTTAAAAATAGACAACACTATCAATCATCTACATAAACCTTGATACGACAAAAGCAGGCCTGTATTAAGTACATGAAGATCTATAAATAACAGACGCCCGTCCAAATATCCTTACGACAGCATTCCTCAATACGAGAAACAAAGATCCGGAGGAATTATTTTTCGCGTTGCCTTTCCTTGACATCCAAGTCATTCGATTTTCGAGATCGGTTTTTGTGTATTTTTCTTACAAAATGTCAAGTTCTTGAATTCTTCCGGAGGCCGCGTAGTAAGATAAACGGATGGCGGGACAAAAAGTTATCTAACTTGGCCTTTCTTTTAACAAAGCCCTAGAAACGATCGCAGACAGAAAGAGGAATACATATTAGCATTTGAGTTTACATTCTTTATTTATTCGTAAGACATAATTACAAGTTTACAAAATTTTGAGATTGTTGACAATTGAATCGTAGAGATGCTAATAATATAATTATTATTATTGACAGTATTGTAACAAAGTTAAATGTTTGTTACTAAACTGTTATTATTCTTTACACAAGAATTTTAATATAGGTACCTATCAATTTATACAATACTAGCTGTCCCGGCAAACTTCGTACCGCCATATTTTTTTCAGCCCGCGTGAATTTTTGATCCCGTTTCCGCTGCACCTATTTTCTCACCGTTTAAACCTTCCCTGGACATCTACGAATATTGGAAGACTAAAATTAGCCAAATCGGTTCAGCCGTTCTTGAGTTATAAAATAACACCGAAAAGTGGCATTGATTTTTTTATATATAGATTTTCAGTATCATGCAAATTTGTTCTACATACATACATACAAGTATACTCACGCCTATACGCCCGAAGGGGTAGGCAGAGGTGTATTGACACCCACATTTCGCCAACTTTGATTTTCGGTCCCATGTAATAGGGGGCGAGCGGGCACTTAGTCACGGGCTGTATGTTTACCGTCGGATAGGGAACAGCCCAATCCCTTATTCGCCTTCTACGACACCCACTGGAGGAGATGGGGTGGCCCTATTCTACTCCACCGGGAACCAACACAACATTAGTCTGTATTCCAAAAAATAAAAATATCTACTACTTAACTCACATACGAAATTCGTACATTTATATTCGTACACGCGGCCACCTTTAGCGGGTTTTTCAATCACCCGAGACCTTTTGGGTACATTAAAAGGTAGGTAGGGGATCAAATGTAATAAAATAAAACAGCCGACAATAATTGAGACTCTGTGGACTAATGGCGTGTAATATCCTTTCATGTAATATTGAAGTATTTAATATCCTTTTGGTTGACATTAATATGGTCATATCATGTAATAACGATAATTGAAGATATACCAAATTAAATTATTATCTTCTACATCGCTGAATATAATTATGAAGATACGTTTTCCTAATATTGTATAACAAAAAGTAAATGGTATTACCTGTGCCCCGGTCACGAAACATTATCGAAATCGTAACGTAAACGTATCGAGAAAATGGAACATTGCGATTGGCTGCCTGCTTACTGTGAACTTGTGTGTGTTTGTGAAGCCTGCCAATCGCGATGCTCCGTTCTCTCAATACGTCTACGTTACGAATAAGATAGTTGTTCGTACTAGAGGTACTGCCAGGCAGACAGAAAGACAGACAGACATACAGAGTTACTTTCGCATTTATAATATTAGTGTGGATTAATTAGGTATTTATT
The DNA here is from genome assembly GCA_914767945.1 of Eilema depressum. NCBI lineage: Eukaryota > Metazoa > Arthropoda > Insecta > Lepidoptera > Erebidae > Eilema > Eilema depressum. The sequence continues at coordinate 5,741,254 of OU612020.1, forward strand.
TAACAAATATTGCACAGATTTCTATCTCTCTTGAATCATCATCATCATTGCGTCCCATCTTTGTTTCCAGTCCTAGTTGCATCCGAGACCTCTCTTGAAATTATCAAATAACTCTCCTTTGGCTTTGCCGCAGTTGGGAAAATATTATATCTTTCAACATTATGTTATAATAGAGGAATAGTCGAATCTCGGACTGTAATAAACTCATACACTGTGTTTTGCTTCGTTAAACGTGAGAGATTCGCAA